>JAJQQW010000024.1:19935655-21263155 GCA_025583905.1 Ia io
AGCCAGGCCGGCTGAGCCATTCTTCCCTTTCCATCAGCCTTTTGGTCCATCCTGTGTTTTCTCAGGAAAACCAGAGCAGCAAATTCCTTGTCGTTGGCTCCAGCAGCTCCGATCGCAAGCTCACTGCTCCGCGTTGGGTGTCTCTGAGCAACTCTTACTCATGACAACATTGCTGGGCTCCTGGCAGAACGAGTGTTTACCCATTTAATTATCGTTACTAACTTTCTCTCCCACTCACATTTTTTGCCGAGTGTGCGTGGCTGCGGGGAAGGGAGTCCCGCAGGGGTGGGTAAAAGACACCAAGTCCTTCTGGTGACGCTCACGCCGTGTACGCCAACTTTCCTTTTCCTCCAGAGGAGCAATCCGTTGGGCTAAGCCAATGTTCCATGTTTTAAACCAGTTTTCTTCTGGTTCCCCCAAAAGTCCCTTCCACGGTTCCTACCTTCCTCAAGTGTTAGTCATGCCTCCATCACCTCCTACATGGCTTATACTAGTACCGTGGTCGGCAAACTGCGGCTCGAGAGCCACATGCGGCTCTTTGGCCCCTTGAGTGTGGCTCTTCCACAAAATACCACGGCCTGGGCGAGTCTATTTTGAAGAAGTGGCGTTAGAAGAAGTTTCAGTTTAAAAAATTGGGCTCTCAAGAGAAATTTCAATCGTTGTCCTGTTGATACTTGGCTCTGTTGACTAATGAGTTTGCCGACCCCTGTCCTAGTAGATGCTTTATAGTTGTTGTTTCACGATGAGTCTAAAGTGATATCTTTTGGCCCGAGCCCTGGCCGGTTTTTGCTCAGTGGATAGAGCATCGGCCTGCGGCCTGGGTTCGATTCTGGGTCAGGGCACATACCCGGGTGCAGGTTCGATCCCCAGTAGGGTGTGCAGGAGGCAGCCGATCCGTGATTCTCTCTCCTCATTGATGTTTCTCTCTCTCTCCCTCTTCCTTCCTCTCTGAAATCAATAAACATATATTTTTAAAAAAGATGTCTTTTGAATCTCTAAGAAGTCAGCCAGCCAGCTAGCCAGCCAGCCAGGAGAAGGATTAAGTCAAGGCTCTGGAAAATACAAGGTTAGTCATCTGCTTTAGTCACTGGCGAAAAATTCAGAGTGAAAATCCAAATGGCTTGCCCAGGTTCCCAACGTCTTCGTCATCCCACTGCTTCCCACCATTCAGACCCAGAATCCACGTCGCCTGCTATACCTGCCGCCCTGTCCCTGGTGCATTTATGGGGTGAGGGGCCGTGTCCAAGCCACTGGCCCAGGAGGACGAGGGGGGGAGCTATAGATGACCCCCCAGTGAGAGCCCAGGCCCCCTGCATTCCCACCCAGATCCAGGGCTCACATGCCCACGGGCCGAGCTGTCCACAGTGAGGTTCTCTGATGCTATTGGCTGGGGACCTTCTCCCCTGGCCTTAAAGGGCCCCCAAATTTGGTTCCCCTGTCATCACTACTCCCCGACATAACATAGGGAAGGAAGTCGCCCGCTGACCAAGGACGCCCGCCTTGGATGGTCACATGGGCGGGACACGAAGGTCTATTGGGGGGGCCACTTGTTACAGCAGCTGATGTTACCCTCACTCCTCCAATAGCCATCTTTGCTCCCCTTTCTCTTTTGCTCAGCACCATTCCCCACAAGTCTATTCCCTAGGATGCAGGTAGGCGCTAGCCTGGTCCATGACCCCCAGGGGCCCACCCTCTCGCTAGCCTGGGTCCACACGATTGCCCATCTCCCCATGAGTGGGATCTCTCTCTCTTTCTTTTAAAAATATTTTTATTGATTTCAGAGAGGCAGGGAGAGGGAGAGAGGGAGAGAAACATCCATGATGAGAGGCTCTGTGAGGCGCTATTGGGATCAGTTCCCTGGTTTCAATCTGCACCCCGACTGCCCCGGTACCTAGCCTGTCGCTACCTCAGGTCTGGCCCCTGCAGAACGGGACAAGGATGTCTACCCCGCGGCGTCTATGTCATGCTTTCGAGGCGTAAGCTCCCGGAAGTGGCCGGGCCGTCGCGAGGGCTCAGGAAACATCAGCGCCTTCCCGTCTCTACTTTCCGAGGAGGAAATTCAGACACAGAACCTGAGTGTCTGGCTGAGCGTCACCTGCTGGAGCGGAGAGGGGAACCCCCCTGAAACCCCGGGACTTCGACTCGCCCTTCCTGGTTGGCAGTGAGCAAGGCTCACAGCATCCCAGGGAGGTGAGCGTCCGGGGCAGGGGTCCACGCGGCCTGGGCCCGGGCCAGGGAGGCTCATCAAACTCCCAGCCACACACACACACACACACACACACACACACACACACACACACACACAGGCCCTACCTGGGCTGGCTCAGTGGGTAGAGCATCGGCCTGCAGACAGAAGGGTCCCAGGTTCGATTCCGGTCAAGGGCACGTGCTCAGGTTGCGGCCTTGATCCCCAGTGTGGGGCGTGCAGGAGGCGGCCGATCCATGATTCCGTCTCATCATGGATGTTTCTCTCTCTCCCTCCTTCCTCTCTGAGATCAATACAAAAATATTAAAAACACCAACTCCCACCCGTGCCAGGAGCCCCTCTCGGAGGCAGGTCCGGCGCTGGTGTTCTCTCCACAAGCATGCAGTCTAGGGCTTTGCTCTGGGGACCCCGTCAGCTGTCTGGCAGGGAGGGGACACACTGGTCTCTTCCTTGATGGGCTCCAGCTCCTCCATCAGCCGGGCCTTGAGCATCTTCTTGAGTACCTAGGCAGCCCACCTAGGCAGGGCACCTCACGACCTGAACTCTACAGCGCCCGCCGGAACTCAGGCACCTGCTTGTCGTCTGTCATCTTTTCTTTAAAAACAAAAAACAATCCATGTGTACCTTGAAGGTGATGGTATGTTTCCCCCACAAAAGCCACCAAATGTATGGTGCATTCTTTTATTAAAAAAAAAATATTTTTATTGGCTTTTGAGAGGCAGGGAGAGAGAGGGAGATAGAAACATCAATGATGAGCCTTGGCCGGTTTGGCTCAGTGAATAGAGAGCATCAGCCTGCAGACTGAAGGGCCCCGGGTTCCATTGGGGTCAAGGGCATGTGCCCGGGTTGTGGGCTCGATCCCCAGTGTGGGGCGTGCAAGGAGACAGCCGATCCATGCTACTCTCTCATCATGGATGTTTCTATCTCTCTCTCCCTCTCCCTTCCTGTCTGAAATCAATAAAAATATATTTTAAAAAAACACAAAACACATCCATGATGCGGGAGAATCATGGATCGGCCGCCTCCTGCACACCCCCTCCTGGGGATCGAGCCTGCAACCCGGGCCTGTGCCCTTGACCCGAATGGAACCTGGGACCCTTCAGTCCTCTGTCCACTGAGCCACACCAGCTAGGGCCATGGTGCATCATCTATCACGTACAACCCAGAGCCTTCAACTCCAGGATATTCAGAAAAGCCACGCCTCCAACCGATGGCGCCTTCAAAAACAAAACAGAACAGAACAAGTAGGGCACTTGTATCTTTTTTAAAAAACACACAAACTGCTCTCTCCACTGGTCTCGCTTTTTTGCAGATATGCAAAAAAAAAAAAAAAAAAAAAAGACCACTAACGAATTCCAACCTCGATTGGGTAATTCCTCTTTAAAAGAAAAAAACGGAGGAGGATCCGATGGTTACCGGAATCGGAGCCACACACATTTCACACTTTCGCACCCACACTCACAGCACAGCGTCTGCAGAAGTAGAGAATCCCACAGCCAGGCCAGGCTGGGCCTCCGGCCGCGGGCTGCTAGCTGGCGTCACGTCAGGGTGTCCGCTGACACGCGTCTTAGCTTCCCAGCAGCCCTGTGGGCGGGGGTGGGGGGGTTGCGTGATCGAAAACCTGATGCTGCCTTTTAAAATATATATATATATATATATTTTCATTAATTTCAGAGAGGAAGGGAGAGGGAGATACATCGATAGGTTGCCGGCTGACCCAGGCCGGGGATGGAGCCTGCAGCCGAGGTACATGCCCTTGCCCGGGAATCGAACCCGTGACCCTTCAGTCCGAGGGCCGATGCTCTATCCACTGAGCCACACTGGCCAGGGCTTCCCAAGTGTTTTCAGTGACCGCAGCTTTAAGACCACCAGGGCCCCCACAGATTCGAAAGCTCAGGGCACTCAGCCCCCACCCCCTCCCCGGGTAGCTGGGCCCACACCCAGAACTGGGCCCCCACACTTGTCCTCATGCTTTCCTCTTTATCAATAACTCCCAATGTCAGGAAAGATGGTTTTCCTGAACACACGTGCCTCTTTTTTTTTTTTTTAAATATATATTTTAATATAGTTTATTGGTTTTTTTTTACAGAGAGGAAGGGAGAGGGATAGAGAGTTAGAAACATCGATGAGAGAGAAACATCGATCAGCTGCCTCCTGCACTCCCCCTATTGGGGATGTGCCCGCAGCCAAGGTACATGCCCTTGACCGGAATCGAACCTGGGGCCCTTCAGTCCGCAGGCCGACGCTCCATCCACTGAGCCAAACACTAAACCAAACCGGTTAGGGCCTTTTTTTTTTTTTTTTTAATTGATTTCAGAGAGAGGAAGGGAGAGGGAAAGAGAGAGAAACATCCAAGATGAGAGAGAATCATGGATCGGCTGCCTCCTGCACGCCCCACACTGGGGATGGAGCCCACAACCTGGGCATGTGCCCCGACTGGGAATCGAACCGTGACCTCCTGGTTCCTAGGTTGATGTTCAACCCCTGAGCCATGCTGGTCGGACCATACCAGCCTCTTATTACCGGCAGGAAACACGTGGAAAGCGGCATGTAGCAGCGGCCACTTAGGTGAGGGGGGAACATGGAGACCCAGTGATCCTCAGAGCCCACTTTGCCACCCACGTTTCTGGGCGGTGTTTGGAGGGACACAGGGGCGGGTGTGTTTACACATAGACCAGTGTGAGTCACGGAACCGAAAACCCACGGGAGGGAATTTTCAAGTGAGTCTGCTCCGCGCCAGCTCTGTGGGACCAACCGATCTGGGCCGTCTGTTTACGTTGTTATTCAGTTGTTGGCCCGAAAGACAAATATGGGATGGAGGGAGCGGGGCGCGGGGGGGTAAGGGGTGTGGGAGGCAGAAAAAAAACCCCATAGTGTAAAGAAAGGAGAGACAAAATCCTCCCTTCAAACCCAAAGAAACAGGCCTGGCCAGGCGTTCACCCCCTCTGTCCACGGGCCTGTCCCCCCGTGGCACCTCAGCGGGGGTCAACAGACAGGTGAGGACAATGCCAAGCTGGCCAGACCAGTGTGGCTCAGTGGTTGGGCGCCGACCTGTGAGCCAGGAGGTCACGGTTCGATTCCTGGTCAGGGCTCATGCCCGGGTTGTGGGTTTGATCCCCAGTAGGGGGCGTGCATGATTCTCTCTCATCATTGATGTCTCTCTCCCTCTCCCTTTCTCTCTGAAATCAATAAAAATATATAAAACACACACACACACACACAGACACGCACACGCACGCGCACGCATGCACACGCACCACACGCACACAGACACACACACGCACACACACCACACACACAGACACACATGCACACACACCACACACACAGAGACACACGCACACACACGTACACACAGACACAGACACACAGACACACACACAGACACAGACACACAGACACACACACACACATACACACACAGACACCCCCCCACACAGACACACACAGACACAGACACACAGACACACGCACGCACACACACACACAGACACACACACACGCACACAGACATACACACACAGACACGCACAAAGACATACACACAGACACACACACAGAGACACACAGACACGCACACACAGACACGCACACACGCACACACACGCACACAGACACACACACACATACACACACAGACACACCCCCCCCACACACACAGACGCACACAGACACCCCCCACACAGACACACACACACACGCACACACACGCACACACAGACATACACACACAGACACACAGACACACACATACACACAGACACCCCCCACACACAGACACACACACAGACATACACACACAGACATACACACACAGACATACACACACAGACACACACACATACATACACACACAGAGACACACAGACACGCACACACAGACACGCACACATACATACACACACACACGCACACACACGCACACACAGACATACACACACAGACACACACACACAGACACACAGACACACACATACACACAGACACCCCCCACACACAGACACACACACAGACATACACACACAGACACACACACATACATACACACACAGAGACACACACACAGACACACAGACACACACATACACACAGACACCCCCCACACACAGACACACACACAGACATACACACACAGACATACACACACAGACACACACACACATACACACACACACACACACACACACACACACACACACACACACACACACACACACACACGGGCTGGTTGTGCCCGAACACGGGCCGGTTCCCGGAAGGACGTTTCCCAGCCCCGGCGAAGCGGCCAGATGTTCCCCTCATCAGGCCCTTCCCTGGGTCGCAGCGCCTCTGGCCGGTTTCATGCCGGGGTAGATGGGTCGCCTTTCCACGGGGCCTGGGAACTGTCTGCTTCCCGTGGCTCCCCAGATGAAACATGGGAGTCCACGGCACCCTCGACGCCACCCACTTACCAGAACGTTCACCCCGAGTCCGAGCCCAGCCTGGCCGCCGCCGCCGGGCTGACCCCCCGCTTCCAGGAAGTACCGGAGGCGGGCGAGCGGGCCAAGGGACACCAGGAATAAACAGACAGTCACACGTACCCCGCGGAAGGGCCCTTCTCCCCGGCGAGGCTTCTGGACTCTTCCATGACCTCATTCGACGGAAAAGAAACGGAAGGAGAAATGGATTCGGTGGGGTCACTGCTCTAGACCAAAAGGAATCAAAGAGACTCACCAAAGGCAATGGGGAACCCTAGATTAGATCCCGATTAAGCGCCCTATCAAAATAGTCATAGCAGAACCCGGCCGGTGTGGCTCAGTGGTTAGCATCAAACTAGGAAGCAGGAGGCCATGGTTTGATTCCCGGTCAGGGCACAGGCCCGGGTTGCGGGCTCAGTCCCCAGTAGGGGGCGTGCAGGAGGCAGCCGATCCATGGTTCTCTCTCATCATTGATATCTCTCTCTCTCTCTCTCTCTCTCTCTCTCTCTCCCTGAAATCAATCAAAATATATTTTAAAAAAATAATAAAATAGAGATGGTGACCCCATGAACTCTCAATCCAGGTGAATTGTCACCGGTTTACGACAAAGAGAAGTAAGGAAGGACATGCCTGGCCTGCCCCCCTCTCTCTCTCCCCCCCCCCCCCCCCCCCCCCACCCCAGACAGACCTCCTGCCTGTTGGAATGGAAGGACCTGGAATCGAAGGCATCCCGTAGAGATTTTTTTTTTTCTGGAAGGATTAAAACATCAAGCATGCTCCCCCCACGCTCTGGGCAGCGCTGGCTCAAACCCCAGCACGGACACCGCACACACACAAAACGGGTGGCTGGGTGGGTGGGTGGGATGGGGTTGGAGAGAGTGCAGGGGTGGGGCTCCCTGACCCCAGGGGCCCAGCAGGGGACCAATGGCCTAAGGTCCTGAAAGACCCTATATTTGCAACTGATTAATGGGGGTGGTGGTGGTGGTGGGGGGAACAGAAGCCAATGTGTGAATCACCTTTCAAGTTTTTAATTTAATTAGACAAGGACCAACGAGGCTTCTTTAAAATTCCTCCCTGGTATTAAGGTTGGTCGAAAAGTAATTGGGAGAAGTGATTACGGAGGCTTAAGCCCATTTCTCACAGCCGCTGCACTCGGATAAAGTGACTGTTACGGGGCCAGACCCTGGGCCAGGGCAGGGCAGACCCCGGAGCAGGGACCCCAGGCTTTTCATAAACCACCTCGGATTATAAACCTCCGGAATGAGGGCTCCTTGGGGAGGGGTGGGGGGGTCTGTTAAGCAACAAGCCCAGCGGAGCGAGCGCCCCTCTCCTGTTGCCCCAGGCCAGTGGTCGGCAAACGGCGGCTCGCGAGCCACCTGCGGCTCTTTGGCCCCTTGAGTGTGGCTCTTCCACAAAATACCACGGCCTGGGCGAGTCTGTTTTGAAGAAGTGGCGTTAGAAGAAGTTTAAGTTTAAAAAATGTGGCTCTCCAAAGAAATTTCAATCGTTGTCCTGTTGATATTTGGCTCTGCTGACTAATGAGTTTGCCGACCACTGGCCCAGGGGCCTATTCTTTCCTGTAGCTTTTTTTTTTTTTTTTTTAAATATATTTTTTAGCTCTAGCCGGTTTGGCTCAGTGGATAGAGCGTCGGCCTGCGGACTGAAGGGTCCCAGGTTCGATTCCGGTCAAGGGCATGGACCTTGGTTGCAGGCACATCCCCAGTAGGGGGTGTGCAAGAGGCAGCTGATCGATGTTTCTCTCTCATCGATGTTTCTAACTCTCTATCCCTCTCCCTTCCTCTCTGTAAAAAAATCAATTATATATATATACACATATATATATACACATACATACATATATATATATATATATATATATATGTATATATATATATATATATTTATATTTATATTTCAGAGAGGAAGAGAGAGGAACATCCATGATGAGAGAGAGTCATGGCCCGGCTGCCTCCTGCACGCCCCCCACTGGGGTAAGCAATAGGTCTGTGGAACGGAACACGACCGCCCTCGACTGCTCCTTGACACCATTTGCGTCACAAAAGCATTCCAACAGCACGGCCCTTGTGGCTCAGTGGTTGGACGTCGACCCAGGAACCGGGAGGTCATGGTTCGATTCCCTGGTCAGGGCACAGGCCCGGGCTGTGGCCTTGCATACATACAGACATTGAAAGAAAAAAAAAAAAAATTTTGATTTCAGAGAGCAAAGGAGAGGGAGAGAAACTATTGGACATTCCCTCTTCTTCAAGGTACCTATTTCCCCACTCTCCAATGGGAACGGACCAGCCCATCACATCACACACGCTCTGGATGTGCAGTTGTTTGTGTGACAGTTATACCTAAACCAAACCGGTTCTGCCCCGGCCGGTGATGCTCGGTGGTTAGAGCATGGGCCCGTACACCGAAGGGCTGAGGCTCGGTTCCTGGTCAAGGGCACGTACCTGGGTTGTAGGTTCAACCCCCGGCCCCGGCTGGGGTGCCTGTGGGAAGCAACCAATTGATCTCTCTCTCTACATCTCTCTCTCCCTCCCGCTCCACCCCTGCCTTCCACTCTCTCTAAAAACCAATGGAAAACAAATGTCCTCAAGTGAGGATTAATAACAACAACATAAAAAAAAACCCCTCACAATGCCCTAGCCAGTTTGGCTCAGTGGATAGAGCATCAGCCTGTGAACTGAAAGGTCCCGGGTTCGATTCCACTCAAGGGCACACGCCCAGGTTGTGGGCTCCATCCCTGGTGGGGGGACTTGCAGGAGGCAGCCGATCCATGATTCTCTCTCATCATGGATGTTTCTCTCTCTCTCTTCCTCTCCCTTCCTCCCCCTCTCCCTTTCTCTCTGAAATCAATAAAAATATATATTAAAAAAAAACAACAACCCACAAAATTGTTTCAAAGCTGTGCACCAAGAGGTCACCGGTTCGATTCCCACTTCAGGGCACCTGCCCGGGTTGCAGGCTCGATCCCCAGTAGGGGGCGTGCAGGAGGCAGCCGACAGATGGTTCTCTCTCATTGATGTTTCTCTCTCTCTCCCTCTCCCTTCCTCTCTCTTGCTTTCAACAGATTCCAAGCAGAGGTGACTCCATGCTGCTGACAGAATGACTCCCAGGCCAGCCACAGCGCTGGATGCAAAGCTACCCCCGTCTCCCAGCTGGTTTATCCTTTTCCTTAAAGCGGGGAACATGTGCTTCGCCCCCCGGAAGCCCAGGCTGTATCCAGGGGCTGGGAGAAGATTCGTTGGTGCTGGTTCCCTGGGAAGCGCGGGCTGCCCCCCGGCCCAATCTGGCCCGGTGTCTCCCATCAGCCGCCAGCGCGTGGGGCCAACGTGGCTGGCGCCTCTTCCCGTCGTCAGGACGAGGCACGGGCCGTCTCTGTCCCCGGGCAGCGCCACGCGGCACACGTGAGCTGGAGCAGCGAGCATCCTCCTCTCCCCCGCCTCCCCAAGGGCCAGGGCGGTCACGTTAGGTTCGACACGATGGACCAGCTGTTAAATGAGGCCGAAGAACAGTAACAGCGGGACACAGGCTACTGGCTTTGTCCCTGCCCAACTGAAACTGCATCGATGGTGCAAAAGATAATTGGAGACGTAACAGCCTAGACGGGGTGTCAGCTGGTCACGTGGCCGCGAGGTCTGCATTCTTTTTTTTTTTTTTTTTTATTAATATATTTTATTGATTTTTTTACAGAGAGGAAGGGAGAGGGATAGACAGTTAGAAACATCGATGGAAGAGAAACATCGATCAGCTGCCTCCTGCACACCTCCCACTGGGGATGTGCCCGCAACCAAGGTACATGCCCTTGACCGGAATTGAACCTGGGACCCTTGAGTCCGCAGGCTGATGCTCTACCCACTGAGCCAAACCGGTTAGGGCTAGGTCTGCATTCTTGCTTCACGGAAGGCACCCAGAACTTTTTCAGGCTGGCCCCAAAGATTCGGGGACCCTTTACACATGCCTTCTGAGAATCAGTCTACCTTTTTTCTTAAAAAAAAATACATATATATATATATATATATATATATATATATATATATATATATATATTTCAGCGAGGGAGAGAGAAACATCCATGATGAGAGAGAATCATGGTTCGGCTGCCTCCTGCACGCGCCCCCACACTGGGGATCAATCCCGCAACCCGGGCCTGTGCCCTGACCGGGAATCGAACCGTGACCTCCTGGTTCCTAGGTCGACGCTCAACCACGGAGCCACGCCGGCCGGGCTAAAGCACTTTTTAATTTAAAAAAATCATTCAACGGAGAGGGAATGCTATCAGTTGATCTCAGGTCAGGGTTTTTACCACCTCCTCCCTTCCCCCAACTCCCTAGTAATTTTCTAAACATCAAGCCTTTTCATGAAGCTCGCCAGCCCCTTAATTACACAGCCTTTGTGAGTAAGCGCTTCTACAGGCCTCTCAAAGGCAAGGCCGGGGCCGAGTCTAATAGAGGGTTTCCATGTTCCCCGGAGCCCGTGTTCCAGCTCTTTCATCTCCATGCAGAGCGGGCCCAGAGGCGGTGGCAAAGGAGGGGGTAGGCAAGTATTTTGGGAGCCAGCCTGGCTCGAGGATGAGGCAACCTGCTGGCGGCTGTGAGTCGAGGGCGTGCTGGCCTTCTGGGGCGCACAGGGGCCACTCTGGGGGTCCTCCCAGCAGGTGAGCGGCCCGTGGGCAGGAACCCTCTGCATTGTTTTTTTTTTTTTGTGTGTGTGTGAATTCTCACCCAAGGGTATTTTCCCATTGACTTTTAGGGAGAGTTGGAAGACAGAGACCCGGCCAGGGCCCAGGCCTGGGAGGAGCCTGCAACGGAGGTATGTGCCCTTGACTGGAATCGAACCCGGGACCCTTCAGTCCTTGGGCCGACGCTCTATCCACTGAGCTACACGGGCTAGGGCTGGCCCTTCCTTTAGGTCCGTGGTCGGCAAACCGCGGCTCGCGAGCCACATGCGGCTCTTTGGCCCCTGGAGTGTGGCTCTTCCACAAAATACCACGGCCTGGGCGAGTCTGTTTTGAAGAAGTGGCGTTAGAAGAAGTTTCAGTTTAAAAAATTGGGCTCTCAAGAGAAATTTCAATCGTTGTGCTGTTGATATTTGGCTCTGTGGACTCAATGAGTTTGCTGACCACGGCTTTAGATGATCTAAGAGGAAAGAGACCTTGTAATGACAGAATAATGCTAAAGACAAATGAATTACCTTTGTTATTGTAGGAGTCCACGAGAGCTCCGGCCTACGTGGCAATACCTGGCAGTGGCTACTTAAAATCCTTCTTGGTCCTTAAGCTACTCTAAACTCTCACATCAGTATCTGTGTTGTGGACTGAAGGTCCCGGGTTCAATTCCGGTCCAGGGCATACGCCCGGGTTGTGGGCTCAATCCCCAGTGTGGGGCATGCAGGAGGCAGCCGATCCATGATTCTCTCTCCTCATGGATGTTTCTCTCTCTCCCTCTCACTTCCTCTCTGAAATCAATAAAAATATATTTAAAAAAAAAATCTGTGTTAAGAGCACATAGCTTATTGCCCAGCTGGCGTGGCTCGGTGGTTGAGCGTCGACCTATGAACCAGTCACAGTTTGGTTCCCAGTCGGGGCACACGCCCGCGTTACGGACTCGATCCCCAGTGTGGGGTGCGCAGGAGGCAGCTGATGGATGATTCTCTCTCATCATTGATGTTTCTCTCTCTCTCCCTCTCCCCCTCTCCCTTCCTCTCTGAAGATAAAAAAAAAATAAATGCAGGCAGAGGATACAAATCCATTTCCTTTCGTCTCATGAGATGTGGACATTTTTTTTGGTTTATTAATCAAGGAGATAATCTGTTTTACCAAGAGCGACTCAGCCCTTCATTGCAAACCGCCGTTCAGCTGCAAAAACAGCACCCCACTTACATCATCTTGGAAAAGGGACCACTGCGGGGCTCCCTAGCGACACAGCGATGTTTCACAGCTGGGATCCCCCACGGCGCAGGAGGAAGCGGTTCAGATGGCCCAGTCCTGGCCTCCGCGCAGGCCAAGCCCTGGACAAGTCTGCAACCAGATTCCAGTTGCAGAGCATCCAACGGCTCCATGAAGTGCTAAACCTCGTCCTCCCCTCCTCCCCACCCCGCACGCCATCACTCATGTCAGCCCCAGGGCCCTCCTGAATGGAGCCACACTGATGTGACCCAGAGGAAGTGAGAAACCCAAGTGTTTTTTGTTATTTTTTTTTTTTGCTTTTGTCTCCTGCAGCTTAAGAAACGACCTCAGATGCGTTGTTCTCGCTGCATCATCGCTGTTCTGGGATAAGAAAGGCCGGGGTCCAAACTCTGTCCTCAGTCAAGGTGTGGCAGACACGAGGCAGAGGGGGAGCCCGGCCCCCAAAAGGCCCGGGATTGGAGCAACACATGGAAGAATGTGGTAGGCGTCGGTTGGCAGAAAGCAATGAAAAGATAAAATAAAAAGGGTGGTGGTAAGAACCGCCTCATCGGGGCTAAAATGGTTCTATGTTCTGTATCACATTCTTACACCATTCCCAACTGTCTGGTCCCTAGTCAGTGGGCTGAAGGATTGCTGGTTCAATTCCCAGTCAGGGCACATGCTCGGGTTGCGGGATCGATCCCTGGGAGGGGGCGTGCAGGAGGCAGCTGATGGATGTTTCACTCTCACATGGATGTTTCTCTCTCTCCCTCTCTCTAAAAATCAATTAAAACATCTTTTCCTTTTTAAAATATATTTTTATTGATTTCAGAGAGGAAAGGGGAGGGAGAGATAGAAACGCCAGTGATGAGAATCATGGATCGGCTGCCTCTTGCACGCCCCACACTAGGGGATCGAGCCTGCAACCTGGGCATGTGCCCTGACCTGGAATCGAACCGTGATCTCCTGGTTCCTGGGTGGACGCTCAACCACGGAGCCACACTGGCTGGGCCAATTAAAAAATCTTAAAAAAATAAAAGTTAAGTCCTAGCTGATTTGGCTCAGTGGATAGAGCATTGGCCTACAGACGGAAGGGTCCCTGGTTCGATTCCGGTCAAGGGCACATGCCTGAGTGGCAGGCTCGATTCCCAGTAGGGGGCGTGCAGGAGGCAGCCTATCCATGATTCTCTCTCTCTCTCCCTCTCTGAAATCAATAAAAAAATATTTAAAGAAAAAATACCGATGAAGGATGGTTAGATTTTTGTTTCCTTTCATGAAAGAGCTGGGGAGTATTAAACCGTTAAGGCCGACTAGAAATAACACACAATTCCAGGAAGTGTTAAACCAGATTGAAGTTTTTTTTTTTTTTTAATTCAAACTGACCCAAAGCAAAACAAACTTACATTACAAAGGAAGAACAAAATACAGTATGAGAGAACACACTAGGAGTTACAGGAAAGCTAAATTTGGGGGCAGAGGGCCTCGTCCCGGTCATATTCTGGGCTACGGAGCACTTGGGCATTCTCGTCGCTTAGCTGACACATGGCGCTCGCTCCCCCATGTGCCACGTGGATCCTGGCCACGGCCACGGCCACGGCCACGGCCACGGGACAATGGATTCTCTCGCGGAAACGCATCCCGAGCATGACTGATAATAGGACTCAGAGAACAAAACGGTCACGTCGTCCCGACGCGCAAGCGAGGATTATTTCTGTAGTCAATAGTTTAGAAAGATGGGCATTAAATAATCTAAAAAAAAAAAAACCAAAACAAAAATAACCACACACTCTCGCTCTGCTGTACATTTATGAACACAAATATTTACACGGGGAGGGGAGGGGGGAAGTCGGTTTCAAAAACAGATGAGGTTTGCAGTTCATGGGTGATCACAATCTTTCAGGAGCTGGTTTCTTTGGTGTGCTCGCCAGATACATTTTTATAGAAAGGTTTGCTCCGAGGCGTCAGTCATAAATCTCAAAATAAACAGGAAGGATCCGTGACAAATTTAATACTGCCCTGAACACCTCAGTCAAGATTCTGGGAAAAGCAATCGGTTGATTTTTTTTTTCTGAAAACACTCCTTTCTCTCTACTCATCGTGGGACCCCGGGATGCTTCTAGAACAATCCTATTCAAACACGGACCCGCGCATTTATCCCTCCGTCCCACGGACCGACCGCCAGACGTTTTAGTTACTGTGAAAGAACGCTGATGTGATTGGGAGTCTGTTACCAAAAATAAAATAAAATAAAAATAAAACATTCTTTTTAAGCGTCCGGAGAAATCAAACCTCAAAAATAATAAATAATGGGACTTAGACGCACGTCTTCATTAAATGGAAATTTCAATCCCACAGGGAGTTCTCATAATTGTTTTCTGAAGCCGAAGCAGCAACACAGGACGAAGAATTCACTGTGGTCTTGATACCGGGGACTGCCTGACTCGAACTCAGGGGCCTGCTTGGGGGAAAGCTTGGGACGGCTGGGGAAAGAATCATGTTAGACTGGACCGACTGAAGTCACACTCACGGAGGCGGCGAGAGGGCCCGGGTGCCTCCCCCATCCTTGCCTCCTGGGGCCTGATTTTCGAGGGAGAAGGTAGGTTCCATTCATTCCTGGCTGTGCCATGTCCCGGATGCAGGTGGCCCTTAGCTCTGGCCTCGGTGTTAAAGGATCACCACGCGGCTCGGCCCCCGATGTCCCGAGGGAAGTGAGCTTTTCGGGGCTATTTTTACGGGGAAAGGGACAGATCACCTCGTCCTACCAGTTACAGGCTTGGGATGGTGACAAAACCAGCTGCATGCTCCCGGCTCCCCCACTGGCGACCCCCAGGCACCCTCTTCCCGAAGGACAAGCCACAGCCGACCCCCCAGTTCGCTGTGGGAACCGCTCCCCACTTGGGGCCTGCAGAGGCAGACACTCAGACGAGGGCAGCCCTTCCCCGCGCCAACTTCTCCTGAGAAACGCGTCACGAGTGCGTGGCTGCTTGTGCGTTCCCCGAAGCGCTGGGCACCATCCTGGGAAGTTGGAAAAGGCTTTTCGGAAACGAAACGACCAGTCGGGCACGGCACCCACTGCCAAGGGCCTCGGCCCAGTCCCTGCGGCTTCTGGACGCTTCTGCGTGGTTACGGACGCGTTATCACGTCCGTGTTTTCACGCTGCCGGCCCTACCGACCCAGAAAATAAGATCCCCGTGGATGACCTCACAGCGGGCGGGAAAGGTCTCATGGGCACATCAGGAGTTTCACCAGATTTACCAACGCGCACCGATTAGGAATGTCACCTTTTCGAGATCTGGCTTAACCGGGGAGGAAAAAAAACCCAAAACCCCCCCACACAACACAATGGCACCACCTGGAAGGAGTTCACCGTCACAGCCGCGGGGTTTAATGCCATTTGGGGCTATTTTGAGGGCGCGCTCTCCCACCCGGATAGGACATTGTCGGCTCCATCCGAGTGGAAGCAAGGACGAAGCTCCGAAACAAAACTGCACGGGAACTGCGGCCCGGCGGGCCCGGGGGCTGCGATTCACCCGAAATCGGTGGTGCCTGCGCCCACGGGCACGTCGAGGCCGGGTGGCCGCGGCACGAGGCACGTCAAAAGCGAGATTATGGCTAAAAGACACCCCGAGGAAGTATTGCACTGGAGGCGCTTCAGAAAAACAGGAGACGGTGGCCTTAGAAAGCGATGTTCTCTCTCGTTAGTTTTTTTTTTTTTTTTTAAAAGCACTGTTCTCACAGGGACCCGTGGAGGCCCCGTGTCTCCGGGTAGTGCCCTGCGGTGGTTAAAAAACAAGTAAGTTAAAAACAAGAGCACGCCCACCGGGGAAAGAGAGGTACTGGGGTTCTCCCCAACCCCGGCCCCCCACCCAAAGCAACAGGAACTAGGAAAGGAACCGTTTCAAACAGCCGATCTGTATTCATTAACAAAAACCAACAAGGGGACAGGAGTACTTAAAAATTTCGGGGGGGGGGGGGGGGGGGGGGGGAAGAAGTGCATTTTCCAGTAGAACCCAGAACCCCCCTCTTGGGTGGGACGAGGACTCCCAACGTTAACATGTGCCCTGCTGGTTTGTAGCATGCACAAAAGCCCGTGAACCCATAACATCGGCAAAGGGGCGGGCTCTCCGCTCCAAACCGGCCCGCGTCGTTTCGGGGGAAAACAAGAGCGACCCCGCACGTTTCTGTGAATGCGGCATCGGAGAGAAGGCTTGGACCTCTCCAACCTGGACCAGGAAACCAAATTAAGACCTTCAAGCATGTGGTGTGTTTATAGAGATATATATATATGTATATATATATATAAAAAAACCAACAACCTCTCCCGTACAACGAAAACCAACCGAACAAACGAACGGAAAAATAAAACAAACGAACAAACAAAAAAAAACATCTAAAAGTGTACACCTGCTTTCTGACTTCTCGGCGGATCAGAAATTGCATAGGATATACTTTGTGCAAGGCCGACGGCCTCAGGAGAATCCGGGACAGAGCGCCCGACCCCGCGCCCGGGCCCGCGTCTGTCAGATGCCATCGAATTTGTGTTTTAAGTAGTCTTTTATGACCTTGGCAATGGGCAGGTCGTCAAGTAGCTTTAGGTTCTGAAGGCCTATACACTGCCGGATTTTGATTCGGCACAGGTCCTGCAAGTTGCGGGGCTGCCCTGGAAAAGACAGAGAAAAAGAAAACACGGTTACACAGTGGAACATGTAAGGCAGGCTTTCCGGTTCTGAAAATCAGTGTGTGCGTGTGTGTGAGTGTGTGTGTTTTGGTTTGTTGTTTTTTAAAAAAATATGTTTTTATTTATTTTTATTTTTTAAAATATATTTTATTGATTTTTTACAGAAAGGAGGGGAGAGGGAGAGTTAGAAACATCGATGAGAGAGAAACATCGATCAGCTGCCTCCTGCACACCTCCCACTAGGGATCGTGACTGCAACCAAGGTACATGCCCTTGACCGGAATCGAACCTGGGA
The DNA here is from genome assembly GCA_025583905.1 of Ia io. Taxonomy (NCBI): domain Eukaryota; kingdom Metazoa; phylum Chordata; class Mammalia; order Chiroptera; family Vespertilionidae; genus Ia; species Ia io. The sequence continues at coordinate 19,953,188 of JAJQQW010000024.1, forward strand.
CCCTTCAGTCCGCAGGCCGACGCTCTATCCACTGAGCCAAACCGGTTAGGGCTTTTATTTTAAAAAAAGATATTTTTATTGATTTCAGAGAAGAAGGGTGAGGGGGAGAGAGAGACAAACATCAATGAGAGAATCATGGATCGGCTGCCTCCTGCACGCCCCACACTGGGGATGGAGCCTGCAACCCGGGCCTGTGCCCTTGACCGGAATCAAACCTGGGACCCTTCAGTCCGCAGGCTGGCGCTCTATCCACTGAGCCACACCAGCTAGGACTTTTTACATTCTAGATAAACATCTTTAGTATTGGAAATATGTCCTCTTCGCCTGCTTTCATAGTTGATGGTAACGCCGATGAGAGCTAGCACACGTAGAATGCTTACTCTGGGCCGTGGATTCTTAACAAACCCGACATACAGGAGCTCCTTTAATCCTTTTACGAGGGAAGGACTTTGATCGTCAGCCCATTTCGCAGACTCGGCGTGTCTGAGGGATTGAGTAACACGCTCTGAGTCGCGCCGGAAGCCCTGGTTCAGCGGTTCTCAAACCTCTCGGTCTCAAAGCCGCTTCCTCCTTTCCAAGGTGATCAAGTCCCCAAAGGAACTTGTGTTTTTAGGTTAGGGCTGTATCGGCCGATGAACTCCCCTATCTGAAGCTGAGAGAGAACTTAGCTTAGAAATACTTCTTCATTCCATTTAGAAGCAACAGCAGGAAGCCCCATGACGTGCGGACATCAACAACTCTGCTGTGAGATGAACAGAGTGAGGCGAGAAGAACGGCACGCATTCGCGTCTTATCCGCACTCGGGAGCGCCTGGCTGGATCCTCGCCGACGCTGCTGCATCCGATCAGCGGGGATGCAGTCACGTCATCTGGTCTCTGGAAACGTCCCCGCACACGCAGGAGAGAAGGAATGCGAGCCAGGCAGCGCATGCCTCAGTGAGATGATGAGAATCATCACTCTGACCTCAGATACCCTGAGAGGGTCTCGGGGGAGCGCAGCGGTCCTGGGGCCACATCGGGGGAAGGGTGGGGGGACCATCGCGCTGCTTAGCACCTGAACTTGTGCTCTGTCTGTCTAGCTCAGTTGTCGGCAAACTCATGAGTCAGAAGAGCCAAATATCAACAGTACAACGATGGAAATTCCTTTGGAGAGCCAAATTTTTTAAACTTAAAGTCTTCTAACGCCACTTCTTCAAAATAGACTCGCCCAGGCCGTGGTATTTTGTGGAAGAGCCACACTCAAGGGGCCAAAGAGCCGCATGTGGCTCACGAGCCACAGTTTGCCGACTACTGGTCTAGAGGGATCCCCTCTCTGAAATCAATAAAAACACATTAAAAAACACACAAATCAGCCGAAACCGGTTTGGCTCAGTGGATAGAGCATCGGCCTGCGGACTCAAGGGTCCCAGGTTCGATTCCGGTCAAGGGCATGTACCTTGGTTGCGGGCACATCCCCAGTAGGGGGTGTGCAAGAGGCAGCTGATCGATGTTTCTCTCTCATCGATGTTTCTAACTCTCTATCCCTCTCTCTTCCTCTCTGTAAAAAATCAATAAAATATATTTAAAAAAAAACAAAAAAAACAAAAAAAAAAACACACAAATCACAGCAGAAGTTACGGATTCCCTAGAAAGATTTATAAACTAGGAGCAGCTACAGAGGTTTGCACTCAATCTGCGTGCCTGCGAGACACACACACACACACACACACACACACACACACACACACACACACGTCTCCCAGCAAGATTCCGCCTTCCCCGCCTCCCATCCTTAGGGGTGAGGAGTGAGGTTCCCAGCAGACGCGCTCAGAGCTCTGCTGGTGCTTAACAAGGTTGTCAACGACCCACACCCCATGCTCCATGCGGGCAGGACCGCTCTGGCTGCCCACGTCAGCCCCGCGCCTGACACCACACTCCACACATGCCGGCGGAGTGAGTGAATACTCCGCAGGCGTGTCCCTAAAGGAGAAACCGGCCAGCTCATGGCAAGACACGCCCACGTCAAGAGCACACGGTTTCCTAAGCGGTGCTGGATGACTTGGCATCGCCACGCACAGGCTGCCGCCAGGAAGAGGATCCACGATCGCTGTCATTTTTCAGTACATGCTTACAACACGTGACCCACGCGTATAAACCAGCAAAGGAATCTTCCTTTAAAAAAAAATTAAAAAAAAAATTCATTGACTTCAGAGAGGAAGGGAGAGGGAGAGAGAGAAACATCCATGATGAGAGAGAATCATGGATCGGCTGCCTCCTGCACGCCCCGCACTGGGGATCGAGCCCGAAACCCTACTTGGCATGTGCCCTGATGGGGAATCTCACCGTGACCCTCTGGTTCATAGGTCGAAGCTCAACCACGGAGCCACGCCGGCTGGGAAAGCTAGCCACTTTCTATCAGGGGACACAGCTACGGAAGCACCGCCACCCTCGGATGTCAGCTCCGCACGTGCCTTCCCAAGGGGCAAACAACCTCTCTGTGCGTAGCGGTGGGAGAGTTCTACTCCGTTTGCTCCTGATTTTTCTTCTCCATAAGCAGTGTGTTGTGGCGACCTTTTAATATTTTGGGCAATGGGACTTTTTAAAATATATATATATTTTCATTGACTTTTTAGAGAGGAGAGGAGAGGGAGAGAGAAAAACATTGATGTGAGAGCAGAGCAGCGATCGGCTGCCCCCTGCACGCCCCCTACTGGGGGGATCAAGCCAGATTGCCCTGACTTGGAATCAAACCAGCAACCGTTGGGTGCAGGGACGACGACGACGACGACGACGACGACGCTCAACTGCATCACGCTGGCCAGGGGCAGGATCTGAGTTTTTAAAGCCTTCCTGACCCCATGGGATCCCGTGCCCGCAGAATGACCATTCAGGACAGGGGCACACACCCCATCGCACCTAAAGCATCAGGTCTCGAGCCAGACTCCCCGGGCCTGACTGCCCGGTTCACCGCTTACAACCCGTGGGTCTCAGGCCAGTCACCCGGTGTCTTCACCTGGCCACTGAGGGCACCACCCCCCGCGTCCTCACCGGGCCACTGAGGGCACAACCACCTGCACCACAGGCGTAACAGGCCTGAAACGAGTTAACCTGGGCCAAGGGCTCAGAATAGAACCGGGCACACAGGAAGAGCTATATACGACTTTAAGCACACAGACGCTGATATTTAGATCCTCGTAAAAAATAATGTTTGCTTCTCCCGCCCAGAAGGGGAGGGGGCCCCTCCCTGGGAGCGGAAGGCGCTGTCCTCCCGGTGCTCAGAGGAACGTGCGTGCCGTAAAGGTGCGAGCTATTGGTAACCCGTTGCTGGGAGCCGGTCCCGGGGGCCAACAGATGGAAATCAGATTCTGGAAATCACCGCAGGCCTTGAGTCAGGGAGTGAGGTGGGAACGCTCACTGTATACAAAGATGTGCAGCCCTAACCGGTTTGGCCCAGTGGACAGAGCGTCAGCTCATGGACTAAAGAGTCCCGGGTTCAATTACGGTCAAGGGCACGTACCTCGGCTGTAGGCTCGATCCCCGGCCTGGGCCCTGGTCCAGGTGCATGCAGAAGGCAACCCATCGATGTGTCTCTCTCACATGGATGTTTCTCTGTCTCTCCCCCTCCCTTCTACTTTCCTTAAAAAAAAAAAAATCAATGGAAAAATATCCTCGGATGAAAATTCACAAAAAATAAAAAATTGTGCAATAAAGTTCCCCCACTCTCCCGCCCCTGCCCGGGGTTATCACTTTGGGAATAGAAAAGTATGATTGAAAAAAAAAAAGGAGCCCTGGCCGGTTTGCTCAGTGGATAGAGCGTCCGCCTGCGGACTGAAGGGTCCCAGGTTCGATTCCGGCCAAGGGCACATGCCCGGGTTGCGGGCTCAATCCCTAGTGGGGGGCGTGCAGGAGGCAGCCGATCCATGATTCTCTCTCATCATGGATGGTTCTCTCTCTCTCTCTCTCCCTTCCTCTGAAATCAATAAAAAAATATATTTAAAAAAAAAAGAAGAAAAAAGGACTTATTTTCTTTCTTAAAAAATATGTATTTTTTATTGATTTCAGAGAGGAAGAGAGAGGGAGAGAGAGAGAGAAACATCCATGATGAGAGAGAATCATGGACCGGCTGCCTCCTGCACGCCCCCCACTAGGGATTGAGCCCGCAAGCCGGGCATGTGCCCTGACCTGGCATCGCACCATGACCTGCTGGTTCATAGGTCGAAGCTCAACCACTGAGCCACGCCGGCCGGGCAAGGACTTATTTTCTTGAAAGTATTTAGGGAGCACCTAGTATGCACTCAAAGACGCACTGCCCCAAAGATGCAAGGAGAGGAGGAGGCAGCGGCCGAGGAAAAGAGAGCTGAGAAAGCGAGGAAAAGGGACGGAAAGAGAAACGCCACACACACACACACACACGCACACACACGCACGCACACACGTGCACGCTTTTACGAGGTGTCTTAGAAAGGGATGCCTACCCTGTTACATAACAGCGGGGGGCTGTAACAGCGGACTGACTGTCCCTGGGGGACAGCACACAAAAGAGCCTAATTTAAGGAATCACAGCACTTTGGGGAAGCACAAAGCTACAAGGTGGGGGTGCTCATGAACTACAATGGGGTTACGTAACAGTTCAAAGGGGCCGTGGGCGCCCGTGGGGAGGGAGGCCGTCATTAGCGGTAATGGGGCTGGTGCGGGGCAGGAAGCCGGCTTTTGAAGGGCCCCGTCTAGCGCGGATTACAAAACCCGGGCGGGCGGGCGGGCGGCCGCCGCGTCACTTGGGAAATTAAACCTCCCAGGCCCCTCCTGTGGGCGCTGCCGTTCCCGTATTCGAGATGGAACTGAAGCTACGTATCTGGACAAGATGTATTGGCGGAAGTGGACAGAGAGGGCAAGACACTGGTGCGTAACCCAAAGGGCCAAAACAAAAGCAAAACAGGGTTTTTTTTCTTTGGGGGAGAGGCGGGGAGAGACGGAGATGGAGAGGAGGGTGTAGAAAACAAACAGCAACCCCCCCCCCCCCCAAAAAAAAGCCACAAACGAAGAGGAAGGCTCAGCCCCTCTGGATGGCTGTGTACAAGCTGACTTCCTTCAGGCACCGCTGCATCGCGGGCCGACATCTGGAACCGGCTCCCAACACCTGTGTCTGCGTCTTTGCTTCAGCTCAGCGCCCCACTTTAACACCCCACCCCAACCCCACCGTGTCTCTATTGCTCCCGCCTCTGAAGTCCCTTCACGGGGACCTGGTCCGCAATTTGTGACGCCAGACTTTGTCTGGAAAACCCAGGCGGGGCCTGGCTCGCCGGGACAGAGAAGTCACGGCGCTGTCCCCTGGGAGGCGGCGCCGGCTCAGCCCTCGGCTCGGCGAGACCCCAAGGCACGGCCTCAGCCCCGGTGACATTCGTCCCCGGGTGACAACCTTTCCCACAGGACATGGGGTTTGGTCTGTATTGGCGTTTTTGTTCTTTAATCCTCAACCCAGGATATTTTTCTATTGATTTTTTATTTATTTATTTTTTTAGAGAGAGTGGATTGGGAGGAAGACGACGGGGGAGAGAGAGAGAGAGAGAGAGAGAGCGAGAGAGAGAGAGAGAGAGAGAGAGAGAGAGAGAGAGAGAAACATCGATGTGAGACATACTGATTGGTTGCCTCCCATATGCGCCCAGACTGGGGCCAGGGACCGAGCCTGCAACCGAGGTCCATGCCCTTGACCAGAATCCAACCAGGACCCTTCGGTCCGCAGGCTGACACTCTAACCACTGAGCAACACCGACCAGGGCTGACCTGTATTTCCCATTTGCACTAAGCCAACCAAAACCATACGCTGCTTCCTGGCCAATAACGAGAAATCTCTAGAAGCTCACATTAAAAATAGAAAGTAATACAAATACGATGAAAACAGCTCAGAATAAGGCACTACTTTTACACCAAAGAACCTTAAAATGGGGTGTAACTTGACTTAACACTGTGGACTGCTTATTTGTCTATTTCTGAAGGTGACGTTAATCACTGAGGCAGAAATGGAGATGCCTGGCAAAATCCCCAACGAGAAAAACAAGCAAATAATCGAAAATAGCCTTATGCAGTTAAAATGAGCTACGCAAACTATTGCTCCGAAGAGTTACACTAGGGAACACTGTTTTGACAAGTCATCCAGCAAGAAAATTCAAATAAACGGATTCAAGGATCATTTGAAAATTAAATAAAGAAAAACAAAACAGCCCTAACTGGTTTGGCTCAGTGGATAGAGCGTCGGCCTGTGGACTCAAGGGTCCTGGGTTCGAATCCGGTCAAGGGCACATACCTTGGTTGTGGGCACATCCCCAGTAGGGGGTGTGCAGGAGGTGGCTGATCGATGTTTCTCTCTCATGGATGTTTCTAACTCTCTATCTCTCTCCCTTCCTCTCTGTGAAAAATCAATAAATATATACAAAAAAAAAAAAAGAAGAAAAGAAAAACAAAACAAAATAAACAAATGAATAATCATGTGACAGGAACACAGGAGTAAGGTCTGGGACTTGGAAGCGATGTTTTACGTGATCATCTGCTCGCAAACCCATTGGGACTGGACTCCGCTGAGTTGAGCCTCAGCCTAAATTTCATTTTCTTAGTATTTTTCAAAAAAAGGAGTCATGATTTGAATTCCTACTTTTTTGTGTGTGTGTGTGTCCTTGACTAGAATCGAACCCGAGACCCTCCAATCTGCAGGCCGACGCTCTATCCACTGAGCCAAACCAGCTAGGGCTATTCCTACTTTTTTAAAGTCTCATTTTCCCCCCCCTAAAGTTTAACTTCTGCAGCGACTGAAATTTGAACAGAAACGTATTTCGGGTTATGCAGTGCTTATAAAGCAGGAAGCCCTTGTAAACACCTGTGACGGATGTTCTAGAACAGCCAACCTTCGGGAACTCACGGATGTCCGCGGGGTCGCAGGTCAGTGACCGCTGTTCTAGAAAGCAACCAGCGTAAGCACTTTTGACAGAGGAAGTCTCTAGCAAAACAGCTTACCCAACTCCATTCCCATCCATCTCATCTTTCCATCTTACAGGTATGAGCCATTTCATCCTAAAAACATTTCAACCAAGCCCTGGCCAGTGTGGCTCCGTTGGTTGAACATCACTCCAGGAACCGAGAGGTAGCTGGTTCAATTCCGGGTCAGGGCACATGCCTGGGATGCGGGCTCCATCCCCATCCAGTAGGGGGCGTGCAGGAGGCAGCCGATCCATGATTCTCATCATCGATGTTTCTCTCTCTCTCTCTCCCTCTTCCTTCCTCTCTAAAATCAATTAATACATGTATTTTTTTTTTTTAAAGAGTGGATTACGGCTGAGAGCGAGTGAGCTGTGGGGCGCAGACCCACTGAGGAGTGAGAGGAGCCCAAGCCCAGGCCACCAGAGGCGTCTGAAGCCCCCGGCCCCTCCGGCCGCTGACAGCATGACACACAGGCCAGCTTAGGGCCAGGCCAACATGAAACCTGACATGAACGGCCTATTTACCTCAGAGCCTATTACCTAATACCTCACGTCTGGCTTCAATAAAAAATTACAAGACGTGCTAAAAGGCAAGAAAAAACACAGTCGGATGAGACGAAGCAAGCATCAGACCAGACTTTGATATGACACAGATGTTGGAAGGATCAGACAGGCAATTTAAAAGGACTATGATTACCCTGTGAAAACCAAGGGAAATATTAGATGGGTGTATGTAACATCTTGGCCCGGCTGGCGTGGCTCCGTGGTTGATGAACCACTATCCATCTATGAACCAGGAGGTCAGGGTTTCATTCCCGGTCAAGGGCACATGCCTGGGATGCGGGCTCCATCCCCAGTAGGGGACGTGCAGGAGGCAGCCGATCCATAATTCTCTCTTGTCATTGATGTTGCCCTCTCTCTCCCTCTCCCTTCCTCTCTGAGATCAATAAAAATATACTTAAGAAAAAAAAAAAAGACAGATGGGCCTTCATGTCTGAAAAGCTGGCCACACGTCTGCTCGGCTGCCATCTTTCTGAGATCCAATCAGCCAGCCCACACTCACCCTGGACCAGCTCGGGGCATGCTCCACTCCCGCGCAAGGGAGAACTCCGATGCCAGGAAACATCCCTGTGAATTTTTCTATCTGCCCTGAATTTTAAAGGTCCATGCAAACCTTACTTATTTATTTAATCCTCACTGGGGGATATTTTCCACTGATTTTTAGACAGTGGAAGGAAGCGGGGGGAGAGAGAGAGAGAGAGGGAGAAACATTGATGTGAGAAAGACACACCGACTGGTTGCCTCCCGCATGTGCCCCAACCAGGGCCAGGGATCGAGCCTGCAACCGAGGGATGTGCCCTTGACCGAAATCGAACCTGGGACCCTTCAGTCCGTAGGGGGATGCTCTACCCACTGAGCAACACCGGCCGGGGTTATGTGAACCTTTCTTTAACTCAACATTCTTGCCCTCCAGCATCATCCTGAGAAATGGGACACGGGCGGCTCCCACCCCTGGCTGTGTCTCCGTGTGCAGACCACACAAGTCTGCAGAGCTGACGAGAGGCGGCTGGGGGAGACGAGTCTGGAAGGTTCCTGGTAGCAGGCCCTTGTAGTTCACCCACCCACATCTAATGCGATGTTTTATGGAAAACACACACACACACACACACACACACACACAGCACCGAAAACGTACCAGACCCTGTTTCCAGTGCATGGTAAACATTAACTCATGTAACCCTCCAGCGAGCCTAGAGACGGACGTAAACACCCTAATTCTATGACGAGGACAGGCACAGAGCAGCCGGGGCTCGCCTGCCCGAGGCCACGGCTCACACGTGGGGGAGTCAGCGGCGGGAGCTCACAGGGCCTCGCTCCAGCCTGTGCTGTGAACACGGAGCCAAGGACTTGGCGACAGGGGCTGAGCCATCTGCGGGGAGCACGCCTTCCTGACAGCCGCCCCACGAATGCGACCCAGCGCCGCCGGGGCAGTTCAAGCGACGATAGAGAGACACCCCAAGATTCTAAGGAGTCAGACCTGCTCGCCGCTCTGCAAGCTGGGCCATCCACCTCCTGGCTTTTTTTAGGAAAAAAAAAAAAAAAAAAAAAAAAAGCACCCACAGAGAAACAGGTTGGGTACAGTGGAAGCCGGCACCGAATGTCCCACCTATGGCAAATCTCTTCTCACCAGTTTCCTACCAGCCTTCACGACTTTACTGGGCAACCTACGCCAGTGACACTGCGGTCCCATGTCATATGGGCTCCCTCTGCGATGAAGCAAATGTGAGCAGCAACTTGGCAATAAAAGAAAGCACAAGCGCGCCCGGCTGGCGTGGCTGAGTGGCTGAGCATCGACCTATGAACCAGGAAGTTATGGTTCGATTCTCAGTTGGAGGACATGCCCGGATTGTGGGCTCGATCTCCAGTAGAGGGTGTGCAGGAGGCAGCCGATCTGTGATTCTCTCTCATCACTGATGTTTCTTTTTCTCCCCTTTTTCTAAATATCCTATATAATAAAAGCCTAATATGCTAAGTGTCTGGTCGTCCATTCAACCAATCAAAGCATAATATGCTAATGACGTAAGACCACGCAAATGCTCACTATGACATGCACTGACCACCAGGGGGTAGACACTCCAACTGGTAGGTTAGCTTGCTGCTGGGGTCTGGCCGATCAGGACTGAAAGAGATGGGCTGGACAGGCCCTGGAGCCCTCCCATGATCCCTCTCCGGCTGGCCAACCTCCCACAACCCTCCCTGGCCCCAATCATGCACCAGTGGGGTCCCTAGGCTTGGCCTGAGCCCTCTCACAATCCGGGGATGTCAGAGAGCCTGTTTTGGCCCGATGCCACAGGCCAGGCCAAGGGACACTATTGGTGCATGCATTTGTGCACCGGGCCACTAGTGTATATATATATATTTAATTGATTTCAGAGAGGAAGGGAGAGGGAGAGATAGAAACATCAAGCCCACAACCGGGCATGTGCCCTTGACCGGAATCGAACCTGGGACCCTTCAGTCCGCAGGCTGACGCTCTATCCACTGAGCCAAACCAGCTAGGGCTCATCACTGATGTTTCTCTCTCTCCCTCTCCCTTCCTCTCTGAAATCATTAAGATTAATAATAGTAATAGTAATAATAATTAAAAAAGCCAGGAGCCTTGCACAGGTAGGGAACCTAAGACTCAAACGTGCCCTGGTCCCTCCACCTGAAGTCCCCGGCAGCCCCGAGAAATGAGCGTCCAGCCCGCAGGAACTGCCTTGTTTCAGCGAAGATCTTCGTTAAGGGAGAGTCTTCCCGTCCCGTCCACTTCTCCTTCACTTCTCTCACCCTGACTCCATTTCCTGTTACTTTTCGTGACTCAACTACTGAGCTTTCATGCCATCTTGTGACATCGAGCTTCCTTTCTATTGCAGACGAACTGAGGTCTGACTTTACCGAGCAGGACTAATAGGCACCATGAATGTCTGCTTATTGCTACTTGTTGAAAAACACCTTACAGGCCTAGCCAGTGTTTCTCAGTGGATAGAGCGTGGGCCTGCAGACCGAAGGGTCCCAGGTTCGATTACGGTCAAGGGCACGTACCTCGGTGGCAGGCTCTTCCCCAGCCCAGGCCCTGGTTGGGGCTCGTGCAGGAGGCAACCAAGTGATGTGGCTCTCTCACATCACTTGGTTTCTGTCTTTCCCCTTCTCTTCCACTCTCCCTAAATAAAAAAAATGTGAAAATATCCTCGGGTGAGGATTAACACCACCACCACCTTAGATTCCTCGGAAGACGCAGCACACTTTTCAAAACGCGAGGAGAGGGAAAACCGGGTTACGTACGTGTGACTTCCTGCAAGAAATCCAAACACGGCCGCCCGCTGCCGGAGATGCTGAGCGAAACCGCCAGCGGGGTCTGCCCCTCGTAGTTCCTCGTGTTCGTGTCCGCCCCGTAACTGTACAACATCCGCGCGCACAGCACGTCGTCGCGGAGGGCGGACAGGTGCAGGGGCGTCTGGCCGTCCTCCAGGCGGCCCAGGTTCGTGTCGGCCCCGCGCTGCAGGAACATGCGGCAGTACGAGTGGTTGCTCTTGATGACGGCGTAGCGCAGCAGGAAGCCGTTCTGGATGTCGATGTTGGCGCTGTGGTCCAGCAGGATCTTCACGCAGCTCGAGCGCTCCCGGATGATGGCCAGCTGCAGCGGCGTGGTGCCCTTGTCGCTGAGCGGGTCCACCTCGGCCTTGAACTCCAGCAAGAGGCGGACGAACGAGTCCCGGCCGTAGTGGGCGGCCACGTGCAGGGGAGTCCAGCCATCGTTGCTCTTGGCGTTGATGATGTCGCTCCGGTACTCGGACTCCAGCATCAGGCGCGCGATGCGGGCCCGGCCGTGCATGGCGGCGTAGTGCAGCGCCGTGAAGCCGCCGATCAAGTCCTTGACCGTGGGATCAGCTGCGGTGAGAACCAGAACGGACACATCAGCAGGCGCTGGGGCAAAACAACGAGCCCTCGCCACAGCAGAGCACGTGCGCGCCAATGCTCACCCAGGATCAGACATCACACCCAACAGCCAGCATGACAGCTCTCCTCGGTTTAACTGGAGCCGAGGGTTTTTTAAAAATATATAATTTTACTGATTTCAGAGGGGAAGGGAGAGGGAGAGAGAGACAGAGACACCAATGATGAGAGAGAATAATTGGCCGCCTGCCTCCTGCACGCCCCCTATTGGGGATGGAGCCCGTGACCTGGGCATGTGCCCTGACCAGGAATCGAACGGTGACCTCCTGGTTCCTAGTTTGATGTGCACCGGCTACGCTGAAGTCAAGTTTTGAAGTCCCCGGCAGCCCCGAGAAATGAGCGTCCAGCCCGCAGGAACTGCCTTGTTTCAGCGAAGATCTTCGTTAAGGGAGAGTCTTCCCGTCCCGTCCACTTCTCCTTCGCTTCTCTCACCCTGACTCCATTTCCTGTTACTTTTCGTGACTCAACTACTGAGCTTTCATGCCATCTTGTGACATCAAGCTTCCTTTCTATTGCAGACGAACTGAGGTCTGACTTTACCGAGCAGGACTAATAGGCACCATGAATGTCTGCTTATTGCTACTTGTTGAAAAACACCTTACAGGCCTAGCCAGTGTTTCTCAGTGGATAGAGCGTGGGCCTGCAGACCGAAGGGTCCCAGGTTCGATTACGGTCAAGGGCACGTACCTCGGTGGCAGGCTCTTCCCCAGCCCAGGCCCTGGTTGGGGCTCGTGCAGGAGGCAACCAAGTGATGTGGCTCTCTCACATCACTTGGTTTCTGTCTTTCCCCTTCTCTTCCACTCTCCCTAAATAAAAAAAATGTGAAAATATCCTCGGGTGAGGATTAACACCACCACCACCTTAGATTCCTCGGAAGACGCAGCACACTTTTCAAAACGCGAGGAGAGGGAAAACCGGGTTACGTACGTGTGACTTCCTGCAAGAAATCCAAACACGGCCGCCCGCTGCCGGAGATGCTGAGCGAAACCGCCAGCGGGGTCTGCCCCTCGTAGTTCCTCGTGTTCGTGTCCGCCCCGTAACTGTACAACATCCGCGCGCACAGCACGTCGTCGCGGAGGGCGGACAGGTGCAGGGGCGTCTGGCCGTCCTCCAGGCGGCCCAGGTTCGTGTCGGCCCCGCGCTGCAGGAACATGCGGCAGTACGAGTGGTTGCTCTTGATGACGGCGTAGCGCAGCAGGAAGCCGTTCTGGATGTCGATGTTGGCGCTGTGGTCCAGCAGGATCTTCACGCAGCTCGAGCGCTCCCGGATGATGGCCAGCTGCAGCAGCGGCGTGGTGCCCTTGTCGCTGAGCGGGTCCACCTCGGCCTTGAACTCCAGCAAGAGGCGGACGAACGAGTCCCGGCCGTAGTGGGCGGCCACGTGCAGGGGAGTCCAGCCATCGTTGCTCTTGGCGTTGATGATGTCGCTCCGGTACTCGGACTCCAGCATCAGGCGCGCGATGCGGGCCCGGCCGTGCATGGCGGCGTAGTGCAGCGCCGTGAAGCCGCCGATCAAGTCCTTGACCGTGGGATCAGCTGCGGTGAGAACCAGAACAGACACATCAGCAGGCGCTGGGGCAAAACAACGAGCCCTCGCCACAGCAGAGCACGTGCGCGCCAATGCTCACCCAGGATCAGACATCACACCCAACAGCCAGCATGACAGCTCTCCTCGGTTTAACTGGAGCCGAGGGTTTTTTAAAAATATATAATTTTACTGATTTCAGAGGGGAAGGGAGAGGGAGAGAGAGACAGAGACACCAATGATGAGAGAGAATAATTGGCCGCCTGCCTCCTGCACGCCCCCTATTGGGGATGGAGCCCGTGACCTGGGCATGTGCCCTGACCGGGAATCGAACCGTGACCTCCTGGTTCCTAGTTTGATGTGCACCGGCTACGCTGAAGTCAAGTTTTAATTGAAAATGAAGTTTGGTAGAAAGTTACCAACCCAGGTTTAAAAAGTTTTAAAAAGATATATATATGCCCGGCTGGTGTGGTTCAGTGGTTGAGCACTGACCTATGAACGAGGAGGTCACGGTTCGATTCCTGGTCAGGGCACATGCCTGGGTTGTGGGCTTGATCCCAGTAGGAGGTGTGCAGGAGGCAGCCGATCCATGATTCTCTCTCATCATGGATATTTCTTCCTTTAAAGATTTTATTTATCTATTTACTTTATTATTTATTTATTTATTTGCTAATCCTCACCTGAGGATATTTTTTTCCATTGCTTTTTAGGCAGTGTGGAAGGGAGGGGGAGAGACAGAGAGAGAGAGAAACATCAATGTGAGAGAGACACTGAGACACATCGACTGGCTGCCTCCGGGGATGGAGCCTGCAACCAAGCGGTATGTGCCCTGGATTGGAATCGAACCTGGGACCCTTCAGTCCACAGGCTGACGCTCTATCCACTGAGCCAAACCGGCCAGGGCTCGTCACTGTCCATTTCTCTCTCTCTCTCTGAAATCAATAAAAAAAATTTTTTTTTTAAAAAAAGAGAAGATAAATACAAAAAACACTGAGCTGAGACCACCATGTCCCTTGGCTAACTGAACCCCCTGCTTTTGGCTGCTCCCGCTCCCCCATCTCTGAATTGTTTTCCTGCTTCCTTTCGGCTTTAACTTTTCATTTTCTCTTGTGCTTCTTGGTCTTAAAGAGAAGCATGTGTAGCAACATCTGCGGCTCTAAATTACGGATGTACTGTGGTCTGGCAGGCGGCGTTGTTTTAAGGGTGTATTAAGAGGGGGGGAAAAAATAAAGTTTTTTTTCTTTCTCCCTGTGGTCTGTAAAAATTCCAAAGCACGTTAGATATATGTTAAGTGATCTGGACAAATCAGGTTTTCCTAAGATAAACGTCGACTCTGGACGCCTGGTTTTATGAGAACTTTGGAGTCTGTAAGAATTAAACAGCGCGTCCTGTGAAAAACGGGAAGCCGTGTAAATATTATTTTCTACGACAGTTCCAAAACCCTCTCCTAGATGAACTGATTTCTGGGGCGGGGTGGAAGAGAGAGAGAAAGAAAAAGAAATGCCGGTGGTTTATCTGCTGTGTCACCACTCAGTCACAGGCTGTGACACCTGGCCCAGCGGCTCCTTGAGCCAAGGGGGAAGTTCTACGTAGCTCCCATCCCACGGGCATTCCTGGGCACTGTCTCCCGGGGACATAGGCCACTTCTGGAGGTCCGCAATTCCTTGTGAAGATAAGGAATTGGTCAGAGCTAACTACCTGGGATTCAAAGGCTTTCTCCTTGCCCTGGCCGGTGCTGCTCCGCGGTTAGAGCGCCGGCCCCAGGACCGAAGGGCTGCGGGTTCAATTCCGGTCAAGGGCACGTACAGGTCCCCTAGCCCCGGTAGGGGCAGGTGCAGGAGGCAACCAATCGATGATTCTCCCTCACATCGATGCTTCTCTCTCTCTCCCTCTAGGAATCAACGGAAAAAATATCCGGGGGTGAGGATTTACAAAAAACACACACAAAGGCTTTATTCTCGTAAAAGTCACCCTTAATGTTTGGTTTGGCCACAGAAAGAGAAAAATTCATGAGTGCTTTTTCAAACAACTAAACAAAAAGCCTCCAAAGTTGTGTGAGTAGACGTTTGTGTACTGTCTACCAAAATGTTATTTCCTGCTAAAACATGGGTCTCTGGGAAAATTCTGTGAAGCAGAAAGCTCCACGGAAAAGAATGACATCACGGAGAATGAAAGTTTCAGTTAAGAAGTAGTTGCTCACAGAACCTGTAAAAAGTTAAGATTCTTATTAAGTAAAGTCTAGCAGTCAAATTTCTAAAATCATTAAATATAAATGAGCAATGAATGCCAATAGCAATGGAGTATCATACCTACCTTGGTCTTTGCTAAAAGAAAAAGAGATAGCAACCCTGTACTATGCGACTTAACAAAAACTAGTGGCCAAGTGCATGAATTTCGTGCACGGAGGTGGAGGGGTCCCCTCAGCCTGGCCTGCACCCTCTCCAATCTGGGGCCCCTCAGGGGATGTCCGACTGCTGGTTTAGGCCTAATCCCACAGGGATCGGACATCTCTCTTGCAATCTGGGATCTCTGGCTCCGAACCGCTCACATGTCTGCCTGCCTGGTCATCCCTAACCACTCTGCCTGCCGGCCTGCTCGCCCCCAACTTCCCCACCCCCCGCCAGCCTTCTTGCCCCTAACTGCCCTCCCCTACTGACCTGATCGCCTCTAACCTCTGCCTGGGTCCTGCCACCATGGCTTTGTCCAGAAGGTCTCCCAGTCTAATTAGCGTATTACACTTTTATTAGTATAAATTATTAGTATAGATGAGGGCTAGCATTTTTAACAAAGCGTCTTGCTGCCACCTGCTGGTCATGCCAGGAACATCAGCTAAGACCTTCCTACTCTGACAGGATGCTGAGCCTTCCATCCTGTTTCCCACGCCTCCCCTACCTAAAGCAGCTAAGTGGAGACAGGCATGAAGGAGAAAAGAACCCCTTCGATCCAAATGAAACCGTCAATGTGGCCAAGACGCCCGTTTCTAATCTCTACCTGACCAAGCAACATCGTCCTACTTGGTTAGCGAAACATTACGAACACCTTTCATTTCTCCCACCTTTCACCCACTCTTACGCGCATCCTGGACTGGCTGTATTCAACAGCAAAATGAAAATCACGTTATGTGAGACTGCACTTGGGTCTCTGGTTTTCCACTCTGGGTCTTTTCCAGGTTTTACTTACGTTTTGGTGTTACACGGAGCTGGGAGAACCCATGATTAACACACAGAGCAAGGATCTGCTTAGCCTTAGTAAAAACCGTAAGAATACACTGGCTGTGCACACGTGGAAAACTAGCACAGAATATAGAGCTTTAAGTAACATCGCATAAAATTTGCATAGTTACTGCCCTTGAGGAATTAACAAAAGGAAGATCTGAGACAGATGAAGATGCAAAAAAACCACACACGAGTTTAAGGACTACTGTTAGCCAATGCAACAAGAAAGAGACCTGAATTGTAGCAGTAACGGAAACTATAAAAACAACTAGAGCCCTAGCAGGTGTGGTTCAGTGGATAAGAGCATCAGCCTGCGGACTGAGGGGTCTTGGGTTCGATTCCAGTCAAGGACACATGCCCGGGTTGCGTGCAGGAGGCAGCCAATACATGATTCTCTCTCATCATTGATGTTTCTATCTCTCTCGGCCTCTCCCTTCCTCTCTGAAATCAATAAAAAAATATTTAAAAACACATACACCTAGATATAGCCTGGCTGGTGCCGCATAGAGGCTGAGCATCAACCTATGAACCAGGAGGTCATGGTTTGATTCCTGTCAGGGCACATGCCTGTGTTTCGGGCTCCATCCCCAGTAGGGAGCGTGCAGGAGGCAGCTGATCGATGATGTATCTCTCTCCCTCTCCCTTCTTCTCTGAAATCAATAAAAACATATCAAAAAATAAAAACACCTAGATATAAATTCAGTAAGAAATGTGCAAGGCACATACAAAGACAACTTTGACAGAGGTGGAACTCACTTTGTCCCATAGTCTCAAGACACCTTGAAATCTATTGAAAAATTTAAAAGTACGTATACACTAAGTGGCCAGATTATTATGATCTCTGAACGCATAGTAATCTGGCCACTCAGTATATATATTAGAGGCCCAGTGCATGAATTCGTGCATGGGTGGGGTCTGGCCAGCCTGGCCAGGGGGAGGGGACATGGGCAGCTGGCTGGCCTGCCTGCTGGCTGAGCTCCTGGTCGAGGGGACAATTTGCATATTAGCCTTTTATTATGTAAGATATACACTGAGTGGCCAGATTATTATGCGTTCAGAGATTATAATAATCTGGCCACTCAGTGTACATAAAAGCAGATAAACATTCCCTATCAATATGGTTGTTTTTTTTCCCCCCAACAACTTTACCAGGGTTGCAATAAAGCTTATCAATCTTAAGTGTATAGGTCGATGAACTTGGACAAATTCTATACAGTCACGTAACCACCAACACAATCCAAATATTCCCATCATCTCAAAAAGTTCCTTCCTGCCTCTTTACCGTCAATTCTCTGCCCAGACTCTGGGCCCTAGGCAGGCACGGAGGTTCTGGCCTTCCTTGAATTTCATATAAATGAAACCACAGGGGATGAAGAGTTTGTGTCTGACTTATTTCAGTTAGCATGATGCTTCTAAAATTCACCCATGTTGTTGTTGTGTGTCCAAATGTTCATTCCTTTACATCGCTGAGTAGTTTTCTACAATATGGATCTTCCATTATTTATCTATTAGAGGCCTGGTGCATGAAATACATGTGGGGGGTGGAGTGGGGGGAGAAGGGGGTCCCTCAGCCCAGCCTGTGCCCTCTCACAATCTGGGACCGCTCGCTCCTAACCACTCGCCTGCCTGTTTGCTGGCTCCTAACCGCTCACCTGCCTGCCTGCTCGCTCCTAACCGCTCGCCTGCCTGCCTGCTGGCTCCTAACCGCTCGCCTGCCTGCCCAGTGCGTATCATAGCGACCAGTCATTCCATCGTAAAGGTTGCTTAGGCTTTTATATATGTATATATATATAGATTATTCACCAGCAGGAGGACAGTGGGCTATTTCCAGTATTGAAGCTGTTATGAATATGGCTCCTGTGAACATGCATGCACAAGTCTACATGTGGCTGTTATGTTTCCATCTCACTTGGGTAAGTACCTAGAACTGTTGGCTTATATGTTATATGTACATTTAAGAAACTGCCAAACTGGTTTTTAGTGGCTACACAATATCACATTCCCACCAGCAATACAGGGTGGGGCGGAAGTAGGTTTACAGGAGTAGTGAGTAGTGAGTATGAGAAAGAGTTTATTCCCCCCCCCTTTTTTTTTTTTTAAAAAAAAGAATTTGGCTGGGGCTTCCATTATCCTTTCTCTCACACCTAACAGCCTGGGCCAGCCAGCAGTCTTTGTTTTATTTTATTTACTTATTTTTATTTTATTGTTTTCAGAGAGGAAGGGAGAGGGCGAGATAGAAACATCAACGATGAGAGAGAATCATTGATCTGCTGCCTCCTGCATGCCCCCTACTGGGGATCGAGCCCACAACCTGGGCATGTGCCCTGATCGGGAATTGAACCGTGACTTCCTGGCTCATAGGTCCATGCTCAACCACTGAGCCATGCTGGCCAGAGTTTATTCTTGTATTATTATTTATTAATGTATTTCCATACGAACAACTGTAAACCTACTTTTGCCCCAGCCTGTAGAGGTGCTCAAGTTGTTCTTCACTAATACTTGGCATCTTAGCAATTTTAGTTTTATCCATTCTAGAGAGTATAAAGTCATACCTTATAGGAACTTAATTTATACATCCCTGGTGGCGTGGTGATATTGAGCTTATGCATGTTGTGAAGTGTCTGTTGAAATCATTCAATATTGCTACAGGGTAGTTTTTCTCACTGAGTTTACAACTCAGTTGTGTATACATTCTGGATACGGGCCCTGTGTTAGATACATTTTGTAAATATTTCTCCTAGTCTGTCAGGCCTTTTCATTTTCTAGACAGTGTCTTTTCAAGAAGAAAAATGTTTAGTTTTGATGAGGTCAAGTATATTTTTTTCCTCTTATGGTTTTCGCTTTTTGTTAAGAAATCTTTGCCCAACACGACGTCATATGGGCTTTCTGTTTTATTCTAGGAGTTTTATGTTGTTAACTCTTATGTTTAGAGCAAGGATCCATTGCTCGTTGCTTTTTATGTCCCGTGCGAGGTCAGATCAAGGTTCATTATGTCCCACACAGATACCCAGTTGTTCCAGCAAAATCTGCTGAAAAGTCTAGCTTTTCCCCAGTGATTTTGTCAAAATCAGTCTACCAGACAAGTGTGGGTCTATTTGTTTTCTTCTTAGATAACCCTCACCCGAGGAGTGAGGATATATTTTCTAAGGAGGTGAGAGTGAGAAAGACAGAAAGAGAGTGGAGAGAAACATCGGTGTGAGAGAAGCACATTGATGGATTGCCTCCTGCATGTGCCCCAACCAGGGTTGGGGATCAAACCTGCAACCCAGGTAGGTGCCCTTGTCTGGGAATCAAGCCTGCGACCCTAAGGTGGGGAGGCCAATGCTCTAACCACCGACCCACGCCGGCCAGGGCAAGTGTGGGTCTATTTCTGAACTCTATTCTATTCCATTGATCTGAAAGTGTATCCATATTATCCTGACCACTGTGGCTTTATAGAACGTTCTGACAGCAGGGAGTGTATGTCCTCAACCTTCTTTGAAACCGTTCGGGCCAACAAATCAACTTGTCAATTTTTTCAAACAAGCTGCTGGAATGTTGACTATCACTCCACCAACTCTGTAGGTTCCTCAGACTAGATGCTCACTGTTCAATTTCAAGGTCATTGATTCCATCTTCTGTCAGCTCAAATCTGCTGTTAACCACTCTAGTAAATTCTTCATTATGGATATTGTGCTTTTCAACTCTAAATTCATATTTGGGGATGTATATGTGTATGTGTATGTGTATGTGTGTGTATGTGTATGTATATATATATATATATATATATATATATATATATATATATATATACACACACACACCTATATAATACATAACATCCGATATAATAAAATGCTAATATGCTAATTAGACCGAACAGCAAAACGAATGTCTGGACAACCTTCTGGACGAAGCCGGGACTGTGAGGGCCGAGCCCCTTGCACAAATTTTATGTATCAGGCCTCTAGTGTATGTTATATCTATAATAATAAAAGGGTAATATGCTAATTAGACTGACGTCTTCTGGACATCATTCCGGGAGTCCTTCTTGACGAAGCCAGGGCTGGAGGGAAGCCAGCCGGGGTCCTGGGTGCGGCCCGAGGGAAGCCAACCTAGGTCCTGGGTGCCTGCCGGTGGCTGGAGGAGGGAAGCCCATGTCCCCGGTGCCAGAGGGAAGCCGGTGCCGGCAGCTGGAGGAAGGAAGGCCTACTCTTGCATGCATTTTTGTGCATCGGGCCTCTAGTATACATATAATAAATTCGATCTGTTGATAGTATTTGATGAGTTTGTGCCGCCATATATTTCTTTTATTTTTTGACTGCCATTTCCTTAATTCTTTGAACACATTCATAAATAGCTGCTCTAAAATTAGTTCTTCTTCAAGGTGCAGGGTCTTGCCCTAGCGATATCAAAGATCGTTGATTAACCCAACCAGTGTGGCTTAGTGGCTGAGCCTCGACCTATGAACCAGGGCTGATCAGTGACCTTTAAAAAAAAATTATATATATATATGTTTTTATTGATTTCAGAGAGGAAGGGAAAGGGAGAGAAGGATAGAAAAATCAAAGATGAGCCCAGCTGGCGTGGCTCAGTGGTTGAGCATCGACCTATGAACCAGGTGGTCACAATTTGATTCCCAGTCCGGGCACATGCCCAGGTTGCGGGCTCGATCCCCAGTAGGTGGCCGATCAATGAGTCTCTCTCATCATTGATGTTTCTATCTCTCCTTCTCTCAATAAATCAATAACAACAGAAAATAAAATATTTCACACATATTTAAAAAAGCCCCACCAACAACAATAAAAGCATCCAAAAGAAATCTCAAGGAGGTAAATTCAAAACATAGGGCAGCATTGGGACATACTGACAGTCCTCCACTCTACCAACTGGGCTATCGAAGGCCCTGCTATTAGGACATATTTCAAGGGGCCCGAGCGAGGTTGCTCTGCTTGAGCAATGTCGGCAGGGGAAACGTGTGTAATTCTCCGGCTGTAGGTGCACCACAGCCACTTCTGCTTCTGAAACGTGAGCAACTGGATGAGGTGATGAAGGGGCTGCTTTTAGTTCAAATCACCGGCACAACCTTGGCTGCATATAAACTAGTTACAAGGGAAACAGCACACTCACCAAACTCATCTTTTCAACAATCTGGTTGCAAACAAAACTCAGCATCTACACTAATAAAAGAGTAAGATGCAAACTGACTGTACCTTTGTGACGCCCACCAGCCAATCAGGAGTGAGTATGCAAATCAAAGATGGCAGGTTAATTTGCATACGCAGGCACCCAGTGGCTGCAGGCGTTTCGCACCGCCCCAGCCACTCCAGGCCTCTGGGCAGCGTGGGAAGGCAGAAAGGCGGCTCCGGCTGGTGGGAAGGTGGTGCCGGCAGCCAGGGGAAGGAAGGCCCATTGTTGCACGAATCTTTGTGCATTGGGCCTCTAGTAACTATAATAAATCTTCACATAGGAGAGGTAATAAGAAGTTGAGCAATGCCCGGCTGGTGTGGCTCAGTGGTTGAGTGTCAACCTATGAACCTGGAGGTCATGGTTTGATTCCCAGTCAGGGCACATGCCCGGGCTGTGGGCTCGATCCCCAGTAGGGGGGCGTGCACGAGGCAGCCAACCAATGATTCTCTCTCATCACTGATGTTTCTATCTCTCCCTCTCCTTTACTCTCTGAAATCAATAAAAATATCTTAAAAAAAAATATATATATATACACATGCATACAGATGTTTCAAATTAAATATAGTTTCATTTTAAACTTTTCCTTGGGGAAGAAAGAGATTTGCTCCTAAGCAGACTCACCTCCGTGTTCTAGAAAGACCCGGACACATCTTTCCTTCCCTCTGGCTGCTGAGAAGTGGAGCAGGGTCCAGCCATTCGCGTCCCGGCCATTCGGAGAATAGCCCTGTTCTAGCATCTTCCGGACGGTGTGGACATCCCCGGCAGCCACCGCAGCCTGGATCTGCAATTCTTCCTGGAGCTCAGGGTTCCTCCGACAGTGGTGGTGCAACATCCTCGCGGAGTCCACTGGTTACAAAGGATGCATTAGGTCACAGGGGTCAGCCTTTAAGGGGAGGCAGAGAACATGGCATTTAGGATTCTGGGCTCCTGACAGCAGGGCTATGAAACGTCACGGAATTTTCCTGGGCTAAACCACGTGCACCTCAGTGATGCCAGTTCATGATGAACCGAATCTGTTACGACCAAAACGTTCAGTCCTTTCCGTAGGATGATGAAAGATTGCAAAAAGAAAGCCGCCCGGCCGGCATGGCTCAGTGGTTGAGCGTTGACTTGTGAACCAGGAGGTCACGGTTCGATTCCCAGTCAGGGCACAGGCCCAAGTAATGGGCTCCATCCCCAGTAGGGGGCCGTGCAGGAGGCAGCCGATCCATGATTCTCTCTCATCACCAATGTTTCCATCTCTCTCTCTCCCTCTTCCTCCCTCTCTGAGATCAATAAAAATGTGTTTAAAGACATACAGAAACTTAAACTAACATTCTTTTAGGAAGCCACTCCATCTGGGCTAGTTTTAAGGAAGAGATCAGACTCATTTCCTAGTGGGCTTCCATTTCTAAAAATAAAAAAAATTATGGGATAAAGTTCTTTAAAGACATTTTGGTCTGTTATGTAGGTTAGACATCTTGGGATGATCTTGTTACCAACAGTAAGTTATCGTGTAAAACGTCTTATGATAGCCCTGGCTGGTGTGGCTCAGTTGGTTGAGCGTCAGCCCATGCATCAAAGAGTTGCAGGTTCGATTCCCAGTCAGGGCACCAGAAAAAAAAAAAAAGAAAAAAAAAAAAAACACACACAAAAAACAACTTCTCATTATAGATTGTACAAAGGTAAACTTAAGCCTAACTTAGGCCACATCATCACAGCCTAAGAGCATAATCAAATATCCTATGCTATTTTATACATGGAAAATGGTTATTACAAACTATTTTTTTTTAATATGTATTTTTATTGATTTCAGAGAGGAAGGGAGAGGGAGAGAGAGACTGAAACATCAATGATGATGAGAGAATCATTGATCGGCTGCCTCGTGCACGCCCCCTACTGGGGATCAAGCCCACAACAGGAGCATGTGCCCTTGACGGAAATTGAACCTGGGACCCTTTTGTCCGCAGGCCGACGCTCTATCCACTGAGCCAAACCAGCTAGGGCAGTTGTTACAAACTCTTACGTATCACTACTAAGTAATGTCATTTAAAAATATCGGGCTACTTCTACAGAGAGCTATTTGCTCAGAAAAATTAGGAAATGAGAAATTTCAAGATGGTCTGTTTTCTTAATAAACATGATTTCCTCCCTATCTCTTCACTTAATTATTTTTCAACTGACACTAAAGTCCAGTCTCTCTCATTTTAGAAAATGTAAAACCAAGAATCTTGTTCGAATAGCTTTTTGCCTACTATTAGCGTTTTTTGTTGTTGATGTTGTTTTTGTTAATCCTCACCCTGGGATATTTTTTTCCAATTGATTTTCAGAGAGTAGAAGGGAGGAGGAAAGGGGAGGGGGAGAGAGAGAGAGAGAGAGACAGAGAGGGAGGGAGAGAGAGAGAGAGAGAGAGGGAGAGAGAGAGAGGAGGCAGGGAGAAAGAGAGAGAGGGAGAGAGAAACATTGATGTGAGGGAGACACACTGACTGGCTGCCTCCTGCATGCGCACAGATTGGGGCCGGGAATCGAACCCGCGACCCTTTTGGCATGCAGGCCGACACTCTCACCACTGAGCCAAACCGGCCAGGGCTACTATTACGGTGACGTTGACGACTGTGAGAAAGAATTAATGGGAGCTACCGATGGGGGCTCAAAGCAACCATCTTTAACAGATTCTTGTTTTCATGGGATGATCTACCTTGGCCCTCGAATGAGGGCTACTCTGCAAGAAAAAAAAGGTCAAACACAATCAAACGAAGCCGGGTTTTCCTGTATCAAGTGCTGTGTTGAGTTTTACGTGAGCTGATTAGAGGGAGAAGAGTCAAAGTTAAAGTCGCCCCCCCTGAACAGTACGGGTAACCAGGGAGCTCCAGTGGCTTACCTTCCGGAAGAAAGTCCCTTTTCCTGGGAGGGCGCTGCCTAATAAGCATTGTGCACATACAGCATCGTGGGGCGGGGACTCAGAGTACGTCCAGAGATCGGATCAGCTTCCTTTACCTAAAAACAAATAACAATCGTGGGGAAACTCCTAAAGGTGACAGAGAATCGCACCTGACTGCATCGTCTACCGTTCGATGAACTTACGTTTCAGCACCTTACAGAGCAGAGACGGAGGTCAGGTCAAGTCTTAAGAGAAAATGACCTTGAGACCTCTATTCATCTCCCCGTCGGTACAAAATCACTTATTTTTCAGGAAAAAAAAATTTTTTTTTCCCCTAAAGAGGCAGGGCATTTTTTGAAAAAGAATAAAGAAAATAATAAGTCACACATTTGCTCTATTCAGAATATATTTTCAGACTTGCCTTATTAGAATTACTTAAAAAAAAAAATCCTCAACCAAGGATATGTTTTGTTAATTTTAGAGAGAGGGAGGAAGGGAGAGAAAGAAACATCAATGTGAGAGAAACATGGTTCAGTTGCCTCCCATACGGCCCCGACTGGGGATTGAACCCACAACCTAGGTACATGCCGTGACCAGATATCAAACCCGTAACCCTTGAGGCACACGAGAAAGCTCCAATCAACTGAGCCACCCGGCTGGGCAATTATTTTTGTTGTTGTTGTTATTAATCCTCACCTGAGGGTATTTTTTCCTCCACTGATTTTCAGAGAGAGTGGAAGGGAGGGCGAGAGACAAGAGAGAAATAGCGATTCAATAGACACATGGATTGGTTGCCCCCCACACTTGCCCCAACTGGGACCAGGGATCGAGCCTGCAACTGAGGTACGTGCCCTTGACCGGAATAGAATGTGGGACCCTTCAGTCCTTGGGCCTACACTCTAACCACTGAGCCCAACTGGCCAGGGCCTGAATTACTTTTTAACGGACACCGTTAAGTCACTTGTCTTTTTCCCAAACAGGACCAAGATGAGAAAATGTGTGCATTCAATACAGTAGGTGGTCAGAGCCAAAATGGAACGCATGACAAGTAAAAGGAGATCGTGACTTTAAATGCCGGTTCTTCATACGTCCAAAAGGCGTCACGTGAGTCACTTTCAAACTGTCGTTCCTGTATGAACACACCCAAGTGAGTAAAAGATTAACAACAGTCTTGCCAGCTTCCTTATATGAACTCTGAAAAAATTCCCTCTACAACCAGAAGAAAAGGGATCCTGCCTGGCGGGTGTGGCTCCGTGGCTGAGCCTCGCCCTAGGAACCAGGAGGTCACAGTTCGATTCCCGGTCAGGGCACATGTCCGGGTGGCGGGCTCGATCCCCAGTGGGGGGCGTGCAGGAGGCAGCTGATTCATGATTCTCTCTCATCATTGAGGTTTCCCTCTCTCTCCCTCTCCCTTCCTCTCTGAAATCAATAAAAATAGATGAAAAAAAAAAAGGGGGGGGGGGAAGCCTTTGTGTTAAAAGATGAAGTACCTAAATGGTTTCTCTCAACAAGAAAGAGGCATGAACAATAATAACTTGTGATGATCCCGAAAGGACTACTTCTACCAGAGGAGCGAAGGTTGACTGAGAGTGCCTGGCGTGAACCTGGACCACTATCAGACCCGGCCACTCATGTGACCCCTGGTTAGAACTGGATTAGACAGCTCTGCCTACTTCAAATGAACCAAGTAATTCTAGAAACGGCACATCATTTTCCCTTTTCTGACAATACCAACCACTATAAATAATAACCATCGGTTAAACGCCAAAAGCACTCTTTACATGCAGGGATCTTCACAGGAAAAACACATGGACACACATATACCATGCACACATGGACTCACATACCATGTACACATGGACTCGCATACCATGCACATATGGACACACATACCATGCACACACGACTCACATACCAGGCACACATGGGCACATACCGTGCCACACGGACTCACATACCATGCACACGTGATCCCTGGCAGCTGCAGCCCTTAAATTATGAAGGATGAAATGACTTATTACCAAATGTCCTAACAGTCCAAAGCGTCAAACAACGAATTTGACCTCGGTGCTGTTTTGTGGGAGTTTGTACTTACTAGAGCACAGCTACCCACGTGTACATAAAGAAAGAAAACATGACGACGATTGAACTTAAAGGGCAAAGGTGGCCACTGAAAACCACAGAGGAAGTCCAGACGTGAGAATGAAAAAAAAAGAAAGTCTATTTCCTCTCAAGGAGTGCAGGTTTGAAAACCTGACAGCTCATGGAAATCACCCATTGAATAAGAACGTGGCCTGGGAGGCAAGTTTCTAAATAAGTAAATGCACAATGCGAATTGTTTTAAATTAACGATGACTCAGAATGACGAAAACTCTGAAGGTGCAGTCTTTAGAAATTCCACTTCAGGTTTTACAGTTAGAAAAAAAGCAAAGAAAGCATACTAACAAGGAAGACTTCAGAATTATATGCCAAATGAGCACTTCCCTGATGTATATATATATTTTTAAAATAA
This sequence comes from Ia io, assembly GCA_025583905.1. Classification (NCBI taxonomy): domain Eukaryota; kingdom Metazoa; phylum Chordata; class Mammalia; order Chiroptera; family Vespertilionidae; genus Ia; species Ia io. The sequence continues at coordinate 19,979,912 of JAJQQW010000024.1, forward strand.
TATTTGCATTGATTTTAGAGAGGAAAGGAGAGGGGGAGAGGGAGAGAGAAACATCAATGGTGCGAGAGAATCATGGATCGGCTGCCTCCTGCACGCCGCCTCCTGGGGATGGAGCCCGAAACCCGGGCATGTGCCCTGACCAGGAATCGAACCATCACCTCCTGGTTTATAGGTCGACACAACCATTGAGCCATACCGGCTGGGCCTGATGTATCTTTTTATATAATATTTTGTTGCCTGATGTTAATACTATGTTTAAACCCGATGAATTCATCTTTTCTCCTCTACGTGGGGTCAAAAGATAACAATATAGGCCTCCAAGCTTTTATGCTGTTGACCTTATTAGAAACTAAACATTTAGAAATTATATGTTACCATCTAGCCTGGCTGGTGTAGCTCAGTGGTTGAGCGTCGACCTAGGAACCAAGAGGTCACGGTTCAATTCCCGGTCAGGGCACATGCCCGGGTACCAGGCTGGCTCGCATCCCAGTGTAGGGCATGCAGGAGGCAGCCAATCAGTGACTCCCTCTCATCATTGATGTTTCTCTCTCTCTCCCCCTCTCCCCTCCTCTCTGAAATCAATAAAAATATATTAAAAAAGCAAATACAGAAATAAATGTTACCATCTAATTTCCACATGGATGGCCAAGCAAACTTCATTAAGTTAAAATCAAAACTTCTTTCTTCATATAATTAAGAAAAAGTCTATATCCATGCCATGGAGTGAAGGAAATTAAAAAAGAAACAAAATATATTTCAGACCTGTCTAAATTTACATAACTCGCACCAAACTTGCCCACATGTCCCCAGTTTCCTTCGGCGTACACGATTAGTCACTAATGGCTTTTTGCATGTGATTTTTCACTGAAAGTCCACACATTTTCTGATTTAAGTGACACAAATTACCTTTCAGATTTCACACAGGCTGGAAACAAGATAACAGCTTGCTACTCAAAAAAAAAAAAGAAGTAAGCATTTCTTGCAGAGTAAACCGAGATACAGGCTGCTGAAGAAATAAAACCAGCAACTCCCAAGAATATTGTCTCTGAGAAAAAACACACACAAAAAACCGAATCACCAATGGCTCTCAAGTCCTCAAAGAGGAGATGGGTACAGAAATACTACAAAGTCCGACATGGCTGAGGTGTGTGTTGATGAGTCCTGAGAGAGAGAGAAACATCCATGGTGAGAGAGAATCATGGATCGGCTGCCTCCTTCACACCCCCTACTGGGGATGGAGCCCGATACCCGGGATGTGCCCTGACCGGGAATCGAACCATCACCTCCTGGTTTATAGGTTGACACAACCACTGAGCCACACCATTCAAAAGACTGGAACCCCCAATCAAGTGGAAGAAGTGTGATATTAGTATATCACTCAGTGTCGCATAATGTTCCAAAACAAGCAAGGTGAGTTCATGTTTACTCCCGATTCCTGGGCCTCCATATAACACAGGGATTTATTTATTCATTTTTATTCCTCCCCTGAGAATATTTTTTTTCCCATTCATTTTTAGAGAGACGGAAAGGGAGGGAGGATGACCGGGGGGAGAGAAAGAGAGACATCAATGTGAGAGAGAATCATGGATCGGCTGCCTCCTGCACGCCCCCTACTGGGGGGTCGAGCCGGAAATCCGGGCATGTGCCCTGACGGGGAATCGAACCCGTGACCTCCTGGCTCATAGCTCAAAACAAAAGAATATGCAAACCTTCAGAGCCCCTTAAAAGTAGCTCTAGCTATGTCTTGGCAACTGGAAAGAATCAAGAAAGACATTCCTTTTTGTGGAAGGCAGGAAGTCCAGATGCTTAACCACTAAGCTACACCAGCCTGGCTAGAATTAAGTCTAAAGCGGGGGTGGGGTTTAACAGAGAAGGCCTGAATAGAAAAGACATAATTCATTTTTACCTTAAAAACATACTTCCAATATTTTTAGAAGTCCTAATTATTAGATATCTCTCTGGTGATTCGCACACTGAAATACGCAAAACTGCCTTGAACTTCACAGACTTCTGCCTAGCTTTTACCGGACCCTAAGTACACTCAGAAAGGCTGTCCCAACTGTTCACCACGGGGCAGTCGCTGGTAGATACGTACTCGAAATCCCATCCTGTAGCATGCACTCCCCCATGGTGTCTGCTTCTAGGTCTCAAGAATATGCAAACCAGGCCAGGCTGGTTTGGCTCAGTGGCTAGAGTGTCAGCCTAAGGCTGAAAGGTCCCAGGTTCGATTCCGGTCAAGGGCGTGTACCTTGGTTGCAGGCTTGATCCCCACCCGGCCCTGCTCGGGGCAACCAATCCATGTGTCTCTCTCACATAGATGTTTCTCTCTCCCCATCTCTCCCCCTCCCTTCCATTCTCTCTAAAAATCAATGGAAAAATATCCTCGAGTGACGATTACCAACAACAAAAAAGAACGTGGGGATCCTCGGAGCCCCTTAAAAGTGTCTCTCTCGCTATGTCTCGGCAACGAGGAGACTCAAGACAGACATTCCGTTCTTTTTGTGGAAGGCAGAAAGTCCAGTGGACCGGAGTAAATCAAAGATTTCCTAAGGACTTCTGCTATTTTAGGTACTTCGTGGTACCTACAATTCCCTAAGCAGTCTTGAGATGTTAAAATTACTCTGAGATTAACAAGTCACTTTAGACTCCCGTGACTGGATGTTAGAAAAGTCATTCACTTGGCTAATTTCTGAACTGACGCTTGTATGATTTCCCTGATCATATCTCCTTCTTTTAGGAACAGCACGAATGTCCTAACCTTACCTTTAGTACATTTAAGAGGCACCAACAAAATCCAGCAGCACAAATGTGACGCCTGAATTAGATGCTTACATTTCTTTCCTTTTCCCCTCTTTTTTGTTTGTTTAATCCTCCAAGGATAAATATCCGAGGATATTTTTCTATTGATTTTCAGGGAGTTCGGGAGGGACGGGGAGAGACAGAGAGAGAAACACTGATGTGAGAGAGACACATCCATTGGTTGCCTCCCACATGCACCCCGACCAGGGCCGGGGATGGAGCCTGCAACCCAGGTACGTGCCCCTTAACTGGAATCGAACCTGGGACCCTTCAGTCCTTAGGCCGACACGCTATCCACTGAGCCAAACCAGCTAGGGCTAGATGCTTACATTGCAATCTAACAAATTATCTGTGAGGGTTTGGCATGGAGAAATCTCCTTTATGAAGAGGGCAAAGAGAAAGCCAAAACATGCCTTTGTTTTAAAATTCTTGAATGTCAAATGATAACGAGCTATTACGGAAAGTTTTATGAGTTCTAGAAAATCGGAGGTGTAACAAGTCATTATTTTACCTTTTTATAACAGCTTCAGAGCCCATCCACACGTGTCCCACAGAAACACACAAAAGCCTGAAGCGCTCACCATACGTATGACCTTCAGGGGCGAATATTGCTTTCCTGCAATCTACACCATCAGGGTGCACCGACGCCCTTTGGACTAGGAAAAAACTCACATCATTTTCCAAAACTCATCCATTTCCAGCCATCACCTTCCTCTCCCAAACCCCGGTGGGTTAGGGAACTCCAACGATTTTTATTCTGGTGGAGGCTGAAGGACAGGGATCGGAAGGAATCGGGGGGGGGGGGGGGGGGAGGGAATCAGAAAGCTGTGGTTTAATTAAAAAAAAAGTAGAGCCACGCAGGATGAACAAGCAGTTGAGGAAAATTCCTAGGAGAGTGGCGGGTGGGGGAGGACTACAGAAAGGTCTCGGAATCTCAGAGCAAGGAAAATGGTACCATCACCAAAAGATGCTGCAAAACACACAGAGAGAAAGGGGGGACTGGGGGTGGGGAAGACGATGAGGGAGTAGAAAAGTCATCAAAATGTCCAGGAGCAGGGCAAAAAGAGCAGCGTTTCTGGTGTGTGTGTGTGTGTGTGTGTGTGTGTGTGTGTGTGTGTGTGTGTGTGTGTGTGTGTGTGTGTTTTGCGGTGCAAAGGGGGGGGGGGGGGGGTGGTGTGTGTGTGTGTGTGTGTGTGTGTGTGTGTGTGTGTGTGTTTTGCGGTGCAAAGGGGGGGGGGGGTGTGTGTGTGTGTGTGTGTGTGTGTGTGTGTGTGTGTTTTGCGGTGCAAAGGGGGGGGGGGGTGTGTGTGTGTGTGTGTGTGTGTGTGTGTGTGTGTGTGTGTTTTGCGGTGCAAAGGGGGGGGGTCCGGGGTGTGTGTGTGTGTGTGTGTGTGTGTGTGTGTGTGTGTTTTGTTTTGCGGTGCAAAGGGGGGGGGGGGGTGTGTGTGTGTGTGTGTGTGTGTGTGTGTGTGTGTGTTTTGCGGTGCAAGGGGGGGGGGGGGGGGTCCGGGTGTGTGTGTGTGTGTGTGTGTGTGTGTGTTTTGCGGTGCAAAGGGGGGGGGGTCCGGGTGTGTGTGTGTGTGTGTGTGTGTGTGTGTGTGTGTGTGTGTGTGTTTTGCGGTGCAAAGGGGGGGGGGTCCGGGTGTGTGTGTGTGTGTGTGTGTGTGTGTGTGTGTGTTTTGCGGTGCAAAGGGGGGGTGGTGTCCGGGAACGACTTGCACCCCTCAGGGAACCATCGTGAAAGGAGAGCTCCTGCCTAATGAGCCAGGGGCCCGGGGGGTAAACAATGGGGGAGGGCCCGCTGATTACCTGCAAGGAGGAGGATGCTGCTAGCAGCTCTGGGCTCCTTCCCAGGTGGGTGGGCAAGGCCTCTTCGGGCTTTGCAGACGCCGGTAGCCAAACAGCAAACCTGGAAATCAGAAACCAGGGAGAGGTGAGGTGCAGGGCAGCGCCCCAGGGGCGAGGAGCAGGCGGGGGGGGGGGGGGGGCTTGGAGGAAGGGGAGCAAAGGGGGGGAGGGGGGAGGGGGAGGGAGAGAGGGAGAGGGGTTGGTTCAGGGCAGGCAGGAAGATGCAGTGATTTCCCCCCCCTCCCCTCCCTCCCGGCCGCCCCCCTCGCTTCAGGGGAGGTAACTGACTTTACCTGTCTCCTCAGCTGCTGCGGCGCTTCCTCCTCTCAGCCTCCTCCACACTCACCAACTTCTCCATTGAAGAAACGCCTCGGGCAGGGCCGGACACGGGGGGTTCCGGAGCCTCCCGGCCCCAGCCCGGCGAGCATCCACACAGCCGAGCAGACGCTGGGCGGCGGTCCCGGCCGCGGGAGCAGCCTCGGGGCAGGGGTGCAGGGAGGAAGTCCCGGCTCGGGGACGGGCGGGAGGGGGGGGGGGGTCCCGGTCTGAGGGCTCCGAGCAGAGGGGCTGCCGCGGTCCGGGCCGGAGGCTCCCAGCTCCGAGGCGAGGACACGGGAGCTCTCGGGGCAGCGAGGTCTCGGCTCCGGGAGGGTCCTCAGTGCCAGCCGCGGGGGCGCCAGGCGGGGGGCTCTCAGGATGCACTTTGCACTGGGCCACCCCCGCCCCCTCCCTCCAGCACTTTGGGGTCACTGGGATGGGACCAAGCCTTCAGCAGCCAATCAGCGGCCGCCCTGGAGCGAGAGCCCGGAGCCGTAAACCAAGTCCGGGGTGGGTGGGGCTGGAGGGAGGAGGCGGCTTGATTGGCTGGTCGCTCCCTTCTCTCCGCCTCATCCCTAGCGGCACCACCCCTTCGCCTGCCGTAAAGCCGGCTGCGCATTCGCGACAGCTGGGGGAGGCGTGGCCATCGAAGCGGGGACTCGTCCCCGATTGGCTGCACTCGCTCACCCCCTCCAGGCTTCCCCGCTGTGGCTTCCAAAGCCCGCCCCTAGCGGAGGGACTCGAAGCGGTTGCTAGGAGACGCTGTACGCCGACTAGCGCGTCTACGCAGGCGGGGGGGGCGGGGCCACCTCGGACGGTCTGTGACTTACGGTGGCCCGGAGGGGGCCGGCGGGCGCGGGCGTGGCGGTGGCGGAGGGTCCCTGACAGGTAAGCTGAGCTCGGCGGCGGCGGCGGCGGGGGAGCCGTGCGTGCGGCCGACCGAGCGGCTGGCCCGAGGGTCGAAGGTTGCGGAGGCGGGAGCCCCAGGGGCGCCTTGTCCCACCGCCCCAGTGCCGGGTCCTGGGCTGGTCTCCATCCCTTGGGCCGCGGTAGCTCCAGGCCGAGCAGACCGAGGCGGCGGGGAACCCTCGGCCCTTGGAGTTTTCGTTCTATTTTTGTGCGAATCCTCCCCCGAGGATGTTTTTCCCCGTTGATTTAGAGAGAGGAACAGGTATGGGAGAGGGACGCATCCCATGGTCACCTCCCTTATGCGCCCCCCACCCCCCCACCCCCCAGGCCAATGGAGGCCGTAACCCAGGTGCAAGCGCCCTGGGCCGGAATCGAACCCGGGACCCTTCTCCACGGAGCCAAGCCGGCCAGGGCCGAGTGTTTGGGGGGGGGGCGGCGGGGTTCCTGATGACTGGCTCAGTCTTCCCTAAGCAGTCACGTGTTCACACATGTTCTGTTTCTTCGTGATTCAGTCTTGGTAGGTTGTGCGCTTGCAGGGTTTTTTATTTCTTCTAGGCGGTCCCGTTGGTTGCGTAGAAACGTGTATTGGAGCCTCCAACAGGAGGAAAAGTGGGAGCGCTTCCCCAGGCAGAGGGAAGCAAGCAGCGTTTTATCAGGAGCCCGGGGTCCGGAAGGAGCCTTTGACGTGGACTGTTCAAATGCAGGAGTACTGGCTTCCTCCCACTGGAGCTGTGTGAGTGTTTTCCACCACGGAAAGCCCTGTAGTTTCTCAGAGCCTTGAGCGTGTGGTACTTCGCTGAGGTGGGGTAGGTAACCTCATTTTTTTTCCCATCATTGGAAGTCAAACCGTGCCCAACCGGTGGGGCTGCGCGCTTGAGGGTCGAACTATATGACCCAGGAGGTCAGGGTTCGATTCCCCGGCCAAGGGCACAGGCCCCGGTTGCGGGCTCCATCCCCAGTGCGGGGCGTGCAGGAGGCAGCCCATCCGTGATTCCCTCTCATCAGTGATGTCTCTCTCCCTCCCGCCCCCTTTCTCTCTGAGGTCAACCAAGAATACTTTTAAGAGATCAAATGTATTTGTGCGCACAGAATTTAGAATTCAGTCCCGTAAACACCTAGGCAGTGCTGTCGGCAGGGGTGGGAGGAGGCAGGACAGGGGCGCAGGTTGGTGAAGGGGAATGAGGGAGGAAACCTTTCATTCTGCAAGCAGCACTCAAAATGTGGAACCCTATTTTACCAACTAAGGGTAGAAAGGTCTTTTTTCTTTTTTTAAAATATTGATGCACTCGACGTTTTCCATGAAAAACAAAACGGTAGCATTGCCATGATATAACATCAACCTAATGTGGTCAGATTCCTTATCAGTAAAATCAAGTAGATTGGTCAGTGCTCATTGAAGTTTAGTGCCCAGTCCAGTTCTTGCCCGCCGCCCCCCCAAACACCCCCCACTCACTGAATCAGATCTGCCTTAACCACATCATTTAAGTCTTTTATTTATGACTTAATTATCAGGCTAAAAAAAAAAAAAAAAAAAAGACCTGTAGCAGAGTTCTACAGGTGAGAGTTTAATAAGGGGACAGTTTACAAGAGCGTGGCAGGTATTAAATATTCTCAGTGCTTCCACGGGAAACCTGGGAACTTGTTAGAAAGAAACTTGGGGGGCCCCAGCCCAGAACTACTGGGTCTGAAACCCCCTGGGGGAAGGCCCTGGCCTCTTCCTAGTGATTCTGAAGACCCTGAAACTTGCGCTCCATTGTTTTAAGAAAATGAGACCCTGGGGTCAGGAACAGCCAGCACCTGCTCCAGGCCCCCCAAGGTAAATAGAAGGAGCAGTGCCTGAACCTTGAAAGGGGTGCCTTCCTTTTTCCCTCCCTCTCCCCTCCTTCTGTCCCCACCCCCCCATCTCCTGTTGGATCCTGTTGGGGCTGGGAGAAAGGTTGTGTGTATAACCCGCAGGGCAAAGGGAAGGTACCCAGCACGGCGCAGGCTGTTGGGAAGCAATCCCTCCCCCCTCCTTTCAAAATAGGGTGGGGGGGCGCTCTCCAGACCATAGTCGACCAGCTGTGATGGCCCTGGTGATCGGCAGGGATGTTGGGAACTTCTGTGCTCCCCTAACCTTGGCCCTGATACCCAGGCCTCCCCCACCTCCCTCAACTTTCTGTAGAGTCTAACCAGACCAATTTTATTTATTTATTTTTTTAATATTTTTTTGTTGATTTCAGAGAGGAAGGGAGCAGGAGAGAGAGAGAGAGAGAGAGAGAGAGAGAGAAACATCAGTGATAAGAGAGCATCATGAATCGGCTGCCTCCTGCACGTCCCCTACTTGGGGTCAAGCCTGCAACCCAGGCATGTGCCCTGACTGGGAATCTAACCGTGATCTCCTGGTTCCTAGGTCCACGCTCAACCGCTGACCCACACTGGCCGGGCTGTAACACTTATACTTTCGAAGTGTTTTATTTTTCCCATTGTAGGTTGTATGGAAGAAACACCTTAGAGATTTGCCGCATTTCCAAGGTTCATATTTACCATTTGGGATCGCCCAACTTCCTGTCTGGAAGACATACGTCGGCAGTCAAAATGAAGGATTCCTTTGAGGTTTTAGACCAGTTATATAAGAAGGTACTTGTCGGAGCCACACTGGAAAACGACACGCAGGATTACATCCTCTATCTCCATCCAGCGTTTCCAGATCACGATGGCTCTGGGACCGCCTCCTCCCAGCGCGCCATCGCCCTCGGTGCCGAGGGCAAGTGCCAGCCGTCCCCTGTCCATTCGGCTACCGTTCCTGTCACGCCTGCGCCTTGGAAGAGCAGTGCCCGAGATTTAACGCTTCTTCGGTTGACGGTGATCCAAGTGATGGTGAGCAGGGTACTGTCCGTGGAGACCGAGTTCCGTGCGAAGGAGAAGTACAGAGAGATCCTTACAATTCTTTTAAAATCATCGGACCTTGATTCCCAATTAGTAAGCCATTTGTTTTCTGTCTATTTTTAGAGATCAAAGTTTTAAAAACATTCACCAGTCGTAGGTCAATTTATTTATTTTCCTACAGATCTGCACGTTCCAAGACTCCGATAAGTTGCTGTCTCACGTGACTGCAAAATGCCTGGCGTGGCTTCTGTATTTCCAACTGAGAGAAAAGGTAAGGCCTCAGCCCCTGTTATGCTCTCTCTTCTAGGTTCTTTAAAGTCGCTCTTGGGCACCCATTTCCCCCTTCAAGTAGTTGTGTCAGTAACATGACTGCGAACCTGATAACCTGGCGTGCTCTAGCTCAGTGGTCGGCAAACTCATTAGTCCACAGAGCCAAATATCAACAGTACAACGATTGAAGTTTCTTTGGAGAGCCAAATTTTTTAAACTTAAACTTCTTCTAACGCCACTTCTTCAAAATAGACTCGCCCAGGCCGTGGTATTTTGTGGGAGAGCCACACTCAAGGGGCCAAAGAGCCGCATGTGGCTCGCGAGCCGCAGTTTGCCAACCACTGCTCTAGCTCATTACAAATTAGACTCTTAACCTGAAGGGGGGTTCAAGCCAGTGATTCCATAACTTCAGATTCTCAAAGGAGAAGATGCGTTTCCTTCCACCCCTCAAGGAAAGGGTTAGAAACCCCTGCTTGAGATCAACCTGTTGTATCGCAGATCCGCGAGCTAGACAAGACGCCTTAATGAGCCGTAGTGTTAGAAGTCATCTTTATTGCTCGCAGGTTCGGAGCAGATTACCTCTGTCAAATTCTGAACAAACACAGGAGGGAGTATGTCCTTTTTATATCCTTCTAGTTCTTCATGTACGTTATTTTTGTAGACAGCTTGTAACCTGAGTACATATCATATCTATACAGATACCTGTAACCTTGAGTACCTATCTATATAGACATCTGTAACCTTGGATACATAATGAACACTTGGCATGAAAATATGGGAATTATTATCAGTATCAGCGTATCAGCCCCTTTAGATGGCTAGCATGCAAGGTCAGACAGTTAAATTTATCTTTTCTATTATTCAAGCTAAAAAACAAAGTTATTTTATAGTCTAAAAATAACAGAGGGACTAGCAAAAAAATAGAAGAGAATTTCAAAACAGCAGAGAATTTTAAAACAGCAGTTCCAAACAGCAGTTTTTCCAAAGGAGGGATTACTATTATGCTTCAAAGCAAGACCATTTTTCACAGGTTTATTCTAAGTAAATTCTAAGAATGGTCTCAGCAAAATGAAGAAAAGAAGAAACACATCAGATTTTTCTCTTATCTCTGAATTAGTTACTAAACAAACCTAAGCACCTACTGACTTTCAGCTGTAAATGCTTGTTCCTTTCTGAAAATGACATTTTTTTCCTGAATACAAAAAGGTAGGTATTTGCATTAGAAAATTTTGAGAAATGAGAAAAAGTACAAAGAACAAAATAAAATGTACACCTTTCACCACCTGGAGAGAACCACTGCTGATATTTTCATGTTCCCTTTCGATCCTTTATTTCTATGACATATTGAATTTTTTGGCTTAAGAATATTAGGATATTTGTGTCCTATTGTTTTTTCTGTTTTTTGTGTGTGTGTATGTGTCTTATTTTTAACAAATATCATACTTTCTTAAAACAATGTTGTATAGAGTCGTATTATGTGTAATAGGTGATTCGTAATTGTAAGGACAATATTAATATATATAAGAGCCTAATATGCAAATTGTCCCCACGGGATTTCAACCAGGAGACCAACTGCGAGACGGATCGCTCACTATGACATGTGCTGACCACTAGGGGGCAGTGTGGAACAAAGGGAGGCCCTGGCTGGCAGCCGGAAGGCTCGAATCGGCCAGGCCTAGGGACCCTACCCGTGCATGACTTTCGTGCACTGTGCCTCTGGTCTATATATATAAAAGCCTAAGCGACCAGCCGACCGGCCAGTAGCTATGATGTGCACTGACCACCAGGGGGCAGATGCTCAATGTAGGAGCTGCTGAGCTCTGGTCACTTGGCAGTGGTGGTTCTTGGCTGATGCCCTGGAACCAGAAAGGAGGGAGCCCGATTCCGGGGTGCATCACCCGAGAACCTCCCTCTCTCAATCAGGGACCCCTCGGGGATGTTGGAGAGCTGGTTTCAGTCTGATCCCTGCAGGTCAGGCCGAGGGACCCCACCAGTGCACGAATCCGTGCACCAGGCCTCTAGTTATAACTTACCACTTTTTAAAATTTTGTGTCTTGTAGATAACATTAAGTAATTCCTGGATTGCTTTTTGCCAAAGAAATCTTTCTGAATACTCTGAAAGTGATAAGGTAGTATACTGCCTCTGGACTCTTACTGCTGTAATAAAAGAAATCTTTAAAGATACATGTTCACAAAAATCAGGTATGAATTATATTTCCCCGTAAACAACTGTCATTAACTTGCTCCCAAGGGGAATTACATTTATAACAAAGAGTAAAACTTATTTTACAACATCTGATCTGTTTTCAAGTATGAAAAATCAAAGAATCTTGCCCCATATTTTTTGATTGAGGATACCTTTATAAAAATATATATATTTTTATTGATTACAGAGAGGAAGGGAGAGGGAGAGAGAGAGAGAAACATCAATGATGAGAGGGAATCATTGACCGGCTGCCTCCTGCACGCCCCCTACTGGGGATCGGGCCTGTAACTTGGGCATGTGTCTTGACCGGGAATCGAACTGTGACCTGGTTCATAGGTCGATGCTCAACCGCTGAGCCACACTGGCTGGGGAAGGATACCTTAAAAAAAAATTAAAAGCTTTTTCATTGTTATTAAAAATTAAAATAGTCTGCTGCTGTGGTTACTTGTAAAGCAGACTTTAACCTTAGTTACTAAGGTTAGTTTGTGTATCTTCGTTCGTTCACAGTAGAGGTAATGCAAACCCATTTGTTCATCTTGTAAAGTGATAGCATTTCTAGAAATTGAATTGTAAAAGTGTATGTGTAGAAGGCTTTGTTTTCCCTGTTGTTTATCGTTACCTTTTTTATAATTGCAGAACTTTTGAAGCAGTTCCTGACTCCTTTTGACACGCCCTTTGAAGTTTTTTACAACTCCTTCTTTTCTCAGCATCTTGAAAGACCCCCGGGCGCTTGTAACATAGCAAACAGCTTGCTGGGCGTCCTGGAATTGCTGGAACTTCTCATAGCCTCCAGAACCCACCGGGACCTGCATTTCACCTGCCAGAGGATTGTATTTCTGAAACCGTCTTGTGTCCTGAACGCCGTCACCTGGCCCGTTCAGGCTTTCGTCAAAAGGAAGTTCGTCATATTCCTCAAAAAGTGCCTTCTCTGGAAAGTGGGTGAAGACCTTTGTCGCGGGGCTGTCGCCGCCCTGGTGCCCCCCGATCGGCATTTAGACAGGGACGTGGTGGCTTTAGCTGATGCTGTGTTGCAAGCTGTGGATTTGGGCTTATTGGGGACGTTGTCTGTCCACGGAAAACCTTCCTGCTTTGCTGGTGGTGAGGTTCAGCCGGGATGTGAGCGGCCCCCTAGTCCAGATCACGTGATCCTTAGAGCCATGAGCTTGCTTATCATGAAGTCCTTAGAAATCAAGTTTCAAAAGTGTGCTTCTGCCAAGGAAATGAAAGGTAATTCTTCTGACTATATATAGATAGTCAGGGAGAGGAAGAGAGAGATAGAAACATCAGTGATGAGAGAGAATCATCGATCGGCTGCCTCCTGCACCCACGCCACCTACTGGGAATGGAGCCTGCAATCCAGGCATGTGCCCTGATGGGAAATTGAACTGTGACCTCCTGGTTCATAGGTCGACTCTCAACCCCTGAGCCACACCAGCTGGTTTCCAAACTCCTTTTGTATGTGAAGTAAAGGGTAATTACTTACTGAAGTACAATTATAATTATCAAATCTCAGAACTATAAGTCTACTAATTTAAGCTACATGTAATCCTAGTAATAATTTATCAGATATTCTTTAAAAAAATTAGAATTACCTTCAGGAACATCAGCATTTTGTGGGCTAAGCTGAATTCGTATAATTAATGCCTAAGTTTTTTAAAAAAAAAATAGGTGTTGTTAAGTCAGTGCAAAGTAAGTGATGTAAGTCAACTGATACATGGGTATTTGTAGCATTTTCATATTCTTTATAAAATTGGTATATCTACTCATGTAGATTATTGATAATTAGGAATTGAATGGAAACTAATCTGTGAAGAGTTATATTGATGAAGAAATTGTGGCATGTAATTTCCAAGATGTAGAGTCCTCAGACAGTCATTTAAAGCATGACATTCAGTTTAGGTGTTGGAAAGACATGTCCTCCTCTTCATTTGAGAAAAATGAAGGGCAAACATCTCTAAACAAGCAGCGTATAGTTCTAGTGAAAGGTTTGGCTTGTAAGCAGTGACTTCCTGAATTGCTTTGGACATCATTTAGCTATACTTGTATATTAGATATAATTGTGTGCAGTTATAATTTACAACACTAGGTGGCATATGTTACATAATTCAGAGTTCTAAATCGTACTTAAAATTTCCCAAGCCTGTTTGAGTTTTGTGCTTACTATTAATAGTAGTACTTGCTTTTAATGCTTTAAATAACCAAAGAGAAGTTTGTTTTTTGTTTCCTTGCATTGTTGCCACTAGTAACAGCTATGGCATTCAGTGATTTCTGTTGTCTGCTGCCCATTCATTCATTTATGTACTTTTAGCAAGAATTGATGAACAGTCTGACTGTTCACTTTAATGGTATTCTATTGATTAGTCACTTTTCTTCTCTGAAGCTCAATTCCCTAACTTGCAGACATTTTTGAGTGTGATATAAAGTACTTCAGGTGCTGTCATTATGTATATACCTAGGCAAGATCTGAATGTATTTGTACACCGTTGCCCCCATTTTAAAAATGTTCATGTTTTGCCGAAACCGGTTTGGCTCAGTGGATAGAGCGTCGGCCTGCGGACTCAAGGGTCCCGGGTTCGATTCCGGTCAAGGGCATGTGCCTTGGTTGCGGGCACATCCCCAGTAGGGGGTGTGCAGGAGGCAGCTGATCGATGTTTCTCTCTCATCGATGTTTCTAACTCTCTATCCCTCTCTCTTCCTCTCTGTAAAAAATCAATAAAAAAAAAAAAATGTTCATGTTTTGAAGTTGATTTGCAGAGGTACATGTCTGAGCTACTGACCTTCTTAAAGCCTCACTTCCAGCCCTCCGTGCAGGCACACAATCCGTGCGAGTGGTTGTCTAGGGTCTTCATAGAGCAAGACGATGACATGCTGGAGGCTGCCAGAGCATCAATGGGCATCTACCTCAAGCTCACCAGGTTGGTATATTGTCAAGTCCTTGCACTCACCACATGCCAGGAAAGCAGAGATCGTTTTTAATACTGCGCTGGCCCTATTGTTTACTTTCCATCATTAGGAGGAAAAACAACATCCCTAACCATCTTGGGGTTTCCTGGTGAGAGCCAGTTCCTTCCTTTAACTCTGCCCTGCATGAAAACGAGATTTACATTTTAGTTCTCGTTAGAAGATGTGGTTGGCGAGGCAACCCAGGTTAGCACAACTAGCCTGGCCTTAGCAAACGGAAGCACTGGTGTAGTCTCCATCTCTGTGCTGCCTGTGTCTAAATCCTGATCTCACTGATTTGTGTAGGAGCTCTTGCTTCTAAGACTGACTTTTCTATATGGAGCTTCTATAAGGTGATGTTTGCCGTTGTAAAGGCGAGTAAAAACTTGTCAGTCATCAAAGGAGCTGCTATTCTAAGTTTTCATGTTCTTTCCTTTTTTAATATTTATTAATTGGTTGGGAAAGTTTTCGTTTTTTATACCCAGTTCAACTGGGGCTGATCCCACCTTGAGGCAGTGCTGTGAAATTGATTATGAAGTCATATTATTGATGACATTGTATACTGATCCTATTTCTGCTTTATTAAAACAGCTGGGCTGAGGTAATGCCTTCTTGTGGCACATCTCTGTAATTGGTTAGGAAGCTAATAACTGATGACCTTATCCACAATTTCTGCTTTATTTATTTTTAAATATATATTTTTTGTTGATTTCAGAGAGGAAGAGAGAGAGAGAAACATCAATGGTGAGAGAGAATCATGGATCGGCTGCCTCCTGCACACCTCCTACTGGGGATAGAGCCAACAACCTGGGCATGTGCCCTGACTGGGAATCGAACTGGCGACCCGTGGTACATGGGTCGACGCTCAACCACTGAGCCACACCGGCGGGTTGATTATTTCTCTTCTCTGTCTCACATCTCTGAATTCATCCTTAGGCAGGGCCACTAGCAATGTCAGACTTACAGCAGTCTTCCAGTTATAAATAATCATGAATAACTCCAGCACAAGTCCCAGGGGAGAGCTGATTGGTCAGTCTGGGTCACATGTCACCAGGATCAGGAGAGGGTAGAAGGAAGGGAAGAGGGTAGGGTCCAGCTCCACCTTACCACGTGGAATTAGTAGTTACGGGCAGGAATGAAGTCTGATGTCAAGGAATGGGAGACAGTACTTCTCGTTGGGTAGACAAACACTAGAACTACCAAAGTCAATGGATTTCGTTTATTCTATTGAGTCAGGTTAATATAGAGTTTGTGGAGAAAGAGATTGGCTTGACTTTTTTTCTTTTCAAGTAATGTATAGATTACACAGTAATCTGGTAGGTGAATTATTGCATGTGAATTACATCTGCCAACACTTAACTTTTGTAAAAGGCCATTAATCTGGGGGTCTCCGTTATCTTTATTTTCAGAGAACATGAAACTGCTCAAAACTTGGCCCAAGAAAAAGAAACGTGGGACCGTCACACACATGAAAATGGCTACAACCCGCACTGCATTTTTTTATTCCTTTTAAAAAATATAGGATTTGATTCTACAGTTCTTCTTGACTTTTTGATTTCATCCGAAACCTGTTTCCTGGAATATTTTGTCCGATACTTGAAACTACTGCCCAAAGACTGGGATGCATTTTTTACCATCTGCAAGCACTTTGATGTAACTGAATGTACCGATAGCATAAATACTTGTGGTCGGACCTCCTCACTTGTCCAAGACACAGGCAGCAACCGCACAGAATCCAGGCCGCTGGCTGCCCTTGGCCGTCACAGGAGCGCGCATGCCTGTGTCTCCTGGGCGTCGGAGGCTTCCCTGGACCCACCGAACCAGGTCGTGATGTCCCGGGAGAGCCACGCCACGCCCCAGCCCGGGAGTCGGGCTCCCCCGCAAGCTGCCCAGAGCCTGGTAGATTACGACACCTCCGATGACTCCGAGGTAGAGTCCCCAGACGTGTGCTCAGCAAATAGTAAGCAGACATCTGGACACCAAGAAGCCACGGAGAAAACGCAGGACACAGTGAGAACAAGGAGGGGTAAGAAAGAACAGAGCTCGGGGCTGCAGCCGGGGCCTGTGGTTCCGAAACAAGCCGATACTCCTCTCTCTGTGGGCTGTGACGAACCCCCAAGGGACGCTGTCTGTGAAGTGGGGACATTTTACCGAACCCTGAAGTGCTTCCAGGAGTTACAAGGTGCCATTTCCCGTTTGCAGAAGAGAAACCTTTTCCCATATAACCCGACGGCCCTTCTGAGGTTGTTAAAACAGATCGAGGCGATCTGTAATAAAAGTACGAGCCCTTTTTGAAACGGTGGCATTTCATTTCCAGGAACTGTTTGTTTTGCCCGAATGAGGTGCTGGTCAAAAAGCAAACCTCCGAAGCGTTCCCTAAAGGAAGGCTTTTCTTTTTGCCGATTGGAAGCAGCCTGGTGACTTAAAAAGTGGTAGCGAGCCCAGCCTGCGAGTGTCGACCTATGAACCAAGAGGTCGAGGCTCCATTCCCAGTCGGGCCACATGCCCACGTTGCAGGCTTGATCCCCAGTAGGGGGCGTGCAGGAGGCAGCCGATCAGTGATCCTCTCTCATCGATGTTTCTCTCCCTCCCTCCCTCCCACGGCCATAAAGGTAGCTCTATCCTGAACGGAGAGAACGTAGGTAAACATTGCCTGGTTTTGCTTTTCTACAAATGGAACCCTGGCGTATGTGTTCTTTGGTGTCTGGCTTCTTCAGCACTATTTGGAAGTGTGCTCTAAATTATTTTTTTAAATAATGGTAAAGTCGCTGCATTTCCGCCATTAAACCTCTCCACATTGTCCCCAGCACTCCCCGTGTGCTGGGATGGTGGCATTGACAAACAGACTGTTTGTCAGACTCAAACAGGTTCTGCAGGGCCTTGTGCAATGGGCCCCAACCTGCTGCTCTCACCCGTGGTTCTCCCCCACCCATGTCTGAGCAGCATCACCTTGATTTTCTCACATATTCCCTCATCACGATGCCCCA
Organism: Ia io; assembly: GCA_025583905.1. Taxonomy (NCBI): domain Eukaryota; kingdom Metazoa; phylum Chordata; class Mammalia; order Chiroptera; family Vespertilionidae; genus Ia; species Ia io. Next base: position 19,997,057 of record JAJQQW010000024.1, read on the forward strand.
TCTTCCATGTTGGATCTGGGAAGCCTCCCCCATCTATTTTGTTAATTCTTACCCGAGGGTATCTTTCCGTTGATTTTTAATAAGAGTGGAAGAGAGGGGGAGAGGCAGAGAAACATCGATGTGAGAGAGAGAGACACATTGATTGGTTGCCTCCTGCACTCGCGCTGACTGACCAAGGCCAGCGACTGAGGTATATGCCCTTGGCTGGGATCGAACCCGGGATCCTTCAGTCCGTGGGCCAATGCTCTATTCACAGAGCCAAATGGACTATGGCCTCCCCCGTCTGTTTTGAACCATTAAATAGTACTCACTGTGTGCTCTTTCCTGTATTATAGCATTTGACACATTTTAATCATGCGTGAACAGTCTCTGTTTGCCAAGCTCTTTTCCCATTGTCCTTAGTGAATAGCTTCCTGTCAGTCCCATTCTGAGCACATGACAGATACTGAGTTAATGAGAAGGGCTCCCTCTCTAAGGATTTTTTTTTTTTTAATCCTCACCCGAGGATATTTTCCCCACTGATTTTCACACAGGGTGGAGAGAGAGGGGGAGAAACATCGATGTGAGAGAGAGATACATGGATTGGTTGCCTCCAGCACATTCCCCGACCAGGGCCCGGGCCGGGGATAGAGCCTGCAACCAAGGCACGTGCCCCCGACCGGAATTAAACCTGGAACCCTTCAGTCCATGGGCCGGTGCTCTATCCACTTAGCCACACCAGCCAGGGCTGAGAGAGCAGTTTTAGTTGGATCCACAGGGGAGGAGGAGAGAAGCCACAGAAAGACAGTGGTTTTCAACTTATCTGTTCTCTGAACACTGGGAATTTTTGAGCGACAGAAAGGCTGAAAACCACACCATCACTGAAGGCCACGTCCAGGTGACGGGGCCTTAGGAGGCTCTGCCTGTCCAGCTCCTCCCACCTCTTCTGGGAGCACACCCCGCGGGGGCTGCAGGCACCAGGCTGGAGCTGCCCAGGTGTTTGGAAACTTGACCTAAATACTGAACTTTTAATCGGTCTCATCCTTTATGTAAAATGGTGATGCTTTATTTGAATGCCCTCTCAGACTCTGGTTGACGAAATGCCTTTCTGAGTGTTATCACAGGTCAGACTAGCAAACCAGTTCTAACTTTTTCTGATCATTCTGGAGAAGGTAGAGCTGAGCAAAGCCATAGAAGCCTTTATACAGCGTATTCCTTACTCCTAATTACAAAGCTCACGAGTCTCTATATATTTTTAAAATATATTTTTATTGATTTCAGAGAGGAAGGGAGAGGGGGAGAGAGAAACATCAATGATGAGAGAGAATCCTAGATCAGCCGCCTTCTGCACGCCTACTAGGGATCAAGCCCGCAACCCAAGCTTGTGCCTTGACTGGGAATCAAACCCTGACTTCCTGGCTCATAAGTCCATGCTTAACCATAGAGCCACACTGGCTGGGCTGTATTTGAATTGCAAAGAAAGCACGAAGAGAGAAAAGCCATTGGAATTCCACCAGGCGCATTGCTTTTAACAGCACCGTAAAAAGCAAATGAACAGCCCAGCTGGTGTGGCTCAGTGGTTAAGCATCGACCTATGAACCAGAAGGTTGAGGTTCGATTCCCGGTCAGGGCACATGCCTGGGTTGCAGGCTCGATCCCCAGTGTGGGGCGTGCAAGAGGCAGCCGATCCGTGACAATCTCTCATCATTGACGTTTCTCTCCCTCTCCCTCTCTGAAGTCAATATACATATTTAAAAAAAAAAAAAAAGGAAATGAACAGTAGAGCTTATTTAGTTCCTTAATAAAAGCCTGTCGTCGAGGATGGCAGAGGCCCCTGTTGAGGAAGATGTGTCATTCCATTCGTGGCAGCTCAGCAGTGGCTTACCTACCCTGGGAGGCTGGGCTCACACACACAGCAGCATGCCATGTGCAATAGTGACATGGCACAGGTGGCACGGGGGTGCTTCCGCATCTGTACTGTCCCTCCTGCCTACTGTGAACGAGCCGTTGCAAAAAGCCACTGTGCTATCCAAAGAAAAGTACGTTGGGCCCGGCCGGTGTGGCCCAGTGGTGGAGCATCGACCCATGGACCAGGAGGTCAGGGTTTGATCTGTGCGGGGCGTGCAGGAGGCAGCCGATCCATGATTCTCCCTCCTCATGGATGTTTCTCTCTGAAATAAAGATAAGTAAATAATAAAAATAAATAAAAGGCCACGAGAAAGCCCAAGGCGGTACGCCCCCCCCCCCACCCCCCTCCACCCCCCGAAGTTACTATCTTGAAGAGTCGGGGTCTGAAACCCAGGGCTGGGCGGGGTCCCCAGACTACACGACCCCTCCTCCTTCACGAGGACTTCCAGGGTTTAGTTCTGTTTTCGTCAAGGCGCGGACTCGGTTCACAGCAGCCCGGCTCCAGCGCCGGCCGCGGGCCGGAAGCCGCGGGCCGGAAGCCGCGGTCCTGGTGCACGCGGGCCGCCACCTGCGCGGGCCTCGAGCGCCGGCCCAGCATGCACCGCGGCCAGAGGCGCCGCTGCCGCGCCTGCGCAGCAGGACCCGCCGGACCGGGCGTCACTGTCGGTGCGGGAGACGGTGCGGAGCGTGCAGCGCACGGCCAGGCGGCCTCCCCCCAGGTGCAGTGTCTGTCCCCACGCAGTCCTGTTTGAGGCCCTGTCCCCCCACAGGCCGTGTGTCCGGGCCCCTGTCCCCCACAGGCCGTGTGTCCGGGCCCCTGTCCCCCACAGGCCGTGTGTCCGGGCCCCTGTCCCCCACAGGCCTTATGTCCGGGCCCCTGTCCCCCACAGGCCTTATGTCCGGGCCCTGTCCCCCACAGGCCTTATGTCCGGGCCCCTGTCCCCCACAGGCCGTGTGTCCGGGCCCCTGTCCCCCACAGGCCGTGTGTCCGGGCCCCTGTCCCCCACAGGCCGTGTGTCCGGGCCCCTGTCCCCCACAGGCCGTGTGTCCGGGCCCCTGTCCCCCCACAGGCCTTATGTCCGGGCCCCTGTCCCCTCACAGGCCTTATGTCCAGGCCCCTGTCCCCGCACAGGCCTTATATCCGGGCCCCTGTCCCCGCACAGGCCTTATGTCCGGCCCCTGTCCAGGCCCCCTGTCCCCCCACAGGCCTTATGTCCGGGCCTCTGTCCCCCACAGGCCTTATGTCCGGGCCCCTGCCCCCCACAGGCCGTGTGTCCGGGCCCCTGTCCCCCACAGGCCGTGTGTCCGGGCCCCTGTCCCCCCACAGGCCTTGTGTCCGGGCCCCTGTCCCCGCACAGGCCTTATGTCCAGGCTCCTGTCCCCGCACAGGCCTTATGTCCGGGCCCCTGTCCCCGCACAGGCCTTATGTCCGGGCCCCTGTCCCCGCACAGGCCTTATGTCCGGGCCCCTGTCCCCGCACAGGCCTTGTGTCCGGGCCCCTGTCCCCCTCACAGGCCATGTGTCAAGGCCCCTGTCTCTCCCAGGCCTTATATCCGGGCCCCTGTCCCTGCACAGGCCTTATGTCCGGGCCCTGTCCCCTCACATGCCGTGTGTCCGGGCCCGTGTCCCCTCACAGGCCTTATGTCCGGGCCCCTGTCCCCTCACAGGCCTTATGTCCGGGCCCCTGTCCCCGCACAGGCCTTATATCCGGGCCCCTGTCCCCGCACAGGCCTTATATCCGGGCCCCTGTCCCCGCACAGGCCTTATCCGGGCCCCTGTCCCCCACAGGCCTTATGTCCGGTCCCCTGTCCCCGCACAGGCCTTATGTCCGGGCCCCTGTCCCCTCACACATGTCCGGGCCATGTGTCTGGGCCCCTGTCCCCGCACAGGCTGAGGCCGTGGCCCTGTCCCCACACGGGCCTTATGTCCGGACCCCTGTCCCCACACGGGCCTTATGTCCGGACCCCTGTCCCCACCTAGATCTTGTGTCCGGGCCCCTGTCCCTGCACAGGCCAAGCCTGTGTCCCAGGCGCCGTCTCCCCCCTGGGTCGCAGCCCCTGTGCCTGGGCCTTGCACAGCCCACCAGGCCCGCCCCCCCTCAGGTGAAGAGAGACGGAGCCCCGGTTTCTGGTGGGTTCTGAGGAAGGGGGTTCAGCAGGGAGCCCTGGAGCCTGGCCAGAGTGGAAGGAAGGTCTGGACTCGACTCCACGGCCACTGTGGCCGGGCTTTGTTCCTCCCAGTGAAAGTTACTGTGTCTGTGCCAGGGCTTTCAACACTGAAAATGCTCCTTTATTTACCCTAAAAGCCAACAAGATTTATCAGGGACCCATTATGGCTCAGACCGAGCACTGAGGTCGAGGTACTGGGACCTCAAAGGCGACAATGCCACCTACCCTCTTCCTTGTTATAGTTTGTATGGTCCTAAATCACCCTGATAGTGGATGCTTATTCATATACAGGGTGTCCCAAAAATGCATGCACACTTTTATCCTCTGATAGCTCCATTTTGAAAATGAAATGTATTTTAATAAACGCCGCCTTTATAATTATTCAAAGTGTGTGTATGCATTTTTCTGGGACAACCTGTATTTTTTTAATACCATCATAAAATGTCTTTAAATCTGTTGGAATGAGAAAAAAAAAGTAGTAGGTGGAGTTGTCGAAAGGGCAAAACAATCCAAATAGGGCAGCGTTACCGTGTCTCATTAAGAAGGTCAGTAAAAACAATTTAGTCGGTCCAGACCAGCATTGTGGAACGCGTCTATATTAGGTTAGAACAGAAAAATACATCACCAACAGTATGGATAAGCGTTGCTTTGGGTTTTTTTGTATGAGGTGTGTTTGTATTGTAGGTGTATTTGTTCTAGGTCACGATGCAAAATATATTTATTGTGGATTCCATTTGAAAAATTCTAAGTTACTGGTTGGGAGCAGGGTAAATATGTTACCTAATCACCACGTCCCCTTGCAGTAGTCACGATCCATCTCCATACCAACTGGTTACATGATTGAAACTGTGGAAGCGCCAGGTGGCATTTCTGCCCTCATTAGCTCCGTGTTTTCTATCTGCTTTACATGACATTAGCATGGCATCCGTTTGGGTATCTGATCCATCACCGCCAGTGTAGATCGCTGCTGATGGGTAAGGAATGGAATGGCAGAATTGCCGTCACATCTGCCATCAGTGGCGCTGATGGTCGCCGATTACCGAAGCCACAGGCCATCATTGCTACTGTGAAAATATGCATAAACTGTACTCTAAATACAAGGCCTGAGAAATCACGTGGCCTGGCCCTGCCAGGGCATTAGGGGTGAGTTAATGAAATGTTGGACCAAATACGGCAGGCTGATTTTTAAGTTGATAATTGTGTATGGCCCACGGATGATGTTTTATTTATTTATTAAATTTTTATATTTAAAATATTTTTATTGATTTTAGAGGGGAAGGGTGAGGGAGAGAGAGAGAGAGAGAGAGAGAGAAACATCAGTGATGAGAGAGAATCATTGACTGGCTGCCCCCCTGCACGTCCCACACTGGGGATGGAGCCTGCAACCCGGGCATGTGCCCTGACCAGGAATCGAACCGTGACCTCCTGGTTCCTAGGTCAATGCTCAACCACTGAGCCATGCCAGCTGGGCAAACGTGATGTCTCAATTTTTAATTCAAAACCAGCCTTAAAAAAAAAGAATATTTCTCCTCATTTGAGATCTCAGTAGAAGCCAGCGAGGAACACTTCATAATCAGCTTGGTACATGGCATTTTGCTCATATCCCTTTAGTGTCTTCTGAGGAGTTAGCCCCCACCCCTTGCTGTGTAGCTCAGTTGACCTGTTGGTAGACTCCCAAGGAGGGAAAGTGAGTGACTGTCGCCATCCAGAGAGTGGGCCTCGCGTTGCAGCCATAGCCCAACCTCGAGACTCCCAAGTCTGGAGAAAGCAGGGACCATAGCTGCCTTGTTCACCGGGATCTCCCTATTTTCAGGCGCATGGGCGGTGCTCCGTGAATAACTGCCGAAGGAATGAACATCCCATGGAAGGAGCAAGAGCGGCTGCACAAGGTACATCTAGCTTCCGACATCCGGGGCAAGAGTGGTATCACATCCTTAACTAATACTTATCCAGGGTCTCCTGTGAACCTGGGAGTGTTTGTGGGGCGAGATCTGGGCTCAGAGGGTGTTAACAGCCCCGTGCAGACAAGGCACCTACCTGCGGGTGTGTCTGTGCACAAATACACACACCGATCAAGTTGGACTACAGAAATATTTTTTGTACTTTATTATGAAAGTATGGGGCTGCGCATAAACAGGGAATCCTGGTGCGATTTGGACAATCAGTGTGAAGACTCAAGGAAGAGAAAGGTTGACCCAGGCCGGTATGAGAAGCAGATTTGGGTGGGGCAATGAGCAAAAGTCAGAGGGGACATAGCCGCTGGCCCAGCCCAAGGGGAGATATTAATTGGGGTGCAATTGGAGAGTAAAGTGGGATAAGCTGGGTGGGGATGACATTGTAGAGGAGAGTTTAGGAAATAGATAGTCATAGAAGTTTATAGTTAATGTAAACTTTTCTTAGCATAAAGGAGCCATACATTTCAGAGCAAGGAAGGAATTAGATGAGGACTGTGTTTTAAGATTACCTGGTAACCTGCCCAGCTGGCTCAGTAGTTGAGTGTTGAACTATGAACCAGGAGGTCATGATTCAATTCCCGATCACGGCACATGCCCAGGTTGCTGGCTCGATCCCTAGTGGGGGGTGTGCAGGAGGCAGCCAATACATGGATCTCTCTCATTGATGTTTTTCTCTCTCTCCCTCTCCATCTCCCTTCTTCTCTGAAATAAAAAAATATATATATATTAAAAAAAAAAGATTACCTGGTAACTTGACAGGCAGAGGGCACTTTGACCTCAGGGGCAAGAAAAGAAAAGAAAATAGCGCCCAGGATCGGGGTCTGGGTGCCACTTCTAGTTGCACGGGGATTTTCTGGTCCCCAATGATGCTTTGTGGCATCCACCAAAAGCACTGGTGAGGGAGATGCATTTGGTTTAGAGCTCCCTTTCAGGAGGGTCTGGGAATGACCAAAGAGTGACCGAGCCTGTCCAGCAGCCACAGTCCCGCACCTGCTCACGCTCAACCGCAAGCCTGGGCTGTGTGTCTAGTGCCCGTGGAGTAGCCCGGTCTCTTGTTACTAAGTGGGCAGAGGGGTAAGTTTCTGGTCCGTGGGAATGAGTCTCAGCTGGCTGACATCATAGAGCTTAGCCCAGCTTGTGTTTTCATAGGGTGCTCGGTCTGCTTTTACAACCATCCTACTTAAGAATTCACAAGCGCCCCGGCTGGTGTGGCTAGGGTTGAGCCTCGACCTATGAACCAGGAGGTCAGGGTTCGATCCCTAGTCAGGGCACATGCCCGCTTTGTGGGCTCTATCCCCATGTGGGGCATGTAGGAGGCAGCCAATCATTGATGTTTCTATCTCTGTCTCCTTCCTCCTTCCTCTCTGACATCAATAAAAATACATATTAAAAAAGAAAAAAGAATTCACACGCAGAAGAGAAGTGTCTATTCTTGGGTTAGCTGAGCAGATCTTCCCCCAGTTGGGATATGGGATAGCAGGGCGACCAGGAGAAAAGGGGAAAGATAGTAATTTCCACGAGGTCAAAAACATCATCGCCATCTTTGTTTCAAACACTTTACGTAAACCATGTGTCGAATGAATGATGACGGGAGGGATACAGGGCATTCTGTTTCCTTATTACTTTGTCACACAGAACACCGTATTGACAACTCACATATTTTTAAAAATATGTTTTTATTGATGTCAGAGAGGAAGGAAGAGGGGGAGAGAGAGAGAAACATCAATGATGAGAGAGAATCATGGATCGGCTGCCTCCTGCACGCCCCACACTGGGGATCAAGCCTGCAACCCAGGCATGTGCCCCGACTGGGAATCGAACCATGACTTCTTGGTTCCTGGGTCAGCGCTCAACCACTGAACCACACTGGCCGGGCATTAAGATTTTAATAAATGCCTCAACATCTGTGAATGAGGATTCAAAATGTAAAACTAATAAAAAAAATAACATACTCCTCAAGTTTTCTGAGAAAATGAAACATGTGTTATACCTTGAAGAAATGACCCTCACACATACGACATACTCTATCATGCTTCCCAGATAGCATGCTCTGTTAGCAATGGACTGATAAATTTATCACGAGGCACAAGTGAGAAAGAGGAAGAGGAAGAGGAAGAGAAAGGCATTAGGTTAGGACTCCTCAAAAGAACTGTACTTGTGTTATTTACCTTCCTCAGAGGGGCTGTGCGCAGACATGCCAGGCTTGCGAGGAGAGACACAGCGCCAACCCTCAGGCCACACCTAGCAAACCCTCAGAACCCCTTACTTCCACTTTTCTGGCTGTTGCCCCTGTTGCATAGGGCGCGCAGCAGGTTAATTTTACACCTGCCCCTGAAGAATGAGGCGGAACTACATCTTGACACTGATTCAAGAAATACAGCCGATAGCAATCTGCTTTTTGATGATAGAGGAGATACTGAGCTATGTGCAAATACTTCAGACTCAATGTGAACATTCCATTTCATCGGGAGATGACATGTATTTAAGTATACAAATGACTAAAGCAAAAAACCCCCAAAACTCCATAAAACGTGACTGCAGTACTCTTTGGCTTACTCAGTTCTGAGACCGGGAATCTGCAATGGAGTTCAGGGGTCTTCTCTTCCCCAGATTTCCCGGGAGTGGGAGATTTACCTGCCAAACACTGAACCATGGATGGTGTTCGAGTTTGACAGGTACTGCAAGCGAGGCACTGTGTTAAGCTCCAAGGGTAGAAAGATGTCTAGGGGGTGTCCCAGAGGGATTCCCATGGCATCGGGGAAGCAGATGCAGCCCCAGTTAAGTTATAACAGTAGGAAGTGTTGTAAGGTAGGTGTAAACAGAACAGGGCACCCAGAGAGCGGGGGACCTGGCAGCAGAGGCAGCCTGTGGGTGGGCGCCAGAGCTGTCTGTCTGCTTTGCCTGGAAAATCTCGGGAAGGAGCAAAAGGAGATTCTGGAAAATTGGTTGCAACCAGGCTGCCCCCCTGCTAAGGAAGCCTATAGGGAAAAGGAGGCATAGAGCCCGGTCAGCAGGGGAGAGAGTCATGATAAAGAAAAAAATGTTTGCCCTGGCCGGTTGACTGAGTGGTTAGAGCATCAGCCTAAACACCGGAAGGTCTCGGGTTTGATACCTGATATCTTGGTTGTCTGTTCACTCTCTGCCCCTGGTTGGGGCTTGTGCAGAAGGCAACTAATTGATGTGTCTCTCTCTCACTTCGATTTTTCTCTCTCCCTCTCTCTCTCCCTCTCTCTCTCTCCCTCTCTCGCTCGCTCTCTCTCGCTCTCTCTGTCCCCTCTTCCTTCCTTCCCTTCTACTGTCTCTGAAAAGCAATGCAGAAAATATCCTCAGGTGAGGATAAAAAATAAATAAAGAAAAAAATGTCTATTTAGGAAGGTAAGGGGGTGGCAGTTGGAGGAGGTGAGTGGCCTAGAAATGGACAATCTGGGGGCGGGAAGAGCAGGCAGTTCTGCAGTCTCCGGTGAGAGATGCTGAGGGTCTGACCACCACCCGCCACACGCAGTGACGCAAGTTTAGCCCTCCTGCCAGCGGAGTTTTAAAATTCACACTTAGGAGAAAAAGCCCGGGAGAGAAGAGACAGACTAGGGAGAATGGAGAGAGCAAGTGTTGAGTGAAGAGGCCTTTCCCGGCCCTCCTTCTTTGAACGAAATTCATTAGCGAAATCGGAGAACTGTGGCGTTCCCCTTCTCCGCCTCCACTCAGTTCTGACTTTGCTGTCATCTCTTAGCTGACACAGGAAAGGTGTCTTTCCGCAGCGGAGTCAGCCAATGAGGGGAGCCCTGAGTCGGGCTGCGGAGTGGGCGGTGCTGCCTGCACCCCTGGCAGGTGAGGTTTGGCTGGTGAGGGGTGCAGGATCCAACTTGTCCAAGCTCCGTCTCTCTCAGAGCGCCTTTCAATAACCCACGCCTGCAGATGTTTCATCTTCAGGCGAGAGAAAGTGAAAAGGGCCCCAAAAGGCACACACGGTCTCACATAGACTGTAGGAGCCATGCCTTTGGCATTGACGTGCCCGGAGCGGCAGCGACAACATGTAGATCCTGCCGCGCACAGGCATGTTCTCCGCCGGCTGGGATGGTTTCCTTGAGACTAGCTGAATAGGTGCAGACAGAATCACATCTGGCTTCTCTAACTAGGACAGGTGGCCCGCTGTTTTATTTTTTGTTGTTACGTGGTTCAGAAAAGCTAAGAAATAGGCACACATGTGGGCTGATACTCCGAGGTGATGAGCACAAAGCCCCACCAGTCCTCGCAGGCTTCTAGAGAGTTCCATGGCTGCCCTACCAGCTCGGTGGCAGCGCATTGTTAACAGTGTTTCAGGTTCCTCCCCACCACGCATAACCCCCTCCCTTCCGTGCTAACAAGACCATCCTGTTCAGCAGTTGACTCATAACCGTGCGCCCCGAAAGGCCGGGCGATGAGGCAACTCGCTGTGGTTCCGTGTCTGACTGAATTCCAGTTTTCTCCTCTCCCAGTGGTGAGGCAGGGAAGGACATCCCATCTGGAAGAACCTGCAGGTGCCATCCAGTCGCTCTGCCTCACGTCACGGATCGCCCTCAGTCAGAAATCTTGACTTGCAACTTCGGAGGGTGGGTCCCTGCAGGAATCCCGGCGCACGCACGCAGCGATGAGGAGCGCTGCCCTCTGGTAGCAGGCGCCCTGCTGGAGGCTGGAACGCGGGCAGTCGGCTGCTGGGGGCGCCTTCTGTGGACTGAAGCTCCAGAAAGGTAGGCACCTCTGTGCTGATGTTGCTCATTGAGAACTTTCAAACCCAGGAGGCCTTGACTGTGTGTGTTTGATTGTGAGTGTGTGTGTGAGTGTGTATGTGTGTTTGTGTGTGTGTGTGTGTGTGTGTGTGTGTGTGTGAGAGAGAGAGAGAGAGAGAGAGAGAGAGAGAGAGAGAGTGAGCGAGAAATGGGGGCCACAATGCTCATTTTGGCCGGATTTTCTGGGAGAGAGACAGAAAAGAGGGGTTTGAATCCTTTGCTTGGTGAGCGGTACTTCAGACGTCTTTGGTGGGGAGAGTAAGTGTGGCCTTGGGACTGTGACCGGGCTGGCGGAGGAGTTTGCACTGATTCATTGAAGGGACACGGAGAATTGCCCGAGAGTGAGATCCCAGGAGAGTGAGATCCCAGGAGAGTGAGATCCCAGGAGGGTGAGATCCCAGGAGGGTGAGATCCCAGGAGGGTGAGATCCCAGGAGAGGGAGATCCCAGGAGGGTGAGATCCCAGGAGGGTGAGATCCCAGGAGGGTGAGATCCCAGGAGAGGGAGATCCCAGGAGGGTGAGATCCCAGGAGGGTGAGATCCCAGGAGGGTGAGATCCCAGGAGGGTGAGATCCCAGGAGAGGGAGATCCCAGGAGAGGGAGATCCCAGGAGGGTGAGATCCCAGGCGGCCGAGCCCAGCCGCACAGCGTGGTTTGCCGGGAAAGCCTGGGTTGTGGGGAAGTGAAAAGCCTGACCACATGCGCTCAGGCCACCCCCGGCCGTCCCAGAACGGCTTTAACTGGGGATGAGGCAGGGCCGTCCCCCCCGGGGGTGAGCTTTTCTGAGCTGCCCTGACCAGAGGCATAATCGCAGTGCCGCCCTATCCACTGCGCCAAGCCGGTTCGGGCTCAGTGTCGCTCTAGAAGACACCGACTGATTAGCTCTCAAACTGCCAGCCTCGTAGGGAGAAGCAAAACAAAACTTTATTTTTTCCTACTCAAACACGTGTTTAGCAAGGATGTTCTTTCAAGCCATTTTATTTCCTAAAACGCCTTACTCACGCAGGAAAAGAACCCTGGGACTCACCAGGTGGTGGAGATGAATTCATTCATGAATCCGTGCATTCAGGGGTCTTCTGTACCATTCGTGAGGGCTGGGCTTCAGACAACTCCTTCTCATTCCACCCCCACAACACCACCTATAATCCTTTTTTATTTAAAGGGGGGTTTCCACTTAAAATTTCATCGGTAGAATTCCTGCCCAAAGGGACACATTCTTTAAGGGGCAAGAGGCATATGTTCATGCAGGCAGTAATTGTAGGCTCTTCCTATTAAAAATATTTCTGCCTTTTCTAAAAGCAATCCAATTAATTTACACAAGTTTCAAGAGAATTCTGGGTTAGTAATAATCTCTCTCTCACACACACACACACACACACACACACACATCGCTGTGTATATGTGCATTTCCCTGCTTATTTCAATGAGATAAAGCTCACGTTGGGCAGCTTTCAGATGAGGAAATTTGGGCTGAGTGAGGTTGACAGGCAGAGCAGGGAAGGGAGGGAGCCAGGACGCTGCTGCCTTACGGCACGGCACGCAGAGATCTATGCGATTGGAGCTTCTGCATTCCTGTCCGATGCCATCAGCCCTTCACGGAGCCCTAGTCCTGTGAGCAGCCCTGAACCCACGATAATATGCTCACGTGGTGTCTTACAGCAAAAGGCCAAAAGTCAGTCTGTGATCTGCTTCACTGTTTGGGGGGCAGGCATGGTCTGGTGGGCAGAATGTGGGCTAGAGAGGCAGAAAGATCTAGATTTCAGTGCCCCTGCTTGTTAACTCGGTGATCTGGGCAAGTCAGAGAATTTCTTCAAACCTGTTTCCTTATTGATAAGGCGATGATTATAATGTCCACTGCACAGGGTTGTTCGTTATAAAGAACAGAAAGACGCGCCTGGCTGATGTGGCTCCGAGGCTCAGCGTCGACCCAGGAACCAAGAGGTTGCTGGTTCTATTCCCAGTCAGGACACATGCCTGGGTTGCAGGCTCGATCCCCAGTAGGGGGTGTGCAGGAGGCAGCCGATCGAAGCAAAGCACCTCCCACGTGACTGACAAGTGGTGGACTTTCCATCTGTATTCACATCTCTGGTCATTCATTGATGCTTCATTATATTACAGTGAGACTGACTTTCCTAGAAAATCCCATTGCAATTATGGGGATCCTTCATAGTGGAGCTGATCCCACTTTGGACCAGGGTCGTGACCATCCTGTGCTCAGAGTCCCTAAGGCAGAGTGAACGTAGGTAGGAAAGCAAGAACATCAGATGCTTCATAAGGCAGTGTCTTGTGTGAATTTTTGCAGAGTTGGAGGTCAGTACACACACACACACACACACACACACACACACACACACACACACACATCCCACCTGAGTTCTCCTGGGCCCCCAAAGAAGCATTGCCGATGGGTGCGTGTGAGAGGAGGAACAGAGAGTATATAGTGTGGCGCCCTTTTATTTACCTTAGGCCCCTGGCAGGCCTTTCACACAGCAGCCTTGGGTGTCCAAGGCTCCCCAAGGTGACTTCAGGGATACAGTGCCAAGATTGAGCTAGAGATAACACACCTTCCTAAAGATGGGTTTGAGACATGCGTGGTTGGCTTATTTACTGGCTGAAAGCCTGAAGTCACGTTTAGCAAGTAGGCGGGTTGGCATCAGGAACGATGTTTGGACAGCCTATCCCACCTCTGATTCCCGGGGAAGTGCAGATCAGCACAAAGAGGAGGCGGGAGCCCCAGGAAGCTCCTGCCGGGATCCAGCGCAGTCACACCTCCCTTTCCTAGAAACGCCTGCACTGGCCTTCCTGGCCTTACACAGCCCGGGTTGGTTATTTCCTGTACTTGGTGGAGCCAGAATGACTGAAGGAATCTTTGTGTCCACCCTAGACAGACCAAACGTTAGGCACCATGCAAGGCATCCCCAAGTAGCAGGACATTTCCCCTAAGTCAGTGGTCAGCAAACTCATTAGTCCACAGAGCCAAATATCAACAGTACAACGATTGAAATTTCTTTTGAGAGCCAAATTTTTTAAACTTCTTCTAACGCCACTTCTTCAAAATAGACTCGCCCAGGCCGTGGTATTTTGTGGAAGAGCCACACTCAAGGGGCCAAAGAGCTGCAGGTGGCTCGCGAGCCGCAGTTGGCCAACCACGGCCCTAAGTCCTATGCAACCGTCAGTGTCATCATTTTATGGCTCATACTACATGTATTGCCCTAAGATTATGTCTTATAGCAAGGATTTTAAATTATGAAAACATAAACTAAGCTAAAATCCCAATTAAAATAAATTAGGGCTTAGGTATAAAACTTCCAATGGCAGGTGAGCAAGAGATGTAAGAATTTGACCTTGTTTGATGCTGTAACAGCCAGAATTCCCCATGGGCTTTCTGTTGATGGTGGACAGATGCTTGATTGTATATAGATTTCAGCAATCGCTGTGTTTTTAAAACAGCTAAATTATTTCCAAATTTCATTCTTGTCTTACCTTAAAGTCTGAGAAAGCCCACTAATAGAAGATAGCTTTACTGAGAAAAGAACTTGACTTTGAGACACACGTCATCTTTCCCAAGTATGAGACTTAAAGGTTTCTCAAACTGTAAGTGTCTATATGCTGCTCCAATGCAAAGTTAAAAAGTTTGATTAATTTAGATTAGCATTCCTTCTTTATTTCTGCCCACCTGGGTAGTGGAGAGTCTGTGGAAGGGGGTCTGTGCTATGTTCTTTTAAAATGTATATATTTATTGATTTTAGAGAGGAAGGGAGAGGGCGAGAGAGTTAGAAACATCCATGATGAGACTCATTGATCAGCTGCCTCCTGTGCGCACCCTACTGGGGATCGAGCCAGTAACCTGGGTATGTGCCCTGACTGGGAATCAAATTGTGACCTCCTGGTTCGTAGGTCAATGCTCACCCACTGAACCACGCCAGTCAGGCTGTGCTATGTTTGTTTTTTTTAAACTTGGAAAATTTATTTACTTTCCCACCTCACCAATCACTGATATGAGTAGCTAAATCATATATCTCTTCAGGACAAAATAGACACTATTGAGAGTGTCTATTACATCCTATGGAGAACTTCAATTTTAGGTCACAGAATTAAGAGCTCCTGTGTGCTATGTTCTTAAGGAGAGTAAACAGAACAGACCAGAGGCCTAACGCATAGCTGATGTTTGGTTTACAGAAGTTCCAATTCCATGGAAAGTTTCCTTTTTATTGTTTCCTGAGTTATATCTTCAGGAAATGCCAGGAAACTCAGATATTTCACTACAATTTCCAAAATGAAGTAGCTTAGCATTGGCATGCGCGTGTACACACACACACCACAAACAGGCACACACACACACACACACACCACAGACTCACATACACACACATTCATGTGCATGTGCAAAATGTAAAACAACCAAAAGACACCTGTGTTTGTGTGTGCCCACCAGAGGTTTATTTCTTCCCCCGCCACAGCCTGTGCTGCCTGCTTCCGTCCTGCAGCGGGGACGTCCACGTGCCATGGGTCACCAGCCTGGCAAAGGGAGACATGGAAGGAGTGCTCCCGCTTTTTCTTTTAATTGAGATGTAACTGACATAATGTGATATTCGTTCAGATGTTACAGAATGACTCGGTATTTGTATACATTGTGAAGTGGTCACCAAGTACATTAATCATTAAAGGGAAAATTATAAAATTCACACTGGAGCCTATGTTTGGGTTATTTGAAGAGATAAAATATTACATTAAAGGGCTTAAAATCATTTTCATTTACTATCTCCATGTTCTAAAATGAAGTACTTAGGGAGAAAAAGTCATATGCGTTAATCCATTTATCCTCTACAGATATCATATGCGAAAACAAGGTCTATTTCTTTTATTTTGATTCCTTTGCCAGACATATGTATTTTAGTGGGTAGTCAATAAATACTTGTTGATTAGATTGGCCCTCACTCAGGCTGAACAATAAAGTAATCATGTCAAAATGCAAGCAAAAATTCTGAGAGCATATTCTTCAGTAATGAAGGTGACTTGATATCATTCAATAACTAAATTGGCTTCGATTTCTTGCCCTCAAATGTGTTTTCTTGTTTAACATCTGATTAAAACTTTACAAACTTAGAATATGCTGATGCTGAACAAATCCCAGGTTGTGCAGAGTAACCATTTTCTTTTACAGTGTTCACATCATGGGCTCATTATCATATTCCACTGTGGGTCAAAGGCCAGGGTCCCCTAATGAGCTCCTTCTGGTGCATTAGCCGTCAGCGGCTTTGCCTGACTTGTTTCCAGCAAGAGCTGCTCTCTGGGAATTCTGGTCCACATCCAGCCGGGGGAGTAAAGCTTCTCAGAGCATTTCTAGATGATGACTGTAAAGTAATATGCAAGTTGAGTTTTCCTAAGTAATTGTTTTACTGATTACACTATTACAGTGGATTTAAAAATTTTTTTTTTTATTATCATCGATGGCAAGAAAATGCTTTTTAGATTCCTTCAGACACACACACACGCACGCACACACACACACACACACACACACACACACACACACTAACTGAAAAAATTTCACTAAACAATGCTTGATACATATTGATGTTTTCTCTTCTATTCCGTTCCACTGTAGACAATCTCTGTTCATGGCCTATGAATTACTTTTCTGACCCATTCATAGTGGTTCTCAATACTGGCTGAAAATAAGACTCAATAGAGAACTTAAAAAAAAAAAAATCCTAAAGCCAGGCCCTGGCCGGGTAGTGCTGTGGTTACAGCATTGTCCTGATACGCCAAGGTGGCAGGTTCGTCCCCAGTCAGGGCACATAAGAAAATCAACCAATGACTGAATGCATGAAAAAGTGAAACAACAAATCTCTCTCTCTCGTACTGATGTAGGAGCATAAATTGAGGTCACAGCTTTGGAAAGCAGTCCAACAATGTCTGTTGAAACTGCGTATACAAAGGCCTAGCATTTCCACTCCTAGGTACATGCCCTACGGAAACGCATACGTATGTGTACCAAACGACATGTTTAAGAATTTTCATAGACAGCAGCATTATTTGTTATAGCCCCAAACTCAAAACGTCCCAAGTTTCCATCCACAGTAGAATTGGGAAACAGAATGTGATATAGTCATGCTGTGGAATACTAAGCACCGAAGAAAATGACTCATCTGCTGTACATGCACCAGCCTGATGCACCTCAGTCACAAGTGCTGAGAGCAAGAATCCAGGTGCATAGGGATGCACTTGGTATGATTCTGTTGATATAAAGTTTAAGAACCACAACGTTAGTCCATGGAGCTAGAAGTAAGGGTTCGATAGTTGGGGAAGGTCAGGTAGTGACTGGGAGGGGCCCAAAGGCTGGGTCTGGGATCCTGGTAACATCCCTTTTCTCGGTGTGGCTGCTGGTTATAACATAGGTGTGTTCACCTTTACGATTTGTCACTTTGCTATTTGTATGCTGTACCTCAGTAAATGAGTGTGTTAAGCAGCAATAACAACAGTACCAATGCCTGGTCGGCACCTTCAGAGACCCTGATTTACTTGGTCTGGATGAGGGGAGAGTGTGGCTTATAAATCCCTCCCAAGTAATTCCCATGTAGGGCCAGAGTGGACAGCCAGGGCACTGAAGGGTCACAGCTGGCCCTTTGGAAAACCATCTGCTTTAATATGACTGTAATCACACCAGGCTATGCTAGGCCATGATTACCTTTACTCAAGTTACCTGGAAGACATAATTCACACAGATAAATCAAGGCATTCCAGAGCTAAGTGCCTTAGGAAGCCAGTCCGGTGACTGAGTTGGCAGTGGTCCAGGCTGGTCAGTGGTGGCCTGTAGCTCCCGTAGGTAAAGGCACCCTTTGCTTTATTGCGCTTCACAGATGCTGTGTTTTAAATGTGGGCTCGAATTGTTTTTAATACGAGGAAGGTCAAACAAAACTGATTGGTCGGCCCAATTCGATTGGCACCAAGTTCTACCACTGGTTTGTAACGGTGACGTAAAGTTTTATAGTTAGAAGGAAACCTGTGGGTATAATTGTATAGTCTACTAATTACTTGCCCTTTTCTGCTTCTACAGGGATGCTGTGAAAGGAAACGTGACACTTTAATATATACACACACACATACGTATACATACCGTACCTGAGTTTGTTGGAAGTGAGCTGTCATATACACTCAAGGTAATTATCGTTATTTACGTTTCATTTTACCTCTACTGTGTTTTCTTAATTGAAATCATGGAAAATAACAGCTGTAACCCAAAAGTTTATCACATGTTATTGTTTTTAATATTCTGGGGAGCAGTGGTGTTTGGGCCAGGCAAGTACCATATTATTCTCTGTGAAATACGGTAGCTTCCTAGCTTTTTCTTTTTGAAAGGGGAGCTGTTGCATGAAAGACTTCACCAGGCGGTGACGAGCTTCGATCTCAGGTGGCATTCACCCTGTGTGCTCTGGGCGCACCCCTGCCTTGTTCCTTCCCACCCCCCAAAGCCTGCTGCTCAGTGTGGAAGGAGGGCTGGCTCTGTCCTGTAGGTCTCCCGCTTCTAGTCTCTCCCCGTGAGAGAACTTCCGAAATCGCATTTCTCCGAAAGCATCACAGATGACACTCTAACGCGACCGTGTGCGTGGTGGAGAGTTACTCACAGAGCAAGCTCCCCAGTACTGATTTGGTGAAGCAGAATGGAGTCAGGGCAAGAGAAGTAGCCTTCTGCCCTCAATGCCTCCATTTGCGTGCGGCTCTGTGTCAGTCTGAGCAAGTCACTCGACCCCTCCTCATTTTATTCTTTACTTGTAAATTGAGGGTATTCCTAGACCCTATCTTTGTAAGGATTCAATGAGCTCACGCTTGTGGAAGAAACTTTGTAAGTTGGGATTAGTTGTTACCATTGTAATCATCCTTTAATTTGTGTTCTGTGGGAAAGTAGTGTAGTTATTCTCGGTTTTCAGCAGCAAAACCGTGTGTCAGTGCCGCCGGTCATCTGAATCACACGTCTTGAACTTTCTCCTGCACCAGCGGTTCTTGCTGACACGTCGGTGGGCTTGCCCCAGACCCACACCCTTCCAGCCTAACCAATTCCTACTGGGTCAGGGGAGAGCTCCGGAGGGGCTCATGCCCAAGCCCATAATTCCCTGCACCTTCTTACCCAAAGCTTTGCCAATGTAGTTCCCCGTCTACTTTCTGGTCAGCGGAGAGGGCACAGTGAGGAGGAAGGAGGGCTTGGAAGCATCGGGGAAGCCAGAGTGGAGGAGCGGTTCAGCCATGCAGTCAGGCGTCCCATGAGGATTTCTGTCCTGGTCATGCGACCAGCCTCTCTTGTGGCTGCACAGCCTGAGCAGATCCCTGGCTCCCAGAATTCCTGGGACCTCTAGGGTTGCAGATCTATCCTGAGGCCCTGTGGACAGGCCCACCCTCACATTGTCAGGGCCCAGGGCCAGAGTACATCCGGAGGCATGTGGCCCTCAGCCTGTCCCTCCTCACAGCCCCCATCCTGTCCTGCTCAGCGAGAACCCAGTGCCCCTCTGTATAGACACCCTGTTTCCGTGTCCAAGCGTGGGTCCTCTCTTGCCCTCTCTAGCTGTCTCCTTTGGCCGTCCCTAGACCTACGAGTACGCTGTGCTGTCACTTTTAGGAGGACAGACATGGGTAGCATCCATGCTGGCCTTGCAAGTGGGCTCAGAGCTGTTTGGGCAGGGAAATCTTGGGTCCTGGGTATCCCGAGCAAGTCTCGGAAGGGGGCGTGTCCCCGTGGGCCTGTGGACTCCTCCGCCCCCGGGAGAGAGGTGTGGTCAGGCGAGGGCCACAGTAAGGTTTCTGAAAGGAGGCCGGGTGGGAAGGGTGGGCTGCTCCTGGGCAAGGTTAGCGCCCCGGGCACACACAGGTGTACTCGGTGGTGTTATGACTGATGGGTGACAGAGTGACAGAGGCTGAGCCATTTCAGAATTGCGTGGAACATGTAAATGTGACTCCTCTTCCACCACCACACCCGCAAACACCCACCTCACTGCATGGCAAAGGTGGATGCTTAGATTTCTTAAGGTGGGAGGTGAGTAACATCCCCACCTCATCCACTAGCAGGAGGAAATGGCCTGAGAACATCTTCATCAGCAGGGAAGAGACGTACTCAGGCTCCCCCTCCCCCTGAACAGAGGACTCGCTGAGGCTCAGAGGGGTCTCCTGGCGTCTGGGAAGAGAATCACGTAGGTTTAGAGTGGTGTTTCTCTAATGTCTATTTCAGACACTTCTTATACCTGGGATAGTTGGAGTTGAAGATCACATGATCCTATTGCTCACTTTCTTTCAGCTCATGCCTTTCTTTCAGATCAACCTGAAGACATTTCTATGTAAATGTCACTCACCTGAATGACAGAGGAACATGAACCCCCTCACCCAGCACATGGAGCTGGTCCCCTTCCCAGTGGGTACGCCAGCCCCAGCCCGCCCCCGCCTCCCCACTGTCCCCTGCAGGCTCTTACACAGTTTGGATTCATTCACACAGTCCAGGCTCGGCATCCGTATAATCCGTAGCAGCACTTCTGACAACTGCATTTTTTGACAGAAAAAATTTTGAGGACATATCCAATAAGTCTTGGTATAAAGAAGACGACATTTCAGAAAGATGACTTGGGCACTTTATAGACCTAAAATCAGCCAATAGAGGAGGACATGGAAAATCCGCTTGGCAGTTGTGCGCCCCCCTCCCCAGGGAGAAGGGAGTTGACAGTGCCAGGTGCCATCTGACCTCGCTGTGTGTGAGCAGTGTTTCCTCAAATTCCCAGCAACTCATCTGCATTGGAATCAGAAATCAGAGACCCAATGAGAACCTATAGCTGCATATCAGACAGACATGTAAGGACACCCCTTTGGGAAGAATGGATGTTTGAAAGCCTGGAAACCTGGGCAATTTTTTATTTTTATGTTACATATTCATGCAGTAGACTCAAGATTTTTTTCTTCCAAACACTTTTGCACACAAAATATCTCTACATTTGAAGCTATAGATTTAATCATTAATCCAAAAAAAGTATCTTGAATAAATGAAACATTTTCTCTATGTTCCAGACTTTGTAGACGCCCTGTATCTCTGTCTCTGTATCTCTCTCTCCCCTACCTGGTAAAAATCTGGCCTTACACTTTTTTGTTTTGTTTTTTTTCTTAGAAGGGGCTTCTTGCATTAGAGAGAGGCTGGACAGGAATGACTAGTTCTTCTCAGTGGTGAGAGTTTATGGTTATTTTCTCTTGGTGAATAAAAACA
This sequence comes from Ia io, assembly GCA_025583905.1. Lineage (NCBI taxonomy): Eukaryota > Metazoa > Chordata > Mammalia > Chiroptera > Vespertilionidae > Ia > Ia io. The sequence continues at coordinate 20,018,066 of JAJQQW010000024.1, forward strand.
GTAAGGGCTGCCCGGCCAGTGAGGCTCAGTGGCTGAGCATCATCCTATGAACCAGGAGGTCACAGTTCGATTCCTGTTTAAGGGCACATGCCCAGGTTGTGGGCTCGATCCCCAGTGTGGGGCGTGCAGGAGACAACCAATCAGTGATTCTGTCATCACTGATGTTTCTCTTTCTTTCTTCTGCTTCCTTCTTCTCTGAAATCAATACAAATATATTTTAAAGAAATAGTAAGGGCTGGTGTCCGTGGACAGAGGGAGCAGCTGGCTGGCTGAGGGAGAGAGCGGCGACACCCGAAGCAGGGGCCATTGCCCGGCCTGTGCTCGCAGTCCTTGCAGAGGGAAGTCTGGCCATTTCTTGTTCAGGCTTTGTTTGTGCTTTCAAAGCCCAAGACGAAAGCCACTGAGAATGTGTAATGGAGCTGGTTTCTCTGCCCTCCTTCACCACCTCCCTGCCCTGTCCTGTGGGCTCTCAGACCCACTGCACCCCACCCTCGCTGCGGATGAGTGGCATGTTTGTCATCTCCTTCTTTTCCAAGGGGCGCTTCACTCCGTGGGGGTGGCAGGCGGCACGACAGGAAACCCCGCCTTTGCACATTACGTAAGCATGCATTTAAAAATATTAAAATGTGGGGCTTGCTTCATCAGTGTGCTTTAGTAACCCCGAGTCCTTCCCAGAGAGTAAGCCCTGCCCCTCCAGCTGTGAGGGAGACGGATGCTCCAAATTCCTTCTTGATCAAGATGTGGCCCCACGCCCTCGCCCTCGTGTGGGTCTCACCCCATAAAACGACTCCTGTGGAGACACTGCCCAAAGCGGGTTCCGACATGGAAGAGATCTTGCTGTCCCTGAGGGGAGCAGGTGGCCCTCGTCCCTCTGAGAAGTGGCCGCCTCACTCACCCGGGGTCTGGGTCACCCCCACACTGCTCAGGGGCCCACGGGGCCATTGACAGAGGTGCAAATAGTGACCTCTGCTCACTATAGGCCGGGCGTTCTACAAAGCGATGTAGACACATGCCATTGTTTAATCGTGACCAAAACAAAAAATCATTACCCCTATTTAAATGCCAAGATAGTCAACGCATGGAAGTCACTTCTCCTGTGAGGTCATGTAGCCGGGAAGGGGAGAGGATGGGCATTCAGAGTCCCAAACCCTAATCCCTTTTCTTACAAATACGTTTATTGATTTTTAGAGAGAGAGTTGGGGAGAGGGAGAGAGGAGAGATAGAAACGATGAGAGAGAATCATGGATCGGCTGCCTCCTGCATACCTCCTACTGGGGATCAAGCCCGAAACCTGGGCATGTGCCCTGACTGGGAATCGAACCATGACTTCCTGGTGCGTAAATGGACGCTTAACCATTGAGCCACGCTGGTTGGGCCCAAACCCTAATTCCTGATAAGCCAGTAGGCCTTGGATTCCCACAGGTTCTGTCCTGGGAATTCCACCTCAGTATGTTGTGGGGGGAGCCTGGGTGGTCCCCTCGGGGGAACCTCATGGTTGGGAAGGTGGAATCGAGAGAACATGTGCAGTGTCTCCAGGACATGCCCCTGGGCTTGCTGCTCCGCACTGTTTGTGCCCATCGTGTAGGCTCCCTCACTGCGAGGACATGACCCAGTTACCTCTTCCCAGCTGCAAGCTTGTGGAGATCTGGGGGGGAGGCGGCTGTGGAGGGTGCCCATTGCTCTCTCTTGAGGAGTCTTTTGAAACTCATTGTTTAATCTCATTATTTAAACGAGCCTGACATGGATTCTTTCCCATCCCCAGAAGGTTAGGGTGATAAGTTAATACTAGTACGTGACATTGACCCAGCGCTCCATTGCATTCAGATATTTTCACATACCTGTAGCGGGTGTTTGCAGTAGGTTGAATCAGCAGCAAGTGAGCAAGGAACATTCGGAGAGAGGGAGTTGCCCAAGACCACTTAGCTATTACGTTCCCAAGAGGCCTGCACCCGGCATTCTGACTCAGAGCTATAGTTCTTTCTCGAGGGTTTCAGCTGTTTGAAAGGCAGCTAGCTACCTGAGGTGACATGTGAAGCACTGGATTGGTGGTGTGTGTTTTTTCTTCGTTTTTCATTTTATTCATCAACTATGGGTTTGCCATTTGCATAGCGGTCTTACGGACCCTTTTCCCCTGGGACTAAGTGACAGGGAAGCTCCTGCAGCTCCCTTCAGCGGTGCGCGGGAGGGCCTTGCAGACAGGAAGCCCATCTCAGAGGCTCAAATGGGAAAACTTGAGTCGGAATCGGGGCCTTGCCTCGGGCCCCTCTGTGCGTCACTGGCAAAGAGGTTTGCAACTCCCTTGCTCTTGCATTCATTACTCACTTGCGACTGGGCCTAATAACAGAGTAATTTGTGAAGCAAGATGTGTGACTCACCAGGCAGGGGAGGAGAGCGTGCATGGGATGACTTGGTGCAGAGGAGCAAACTATTTAATAGCAACTGGAGAGGAAGTGCTGACGTGATCCTAATTGGGTTAAATTTCTGTGCATTGCAGTACCATTGCCTGGTTACCCAGCATCAGTGTACATTGTAGATGGCTAAAGTTACCTTAAAAAAAAACACAGATGGGGAAGAGAATGCCAGCTTTGAGAGCAGATTATTCGTTATCAACCCCATGTCACTTTCCGCCCAATGGTCTTGGGCTCCTTTCCTCTGAGCCCGGGGAATTGCACTCTCCTAAGATCTGTCTGTGCTTGGCTTTGCTCCACGTCCTTCTGGTCGCAGTCAGACCTGTTTTTCCGCCAGTTCCTACCCATGTTATCAGCCTGCAGAAACTTCCACTGCCACCTGCCTCTCTCCTGGTCCTCCGCTGGGCCCTGGCCATCTGTCACTGAGCGCCCAGGGCGGAGACGAGCCAGCGTCTCCAAACAGGCAAAGAGGCACCCAGAGGAGTTGCATTTTGGGGACTCCTGCCTCCTTAAACTGCATTTTCTGCTTTATCTTTATTACCTCTAAGTCTAAAGTCAGTAAGGAAGCATTATTTTTATTTAAAAAAATTTTTAAAATATATATTTTACTGATTTCAGAGAGGAAAGGAGAGGGAGAGAGTGCTAGAAACATCAATGATGAGAGAGAATCAGGAATCATCAATCGGCTGCCTCCTGTACGTCTCCTACTGGAGGGGACGTACACAACCTAGGCATGTGAATTGAGCTGTGACCTCCTGGTTCATAGGTCGACACTCAACCATTGAGCCACATTGGCTGGGCAAGAATCATATTTCCTGTTTTCTTTGAAACTGCTAGAATACCAAAGACTCTCCTGGTTAGCATATGTGTGTGTAAAGAGGCTGAGATGAGTTTTATGTAGGTAACAGACTTGCCTTACTTCAAACCAGCTATTAACTTTTGCATATTAAGCATCCTATCTAATAAAAGAGTAATATGCAAATTGACCATCACTCCAACACACAAGATGGCCACCCCCATGTGGTCAAAGATGGCTGCCCCCAGGGGGACACAGATGGCCGCCACAAGATGGCTGGCAGGGGAGGGCAGTTGGGAGGGACCAGGCCTGCAAGGAAGGGCAGTTAGGGGTTACCGGGCCAGCAGAGGAGGGCAGTTGGGGGGGACCAGGCCTGCAGGGGAGGACAGTTGGGGGGAACCCAGGCCTGCAGGGGAGGGCAGTTGTGGGGGGACCAAGCCTGCAGGGGAGGGCAGTTGTGGGGGACCAGGCAGGCAGGGGAGGGCAGTTAGGGGTGACCAGGCAGGTAGGGGAGGGCAGTTAGGGGTGACCAGGCAGGTAGGGGAGGGCAGTTAGGGGTGACCAGGCCTGCAGGGGAGGGCAGTTAGGGGTGACCAGGCAGGTAGGGGAGGGCAGTTAGGGGTGACCAGGCCTGCAGGGGAGGGCAGTTAGGGGTGACCAGGCAGGTAGGGGAGGGCAGTTAGGGGTGACCAGGCCTGCAGGGGAGGGCAGTTAGGGGTGACCAGGCAGGCAGGGGAGGGCAGTTAGGGGTGACCAGGCAGGTAGGGGAGGGCAGTTAGGGGTGACCAGGCCATCAGGGGAGCAGTTAGGCGTTGATCAGGCTGGCAGGGGAGTGGTTAGGGGTTGATCAGGCTGGCAGGCAGAAGTGGTTAGGGTCAGTCAGGCAGGCAGGCAGGCGAATGGTTGGGAGCCAGCAGTCCCGGATTGTGAATTCTGGTGGGATTGGGCCTAAACGGGCAGTCAGACATCCCTTGAGGGGTCCCAGATTGGAGAGGGTGCAGGCTGGGCTGAGGGACACCTCCCCCCCCCCGCCCCCCCGTGCACGAATTTCGTGCACCGGGCCTCTAGTTTACTTTAAAAAACCAGCCTCTTGAAAAACGTATTTGGGAAGCTGCCTCCACACCATGGGAGAGGCGGTGGAGAAGAGCCTTGCCCGCGCCGTCCCCACATGGGGTTTCTTCCGCATGCAGCAGCAAACGGTGCTGTTGTCCGAGTAACACTGCCCTGGCTCCACATTGACATCAGGACGGGCCGCTGAGGGAGGAGCCCCGATGAAGGCACACTGTGACGTTTCTCACAGGGCCAGAGGAAGCACGGCGCGGAGAGCGCAGCACCAGGGGTAGCCCTGGCTGGAAAGAGAACTTGACCATGTAGATGCCAAGTGCCTAGTTGGCATGTTCAGGGCTTATTAGTTTTGCTGGGAAAATATGCCTATTATGTTTGCTAGCGATGGAAAGGTACCGTCCAGTGGAAAGTAATGGTTGGCCAGCGGGCCTTTCTAGGCTGTAGGATCAGTGGGAGCAAAGGGCAGGCGCACAGCCTCCTGACAGGCCGTGTCCTCCTTTAAGCTGCGAGCAGACTCTGCGTACAGCGCTAGAAGGGAGCAAGGAGACGGCGCTCCCTCAGAGTGGGCATTTCAGAGGCCTTTCTGACTCGCTCAGGATAACTTGAGCTCTTGGTAATTAGTATTCGAATAAGCACATCAAGGTGGTTGGATTTTTCCATCAGGGCAGTCTTGGTCCAGTCAGGATTGGAGTAACAAAATGCTGGCCAGGAGGAGCTCTGAAGAGTACAGGAATCGCCTCTATAGGAAGCTGTAGGGGCTGGTGGAGCCCCCAAGGAAGACGCCCTCCCCTGCCACAACCCCCCTCCCCCCAAGCTGATGTGCAGTCTTTGTTGCTATGGAACCCACAGAACTGGCTGGAAGCCAGCCCTCTGGAACTTGCTGGAGATCTGCCCTCTTTGTTCACTGGGAGTGTCAGCTGCCACAAAACTCCTAAGGGAGGTGCTGGTGGCAGCTGCTGGCTGCTGGGGGCTGTGGGAGCCCTCACTGGGAGCCCTCCAGGGCCAGAAGCACCTTTCTTTCTTCCGCTGTGCCTCTCTACCACCCTCTGCTGGCAAAGAGAAATAAGTACAGGGACCAGGCCCATTTCACAGAGCAGGCAAAAAGGGTGAATTGCCCCTAAAACCAATCCTGCACGGTCGCTCCAGACTGGTCCCCCGGCTCAGTCTGAGCAGCTGTCTCTCTCATTTGTAGATTTTGGTGTGTGTTTATTTCAGAGAAGAAGGGAGAGATGGAGGGAAGGAGGGCGAGAGAGAGAGAGAGAGAGAGAGACAGACAGACAGAGAGACAGACAGAGAGAGAGACATCAATGATGAGAGAATCATTGATGAGCTGCTCTGGCACGCCCCACACTGGGGATGGAGCCTGCAACCCAGGCATGTGCCCTGACCAGGAATCAAACCATGACCTCTTGAATTATGCCAGTTGGGCTGAAGTTTATTTCTCTTGCATGTAACAGTCCAGGTATCACCCCCCTTTCCAGCTGTCAGGAAGGAAGACAGACAGAAACCAGGACAGGCAGCTTGGTCGTTAGGAAGCTTACCCAGATCAATTCCTCGCCTGTGTCGCTGACCCAGACCCCACACGGCCACATTGGCCACGAGGGAGGTTGGGAAACGTTGACTCACCTGACAAGGCAGCCATGAGCCTGGTAAAACTTGGGGGTGAGGGCCTGTAACTAAAAGGCAGAATGAATGGATGCCTAGGACATCCTGATACCCCTCGGTGACATCTCTGAGGTGACACCATGCTTTTGTTGCAAATACTCTGAGTTTTTCTGTTTTTTTGTCTCTAAGTCTGTTTTGAATCTCTTCAAGGCTTAAAGCGATATAATTGGAAATTTTAGCATGAGAGAATTACTTAAAGCTGTTTTGATCTTGCTGTAAGTTAATCACTTCTCTACACAAAGTACAGTTGTTTTTGCTTTTCTTCTGCAGTTTTGAACATTTCCAGGCCTTTATGCACTAACTGAATCATAACAAATGTGCTCCCGAGTTAAGTTGCTCTGGCGCTTGCACTGGCTCATCCATGCGAAATGGCCCGATTTGAGATGCTCTTAGAAGTAGGATTACATTTGGCTCTGCCCTTGCACCGTGGACAGAACGCAAGTAGGGGCTCCTGTTTTCCTTCGTGTTTTATCTTAAAGACATAACCAATAATTTTGGCCAAGTTCATAGAGTTAGTTCCAAAGAAAACACACACAGACTCAATGTAGATAAGCATGTTTACCTGACCCCTGCTCCAAGTTTCAAAAATCATTTGGCAACTAAAAAAAAATGAAGTTATTTGTAAATAATTAAATTAGATAACATTTTTGGCCATAACATCTCTTCTTGATTTTTCAGCCCCAGTAAGTTTCCCATCCATTCATTCAGCAAACCCTTAGTTAGTGTCTATGTGTGCAAGCTTTGGGCATGCAGTAGTGGGCAGGCCAGGCAAGGTCCCACTCTTCTGGGGCTGACTTTCTCTCTCTCTTTTTTTTTTTTTTTTTTTAAGTTTTCAGAGTGGGAGGTGGAGGGAGAAGGAGATAGAAACAACAGTGACAAGAGAGAATCATTGATTGGTCACCTCCTGCACGCCCCACACTGGGGATCGAGCCTGCAACCAGGGCATTTGCCCCGAGTTGGGAATCAAACCATGACCTCCTGGTTCATAGGTCGATGCTCAACCACTGAGCCACACCAGCCAGGCTTGACTTTCTCTTAACCGAGGACCCTGGCCTCCCTATAGTCTGGTCACCGGACCTCCAAAGCTCTCACTTCCTCTCCCGCCCTCCAACCATGTCATTCTCAGGTATTGTGAATGTGGGTTGTAGAATGTCTCTTCCCTTCACACACCTTACTTCAGTTTGACTTGTCTAACTTCCCAGTTCTCGTCACTGTCCTCTGTCGGAGTGACATTTTCTGTTCTGTAGAGACATTTTTTTGTCACTCCTCCACTTGAGAGAGATGTTCTGTAGGGTTAGCCATCTTCTGAGCTGGTGGATTTGCAGCAGGCATTATGTGGTAATCACCAGAAACGCTGGAAGCCCCAGCCCAACCAGGAGCTCCTGCTTCAGCAGGAGTTCATGCGCTGTATTTTTATTTGATCTTTTTATTGATTTCAGAGAGGAAGGGAGAGGGAGAGAGAGAGGAACATCAAGGATGAGAGAGAGTCATGGATCGGCTGCCTCCTGCACGCCCCCTACTGGGGATCGAGCCCACACCCGGGCGTGTGCCCTGATGGGGAATCAAACAATGACCTCCTGGTTCTTAGGTCAACACTCAACCAGTGAGCCAAATGGACTGGGCAAATACTGTATTTGTAGTACTTCACAAAAATGTTGCTTCAAACAGTGGTCAACTTGCGGCCCAGATGGGTTTATTTCTTCATTCCCAAGGTCAGCTTTAATGGTGTTCATCCGAGAAAGTGGCTCAGCAGGCTTCCTTCACCGTGTTTGCTTCTGTATCCATGAGGTCAGAAACGAATGAGTCAGAAGAACCTACATTAGTGAGAGTGTCTTCCTGCAAACGACTGGCAGTTAGCGTTGAAAATAGGGTTTAGACATTTCACAATAATAGCAGGTGGGAAAACACAGCTGGGCTATGATGCCACGTCCATTACCGACACTTCCCTAAATAGAGAGAAATCAGTGCAAGCATTTTTCTTGTAAATATTTTTAAAAATAGCTTGACATTTTTTATATCCATAAAAATTGCAGTCCTTAAGAAAGTACAAGCGATGGGAAAAGGGAAGTTTGAGAAACTGATGAAAAAAGGGAGTGAATAAATCTGTCTACTTCCCAGAGAATACCATGCAGAGAGACTGAGGAGTGTTAACTGAGCTGACAGTTTTTCAGGTGCCAGAAAGGCCTAGAGTTCAGCCAAAGAAATGAAGATGAGAGATGGGCTGCAAGCTGCATGTGGGAGTCAAACTGTCCAGAAAGTGACTGAGTCACAGGAAGGCCACACCCCCCCACCCCCACCCCCGCAGCGACAGATTCATTGTTGCCAATGCTCAGATTTTCTTTTTTTAGAGCAGTAATGTGTGGGTTTTTGGAAAAATATATGTTTTTATTTATTTTTAGAGAGGAAAGGAGAGTGATAGAAACATCAATACGGAGAGAGAATCATGGATGGGCTGCCTCCTGCATGCCCCCTACTGGGGATGAGCCCACAACCTGGGCATGTGCCCTGAGCGGGAATTGAACCTGTGACCTGATACATGGGTCGATGGTCAACCACTGGGCCACGCCGGCTGGGCTGTGTGCTTTTTAATGCAGGTATCTCCCTATGTCAGTCCTTTCTAATGCTTTTTCCGTCTGGATATTGTTGAAGTATTGCAATACTTAGACCGGTAACATAGCACAAAGGTCTCATTCCGCTCACCGTGTCAGTCATGGGTTTTGCACCCCACCCAGCATCTTGCTGAGGCTGTATCAGGGAGGCCGCAGCCTCTTTCACACTGAACGACAAGAACAAAAAGCCCTCAGTTAGCAGTGACTATGAGGGCCACTGTCAGATTTGAAATTTAGAGCCGGGTCAGAAATGGGGGAGGAAGAGAAGAAAAGGGACAAATGGGTGCCCAGTGTCAGCGAGATGAGATCAGAGGCTAAACAGAGGGACAGGCTGCCAGCCCCTCCTCAGTTATTCCAGGGCGTTCCTGCTTCTCCAGTATGCTGTAGAAGAAAATCCTAATCCAGGCACTTATGCTACGCAGCTGAATTGAGCTGTCCATTTCAATCAAGAAGGTCAGGAAATGCTAGGTGTGGCTCAGTGGTTAAGCGTCTATGAACCAGGAGGTCACAGTTCAATTCCTGGGCACATGCTCGATCCCCAGTGTGGGGTGTGCAGGAGGCAGCCGATCAATGATTCTCTCTCATTGATATTTCTCTCTCTTCCTCTCCCTTCGTCTCGGAAATCAATATATATGTATATAATTTACATATTTAAAAAAGAAGGTGGGGAAACAAACACCAGGTGTGTCAGCCAGTGCTCTTGGTCATAGGCAACCGTGTCCACCTCTTACCATCAAAGCAACGGACTTGATTGGCAGTGACTCCCAGCGTCGGGGGGCGGTGGCCAGACTTGGATGACTAGAGACAAGAAGGTCAGGAGGGCCAGCAGGCGGAGAGACAGCTGTATTTTTTAGTAGCTGCTGCCGCTGGACAGCGCTGTTGGCTCCAGCCTCAGAGTCCTGAGAACAGCATCCAACTGGCCAAGCCGAGGCCATCCCAGGCCGGCCGCCAGCAGATGGGGAACTGTCCACCTTGGCTCGGACGGTGGGAAAGATGGATTCCCTGCTACCGTGAGGGCTGGGTGCTGGCTTCCTCCACATGGCACTTCCGGTGTGCGGGGGCCAGAAAGGTGACTCGAACGGAGGGCAGAGGCCTGTGGCCGTGGGGCAAGAGAGGCTAATCGAACAGAAGGTTTTCACTTCGATGAAGTCCAACTTAATCTGTTTTATATTTTGTCGCTTTGCTTTTGGTGTCCTACACAAGAAGGCTTTGCCTAACCCAGGGGTGGGGAACGTCCGGCCCGTGGGTCCTATCAGGCCCAAGAAATCATTTGATTTGGCCCTGCCAAGGCGACCGCAGGAGGGACTCAAAATTCAGTAAATCTAGGAGCTGTTTTCCTAGCAACATAAATGTATAGTAAGTGAGTTATATAAAGCAAATGATGTTATAAATATCCCAATGGCCCTTGGCAGAGAAAAGGTTCCCCACCCCTGGCCTAACCCAGGGTCACGGAGATCTACTCCTTTAGACTCTTCTAGTAGTTCGGTCACTTTCGTCCTCATTTTCAGGGCTGTGATGCATTTTGCATTGGCTTTTAACTCTTTTGGGGCAGCAATAATGGATGTTCAGTGGCAGTACATGAAGAAAAAGTGAATAATGAAGATTTCCTTACTTTCTCAATTTGAACGGCATTTCCCAGGGGCCCACCCTCAACTTCTGAATTTTTTCCGTGTCTGTTTCCCTTTCAATGTGTTTGGCTATTGGGCATTGAAGTTACTATGGCTCTCAACACATCTTGATTCATTGCTCACATGTGGTGCGCAGGGCATTATTCAGAGCAACGATCCTACATAATCCCCGTAAGCTGTTCATTTAATGATTTAATCAGAACGATAAAGTTTAGCTACTCATTTATTCACTGAATTATAAATGTTACAATAAATATAAATTAACAAGTATTTCTATTTCACTGGACAAATTCACCTGCACTGCCTGGAATCATATTTTAGGAGTGACCAAACTTTTATATAGAAATTATTATAACAACATAAAAAAAATCTTGCTCAGCCGGTGTGGCTCAGGGGTTGAGCGTCAACCTATGAACCAGGAGGTCATGGTTCGATTCCTGGTCAGGGCACATGCCCGGGTTGCAGGCTCGATCCCCAATAGGGGGCGTGCAGGAGGCAGCTGATCCATGATTCTCTCTCATCATTGATGTTTCTATCTCTCTCTCCCTCTCCCTTCCTCTCTGAAATCAAGAAAAATATGCTTAAAGAAATACTTGTTGGCATGGACTAATTGGAACGAATTTTAATATGAAGTAAAATGTGCTTGTTCTGTATCTGCCGGAGAAGTTCTTAGGACTCTAGTGAAAATGTATTCATATTTGGAGCTGTTGTGGTGCTGACCTTTGGCATGTTGAAGTTGTGGAGGTTATTTTTCATACCATAGAATCACACAAGAGGAAGGTGCCTAGCCATAACAGTAACATGTACAGAAAGTATGAACAGTGCTGTTAAACTTCAGTTTGCCCACCACGGCCAAAATGGTTCTGTCGGTATTGGCAGAGCAATTCTCGTTGACTGCAATGAAGAGATGTGCAACCCATCACATAATACTATTCTGTTGTTACCTTCTCCCCCCATCCCCAACGCAGAACTGTCTGGTTTCGGCATTTTGAGTAAAGATTCTCATTGTTATCTCAGTTTTATTTGTCTTGCAAATCTAATGTGTTCTTTTTCTGTCTCTCTAGAATGTTTCAGACGTTTAAAGACTGGTTTTGGTTGGAAAGGTTCTGGCTCCCTCCAGCAATAAAGTGGTCAGACCTCGAAGATCACGATGGACTCGTCTTTGTAAAACCCTCTCATCTGTACATGACCATCCCATATGCCTTTGGCTTGATGATTATCCGACATTTCTTTGAGAAGTAAGTATTGCTTGTGTGTCTTTCCTTCCCATGCCCCTTCCTGGTCCCAGCTGTAGAATGAGAGAGTCCTGGTCAGATCCTTGAAGAATCTGCTGTTCAGAGGTTGCTGCTAAATGGGGTGCAGATCCTGGGGGGCCGTGCATGAAATCAGTGCACACCAACTGTTACCTAGGAGCTGAACAAATAAAAGGAGAAACAAGTGCTTTAGTTGCCCAGTGAGAAAATTGAGGCCGAGAGGTTAAGTATCACTGAGCTTATTAGGATCAGTGACAGCGTGGGAACCCGGCTCACGTTCCCTGGGCCAGGTCTGTGACAAAGGACACGCACCCCAGAAAGGCAGCGCTAGAGAGCTGTGATTAGAGGGTGCGTTACCATTTCCAAATGCCTACCAAATAGAAAATATGGCTCCTTAAAGAGCAAACTTCATCTTGCTTTACTCATCGTTTATTTTAAAGGTTTATTGAAAGTTTTAATAGCCGCCTTTCTTTCCAAGGTATAAGGAAATCAAAGAAAAAAGTAGAAATTTGCTTTGTCAGGAAAAGCAAACTTCTTTTTTCTTAATTTAAACAGATATTACTTCCAGCCTTCTTATTAAAACTGCACTAGTGTCATGATAACAGGAGATAAATGTCCATCTGTAATCTCTGTAGCTGTCTCTGTTTCAAAAACCTGTTATTAGCACATTATTTTTTTGGAGCAAAAAGAATATTTGAATGTCAAGAGTTGGAAAAACTTAAGACGAAATCTGATAAAGATCATTTTGTCCAAGACTAACCGTAATGCAGATCATATGTGCATAACCATTTGCAGGGTCCTTATCTCCAGAGTTAGCTTGACCGGCTCTGCTTCACGGGCTGCCCCACAGGTTTCTGTACAAACAGCAGCTTCCCTTGGGCCAGCCACGTGCTTGCTGTTGGGAGGCAGAGAAAGCCCCCGATGCCACAAAACCCGAGTGGAGAACATCTGCCAACGTGCCTCCTTTCTGACAGTGGGTTCTGCTTTTTCCTCAGATGTTTGGGTTCGTCAGGGAATGCATATATAATAAAGTAGGGTTTCCCTGCCTACCACATTAGCCAGTTACTCCTCCCTGGCCTGCAGTGTCGCTTTCCTTGCCTCGCGCAAATGGTGCTCTCTGCATCTGGCACCCAGGTCCTCTGCTTATTTGCATTGCAGATTTCCTACCTTTTTGGGTGGACAACTCCATTTTTTAGGTTTTGATCGGGACAGAGAACTAGAAATGCTTCTGGTTGCCAAAGCAGCACAGCTGTGGAAGACCAACTTGTTCGTCTTGGTCTTGGCCTCGGCCTCACCAACAACAATTAGGAAGGAATCCAATCCTCTATTAATTCCCACGACCATTCCTGATGCCTCTCAAGGGACTGAGTCAAGTCAGCATCACCTGTATAACTTTAACTCCCAGGAACTCACCTGGAGGGAGCTCTTTCTGTTCTGGGACGCTGCAGAGCACTGTGTGTTGTTCCACGCATCTCATCACTCTTCATGCACGAGAAAGGTTAACATGGGAGAGAAGGCATGCTTTCAAAAACATGTATTTTTTATCGATTTCAGAGAGGAAGGGAAAGGAGAGAGATAGAAACATCAATGAGAATCTTTGATCAGCTGCCTCCCGCACGTCCCCTACTGGGGATCAAGCCCACAACCTGGGGCGACTGGGAATTGAACCGTGACCTCCTGGTTCATAAGTCACTGTTCAACTGCTGAGCCACGTCAGCTGGGCGAAAGCATGCTTTTTGAAAAATAAGTTATATTTTTTCCAGGGCTTCTATATCGTTTGTATTAGATTAAACCACTTATATCATAAATAAAATATTACTGACACCTTGCGTTTGAATAGGAACTTATAGTTGAAGAGGTACATAAACTCACAAATGGTATCATCTCAGTGGAGAAAATGAGAGGTAAGTGACCTGGCCAAGGTGAAACAGGAAGTATGTAAGGAGGAGATTTGGGACTTTAGCCCGCTTGTTATAACATGAGGTTTAGGGTTGTTGGTTTTCTATTTTCCCCATAACTTCTTGGACTTTCACAGTGAACTACCCCTGATGGTCAAAGAGAATAAATTATTATCTGTTTGGAATACAGAAGACATAGCCTCAAGGGATGATAGCAAATGTGAAATTTTCTGAACTATCTTAAAAATTCATGTAGCCCTAGCTAGTTTGGGTCAGTGGTTAAAGCGTCGGCTGGCAGACTGAAGGTCTAGGTTCAGTTCTGGTCAAGGGCACATATTTCGGTTGCAGGCTTGGTCCCAAGCCCTGGTTGGGGCCTGTGCGGGAGGCAACCAATCGATGTGTCTCTCTCACATTGATGTCTCTCTCTCTCTGTCTCTCCCCCTCCCTTTCACCCTCTCTAAAAAGCAATGGAAAAATATCCTCAGGTGAGGCTTAACAAAAAAAAGAAATGGATGTAAATTTGACACTGCGTTTCAGCATATCCTATGTTTATCGGGAGAAGGCTTCCTTCTGTTGTCCTAGGAATTGTGACCAGGCCTGGTGGTTTGGCTGCTCACTTTGATCCTGTAGTGCTAGCCAGGAGCCATTTAAAACCAGGAAGCGGCGCCCCTCCCTTCTCGAGCTGTAGAAAGCCAAGTGGAGACAGATCTGGTAAAGGACAAGCAAGTCCCTCATTTGCAAGTACCGGCATTTGCTTTGTATTTTAGGATTTCCTTTCCTTACAAATGTTAGTTTGTGGCTTATGGTTGATTTTGTGTGTGTGTGTGTCTAGAATTGCAGTTTCTAACCAGTGTATCCAGGCACTCTGCATTTATGTGTCTCAAGTGTGATTTAAAGGGATCTGAGCTACTCAAATTTAAACACTTGTGGAATAAACACATTATCTCAGAGTAAATTATGTTCCCAGAATAGTCCAAGGCAGGGGTGGAGCTGGGGAAACCAGAAGGTCATCACTTTTCTTTCACTTAGTTGTGCAGTGAATAGATTCCCCATCTTTATCCCTTCTACTCGGCAGCCCAGGGCACAGTGGGACAGCAGGTCCATCATTCCTTAAGGAAGGATGGGTGCAGCAATCCACAGGAGTTCAGGAAGGCTTGCTAGCCTGGCCGGCATGGCTCAGTGGTTGATCATCTACCTATGAACCAGGAGGTCACGGTTCGATTCCCGGTCAGGGCACAGGCCTGGGTTGCAGGCTCGATCCCCAGTAGGGGGCGTGCAGGAGGCAGCCGATCCATGATTCTCTCATCATTGATGTTTCTATCTTTCGTTCCCTCTCCCTTCCTCTCTGAAATCAATAAAAAATATATATTGTTTTAAAAAAAGATTACTACTGTCCTCACTGAAACGGTCTCTAAATTTGCACCTTAGACTTAAGTGTTATTGCGATTGCATTGCTCCAGGCATTCTGTTTTCTCACATAAAACCCTCTGACCAAACTCTGGTCAAAGAGCCTTCAAATCCTCAGGAGCAAGGAAGCTGTCCCATGTAGTGGGCTATTGTTCCTGTGTAGGAGACGCATTTAAACCTCATCTGCTTAATATCTGCCTAGGCCTGCCTCCCTTTTGTTCAATAAAATAGTATTGAAAAGAGGGGGGACCTCTGGGATTGCAAGGCTTTTGGCTCACAGGTAACCCAGGCCGTGCCAGGTAAAGAGGGGGGCGATTGGGGTGTCCGCATGGGGCCATCTGAAGGCTCAGTTCTGCACTAGTAGCAAACCTAAGAGACCCTCTCCTGGTAATTAACCTCGCTCTGAACCATTTACATGGGAGCAGAAGTCCATGCGTTGTTTTTTTCTTTTTTTCCTCTTGGACTTTTGTCTATTCCATATCAATAAAATGCAAGTTCAGGCGAGCCTGGACATGTTAAAAAAACAAGGCCGTATTTCTCTTGTTTAAATTAATATAGATATGTTTCTCATATCACCAAGTATGCTATGGATGTGTGTTTATCCACTGTGTATACTTATCCACATACTTACTCTCACATGACCCTTCAGAGGGAATGTTACACTCATCTGGCTTTGAGATTGGCTGTATTCCCTCACCACATAAGTCTTCTTGGCTCAATTCTGCTTTGCTTTTTCATTTCTTTCTGATTTCTTCATTTCTAACATTCGAGGAGATAGCACTGAGTGATTCTGATGGAGAACACTACCGTATTAAACCGTTTTGTATCTGTGTTATTCTAGTAAAAACAATGAGTTTGTTCTCCAGTAACAATTCTCCACTAGCAGGTTGGATAAATGAACCCATTCCACTATTTATCCAAAACCCTGTCAGATACATTTTTTGAGACTTTGTTAGTTTTAAGAACACATTAGTTTTTGTTTTATTTGGACCTTTTGTGCAAAGGGGGAGATAATTAATCATATTTCCCCAATCATGGCATGCTATCTTTTGTCTGTGTTAAGTAAGACCTCTTTTGATTGATTGATTGAAATTAACTTTTTCACTAATTACCTTCTATCCTCAGTTCCTAGTCCCATTCCCCTCCCTGCTGGGTTCTCATGTTTTTGATGGCTTTTTGTTTGTATGACCCCATAAAACATGTGCATAAACATAAATTGTATGTATTGTTAGCTGACACGTGGTACGCGATGAGACCTTATTCTGTTGCTCCCTTTCCTGAATATGGCGCTGTGGTTTATGATCTGTCCACATGGCTCTGTGTGCATCATTAGTTTGTTTTCCTGTGTCTCTGACATGTATGGGCCCTTTCCAGGAGCACTTAGTAGATCTGGAAGTTGGACTGGTTTGTGTATTTTATCAGATTATCCTAGGAAATTTTTATTCAACTCCTATGGTTATAAAAAAATGAATTGAAGGGCTAAATGGTCATTCATAACTAAAATTTCCAGCATTTAATCAAACACAGAAACTCCTCAGTAAGAATAAGAATAGATCGACCTGGCTGAAGATGGAGCCTTTGTTAGAACTGAAGGAAGAATTGGGATCTATTATTATTTTTAAAAAATTAGTTTTATTGAGATATGATTTATATAACAAAGTTCATCCAAAATTGGATGCATTTTGACAAATGTATACAGTCACATAACCGTCACCACAATTATGACAGGAGATTTTTATCAGCGAAAAACTTCCCAGTGCCCCATTCAGTTAGCCTCTCCCCTAAACACCAGCTCCTGGCAATCACTGACACGCTTCTGTCCATATAATTTTGCCTTTTCTGGATTTCCTATAAATGGAATCCTTTGGATTATAATCTGTTGTGTCTGACTTGTTTTTAATTAGCATAGTGCTTTGAGATGTTTACCCACGTTATTATATGTACGTATAGTGATGCCTTGTCACGGCTGAGTAGTCTCTCAGTGTGTGGCTATACCACAGTTAATCTGTCCTCTAACTAGTTGTTGGAAATGTGGACCATTTACACTTTTTGGCTGTTACAAACATGTGAGTACAAGGATTTGTATGGGTATATTCTTTTGGTAACTAGCTAAAGTGTTTGCTCTTCAGAAGATGTTATTAATGTTTGTATTTCTGTACAATAGATTATTAGTGGACAAGAAAAAGGAATGAACTCTGAATACATCCAAATAACTGGATGGACCTCAAAACCACTAGGCCAGGTGAAGGAAGCCAGATATGAGCAAGCACATATTGTATGAGTACATTGTATTTAGTACCCAGAAAAGTCAAAGCTCTAAAGACAGATCAGTGATTGCTGGGGGCAGTGGTGAGAGAAAACAGGGATTAGCAGTAAACATGCATGAGGAGTCATATTGGGGTGAAGAAAATACTCTAAAGCTGACTCATGGTGACGAGTGCACAACTTGGTAAATTTTCTTAAAAAAAAAAAATCACTGAATAGTAGCCCAGCCAGCGTGGCTTAGTAACTGAGCGTCAATCCATGAACCAGGAGGTCACGGTTTGATTCCTGGTCAGGGCACATGCCCGGGTTGCAGGCTCCATCCCCAGTAGGGGGTGTGCAGGAAGCAGCTGAATCATTGGATTCTCTTTGATCATTGATATTTCTCTCTCTCTCCCTCTCCCTTCCTCTCTGAAATCAATAAAAATATTTTTTAAAAAACAAAAACAAAAGACTGGTAATACCAAGTGTTGGCAGGAATAGGGAGTAACTGGAACTCTGGCACGTTATTGGATGGGATGCAAAATGGTACAACTTTGGCAAACAATGTGCCAGTTTCTCATAAAGTTAAATAACATACTTGATGCACCACCCAGCAATCCCATTTCTAGACCTTTACCCAAGAGTATGACATTTTCTCAAGTTAGAACTTTAAAAAGGAACATAGTAATTTCTGTAAGATAATATCACCAAATGAAACTTTCAATCTCAAAATATTTATTTTAATCTCTGGGAATCTTAATAAAGCTCTAAGTGGAATGGCTTATCCGAATTCCTGGATCTTATGTATAAATATATTTAAATTTACATAAAATGGACTGTAAGGAACTGTGCCAGTATTTTATTTTTCAAGGTATTGCTTGCATAAAAGGTTTCAAAATTTGTTCTCCTTGAACTTAAGGCAGATAGCTGTCAGCCGTGGGTAGTCCAGTGACAACACGAACCAGTGACTGGGCTTTCATGTGGAATCCGAAGTCACCACCTGAGTTCTCTGGTGTCATTGTGGCTTCATTATCAGACTTTGAACTGTCTTTCATTTTTTTGTAGATTTATCGCCACACCTCTAGCAAAGACTTTCGGTATCAAAGAGGAAGTTCGGAAGATTATACCAAACACTGTCTTAGAGACTTTTTACAAACGCTCTACGAGGAAACCATCTGAGGTAAGTTCATATTCTTTTGGAGGGATTTAAACATCTTCTTTCCTAATGTTTCTGTCATTTGGAGCTTCCCTCATCTGTGCAAGAAATCGGTGCCAGTTAACTGGTGAATGATTTGGTTCATTCAGATTTTTTTCTCTATTGATAGGTTTTATAGCATTCCAAGCACAGTATAAAATTGCAAATATATATATATACACATATATATATATATATATGACTATTATGCTAAGTGTCCGTCCAGCCGGTCGCTATGACGTGCACTAACCACCAGGGGGCAGATACTCAGTGCAGGAACTGTTGTGACGCACATTGGCCATTTACAGAGAAATGGCACTGCAGACCTGGCACCCACAAAGCAACACTTGGCTTCCCCCAAGTGGGACACAGGCCCTGCCACCACCCCGAGCGACACCCCTCCAAATCGCAGCTGATGTTGCCGAGACCCCATGGCGCAAAATGTGGCCCACAGCCCAGCCCAGCCCAGCAACTGTAACTGTGGGCGCCGGGTAATGACATCATGTAGCAACGCTGGGCTTCCTCTCCCTAGCAACAACTAGCCTCCTTGCAGTTTCTTCAGCCCAGGAACACGACTTGCTTCATAGCCAGGTGCAAACATTTCACACTTTAACCATATGTCTGTGAAGCGTTTTCCCGTGCCTCATCTCATTTGATTCTCACAGAAGTCTTGGAGTAGGTAGATAGGACACTCAGTGGAATCCTATTTTCTTTTCATTAGCTCGAAAACACAGATTTAGAAAGCTTAGAAACTTGACCCGACTGAAAAGAAGAAATGGTGGACCTTGAAAATGACTTCAGTTTTGTCACTGCACAGAATATAGTCAAACACTGCTGCAGTGAAATATTTTACCCTTTGTTCTCCCTGTGTGATCTACAATAATCATCTGCTTCATGTTGATATTTACTGCTGTGTTGCTGACAATGACCTGAAAGAGAAGGGGTGCTTCACTGGGCTGGGAAAAGTTTAGCTAAATCAGAAAGCCGTTCTAATTAAGCACGTTTATCTATGTATATAAAGCGCTCGCTGGCGCCAATCGCATGCGTGGGTATCAATCTGTCATTATCGATCATGAATTTGGTTGACACTTGTATTATAGAGAAAGGGCGAATAACGATATTAAAATATTTCTTCTAATTAATTTCCTTTTAATGTGCACGAATTCATGCACCAGGTCACTAGTTATAATATAAAATAACAAATGTGAATAGTTGGACTATTGTGTACAACTCTAATGTTGAACACTAACAGTGAATGCTATAACTTGAGTATAAAGATCAAAATTTCATTTTTAATGGTAGGATATAAACAATATGTACTGCTTAAAAAAAGATTACTTTGAAGGTAAAGTAGACCATAGCTGACATTTGTGATGATGTGGCACCATCAATATTCATTCCTTTTGAACCTGTGCATTGTGGTGGCTTTTGTGTGAAGGACACTTTATTTCATCCAAGGCCTCAACACACACAGAATCTGTTGTGCCCCTGCCTGCTCCCTAGAGGTAGAATTTTTAAGAGTCACAATTCACGATACAGGATGTCCTTCTCAAAATGTAGTGTACTACATGTCTGTGTACCATAGGAGAAGTTTTTAATCTAATAGTTTAAAAGAAATAGTGTCCAGGCAGGTCTAGATTCTTACATATATGGAAACAGCATTGATGAGAGAGAATCATTGATCGGCTGCCTCCTGCACCCCCCCTAATTGTTCTGAGCTGACAGGGTTTTAGGGATTAGGTAATCTTTTCCTTCATGATCCAGGTGAGGAAGCTAAGGCCTCTTAGGAAGAAAGGGGGTGTTCGAGGTCATGCAGCTGAGTGACCTTGGCTGAATCTGTAGCGGGAACCTGGCCCCCGCCCCCTCTCTAGCACTGTTCCTGTTATGCACACGTGTCTTCTTTACCTGTGAATAGAAGATTGAAAATGTGTTTCAGCGGCTGGAACACCTGGAGTAATTGTCCTAACTCAGTTCACACACAGCATGGACATTTGCATCACCCTCAAACCAAGAAGAAAGATGAAGGAAAATAATGAAGATCTCTAACTTACATTGCTTGTAGATTATGAAATTGAGGCAATATTTGCAAAGCAGATCAAGATTAACAAGTTGTCCAAAAAATGCCCATACATTAAAAGTACTGGCACTTGGGAAGACAGAATATAATAGAGGAAGGCAAAGTACATGACTTCCTAGTGATTTCAGATGTGGAAACAAAATAATCTCATAATACCTCCCATAGTAACTTGGCCAGTGTCATACCAATAGCGTTTTGTCTGTATTTTGTCTTACACATAGCCATAAATTTGGCTGAGGTAAGACAAGTTGCTGGGAGAGCTAAAAAAAAAAAAAAAAAAAAAAAATTGTGCTGCTTCGAGATCCGGGTATTACCTCTGACGACGTATTCCAAAGCTGTAACGGCAGAAACTGCAGCGGTGACACATGTGGAAAACACATGATTCCCTAACAGAGTTGAGTGCGTGGCACTGAGGATGCTCCTCCAGCTGTTTTACGCGGCCTCGATAGAAACAGAAGTACTCAGTGTGCACAGCGCCGACTCCGGGCTGGTTAGCACAGGAGGGTATATAACATGGTATTGATGAGGCCCAAACACTATGCACATCCGCTTCCCAGGAGGGTTCTGAGCCTTGACTTCGCACCATTCTTTTGGGCCTGTGTATGTGCAGCTGCGAGGCCATTATTTATACATATGTTTACGTCTCTCTATATATATCTCAATAATAACTTCAAGATGTATTGGGAGTGAGCCCTGGTAACAGCCCAACGGCCCTGGCCAACAGATCAATTATTCTGATATTGATACAATGGAGTAACGGCAGCACTTAGGGTTTAGCCCCTTCCCCGGGCGAAGCCGCAGCGAGAGCTGATGCAGAGAAAACAAGTGTGTCGCTTCGGAGGAGCTCTGACGAGCACGTGGCCCCGGGAAAAGGACAGAAAGCCACTCGCTGAGGTTCATGAAGGCGTTGCAGTTTGCTCGCCTGTCTCAGCCTTAGATTCAGACTTTTCAGAGCAAAGCACTCTCGTGTTCCGTTGATGTCACAGGCGAGCATGTGAGAGCCAGCGAGGTTGGACCATCCTCTGCTCTCGCGGAGGGTTGGCTTGTAGGGCGAGGCAGGCCTCTCCTCCGGCCACGCTGCTTCTCCCTGAGGCTCCCCTGGTGTCGGAGCTAAATACACAGGCTGTGAGGACAGACTGCGGTCCAGACTTGGGCTCTGCTGCAGGTGGAGTGGAGCTGGGCAGATGAGCCACTCTGTGCCTCAGTTTCCCCCTCTGTGAATTGAACATGATAACATTGCTGATCTCACAGGGCTCTCCTAAGGATTGAATTAAGTTATTTTTTATGGTTTTTAAAAAAATTGATTTTAAAGAGAGAGGAAGGGAGAGGGAGTGAGAGATAGAAACATCAATGATGACAGAGTCATAGATCAGCTGCTTCCTGCACGCCCCTTACTGGGGATCGAGCCCACAACCCAGGCATGTGCCCTGACAGGGAATCGAACCCCCATCTTTTGGTTCCTGGGTCGATGCTTAACCACTGAGCCCCACCAGCCAGGCAGTATTTCTTGTACTCACATTGGAAAATGAAAGATCAAGAAAGCTAGTGCTTAGCCGAAACCGGTTTGGCTCGGTGGATAGAGCGTCGGTCTGCGGACTGAAAGGTCCCAGGTTCGATTCCGGTCAAGGGCATGTACCTTGGTTGCGGGCACATCCCCGGTAGGGGGTTTGCAGGAGGCAGCTGGTCGATGTTTCTCTCTCATCGATGTTTCTAGCTTTCTATCCCTCTCCCTTCCTCTCTGTAAAAAATCAATAAAATATATTTAAAAAAAAAAAGAAAGAAAGAAAGCTAGTGCTTAAAAAAAAAAAAAAAAAAGACAGAGCTTATTTCATTGTGGAAGTGGAGAGTAGTGTGGGTTTAACACACAGCCTGTGTGGAGAGAATGCAGCTCTGCAACAGACCCGTCCACTCAGTCATTCCTGTTTCCTGCCTGGCCTGTGAGAGCTTCAGGCCTTTGACCTTGGAGCTAATCCATTATCCATACCGTTTCCAATTTTCAGTCATAACCTGCAGCTTCTGCTGCCCAGAAGAGAAGCAGTCAACATTTCTATATTCTGCAAGCATTACTTTGATGATTGGAATTCTTTCAGATCAGTTTGAATTAGGCTCTCCATCTGATTCAGTGTGAGAGTGACAGCCAGCACCGGTGTGAGCTGCTCCTGTGTTGTCTTCTGGAGCTACTGGACCATGTAAAGTAACAGAATATGCACCATCCCAAGTTCTAGTCCTCACTTGGCTACTGGCTTTCCATCTTGTGCATTTACTTAAACTCTCAGTGTTCCAGTTTTCTCACCGGAAAATCGAAGAGATTTGGTTTGATCGGCATGTTAAGCTACTCCTCTGCCTGGTCCCTAGGACGCCCAACATAACATTGAGCTGAATGAGTGAGCTCGCTATGCAGCCTGAACATATGTGTTGCTACTAACTTATGGAGAATTGATCTCCCTTTGGAACTTAAGAGTTCTGGGACACTAACATTCTCTATGGTTTTGGGGGGCGTGGTGTGTGTGTGTGTGTGTGAGATCCATAAACAAAAGAGGTAAATTCTCTGGCTCGAGTTCGAATGCTGAGTCCATCTCCTCTCCAGTGCACCAGCTCTTGTAATCCAATCACACTATTTCTTGACTGCCTGCCAGTCTGACTCTGCTCTTCATCACTCATTCACCCGTTTCATCCCTTTTCAGGACGATGTTTATGGCCTGGCAAAGAAGTGTAACCTGACTGAGCGCCAGGTTGAAAGATGGTTTCGGAGTCGGCGGAATCAGGACAGGCCTTGCAGGATGAAGAAATTCCAGGAGGCTTGGTAAGAAGGACAGTCCCAGCTTTTGAAGTGCTACAATTTTTTAAAAAAATTTTTTTATTGATTTCAAAGAGGAAGGGGGAGAGAGGGGAGGGGAGGAGAGAGAGAGAGAGAGAGAGAGAGAGAGAGAGAGAGAGAGAGACAGAGACAGAGACAGAGACAGAGATCAATGATGAGAGAGAATCATTGATCTCCTGCACATCCCCTACTAGGGATCAAGCCCGCAACCCAGGCATGTGCCCTGACTGGGAATCAAACTGCGACCTCCTGGTTCATAGGTCAATGCTCAACCACTGAGCCATGCCGGCCGGGTGAACCCTACTGTTTTCTCTATCAAAACAATCCTGGAAGACAAGCTGTCATTCAGCTTATATGACCATGTTCAGGAGACACTCCTGGGCTCAGAGTCCAGACCTGTACTCCAGCCTTTTAGTGCTCAGCTGTGTGAACTGGGAAAACTCTGGTGTCCCGTGTCCACAGTGGGAATATGCCCATATTCCCCTTTCTTAATATGTGTGGGCATGTTGATGAAAGCTCTGTTCTTTACATTATACAAATGTAAGGAACAAATGTCATTCTTAATATTCCGTTGTTGCTTCAGCAATCATTAACTAAAACAGCAGTAATTAAAAGAATTTACTTTGCAAAGCTATTAACATACACAAATGTAGAAAGACTGGTGTAATGAATGGGATATGCTATGTCTCCATCACCAACTCTAATAACTCTCAACCCGGGCCACCCTGTGTCACCTCTGCTCTGCCCACTCCTCCGCACCACAAATATTTCTGTGGGTCGATCTTTTCACTTTTCCTGAGATATACTGACACATAGCACCGTATACAGTTAAGCACACAGTATAATGACTTGGTTTACATATACTGAGTGGCCAGATTATTATGATGCCTGAAAGCATAATAATCTGGCCACTCAGTGTATATATATATGTATATATATTAGAGGCCCGGTGCATGAATTCGTGCATGGGTGGGGTTCGGCCAGCCTGTCCAGCGGGAGGGGATATGGCGGTTGGCCGGCCTGCCTGCTGGTTGAACTCCTGGTCGAGGGGAAAATTTGCATATTAGCCTTTTATTATATATGATATACACTGAGTGGCCAGATTATTATGCATTCAGGGATCATAATAATCTGGCCACTCAGTGTATATTGTGAAATGACTGCCACAGGTTTAGGTTACATCCTTCATTTCATAGAAAAAGGAAAAAGAAAAAGTATTTTTCTTGTAAGGAGAACTTTTAGGATCTACTCTCAGAAACTTTCAAATATACCATACAGCAGTGTTAAATATAGTCACCATATTATATATCACATTTCTCGTGCTTACTGATCTTATACCTACAAGTTTGTACCTTTTGACTGCTTTCATCCAATTATGACTGAAGATCACTTCTGGAGTAAATATCAGACACTGTATAACTTCATGAGTAAGTATTTTAATATATCTCTCTAAAAGATACATACCACAGTAACTTTAAACATAATTGCAATACCAGGATCATACCTTAAACAATTTATTTCATAACAGCAAATATTCAGTGTGTTCATTTTTTCCTTACCTGTCTCAAATCTTCTTGGCAGTGTAGTTTATTTGAATCAGGGTCTAAATAAGACCCATACATTACAGTTGGGTTGTGTCTTTTAAGTCTCTTAATTTATAGGTCTTTCTCCATCCACGACAAAAAGATAATCTTTTAAAATATGCTTTTCCAAGGCAAGACTAAAAAGTCGGGCCACATAGAAACCTCATCACTGGGAACTAAATGGGGATAAAAGAAATGATTTGATAATACATCAAACCAGCATTTATTGTGTGTGAGGAAGTACGCTAAGCAAATAATAATAACTGCCACTTATTGTTGTTTACTTCCTGCTAGACACTATGATCTGTATTTTTCATAAATTATTTTCAATTCTTTTTACATTTTGAGGCAAGTTTTGTTTCCATTTTACAAGTGAAGGAGGTAGGCTCCCTGCGGTTAAAACTGACCTAAAGTTGCGAGTCTCGCGATAACTTGATGGACCTGACTGCAGAATGCTCGGGCTTCCTGCCGCACCAGATGTGTTTCCCCTCCAGTGTCCACCTCCCTTACCAGACTCTCCTTTCTTTTGGCAGCTGGCGATTTGCATTTTACTTCGTGATCACTGTGGCTGGGATTGCATTTCTTTATGATGTAAGTTGTCTTTGTGATATTTTTGATTGGAACTTGTCTTTAATCCTTAAAATCCCTGCCCTTGATTCCCTGAGGATCTAGTGATTTCCATGAGATAGCTCGGCCTCACCCTCCGAGGCCTGGGGAGTGGCCTTTCCTAGGCTGTCTTCCAGCGCCTCCATTAAACTGTGTATCTGCAAAGTTCATCCTTAACCCAGTCTCTCCCTCTTTCCCCTTAGGCAACTCATGCACCCACTAAGCTGGACTCCTGACAATCCCAGAACATGCCTGGTACATTCCCACTTTGGGATTTTAGCACATTTTCCCCCACCGCCAGGAATGTCCTGCCCCTCCCATCTCTCTCTACTTGTCCAATTCCAACCAGCCTCATAGCAAATGCCACTTGTCCCATGAAGACTTTCCTTACTCATCCATCAAAAATTAAATCTCTCCTTACCATCTACACAAATAAAAGAGAAAGATGCTAGTTGACCGCACCTTAGCAACACCCACCAGCCAATCAGGAGTGAGTATGCAAATTAACCCAACAAAGATGGCAGGTTAATTTACATACACAGGCGCCGAGTGGCCGGGGGCGTTCCACACCGCCCCAGCCACTCTGGGCCTCTGGGCAGCGTGGGAAGGCGGAAAGGCGGCTCCAGGCCAGAACGAAGGTGGTGCTGGCAGCCAGGGGAACGAAGGCCCATTCTTGCACGAATCTTCGTGCATCGGGCCTCTAGTTATGTAAATAATTACTAAATGATTGCCTTACTAAGTGATTATAAACTTAATAGTACATTGTTCATAGAAAATAAAAGACAGCCAGCTTTTAGAGACTGCTCTCAATTTCTCTTAAGATACTTTATTGCTCCAGATTATCTGATTGCTACAGAAGCAGTCATAGATTTGTTTCAGAAATCAGTTTGTTAGAAGAGGCATTCGTTTGAAATTATTTGCTCTGTGAGACAGGACGGGTTTTGGCCCCACATCCACTAGTCCAGGGTGTTGTATAGCGACATGTGTGGATACCTCCAGAGGGAGAGACATGCAGCGGGATGCACAAATGCATCTTTCTGCGCATGCCTGCCCCTGTCAGTGCATCAGGAGGAGCTTGCATTTTCTGCTAAAGCCAGCCTTTGATTCTGACAAACTTTTTTCCCCCCAGAAACCTTGGGTATATGACCTCGGGGAGGTGTGGAATGGCTATCCCAGACAGGTAAGGACCTCTGATGTAGCCCCCACTGCTTCAGCCCCCAGATCCCCGATACTGTCCCCCCGCGTTAGGTCTGCACCACTGTCCTGCTCTGTCCATGTCTCTGCAGGCCTTTCTCTCCTTCTCTGTTGGAAAGGACTCATCCTCACTTACCCATCACGTGTCTCATTCTATTAGTCTGTGTACAGTTCATTCTGTGTTTGTGTTTAGATTTACCATCTTGCTATTTTGTCTTCTATTTGTACCACCTTATGCGTTTCCCCTTTTTTTGTTGTTTTCTCTTCCTACATTTTTATGGGACAGTCAAGTTTTAAAAAATTATTATTCCACTTCTTCCCTTATATAGCTTTTCAGTTATGCATACTTTATTATTTTAGTAATTATCCTAGAGATTACCATATACATCCTTGAATTATTAGCATTAATACAGATTCAGGTTCCTGGGGAATGTTATGTTAATAGATATAAGCAGTAGTTTTAGCCTTAAAATGAGTTACATGGCATTAAAGTGAATACTCTCATTTTTCTCAGCCCTTGCTGCCATCCCAGTACTGGTACTACATCCTGGAAATGAGTTTTTATTGTTCTCTCTTATTTAGCCTGGGCTCTGATGTGAAGAGGAAGGTAAGTGTCTTACTTACAAAGTTACTTTATTCATTATTTTTCCAAAGTTTTTATCCCCTGCCCCAAATCTTAATCTTTAAATTGTATTTTGTATGTGTTAAGTTCTAGTTCATAGTTTTGTGGGTTGTTTTTTGTGGGGTTTTTTTGCTTTTTATAGCAGATAGAATAGTGCAAATTATATTCATGCTTTGGTGCCTAGGTAAGTATTTGTAGTGGAACATTATATAAACACTAGAGGCCCGGTGCATGAAATTCATGCACTCGGGAGGGGGTTCCTGTGCCCTCTTGCAGTCCCGGAGTCCTCAGGGGATGTCCAAATGATGGATATCCTTAGCACTGGTGGTCACTGTGCGTCAAAGCAACCAGTCGTTCCACTGTTCGGTTGATTTGCATATTAGCCTTTTATTATATAGGATTAACACTGAAGCTAATTGAGTCATTTTCTCAAGAAATAGAATTGAAAAAAATCATTTTAGGTATACACACACACACACACACACACACATACATACATACATACATACATACACTCAGGTAGGTTGATCCTGTAATGATTCTGTCTTTTTTGATTTCTTGAGGCAATAAAACCTTTGATTTTCTTTTAGTAGTTGATTTTTCTTTATCATGTACAAGGTGCATTGAGTCTTTTTAAAAAATTAAGTGTTGATACAGGTCATACGATTATAAACACATATCTTCGGAGACATAAAATGGTTAGGAGTTGGGTAAAGCACAAACTCTGGGGTCAGATTGCTTGGGTTTGAATCCCTCACTTGACCCTCACTAACATCTTGAGCTAGATGGTTAAACTCCCCAACCTTGATCTCCTTGTCTATAGCACGGAGTGGAACAGAGTTGCTGTCTGTTCTGGTTGCTGTGGGGATTAAGCAAGTTAAACCACATGAAGCACTTCCTGGTATACAGTAAGTGCTCAATAAATTAGGCTATTATTATCATCATGTTTAGTCTCTTACTTTGGCCACAAAGAAACTGAAATCTTTTAAGTTTTTTTTAAAAGCACTTTTTTGAAATATTCACATACCATACAATTCACCCATCTAAAGCGCATAATTCAGTTTTGAGTCTAGTCACAGAGTTCTGCCGTCGTCACCACAGTCAAATCTGAGAACATTTTCATCACCTCAGAAATAAATGACTCTAGCGGTCAGTTCCCATTTCTTTTAACTCCCATGGCCCCGGGCAACCACTCGTCTGCTTCTTGTCTCTATGGATTTGTCTCTTCTGGACATTTCATATAAATGGAGTCACACAATATGTGTTCTTTTTGTATCTGGCTTCTTTTACTTAGCATAGTCTTTGCAAAGTTTATTCATGTTGTAGCACGTGTCAGTATTTCATTTCTTTTTTTAAAAATAGTCCTTGTATGGATATGCCGCATTTTGTTCATCCACTTATCAGTTGATGGCTATTTGGGTTGTTTCCACCTTTTTGGCTATTATGAACAAAGCTGCCATGAACATTGAGATACAAAATTTTGCACAGACTTATGTTTGTTTTTTTCTCTCGGGTACATACCTCAGAGTGGAACTGCTGGGCTCTATGGTAATTCCATGGTTAACCTCTTAGGGAACTGCCCGGCTACTCAACAAAGCAGCCACCACCAACAGCAATTTGCAAGGGTTGCAATTTCTCCACATTCTTGCCAACACTTATTGTTTATCTTTTTTGTTATAGCGACCCTGGTGGGTGTGAAGTAGTATCTCCTGTGGCCTTAATTTGCATTTTCCTGATGGTTAATGAGGTTGAGCATGTTTTCATGGACTTATTGGCCATTAGTACATCATCGCTGCAGAAAACCTTTGTGTTTTTATGCTCAATTGTGGTACCTTTTTTAGCCTGGATTTGCTACTGTAGGTTATTCCACTTTTATTTGTTATCTCTTTCAGATGCAACACCTCTTATTTCACTGGTTGTATAGTGTTTCTTATATGTCTGTTTTCCTTTTTGGAATTAGACGTGGAATAAACAATACATGTAAATGTACACAGGATATGTGTGTGTGTGTGTGTGTGTGTGTGTGTGTGTGTACAAATACCCAGTGTGGGGCTGTGGGAGAAACAGCAGATGCCAGGACTTAGATGACAGATGACAGGGGATCTCTCAAAGTTAAGTGACTTTATCAGTGGGGGCAATTCTTGTCCTATCTCCCTCACAAGGATTATATTTAGAATTAAAGTGAAAGCATTTTATAAATTTTAAAACATGCAAATGTTATTAGTTTTTAAAACCTCCTCCTCCTCTTCCTCCTCATTATTATTAGTTCTTCCAGTGTTGGGAACTAATTGCACTTTCTTAATGGTTTCCACTTCCCCTCCTCCTGTAGGATTTTCTCGCTCATGTCATCCACCACCTGGCTGCTCTCAGCTTGATGAGCTTCTCCTGGTGTGCTAACTACATTCGCAGTGGGACCCTGGTGATGATTGTGCATGACGTGGCCGACATTTGGCTGGAGGTAAACGCTTGCC
Source organism: Ia io (assembly GCA_025583905.1). NCBI lineage: Eukaryota > Metazoa > Chordata > Mammalia > Chiroptera > Vespertilionidae > Ia > Ia io. The sequence continues at coordinate 20,047,605 of JAJQQW010000024.1, forward strand.
ATTAAAACACTGGTAACAACAGGACGTCCTGGGCTGCAGTGCCCCTCACAGCAAGAAGCGTGTGTGAGGGTCCAGCAGGGCTGTGAGTCCTGAAAACAGCCACAGCCCACAGATGTCTCTGGGTCCCCACATCCTTCAAGCTCAAAGAAACAAAACTTTTGTTTTTATTTTTTAAATATATTTTTGTTGATTTCAGAGAGGAAGGGAGAGGGAGAGAGAGAGAGAAACATCAACGATGAGAGAGAATCATGGATCGGCTGCCTCCTGCACGCCCCCCACTGGGGATCGAGCCCACAACCCGGGCATGTGCCCTGGCTGGGAATCAAACCGTGACCTCCTGGTTCATAGGTTGACGCTCAGCCACTGAGCCACGCCGACCAGACTGTTGTAGGATCTTGTTCTTCTAGATCTGGGTTCAGCAAACTTTTTGGTAAAGGCCAGATAGTAAATCTAGCGTTGTGCACCACATAGAATCTCTTTTCACATATTCTTTTTCCTGTTTGTTTTTCTGTTCTTCTATTCCTTTAAAAATGTGAAAACCATCCTTAACTCAAGAGCTGACCAGCTTTAGCCTGTAGACCGGCCTGGAATTCGCCAAACCCTGTTCCAGACGTAACCAGAAGCCATTTCAAAGCAACTGGCTACTATTAATCTTTTGCACTCGGATATCAAGTGTGACTCGACACGGTTAGCATTAGAATAAAGGAATCGAGAAAAAAGCAAGCGAGTGCAAAGGATTAAAATATGAGCTGTGTAGAGCACTTTGTTTCTTGTATGTAATCACAGTTAGCCATGTAAATCCCAGTCTGAAGGTCAATATGATTACATTCCCTTCGGGCAGCAGTGGGCTTGGCCAAAGGCTTGTGCCTGCGTTTCTTCTCCACATGCTGCCCCTGAACGTGGCAGCCTCGGCTGTAATCGCCTCGCTCTCTGATCCTGTCTCAGTAACCGCCTGACAGTGTGACTACATTGGCCGGGACCTAAGGATTGTATGCTACTCTGTTGCTTCTAAACCCTCCAGTCCAGCGGGCTTTGCTGTGTGTCCACTAGGAAAACAGCTTCATTGTGTTATTAGACATTGGAGGTGAACATAAGCCCAAGGTTGTTCCTGCCAGCCCCACCACCCCCCCCTCACCCCCCACCCTGTCATTGACACCAGACGACTCCTTAGGCACCCAGGCTTTCTATCCTTATCTGTAACAGGAGAAGCCCTACCTGACCCTTAGGGTATGTTGTCAAGTTGAGCTCATTGCTGTTAGATGTTCTGAGGACCTTCGGTAAAAAACACAGCAGAATTAGCCATAGCTGGTTTGGCTCAGTGGTTAACAGACTGAAAGGTCGCAGGTTCAATTCCAGTCAAGGGCACGTACCTCGGTTGTAGGCTCGATCCCCAGCCCTGGTTGGGGCGTGTGTGGGAAGCATCCAATCAGTGTGTCTCGCTCACATCGATGTTTCTTTCTCTGTCTCTCTGTCTCTCCTCTGCCCTTCCACTCTCTCTAAAAAAAATCAGTAGAAAAAAATATCCTCGGGTGAGGATTAACAAAAAAACCCACCATAATAACGCAAATCTTGTTTCATCTGTTTCCCCACTCATACTCCGCCTTTTCCCCCCGATTGTTTGGAAGCAAATCCCAGACACTATATCATTTATAAATGTTTAATTTTAGAAATGTGTAGTAATATTTTATCTGAACACCATTTTTTTCTTTGTTTTCAGTCTGCAAAGATGTTTTCTTACGCTGGATGGAAGCAAACTTGCAATACCCTGTTCTTCATTTTTTCCGCCATATTTTTCATCAGCCGCCTCATTATTTTCCCCTTCTGGTGAGTAGACGGTGCCCTGCGGTCAGTCCCCGCGCCGAGGTGGCCTGGCACGTTGGTCAAGGCCCATTGTCCTTTCTTTCCTTGATCTCCAGTTCTTTGTGCCAAGTTCAGTGTGAGAAAGAACATGAAGGGGCCCTTTTCACATATAATCAAAGCAATGCCGCATGGCTGGTGTGGCTCAGTGGTTGAGCTTCGACCTATGAACCAGGAGGTCACGGTTCGATTCCCTATCAGGGCACATGCCTGGGTTGCGGGCTCCATCCCCAGTGTGGGGTGTGCAGGAGGCAGCCGATCCATGATTCTCTCTCATTATAGATGTTTCTATCTCTCTCCCTCTCTGAAATTAAAAATATATATACCTATATACTTATATACATATCACACACAAAACACTAACACCTGCCACTGTGGAAGAGGCTGGTGATAGAAACTGTGACCCAGTGGGGAGGCTGCCCCTCCTCCTCTCTGTCCTGTCCATGAAGGTGGATCTTCCCTGTGATGAACAGCTTTTCCAGTTATTCCAGTGAATGTCCTTGGCCAGCTCTTTAAAGGAGAGGCATGTTCTGTGTCAAAATTATAGTGATTATAACCACCATTAATTGCAGGCCAGCCCCTGGGTTAGGCCCTCTGTCTGTCTTGGCACTAGTCTGCACAGCAAATCCGACGGCTGTTATGGCTCCCGGCTCACAGGTGAGGAAAGTGATACTCTTTTCACTCTCCACCATCACTGGTCCCCACCGTGCTTTGTGTGTCCTTTTGATGCTGATTGGCTTTTGATCCCAGGGCTGGCAGTGGAGAACCTGTGTCTTCCCTGACAGCCATTCCTTTGGCAAAAAGCTTCATTCTCCATGTGTGGGTTGACAGAAACCAGGAGAAAAGTGGGAGGCAGCCTTTGATGGTTTGGAAGGAACTGTTTATCACCAAGCAGAGTTTGGGGCTAGCCTAGGAGTTTCAGATCCTCTCGGCAGAAAACTTAGTGCTACTGAGGTTCCTGAGTTCCAGGGGAAAGAGCCAGAGACCAGGGTAAGGCCAGATTCCTGATGGATGGACTGCACCCTTGACTAACATCCAGGGAAGTCTGGGCAGAGAGGACAGGGCGCTGCCCTCCCTCGGGGAGCAGCTGCATTCTTTTTTATTTTTCCTTTTTAATTGATTTTAGAGAGGGAGAGAGAGAGAAACATCAGTGATGAGAGAGAATCATTGATCGGCTGCCTCCTGCATGCCCCTTACTGGGGATCAAGCCCACAACCCGGGCACGTGCCCTGACCAGGAATTGAACCGCGACCTCCTGGTTCATAGGTTGATGCTCTACCACTGAGCCACACCAGCTGGGCACATCTGCATTCTTTAAACCAGGACTGCATGTCTTGATTAGACATTTTCTGGCCAGGAGAGGCAGAGTGCAGTGGGTAAGTTCACGGATGGAAGTCAGTCCTGAGTTCAAACCCTGGCTCTATATTTACTGCCTGTGTGATCGTGAATAGGTTAGATCATTTATCTGCACCTCAGTGTTGTCATCTGTAAAATGGAAATAAGGGTCGTCATGAGGCTTAGCTGAAGTAATACACATAAAATAGTTTTGAGCAGTGTGTGTGACATAGTATCAGTAAATGCCAGCTGTTATTACTAAAATGATTAATGAGTCTTGTAGACTTTGGAGTTTAATCTGGAATCAAATCTGAGATCCAGGCTTGTTCTACTCTTCTTGGTTGATGAATCACGTTACTGTCACTTTGCTTTGGCTGAGCAAGTGTGCTTGTGAAATCAGAAGATTGCACGATAGTCATTAATGATGGGATGAATATTGTTGCAGATAACAGTTGAGTTGTGGCTTTTCAGTGTGAGTTGCAATGGTACTGCACGTCCAGGGTTTGCCCATCGCTGACTCCTGTTATGGTCCACGTGTCCCCGCTATCTTACCCGCATAACAAACCTGCTGAAAATGTAGCGGCTTACGACAGCGGTGAGCAAACTTCTGTGAAGGGCCATGGAATAACGATTTTAAGCCTCTGAGGGCCACATATGGTCTCCGTTGCATACTTTTCTTTGTATTATTTTGTTTCTTTTAAAATGTGCCAAACCCAGCTTAGCTCACAGGCTGTAGAAAATGGGTCGCAGGCCAGATTTTGCCCACAGTTCATAGTTTGCAGGCCTCACTCTTAAAAGTACAGCGTTTATTGATTATTAATATCGCTATGGTTCTGGGAATTGACTGGCCTCAGCTACATGGTTTGCATTCATGTGGTTACAGGCAGATGGTGGCTGGGAAGTCAGCTGAGGTTTTCTTGACGGCTCCCTTATCCACATGGTAGAGGTAACACATACAAGCCGTGGTTGATGCTGATGGTTGGTTAGGGCTGCAGCTGAGCCGTCAGATGGAGCAGCTACACATGGCCCCTCCCTAGGCCTGACCTCCTCATAGCTCAAGAGCGATTGAGGCAGTCCAGCGGCGTGGCTCAATGGTTGAGCGTCGACCCATGAACCAGGAGGTCATGGTTTGATTCCTGGTCAGGCACATGCCCGGGTTGCGGGCTGGATCCCCAGTAGGGGGCGTGCAGGAGGCAGCCGATCCATGATTCTCTCATCATTGAAGTTTCTCTCTCTCTCCCTTTCTCCCTCCCTCTCTGAAATCAATAAAAACATATTTTTAAAAATAAAGAGAGAGTGAGGCAGATGCTGTCTCTCTTTTATAACCTCGCTTCAGAAGTCACACCAAGTCACTTCCAGCCTCGTTTTCTGCAGTGGGTCCAGGTCAGGGAGTCCGGCTCATGTGAAAGGGAAGGAAAATTAGGCTCCATTTCTTGATGGGAGCAGTTTCAAAGAATTTGTGGATGTATTTCAAAAGCAAGTCCCAGGGAACACGTCAGTCGGGGAGCTCTCTGAGGGCCTCTGGTATTGTGCTGTGGTTGGCTTTTGATTTAGCAATGAAGGACGCTCTCCTCACACTTTCCCATGATGTCTCAGAATCAACACGCAAGCTTCTTCTTGCCCAGGAAACAGCTGTCCACAGTGCTGGGGTTGCGTGACTGTGGAGGTGGTGTGTTGCTTTCCCACACATCCTTGACTTTAAAAATCCCATGTCTGAGAACTCATTCCCATGCCTGCATTTCTGGATTTCAAGGAGAATTAGTCACATGCATTTGGCATGGTCTTGACCTTGACACTTCAGTGAGGTCAGAGAGCAGCCCATAGCACCGTTTGCTGTCTTCAGGGAGTTAGAGATTGCAAGTTAACCAGCTTTAACAGACTTGACTGTAAACATCTCTTTCGCTGGTAAAGATTTTCCTGTGCTGATGTCGACTGCTGTGCATTGTCCGGGAGGTGGAAGGAAACCTATTGGAAATTTGGGAGGTGGGTTTTCAAGGCTTTTGGAAAGACTCCATTGCAGTGCCTTGCGCTCTAGCTTAAATAGTTTCCCCAAAAGTTTGAACCTGTCGCACAATCGATCACCTTGTGACGCCAAAGAGGAAAAGCGAGTCCCTGTTGTTGCCTGTTCCAACAATCTGTCCCAGTCCTGTCCCTGCGCACACTCGTCTGCAAGGCTGTCTTAGGAGTCCAGATCGGGTGGGATTTCCCGTGGAGCGAACCACGTGCAGAGGAGAGACGATTTGAGGGTTCAGACGTTTTAGAGCTGCGGTGGGAGGCAGTGTGCAACCCCGCTGCTCTAGTCTTCCCAAACGCCTTTGTTGCGCCCTTGGGAGTGAGATCAAAGGTTGATCGGGGAGAAAGCAGACCCATGTGAAATTTTTCTGGAAGCTTCGCGGGAAAGGACTGGCGCTTGCACATTACACTTGTCTCCCTTTCTTTGGCTTTTCCTGGATTTCCCCCAGCCGCAAGCACATGTGCGTTCCCTGGGGCGTTTCCTTTGGCATTTGCACCACGCTGTCCCCTCTTCCCCTCTCCTGCTCCTCACGGGGTTTCACTCAGCTGACTCTCAGTCACCGGCAGCCAGAGTGAGTGACATGGATTTTCTTAACATTGTTACTCTCAACCTTAGGCAGAAATTCCAATTGGCATTGTCCAAATTGCTTTAATCGAATTGCCTGGTTACCCTATTTGTTTGCATGTTTATTCAGAAGTGTTTAAATTTCAGGCTTATGTTTTTAAATATATATATATTTTTATTGATTTTAGAGAGAAAAGGAGAGAGAGAGAGAGACACAGAAACATCAATGATGAGAGAGAATCATGGATCTGCTGCCTCCTGCACGCCCCCTACTGGAATGGAACCTGCAATCTGGGCATGTGCCTTGAGCAGGAATAGAACTGTGACCTCCTGGTTCATGTGTTGATGCTCAACCACAGAGCCACGCCAGCCGGGCTAATGACTATTAATACTGACCTTTAAAAAAAAAAAAATTTTTTGTTTTTTTACAAAAACAAAATCATTTCCAACTGTGAATAATACTCAGATCCTTAGCTCCAAGGGTAGATATGCTTGTGGAACTTTGTTTTTCACCACTGGTCCCCTGGCCTTCCTTCAGGTGGTCCCCTGGCCTTCCTTCAGGTGGTCCCCTGGCCTTCCTTCAGGTGGTCCCCTGGCCTTCCTTCAGGTGGTCCCCTGGCCTTCCTTCAGGTGGTCCCCTGGCCTTCCTTCAGGTGGTCCGCTGGCCTTCCTTCAGGTGGTCCCCTGGCCTTCATTCAGGTGGTCCCCTGGGATACTTCCAATGCAAGAGAATTCCGTGGGTGGTGAGAACATGGAAATACTTGGAATGGCGACTGGAGAGAGGACAGTTTTAAGGAAAGAAAAGACCAGACAGCACTGAAGGCACCCAGCAGGGCTCTAGCTGATGTGCATCACAAGGTGCTGAGTGAATGACAAGTCAGGGGCAGAGCTAGGTCTCGGGCTGGGGTCGGCTCCCAGGACCCTGCTGGGGCTCAGGGCCCGGCCTGGCAACCAGGGGAAGGAGGGGCTCGTGCAGGGGAGAAGGCTCTGGGGAAGGCCGCTCCCCAGCCGCTGCTGCAGATGCGTATCTCGGAACCAGACTTTCCAGTCCCGCCCCCTGGGGAGCAGACAGTGCGTGGCCCTCGTGTTTGTTCAGTGTCTCGCTGCATAGTGTGCCCTCCGCAGTGCTCGCTCCCCGACCCCACATGCCGGGCACCCCTGCTGTGTGTGCCTTTGAGAGGGGCAGCACAGCCTCTTCATGTCAGAGCATCTTAGGGGATGGGGCCTCAGCCACAATTTAGCCCGACTCCTTCCTTCCTTTATTGCTTTAGAAATAATGCCAAGCTTCCCTGACAAGTTCCATTTTTTCTAGAGAACTCTCACTGTGCCTTTTACCCCGATTTACTGGTTAGTGTTTGTCCCGTTTGCCTTGTCATTCCTTCTTCTCTCTCTCTCTCAACACACACACACACACACACACACACACACACACACATTTTTTCTGAACCATTTGAAAGTTGCAAACATATCCTTTTAGTCTTAAATACTTCTGTATCATTTCTTAGAACAAGGACATTCATTTCTAATTTTTTTAAAATATGTTTTTATCCAATTCTGTGCAGCTATTGCATAGGATGGTAGCGGTCGGCAAACTATGGCTCACAGGCCAAATCTAGCCCACAAACTTTTGGTTAATAAAGTTTTATTGGCAGACAGCCACACCCACTGATTGATGCATTTATTGCCGATAGCTGCTTTACCACTGCGGCAGTAGAGTTAAGTGGTTGCAACAGAGACCAAATAGCCCAGAGGCCTGAAATACTTACTGTCTGCTCCTTTACCAAGTGCTTTCTGGCCCCTGGTATGTAGGTCATGTTCATGGACATGGCCAATTCTCTGTAACATGTTATTGAGTGATAACATGTTATTGAGTCATGGGGAAGGGGGAAGTGCCTTTATTGTTTTTAGGAAAGATGTCTTAAGTTAGATTCACCAAAACGTACTAGGTTACCTGTGAGTTGTGAGATTTTAGGTGATTTTTACTTAACCTCTTTATATTTTTCTGTAATTCCTAAGCTTAAAAGAATATTTGCATAAATAAAATGGATAAGTGGCTATTATCTTTGTTATACAGAGTGGGTGAATAGATGAACTGTGGTATGTCCATAAATTGGAAGACCTGCTCGGTAATAAAAAGGAACATGCTATTGAGACCTGGGACAACTTGGGTGAATCTCAAAGGCACGGTGCTGGGGAGAGAGGGCAGACTCAAAGCTGACTCACAAAAGAGAAACTTCAAGGGACGGAGGGCAGACGAATGACTGCCAATACCAGGCATGGGGAGGGTGTGACTACACGGGGACAGCACAAGGGTAGGGGTGACAGAACTATCTGTACCCTAATGGTGGTGGTCACACAAACTTGTGATATGTTATAATTCCTAGAGAAAACCAAAAATAGTTAATTTTACTACATGTTAATTTAAAAAACAAACTAGATATGTATAGGATAAAATTGAGGGCTCATACACAAATATTACAGTGCTGTTTGTTTAAAATTATGGGCAACTTTCCAGTTTTATTTTCCGACTTTATAGGGATAAGTTATTTTTATAATTAGAATATAATACTTACAAGCAAACCTGTGCAAGAACTCTGCGATGTGGTAGTGTGGGAGGCCTGGGAAGGGACTTGCTGGCCCGTCATGCTGCAGTGGCACCTGGAGGTGCCGTGTGTTAGGGTCGTCGCGGGCGGTTCACACTGTGTCTAGGAGTCTGTTTATGAAATCCGGGCAGCACGCAGTTCCCTGTAGAAAGTGGGAGGAGCAATAGAATTGTTGCTTCTTTCAGAGCCTCTTTTATCTGGAAAATTGACTTTTGTAGAATTCCCCATTCACCTTTGATACCACATAAATGAGACTGTGTCGTAAGGTAATAATAACCCCATATATCCACGCATGGTCTTGTTTGTTCTCCAGATCTGGGAGGGGGAGTGGGGTCCGTGCATGCTCTTCTGTTTGCAAAGAGGAAACGGAGGCACCAGAGCATCGGAGCGCAGGCTGGGTGGCTGTCAACATTCCCCTGGCTTAAACTTTCCTCCCAGGAGGCAGACCGCGCTTTCTGTGGCTTGCCAATAATGACATAAAAGGTAATGCTATCATATTGTTGTCTATTGAGCATTTCCTGGACATCATTAGAGATGAAATGAATGTGGTATGCCTTGGGAGGAAAAAAAAGCCGTTCTCTTGCTGAAAAGTCGCAAGTACTCGGACTGGAACGAAGCGCTCTCATCTGTTTGGTTTTCCAGGATCTTATATTGCACGCTGGTGATCCCGATGCTCTACCTCGAGCCGTTCTTTTCCTACATCTTCCTCAACCTGCAGCTCATGGTCCTGCAAGTCCTCCACCTTTACTGGGGTTACTTCATCCTGAAGATGCTCAAGAGATGCATATTCACGAAGGTCAGTGCTGTCCAAGTCTTGTTATTCTTTTTAAAAATACACGTTCCTATTGATTTCATTTTTAATATTTTTAAAATTGATTTCAGAGAGGAAGGGAGAGGGAAAGAGAGAGACATCAATGAGAGAGAGAATCATTGATCAGCTGCCTCCTGCACACCACCCACTGTGGGTTGAGTCTGCAACCCAGGCATGTGCCCTGCCCGGGAATCTAACTGTGGGGACCTGTTGGTTCATAGGTTGACACTCAACTACTGAGCCACACCGGCTGGGCATTATTATTCTTAGCAAGCAGACTTCAGTGCCAGATTGAAGGTGAGGCCCAGACAGTGGAACATTCTAGTTAATTTATAGTTAACCAGAATTATTTTTAGAAAATTTTGATCATTATTAAAATTTTTTTCTAAATTTAGCTAGACTTTTCATTAAGTAGGTCTTGAAGGTGCTTTTAAGAAATAGCTTTTATTAGAGGACAAGTTAATTTTAAGAGATTTTTATCTAAAAATTGATTGCTGCTTTTTAAAGAATGTCCTAATGAGTCTAGATTTGCTCCAGGTTGGGACAAGCTTTATGGTGACAGTTGAACAATATTTTAGAGCATCTGATTTGCATATAATGTTCTCCCCTGAGTTTTCTCCTACTCTCTGAAATACTGTATATCATTTGGCAATCATTTTTTTCTGAAAACATCTGTTTTCCTAAACAACACAATGATAAGACAGTTCAGACAATAGAATATCGTTTTGTTTTGAGCTCAGTTCTGGATGTTAACTTCAGAGCAGGGAGGAGCGGGCCTCAGCAATGAGGAAGCGCAGCATCTGGGGCAATAGTTACCTGCTAGCGACTGTCTCCGTCGTTCAGCGTGTTGGGTGCTAAAGAGGCCGGCCTTGCTGTGGAAGACGAGAGGCATGGACTCAGGGGACTAGGGAGCGCTTCATGGACTAGATGGGACTTGACTTGGCCTTCAAGGCAAGTTAAAAAAATCAGATCACAGCTTCTCTTTGTGTGAAATTCATACATCCAAGGCTCGAAAGGCTCTTTCACGGTGAAAGTTGGGCCATCCATGTCTGATACAGCATCGCATCCTCATCAGAAAGAGTGACCTGTAGGCCATGGAGATGCTGGTCATTTGTCTGATGAGCTCATTGCTCACCTCTGATTAACTCGGTTTCCTACTGGAGGGAATACCTGTGCCTCAGTGACCCTTGAGGAGCTGACAATTGCGTGGACATTGCGATAATTGACCTTCTACCATGTCTTACTGTCTCGATCTAGACAGAGGTGTGGGAAATCAGGCTACATCTGCATGACTCCCAAACCAAATTCTGAACGCTGTGTTTTTAAAAAAATCTAAATTACTGACCTGAGCTTGTTTTCCTGAGAGTAGATTCTCCATTAAGGTTGGAGTGCCAAGAAAACATTTCATTGACTGGTTCTGGTTTAATAATATTCTGAAGAGTTTTTCTGTTCTCTGCCAAAGCTGTTTTATCTCGAAGTGACTGAGATAAGGATATGACTGAGCAGCTAGACAGCTGCACGGCCAGGGGTTGGAGGGAAGGAAGGACACCGGACGGAACCGCCTTAGCTTTGGGTCAGGCCTTCCCGGAGTCCTGTCCCTGGGCAGGGACTGTCTCATTACCTGGCGGGGGACAGTAACCACAGGCCGGGAGGGAGCCAGCAGAACAGAACTCGAAGCCAGGAGAGATTCTTGTTTGGTTTCATCGTGATTTTCATCTGTCTCATCTCTGATGGCTTGTACCAGGCCTAAGTGAAAGCCTAGCGGGCCGGGGGCTGTGGATAGGAAGTCCTGGTTTCTCGTGCTGCGCTGTGGAAAAGCTGCTTCCAATTGTGAGTTGACAGCGGCGGTGGAGGCCCCCAGCCCCTCGCTGCGGTTCCGATGACTTCAGCTGGCGAGCATGTGCACTCCGCTCTCCACGCGGTGGCAAAACTGGCTGCGAAACCAGCTTGTTCCTCCAAAGCCCTAGGCTGCCTTTGAAAGAATGCTGTTTCAGGCAGAGTGCGTTCATGGCACAGGGGGCGGGGACAGAGCAATGGGGGGAGGGACAGAGCCCTGAGAGGGAGGGACAGAGCCCTGGTGGGGAGGGACAGAGCCCTGAGAGGGAGGGACAGAGCCCTGGGGAGGGACAGAGCCCTGAGAGGGAGGGACAGAGCCCTGAGAGGGAGGGACAGAGCCCTGAGGGGGAGGGACAGAGCCCTGGGGGGGAGGGACAGAGCCCTGAGAGGGAGGGACAGAGCCCTGAGAGGGAGGGACAGAGCCCTGGGGGGGAGGGACAGAGCCCTGGGGGGGAGGGACAGAGCCCTGGGGGGGAGGGACAGAGGTGGTAGTTGACATTCTTAGAGCAACAACGAACAAGTCAGTTTTCAGCAATATTTCATAAATATCGAGTAGTTAACACTCAACTTCATTACTAAAGTGACTAATTCTTGGATATTTAATACATGGGATTGCAGAAGTTTGTAGGCCTCCAAAAATTTCTTTTAAATCTCATAACAGAGAGTGAGAATTCGTCCCTTTAAGTTTCTTCTGCCTGGTAGGCCCTCCGTAAGTAATTTTGAATATGCAAATGAATACATAATTTGGGGAAGCAAACCACGCTGTTTGGGGTGGAAAGTTAGAGAATAATTTATGAATCTTTTTACTGTCTCCATGAGTTTGCATGGTAGACTGCAAAAGACAAAAGTGGTTATACTTCTTAATAGTCCTTTTTGAAATAGTCATACTTTGTTTTTCCTGAACAGTAGGGTCATTGCATGCATACAGTGAATGAGGACCTACCATTTGCTTCTGTGGTCACAAGCCTTACAAGAGCAACAGCACTGTAATCTCGGGACCCTGACATACGCCGACCGTGGGGAGCAGGCATCTGGCTGCTCGAGACCAAGACTTGGCTCTGAACCCTCGCAGGCTCCCGTCAGGTGTGACGTGGTGATGCGCTGCCAGCCCGCACACCACCGCGGGAGGCATGGCGAGCTCGTGTGCTCCCCTGTCACTCCCCTGCACACAGGAGAAGTGCTGCCGGGAGAATTAAAGGGGCACAGCCTGCTTTCGTTACCATCCCTAGAACTTGAACGCCCCTCAGCTTTTCTTTTCTTCCTAGTAAACAGCATGCTGGGTGCGGGCCAACTCAAGTGTGTCTCTGCGACATCTTAGCCTGGTGCGCGGCCAAGACACGAGAGAGGAGCCGTAAAGGCAGGGTGGAGAAGCCAGCCCCTTGGCAGCCTGCCCCCGCCATCTGCTCTCGACAGGCAGTGCGCCCCGAGTTCACAGAGTGACACTTGACACAAGCTGCACCGTTGGCGTGAGAGAAAGGAGCCCTCATAACCACGAGGAAAGCGAGGCCTGCAGCAAGGTCACAGTCATTGCAAGCGCAGCCGTGCCTGGGGCCCGAGTCCCTTCACTCCTAATACTCCTCCTTTTCTAATTATTCTTCATGCAAACACTCGTTTTTTAAAATTGATTTCAGAGAGGAAGGGAGAGGGAGAAAGAGATAGAAACATCGATGAGAGAGAAACATCAATCACTGCCTCCTGTACACCCCCAACCAGGGATCGAGCCCAAACCCCGGGCATGTGCTCTGACTGGGAATCAAACTAGTGGTCTCTTGGTGCAAGGGTTGTTGCTCAACCACTGAGCCACACCAGCCAAACTCAAACATTTCTTTGTTTGAAATAACTAGAAAATTAATGTAAAATATTTGTATGAAGTGAAAAATAGTGAGTACATAAATGCATTGACTAACCAAGATCACAAAGTAAAATGCAGTGACAAATCCTTTGACTTATTTTGGGACTTTTTAAAAGCATAAGAAAATGTTTTATAATAATTTTTTAAATCGCAAGTAACGTTCTGCTAAGCAATCAGGGTACTAGCTGAGAGCACAGGCTCCTGTACCTTCAGATCTCAGCTCTCCCACCTCCTGGCTGTGATCTAGTCCTTGCCTCAGTTTCCTCACCTGTGAAGTGGGGCTGATGGCATAGGGACCTGCCTGCCCCGTAGGCTGAAGCCCTCGAGTCAGTGTCTGGCCCACAGGAAGCACATGGTAAGTGTTAGCTGTCAGCAGCAGCAGCAGCAGCACTGTTGACGTCCGTTCTGTGTGCCAAATCACAGAGCGCCAGTGAATTCCACGGAGCCGGGCAGCTGGCTCCCCGTCCAGCTCTCCGCCTCTCGCCCAGGTGCCGCTGCAGCGGGTGTCAGGGGTCTGGTGGAGACGGGGGATTTTTAGGGCAGAAAACAAATCCCCTTCAGGGGTTCATACCTGTGGCTGTGATGTTACAGATCGCACATACATGATACATTTGAATATAACATGGGGTTTTGTTAATATTAAATGCCACACAATTTCCAGTTTATCCAAGTTCCTGTCATGCGCAACCACCTGCATGTCCATCACACAAGCGCTCAGTCCCAGGAAGTCCTTTCTGAACCTGATTCGTCATCTCAGGCGGGGGCCCTCCATCCTGCTGACCCACACCCCGGCATGAGCCTGAAATTAAATTCCTGGGTTATATGACTCACCTATAGCCATAATTTCAGAAAGCAGTATAATGCCACAACCATAATGAAAAAGAAATGAGATGAAAGACATTTCTGATAAATACGCATTTCAAATGTAACACGTGTGTGTCGCTTCACTCAGCAACATGCTGAAATCGATAGATACCATCTGCTTATGTGTAGACGGACTGTGAACGGGGCAGCTGTGCGCACAGCCGGCACCAGGGCTGCGCTGGGGACTCCGCGGCACTGGTAGTCTTGCCGTTGGTGGCGTGCTTTTCTGAAACTGAAGTTCTGAACAAAGAAAAGCAGTCTTCCTTTGATTTATGTGCCTTGTTGCATTCCTGGAAAACGGAGAGGATATTGGAACCAGGCAGGGATGGCTGTGCTTGCGTGTCAAGTGGCATTAGGTTCCGGGCTCAGGTAATTGTAGCCAGGGCTTCACCTGCATGCCGGCCTGGCGGCCCATCTGGACATCATGCACACTGGGGATGGCGGTGTGCCAGCCACTGCCCCCGAAATGTCAGGGGTGCTCCCCAACCTTCGTGACTATGGGATCCACAACTTGCCCAAATTCTCGTGTGGTGCAGGGCCTCTTCCTGGAAGTGAGGGTGCTGAAGCTGTGGCTCAGGGCGACGGGGGCGCCCTCGAGGACCAGCTCACCTCTCGGCTCAAGCAGCTCTGCGTAGCCGGGCCAGTGGTGGGAGGTGTGCGCCTGCTTTTCTTTGTAAAGCCTCACCTGAGGAGATTACCCCATTGGTTTTTTTAAAAAATACGTTTTTATTGATTTCAGAGAGGAAGGGAGAGGGGGAGAGAGAGAAACATCAATGATGAGAGAGAATCATTGATCAGCTGCCTCCTGCACTACTGGGGGGTCAATTTTGAATTAAGATCAAGGTGTCCCAGAGCTATGTTCCCGCTAGAGCAAGCCTGTCAAACTCAAAGGTTAACATGGGCCAAACAAACAAGGTTTAAGTGTATGTGGGCTGCAAAAAAACAAAAGCTTCAATTTTCATAGAAACGTAGGTTTATTTCAATAGAGACATGCTGAATACAAAGGGATGAAGTAAATAATTGTTAACATAAAATAAAAGAACGTTTTAATAAAAGTTATGTGTTTTTCTTGAGCATGAACTTACCAGACACTGAATAACTGCCCAAATTAATAAGCGTAATGCAAATAAAACTATTTTTCTTGTTTTCTGAAAGCAAAATATTTCCTGTTGCGCACACCAAACAAGTCAGTCCAAGGCTAATGACGTGGCCATTGGCTGCTAAAATATTCGCTGCTGGTAGTAGTGGAGAGAAATGGTGCGCCTGCGCCTAAGGCGCGTAAGGGAAATGAATGCAGCGTGGTTATAGTCATCAGTCATTAGCAAACATTGTAGCTTGTTAGTAATAATTATGTATAACTGGATATTGTAAAAATTAAGTCACGAAATTTTCATTAAAATGTTTCTTACATTCTGTAATATTGGCTGGGCCGCAAAAATATTCATTGTGGGCTGCATGAGGCCCGAGGGTCATGAGTTTGACATGCTTGCGCTAGAGGCTCTAGGGGAGAATCTGTGCTTTGCCTCTTCCAACTTCTAGTGACTGTCAGCCTTGGCCTGTAGCCAAGTCTCTGCCTCTGTCTTTATATTTCTTCTCTCTGTGTCAGACCTTGCTCTGCCTCTCTTACAAATACACTGTAATGGCACTTAGGACCCATCTGGATAAACCCGAAAATCTTCTCATTCCAAGATCCTTTACTTAACCACATCTGCAGGCTTTACCATAGAAGGTAACATTCAAAGTTCCAGGAACTAGGACCTAATGTTTTTGAGGCCATTTTTCAGCATATTACAGTAGTGTTTAGAAATCAAAAGAGTGTGTGTGTGTGTGTGTGTGTGTGTGTGTGTGTGTGAGAGAGAGAGAGAGAGAGAGAGAGAGAGAGAGAAAATTTGTGTTGCCCTCATATCTTGCAGGCTTAGTGCTAAACTTACTTATTAATTCTTGGGGTGTTTTGAAAGATTCTTTGGGATTTTCTCCATAGATAATTATGTCATCTGCAAGCAGGAGCACTTTCTTCCCAATCTGTATGGCCTTTGTTTCCTTTTTGCCTTATTACATTGACTAAGATTTCTGATACAGTGTTGAATAGCAGTGGTGAAAGTGGACATCCTTGCCTTGTGCCTAATCTTAGGGGGAAAGCATTCAGTCATTCACCATTAAGTAGGTGTTAGCTTCTATTCCTTGCTGAGCTTTTTGTTTTTATCATGAATGAATGTTGAATTTTATCAAATAATCATCTATTTTTCCTTCTTTAGGTTGCTAATATAATAGATTACATTCATTCATTTCCAGATGTTGAACCAGCCTTGCATTACTAGGACAAATCCTACTTCATTGTGTATTATTATTTTTATACTTTCCTGGTTTTGATTTGGAATACTTGGTTGAGGACTTTCATGTTTATGTTTGTTAGAGATATTGGTCTCTAGATGTCTTTTCTTATATGGTCTTTGGTTTTGGTATCAGGGTAATTCCGGCCTTATAAAAAGTTGGTAAGTTTCCCCTCTTCTATTTTATGGAAGACATTGTGGAGGCTTGGTATTATTTCTTCTGTATATGTTTCATAGAACTTGCCATGAAACCATCTGGACCTGATGATAATTCTTTTTCAGAAAAATTTAAACTACAAATTTCAGTTCTTTCATAGTCACCTCCATCTCCGGGCTGCCTAGACCACTTTGGGTGAATTTTGGTGTTTGTAGTTTTGGGGGAATTGGTCTACTAGTACCTACCTAAGTGGTGCGATAGGTATCTGTGGAGCTGTTCATGGCATTCTGTTACTAATCTCGGGGTACCTGCAGTGTTGACAGGCATTGCCCCTTCCTGTTTTCTGATAATTTGTGTCTTCTCTTTGCTTTGCCAACCTTGCTAGTGATTTATCAGGTTTATGGATATTTTCAAAGAACCAGATTTTGGTTTTATTGCTTTTCTGTATTGTTTTTATTGTTTTTGCTTTCATTGATTTTTTTACATTATTTTCTTCCTTTTGCTTGCTTTGGACCTATTTTCTTTTTTTCTAGTATTTTAATGTGGAAGCTCAAAATTATTTAACAATAAGCTTAAATTATTTATTTGTGAATAAATTATTTTTTCTTGCTTTTCGAATATAAACATTTATTAATGCTATGAAATTTCTTGTAAGTACTGCTTTAGTTATATCCCACCAACATTGAAATATTGTGTTTTCACTTTAGTTCAAAATATTTTCTAATGTTTCTTGAAATGTACTCTGTGATTCATTGATTATTTGTGTGTTAATTTCCAAGATTTTTCCATTCTATTAAAATATATTTTTATTGATTTCAGAGAGGAAGAGAGAGATAGAAACATCAATGATGAGAGGGAATCATTGACTGGCTGCCTCCTGCACGCCCCCTACTGGGGATCGAGCCTGCAACCCGGGCATGTGCCCTTGACCAGAATCAAACCCAGGACCCTGAGTCTGCAGACCAGCGCTCTATACACTGAGCCATACCGGCCAGGGCTTTCCTGTTCTATTTTTGACATTGTCTTCTGTGTAATTCCATCATGACCTAAAGCATACTTCGCCCGTGTCAGTTCTTTAAGTTTGTTGAGGTTTGCTTTGTGCTCATGCCCTGTTCTGCCCCAGTGCGTGTTTGCTTGTTTGGATGCGGGGTTTTCTTTGACGGGGGCCATAGCTCTGAACTGGGCCCACTTACCTGCTCATTCATTCAAGACTGGCTGGCCAGCTGTCACTCACAGTCCATTCTCTCCTTTGTCCAGAACATCCAGGATGTGAGGAGTGATGACGAAGAGGAGTACGAAGAGGAGGGAGAGGAAGAGGAAGAGGGGAAGGAAGAAGCCACCAAAGACAAAGAGAGAGACTGTTTGAAGAACGGACTCGGGCCCGACAGGAGCCTCCTTCCCAATGGTCACCATGGCCGTTAGCGGGAAGCCCACGTGGGTCCGCAGGCCAGTGTGGCCAGGGCCGCAGAAGCCAGGCTGCCCTCCATCACTGCAACCCAGGACTCACAGGGACCCCAGGTCCGCCCTCCCTCTTCCCAACGCCCCCTTCAGATGTATTTAAGAAAAACGTTGTCGGGTTGTGTTAAAATGTTAAATATAAGCGTTCCCGTGGGTTTACTGCAGGTAGGACCAGACCGGTCAGAGACTCCAAGATCTCTCCAGGGAGCCGTGTCGGTTCTCGTTGTCGTTCCTTGGAGAGGGTGGCACTTCAGGAGCTCCCTTTGCTGCGGGCGTTGCACCGCCCACCTTGCCCATCCCTAGCGAGTGCAGCAGCGCTGTTAACCCGCTTCCTCCGATGGGCTCGGCCACAGAGAGCTCCTTGCCCCAGAGCGACTGAGAGGTAGCGATGGGACAGGGGCTTGTTTTAAACCTCCCAAGCCTGTCGCTCCGTCTGTCCAAGGGGAAGAATACCTGTTCCGTCTAACTCATAGGCTCGGAGGAAGGATCCAGTGAGAGAAGGCAACTCTGGGGTTATTGTCACTGAACCTCGTCCCCTGTGATTCCAGCTCCCTTTGGGAGAGAGAACCTGGCTAAGTTGGGCATTGCATGGGCCTGAAGGAGAGACACTGACTTAAAACATCCCCACTCAGCCTGCCTGGAGACATCTGGATGTGCAAATGCCCAGAAGGCCCTTTCCAGTCTACCCTGAAACTATTTATTTGTTAGCTTCCCAAGGGTAGTTTCCGAAGTCCCTGGGAATTCTCCTCCCTCAGGCCCAATGGCCACAGGGAGGGAGTTTGGGTCCCATGCCATCGTCTTGCATTGTGCTGGTCTGTCCTCCTTTTCTTCTCTGAAAGGCCAGCAGAGCTACCCAGCAGGCCCTGGGGTCCACCTGGGGGCTCTGGGGGAGTGGGACCGGTCAGGTTGCTCCCTGAGCCACTATCACCGGGAAACCGGAGCCTCTGGGCATGATATGCGTGTGAGCTCCTGACCCAGAGGAAACCTTAGACCCAGGAGGAGGGTGCTACCCATTCATCTCCCCTGTAACCAGCCAGACTGCCAAATAGCAAAACAGAGCCAAAGGCAGCCTGGCTGACACCCCAGACGGCCAAGCGCAGGTGCTCGCGTCAGCGACAGCTCCCGGGCCACCTGCGTCTCTGGGAGGATGGAGGGGCCAGGGCTCCGGGGCTGCGCTAGGTCCCACGGGGGCTTGTCTCCTGAGCCCAGCATGCAGGGCAGGCCCGGGGCGCTTAGGTGTCTGCTGGCTGAGGAGAGACCACTCCCAGCAGAAGGAAAACCAGGCACCATGTGCACCCCCTTCTACCCCGTCTCTCGGACGTTTTGGTCACACTGTGCACCTTCGTCTCATTTCACTCAGGGCCCGTATTTAAGCCAAGGGACAGCTAGGACCGTGGGCACCGTTCACGCGTCCACACAGGCCCCGCTGACTGGGCTGTGGCCCCGGAGCAGGACGGCTCTGTGCGCAGGACAGGTACCTGAACTTGTGTTTTACTTAAAAGATGTTTTTTTTGTTGTTGTCTTTTTTAAAAAAAATTTAGTTCTTTTTAACTAAAAAGATGTTTTTAAAACCTTCAGGTTAAACCGAAACCAAAACCGTTCAGAATTCTTCCCCCAATGGAATCTCCTTTTGAGAACTCACTAGGACAGTAGAAAAGCATGTGGCATGTGTTCTCTGCACAGCCATGTTGGCCACTGCGAGTCCAGTGCGTTGTCCCTATAACGTTATATTATAACCCAAAGTGCCCGCACCCTCTCAAGGGCACCGCTGTGGAACTATTATTATTATTACATTATTATTGTTTTGGTGGAAGAAGAGCATGCTGAGATAGTGTTTTTTAATGTTTTTCGTTGGCAGAGTATTTGTTGTTTGATTTATTTTGGTGTTGTCTCTGTACCAAGTATCTTCTCGCTTACGGTAAAGAATTGTTTATTGGCTGCTCTACCCTCCAGTTCTTCTGTTCTTATTGGAATGGTGAAGGTAGAATCGATGTGCCAGTTTCTGCCATCTCTGATAGCTGGGGCCCTAACCTGCCTCTCAGGTAGATACGCTGTGGGGCGTGTGTGTGGCTGGTTTTAGAGCAACCGCTCTACCTACAGGAAACAAGGGCTCAGGCTGTGCCAGGTGACGTCATAAAAATGCAGCCACCGTGCCCCAATGTGACTGTCATGGAAATGACTTAACAGCACAACCAAGACAGGGTCCGGCACACCGGGGATTGAGTAGATTCGGCGCACACCCTGCTCGGCTCCTTAGAGCTGGTGACTGGTCTCACCTGGTGTGGAACCATCTGCCGGTCCTCTAGACTCTAGAGACGCCCTGCCAGGAAGCAGAGGCCACAGAGCCACGTTAGGACAGTGGGGCTGCTGGCCGTGGGGTACCGACACCGGACAAGAGCTGGCAGGTTGGTCTTGACCGGGGTGAGCCTCGGCTCTGCACAGTGTAGACAGACAGACACCTACAGGCTGGGACCTCATGAGGTCCTGGCAGCAGGGCCCTGGGGCAGAGGCACTCTGAGGGGCTCAGGGAGGGCACCGGGCCTGGAGGTGTTTTCTCCCCCGCCTCTCAGGGGCGGAGGGGAAATCGGGTCCATCAGCATTCCTTGTGACCTACGCACGCCTTGCCTGGTGCCCGCGGCACATTTCCATCCAATGCTTTGGGGTGAGAAACAGAAATCTGCATGTCAGCCACATCTGGGTGCTTCTGAAGAGCAGTGAGGGTTCTGGGGGGGCCCCCACCCCCACCCACTTCGTTCCTACCAGCAGTTTCACATGCTGATAGATGGGGACATGCCCTGACACGGGCTAGTCAACCCCAAATCTGTCACACAGATAAAGCAGACATTGGGCAGATAACAGGAGAATAAAAGCTAGCACCTTTGACGTCCTCGCCTTTCTCAGATTGTTGGTGCTGTTTGACCACAGCCTTTCCTTTTTCCTAAAAACTTTTAATACCAAAAATACCTTTAAAAGAGCCCATACCCTCATTATGTCAATATATTGGAAGGTGTAAGTAAAATGTATAAGTTCCTAGCAAAATACAACTTGTCAAATGGGCACACAAGGAAATAGCTACCTAAATAGTCTTCTGTATAAGACAAAATTAAATCTGAGATTATAAAATTCACACACAACCCCACAAAACAGTCCTTAGGCCCAGATGGGAATTCTTCCAATACTTAAGAAAGAATTTACACAAGCGTTACGCCCACTTTTCCAGAGACCAAAGGAAGGAACACATCCACACTTGTTTTATAAGACCAGCACAATCTGGACACTAAAATCTGACAAGAATATTAGAAAAAAACAAAAAACGAACAATTAAAGGCTGTCATTCATGAACATAGGCACAAAATCCCTAAACCAAAGCTGATCAGTGATTCTCTCTCATCACGGATGTTTCTCTCTCTCTCCCTCCCTTCCTCTCTGAACGCAATAAAAAATATAGTAAAAAACAAAAATAAATACATGAAGAGGCCCTTTGCCCAGTTGCCAAACTCTTGGTCCTTGCAAATAAAACCTTCCACCAGGGGGCCCTCAAGCTCTGGTGAAGGAGAAGAGGGGGGAAGGACAAAATCCACTGGTGTTTAAAGGGGGAGAGGGTCCTGGCCAGTGTTGCTCAGTGGTCGAGCATCTGCCTATGAACCAGGAGGTCATGGTTTGATTCCCAGTCAGGGCACATGTCTGGGTTTTGGGCTGGATCCCTAGTAGGGGGCGTGCAAGAGGCAGCCAATCCATGATTCTCTCCCATCATTGATGTTTCTATCTCTCTCTCCCTCTCCCTTCCTCTCTGAAATCAATAAAAATATAGAAGAAAAAAGAGAAAAATAAAATAAAAAAGCTCAAAACCCTGGAACAATTGAGTAAGCCAAGTCAAATTATGGGCTTTGGGTCCAGGAGGCACGTCCAAGAACACAGCGGTCAGTGTGGTCACTCTGATTGGAGCTTCTCAGGAACACATCTGGCCTGTGGCCACTGTGGGGGAGTCTGTGGGCTCCTGCAGGGGCCGGCTCAGCCTCCCAGCACCCACGGCGGCCCCTAACCGCAGGGCACACATTCCAGGCCTGGGAGTCAGAGAGTGTGTGTGACAGAGAGGGACTGCAAGCACGCATGGGACCAGGAGGGAGGAGAGCAGCAGAGAGAGAGAGGGAGAGAGAGGTGGGCTAGGGTGTGAAGGAGCCAACAGAAGGCGGAGAGCCCTTGAGAGCCAGCAGGTGTCCGAGCAGAGTGGGCAGAGGTCCCCTCTCCCTTCTCCTTCCCAGGCTCCTCCTAACTCTCCCCCACCCCGCCCTCTGCACGGCCCCTCCATCCCTACCAGCCTCCACCTCTCCTCTCCCCCGCACCGTCCTTGACACGTCCCGCCCCCCCCCCCCCCAACTTCTTCTCAGGGTGGAACTTGACCACAGCTGGCTGTGCTGGTGGCTCCTCCCACCTGTCCATCTGAAGAACCCCCTGTGCCTCTGGCCGCCGGACTGCCCGCCCCGTTTGACCTCTGCTTTGGTTCCCGGGACCTTGTTTTATCATCATTAAGTGTTTCCAGGCTGAAAAGGGTGGGACCTGCCCATGCCTCAGAGCAAGCGCCAGCGCCAGCCAAGTTCAAGGCCTGCCCCTCCTGCCTCCCTCACCCTCCCTTCTCGCTCCCCAGCACCCCGCAGGCAACCCCAATAGCCGTGGCCTTGGCTCTTAGTGGAGAGGCTGCTTCAGGTGGTCCTGGGACGTGAGCTTCCTGTGCTTGGGACCTGGAGAAGCCAACAGGGCGAGCCAGGCAGGAGGGTGGCAGAGAGATGAGTAAACGGAGGGGGTGCAGGCAGAGCCCCCCTCCCCTCCCCACACCCACACGCTGGGGCGCGGGATGGGCTGGGACCCCCCGGGGAAGGGTGCAGGGCCGCCCAGCCTCCTCTCCGGCCTGCCTCAGGACAGGGAGGAAGAGGAAGGCGAGGGTAAGGGACACCACACCTGGCTGGAAGGCCGCGGCTCTGAGCAGGGGGTTGGCATCCGTCTCGCCTTCAAGCTCACGTGCAGTCTTGTGAAACCCTAGCGCTTGACCCAAATCCCACGACCCACCCCACCTGCAGCAGGGGCTGGAGGGTCCCTGGGGAGAAATAAAGCGAGGAAACTGTGAAATCAGGTCCAACGGAAAAGAGAGAGAGAGAGGGCTGGATTCCCCCCTTCTGTTCTTGGCAACCACTTCCAGAAGGCTCCGGGGAAGGGGAATTTGATAACCAGGCAACTACACCCTTAGATAGCCCGGCATCTGGCCCTTAGCCAGGGGCACATTTGCAGCGGAAGGGGAGAGTCATTTCTACAAAATGCATTTGTCTTTCAGCTCTAAGTGTCTGTCTGTCCCCACACCCCTCTCCCTCTGACCCTTTCTCTCCTCCCTCCCTCCAGCTTTCTCTTGCACTCCTTCCCCGCCCTCCCCCAAGGATGGGTCTTTAGTGGGACTTAGATCGGACCCGATCACACTGCCTGGTACCCTCACGGGCCACTCAGAACCCTCTTTTCTTCTCTTCCATTATTTTCCTCAATCCCTCGCCTTCCACTCCCGGAGAGGCAGTCTATATGTTCAACGTATGTCTTCCTTGTCCACTTTCGGCTTCAAAATACAGCGTCGTTTTGCGCTTTCATTACATAAACATAGTGTCAAGTGATTCACATTTTCAATTCAACACTGCCTTTGCCACAGCTTCAGGGAGAGCTAGCTGACATGCACTGTGTGACACGCGGCCCATGTCTGAAGTGCACCGTTGGGTAAGTTCTGACGCGGGCATACTCACTAAGCGATCGCAGCGATCAACACATTCATCAGCCCCCGGCGTCGCCTCCTGTCCCTTGGCCATCCCTTCAGCTTGTTAATACTGTGAGCTGCAATGACTGAGTTTTTAAAAAAATACATACTGATTTCGGAGAGAGGAAGGGAGAGGGGGGAGAGAGAGGGAGAGAGAAAAACATCAATCACTCGACCAGTTTGAGCCATCACCATCGGCATTTCCTAAAATCAAATATAAATCTGGGTCAGTTCCCTTCTTCCGCCCGTCCTCGCGTTAAATTCGAGCCTCGTTCATCAGACCAACTGCTTTCCTGGAGCAAAGAGAAGAACAGGGAGAGAAGGAGGGACTGTGGGAACCCGAGGGGCGGTGCTGCGAGGGGAGGAATCTGGCTGAGCAGCGCCAGGTGTGCCGCTGAGTGACAGAACGTATATTGCTTTGCTCCGTCGTCTGTGAGGGAGGGGAGTTGGCTGTTGGGATGTCGCTCTGTGCTCATGCCTCCCACTCTCGCCCTTGTCCCGCTAATTTAGAAAAAAGGGAGCGCAAGGTCGTCTTTGTCAGAGGCTGCCTCCCCCACCCGCTTCGGAAGGGACATGAAGATACAGTTCTTCTCAACAATAGGGCCCGTGTGGCTCAGTGGGTTGGGCATTGTCCCGCGCACCAAGAGGTCAGCGGTTCGATTCCTGGTCAGGGCACATGCCCGGGTTGCGGGCTCGATCCCCAGTAGGGGGCGTGCAGGAGGCAGCCGATCCATGTTTCACTGTCACATCGATGTTTCCCTCTCCCTTTCTCTCTAAGAATCTCTCTCTATATAAAAGCCCAGTGACCAAACAGCGAATGACGAGAACGACCAGTTGAACAGTTGCTATGATGCGCACTGACCACCAGGAGGCAGACACTCAATGCAGGAGCCGCCCCCTGGTGGTCAGTGCTCTCCTATAGTGCGAGCGCCGCTTGGCTGACCAGGATGAGCTGCTCTCTCACAGCTGCCAATCCCCGCAGGCCATGCCCCCCACCAGTGCACGAATCCGGTCTATTATAAATATTAAAATTATTTTAAAATCAATGTTTTAAGGAGCAGGGCTAGTAACTTGGACTTGTTCCGCAATATCGCTACAGGGCCTGGTTGGGTGAGCCGAAATTTCCAGACAGTGGCGATTCCTAGTCAGGCAGGAATGGCCTGGGTGGCGAGGGCACCCCTTCACCGTGAGGCAGACCCCACAGGGAGAGGTGGGCAGGAGGCACCCAGGGGATGAGGATGCTGGCCAAGCAGCTGCATTTTGGGCTGGGCTCCAGGCTCTACAGGGAAAGAGTGAAATATAAATCAGGGGGAAAAATTTAAAAGCTACCCCCCCCAAAAAAAAAAAATTGAAAAAGAACCCAGGCCTTTGGAGCTGAGAGCAAGCCTGTGCTTGCCTTTCCCACATATCTGGCTGTAGATGGAAGATGGGACTGATGCCAGACGCCCCCTGCTGGAGGGTATGGGGCATCTCATGGGCTCCTAGGCGGAGGGGTGGGCCATGGCTCAAGGACCAAGTGAATTTAGACTCAAAGAGGTTGTCACGGGATTCCCCTCTGACACCCTCTCTCCTCACCTCTCGCCCTGGCCAACGGCTGGGCAGCGGGTTCTGGAAGGCAATGGTTTCCTTTTCATGAGGGACTCTGCACACATAGGCTTCGCCACTGGGTTGCCATGGCTACTGGTTTCCACCAAAGTAGATGCTGGTGCTGCTGAGGGAGGGATGGGTGGCTCAAGGACCAAGTGAATTTAGTCTCAAAGAGTTTGTCACGGGAATCCCCTCTTCCCCTCACCCCCCTCCCTGGCCAATGTCTAGTCAGTTGGTTCTGGAAGGATCATGGGTCTTCTCCCACCCACACATGGATGGAGCATGCACAAGGGTCTAGGCGCCTGCCCCCAGCTCACCAGCTCAAGAAAGGCCCGAGTCGGGGGGGACTAACGAGGGTCAAGTTTGGGCTGAGGGCCCACAGTCCTCTTAATACTGCCCAGGGGTCATCTGCTTTCAGTAGCCATAGTAACAGGCATGGTGATGGCTGCCGGCACCCAAGCATGACTGTCGGGCATGAAGTGTCCGAGCGAGGCACGTGACCAACCTGCTGGTGTCTGTTCCCGCAGCCTGATGGGAAAGCTCTCCGCCCACCAGAAGAGAGTTGCTCATAGAACGCAGGTGGACACGCCACAGCGTGGAGGAGCTGTTTTGACCCGGAGCCAAGCAAGGCCGGCTGCCACATGTCACACCCTGTAGGGCTCCGGTGGGCTTGCGTGTCTTGTGTTCATCTCCCCCCGACCCTGACTCTTCCATCTGTGAAATGGGTTCAAGCCCCACCCTTCCAAAAAATCAAGACAAGGCTATTTGTGTGTGTAAACGTGAAATGAGATTATGGCAAATAGTGATTTTTTTTAGAAAATATGCTTTTACTAGAGGCCCAGTGCACGAATTTGTGCATGGGTGGGGTCCGGCTGGTCCACCCCAATTGGGGCCAATCGGGCCAGGCCGGCTGGCGGGAGGGGCCTTGGGTGGTTGGCCAGCCAGCCCCACCCCTGGTCGAACTCCTGGTCGAACTCCTGGTCGAGGGGACAGTTTGCATATTAGCCTTTTATTATATAGGATTGATTTTAGATTGGAAGGGAGAGGGAGAGAGAGAAACACCAATGATGAGAGAGCATCATCCATCGGCTGCCTGGGGATCGAGCCCGCAACCGGGGCATGTGCCCTGACTGGGAATTGGAATTGTGACCTCATCGGTCGATGCTCAGCCACTGAGCCACGCCGGCTGGGTGCAACTTGATTAAAAAAAAAAAAAAAAAAAAAAAGTTTTGTCAACTAGTCTCTCCATGTGATTATAAACACCAAATTACTACATTTTCGTTTATTGATGCCTGGTGTTCTGTTAGCCATGTATCTGATGATGGACATACAGGTTTTTTGCAGTTTATGTGTGCTGTGGTGACCGTTCTTGTCCGTGTGCCATTGTTTCTCCATGGTAGGTAACCAGATGGGAATTACAGAGTTGCCGGGTGCATGCATTTTAAATTTTACTACCGATTGCCCAGCTATTCTTTATAGTGGCTGCGCCAGTTTACACTCCCAGCCATGGGCACCAGAGTGCCCTCTCCAGTTCCTGATATTTCCCAGCTCTTTAGTTTCGCACAGTCTAGTTGCTCTCTAGTTGCTGCTTTAGTCTGCCTGCGTCTGTTAGGTTGACAGTGACTCCTTCAGGCTGACTTCCGCGGCCTAAGTAATGGTTCCCCTGGCTGCTACTCACTGGCTTTCCGTGGCCGGCCTTTGAGGTGGCTCTTTGGCCAACAAAAGCTGCACCAAAAAGGCCACCATGACACTTCTCCATCTGTAAGAGGGTGTGACCATACCTGTTCCGCTGGCTTCTGGGAGGGTAAAGACAGCAGGTTGTGTGAAGGGTCTGGATAAATTCTGCTGTGTTGGATGCAGCCAGCGGTCAGGTGCAAACGGAGGTGTGCAAGCAAGTGCCCAGCGGCAAACATCCAGATGCAGCGAGAATGCGCTTTTAGGGATGGCACGCTTGGCCAGGACGATTTCCAGCCCGTCTTCCTGTGCAGCTGGGGCGGCAAATCAGGGCATTTCAAACATGAGGAGAAACTCTCTAAGATTAGAGACTTCCCCAAGGTGGTCCCTCAAGGTGTCCCCTCCTGGGTCCTCCGGGGTCGCGCGCCACCTGGCGTCCGGTCTCCGCCACTGCCCAGAAACCACGTGTAAGAAAGTGCTTACAACCTAACTACACACCCTGGTTTTCACCCGTCCTAGCCAATAGGCGGGGGGGAGGCGGGGCAGGGGAAAGCGAGCGCCCAATCACCTCCTGCTCTCCGAGGAGAGGGCGGGGCTTCGGGTTTACCACGTTGGGTTTGTCCGCAGCGCTAATTACTTTTTCCAGAGGCCGGAGGAGGGTTTCACTCCGGCTGGCGCCGCCGCCTCGCGCGCTCCTGCTCTGCCGCGACCATCGGGGGGCTGCTCCTCCCCAGGACCATGTGTGACGGCGCCCTGCTGCCGCCCCTCGCCCTGCCCTTGCTGCTGCTGCTGGTTTGGGGACTGGACCCGGGCACAGGTAGCGCCCCCTCTCCCGCCGCCCTTCTTCGCCGGTGCCTCTCGCGACCCCCTTGCTCCTGCCCTCCCGAGGCAGCCAGGCGGCCCGCGCCCGCCGCGCAGCGCTGCTCGGGCGCCGATCGGCTGACAGCGCCCTGGCCGACGGGGCGCAGGCCGCAGCCGCGGGATGGGGTTCCGAGCCGGGCGGCCGCACGGGAGACCTTCCGCGGGTGGTCGGGCCCGGGCGGAGGCGCTGGCGGGCACGGAGGCGCCGCGGCGAGGGCCGGGCAGAGCGCGCCCGCTCGGGGTCGCGCTGTGCGGGTGCCGTCTGGACCCCTGCGCGCCGGGCGGCCGGCGGGAGGGCCGGCGGGAGGGCCGGCGGGAGGGCCCCGCCGCGCTGACACGTCTCCTCTCTCCCCTTCAGCTGTCGGCGACGGGGCGGCCGACGTGGAAGTGGTGCTTCCGCGGCGGGTGCGCCCGGACGACGTGCACCTGCCGCCGCTGCTGCCCGGGGTCCCCGGGCCCCGACGGCGGCGGCGCCCCCGCGCCCCCCCGGCCGCCCCCCGCCCCCCGCCCGGCGAGCGCGCGCTGCTGCTGCACCTGCCGGCCTTCGGGCGCGACCTGTACCTGCAGCTGCGCCGCGACCTGCGCTTCCTGTCCGGCGGCTTCGAGGTGGAGGAGGCCGGCGAGGCCTGGCGCCGGGGACGCCCCGCCGAGCTGTGCTTCTACTCCGGCCGCGTGCTGGGCCACCCGGGCTCCCTGGTCTCCATCAGCACCTGCGGCGCCGCAGGCGGCCTGGTACAGCCCGCGGCCCCTCCTCCGGGCCTGCCCCTCCGTCTGTCGCGGCGCAGGGGGTGGTCCCCCAGGAGGGCTGGGGTTCGGCTGGGGCCTTGGTGGGAGCTTAAGCCTCCAGGGGCTGCTCTACCGCAGGCAGAGGGGGATATGTCTCAGCCCGTCGGGCCCCCAGACAGAGGCGCACTCTCTCCCTCCCTTGGCCCAGGGGCAGAGCTGTGCACTTCACGGGGAACACCTGTTGGCGGCCGTCTCCCCTCTTCGTGGCTGTGGGGACGGGGTGGTGGGCATTCATTCCCCTCCCTTCTGTCCCTTTGAGACCTCTGTCCATGGAAAAGGGAGTTTGGGGGGCTCCCCCTGCCAGGCCACTAACCCACTCTAATTAGTTGTGAACCAGGAGGGAGAGGATGCTCCTACACGACAAGTAGGCGATTGTGGGGTACCCACCCTGAGCCAGGCCCGAGGAGTGCTGACCTTGGACGTAAGGTTCTCCCTGTCTCCAAAAGCTCCCCAGCTGTGGCCCTAGCTCTTCCTCTGTCGCCAAGACCCTGCCCCCTGCATTGGAGGCACCCGTGTTCCGTGCACCTGCCTGGACCCTCAGTGATCACTCGGCTGCACTCGAGCCCAGCCAGGTGCTTCCCAGCTCCTCCTTGGGCCCGAGGAGCGCAGGCTGCCCCCAGCAAGCCTGGCAGAGGCTCAGGGCATGAGCCACACAGCTGCTTCTCTGTCTACTGCCATGCCTGGCTGTCGGCGAAGCAGTTTCTTGTTTTTATCTACTTATTTTTTTAAATATATTTTTATGGAGTTCAGAGAGGAAGGGAGAGGGGGAGAGAGAAAGAGAGAAACATCAATGATGAGAGAGAATCATCAGTCTCCTGCCTCCTGCACGCCCCCTACTGGGGGTCAAGCCGGTAAAGCTGGGCCTGTGCCCTGACTGGGAATCGAACAGTTCATAGGGTGATGCTCAACCACTGCGCCACGCCGGCCGGGCAGGGAAGCGGTTTCTGACATCGTTGTGTGTCTGCCCTTCCCAGGCACAAGGAACTGCTTGCCCCACCTCGAGCTTATCTGGCTGCAGCTTCTAGAATTCCTTCGCCCTTCCTCATGCTGCAACAAAGCCAGACGGCCTGGGGTCCAGGTTCCTAGGAAAATTCTGTTTTCTTCTGAGCGATGGAGGGGACCCCAGGGGAAATGTCCTAGGCCTGGCACTCGCCAGTGCCCCAGTCCGGACGTTTCTGTGTCCTGCTCAGAATGTGATCTCCTTTTACTCAGCCAGGAGAAATCGATTTCTTTGGTTAAACCAGGAAAACGGGCCGTAGGCGGAGGGGGCAGAGAACGTGGGCTGTGGGCGAGGAGGGTTAAGTCGGAGCGAGAAAGGCCCCGATCGTGGTAGGACTGGGGTCAAGGCTGGATCACGTTCTGGGAGGGACTGGAAGGCCCACATCATTTTTGCTGTTGTTGCCAAAGTGTTTAAAGTCTAGGTCACATCCCTGTACTGTACATGGAAACATCTGAATCCCATTTGCTGCGGTTTAGTGAGTTTCTGTAGAGGTCAGAGTTTAGACTTCTCGGTGTAAAGTTTCCAGCGAGTAGCTAGCTATCTGCGGAGGAGCCGGGGGTGGAAATCTGGATCGCATCGGTTTAAATCCCCCACCGAGCGAGCGAGCGAGCGAGCGAGCGAGCACTGGGCCCTCTGCAGATGGCATCTGAGCCATGAGAATTCATGTCAGTCCTCCAGGCTTTCGGGGCTGCCCTTCCCTCCGGCGCCATGTGAGGGCGCTGTGCTTTAGATAAAGGAACAGGGCCAACAGGCTGAGCTGGGCCCTGCCAGCGGCCGGTGGACCTCGTAGACTAGAGATTCTAAATTCCTGCCCAAGCCGTCGCTTCTGTTGTTTAGTCTGCCCTGTTCCTCCCGTCCCTGGGAGCTGGATGCTGGGCCCTCCTTCCTTAAGTGCACTCTGGCCGGAGGCAGGCAGGACAGACGGCCTGGGGACTTGGAGGGGACAGACAGCCTGAGGACTTGGTTTGCAAGGTGGCCCGGAACGCACGGAGAAAAGAAAGAAGCGGGGAGTAGGCTGACCAGGTTTGCATGGCGCTCCGTGCTTGAGACAGTTCAGGTGGGAGGGCACCTGAGAGTCCCTCTTGACCGCAGTGGAAGCACTGGGAGGTGGAGACCTGGCGTGTGCGCGTGGCATGTGTGAGGACAGGCGTGGCTCCAAGCCGTGGGGGACTGGCAACGCCACGTAGATAAATTCTGGTGGCCGTAGAACTGGAGGTAGAGCAGGGGTGGCCCACTCAATCTGTAAAAGGCTGAACAGTAACTATTTTAGGGATTGGGGGGACCCTTTTAGCAAGAAAGCAACCACAGAGGGTAAATAAACAAATGGACATTTAATAAAACTTTATTGAACCATGTTGCGTATCAAGGAAATCCTGCCACACCTAACGTCCCCACAGTGGCTCAGGGAGTAGGGGCAGGAGACACAGCCCTGCTCCTGCAGTGTGGACTCCTCCCTGCTGTCTGTCTCCTGGGACGTTTTGTTGTTGTTGTTTTGTTAATCCTCCCCCCGAAGATATTTTTCCATTGATTCTTAGAGAGAGTGGAAGGGAGGAGAGAGACCAAGAGAGAGAGAAACATCGATGTGAGAGAGACACATTGACCGGTTGCCTCCTGCATGTGCCCCGACCAGGACTGGGGATCGAGCCTGCAACCGAGGTACCTGCCCTTGACCAGAATCGAGCCCGGGACCCTTCAGTCCGTGGACTGACGCTCTACCCATTGAGCTAACTGGCTAGGGCTCCAGAGACATTGGAAGGAGGGGTACAGTGAGAATAGATCCTCCCTTCATTGTGTAGGGGCCTGAAGAGTAAACCTGCCCCCCACCCCCCGTGCTCCCAGTGGGCACAGGAGTGGGCTGTGGCGTCTCCCCTCCCTGAGCCTCACGTCGGAAGGCTGGGCAGGCTGTGTGCGCTGCCTGCAGCTGCAGAGCCCACTGGCTGCAGCATTCGCTGTGTTCTGTTTATGCGGCTCCGCTGTATTTACATTTCCCAGAGTCCTCGGAGGTGGTGTAAGGCTTTGGAAGCGTGTCCGTAGCCGTGTCATTTCAAAGCCATGACGTCCGCGCCGGGGAGGAAGGTATTTCCTGCCCCAAATAGTTGACGTCAGTTTGGCCCCGCCGCCGCCCGTGAAGAGGACCGGATCGCGGGATGCCAACGGGGCGGGAACCCGGTTCAGCTTCCCCGGGATTGGCAGTGGAGACGGAACTCCAAGGTTGGAATGAGCGTCCGTGCCGCTTGTGGGAAGAGGGGGTGACTGCCACCCCTGCCCGTGAGGACACGCAGCTGGAGGACGGGAGGGCCCTGCCTGTGGGGTCGGGCAGCCGAGCAGTGACCCGCTGCTTCGGGTGAATGCTGACAAACTGGGGAGTCCAGGCGTCAGGCTCCGTCCACCCCTTCCTGGCCGAGGCTGGGCTGCCAGGGCCGTGCTGTGCTTGAGATGTTGGGACCAGCCCGGACCCTCAGGAGCTCTGGGCTGCGGGAGGTTCAGAAGCTGGGCCCGTGCCCTAGCGCCGTGGTCGGCAAACTGAGGCTTGCGAGCCACATGCGGCTCTTTGGCCCCTTGAGTGTGGCTCTTCCACAAAATACCACGGCCTGGGCGAGTCTGTTTTGAAGAAGTGGCATTAGAAGAAGTTTAAGTTTAAAAAATGTGGCTCTCAAAAGAAATTTCAATCGTTGTCCTGTTGATATTTGGCTCTGTGGACTAATGAGTTTACCCACCACTGCCCTAGCAGGTGTGGCTCAGTGGATAGAGTGTCGGCCTATAGACTGAAGGGTCCCGGGTTTGATTCTGGCCAAGGGCACGTACCTTGGTTGCAGGCTCGATCCCTGGCTCTGGTCGGGACACGCGCGGGAGGCAACCAATCGATGTGTCTCTCTCACGTCGATGTTTCTCTCTCTCCCCATCTCTCCCCCTCCCTTCCAGTCTCTCTCTCAAAAAAAAAAAAAAAAAATCAGTGGGAAAATATCCTCGGGTGAGGATTAATAACAACAAACAAAGAGTTACCAGACTCCTGATTGCTTATAAAATTGCCTGCTTTTTCACGCAACACCACGTGGCCACATAGAGCAGCAGCAGGAATTCATCTTGGCAAAAATTCTATGGTGTGGGGACTACTTGGAAGGGAGCAAGTAGACCAAACTGCACGATCGCACGCCGTTATATTGGTACAGGTGTCAGGAAGGTGCCTCGTCCTGAGTGACTCACCAATGAATATTATTATACGGGGGCAGCGGAAACATCCTTGGAAAACGCAAAGCCCATTGTGGAAAGCTCTGTGAAAAGAAATAGCTGAGTGGCGGTTAAGGAACGTAAGAAGGCAGAGGACAGTTGGAATTTGGAAGGACGGAGGGACACAAAGAGAAGAACTTGGACCAGAGAATGCTAAGCTTTCTCTGCAGAGACGTCCCCATGGCCTTGAAGTGACCTTGTATACCCGCCACCGCTCCGGGGTGTCAGGCTGCCCGTGACCGTCACCCAGGGCACGGGATGAGATTCCCTCGTTTGAACTTTCGCTTCATTGGCAACGTCGTGAAAAGAAAGCGGAGCTGGAGACGGGACGATGAACTGGAGGCATCTCAGACAGATCGCATTTTTGGAGTTCATTTCCTGAACGCTGAGCTGCTGCAGCTGGCCGGCCTCGGATGTGTCCAGCGGGAGAGGTTTTTGCAGCCAGAACCTCAGAGGAAGTCACGCAGAGCCACCGTGAACCTCTCCCTGCGCTCGCTTCTGCGCACGGATGCGCAGTCATGTTCTTATTGTTCTTTTTCTTTTAATTGATTTCAGAGAGGAAGGGAGAGAGAGAGAGATAGAAACATCCATGATGAGAGAGAATCATGGATCAGCTGCCTCCTGCATGCCCCCTACTAGGGATGGAGCCCGCAACACGGGCATGCGCTCTGACTGGGAATCGAACCGTGACCTCCCGGTTCATGGGTCGACGCTCACCCACGGAGCCACGCCGGCCAAGGCACGTTCTTGTTCTTCAGGAAATGGGACTGCACGGCCGGCCGGCGGGGGCTGTGATCTTGGAGCCAGTCCCTTAGCTGCTCATGGAGAGAAGGCAATGGGCGAAGCCTGGGCAGTCATTGAGGGAGAGCTGGCCACCAAGGCCTGGGAGACACGTGTCTCCTCGTGCGCCACAGGCCGTTCCCAGGCCTTCCCAGTTATATATCAACCAGCCAGCCAGCACTGTGACAGCGACCGGCTCACTGTCACCCACCTGCCAAGCGCAGGCCGCTCTGGTCGGCTCCCATCCAGCCTTGGAGAGAGGGAGATGCCGGCCTTTCCTCGGAGGGCGGTCCAGGTTCGCCCAGGACAAAGCTGAGTGTCTCCTCCAGGGAGTGCAGGGCTCCTCAGGGCGGGACCCATCCCATGGCCTGGGCCGTACCTGCCAACTTGACTTCCACATGGAAATTATTACCCGTGGTCATCGAGGCCTTCTGTACACCAGCTCCAGCGGGCCCTGTGGGTCCCCCGCGGCCCACCTCTGCCTCCGTCGGCTTCTTTGGTCTCCCCAGAGTACCTCACGCTCGAGTGGTAACTTCAGGGGAGAGGCTCGCAGGCCGTGCTCCCCTGCGGGTCACGCACCGCCACTCTCAGAGTTTTATTTGGGCCGTAAAATTTCCGAGTTGTTCTTGGCAGACGTTCTAATGAATTAAGAGACCTTGACATCTGCTTCGAGCCGTCCCGTACGGTCTCCCCTGTGTGTTGAGGACGGAAGGTTGTAGGCGATCATATGGGGCGATCCGATTTACTTTCGAAGAGGCGTGGCATCCACGCGTCCTTGGGGAAGGTGGAGGGGTCTGCTTCGTGAGGCAGAGCGTCTCAGAGTGCAGTCCCGGGCGGCAGTGGCAGTGGCCGTGGCCGTGGCCGTGGCGTGGCCGTATCGTGTGGGGCCTGTCCGATGGGCACGTTCTGGGTTCCACCCAGACGTCCAGGGGCTTTGGGGTTTGAGAATCGCTAGTTTAGGGTGTCATCGCTTTTAGGCAAAGGGGTGGGGCAGAGAGAAGGAAGGATCCTGGAGAAGGAGCATTTCCCAAGTTCAGGAACAGTTCTGCACATCTGTGTGTGTGTGTGTGTGTGTGTGTGTGTGTGTGTGTGTGTGAATTAATATTCATCTTATTAAAGCGACTGATGAAAAATCCTAGTTCTTACATTTTTCATTCAATTTACAAAGTCTGTTTCATTGATCATCCAGCAACTCTTGGCATTTAGGGGGCTTTGAATAATATTGGGCCCCATTTAAAAAATTTGGTGATTAACAACTTTTTGACCTTTCACACTGTGCTTAGAAGTCTAACCTATTCAGTTTCATTTTTAGGTTCTTTGGTTAAAAAACAAACCCTCGGCCCTGGCTGGCATGGCTCAGTGGCTAGGGCATCGGCCTGTAGACAGAAGGGTCGCAGGTTCGATTCTGGTGAAGGGTACATGTCTGACCCATTCCATCCTCTATTTAATTCTAAATATCCCCAGAGGGAGATCCATTTTCTCATTAAGGACAGAGTTGTCATTCATTCCCAACACGTTTGGGGTCTCCTCCTCAGGTAGACTTTTGGGGATGGTTTTAAAAATTATTTTAAAAATCCATTTTGGCCTGGCTGGGGTGGCTCAATTGGTTGTTCGTCATCCCGTGCACCGGAAGGTTGCCGGTTCGATTCCCGCTCAGGGCACATGCGGGCTCGATCCCTAGTAGGGAGCGTGTAGGAGGCAGCCAATCAATGTTTGCTCTCACCTCTCTCTCTCTCTCTCTCTCTCTCTCTCTCTCTCTCTCTCTCTCTATATATATATATATATATATATATACCCCCCTCCCCTTCTCCCCCCTTCCCCCTTTCCCTTCCTTTCTCTCTAAAAATCTTTTAAAAAGTCATATTTGTTTTTTGTTTTTTTTTTTCAAATTTGCTTTGATTAATAAATACATCTTTGAAAGCAAACCTGGAAAGTGGGTGCTGCCGCATATATCACTGGACCCCCCCACACCTTGTGACCCCCTCCCCAGCACAACTGCGGGTGGGATGCCTCAGGGCACACACAGGCTCCTCCTCGGGCTCCGTCCGCTGGGCCTCCTGCTCGGAGAAAGCCCAGGTGTGGGAACCAGGCCACAGTCAGGTGGCCTTGCTGTCCCCGGGCCGCTGGGGTCCCGGGCGCGCATGAGCGAAGGTGACCGACATCCCGTGTGTTGTGTTTTTCCCGGGCAGGTCGGCCTCATCCAGCTGGGGCAGGAACAGGTGCTCCTGCAGCCCCTCAACAGTTCCCGGGGCCCGCTCGGCGGCCGAGAGCACCTGGTCAGGCGCAAATGGTCCCTGGCACCCAGCCCCTCCACCGAGGCCCAGGCCCCCGGCCCGCTCTGCCAGGTTCTCACAGGTGAGTCTGGGAGACGGGACGGCTGACTCCCACGTGCAGTGGAGTCACGTGACCTGTGACTCTCCTTTAGAGCGACTTGGTTATTTAGAAACGAGAGGCCTGGTGCACGAATTCGTGCACCTGTGGGGTCCCTCAGTCTGGCCTGCTGGGATCGGCTGAAACCAACTCTCTGACAGCCCCCCAGGGGTCCCGGATTGCGAGAAGGCAGTTCTCAGGTGATGCACCGTGGAATCGGGCTCCCTCCTCTCTGGTTCTGGGTGCATCACCCGAGAACCGCCGCTGCCAAGAGACCACAGCTCGGCAGCTCCTGTGTTGAGCGTCTGCCCGTTGGTGGTTAGTGCGCATCATAGCTACTGGCTGGTCGACCGGTTGCTTAGGTTTTTGTATATATGGATGAGCTCTGCAGCTTTGCTCAGCTCTTTCGAGCCGTCCTGACCCTGCCCAGGTGGTGACCCTCCCTTAGCCTAGGCGGCACGGGAGGTAATCGCGCTGGGTCAATGTCAGCCCTGCCACGCTGGGTAGCTCCGAGTGGTGGATGAAGAGAGGACGCCAGCAAGCATTAGGGTTTTGCTCTGTTCCTTCCCACACCCTCACAAAAGCAGGGAGGCTGGACTCGGGGTAAAGTCACTGGGACTACCAAGTACCACGAAGTCCTAGGCTGGGACAAGTTCGTGGAAACCTCCTTCCCCCTCCCGTCAAACCCGCACAGTCTACGGCGGGTCTAGGTGTATGTGGGCCATGTCGCGGAATGCCCAGCCCGTGGCCCGTGGCCCGTGGCCCGCAGTCCTCCTCTGCAGGGGCGTGACGGCGAGGATCGCTGACGAGACGATAAACGGCACTTGTGTTTGCATTTCTGTCCCTGGGGTTAGAGTGGAGGCATCCTTTGGAAGGACTGTTTAGCCTCCAACAAAGGAAATGAAACTATTCACAAAAGCAGGGCGGGGAGGATGTGCTGGAAACCAAGTCAAAACAAGAGCAGTCATGCAAAAGTGCAGGCAGCAATTACTGAGGCGGCTTAGGAACTAACCTCCCCCACATTGCACCTCCCGGGGCTCCCCTGTGTGTGGGAGAGGCGGGCGTATTTGAGGCCCTGCCCCGGCTCGGGGGGACAAGGGGGACGCAGACCAGGGAGAAAGGTGTTTTGCTCTGGGGTCCTTCCTTTGCACGAGGGCCTCCGTGAACTTGGCTGCTCCGTTGAGAAGGACCATGGCCGCTATTAATAGGCTTACAATCAGCATCGCACGTTGTGAGTTCAGCAACAGGGAACATTGATTGATTACTGAGACGCCCGCGACCGGCATTGTTGGAGTTTCCCGGAAAGGTGAATCGGAGGGACCCAGCTTTTCCCACGGGAATGGGGTCTTCATGGCTGAATGTGGTGGCCAGGGAGGTCCCTGGGCCTCGTCCTTAAGGTTGTGTTGCCCCAGCCGGGGACATGGCTTAGGGGTGACCAGCTGGCTCATACAGGTGAGGGGGTCAGATAAGTCTTCCTCCTCCAGGAAACACTGGAGTAAGCTGTGAGTAGGGGTAGGTAAGCCGCCATGCTCTCCAGGGGCACAGAGGGACTAATGCAGTCAAGGCCAGCTGGAGGGAACCACTGAGCTTGCATTTCTTATTTTATTTATTTTTTAAAGATATTTTTACTAATTTCAGAGAGGGAGGGAGAGGGAGAGGGAGAGGGAGAGAGCATCATGGATCGGCTGCCTCCTGCATGCCCCCTACTGGGGATCGAGCCCACAACCCGGGCATGTGCCCTGACCGGGAATTGAACCCTGACCTCCTGGTTCCTAGGTCGACACTGAGCCACTTGAGCCACGCCGGCCGGGCTGAGCTTGCATTTTCTCAGTCTTTGGGGCTCCCAGAGAGGAGACGGGCTGATCCTATTTCGGTTATAGCTCCTTGTTTTTAGGGCCTTATAAACCGATTCATAAAATATCACTCCAGTTTGGAAGGCTGGGACTTGGCATGAGCATGTGGCGTCTGTGTGAGCCCTTTCCCCGCCTTTGGGTGAGAGTGTGCGTTTCTGAAGGTTTTTTGGCCATTCTCAACAACTAAAATGGGACTTGGGATCTTTTGAAATGTTTTTCAGTGTTTTTTTTTTACGTGGTTATTTTTAGTTTAAAATTTTTTGTCTGTCTTCTGCGGTTATTTTCCTGTCTCCTTTCAGATCTGGTGTAGAGTCTTCACCTCTCATAGTCTCTAGCGAGCATCTGAATTTCGTCTCTTCCTGCTCCACCCTGGTAGATGGAGACATGTCTTGGTAGAGCCAGAGACTCAAATAATAAAACGACTTTTTGCCACGAGGCACTCTCACCATAGGACTCCTGCCCTGGCCAGTGTGTCTCAGTGATTAGAGCGTCGGCCTGCGCACCAAAGGGTCGCAGGTTCGATTCCCGGTTAAAGGCACATACCTGGGTTTCAGGTTTAATCCGAGTGTGGGAGGTAACCAGTCGATGTCTCTCTCTCACATCGATGCTTCTCTCACACATCAATGTTTCCCCCTCTCTCTGTCTCTTCCCCTTCCCTTCCACTCTTTCTAAAAATCAATGGGAAAAATAACCTCTGTCAAGGATTAACACATACACACACACACACACACACACACACACACTCCAGAACTCCTACATGTTTAGAACACGTCTGACAAAGGTAACCTCAAAGGAAGGCATCATGGTCCTTTGCCATCTAAGTTCTGTTCTGATTGTTCTTTTTAAAAAAATATATAAGGGGACCCTTTCCCCCTCCCCACATGGGAGTCTGTACTTGTTCCTTAATAAATTTCTACCTTTGCTATAAAAAAAAGTAAATAAAATAAAATTCTAATAAAATTAAAAAAATATATTATATTGATTTTTTTACAGAGAGAAAGGGAGAGGGATAGAGAGTTAGAAACATCAATGAGAGAGAAACATCGATCAGCTGCCTCTTGCACACCCCCTACTGGGGATGTGCCCGCAACCAAGGTACATGCCCTTGACCGGAATCGAACCTGGGACCCTTCAGTCCGCAGGCCGACGCTCTATCCACTGAGCCAAACCAGTTAGGGCCTGATTGTTCTTTTTAAGTAATTGCAGTTATTTTGTAATATTGTCTGGTCCATTTATAGCATTAACAAGTTATTGTAGTCAGTGTTTAGAAAATACTGTGACTACTCAGAGATTGTATATTGCCAATTTATGCAAGAATTTGCATGTGTGACTGTGTGTGAGTGAGTGTGCGTGTGCGTGTGTGCGTGTGTGTGTGTGTGTGTGTGTGTGTGTGTGTATACTCTGTAGTAAATAATCGGTTGGGGCTTGTGCTTTGTATCCATTAAGATTCATTTGGTTGGAAATGAGAGAGATCAAACTGGCTTCAACACTGACGACATCGCTGCCACGGGCTCACGGAACTGAGGCTGGAGCTCAGGGAAGGCTTGGCCAGACCGGGCTTCTTGGCAGTTGTTTTTTTAAAAAAATGTTTTTATTGACTTAGAGAGGAAGGGAGAGGGAGAGAGAGAGAGAAAAACATCAGTGATGAGAGAGAATCATGGATCGGCTGCCTCCTGCACACCGCCCCCTGAGGATGGAGCCCACAACCTGGGCATGTGTCCTGGCCGGGAATCGAACCGTGGCCTCCTGGTTCCTAGGTTGATGCTCAACCACTGAGCCACGCCGGCCAGGCTCCTATGGCACATATTTTATAATGATGTTTCCTCCGTAAGCCTGAGTGATCGCAGTCTCTGTCGTAATTCTGTGTTTTTCCCCTTTCCGTTGTCTTTTGGATGTATTCTCCGTGAGAACACAGAAAAATCAGTCTAGGGCAAGCACCCTGGCCCTCTTCCGGAATATTCCCATTACTTGATTGAGAAAGAAAATTGAAAACTCAAGCGTGGAGACAGAAAGGAAAAGCACACCCAGCCGTGTGTGTGTGTGTGTGTGTGTGTGTGTGTGTGTGTGTGTGTGTGTGTGTGTGTGTGTGTGTGTGTGTGTGTGTGTGTGTGTGTGTGTGTGTGTGTGTGTGTGTGTGTGTGTGTGTGTGTGTGTGTGTGTGTGTGTGTGTGTGTGTGTGTGTGTGTGTGTGTGTGTGTGTGTGTGTGTGTGTGTGTGTGTGTGTGTGTGTGTGTGTGACTGCCTTTCCCACTGCCGTTCCCCCAAGCAGAGAAATTGGACGCTAAGCGTGTTATCTTTTCCCAGTCCTCTCCTGGGCTGTTATGCAACACCCCTTCCCCCCCCCTCCCGCCCCCCGCCTCCGCCCCACTTGAATAACTCGAAGCAGAGCCAGCCTCCAGCTTCCATAGGAAAATCTGTCTCGGAGCTGCGGGCAGACCGGTCCAGAATGCAGTTGATTATTTAAAGTGCATGCTGGCCGGGACCAGCCAGGTGGCTGGAGGAAGCTCCTGGCAGCCGGGCCCGCCCTGAGGCAGGAGGAGGAGGAGGAATCATGGTCCCCAGAAGGCACGGGCCAGGCCCCAGGCCGGGTGGCCGAGGCGCTGACTTCGTGTTCCAGAGCCGGTGGGGGTGGAGCGCGCGACCCCTGCCAACTCCCGCAGAAGTGTCTGATTTTTGAATCAGCAGCGTCCCCCTTCCCACTCCCTCCGAGGAGGAGAGCTGGAGGGAATGTGGGCCTGGGCTGGGGAGCCTGCCCGGCCTCCCTCCCAGCAGGAGGACTCGGGCCAGAGTGTCCGACACGCGGAGGAGGGGAAGGGAGCAGACACCCTGTTTGCAGCGACTGTTTGCTCTTTCTAAGCAATGCCTTTCGGGTTGCTTTTTTTTTTTTTTTCCTCCACCGCAAACGGTCTGGCTTTCTCAGTCCACTCATTTCTCATGGAAAAGCCCAGAAAAAAAAAAAAAAAAAAGGCTCGTCAGGACATCTGCTGCCCAGTGTTCTTGGGCCTCCTCCAGCCACGAAGGCAGGGCTCCACTCCGCAGGGCCCCCCTCCAGGGCGGCGGGCGATGTCTCCTGCACAGCCAGACG
Source organism: Ia io (assembly GCA_025583905.1). Taxonomy (NCBI): domain Eukaryota; kingdom Metazoa; phylum Chordata; class Mammalia; order Chiroptera; family Vespertilionidae; genus Ia; species Ia io. Next base: position 20,088,298 of record JAJQQW010000024.1, read on the forward strand.
GGGAATTCACTCGCCACCACGGGGATAGGGTTGCACCCTCTGCCTGCAGCCCAGACCTTTCTCAGGCCATTAGCAAGTCATGGATCTGGTCCCGTGTCTCGGGGTTGGGACAGAGCTGGATGGTGCCCTGTAGGGGCAAAGCCCCATAAAGCCCGCCCAAGGGGGCAGAAAATATCAGGCGTGGCTGGTGGTGGGCAGGAATTGGAACTGCCTTCGTGGTGGGAACTTGCCGGGAAGGGCCAAAGCCCCCCAGGTGGGGACACAGGGATACCCCAAGCACACCCGCCATGGGCATCGATGCCACACCCGTGCTCAGGGACACTCAGGGGTGGGGGAGGCGAAACGGGGCTTGGCTTCTCTCCAAGGAGAGGGTGTTATTTATTTATTTATTTATTTATTTATTTATTTATTATTTTAAAAGATATTTTTATTGATGTCAGAGAGCAAGAGCGAGAAAGAGAGAGAAACATCCATGATGAGAGAGCATCATCGATCGGCTGCCTCCTGCACACCCCACACTGGAGATCGAGCCCACAACCCGGGAATGTGCCCTGACCGGGAATCGAACCCTGACCTCCTGGTTCATAGGTCGATGCTCAACCACTGAGCCACACTGGCCGGGCGAGACAGGCGTTATTTAGAGACAGAACTCAGGCCAGAGCTCAGGACCCCTTATGGAGCCTGGACTTGGCCTCCTGGCCCTCACAGCCATCACAAATGTTCTTGGTGTCGATATTTAAAGAAGTACCACTTTCTCCCGGATGATAAACTCTAGGGCACCCCCTCCCAAGCCGGCTGCTGCTTTTCCGTCTCCTCTGTGGAGTCTTCTGACTCCCCGTGCCTGTCGGGGACCTCCTGGCTTTGACTCAGGGGCACCTTGCCCTGTGCGGGGCTGACAGTGGGCAGGGGCCGGCCGATCGTCTGGGCGTCACGCCTGGTCTGTCCTGGGGGCAGGGGGTCCTCTGAGTCACATCTGGACGGCTGGTTGGTTCCCTTTGGGGCAGCAGTTAATCACGTTTTCAGTGTTGAGTGTTTCGAGCCGCACGGGGGCCGAGGCCCTCAATTAATTTCTCTCAGGGGCCTGGTAGGCTTGGCTCTGAGTTTGAAAAACTGCCCTTTTCTGTATCGATGGACTTTTCTCAGTGGTCTTGGCTGTTCTAGTGATGTGAGCATCCGCCTTTCATACCCTCCAGGGAGTGCCTGCCCCCAAATCTCCCTCCATTCCCCTCCTTGGTGCCCTTCTCATAATGAAGACGGAGGTTTTGCACTTGACCGTCCGCAGAGAAATAGCACAGGTATTCTTTTTTAAATATTTATTTTTTTAAAATATATTTTTATTGATCTCAGAGAGGAAGGGAGAGGGAGAGAGAGAGAAACATCAATGATGAGAGAAAATCGTTGATCGGCTGCCTCCTGCACGCCCCCTACTGGGGATGGAGCCCGCAACCTGGGCATGTGCCCTGACCGGGAATGGAACTGTGACCTCCTGGTTCATAGGTCGACGCTCAACCACTGAGCCATGGTGGCTGGGCTCCTTGCAGTATTTTATATACATACTAGAGGCCCAGTGCACAAAATTCGTGCACGGGGAAGGGGGGTCCCCTCAGCCCAGCCTGCACCCTCTCTAATCTGAGACCCCTCGGAGGATGTCCAACTGCCGGTTTCAGCCCGATCACAGGCATCAGGCTGAAACCGTCAGTTGGACATCCCTCTCACAATCCGGGACCGCTGGCTCCTAACTGCTCACTTGTCTGCCTGCCTGATCGCCCCTAACTGCCCCCCTGCCAGCCTGATCACCCCTAACCACCTCTGCCTGTGAGCCTGATCGTCCCTAACTTTCTCCCTGCTGGCCTGGTCATCCCCACCTGCATACCCGCCCCCTTCCCTCCGCTGGCCTGCTGTTCGGTTGTTACTGTGAAGGCGTCATGACCAATTTGCATATTACCCTTGTATTAGTATAGAACAGTGGCAAACCGCGGCTCGCAAGCCACATGTGGCTCTTTGGCCCCTTGAGTGTGGCTCTTCCACAAAATACCACAGCCTGGGAGAGTCTATTTTGAAGAAGTGGCGTTAGAAGAAGTTTAAGTTTAAAAAATGTGGCTCTCCAAAGAAATTTCAATTGTTGTACTATTGATATTTGGCTCTGTTGACTAATGAGTTTGCTGACCACTGGTATAGAAGTTATCTAGCACTTAAACATTCACATATTGCCTTCTACTTTCAGTTCCAAAACGGGAACATTATTTGTCACAGAACAAACTTTAAACTCCTCTCCTCCTAAAGACTTATTCTAACTTAAGTAAAACTGCATTATCTATTTGAAAACAAGTGTTGCGCATTTATAGCTAAAGGATTCTCGGGGGAAGATTTCCATCCGCGCAGAGCAACTTGCCAAATCTTTTGTGACTCCCCGTTGGTCAAAACCACGAAGAACATGAGAGTCAGCAAGACCGGCCGATCTCCGCTAAAGAGAAGCCGATTGCCTCTGTGACTTGCTATAAACTGCGAACTCCCACGAGAGAAGGTTCTGGTAACAAGCAACACGTAACCAGGAGTCAAAAACGATGTTGCTTCCATCTGGCAGATACATCAGCCTTTTTTTCCGAAATGCTTTTATCCCTGGAACATTGTTGTGCGTACCAAAAAAGAAAGGGTTTGAGCCCCGATGAAACACGCGGAAGCAGCCTACCTTGTGCTTGAACGGACAGAGGCGTGCAAACCATGGAACAACGGGCTGCCTATAACTAGCTCAACTTGTTCCTAAAACTTGGGCTTCACATACGGTTAAGTTTAGGGGGTGTTTTTTCCCCCTGAAAATTTATTTTCCCTTCAGCTGAGTCTCTCTTGCTTTATTGAAATGAAATTGAGGATCTCTCCTTCGATCTGCCCTGTTGCCACCTCAGTTGCTCAGAAATCTCTCGAATTGGTCTGAGGTGGAGGTGGGAGGAGCAGATCAGCCACTTGCCTACCTAGGACATGGGCGGAACCAGAGCAGGCTCATGGGGCAGGGGTGGGGAACGTCTGGCCTGCAGGCCCTATAAGGCCCTGAGAAATCATTTGGTCAGACCCTGCCAAGGCATTAGGGGTGACATCATTAAATGTTTGACTACATAGAGCAGACTAATATTTTTAAAATATATATATATATATATTTTTAAATATATTTTATTGATTTTTTACAGAGAGGAAGGGAGAGGGATAGAGAGTCAGAAACATCGATGAGAGAGAAACATGGACCAGCTGCCTCCTGCACACCCCCCACCGGGGATGTGCCCGCAACCAAGGTACATGCCCTTGACCGGAATCGAACCTGGGACCCTTGAGTCCGCAGGCCGACACTCTATCCACTGAGCCAAACCGGTTTCGGCTAAAATATATTTTTTAATTGATTTCAGAGAGGTAGGAAGACAGAGAGATAGAAGCATCAACGATGAGAGAGAATCTTGGATCAGCTGCCTTCTGCACGCCCCCTACTGGGGATCAAGCCTCTGCAACCCGGGCATGTGCCCTGACCGGGAATCGAACCGTGACCTCCTGGTTCACAGGTCGACACCCAGCCATTGAGCCACACCGGCCGGGCTAGCAGGCTCGTTTTTCAGGGGATCATTTTGTATGGCCCACAAATGATGTTATAAGCATTCAAATGGCTCTTCGCAGAAAAAAGTTGTCCCAGCCCTGTTCCAAATGTCCCCTGTACTGTGGCAGTGCCTCCCACATAGTGGTTCTCAGTCAGTATTTGCTGGCTGAATGGCTATCTTTCCCCCTCCCCCACAGGCAGTAGTGCCTGGCTGCTTGGTACCTCTGTGGCCATGACCGTGGGTGGGAAGGTCAGGAGGGGCCAGCTCGGCTTTTCTACCCCTGGTCCTGCTAGTCCCAAGAGTGGGGTAGGGGTCATACCTCCTGCCTAGTGCAAGTGCTAATTTTTTAAAAATATTTTCATTGATTTCAGAGAGGAAGGGAGAAAGAGAGTGAGATAGAAACATCAATGCTGAGAGAGAATCATTGATAGCAAGCACTGATTTTGGACTTCAGGATTGATCAGTTCTTTATTTGGGATCTTAACTAGACAAAAAAAGAAAAAAGAAAAAAGAAAAAAAAAGAAAAACACCAAAAGACCCCCAAAAAACATACACAAAAAAAATCCAATCACAAAACTCTTATTTTTCACCTTTTTTTTTGTAAGGAATTTACATGCAAAAGATGCCTTTTATGAAAACGACTTGGCCTTGGGCAAAGTTATTTAAAGCATTCATCCTTGGAGAGCAACACTTATTTTTTTTTTTTTTCCTTTTTGAAAAAAAGAAAAGAGAGGGCCATTCTCTTTCAAGGATGCTGGGTTTCTGCAGCTGCCGGAAAGTTCCACCGGCTGGGAGCGCTTCCCAACATGTGGAGCCACCGTTTCCAGGCAAAAAAAAAAAAAAGGGTGTTTTTCTACAAACCGACCCTTTGCTTTGGCTAAAGAAGAAAAAGTGATCAGAAAAGAATTTAGGAGGGCCTGAGAGTGTTATGTAAGTCTGTGTGTGTGCGCAAACTCTAACCCATCACCTGGAGCCCGGCCGGTGTGGCTCAGCTTTGACTAATCCAGGCAGTGTAGCTGATGACCTAGCCAAGGCCATCTCTGCTGTTGAGCGAAGGCAGGCGACCTGGACGTGACACAGGAACACACCGTTTCCAGGCAGGGGACAGCCTTCAAATGATCTCAGGCCTGGCCTGCATGGCTCAGTGGTTGAGCATCCACCTAGGAACCAGGAGGTTACCAGTTCGATTCCCGATCAGGGCACGTGACTGGGTTGTGAGCTCGATCCCCAGAAGGGGGTGTGCAGGAGGCAGCCCATCGATGGTTCTCTCTCGTCACTGATGTTTCTCTCTCTCTTCCTCTCTGAAATCAATAAAAAACATATTTAGTAAAAAGAAAGCCTGGCTAGATCCGCATCACTGATCTCGCTTCGGCCCCATCCCACCCCTGTGAGCGGGCTCCGGCTCCCTTGGGACTGTGCGGACCCCTCCACTGGACGGTGCAGACTGTCCCTTCTCGCAGGGAGGCTCCGTGGAGGCCTGCTCCATGCACGGGGTTGGGAATCGCGCCGCCGCCGAGGACTGCACTCATGCCTTCCTTGTTTTCTAGAAAAGAAGAAGCCAAGTAAGGGCGGGCCATCACCGGACTGGCGGGAGCGGAGGAGTGCCATCCGGCTCACCAATGAGCACACGGTGGAGACCCTGGTAGTGGCCGACGCGGACATGGTGCAGTACCACGGGGCCGAGGCCGCACAGAGGTTCATCCTCACCGTCATGAACATGGTGAGTCCTGGCAGTCCCGACCCAGGCAGGCAGCATCCTCATCTCCTCCTCCGTTCAGGGGGAGGCAGGCCCACACACCTGTAGTCCCCGGGGGGCTAGCGGGTGTGCCCACGGTGGATGGCGCTGTTTGACTGCCTGGGTCTGCATGGTGAGTGGGCCCGGCCCACCACTCCTTCTGGAAGCCATCCAAGACCCCTGCTGTGTGGGGGACCCCTCCCCTGGGATTAAGAGCCCACTGAGCCCCGTCCCTGCTCTCCCTGCTCAGAGGAGTCCAGTCTAGTAGGAGGGATCAAGATCCAAATTTAATGCAAAACAGATCCTGCCCAGCCGGTGTGGCTCAGTGGCTGAGCGCTGACCTATGAACCAGGAGGTCACGGTTCAATTCCTGGTCAGGGCACATGCCCAGGTTGTGTGTTTGATCCCCAGTAGGGGAGGCATGCAGGAGGCAGCCGATCCATGATTGTCTCTCTCATTGATGTTTCTATTTCTCTCCCCCTCCTCCTTCCTTTCTGAAATCAATAAAAATGTTAATAGCAACAGCAAAAACTATAAAAACAACAACAAAAAACAGGTCCTGCGGTGTGCAGCGAGGCCTGGTGGGAAGTGGGGACCTCCAATGCGTGGAGTCTTGCTGTATGTGTTTCCTTTTGTGACTGGCTTCTTTCACCGAGCACAGTGTCCTCCAGGTTCCTCCATGTGGTGGTGTGTGCCGGACTCCCCTTCCTCTCTCAGACCCCGTAGTACTCCCTTGTGCACATGGACCTCGTTTTGTTCGCTCACTCGCCCGTGCATGGCCCCGAGTCGCTCCCACCTGCGGGCTGTTGTGAAGGAGGCTGTGGTGAACGTGGGTGTGCAGATAACCCGTCGGAGCCCCTGCCTGTGTTTCCTTTTAGGGATCTACCCAGAGGTGGGATTGCTTTTGCTAACTCCTCGTGCTGCGTGGCCCTGGTTTCTGAGAAAGATTTCTGTCTTTCCCAGTGGCTGGATAATGATGGGTTGCGGCCACTAGTCTACCCAGAGGAAGCCCAGACGGCGGGCTGGGGGCCTGGCCCCGCTCCTGACTCCTCCATCTGCGGATAATTTCATCTCATTTTTTTTTTTTTTAAATTGTCCGGGGCACGAGTGCAAGGAATAAACCTTCATTACAACAACTGAAGTAGTCATAAGACAAAGCTCCTATTTTTATATTTCTTTTATAATTTCTCTTTTTTTAAATATATGTTTTTGTTGATTTCAGAGAGGAAGGGACAGGGAGAGAAATAGAAACATCAATGATGCAAGAGAATCATTGATTGGCTGCCTCCTGCACGCCCCCTACTGGGTATCGAGCCTGCAGCCCGGGCATGTGCCCTAACTGGAATGGAACCTCAACCTCCTGGTTCCTAGGTCGATGCTCAACCACTGAGCCACGCTGCCGGGCCTGCTTTGTGTTTTAAAAGATCCCTCTGCCTGGCTCTTATCCAGGGACGTGGAGGCCTGCTTCGAGCTCTGTGTCCCCAACAAACCACTCACCTGCCCAGGTCCATGCAAGGGAGAAGCCTCTTGCCAGCTATCTCTGGGGTCCCCCAGCGGGCAGCGCAGAGAGAGGGGGTGCTATGTCCCCGGCTTACGGCTTCCCACGGTTTTCCAAATGTTGCATAGTGTCTTTTTCCATACGTAACTTGATTTTCCTTCGTTTGGGGGCGGGGCGTGGTGACACAGGAGCTGGGATATTTTAAAGAGCAAATCGCAGCCGGGCCCAGAGAGCTGACACCAGCAGACCTGGGTCTGGGCAGCCCCGCTGGAAAACGGGCCCCTGGACAGAGCTTCAGTTGTTCTCAGCTTCCTTAACAACCACCGGCAGAGCGAGACGCTGACGCGTTCCAGGCAGGTTCCGTGCGGGGGGAAAATGACATCAATTTTACTCAATGACCAGGCGGAACGGATAAGCGGCCTCTCTCTGGCGACCAGAGAGGACAGCGCGGTGTGTGAGCACGCCCTGGTCCTCAGACCCGGCGGCCTTGGGGGGTGAGGGGATGGGGCTTGTTAAATGCAGCCGTCGGGGCCCACCCCAGGGTCTCCAAGCCATAGGGCCTGGCCTGGGCTGCAGTGTGTGCCCTTCCAAGTCCCCAGGTGATGTTGGGGCTGCTGCTCCAGGCACCCCACGAGGCGCTGTGGGAGGGAAACACCCCTCCTGTGTGGGGTCCGAATGGTGTCCTAATTGCAGAGTCACTCACAGTCCCCAGGTGCCCCTGGGGAGGCTCTGACTCACACGGGTAGGGAGTGCTGTTGTGAAAACCCTCTTGGGCCCGGCTGGCGTGGCTCAGTGCTTGAGCGTCGACCTATGAACCAGGAGGTCACGGTTCGATTCCCGGTCAGGGCACATGCCTGGTTGCAGGCTCGATCCCCAGTAGGGGGCCTGCAGGAGGCAGCTGATTGATGATTCTCTCTTGTCATTGGTATTTCTCTCTCTCTCTCTGCCTCTCCCTTTCTCTGACATCAATAAAAAGTGTATGTTTAAAAATAAGGTCTGTAGGCAGGCATTTCCCCTCAGTGTGCCCCGTCCAGGGGAGCAGGTGTGGGAGCCGGACCGCCGCTAAAGTGCTTGCCCCCTGGCGGGAGCTGTCCCACATTCGGCTGCCTCCCACACGGCCCAGCAGAGTGCAGGGCCGACGCACAGGACCGTGCTGGCAGCCGGTCCGCCAGACGAAAATCGGACAACAGCCACCACACACAAAGCAGCGGGCCGCGGAGACATGTAACCGAGTCTCCCGACTGTTTTTTCCCATGGAAATTCCTGCTCAGGACAAGTCTGGAGGCAGCGTCCATGCGATGTTTGGAGAGACACCTGGCCGGGCAGGGAACAGCGCGGCGCGGCGTCTGGAAATTCTGTCTCGGGCGTCCAGCGCGGGCTGCGCCCTGGCGAGTGGTCAGAGCCCCGGCTGCAGCTGTCACAGTTCCTTGGCAGCCTGGGGGGCCCAGCTGGGCGGGCCCACTGCCGCTGTCCTGGCTGGGTGACGTGGGGACACGGCCAGGGAGGGGCGGACGGGACCCCTGGGGAGGAGCTGTTCACAGGCCAAGAGGGTTTTTGTGGTTTTTTAAAAATATGTTTTTATTGATTTCAGCGAAGAAGGGAGAGAGAGAGAGAAACGTCAATGATAAGAGAGAACCATGGATCGGCTGCCTCCTGCACGCCCCCTTCTGGGGATGGAGCCTGAAACACGGACATGTGCCCTTGACCGGGAATCGAACCCTGACCTCCTGGTTCATAGGTCGAAGGTCAATCACTGAGGAACACCAGCCAGACTAACCATTAATTTTTAAAGTAATATATTTTTTAATTAATAGAACTTATATTTTATGATGTATAAATTCATGAATTTGTAGTTTATATCTTTATATTTTATGTCTTAGATTTATAGAAAAATTGAACGCATAGAGGTTTCCCATAACGTTTCACGGGTTACTAACATCTTACATTAGTACGTTGGTTATAACTAATGGGTCAGTATTGGTCCATTATTCACTGGAGTCCACCACTGGCTCCGACTTCCTTCGTTTTTACCTAATATCTCTTCTCTGTTCCGGGATGCCATGGTATTTTTTTAAAATGTTAGGTTTACCTCTCTCCTTCCTTTTCTCTCTTGGTAGGTTTACAATATGTTCCAGCACCAGACCCTGGGGATTAAGGTGAACATCCAGGTCACCAAGCTCCTGCTGCTGCGACAGCGCCCCGTGAGTCCCGTCAGCGCCGCGCGCAGGAAACGTCCCGGGTCTGGAAGCTCCGAAGGAGCCCGGGGTTGTCTGACTTACCCATGCTCCCAGGCTCTGCAGGTGGCATCAGTGTGCCTGGGGCCAGGGACCGGGGATGTCTGGGGGCAGGAGGGCCGGTGCCGTTACTGGAAGCTCAGGGTGTAGCCGTCCGTCCGACCGCTTAGAATCTCGAGGGAACCCTGAGCAGGGGCCTGAGCTCCTCCCTCCCCCGCCCAGCACGTCTCAGCGGTGCAGAGCGTGGTGGTGGCGAGGTCTCTGGAACCACGGCCGCCCTTCTGTCGCTCTCTCTGAGCGTCAGCCCACATTTGGAGTCCCCGTAGCATTGCTCTCTGGTCTTTGGATCGAGTGCTCCCCGTGGGACACTCCCACGGTCAGGCAGGAGGGTGACGGGGAAGGCCGATGCTTGGGGGGCGCATGCTGTTCAGGTCACCGAAAAGGAATACTTGCCCTTTTTAAAAAATATATATTTTTATTGATCTCAGAGATTACTGATTTTGAGAGAGAGAGGAAGGGAGAGGGAGAGAGAAACATCAATGAGAGAGGAACATCGCTGATCGGCTGCCTCCTGCATGCCCCTTACTGTGGATCGAGCCCGCAACATGGGCATATGCCCTGACCGGGAATCGAACCGGCAACCTCTTGGTTCCTGGGCTGATGCTCTACCGCTGAGCCATGGCAGTCGGACAAAGAACACTTTTCTTTAATAACATAGTCTTGCCCTGGCCGGTTGGGCTTGGTGGAAAGAGCGTCGGCCTGCAGACTGAAGGGTCCCGGGTTCCATTTCGGTCAAGAGCACGTACCTCGTGTCTCTCACATCGATGTTTCTCTCTCTGTCTCTCCCCCTCCCTTCCACTCTCTAAAAATCAGTGGAAAAATATCCTCGGGGGAGGATTACCGGTAATAAAAAATAAATGAACAGCATGGTCTTCATTTGAATGTACAAGTAGACCCACAGTGGCTTCTGTCTGCATCCCTGTGTCCACCCACCAGCGTTAGGTTTGTATTCGGGGAAGCGTGTCTGGCACGGCGCCCCCGCGGGCAGCTGTGTCCACCTCACACTGTAGCCTGAGCACCAACGCCCACTTCCCAGGGCCTTGGCTTCTCTCAATTCCCCCTCCTTCCGCCCTCCGCCCCCCAATTTCTTTCAGGCCAAGCTGTCCATTGGTCACCACGGAGAGCGGTCCCTGGAGAGCTTCTGCCACTGGCAGAACGAGGAATACGGAGGCGCCCGGTACCTCGGCAACAACCAGGTGCCCGGAGGCAAGGATGACACGCCCCCCGTGGATGCTGCCGTGTTCGTGACCAGGTAACGTGGGAGGCGGCCTGCACCCCCACACGTGCTTGGAGCAAGCCGTTTCCTGTGGAAGAGGGAAGAGGGCCATTTGCTAGAAATTCAGGCCTGGTCATCGGACCGTTGGCCACCTGTCCGAGCCTCAGTTTCCTCATCCGTGCAGTGGGGATAACAGCAGAAATGTGGAAGCAACTCCCGTGTCCATCAGTGGATGCGTGGGTACACAAAAGGCGTCTCTCTCACACCGATGTCTCTCTCTTTCTCTCCCCCTCCCTTCCACTCTCTCCAAAAATCAATGGAAAATATCCTTGGGTTGAAGAGTAACAAAACAAGAAAAAGAAAAAGAAGAAAATGGTACAGATGCTAAATTTTGTGTTCGGTGTGTTCTACCACAATCAAACATGTTTAAGAATGTCCTTTTCCACCAGAGCACATTCCGGGGTGCTGATTGCACGCGGGTGGTTCTGAGTGGGGGTGCCCGGGAGGGGGGAGACTGGAGGTCAGAAAAGCAAGATTTCCTTTTCTTTTTTGTAATCCTTTCCTGAGGGTATTTTTCCCATTGATTTTTAGAGGGAGTGGAAGGGCGGAAGGTGGGGGGAGGGGGGCAGAGACAGAGAGAGAGAAAAACATGGATGTGAGAGAGACACATTGATTGGTTGCCTCCCGCACACCCCCTGACTGGGGCTGGGGATCAAACCTGCAACCCAGGTATGTGCCCTTGACTGGGAATCCAACCCAATACCCTTCGGTGCGCAGGCTGACACTCTAACCACAGAGCCACACAGGCTAGGGCAAGATTTCTTCAGCTGCAGGCAGGGCCTATGCCAAGGCCTGCCGAGGACTGAGCCCAGCAGCCAGCCCAGGGCCGGCGCTCTCTGTCTCCCTTTGGTGCCGGCACCTCCTGAGCTACCTGAGCCATCCCGACGGCGCCCAGTTCTGCGGGGCTGCTGGGCCTACGGGATTGGTGTCTGCCCGCCCCGTCAAGTCCTCCACGCCCTCACAGATGTTAAATTAAAGACCTCCCAGCAGCCGGGGAGGCGGTGTGAGAGTGGGGGGCGGCCGCCAACTTGGCCGAGAGGTATTGTTTAATAATTAGAGGCTGAGAGCTGCAGTTCCCCCGGTCGGGATAATAACGGGCTGATGTTTTCCCACGGAAATTGGGTGTGAGGCCGCTGCTGCGCGGGGGGAAGCTGCTCCTTCCTCCCAGCGTGATCCGGCCCAGGGCCGCTCGGGCCCCGTCCTCGTCCCACACCGACGCCAGCCCAGGCGAGGTTTCTTCTTGTTTGTGTCCCCCCTCCCTAGCCCTCCATGGGCTGAGCCTGAGCCCAAGAGTGTGTTCCCCTGGACCCCCACCAAGCCTGCAGGCGGCCAGCGCTGGGAGGGGAGCACGCAGGACATCATGGCAGCGGGAGCTGCTGGGCAGGAGCGCAGGAGCTGGTTGTCAGCCACTGCGGCCACGGCTGGGGCGCCAGAGCACCCCTGAGTGGACCAAGTCGGGGGCCCCGGGGCCCGCACAGAGGACTGGGACCTAGGCGTCCACACCTCGCTCGGTGTTACCTGTGACTCTGTCTCTCCCCAGGCCCCGAGCCCTTTGTCCCCAAGAGCAGCCAGAGGCCAGGATGAGGCTCTTGTACCTGCAGGATGGGGGTGGGGTCAGGTTTTGAGCAGCTTCACTCTCTCTCTTGTCCACCGCCACATACCTGGGGGGACCAGGGGAGCTTTAAAGAAATACGTTCAGGAATGACTCTGGCCCGTCCAGCGTGGCTCAGGGGTTGAGCATCATCCTATGAACCAGGAGGTCACTGGTTCGATTCCTGGTCAGGGCACAGGCTCGGGTTTCAGGCTCGATCCCCAGTGCGGGGCGTGCAGGAGGCGGCCGGTCCATGATCCTCTCCCATCACTGATGTTTCTCTCCCCCTCTCCCTCCTCTGAAATAAAAAAGTGGATACATCTAAGAAAAGAAACGACTTTTCAGTTACCTTCTGGTTCCAGCATCTAGACCCCGAGGCTGCCCGAGCAGTGGCTTGGGGGAGTCACTGTGGGTTGAGGGTATTGACCAGTGATTGTTTCTGATCCGCGACGTGGCCCACGCTTCTCCCCGAATGCTCTCAGCTGTTGGAAGGAGGCGCTCCAGCCACCGAGTGGTCCATGTGGGAGAGTTTAGCTGGAAAAGGGGGGTCCTGTGTGGGTAGGTGGGGGCTGCACTCGGAAATGCAGATGAGCTGCCATGGGCAAGCTCTGCCGGTCATGACTCTTCATCGTCTCCCGTGACAAGTGGAGCGATGACGTCGCGATGGGCGGGACGACTCTCAGCGTGGACAGCGTGTGCCTCCCCCCCCCCCCCCCCCGCCCCGTGCTGCATGCACCTGACTGCTGTCCTGTGTTCTTTGCAGGACAGACTTCTGCGTGCACAAAGACGAACCCTGTGACACCGTCGGTGAGTTCCGAGTTAAAATAATAATGGAAGGGCCGCGGCATCCCTTTCGATACTTCCTGCCTTTTCCGTCGCCTCTTCTCTTGTAGAAGTGGATCTTTTGACTTCATTCTGCTTATTTTTCCAGAAAAGTGTTGCCAATTCTTACGGCAGGAGGCATCCAGACAGAGGGTTCTAAGGAAGACGGGAAATGTTAAGGCAGGGGACGGACCACGGGGTGGCCCCTAGGTGACTGTATTTGGGGCGCACTTGTTTCTGAGCCTCCAGGCCCCCAGTGCCGGGGAGGGAACCCCCCTGAGTTAACGCGATTGTCATGAGGCAGAGCTTTGGCTGGTTTGTTCGCGTGCCCACGGATGGTTTTCTCCACGTGTCCTGGGTGAGGTGTGAGCGGGGTGAGCCCTGGCAGCAGCAGGCTTTGCTTTCTGGTCACATAGCAACGCTGCCACCAGCACATTTTCCTTCTTCCCCTCCCTCCCTCCCTCCTCTTCCTTCTCCTTCTCTCCCCCCCCCCCCCACCACTTCCTCCCTCCCCTCCCCAGGTGTACTGGCTTCTCATAGGCTTCCGATTGGCCCATTCTTTGGGCATCAGAGTAGATTGCGAGGTTCCCAGGGGCCCCCTAGAGGGGTGAGGTCAGCGACTGCCTGAATCTCTCTTCCAGAGGTCACCATCCAGCGCCGCCGAGTGCGAACTTCTGCTCCCGATGTGCTCAGCGCCGTAGGAGCACAGGCTAGGACTGGGCGGTGCACCCCCTGGTGGAATTCACATGTTCAAAACCCGGCCTTCCCCTGGAGGCCGGTTGTGTCTCATCTCCATCCTTCTCTCTGGCTTTGCCACGTACAAGCCGGTGGTTTTGGTTAAACCTTCATCATCCTTGCCCTGGCCGGTTTGGCTCAGTGGGTAGAGCGTCGGCCTGCGGACTGAAAGGTCCCCAGTTCGATTCTGGCCAAGGGCACATATCTGGGTTGCAGGCTCAATCCCCGGCCCTGGTTGGGGCTCATGTGGGAGACAACCAATGGAAGTGTCTCTCACATCGATGTTTCTCTCTCTCTGACTCTCCCCCGCCTTTCCACTCTCTAAAAAAAATAAAATAATCTTCGTAATCCTTAAAAGGATCACTTCAAAGGGGACTTCAAGGCCCTTTGAAATCTGGCTGGCGACGACAGCTGCCATTGATGTCACCTGTCAGTCTTTATAGGTTGTACTTTGCCCGTCCTCTGAACAAATCTGCGAGCTAGGTGTCGGGCATGCTTCCCCTTTGGGGCCGTGTCCGTAACGGAGTGACTAGACTTCTCAGTGTGACATAGGCCTTGGTAGAGGGACCGCTGACCCTGTCTCAGTCTGGCTGGGCTGTCGGTGACAGGTTCATGCTGACCTCTGTCCACTGCCAGGGCTGCTCGGCGGGGGCTGTCCTCCCCGTGCCCATGACTCAGCTCGGACGGCCACCACACTTCCGTCTCGGCTCCACCCTCCAGCTCCCTGAGCTTGTCCCCATGGAGGCACCAGTGCCTCATGTGCCTCCGAGGACTCTGTGCTACACAGACACGGGCTTTCCCGTGTGCTGTGTCCCTCAGCGCCTGGCCCAGGGCTGGGAAGACTTAGTCCCCACTGTTGGTGAATGAATGATGACTGGATGAGTGATTGAATGGACGAATGATTGAATGGATGAGTGACTCAATGAATAGGAATGAATGATTGATGGAATGGACGAATGATTCAATGACTAGAAATGAATGAGTGATTGAATTGTTGAATGAATGAGTGAATCAGTGAATGAATATGAATGAATGAATGAATGAGAGTGAATGAGTGAGTGAATGAATGAATGAATATGCAGGAACTTCAGGGTGTCCTTCCAATGTGCATCTGATTACAGGCAGCCCTTGGGTTACATCAGACTCGACGTATTTCGTTTCGTGGTTACGTCACCATCTCCCATTTATTTATATAAAAAAAAAAAAGAGTTCCGTCATTTCGACCTACGTACGTATGTGCTTTATGTATTTTATTATTTACCACAAGTGAAGGTCAGGAATTGTTATCTTTCTTTTAATTTTTTATACTGTGTCACGTCATTACTGCTGTGTCTGTGCTCCATGTGAGCGACGTAGGTGCTGACGTAGGTGGGTTCCGACTGACGGCGAAAATCGCGTTACGTCGCGCTGTAGGAACGGATCTCCGACGTCACCCCAGGACCTGCTGTATGTGGTTTTCTCTCATATGACTTAGCGCTGGCTTTTGTTTATTCTCCTCTGAGTACATAACCCTCATCTCTGCCCTGAGCCGTGAGGATGTGCTGTCTGCCAGTTGACGAGAGAACCTCCCCGAGTTCCACGTCCCCCCACCCATCCGCCCGAGAAGCTTCTCTCGTCCTCTCTCATGCGGGGCTGTCGGACCGTCCTGTCCTCAGAAGGGCGCAGTCTGTCCAACCCGCGGCCTTTCCCGTT
This sequence comes from Ia io, assembly GCA_025583905.1. Taxonomy (NCBI): domain Eukaryota; kingdom Metazoa; phylum Chordata; class Mammalia; order Chiroptera; family Vespertilionidae; genus Ia; species Ia io. The sequence continues at coordinate 20,103,519 of JAJQQW010000024.1, forward strand.
TCCCACGGTATCCCACGGTTCGACTCCATAAAAACGATGAGTGTCTTTGGTGTGGTTTTTCTTTTCTTCCTTTTTTTTTGGAAACGCCAATTCCACTTAATACTTCCTCCTCCAAGTTCCCACGGCTTTTCTCTTGCTTGGTTTCAAACTCTTCCAACATTTTCTATTGTCTCCTGTCTCCTGGACCCCATGGTTACAAAATCAAACAGGACCCAGCAGCTGTGCCTGGGCCGTGCCAGACGTGCCTGGGGAGCGGCCCCGGCCTCTCCTCTCCACCTTGGCCGAGCCGCTGATTCAGTGGAAGGCTTCCCGGAGCCACAGGGCGAGGGGACGGGGGAGCCCGTGGGGCCGGCCTCACGGGCTGGTTGCGGCATTGCTTCTGCCATGGAGCGCCAGCTGCCAAGATAAACATGCGTTTGGAGATCCAGCGGCAACCCCCAGAGGTTTTCGTCTTGGAAAAATAAATCTGGAAGTGTTGGGCCAAGAGGCCCTCTGCGTCCACACCCAGGGCTGCTCAGCCTGCATGCGAGCGTCGGAGGGAGCGGAGAAGGCAAGGGTGCTGGCGAGGGCGCCGGGGAGGCCCGGCTCGGAGCCGAAGGAGGGGCTCCGGGCGGATGCCCCCGGCGCTGCTGCTCCCCACTGTGTGCCCGTGGGCCGGTCCCTTCACCCGCCGTCTGCGGCATGGTGGCGGGACCCCTGCGTGCCGGCGGTGGGGTCAGAATGAAGTGCGCACACAAGCACATGCACAGCGGGTGGCACAGCGCCCACCGCCGTGGGAAGTGGTGGCTGTGATTTTTATTAGCTATTGCTCGAAGCTGACCGGCTGTTGCAGGGTCTTAGTTTCAGAAGGTACCTGGTACTTCCAGTCAATCAGCCATTCTTGTCCACTCTGCCTTCAGAATACAGTTGACCTCTTTTTTTTAAAAAAAAAAATATATTTTTATTGACCTCAGAGAGGAAGGGAGAGAGAGAGAGAATCATGGATCGGCTGCCTCCTGCACGCCCCACACTAGGGATCCAACCTGCAACCCAGGCATGTGCCCTGACCCGGAATCGAACCGTGATCTTCCGGTTCATAGGTCGACGCTCAACCACTGAGCCAAGCTGGCCGGGCCAGTGGACCCTTTTAAAAATATATACATATATATTATTGATTTATCATCATTGATGTTTCTATCTCTCTCTCCCTCTCCCTTCCTCTCTCTCTGAAATCAATAAAAACTTATTTAAAAATAAAAAGGAAAGTGAGCGACCAAGGCAGCCAGTACAGACAAAGAGCTTTGTGTCCTGTGGCGCTCCGGAGCATGGGAGGCTAGGAGAAGGGTAAGGCAGATCAGAGGGGACCCCGGGAACACAGTGCCCGTTCCCACCTTTACACTTGGGGTGAGGAGCGGGGAGCGGGGAAGAAAGATGTTTTTGCCTCTGCACAATGGCGAGCGTTGTCTCTCTCAGATCACACCCCTCAGAGTCCCCCCTGGAATGTGTGATGACGGAAGAATCTGTGGCAGAGTAACCACGTCTGCTTCAACCCGTTCTTTTTTTTTTTTTTTTTAAAGTTTATTTTATCTTTTTAGAGAAGGGAGAGGCAGTGAGAGAGAGAGAAACACCAGTGATGAGAAAGAATCATGGATCAGCTGCCTCCTGCACACCCCACACTGGGGATGGAGCCCGCCACCCGGGCCTGTGCCCTGTCCGGGTATCAAACCCTGACCCCCTAGTTCATAGGTCGATGCTTAACCCCTGAGCCACGCCGGCCCGGCCAGAATCGATTTTCCTTGTGCTGGGGTGTCTGCCGTCCTTCAGAGCAGTTGTCCTCTCTGACCTCTGCCCGGAGGTGAGCCCTCTGTCCCGGTCACTAATGATATGTCCACACATTCCTTTGGGTGGGCGAATACTGCCCCCCTAGAAGGGGCAGGGCATGGGTGGTCTTGCTCTGGGATGGCCGCGGGCACGAGTGCTTGGACCCCAGCCCGCCCGCTCGGCGTGGGGAGGCTCAGAGGCTGCCCAGGTGCACACGTCGCCCCCACCCCGTGCTCCCCTGGCTCCGCGCCCACGCCCGTCGGGGCGCCAGGCTTTGCAGAAGATCCGGCAGAACAAAGCCCCCTTGTTGCTGTCACACCTCCGTGTTCCAACATGCCAGGCTCCCCTCATCCTGGTGAGCCGTCTGCCAGCGAGGTATCCAGAGCGAGCCAAAGCCGGCCGGACGCCCAGACTCAAAGCAGAGAGCCGTCTGCACACCAGGGCACCTCCCCGGGGCGTACCTGGCCGCCTGCTTCCTCCCGGCTGCTGTGTTGGTGTTTAGGCCACAGTCGGCGTTGTTCCAGGTGGATGCGTCCACAGTAGCTGCGGGGCAAAGGGCAAAGGGCAAACTGTTGGGCGATCGCCGTGGTGCCGTCAATGCCGCCCAAACCCTCTGGGGGCCAAGGCGCGATGCCATTGACTAGGATGGTTTGGGGCACAAACCCACTTGGCTGACTAGGTCACGGCATTAGGGTCTGGACTGGGCCCCTGTGTGGGGGCCAAGAGCTTCTCCAAGGCTCTCCGATGGCGCCAGCCCCTGGCTGGGGTCCCCGAGCCACCGGCAAAGGTGCCAGCTGGGGTGAAGGTACCTCTCGGCCAGGCCAGCCCTGAGCTCGGGAGGAAGCAATGGGGCTTATTCCTGCTGCCGGGAGCTGAGCGCCTTAGATGTCGCGGAATTGTGGGCAGTGTCACCCCAGCTCTCTGACTTCCCACCAGCCCGCGCAGAGCAGGCTCCCACCCCGTTTGTGATTTCTTAAAATATATTTGTACTGATGTCAGAGAGGAAGGGAGAGGGAGAGACGGATAGAAACATCCGTGATGAGAGGGCATCATGGATCGGCTGCCTCCTGCACGCTCCCCACACTGAGGATTGAGTCTGCAACCCGGGCAAGTGCCCTGACCGGGAATCAAAATGTGACCTCCTGGTTCCTAGGTCGATGCTCAACCACTGAGCCACACCAGCCGGGCTCCACATCTTTTAAAGCAAATTCCTGAAGGACTTGGTTGTCCTGAGAACAGCGTGGAGGTTTGAACACGTACAGGGTCTTCAGCATATAGTTCTGACTGAGCCAGTATATGACTGGTTTCAGAATGAGTGAAAATTGATATATTACATTAAAGGGAGAGATGTAAGTGTGTTGGGATGTCTGTTATCTGAGGGCAATATTTCATCTCAAAAGGACCATAAGGCCCGGCTGGTGTGGCTCAGTGGTTGAGCATCGACCTATGAACTAGGAGGTCACGGCTTGATTCCCGGTCGGGGCACAGGCCCGGGTTGCGGGCTCCATCCCCAGTGGGGGGCGTGCAGGAGGCAGCCGGTCTATGATTCTCTCTCACCATTGAAGTTTCTCTCTCTCCCTCTCCCTTCCTCTCTGAAATCAATAAAAACACATTTTTAAAAAAGGAAAGAAACGTAGGAGAGGCCCCCAGTTACTTGCCCTTCTGTCTTCAGCTTCCCGGATGTCATGTTCATAAAAGCACCGGGAGAGTCCGTGACGAACACTGCCCTCCATGTGAGACCCTCGCGTGCTTGGCGGAGTGTTTGCTTGACAAATACTTTCTGTTCATATCTCTCTCTCTCTCTCTCTCTCTCTCTCTCTCTCTCTCTCTCTCTCCCCCCTCACTCAAAATAACTGTAGCGATAGATAAGATCTGTCCGGGGCTCAGTACCTGAGAAGTGCTTCCCTGGCATGCCTCATTGAACCCTCCACCCCGGGAGGTGGCTGTCAGTCTCATCTTACCAATGGGGGCGGGGGAGGGGAGGCTTAGAGAGGTGGCACGGACGCCATCATCACCCAGGTGCTAGACGGCAGAGCGGGGGGCACACACACCCCCGAGACCAGAGCCTGCCCACTTCAGCCCCTGCTGGCCCAGGAGATGCGCCGTGGCTTATGTCCCCAAGAATGGCACCATGTCTGCGTGGCAAACTGTGGCTGCTGAGTTGGGTCCGATTAAATAAGCAACATTCTGGTTCTCTTGGAGCAGGGCATTCAGCACCCTTTTTAAAAAACATATATTTTTATGATTTCGGAGAGGGAGGGAGAGAGAGAAACATCCATGATGAGAGAGAATCATGGATCGGCTGCCTCCTGCACGCCCCACACTGGGGATGGAGCCCATAACCCGGGCATGTGCCCTGACCGGGAATCGAACCTCAACCTCCTGGTTCATAGGTTGATGCTCAACCACTGAGCCACACGGCCAGGTGCAATGTCCTTATTTTGGCATCCTGTCAGCAGCAGGAGCCCTGCCCAGGCCCCCTCAGGGCATGGGAGGGAGGGCTTCTCGTGGCAGGTTGACTGGAGCTCAGGATGCTGAGTCAGCATCCGCATGGCAGCCAGCTTCCTGAGTTGGGTGTGGGGACTTCTTTACTGAGGGGCTCTCGTGTCCTTGCCAGGGGAGTGTTTATGGACTTTTGCTCAGGAGCTGGTGCCCAGAGCCGCCCTCCCCACACCCCTGCCCCACTCCCACGCGCGGCCCAAGAGCCAGGGCCACCCTCGAGGGGCCTAGATCAGAAGTCCCCTCGGTACTGCCCTCGGCCCTCGGCCTGGGTCTTTGAAATTCCGCCTTTCATCCCCAAGAGGGTGGTTTCGCTGGGCCAAGCATTCGCAAGAAGTGTGGTTTCTTCATCCTTCTGAGAACGCGGTTCTTTTTTCTCTGCTGACTTGGCACGCGTTGCTGCGCACGGCCCTGCATTTATGCTTCCTGTGGAAATAGAGCTGCTAGCGTGAGAGGGAGTGAAGCCGTATGTCAAGGTCGTCCCAGGCAACTTTCTAGAGCATTCCATCGCACGGGTCCTTGGAATAGAGTCAAGGCAAATTGTAGACACAGCTCACGTGGTCCATAGGCATCCTGACAGGGGATGAGCCCGCAACCCAGGTATGTGCCCCGACCAGGAATCGAACCGGCGACCTTTCGGTGCATGGGATGACGCTCAACCAACTGAGCCACACCGGCCAGGGCACGCTATTTGCTTTTAAATGTGGTTCACAAATTTATTATTTTTATATTTTTAACTTTTTTATTTTTGAGAGGAAAGGAGAGGGAGAAGGAGAGAGAAACATCCATGATGAGAGAGAATCACGGATCGGCTGCCTCCTGCACAACCCCTCCTGGCAATCGAACCCGCAACCCAGGCATGTGCCCTGACTGGGTATCGAACCATGACCTCCTGGTTCCTAGGTCGAGGCTCAACCACGGAGCCACGCCCGCCGGGCTGGTTCACAAATTTAAATCACACCTCCAGCCACTTAGAGCACAAGGGCTTGGGAATGAGCCTGAACTCAGGACTTGATCTCAACCACCGTGGTTGCCAGTGAATAGCCGTAAATTTCTTTCTTGTCATTGTCACATGGCATCCCAGTGACAACCAGGATGGTGCTGGTACCGTGAGCGGTTGGTGGGAGCCCAGGATGGTCCGAGGCGTGGGCAGCCGGGCCAGCAGCTGGGACTGTTTACCCGGGACTGTTTGCCGGATGAACCAGAGTTTACACTGTCCTGTGTTTACTTCTGGAATCTGCAATCCCCTGGCAAGTCTGTAAGAATTATGTGCTGACGCCATGCAATTTTCTCCCGACAAAACAAGGAAACCTCCTTGCCCCCAGTTTCCGCACCAAAAAGGTGCTCCTCCCAAGAAGCGGAAGCGGGCGGCGGAGGCAGAGTGTCTGCCCTGAGATGACACGGCGGGGGGACAGGCCGGGCGGCTCCTGGGGACGCGGTCGCTGTTGGGGATGAATTAAATGTGCTTCTCCAGCGTCGGAAAACTCGCTGCAGCCCTTCTTGCCTGTCCTCAGCATCTCGGATTTAAAAAACGTGTTTTGCCAGGGGTGTAGGAGACAGGGAGTTGGGATAGAAGCACACAATTGTGTGTTGACCGTGAACTTCCTTCATATCAGAATCAAAATCCAGGGGACTTAAAAAAAATATGTACACATTTTTTTATTGATTTCAGAGAGGAAGGGAGAGGGGGGAGAAAGAATCATGGATCGGCTGCCTCCTGCACGCCCCTAATTGGCGATGGAGCCCACAACCTGGGCATGTGCCCTGACCGGGAATCGAACCGTGACCTCCTGATTCAGAGGTTGATGCTCAGCCACGGAGCCACGCCGGCCGGGCCTGGAGGACTCGTGTGTGTGTGCACCTCCTCTGCCTCTGTCCCATGTCTCCTGGGATAAGTGAAATATAATCAATAACTTCAGTCTTCATAGCAAGTATACATTGGTTCTATTCTGTTTAAGCCACACACAGAAAGAAGGAGACAATTAAAAAGAGCTATAACGACTTCACCATTTCTTGGAGGTAACTGCTGTTAATATTATTGCCTCTATCCCTTGAGTCTTTTTATCTTTAGGATTAAGAGCATTGGGACCTGGCCACGTGGAACCTCTACTCCATCCCACCCACGTCTCTGTATAAACACATTAAGGTTTAGGGAAATCTTCTAAGTCTGAAAAGATTATTCACTGTCGTTGGTTTATCAGAACTCTGGTGAGGGAGGCCCGGGGTTTGCCTGGAGGAGCGCGAGTGTTGGAGAGAGAGCCCTGCTTCTATCTGAGGCTGGTGGCCCAGCCTCCATTTCTCCGTCTGTGAAATGGGGCCATGACACTTGCCAAGTCAGGAAGGGCCAAGCATGCGAGCAACACCTGCCCGTGGACAGGACCCTAATAAATGCTATTGCCTCCCTGCTTCCCTTATGTTCCAAGAAGCTCTGCAAGCATGTGCAATTGATGCTTTTATTTTTTTGAATATATTTTTATAGATTTCAGAGAAGAAGGGAGAGAGAAACATCAATGATGCGAGAATCATTGATGGGCTGCCTCCTGCACGCCTGAGCCCACAGCTCAGGCATGTGCCCTGACCGGGAATCGAACTGTGACCTCCTGGCTCATAGGTTGACACTCAACCACTGAGCCACGCCGGCCAGGCTGAGTTTTCCTCTTTTGTGGACGAGCTCCTATGTGGGGATTAGATGGGTGTTTGCTGGTTGGTGCCTTTGCAGCCGGAGTGATGGGGTCTGTGCCAGCCGCCAGCTCACCCTCCCTCTGGACGGCTGTTTCCCCCGGGGAACGTGGAAGAGTGTGGCCTTTGCTTCCCGCTGAAGCTCATGGTTTCGTGCCCCTTTGACCCTGCAGCCCTTACTTTTACAGCAGCCTGGGGTCCCCCCCGACGTGGTTGCGGGATTCCACGCGCTTGTGCACCGTCACTCGTAAATGCACTCGGGTGTGTCAGGGCCCTTTCTTTCTCTTTCCCTAGCTCGGCTCGAGGACCAGGTTGCTCACAATCGCAGTGAATCGTAAAAAGCACTGGACCGCCCTGGCTGGTTTAGCTCAGTGGATAGAGAGTCGGCCTGTGGACTGAAGGGTCCCAGGTTCGATTCCGGTCAAGGGCACATGCCCGGTTGTGGGCTCGATCCCCAGTGTGGGGTGTTGAGGGGGCAGCCAATCCATGATTCTCTCTCATCATGGATGTTTCTCTCTATATCTTCTCCCTTCCTCTCTCTGAAATCAATACAAATAAAAAAATAAAATAAATAAAAAGCACTGGACCTTGCCCGGCTTGTGTGGCTTAGTGGATTGAACCTTGTCCTATGAACCAGGAGGTCACGATTCGATTCATGGTCAGGGTCCATGCCCGGGTTGCAGGCTCCATCCCCCAGTAAGGGGGTGTGCAGGAGACAGCCGATCCATGATTCTCTCTCATCATTGATGTTTCTCTCTCGCCCCCCTCTCTATTTAAAAGTCAGTTGAGCCCTGGCTGGTTTGGCTCAGTGGATGGAGCGTTGACCTGCGAACCAGAGGGTCCCGGGTTCAATTCTGGTGAGGGGCGCATGCCTGGGATTGCGGGCTTGATCCCCAGTGGGGGGCATGCGGGAGGCAGCCAATCGGTGATTCTCATCATTGATGTTTCTATCTCTCTCTCCCTTTCTCTTTGAAATCAATAAAAATATATTTTAAAAAAAAAGTCAACTGGAAAAAAATAGCCCTGGACCTTCACCCACCCTCGTATGAGAACATTTTTTTTTTTTTTGTAACTAAACCGAGCCTTTGTTTCTAGCTTTCCAGAACTCCTCTGTGCCTTGGGCAAATTAAAAGGCAATTACTGGAAGGCTCTGTGCTGAGCGGCTCCCCAGCCTGTGCGTTACCTCAGCAGAGTGGGGAGTGGGGACTGGGACCGCCTGCTCCGGCCCGGGTGCGGCGGAGGTTGGGGACGTGTCCGTGTGGCAGGGAGTGTGCTGGGTCAGCAGACGCCCCGGGGACAGCAGGCTCGGCACAGCTGGCCTTGGCTGTGGCCCTTACCCCCTCGCCAGACGGCTTCTCCCTGACGTGCTCATCGGATTGTTTGTAATTAATTTATTGGCCCCGGAGGCCTGGCCTGGGCCTGGGATGGTGCTGCTAGGTGTGGCTTTAAGCTCACGTGCATGTGTGTGTGTATGTGTGTGTGCACCCATGTGTGCATGCAAGTGTGTGCATGCATGTGCATGTGTGTGTGTGTGTGTGTGTGTGTGTGTGCACTGCACGTGCATACCAGCAGGGCTGCGTGGGAGTGTGCGTCTGGCTCACTGCTGGCCACTTCACAACAAGCCACAAAGAATGTTTTGGGTTTTTTTTATATAAAACCAGAGAGATGACCTGGAAGGCCCTGAGGAGCCGGACCACGTCCTTGCTGGAGGTCACGGTCACCTGCACGGCTGGGTTGGGATGTCCATGAGCAAGCCAGCATCGCGGGGCCAAAAGCCATTCTCTGTCCCTTTCATCCGAACGTTCTCCCCCCTGGCCCCGCGTGTTGCTGGTTTCTAGTGAAAGTGGACACACAGTGTGGTGCCCGGCTCGGTGGACCCCGGGTCCCAGCGCGTCTCCCTGCAGCGGGGAGGCTGGCGAGCGGGTCGGGGCTGCTGGAGGGACCAGGCAGGAGGGAGTGGCGCAGGTCCACCCCAGGGTGAAATGATATCCACAAAGAGGATGTTACCCGGCCGGCGTGGCTCCGTGGTTGAACATCAACCTAGGAACCAGGAGCTCACGGTTCGATTCCAGGTCAGGGCACATGCCCGGGTGCAGGCTCCATCCTCAGTGTGGGGCATGCAGGAGGCAGCCGATCCATGATTCTCTCTCATCATGGATGTTTCTCTCTCTCTCCCTCCTCCTCCCTCCCTCTCCCTTCCTCTCTGAAATCAATAAAAATATACTTAAAATTTTTTTAGAAAAACACTTGATAGGCATCTGTTGTGTTACTGTTATTACTAGGCTGAGGCAAGAGCGTCGCGTGCCCACCGATCCCGCTGTGAGCTCTGGAAGGCAGGCCCAGCCCGTGCCCCTCGTCACCCCATCTGCCATCTCTTCACCGTGCGTCTGCCCCCTCTCCCTGGCGAGGGTGGACCCGGATTCTGAAGGCTGTGTCTGTGTCTCCGCTGCAGGCATCGCTTACTTAGGAGGCGTGTGCAGCGCCAAGAGGAAGTGTGTGCTCGCCGAGGACAACGGCCTCAACCTTGCCTTCACCATCGCCCACGAGCTGGGCCATAAGTAAGTGTGGGACCCTCGGCCTGTCTAATGCCTCTCCATGGACGTGTCTCTGCACTCCAGTTCCCCGCAGGCGGAGTCCGTGCTGCCCAGTGCCCCTGCTTCTTCCACAGCGTGGACCCCAGAGCTCCCCCAACCACAGGCTCGGAGGGTTGAAATCTTTCTTTTTTTATTGATTTCAGAGAGGTAGGGAGAGGGAGAGAGAGAGAAACATCCATGATGAGAGAGAATCATTGATCAGCTGCCTCCTGCACACCCCCTGCTGGGGATGGAGCCCACAACCCGGGCATGTGCCCTTGGCCAGGAATTGAACCGTGACCTCCTGGTTCATAGGTTGACGCTCAACCACTGAGCCACGCCGGCCGGGCTCTGAGGGTTGAAATCTTAATGCGGGGTTTGGGTCTGTTCTGAAAGCATCTGCTGGAATGTGAAGAGGGTTTTCTCAGCCTCTTCTACTTGCATTTCTCTCCCGGGATCAGCATGATATCTGAGCCACTCTCAACCCAGCATTCAAGTAATGGGTTTTATTTCTCTTCATCTGGTTGACTTCCTACTTTCTTTTTAGCCAGTTTCCAAGCCCATGTTTCTGAAGGTAGAATGTCTGTGCCTTAACTTTTTTTTTTTAATATATTTTTATTGATTTCAGAGAGGAAGGGAGAGGAAGAGAGAAAAACATCAATGATGAGAGAGAATCATCAATGATGATTGATCGGCCGCCTCTTGCATGCCCCACACAGGATCGAGCCCACAACCCGGGCCTGTGCCCTGACCAGGAGTTGACCCGTGACCTCCTGGTTCATAGCTCGACACTCAACCACTGAGCCACGCCGGCCGGGCGTGTGTGTCCTTGTTGGAACTAGGGCTGTTGTATCACCGACGGTCGGGGTCGGCCTTTCTTGCAGACCAAAAAGGGTCTGCGGGCAGGCACGGCGCCGGGGTCTGCTTTTCCATCAGGCCGTCCAGGCTCGGTTTCCAGATGCGCTCCTCCCTGGCCCCCCGGGTCCTGCTGTCCTTTGCTACTCAGCTCCCGGGGCCATCAGCGCCGGACTGAGGGGCAGTCGGGCACGCGAGCAGGGTGCTCTGGTCTCATGCCAAGGTGCATGGCCCCCGGCCCAAAGTGTGCGTGTGAGCGTCCTCCCAGCCCCGTCTGTCTGATCCAGCTTCCAGAACCGGACAAAACGCTGGGGCTCCTGTCCTCTTGTGATTATACTTTCTCCACGTGCTGCTGAGCGTTGCCGGGTCTTGCCATGCATTCATGGGCAAGCCCGCTCCCGTCCTCCCTGCCATCTGCCTCGGCCATGTCCCTCCTCCTCCTCCTGTGTCTGCCCTGAGCGGCAGGACTGGCTTCCGAGGAGGGGCTCCTGGGGCCTCGCAGGGCCCCCTCCTTTCCCCGCCCCCGCCTCCCTCTCCCACACCAGCCAAAGCAGGCTCTCCTTCTGCCCCTCTCTGGGGTGATTGTGAACGGGAGGGACGGGACAGCTTCCGGAGCCGCAGGAGCCTTCTGGCCGGTGGCCCCATTCAAGTGGCCTTTGTGCCCTAAGCGGGGATTTCCCACTGCCCAGCAGTACCAGGAATCACATGGAAATCACCAAGATTTCCTTTGGAGTCTGATCCTGGACGCAGAGTCCAAGGTGAGGCAAGGACACTGCTTGTAGCCCGGCCCCATGGCTCCGTGCTTGAGCGTCGACCTGTGAACCAGGAGGTCACGGTTGTTCGATTCCCAGTCAGGGCGCATGCCCGGGTCGCAGGCGCCATCCCCAGTGTGGGGCGTGCAGGAGGCAGCCGATCCATGGATCGCTCTCTCTCTCACCATTGTTTCTATCTCTCTCTCTCCCTCTCTTTTTCTCTCTCTCGCCAATCAATGAAAACATATTTAAGATAAATGAAGTGTTTTCCATGGGGGGTTACTAGAACAGCTTCCGCACCCTGATTTTGGAATCTCTTCCGCCCTCCCTGGTCGTCCTCACCTGTGCTTGGAGACACCCACACGGGCGGCTCCGTGTCTCTGGGGGAACCACACACTGAGAGGCTCTGTGTCCGGAACCCCTTTGCCTTCTACATCCCGGATGGGATTCTGCAGGGAGGACCTCCTTCCCTGTCTTAATAACCCACTCTCTGCTACAAAGTGGCCGCTCCTTCCCTGTCTTAATAACCTCCTCTCCGCTACAAAGTTGCCGCTCGAATAACCCCCTCATCGGCTACAAAGTTGCCGCTAGTGAAAATACCAATTACCGCTTGGGCGCCGCTCCTGGCGTTGCCGGAGACTGCATCCCACCCTCTTCCCAGGACGGCTGCTCCGAGCCGGAATCCAGAGGGGCTTTGGGGACGAGCTGAGAGCTGCGTACTCCATCATTAAGGCGGCCAGCAGAAGCTATTTTTATCCTGCACCTTGAATGCCAGTCTAAGCAGGCGTGATTAACTGCAAGGAGCCTGTAATTTGCACTAGGGGAAGTGAAGATTTTTTTTTTTTCTTAAAGATAAAAAGGATTGCTTCAGAAGAGCCTCTAAATAAATAAGTAAATAAATAAACAAACAAGCAAACGGAAAAGAAAGAGCAGTAACAAAGCCGCCAGTGTTTCAATGGTGTGGAAATTTCAACAACAAATCTTTGGCGTCTAGAGAGACAGCACTTCACGGAAAGCCCCTCAGAGTAGCGTTTCATAATTGAGCAGGAGGAGGTTTCCACGTCTGAAATCCCTCCGTTCCTTAGACTCTCCACCCTCAGGGTCTCGTCTGTAGGTGAAACGATGTGGGCCTTGAACTTGGGGCAGGGCCAGACTCCACCAACAGCAGTGCGCTCCCTGGACGCGCCAAAACTGTGCGCTTGGATTTCCCGGGGAGCTGTAAAGGGTCCAGATGTTTCTCCCATGCACTTCATTTGCCGGTGTGGCATCTAAATATTTTGATTATTTCTTTCTTTTACGTTGAAAGTAAGCAAGCTACGGGATAATTGTTTTGTTTAATGTATTTTTATTGATTTCAGAGAGGAATGAAGAGGGAGGGAGAGAGAGAAACATCAAGGATGAGAGAGAATCATCGACCGGCTGCCTCCTGCACAGGGATGGAGCCCGCAACCTGGGCACGTGCCCTGCCCGGGAATGGAACCGTGAACTCCTGGTTCAGAGGTTGATGCTCAACCACTGAGCCACACCGGCCGGGCAAGACTTTTATTCCCAGAGTGCAGGAAGCCCTGGGCTTGATGAGAAGCTCTCCGTCGAGTATTCGGTCATATCTAGCTTTGCCATTAGCATAGTCCCTGTGTCCCTATGGAGAGTGTTTTGGTCTTTGCCTCTAAAGTGAATTCAGGCCCGACTGTGATGGCTCAGTGGTTGAGCCTCAGCCTGTGCACCAAGAGGTTGCTGGTTTGATTCCCAGTCAGGGGACATGGCCAGGCTGTGCACTCCATCCCCACGAGGGGGCGTGCAGGAGGGCAGCCGATCCATAGTTCTCATCATGCATGTTTCTCTCTCTCTCTCTCTTCCTCGCTGAAAATCAATAAAAACTTTTTTTTTTTTTTTTTTTTTTTTAAATCCCAAACCTTCTGAGAGTGGGACAGGCAGGCTGAGAGCCTCCTAAAACTGCCGCTTCCGGAGTGCCTCAGACACGTAGGGTTTGGGGAGAAGCAGCGTGCTCCTTGTCTCAAGATCCAATCAGACCCCGGCCCTGAGTTATTGTGTGGGATGCGTCTGGGCCCCATGTGACAGGAGGCCAGTCTGTGTCCCGAATCCCACAGCCCCTTGACGTTAAAATTACAGTGTGCGCTTCATACGCCTCGTTTTTGTGAACTATGACGCTGCCAGAGGAATAGACGCCCTGGGACGCAAACCTACAATAACACGAGCCTCTCAGTCAAGTAGTCCTTCATTTAAACGCAAATGTCACGCCTCCCAGCCCCAGGGCTAGTCCATCAAACTGGAGCTTCACCAAGGCACTTACTTAGCGTTTGACCATTTTTAGCCGCCAAGTAGCAAGCATGACTGACAGAAGTAGGTTTGGAAGTAACATCAGTGGGCCCTGGCCAGCGTGGCTCAGTGGTTGAGCATTGACCTATGAACCAGGAGGTCACGGTCAAGGGCACATGCCCGAGTTGCAGGCTTGATCTCCAGTAGGGGGTGTGCAGGAGGCAGCCGATCCATGGATCTCCCTCATCGTTGATGTTTCTCTCTCTCTCTCCCTCTCCCTCTCCTTTCCTCTTTGAAATCAATTAAAAAAAAGGGGGGGTGGGATTGGATCCTGGACCCTGGAAGCAGAGGTGAGAAGCCCATAGGATAAGTGTCCCTGTCCCCTCTTCCTCCCTCGGCAGCTTGGGCATGAACCACGACGACGACCACTCGTCCTGTGCCGGCAGGTCCCACATCATGTCGGGGGAGTGGGTGAAAGGCCGGAACCCCAGCGACCTCTCTTGGTCCTCCTGCAGTCGAGATGACCTTGAAAACTTCCTCAAGTAAGTCCTGGAGTCCCTCTGTGCCTTCCATGCAATAGAAAGTGCTTCCCGGAGACGCACCACGGGGCCTCCGCACGTGTGGGAAGGGGCAATGGATCTCAGAATGCTCAGCTGCCCTAAAGCATGGTCAGGGCAGGACCTCCCATATCGGCCAAGCTTTCTCCCTCATGTGCACCGGGTGTGCCGTGTGCGCCTGGTGTGCCGTGTGCACCTGGTGTGCCGTGTGCGCCCTGTGTGACGTGTGCGCCTGGTGTGACGTGTGCGCCTGGTGTGACGTGTGCGCCTGGTGTGCCGTGTGCGCCTGGTGTGCTGTGTGCGCCTGGTGCACCGTGTGCGCCTGGTGCGCCGTGTGCGCCTGGTGTGATGTGCGCCTGGTGTGACGTGTGCGCCTGGTGTGACGTGTGCGCCTGGTGTGGGCTGTGCGCGCCTGGTGTGGGCTGTGCACCTGGTGTGACGTGTACACCTGGTGTGCCGTGTGCGCCTGGTGTGGGCTGTGCGCCTGGTGTAATGTGCATGCCCTGCGAGGCGCAGGCATCTGATATGATGTTGGGCACCCAGCTCATATTCATAAATGCTTGTTGGTCGATTGAAATATCAGCACCGTGACCGTGCCTAGGAGCTGCTTCCTTTCTCTGCCATGCTGTGACCGTGAGTGGACACCACTGCGGCGGTGGCCGTGGCTGGAGCAGACAGATGCTCTCCACACCCAGGCTCCCTGTGACAGGGACGTGCCTCCACCAGGGACAAGGGCTCACTCAGTATTTCTTACTGATTGGAGTGAGGAAGGGAGCTGGAGAGAGAGACATCAGTGATGAGAGAGAATCATGGATCGGCTGCCTCCTGCACGCCCCCTACTGGGGATCGAACCCGCAACCTGGGCATGTGCCCTGAGTGTGACCTCCTGGTTCCTAGGTGGACGCTCAACCACAGCCACACAAGTAATGTGGAGGCGAAGCCTTCTCAGTGACTCAAAATCAAAACAAAAACCCGAGAAGTACCTTTGTGTGTTGCCTTACCTCTTGCCTGTTTCAGGTCGAAAGTCAGCACCTGCTTGCTGTTCACGGACCCCCGGAGCCAGCACGCCGTGCGCCTCCCTCACAAGCTGCCTGGCATGCACTACAGCGCCAATGAGCAGTGCCAGATCCTGTTTGGTACCAATGCCACCTTCTGCAGAAACATGGAGGTAAGCGGCTTGGGTGGGGGGTGGGGCGGCCCAGGCAGGAGCGCGTGGAGGACACAGGTATTCACACTCCACGCACCTGAGCACACACACACGTGTATATGCATCCACACATGTATATGCACATACACAAGCATGCATATACGTCTACCGTCATGGGCATTTGCACAGTGCATGCCTAGAGAGCCGAGTGCACACACGGGTGCACGTATACACACGCTTGTACGCTCAGAGTCAGGTTTTGTTATGTAACGTGTTCACTAAGAAACCCATATTGCTATAGTATGCCTTTGTAGTTATTTTGTATTTAGAATTATATTTGCATTGAATTGTTTCCTTGGTAACCTTCTGTCCTTCATCATCATGCATGGACAGATAGTACTCTGAGAAGGGGTTCGGAGTCTCCACCCGGTGCCTCCTCGTGGGAGGCCAGGTGCTGGGCGCCCAGGAGTAGCGGTTCAGCATCTGTCCCCCAAGGCATGTGCTGGCCTGCGGGAGTTATATTTTTATTGATTTCAGAGAGGCAGGGAGAGGGAGAGGGAGAGGGAGGTAGAAACAGCAATGATGAGAGAGAATCACTGATGGGCTGCCTCCTGCACGCCCCACACTGGAGATCGGCCTCACAACCCGGGCCTGTGCCCTGACCGGGAATTGGCCCTGACCTCCTGGTTCATAGGTCGACGCTCAACAACTGAGCCACGCCGGCGGGGCTATTCTTTAGGTGAAATTTGAACCCAGAACCTCCTTCCACTGGACTCCATGTGCATTCTTTTGGCATTCACCATTTGGAGCCTAAAGAAGCCATTTCCTCGCCCAAAGGTTTGGGGTGAAGAACTCTGGGAAAACGCTGCTTCAGGTGGCGTGGGAGCACCTGGCTTCCACTGTGCGCCAGGCCCTGCTTCCTGGAACACCTGCATGGCAGAGAACCAAGGACAGTTAGGGCCCCGCCCATCCTCCCTCCTAGGGCCCTGGAGACCCCCACCCTCCGTGTCCCCACCAGCATCGCGTCTCCCTTGTGTGCAGAGGCTGGTGCTGTGCGCTCAGAGCTGCCCATGGAAATAAGAAGTGCAAAAAAAACAAAAACACATTGGCATCGCCTCATTGGCACTTGTTCCAAGTCCTTGGCAAGTAGAGCCGTCTCCTCTTTTAGCCAATGGTAATGTGATGTTTTTAATTCAGGAAAGCGTTTCAAGAAAGTCCAAACCTGCACGTTATAAACAGCGGGTAGTAAATATTTATTAGAAAGGGGAGAGGAACTTGACCGATGAGCCCAGTCCGGTCTTTTTTTTTATGCCGACAAGTCACTCCTATGCAGGACAGCATCTCCGTCAAGGTGAGACTGCGGGTAGTGACAGCTGGAAGGAACAGCGTGGCATTGCCCCCTCCCAGCCCCCATTGTTTTTAAGTGAATTTTTTACAAATATATTTTTATTGATTTCAGAGAGGAAGGGAGAGGGAGACAGAGAGAAACATCAATGAGGAGAGAGACTCATGGATCAGCTGCCTCCTGCATGCCCCCTACTGGGGATCAAGCCTGCAACCTGGGCATGTGCCCTGACCGGGAATCGAACCCTGACCTCCTGGTTCATAGGTTGATGCTCAACCACTGGGCCACACCAGCCGGGCCCCATGCATAGTAATTACAATGTTACTGACTATATTCCCTCGGCTGTACTTTACATCCCAGAGACTATCTGCAATTACTGATCTGTACTTCTTAACCTCGGCATGCCCATGGGTATCTTTTTTTAAAAATATATTTTTATTGATGTCAGAGAGGAAGGGAAGGGGGTGGAGAGAGAGAACCAGCAATGATGAGATCTCCTACTGGGAATCAAGCCCATAACCTGGGCATGTGTGCCCTGACCGGGAATCGAACCATGACCTCTTGGTTCATGGGTCAACGCTCAACCACTGAGCCACACCGGCCGGTCCAGGTATTTCTTTTGATACATCTTTCCCGGGGTTGTCACGCTCAGCTCGATTTAGGAACTACCGATCTAAACGAAGCCTGCCCCTTTAACAGCCACGGACACACCTGGCCAGAGTGGGCGGCTGCCGGACGGGAGCCTCGCCCTGCCCCTCAGACAGACGGGCCAGGCCGTGCGGTAGGAAGCTGGGTCGGACGCCAGGGTGAATGCCGCCGTGCCTGCCTCGGTCCCAGCTTCCTGCCCGGCAGCTGCAGCTTCTCTCAGAACTATGGGCTTTGGCAGCAGATGGCCCCAATTTTCCAGAAGCGTTTGAGCGTTTACAGTAGACATCCTCCTCAGAGCGCTCTCCCGCTCTGCGCTCTCCCTCATGCCTGTTCCCCTGGCCGGCTGCACACCTGGGTGCCCTGGCCCTGCCCTCCCCCAGGCCATCCCCCTTCCCCTCGCACCAGGTGGCCCCAGCCAGCCCCAGCCAGGTGACGGTGGTCTCTGCCACAGCCTTTAGGAACATGCAAGGAGTGACCAAACCCGGGACTCATGGAACCTTCCAGAACAGGCCTGGCATGCTGGCGCGGGGAAGGGCTTCAAACTGCAGGAGTCTATGTGGAAAATGTCGATTAGTCACTTCCAATGCCAGCGCTTAGCGTTTTACTTTATCTCCCTCTTGGCTGGTGTTATCAGCAGCATATTTCGGAGGGTTTTTACATAACCCTTCCCGTCAGCACTGCGTTGAGTCAGAGCGTCTCTCCAGGCACTCAGCGGTGCCGCATGAGGAAGGGGATCGAGACCACCTGGAGGGGACTTCACAGTGGCACAGCCGGTTAAGAGAGACACGGTCAAGCCTCGAATGAACAAGCAGGGTGTCTTTCTTCCGAGGGACCCACACCTCCCCGTAGTGCCACAGCGTCCTGGGGAAGGCAGCTGCCCCGGGCGTATTTGTTACACAGCATCTCGAGGGCCTTTGCAGCACAATGCACTTGACATGACATCCACGCGGCAAACATGAAAGGCAGACAGTGAGGGAACAGAACCAGGGAGCAGTTTCATTTCTCTGACGCTTTGTGCCGGGTCAGTGGCGTTCCACTGCTACTTAAGGACAGCTCCTAGGGCGGGGAGTTGGGGGACCCTGGGCACCCCCACCCCTGATTTGGCTTGGGTCACTGCACTTTTATCTGCAGAAACTGTTTTAATATGTGTTTTACATATATATATATATTTTTTTTTCATTGATTTTTAGAGAGGAAGGAAGAGAGAGAGAGAGAAACATCAATGATGAGAGAATCATGGATCGGCTGCCTCCTGCACATCCCCTACTGGGGATGGAGCTTGCAACCTGGGCAAGTGCCCTGACTGAGAATCAAACTGTGACCTCCTGGTTCATAGGTTGACGCTCAACCACTGAGTCACGCCAGTCGGGCAGAAGTTCCTCATTTTAATATAATATAATTAATTAGTGTTTCTCTTTATAGTTCAGACGTTTTGTGTTCTGTTGAAGACATCTTTGCCTGACCTCATTCTCCTTTTTTTTTTTAAAATTATTTTTGATGATTAGGAAAGTTTTATGGAAAAGCGCTGTCTATAAAATGTGTAATAAACAGTTCACGCCGCCTTCTTCCTCCCTCTCCTGCAGGGCCCGTTATGTCTCCAAACCCCCAGCCCCCGCCCCATACATTCCTCCTGCCTCAGCCGTGTCCCCAGAGCTCTCGGGTCAGAGGGCGTGGAATCAGCCATTTAATGAGGTGCCGCCGGTCGCTCTCTACGGGACCAGCTGGTGCTGTGCCCCGGGCTCTCATCTCTTTCCCGCTCACGTGGGGCGCGGGGGCTTTCCTGAACCCAAGTGCGCAGTATTCCGCTTGAATCATCAACTTCTCTTGGGCCCAGAGCAGCTTCCACATCCTTGGACACAGAGGCGCTGGGGCTGTTCTTAGCTCTCGGTCCACACCCCTCGGGCGCTGCTTTCCTGCCTTTTCCCCTTTGTCTCTGTCCCTTCACATCTCTTTCTTCTCATCACTCCTCATCTGAGGGTACTTTCCCGTTGGTTCTTTTTTGTTGTTTTATTTATTTTTTTTAAAATATATTTTTATTGATTTCAGAGAGGAAGGGAGAGAGGGAGAGAGAGATAGAAACATCCATGATGAGAGAGAATCGTGGATCGGCTGCCTCCTGTAAGGCCCCTACTGGGGATCGAGCCTGCATCCCGGGCCTGTGCCCTGATGGGGAATCAAACCCTGACCTCCTGGTTCATAGGTCAACCCTCAACCACTGAGGCACGCCAGCCGGGCATTTTTCCATTGATTCTTAGAGAGAGTGGAAGGGAGGAGAAGAGAGAGAGAAACATCAATGTGAGAGAGACACATTGATTGGTTGCCTCTTGCACGTGCCCCGACCACGGCCGGGGATCGAGCCTGCAATCCAGTTGCGTGCCCTTGACCATGAATCGAACTCGGGACCCTTCAGTCCTCAGGCTGATGCTGCTCTATCCACTGAGCCAAACCGGCTAGGGCTGTCGCCTCCCCTTCTGGACGCGTTCTGCCATCAGCAGCATGGGCAGCGCCTGTTCCATGCAGATGTGTGAGATTCCTGGGAACTGAGCCCGGCACACCCTTGGCGAGCCCCTCAGTGACTGCCCCGAGCTGTGCGCGGACCCCGAGCTCACGCCGCCCAAAGCGCACCTCCAGGTCCCCGGCCTTCCCTGGCGGGCACGTGTCCCCACTCCAGCTCATGTGTGTTTGTTGTTGTTGGTTGGGTTTGGCCTCCTGCAAACACCGTCTCTTAAAAGAGCCGTAAGAACATCTGGTCTCAATTTTCCGACCAGGAGACGGGGGTCTGGGTGCAAGTAGTGAATCTGGGAGGTGATCCCAGGAAGCACGGTGAGGGGACAGGGCAGTGGGAGGAGAGAGGAGTCAGAAGAGGTGTACCGCCCAGCCGGCGTGGCTCAGGGGTTGAGCACCTACCAGTGAACCAGGAGGTCAGGGTTCGATTCCGGTCAAGGGCACGTGCCCGGGTTGCGGGCTCGATTCCCAGCGTGGGGCCTGCAGGAGGTAGCCGATCCACGATTCTCTCCTCAGTGATGTTCCATCTCTCTGTCCCTCTCCCTTCCTCTCTGACATCAATATCTAGATACAGACACAGATTTTTTAAAAAAAGAATACAGTGTTTAAAAAATATATTTTTATTGGTACATGAGACGATGCTCACCCTCTGAGCCGCACCGGCCAGGCACCTTTTAATTTTTTTTCTGACCTCCAGATTCATGACCTTCCTTCTCCCCTCCTATTTCAAATTCCAAGTCCAAACCCATCGCTGGGCCCCCGGTGACCCCGCGGCCCGCACGCGGTGTTCTCGGCAGTCATATTTCTCCTCTTTGTCAGCAGCATCTGATGTGCGCGGGGCTGTGGTGCCTGGTGGAAGGAGACGCCTCCTGCAAGACCAAGCTGGACCCTCCCCTGGACGGCACCGAGTGTGGGGCAGACAAGGTAACCGCCTCTCACCATCCCAGTGGGCAGCCCCGTCCCCTGGGCATTGGGCCCATCTCCCAAGAAGCCGTCTGCACTGTTCCCTGGGGAGGAATGCCCACGGAGCCCACTCGGGGCTGAGGGCCACTTCCATTATCCCTTTTTTTTCCTCATAAGATGCAAGAATCATTTGCTTATTATTATTTTTAATATATTTTTTAATTGATTTCAGAGAGGAAGAGAGAGGGGGAGTGAGAGAAACATCAGTGATGAGAGAGTCATGGATTGTCTGCCTCCTGTACGCCCCCTAGTGGAGATCGAGCCTGCAACCCGGGCATGTGCCCTGACTGGGAATGGAACCGTGACCTCCTGGTTCATAGATTGACGCTCATCCACTGAGCCACATCGGCCGAGCTGCTTATTATTTTTGTTAAATTAACACTGTTTGTCAGACAAGTGGATTTACTTACAAACTTTTACATCAATAGATCATAAATGGAAAAGCAGGGTCGCTTGTCTTACAGGAAAGGCTGTGGTGAAATAGATTTAATGAGAGCAGCTGTTCCGTGCTAGCTCAAGGTTAAGAGAGCGAGCCTGCCACCTGGTCTTCTTTAGCAGGGGGATGGACGAGCGTTAGAGAAGAGAGGTGTCGCCCGGCTGGTGTGGCTCAGTGGTTGAGCACCGACCTAGGAACCAGGAGGTCACAGCTCGATTCCCAGTCAGGGCACATGCCCGGGTTGCAGGCTTGATCCCCAGTAGGGGATCGATCCCCAGTAGGGCGTGCAGGAGGCAGCCGATCCATGATTCTTATCATTGATGTTTCTATCTCCCTCTCCCTTCCTCTCTGAAATCAACAAACTATATTTTTTTTAAAAAAATAGAGAAGAGAGGTGTCCAGGGCCAGCCTTGCTCCCTAGTGGCATGGCGAGACAGAAGGAGAGGCTGTGATTGGCAACCAGCACCTCAGCTCTCCCCCTCCAGGCTTCGTGCCACACACGTTGGGAAGTTCTGTTTTAGGGCCGGCTTCCTCTTGTCCTCAGAGGGAAGCCAGCGTCGCCCACGTGGGGCCCGCTCGTCCTCTCCAAGCAGCAAACTCGCCCCTGACGTTCAAAGCCCCAGAGCTGGCCACGCTGCCCTCTGGGGTCAGATTCCCTCTCACGCAGCCACATTCGCAGAAGCCCAGGTCTCTCCATGCGCCACGGGGACTCCGCCCTCTGCTGGGCACTTAGCACACCCGCGTGGAGCACATCCAAGTGGAAGTTTAGGGCGAGACCCCAGCCCCGAGGGACGTGGGTGTCAGGCCGCGCTGAGTGAGGAGGTCGCAGAGGTAGCAAGCTCGCCCACCCCAACCCAGGCTGCTGGGACGTCAGGGAGGCAGGGCGATGGGACCGCGGGGGTGGGCACCTCGTCACGTGGGAGGCCTGCTGTGTTGCAGTGGTGCCGCGCGGGCGAGTGCGTGAGCAAGACGCCCATCCCGGAGCACGTGGACGGCGACTGGAGTCCCTGGGGCGCCTGGAGCATGTGCAGCCGCACGTGCGGGACCGGAGCCCGCTTCCGGCAGAGGAAATGCGACAACCCCCCGTGAGTGCCCCGCCTCCCCGGCACCTGCATGGGGCTCTCGGCCCGCGGGTCTCATTGCCCCCAACAGGGTTTGTCTCACCAGGAGGCGCAAGGACACGGAACCACACCAGGCCGGGGTGGGCGCATGTCAGGGGGCATCCTCGGCCCGGCTCTTTCTGGGAACAGAGGCACCTCCATCCAAAGGCTTCCAGAGCCCGGCCAGTATTGCCCAGTGGTTAGCGTCCCCCTAGGAGTCAGGAGGTCACGATTCCATTCCCGGTCAGGGCACATGCCCGGGTTGCGGGCTCCATCCCAGTAGGGGGTGTGCAGGAGGCAGCCGATCCATGATAGATTCTCTCTCATCATTGATGTTTCTATCTCTCCCTCTCCCTTCTTCTCTCTCTCAAATCAATCATCTCTAGCCGGTGTGGCTCAGTGGATAAAGTGTTGGCCTGCAGACTGAAAGGTCGCAGGTTGGATTCCGGTCAAGGGCACGCACCTCGATTTCAGGCTCCGTCCCCGGCCCGTCGGGTGCGTGCAGGAGGCAGCCAATCCGTGTGTTTCTCTCACATCGATGTTTCTCTCTGTCTCTCCCTCTCCCTTCCACTCTCTCTCAAAATCAGCCCAGAAAATACCCTGGGGGTGGATTAACAGCAACAACAACAAAATCAATAGAAAGAAAAGATTTTTTAAAAAGGCTTCCAGGGACAGCTGGAGGACAGACAGCTGGAGGACAGACGCTCCGGGCCGGCTGTGTCTTGCTCCTCAGTGGAGGTCATTCCAGGGGAGCCCGCAGGCGGGGAGGAGGCAGCCCAACTCGGGCTGCTGGCTGCTGTGGGAGCTGCCGGCCACGGCGCTTACCTGCTATCTCAGTGGTTGGCAAATCGCGGCTCTTTGGCCCCTTGAGTGTGGCTCTTCCACAAAATACCATTGATGTTTCTATCTCTAATACCATTGATGTTTCTATCTCTCGGCCTGGGCGAGTCTGTGTTGAAGAGGTGGCGTTAGAAGAAGTTTAAGTTTAAAAATGTGGCTCTCCAAAGAAATTTCAATCATTGTGCTGCTGATACTTGGCTCTGCGGACTGATGAGTTTGCCGCCCGCTGGCCATCTGAAGCCGTCCTCCTGGCGCTGGGACCGGAAGTGGCACTGTCCGTCTTCTTCCTCGTAGGCCCTTTCTCTGATGGGGGACCCCGGCCCTCTGGCTCGTCTTCGCGCGTCGGTTCGGAACGCGTGGGGCGAGGTGTGCGCCCAGTCAGCTTCCCTCGCCACGCGGGTTTTGCTCTTCTCTCGGAACTCCCCCTTTTCACTCTTTCTGAAAACGGCCCGCTCCCCGTCTCCTGGGCCCTCAGCTGCATCCCATTAATGCCGTAAACGAGCGCGGTATAAATTATGACTCACCCGAAAGGCTTTTTATCCACAATTAAGTCATGTTGATGAATAATTAGCAGACCCCCCGTGTGTGCAAACCCTGCTGCCCTGGCGGGAGCCCAGCCCGTAAATCACACGCTCCGGGGGGGCGGGCGGGGGGCAGAGGCGCTAAATCTCTCGGGGCCGCTCCCCTGGCCAGCGTGGAGGGCCCCGGGTTACAGTGAAATTTACGCTCACATTGAGTCCATGCCAGGAACACCTTTCCCTCCTGGTAGAGCTAAGGGAGTCGGTGTTGCATAGTTGGTCCTATTAAAACCTTTTCCTCTGGCCCCCAACAGAGCGCCCGACTCACGGGGGGTGCTCAGTGCTTTAGGAATGACTGTTCCCTTAAGAGCACTGATGGTGCATTAAGGTTCCCCAGAGAAAGAGAACCAATAGGAGTTAGATGATAGATAGGTGATAGGTAGATAGGTGATAGATAATAGATAGCTAGATGATAGGTAGGTAGGTAGGTAGGTAGATAGATAGATAGATAGATAGATAGACAGATAGATAGATAGATAGCAGATAGGTGATAGCAGATAGGTGGATAAAATAGATGATAATTAGATAGATGATAGATAATAGATGATAGATGCTGAATAGATGGTAGATAATAGGTAGATAGATAGGTAGATAGATAGATAGATAGATAGATAGGTGATAGAATATAGATAGATAGATAGATAGATAGATAGATGATACATAATAGATACATGATAGATGGATAGATAGATAAATAGAAGATAGATGATAGATAATAGATAGATGATGGATGATAGATAATAGATAGATGATAGATAGGTAGATAGATAACAGATAGACAGGTGATAGAACATAGATAGATAGATAGATAGATAGATAGATAGATAGATAGATGATACATAATAGATACATGATAGATGGATAGATAGATAAATAGAAGATAGATGGTAGATAATAGATAGATAGATAACAGATAGATAGGTGATAGAAGATAGCTAGCTAGATAGTAGTAGATAGATAGATAGATGGATAGATGGTAGATGGTAGACAGATGGACAGGTGGTAGATGGATGGTAGATGGTAGATGGATGGTAGATGGCAGACAGATGGTAGATGGTAGATGGATGGTAGATGATGGATAGATGGTAGACCCACCCCTGTCGGGCACCACTCAGTGCAGCCCTCCAACACCTGTGCCCGCCCCCCCGCCGGGGTGCCCGCTCACTGAGAGTCAGTGACCCTCTGCGTTTCCAGTGCCCCCCGGACACTCACCTCGTGGTGTTTCCCCTGACGCACGGAGCTTATTGCAAAGGACTGTGCCAGAGAGGTGGGTCAGGCGGGCCTGGGACCATCTGCTCACTGAGGCCACCCGAATGCTATGGACAGCCAGGGAGCCGGGCCAGTCCCCTGCACTCGAGGGCCGTCTTCGCCGGTCCCCTGCCCCCCTCTCCCCTCCCCGCTCCCTTCACACACACCCCCCCCCCGGCCGGAGAGACTGTCGCCCACGGATAGGGTGTGCCCTGGCCTCTTAGGACCAGCTCTAAGCTCTGACCCAGTCGGGTTTATTCCGAGGGAGCCCAGCAATCTGGTACTATTTACACCTTGGCACTCTGTCTGAGCTTCCTGCCCAGCCCGTGTGGCTCAGTGGTTGAGCATCGACTTATAATCCAGGAGGTCACGGTTCGATTCCCGGTCAGGGCACATGCCCGGGTTGTGGGCTCCATCCCCAGTGTGGGGCATGCGGGAGGCAGCTGATCCATGATTCTCTCTCATCACTGATGTTTGTCTCTATTCTCCCCCTCCCTTCCTCTCTGAAATCAATACAGATATATATATTTTTAAAAACACCAGACTTCCTGTTCTAAAGGGCAATGGCCGGCTCTTTTCCTCTCCTTCAGGGATCCTCCGCAGGTGAATGGGAAGCAAAGGAGCCGGCCTGGGGGGCTGTTCCAGCTGCAGCGGGGTGCCTCCCTCTGGGGAGCTGTGTGAGGGCCAGGCGGCCACGCCAGCTGCTTTTGCAGGCGGACCTGATGTGGTGAGGGTTACAGAACACAGCTGATGGCGGCCCAGAGCCAAGCTGACCCAACAGTGTTCCCTCCCGGCTCCGTCCTCCACTCACCAGGCTGGCTGCCTTGCCATGTCCCAGGATGTGCAAGCCTCCCTGCCTGGCCTCGGAGCGTTCCCGCCCCCGTCCCCGCCCCCGTCCCCCTTCCCTGCAGTCCTGGCCCCTCTCCTGTCTCCTCCAGCTGGTTTATTCACTGTCCAAACACACTGGCAAGAGAGTCCCTCCCTTCACCCCCTTTTTTGTCTCTGTCTTGGTCTTTCCAGCTATTGGAATGTGCGCTTCTTGCCAGCTGACATCCAGGCTTGGGGGTCATCCGTGTCTTGGATCCAGCCTCCTCGGCACGTGTTTCCCCGCCCTGATCTGTGTCCCTCTCGGTGGGAGTTTCCGCCAAAAGTCTGCAGGGTGGGAAGGTCGCCTGTAATTCGGATGCCAGAGCCCCATGCATTGGAGGGCACGTGTTTGGGGGAGGAGGGCTGGAAAGGCTCAGGCGCTCTCGGGTGGAGAGCCAGCTCTGTGGGAGCCCAAGGAGGAAGGGCGTGAGAGCAGGTGGAACCAGGAAGGCGCAGGTCACGGGGTGGAGTCCCCCCAGAGCATCAGCCTGCTTGCTAAGGCCCCTGTCCCGGCTTTTGCTCCCACAGGGAAACCCCGTTATGTGCCCTTGCCACTCGCCAGCGATCTGGTGTCCACGTGGATGGTTTTTATTTTTATTTTTTAAAATATATTTTTATTGATTTCAGAGAGGAAGGGAGAGGGGGAGAGAGAAACATCAGTGATGAGAGCATCATCCATCGGCTGCCTCCTGCACGCCCCCTATTGGGGATGGAGCCCACAACCCGGGCGTGTGCCCTGACCGGGAATCGAACCGTGACCTCCTGGTTCGTAGGTCGATGCTCAACCACTGAGCCAGGCCGGCGGGCCCGATGGCTAAGTTTTAAGTTCGGATGAAAGACAGTGGGTGGATCTTGCTAACCGATACTCACCGCATTCGTGCCCAGATGACCCTGACTGACAGCCTCGGGCTGCACTTCCCTGAGGGCTCACTGACACATGCCGTCAGTCCGTGTGGGGCTGGGGCTGCCCAGATGGGAGGGGAGGGAGCAGAGGGGGTGCCCTGGAGACCTTGCCCGGCCCCTCCCCTCCTGGCAAGGAGGCAGGGCCGGCGCACCCGCTGGGGCCGGTTAACTCAGGTGGGCCGCTCTCCCCTCCAGCCCCGGGCCCGGAGGCACGCACTGCCTGGGCGCCAGCGTGGAGCATGCCGTCTGCGAGAACGCGCCCTGCCCCAAGGGCCTGCCCAGCTTCCGGGACCAGCAGTGCCAGACGCACGACCGGCTGAGCAGCAAGAAGAAGGGGCTGCTGGCGGCAGTGGTGGTGGACGGTAAGGAATAGGGCGTGTCCTTTCCCTCCGTTCCTTTCCCAGGAACCTAAACACCTCCTGGGAGAACCCGGAGGGCACCCCCACCGCAGTCCACCCCGAGGATGCCCAGTCCTCCTGCCCAGGTCAGCCTTGGAGGGACCCACGGCTAGGGCCTGGTGTTGACCTTGGATGACATAGCTCTGTGCCATTTCCCAAGAGCACCTGCGAGGCAGGCAGCAGCCCAGATGCCTCCCACACCCCCATTTGCAGCAAGCGGGGGGGGGGGGGGCGTTCCAGCAGCCTGCTGCCTGCTTCTAGGGGCCCGGGGCCAACTGTGTGGAGGGGGAGGCTGTGCGGGGCCGGGACAGGGGGCGTCTGCTGCCTCCCTTTCCAGTGTTGGTGCCCCCTTGCAATTTCCAGGATCATTTTGGGTTAGTTTTTACTCTTTTTGTAAATTTTTTATTTTTATTGATTTCAGAGAGGAAGGGAGAGGGAGTGAGAGAGAAACATCAATGATGAGAAAGAATCATTGATCGGCAGCCTCCTGCAGGCCCCCTCCTAGGGTTTGAGCCTGCACCCCGGGCCTGGAATCGAACCTAGGACCCTTCAGTCCACAGGCCGACGCTCAATCCACTGAGCCAGACCAGCTAGGGCCGCCCCATGGAGCCTTTGTACCTCGGCTTCACCTGCAGGCAAGGGGAGGGGCGCCCACTTCCTGGGAGGGGTGCAAGCAGCTGCATGCAGACTCTCACTGCCCTCGGGCTGTCCATGCCTGGGCCGCAGGAAAACGCAGGAGCTCCCAGCAGCCTCCAGTGCACGTGGCTCCCCCGGCGGGAGGGAGACTGCAAGCCTTCAGCCATGCCCACACTGAGAGGCAAGGACTCGGAGCCCTGGGCCGGGCCTCCCACTCCCGGGAGCAAGAGGAGGTCACGTCCCAGGGCTCGCCCCGCCCTCCGCTCCGCTCAGCTATGTGCACGGGGTCTGTGTTTTCCTTTTCTTCGCCTCTTGCTTCAGTTTTCAGTTCTCCGGCCTCGTTTCTTCAAACACAGAAATCCCACGGAAATGTCTGTTTTTCCACCCATTTCTCCAAGTCCCGAGACGCTGCCTTTCCCTTCTAACCACGGTGGGAGGGCTGACCTCCTCGCCGCCCAGCCCCGCAGTGGCCGGGAGCCTCCTCTGCCCAGACCCCGCTCTGGGGCCTCGCAGGGGGCTCCTCGGGGAGGCTCATTGCCTTCGGACGGTTTCACCCACTCGCTTTTTGGTGTATTCCTCCCCCTCCCCCCCCCCCCGACAAAGCAAGAAATCATGATGAGCACCACCACCTTTGATCTGAAAAGGGCCACCATACTTATTTATTTTAATATATTTTTATTGATTTCAGAGAGGAAGGGAGAGGGAGAGAGAGAGAGAAACATCAATGATGAGAGAGAATCATGGATCGGCTGCCTCCTGCACGCCCCACACTGGGGACAGAGCCTGCAACCCGGGCCTGTGCCCTGACCGGGATTGGAACCATGACCTCCTGGTTCTTAGGTCGATACTCAACCACTGAGCCACACCGGCCAGGCGCTGAAAAGGCCACTGTCTTGGATAAGGAAGCTGGGGTACAGTCAGCATTTCGCCTTTGACGGAGAGACCTGGAGTTCAGGGCTTTGCAGGGGCCGCCTCCCCTCTGGGGTGCACTCTCCGGCCTTCCCGCAGATTCGGTGTCATTTCCTTCTCAAACATGAACAGGAGCCAGCCCTTTGTAGAGGAGCGCTGCAGAGGAGAAAAACCAAACCCTCAATGGCCGACCCAGAGCAGCGAGGAGAGGGCAGCGTGTCAGCGTCCCTGTCAAAAGCCGCTTTCTGAAAGGCCTGGCCCGCTCGGCAGCGGCAGGCGCGACCCCGCGGTCGGCCGGGCTCTTGGGGAGCCCCGGTGACTGCCCTATTCATAGCTCTGCTATCGCTGCGGAATTCTTTGGCCGGTGACGCACAGTTCAGGGAGGGAGACGCTATATTTTTTCCTATTTTCTCTTCTCGAAAGAAGGAGAGAAAAAAAAAAAAAGGAAAACAAGGAAATTCTTGCAGAGGTAGATTTTCCAAGGGAGGACTCGGGACCACAAACCCTGGCCGCCTCCCGCAGGCGACAAAGACGCTCCTTAGAAACGACTGCTCCGTGGAAAAGCCTCCGACAGAACCCGTGGACGTGGACGTGGCCCAGGGCCAACCCACCCGCTCCTGCCTTCCCCGTGGAACCTCATCGCAGCCGAAACCTTGAAGCGCTCAGGCCTCCCGGGCCGGGCCAGCAGGCCACGCGCCCGCCCCTGCGTTGGAGGCTTGGCAAAGGCCGCGAGGCACATTCCAGCTCGTCTCCCCGGCACGGCGGAACCCCGGTCGGAGCCCCCAGGGGGACCGGGCGGTGCGGTGCCTGGTCAGGGCACTCCAGCTCAGTTAGGCCAGCTGGAGC
Source organism: Ia io (assembly GCA_025583905.1). Taxonomy (NCBI): domain Eukaryota; kingdom Metazoa; phylum Chordata; class Mammalia; order Chiroptera; family Vespertilionidae; genus Ia; species Ia io. Next base: position 20,132,880 of record JAJQQW010000024.1, read on the forward strand.
TGCTTAACACAATCCAGAGGGAAGGTGCCCGCCCGGCCGGTGTGGCTCAGTGGTTGAGCGTCGACCTATGAACCAGGAGATCACAGTTCGATTCCCGGTCAGGGCACATGCCCGGGTTGCAGGCTCCATCCCCAGTAGCGGGCGTGCAGGAGGCAGCCGATCCATGAGTCTCTCCCATCATTGATGTTTCTCTCTTGCTCTCCCTCTCCCTTCCTCTCTCTGAAATCAATAAAAATTAAAATTTTTTTTTTTTTTTTAAATTCACTGTTTTGAAACTGCTTTAGCCAGGGGTTGCTTCCTTATAACATTAGGACACTCCCCTCTAGCCTTCTCTGACACGCCTTCCCACCGACGGCGTGGGTCAGGGTGCCACGGGACACCAGCCACGGAGAGCAGCGAGCGCAGTGGCCCTTTAGTGACAGCACTCATTCGCGAAGGCCCGGGTGCTGGAGGAGAGCGGATCCGCTGTGGCAGGAGCCCTCCAGCTCAGTGTCCGGTCCTCTGAGGCGCTGCAAACCCCACAAGGCTTTCCGCCCCCCCCCCACTCCCCAGGCGCCCCCCTTCCCCCGGGAGGACCCTAGGGAGACGCTGGTAGAGAGCGCACGCAGGCATCCGTGTTCCATCGAGGTTCCTTTGCAGAACAATCACCCGCGCCCTGCATGGCCCTCTTCACGCCGACGTTCACCCCCTTTCCCTCCCCAGATAAGCCGTGTGAGCTGTACTGCTCGCCCCTGGGGAAGGAGTCCCCGCTGCTGGTGGCCGACAGGGTCCTGGACGGCACGCCCTGCGGGCCCTACGAGACCGACCTCTGCGTGCACGGCAGGTGCCAGGTGACGTGTGTTCTCCGTCCTCGGCGGGGCTGCAAAGAGGCGGCTCGCTCTCCTCGGGGGCTCGGCGGGGGCCAGGGGCTGGGGAGCCCTGGGGCAGTGGGTTTTCTTTTTAAAAAAGAAATATATTTTTATTGCCCCGGCTGGTGTGGCTTAGTGGATGGAGCGTCGGCCTGCGGACCAAAGGGTCCTGGGTTCGATTCCGGTCAAGGGCAAGCACTTCGGTTGCAGGTTCCTCCCTGGCCCGGGCCCTGGTCAGGGTGCGTGCAGGAGGCAACCAATCGATGTGTTTCTCTCACATCGATATTTCCCTCTGTCTTTCTCACTCTCTTTCACTCTCTCTAAAATCAATGGGAAAATATCCTCGAGTGAGGATTAAGAATATATATACACATATTTTAATTGATTTTAGAGAGAGTGTGGGGGGGGGGAGAGAGAGAGAAACATCAATGAGAGAGAAACATCTGTTGATGGATCGGCTGCCTCCTGCACGCCCCACACTGGTGATGGAGCCCGCCACCCGGCTGTGTGCCGTGACCGGGAATCGCACCGTGACCTCCTGGTTCACGGGCCGACCGCTGTGCAACCACCAAGCCAGGCCGACCGGGCAGGGGACTGGGTTTCCTTAAGAAGGTGCCAGGGGGCTGCCTCCCACCACCTGGCGGGCTCACCTGGCGACCACCCAGGAGTCGGGCTGGCTGAAAGAGGAGGGTCTCGTGGTGTCAAATGTTCACAAATGTCTGAGCAACCTGAGACGTGATGACAAAGGGAAGAGCGGGTGCAATGCCGACCGAGGCGAGGCTGGGGGGTGCGTGTGAGCGTATGTTTTTGGACAAGCTCTGCTCTGGTTCGAGACAAAAGATACAGAACGAAGCAGATGCCTTTGCAAATGGTACCCCAAGGGGCACAGATGCCTGGCTTTTGGGAACTTGCCCCACCCACTGGGATATAGTCGCCAAACCCATCCCGATGTTGCCGGTCTGTGACTCATGGGAACGATGGTAAATGCCACGGAAGGGGACAAAGAGAAACAGGAAGGAGGGGGGACCCGGCACTCACCTGAGTGGAAGCCCCCCACGCGGCACCCCCACCCTCAAGTCTAGCTCCCCGGGTTGGTCTTCCTGTGTGCCTCCTTCTCACATGTGAGCGGTCACCCAGAGATGACCTGCTATTTGAAGGAAACCAGCAGCCGGCCCAAGAAAGACCAAGAAAAACACACAGGAAAACACACCCTGGCAGAAGAAATGGAGATAATTATAGACTCCTGCAGAATTCTAGAATTCTGCTGCCAAGTCAGCAACCAAGCATGGGAGCAAAATAAAGTGAGATACGGGAGAACTCAGCAATGTTCTTTTCCAGGCGCCGTGCTCAGAGAAATGGCATGCCCTTTAACCAAACAAGGGGAGAGTCGAGAAGGGGGAGGCAAGCCCGGCCAGCGTGGCTCAGTGGTTGAGCGTCGACCTAGGAACCAGGAGGTCACGGTTCGATTCCCGGTCAGGGCACAGGCCCGGTTGCAGGCTCGGTCCCCAGTAGGGGGTGTGCAGGAGGCAGCCGATCCATGATTCTCTCTCATCATTGATGTTTCTCTCTCCCTCTCCCTTCTTCTCTGAAATCAATAAAAATATACATTAAAAAAAAATAGGCAAGGGCTGCGAATTGGTAGGACTAACCGGGAGCCCAGGAAATGCCGGGTGGAGGGCTGGTGCCCCCGGCCTGAAAGTCTTCAGTCCCATGGAATAAGGAGTCGGTGGTGTCCCTCCGACAGAAGAGAGAGAATGCGCTGTCATTGCAAGATGGCTGTTAAGTTACAGAAAGCGCGTGCTCGCCTTCCCAGCCAGAAATACAAACCCACTTCCGCCTTCCTGGGCCCCCTTCTCTCTGTCAAACACTAAAGAATACATTTGGCCACGAGATGGGTGCAAATGTCCCCTTCCGTGGCATTTATCATCGTTCCAATGAGTCACAGATCCATAATGCAAGCTGGATCCCATTCACACTTTGCTTTTCTGACTTTAAAATAAGTTAGCTATTTGCTCGGGCCTCTGGGAGTATCGGGGCCCCCAGCCCGGTCTGCTGGGCCTCACGGAGGAGTAGCCTCGTGCCCGGCCTTCCTGAGACTGGGACCCAGGCTCACGCGGCTCTCTGGTCCCCCAGAAAATCGGCTGCGATGGCATCATCGGCTCGGCAGCCAAGGAGGACCGGTGCGGGGTGTGCAGCGGGGACGGCAAGACCTGCCGCGTCGTCAAGGGCGACTTCAGCCACTCCCGGGGGACAGGTGAGCGGGGCGCAAGCCTGTGTTCTGCGGGTGTCTTCCTTCCTTCGCCCCCAAGACGGCGATCGTGTGCCCGCCCTGCATTTCGTGTTGAAGGGCTGATTGATCATGGGGAGGTGACCTGGGACTTCAGGGGCACAGTTTCTGAAAGGCAGAGGAAGGCGTTTTATCCACAATGACGCGGGTGTCCCGTCTGTAAGACGGGGGGCTTTTGTGAGAATCCGTACCTGCCCCCTGGCTCCTGCGGGGGACTGAGGGGAGCCGGGCGGCTCCGTCTCCACTGGCCACTGAGCCACTTCAAACATTTTTGTTGTTGTTAATCCTCGGGACCCAAGGATATTTTTTCCATTGATTTTTTTCCCCAAAAAATATGTTTTTATTGATTTCAGAGAGAGGAAAGGAGAGAGAGAGAGAGAGAAACATCAATGAATACAGAGAATCATTGCTTGGCTGCCTCCTGCACGCCCCCTACAGGGGATAGAGGCCGCAGCCCCAGGCATTTGTCCTGACTGGGAATTGAACCTTGACCTCCTGGTTCATAGGCCCACGCTCAGTGACTGAGCCACAGTGGCCCACGAGCCTTTCATCCAATGCACATTTACTCAGCATGATGATGATGTCAGAGGCAGGAGGTATGCAGAAGGAAAATGTAACTGACACCAAGTCCAGGGAGGGGACCCCCAGCAAACAGCCTGAGTCCATGTTAAGGGGGAGGCAGTTCAGCGGGGGTGCTGCAGGGCACCTCCCTCAGGGCTGCAGGCAGATGAGGGCACCCCTACAACCTAAAAAACCAGTAGAGATGGCCCAGGCAGGGTGCCTCAGTGGTTGAGCATCGACCCATGAATCAGGAGGTCACGGTTTGATTCCCGGTCAGGGCACATGCTTGGGTTTCGGCTCCATCCCCACTAGGGGGCGTGCAGGAGACAGCCGATCCATGATTGTCTCTCATCATTGATGTTTCTATCTCTCTCCCCCCCTCCCTTCCTCTCTGAAATCAATACAAATATATATATATATATATATATTTTTAAAAAAGAACAAGTAGAGATTAACTGTCAGTGGCGGTGGGACTGGGCATTTCAGGTTGAAGGAGGAACCCAACTTCGAGCTAGTAGGATTCCCCCAGGTCATGTGACATCTCCTTGGCGCCAAGTGTGGCTGACGGATGGCCGATTCTGTCAGCTCAGATAGGGAGGTCCCTTTCATCTCCGCCCAGCACCCGGGAGGGATGTCTCATCACCTAGAGGGTGACTATCAAAGAGAAATACCGTCCCAGAGAGATAAAGGCAGTCAGACGCAGGCTTTCTGCCAGTTCCATGGAATCCTGACCCTCATCTGAACTCCTCTGGGCCCTTTTACCTTCCGTACTTAACTGGGGATTCCTAGCAGCCCCCACGGGGACAGTGCCCACGCCCTCTGGTTCGCCCTCCTCTCGTGTCCTGGAGAGGCTGATGGAGGTTATTCATGACCCCCCTGGCCTGTTGCCTCCCAGCCTGAGCCGATCAAGGCCCCAGCTACTCCCCTGCGGAAGGTGTCGGCTCAAATGGGCCTTCACGCTGCCTTCCTCAGGGGCGGCTCAGCCTTCGTTGCGTTGACACAGCGAAGTGTTTGAATGGGGTGTTTTGAAAGTTCTCGGTACGAGGCTTTCACTTCATTCATTAGATCGCCATTTGACGTTATGGCCTTTAGTCCACTCAGGCCTTAGCGCCAGCGACTGTGTCCACGGGAACCCCCCATGGTGACCCATGAGCTCTGCACCCCTTTGCATTTTGTTCTTAAAGAGAAACCTTCTTCAACAGTCTGTTCTGTTTTTGACAATATATCAAAGACCTCGTCTTAACTAATTGCATCTTCAATGATGCTAATCCAAATAAGGTCGCATTCTGAGTACCCGGGGTTAGGACTTCAGCAAATGAATGGGGGGGGGCGAGGGAGGGGATACGGTTCAACCCATGACTCATGCAGATAGGTAAGTGGTGCTCTCTGGCATTCCGGCAGCCCAGGGATTCTGGCCATAGAAGGACGCCCCGTGATTGACACTTGTCATAGCTGCACCGGCCCACCAGCTCTGAAATCTCTATGGCGGGGGGTTGGTGTAGAGGGGACTTTGGTGGGCGATGGGGCAGGGATGGTTCACCCGTGTGATTTGTCACCGCAGGTTATATCGAAGCTGCTGTCATTCCCGCCGGAGCTCGGAGGATCCGCGTGGTGGAGGACAAACCCGCCCACAGTTTCCTAGGTAATGCCAAGACAGTGGCCTGGCTCCCAGTGTCTGTTCTGAGGGCGGAGGGGGAGGGCCAGGCCGGTCATCGGGGTCAGCAGCATTCCCCCAGGCCAGTGGTCGGCAAACCGCGGCTCACGAGCCACATGTGGCTCTTTGGCCCCTTGAGTGTGGCTCTTCCACAAAATACCACGGCCTGGGCGAGTCTGTTTTGAAGAAGTGGCGTTAGAAGAAGTTTTAAGTTTAAAAAATGTGGCTCTCCAAAGAAATTTCAATCGTCGTCCTGTTGGTATTTGGCTCTGTTGACTAATGAGTTTGCCGACCACTGTCCCGGGCCATCAGCGTTAAACTCCTATGTTAGGTGTCATGGTAGAAGGACTCATGGTTCTGGCTGCGGAGACTTCCCAGCACCATCGCTCACTGGCCCCGAGCCCCAGGTAGCAAGCAGAATTGGGAACATTATCTCTGCTTTTCTGTGGAAATGTGGAAAGGGCAGAAGGGTGTCAGGGTCCATTAGATCGCTCAACTTCTATTTCTAATTCCCACCTGAAATGGACTTTTTAAAAAATATATATTTTTTTATTGATGTCAGAGAGGAAGGGAGGAGGAGAGATAGAAACATTAATGACGAGAGAGAATCATGGATCGGATGCCTCCTGCACACCCCACACGGGATTGAGCCCGCACCCCCAAACCGGGAATCAAACCGTGACCTCCTGGTTCATAGGTCGATGCTCAACCACTGAGCGGCGCTAGCCTGGCCTGCCTTGGTCCCCTTATTTCCTCTGCCAGTCAGAACCCCAGGATTCCAGGGCCTGGGGTAGGCACTAAGGCAAGCCCGGAGGTGGTCCACGCTCCTTACGATTCTGAAGTTTAGTTCAAACCAGCCATGCTGGCACCGGGGCTGGGCGCTCTGGAAGTCAAGCCCCCGGAGCTCTGAGTTCCCCTCGTATTTGCTGGGAGCGATTCCCGAGGAATTCCACCCCACCTACCTCCAGCCCACGCCGCCTGGCTCGCGGCTCGAAACCACCTGGAACAGGAAATGCCTCTGCAGTTCGCATCCACGGCTCAGAACAGCGCTGGCGGGCCTCCGAGTGGAAATAAAAGGCGCTGACGCGGCGCCAGGATTAGAAGTGGGTTGACTGCGGGTCAAGTCTTCCAGTGCAATCCAGGAGGAGAGATGCAAGGAGCCCGCTCCTGCGCAGCCCCACGCGGGGAGGGGGTGGGGGAGGCCTGAGGACGGGGGTCAGACCCCCGCATGGGCCTGCAGCCAGCTATCGAGGAGCCCTGCCCCCCGGCCAGGGATGCCCCCTCCACGCTCCCCAGCATGGCCCACAACCTTTCCCTCCAGAGCCCGTGCCCACGGACAACGTGTAAATATCTGCCCGGAGAAAGAAGGGCCCGGGTTGGAAATAGACATGCATCACGTGACCTCGGGTCCTGGGCCCGGGAGGAGGTTGTCTGCCCTGCCCTGGGGGTGAGGGGAGCAGGGACCACCCTCCCTTCTGTGGGGACTTCCTCTCCCGTTACGAGGCCCCTAATGGCCCTCAGCAAAATACACAAAGGCAGGCACTGCTGTGTTTCAGACAGCGATTCAAAACGTCTGCCCGGCCCCGTCTCGTTCGCTCAGTGGATAGAGCGTAGGCCTGGGGACTAAAGGATCCCAGGTTCTAGTCCTGGTCAAGGGCACAGGCCCGGGTTGCGGGCTCGATCCCCAGTAGGGGGCGTGCAGGAGGCAGCCGATCAATGATTCTCTTCATTAATGTTTCAATCTCTCTCTCCCTCGCCCTTCCTCTCTGAAATCAATGAAAATATATTTAAAAAAGAAATAAATAAAAATAAAACGTCTGACCTCTGACCCCGGCGGAGCCCAAAAATGAAATTGTTCTTCCCAGCCAATCAGAGCCCCAGACATACATCACAGACAGAACCAGGTCCCTCCAGGTCTGTGCTCTTTTTTTTTTTTCTTTTAATGTTTTTATTGATTTTTTAGTTTTTGAGTTTTTTGGGGGGTCTCTACCCAGGAGAGGGATGGCTGGGTCGTAGGTCGCTCTGTACAGACGTTCTGCGTGGCCTCCGTTCCATGCTGTCCGTTCTCTTCCCAGCCCTCAAAGACTCCAGTCGGAGGTCCATCAACAGCGACTGGAAGATCGAGCTCCCCGGAGAGTTCCAGATCGCGGGCACCACGGTCCGCTACGTCCGCAGGGGCCTGTGGGAGAAAATCTCCGCCAAGGGGCCGACCAAAATCCCCCTGCACTTGATGGTGAGGCTTGGAGAGGACTCCCCGTGTACTTCTTCCTGGGAGTTTGGGGGGCGGGCAGGTGCACCCGGTTCCTGGTGGCATACCTGGCCACCTGCAGCTCAAGGCTCTCTCTTGATCTTCTCTTTTCTTTTTAAGTATATTTTTATTGATTTCAGAGAGGCAGGAAGAGAGAGAGAGAGAGAGAGAGAGAGAGAGAGAGAGAGAGAGAGAGAAACATCAATGAGGAGAGAGAATCAGGGATCAGCTGCCTCCTGCACGCCCCCTACTGGGGATCGAGCCCACAACACAGGCATGTGCCCTGACTAGGAATCGAACAGTGGCCTCCTGGTTCATAGGTTGACGCTCAACCACAGAGCCATGCCGGCCGGCCTCCATCTTTCCTTATCTCATCCCTTTGGGCATGCTTCAGATTTCTCCCCTCTCAGAGCGTCGCCCCGGCTCCTCTCCGGCAGGGCTCCAACCTCTTCTTAAACGGAACAGCCTCCAGGAGGGAGCCACACAGCCATGCGGCCGCCAGGGAGACTTGGCCCCGTGAAGCAGACGGCCCGCGCGAAGTCTGTGTTTTTATATCAGGTGGCACTGGTCCGCCCCACGGTGTGTGTATCCACACTGGAAATTACCTTTTGGAAAGGAGCTGTTGACTCCGTTTCCTTCCAAACCAACAGCGCTCAGATTTTCCAAGCTCGGCTTGCAACAGGCATCCGGGAACGAGGGGGGGGGGGGGGGGGGCGGGGGCAGGTTCTACGGAATGCCGACTCCCCGGGTGGTCTCAGAAACCTGTGGGGCCCTGTCTTACCTGTCGGGGAGGACGCCCCCCAACCCACGGACCACCTGCTGATGGGTCCTTTTTATTTTTTATTTTGGTTAGTCCTCACCTGCGGGTTTTTTCCATTGATTTCTTTGGAGAGAGTGGAAGGGACGGGGAGAGACACAGAGAGAGAGAAACATCGATGTGAGAGAGACACTTGGATTGGTTCCCTCCCGCACATGCCCCAACCAGGGCTGGGCATGGAGCCTGCAACTGAGATACATGCCCTTGACCGGAGCCAAACCTGCAACCCTTCAGTCTGTGCCTAACGCTCTATCCACTGAGCCAGACCAGCTAGGCTGATGCATCCTTTTTAAGAATATCAAAGCACTCCCGGGACAGCTGTGCCTGTGAGCCCTGAACGCAATAAAAATGTATAAAATAAAATAAAATGAAATAAAAGCAGCCCTGGCCGGTTTGGTCAGTGGTTAGAACATCCACCTGCAGACCAAAGGGTCTCAGGTTCGATTCCTGGTCAAGGGCACGTACCTGAATTGCAGGTTTCCTAACCCCAGGAGGGACATGTGCAGGAGGCAACCAAGCGATGTGTCTCTCTCAGGTCGATGTTTCTCTCTGTCTCTCCCTTCCTCCTCCCTCCCTTCCGCTCTCTCTAGAAATCAATGGAAAAACGATTCTCGGGTGAGGATGAAAAATCATGATGATAATAATAAAATAAAAGCAGTTATGCGGAGGGCCTAAGAGGAAGCCAGGGGCAGGATGAGACCCTCATGGTCACCTTCCCGGTCGTCCGGGCACTTGCCCTTGTAGCAGGCGCCAGGATGGGTTTATTTCCATCTCTTCTCAAAGCTTCCATGGCCCGAGGGCATCGCCAGCCCGCTCAGGCCCAGGCACAGCCGGGATCCATTCGGACCAAGAGAAACAAAACTCAGAGAGAGGGAGCCGAGGGAGCCTCCGCTGCCGCCGCCCCAGGCCCAGCCCCGTTACTATTAACTGCTTCTCTCTCGAACGATGACGGTTCCTTCCAGTTTGCAAAAATAGAAACGAGAGGCGCCCCTCTGGCTGTCCATAGAAGCCATTGTCCCCCAAACCAGGACGCTCGTGCTGGGGAACCACGGGGCCCTGCCTCGGAAACCAGTTGTGCACACGCACACCAATTCCGTGTGGCTGCGAAACTGCACGAAATTGGTTTCAGATGGATCCCCCATTCACCAGTCTTATATTCCCAGACTGAGATAATAAAGATCTCTTTTAAAGAGGCTTTTTTTTTTTTTTTTTTAACTTTCTTTTCCACCGGAGGCAGGTTTCCAAGTGCGTTCCTGCAAGTCTGTTTCTTGGAGAAGTAGATGTTTATGCTGCCGAGGCGCCCCACCCCCACCCACGGCGCACTCAAGCCCTTGGAGGAGGGGGAGACCCGGGGAGGGAGGAGGCTCCCGTCTCAGGCACTTGCCACCTGGCCTTCCCCGCGTCTAGTCAGGTGGGCCCTGCACGGTCTGCCTTCAGCTCCCGCTGGCCCCTCTCCTGCACCTCCCGGCCTGGAAGTGAACTTGCTAGTGGCTTCGACCTGGGGGGACCCGCTGGTTTTAGGCCTACCCTGAGGACACCCCCCACCTCCAGGCCCCTTGCAAGTCCTACAGGAGGCCTTGTTTTGCAACGTTAATTTGAATATGGTTTTTTTTTTAATTTGATTTTTAGAGAGAGAGGAAAGGAGAGGGAGAGGGAGAGAGAAACATCAATGAGGAGAGAGAATCATGAATCAGCTGCCGCCTGCACGCCCCCTCCTGGGGATGGAGCCGCAACGTGGACATGCATGCGCCCTGACAGGGAATCGAACCCTGACCTCCTGGCTCTTGGGTCGACACTCAACCAGTAAGCCATACCGGCTGGGCAGGTCCAACCTGTTTTAAAGCCCTGTGCCCACCGGGAGGGAGCCCCCACAGCGATGCTCTCCACGCAGAGTCAGCAGCCCGGGGCTATTGCGCGATTTTAAAGCGGCCTTTTCTTTTGCCGCCGTTCCAGGTGCTGTTATTTCATGACCAGAATTACGGAATTCACTATGAGTACACCATCCCTGTGAACGCCACGGCTGAGAATCGGAGCGAACCCGAAAAACCCCAGGACTCCTTGTTCCTCTGGACCCACAGCAGCTGGGAAGGGTGCAGCGTGCAGTGTGGAGGAGGTGAGTGCGGGGCCCGGGCCCATGCGTGCGGGTTTTGTTAAAGGAAGGAGACGTGGATTCCGGGCGCTCTGAGGTCAGGGCATCGAGAGGGACAGGCTGGGCACATAACCAGTGTTTGTTCATTTCAGAGAGGAAGGGAGCGAGAGAAACATCGATGAGAGAGAGAATCATGGATCGGCTGCCCCCTTCACGCCCCCTACTGGAGATCGAGCCCGTAACCCCAGCATGTGCCCTGACCCGTAATCAATCCGTGATCTCCTGGTTCATGGGTCCATGGCTCAACCACGAGCCACACCGGCCAGGGAGCGGTTGCCTCTTTCTGGTCCTAGTCTAGAATTTTCTCCTGCCCCGCACTGCCTTGCCCATGTCTTGCACACCCTCCTGGCTGAGGTTATAGTTCTCCAGCCCTGACCATACTGAGTTAAATGACTCTCTGATCAGAAGATGCCCGGAAGGTCCCTCCATAGCGGGACCTAATGCCCCTCCCAGGCGGCAGCCACAGCCTCTCAGCTCCCTGTGCGCTGGTTTCCAGGGGAACGCAGGACCATCGTGTCCTGCACGCGCATCGTGAACAAGACCACGACGCTGGTGAATGACAGCGACTGCCCCCCGGCGAGCCGCCCGGAGCCCCAGGTCCGAAGGTGCAACTCACACCCATGCCAGGCACGGTAAGGAGCCGGGGTCTCCGACGCCGAGCCTCTGCGGTGGGGCAGCAGCGCCCGTGCGTGGGGCGGAGTGAGACAGTCGGTACAGGCCACTCTCTGCCGCCCTCCCTGGCTGCTGAGGGATCTGTGTGTGCTGGAAATACTGGATCTCTGGCTGCTAAGCCGGAACTGGGACGGACATGTACAATCCGTCAGGCGGGCATGGCTCAGTGGTTGAGCTTCGACCTAGGAACCAGGAGGTCATGGTTTGATTCCCATCAAGGGCACATGCCCGGGTTGTGGGGTCCATCCCCAGTGTGGGGCGTGCAGGAGGCAGCCGATCCATGATTCTCTCTCATCATTGATGTTTCTCTCTCTCTTTCCCTCTCCCTTCCTCTTTCTCTAAAAATCAAATTAAAAAGCGGGGGGATGGTTTTCTTTATCCCATATGTTTTCCTCGATTTCCCTGACCCCCATTCCATTTGCTTCAGCCCTCTTTTCCCATCCAGGTCCCAGCAAGCTGCCTTTCCCTCCTCAATTGCACCCGTTCGCACCTCCTTATTCTAATCCCACCCCCGCCCCTCTGTGGGTACCGCTCCCAAGCCCCGCCCTAGCCATCTGGAATCTGGAATCCGACACACAGCACATGGCCTCCCGCCAGCCTCCCGCACCAACACAAACACATGGCGAACCTGGCCCCGACGCTGGCAGGCAAGGCAGAAATCGCAGATCCGCTCAGCTGCCGTGGCTGCGGCTCGCGGCCTTCCCCGTGCTGACCGCCGTCCGCCGGACAGAGGCCCAGAGGCCTTGCCGTCATCTGGCAGCGAAGGGGCGAGCCTGTCCCTTAAGGCCCGGTCCCACGGCGTCCTGGAGCGAGGAGGGGTATGACAGGGCCTGGGGCCTGCTGGGACCGCAGCTCAGCATCACTGAGTGGGTCTCTTCAGCCCTCAGAGCTTATGGGCCACTTGGAAAGCTAACGCCAAGCTGTGAGCTGTGCCCCCAGAGTGGTTACGGCTTGGCCCTTCCAGGCGGCGCACACTGCATGTGCGTTGAATTCAGGGGATTCAGAGAAGAATACGAAATATCTGCCTGGCAAGTGCCCCAAATAGTCATCTGTGAGGAAGTGAATTTGGAGTTGAAATATGTCCTCTTTGCTCAGATATCTTAACCAGGTCTGCCTGGTTTGGGTTTAAGATTGAATGGAATCCCTTCTGTTTTTATGGAAGCATATTCCCCATGCATGTGTGCATATATGCATGAGTGTGTGTCCGTGTGTGTGCCTTGTGTGTGCACGTGTGTGTGTGCATGCATGCGTGTGATCATGACTTAAGAATGAAGCGTACAACATGCGGATCCTTAGGCACAACCAAAATCTGAAAAGATGCCATGATCGCATCCATTTCCAGGTGGTCTGACACGTGAAGCTTCTCTTTCCCACTTTCCGCTAAAATAAAAGCAGCGTGTTTAATTGTTACTCTGGCTTTGGCTCCGCCCTGCCCCCCGCCCAGTAGCTCTCCTCTTGCCATGCTCTCAGCATCAGACTCTCTCCCTTCCTTCCCTCATCACGCTTGACTGTGGCCTTGATGCCAACAGATTCATCTTCCAGTTGGGAACGAAAGCTCCTCACATCCCTATATGGGAAGGCAGAAGGCACGCGATCTGTTACGTTTGGTAGCTAACCAGGCAAGGGGTGGAATGCTGCCAGTTACCCAGGGGTGGCCGAGCCAGGGGTCATTGATCACGGACCCGGGTCCAGGAAATCATGGATCAGGTCACAGCGCCACCACGAGCTAAAGGCGAACTCATGGGCACGTGACCTGACCTCGCCGTCTATAGACGGGAATGAGAGCCTCTCTCACCGGAGTCTTGAGAAGATTTGGTGAAGTAATGCCCGTAAAATCCTCCGTGCCCAGTGAGCCCCTGAACGCGAGCCAAAACCATCCTCACTGCTCAGCTGCAGCACCCCATTAATGACCCTCATCGGCCAGCTGTTGGGCCCCAGCGTTCGCTGAGTTCTCCATCTTTTTTTAATTTTTAAATAAATGTTCTTTTAACATATTTTATTGATTTCAGAGAGGAAGGGTAAGGGTTAGGGTTAGGGCTAGGGTTATGATTAAGGACAGATAGAAACATCAATGATGAGAGAGCATCACTGATCAACTGCCTCCTGCACACCCCACACAGGATCGAGCCCACAACCCGGGCATGTGCCCTGACCGGGAATGGAACCGTGACCTTCCGGTTCATGGGTTGACACTCAGCCACTGAGCCATGCCAGCCGGGCTATTCATCATTTCTTAAGACACCACACACAGACACACACACACATTTTTAAGCCAGTGTATAACTACCTAATTTAAATAACCTTTGCTGATATTTTCCCCATAATAAAAGGTCCTCCTATATGCTAACATTCCCTTGCTTGTCAGAACAAGTTTGTGTAATTTTTTCTTGTTAATCCTCACCCAAGGATGTTTTCCCATTGATTTTTAGAGAGAGTGGAAGGGTGGGAGAGAGACAGAGAGAGAAACATCAATGTGAGAGAGACACATCGATTGGTTGCCTCCTGCACACATCCCAACCAGGGCCAGGGATCGAGCCTGCAACCGAGGTACATGCCCTTGACTGGACTCGAACCTGGGACCCTTCAGTCTGCAGGCCAATGCTCTATCCACTGAGCCAAACCTGCTAGGGCAAGTTACATAATGTATATGTGTTTTGGGGTAAACTGAAACAGCAGAGCAGTTGCGAGTGGTTCATTTCACACCTCGTGAATGTTTCTAGCTCTACATCTGTGAACTTCACATAATATTATCAGCAGGATGGGGGCTGGGCATGGGGAGGGAAAGAGGATATGAAAGGGTTTCAGTGTTGTTCAGACCCCGAGATTGGGTTGCGGGCTGGAGTGCGACTAGAAGATTCCAGACGTGCGTTGCCCAGGTGGCTCGTTACAGAGCAGCTGGGAGGATGCTGGGAATTTGGAGTAACGAGCTTAGGTTTGATGGGGTTGGGGATGAACGCTGGATCCTGCCCGCACTTCTGCCTGCTAACCTGTGTTTGGGTTTAAATACCACTGAAGGCCCTGGCCGGTGTGGCTCAGTCGATAGGGCGTCGGCCTGTGGACTGAAGGGTCCCGGGTTTGATTCCTGTCCAGGGCACATGCCCAGGTCGCAGGGGACATGGCTAGCACGCCCCTCCGAAGGCCGCCGTGAGAACGATCTGAGTTAACAGGAATGCGTTGCTCAGGACAGTCCTGGCACACGGAAGTGCTCCGTCTGTCATCTGTACACTCGCTGTTACCGTGCATAGTTAGAAGTGTCCGAGGCCCCATTCCAGGAGGAAGTCCAACCCGGGATGTCACCGAACTCCGCGGCTGTCACCTCCCAGGCTCTGCTGGTGGCTTGGTGACATTGTGGCCCGGCAGAGAAGAGCCAGAAGCCTGCGGGTGGGCTCCAGTTCCCCGAGAGGACCCGAGGTCGGGTCCCCAGAACGCTGCCTGCTGTCAGCCCCTCGGAGGGCGAGCCAGTGGTTCAGACAGGCGGCGCGGGTGTGCATTTCTTGGAAAGCAGGCTGCGTGCGTGCCCCCAGGGAGGGGCGCTGCTGGGCACACTGCGTGCCCGACAGACAGCGTGATGAGGTGGTACTCTGGTCAGCAGCACTTAGCAAGTCTCGGTAGTATTTCTACTAATCGAGTTGGAAAACAACCCAATGGGCCCGGCGGCGTGGCTCAGTGGTGGAGCGTCCACCTGTGAACCAGGAGGTTAGGGGTCGATTCCCAGTCAGGGCAGATGCCAGGTTGTGGGCTCCACCGCTCGGAGGGGGCATGCAGGAGGCAGCCAATCCATGATTCTCTCTCATCACTGATGTTTTTCTCTCTCTCTCTCTCTCTCCCTCTCCCTTCCTCTCTGAAATCAATAAAAATAGGTTTGTTGTTTTTTAAAATAAGAACAGTCCCATGGCCCATCACCACGGAGTGACAGCGAGACCCAGGTCGCCTCTGTTCCCATCCAGGGAGGCCTCTGGGGGTCTGACCGCAGCTCTGCCCGAGGAGTTTGTCACCCTCCGGGCGTGACTGCTCCGGGCGGGCGGGCAGGGCTCTGTGGTGGGGCGGCCACGGAATCAGCGAGCTCCACAGAAACCCATTGCTGGGAAGGGGTCAGAGTCCCTGGAGAACGGGGCACCTACTCTGCTCTTCCTCCCTTCCAGTCCCCGCGCTCCTGGTGGTTTCTGGGGGTGCCCCCAACTCCCAGGTCCCCGTTGTCACGTGGGTGTGAGCAGCGTCCTTACACAACAGCAGAGGCCAGGAAGGAGACTGTGAAACGGGGGGTTTATATCTAGCAAAACTGTCCTTCAAGTATCGAGGCTTTAGAGAAATATTTGTAAATATGTAAGAGTTTTCCCCCAGTTGGCATGACTTAGTGGTTGAGCGTCAACCTATGAACCAGGAGGGCACGGTTCCATTCCCACCTGGGTTTCCAGGTCGATCCCCACTAGGGGGCGTGCAGGAGGCAGCCAATCGATGTTTCTCTCTCTCTCCCTCTCCCTTCCTCTCTCAAAATCAATAAAATATATTTTAAGGGAAGAAAGCCAGAAATAAAATGGATCTCTTTCCCTTCTGCTCGGAGGACTCGTGGACATGGTTTCTGTAGCTCATTAGCTATTAAAATTATTAACAAATTATTATTTCCAATTGCAAGTGGTTATGGGACTCATTATTTCCTCTCATGCCAAGACTTGTATGCAATTTACGCTGAACATGAACTAGCCAAAGCCATCCAAAGTTTCTAAACAGGCTTGGACCAGGTTCACTGCCTTGGGCCCAGCAAGCCACTCAGGGCTGAGCCGCCAAAGGCCCCCCGCTCCATAATTCATTGGGAACTTAATTGAGACTAATTATTGCCTCTCGTTCCCTGCTGTTCCCAGAGGAGCATCTGCCCAGCATCTGCTGTGACACCATGTGCTTGGGATGCCTGAATCATTCCGGGACGGGAACGGAAGGGCATGAATGCTTCATGGTGGATGTATCTCGCTGTAACGTTTTATAGGGAACCCCCAGCGGTTTCATTAGCCTGCGGTGTTAATGTGCAGTGTCTCTCCAACGTGCCAGAGCCGAGGTCTGCAATGTCCTCAGAACACGCCGCCTCGGTGAGACCCAGCCCCAAGGAGGAGGTGGGCGGCCTTGGAAAGAGGTGGCTATGCCCGGCTGGTGCGGCTCTGCGGATTGAGCATTGTCCCAGGTACCGAGAGGTCCTGGGCTCGATTCCCGGTCAGGGCACATGCTCTGGTTGCGGGCTCCATCCCCAGTAGGGGAGGCATGCAGGAGGCAGCTGTTCCATGATTCTCTCTCGTCATTGATGTTCCTATCTCTCCCTCTTCCTTCTTCTCTGAAATCAATAAAAAAATTTTTTTTAAAGAAAGAAGCAGCTAAGTTGACGGATTGGGGGTACAGAACCCGGACTGTTCTGTGACGGGCCTGCTAAGGCCTCGGTTGATCCAGAAGGGGATACTTAGATGATAACAGGCTGGCCGTCTATGATCAAGCGTTGGCACATAACGGTGAGAAACAAAAGAGTAGGAGCCATTCATCCCATTTGGCAGATGGACAGATAGAACCTGGGGGGAGATTCATGAGCAAGGTCACCAAAGACTCAGCCTGTGAGCCCAAATGAGACTCTTTCTGGGGGCACCCCCAGAAACCACCAGGCGCGCGGGGACTGGAAGGGAGGAAGAGCAGAGTGGGTGCCCTGTTCTCCAGGGACTCCGACCCCTTCCCAGCCATGGGTTTCTGTGGAGCTCGCTGATTTCGTGGCCGCCCCACCACAGAGCCTCCTAAGAGGTTCTCAGCCAGAGCAAGGTGAGGGCAGGCTTGGGGAACCAGTACCACCCAGAAGATGGGCCCGTCTTTGGCAGACGGGGATCAGGGAGCGAAGTGAGGCTTGCCACTAAAGGTAGTCATGACCTGGCCAGTGTGGCTCAGTGGTTGAGCATCGACCTGTGAACCAGGAGGTCATGGTTCGGTTCCCGGTCAGGGCACATGCCCGGGTTGCAGGCTCGGCCCCAGTAGGGGGTGTGCAGGAGGCACCCGATCCATGATTCTCTCTCATCATTGATGTTTCTATCTCTCTCTCTCTCTCCCTTCCTCTCTGAAATCAGTAAAAAAATATACATATTTAAAAAAGGTGGTCATGGGTGGGAGCAGGCAGAACTGCAAACTGCCTACTCGTAAAGCCGCATGCCAAGCCTCGCAGGGCGGGCGAGCTCGGGGCGCCGGCAGCCAGCTCCCCGGCTGGTCCCTCTGGGAGCCCTGTGCCTGCGCCTCCCAACACTTGGGCCTGTCCGTCCCGTCCCCTCGGCACACTTCCCTGGAGAGGCCGAGCTGGCTCGCTCTGGTTCTGGGGAACTCCCCTGGGAACCTTTTCGCAGGCAGAGCACTGAGAAATTCTGAGCATTTTCCTAGCCACAGCGGGCAGCCAGGGCGGCGTGGTGGGGAGGTCTGCTGGCGCGGTTTCACCTTGAATCGCTGTGTGGGGCTGGGCCGCGGGGAGCGCCGGGCGGGGGGGTGCCTGCTGGTGTTCATTAAGCCCCTGTGTTCTCCGCAGCAGCCGGCTTGGGTGTGGACTGCGGGGTGCCTTTCGGGCTGGTCCCACTCACGCGGGTGTCTTGGGAGGACCACGCCACGTTAGTCACCTGGGGCAGCCTCTCTTTCTAATTGTTTGAAGGCAAGATGCTTGGGACTCATCTGTTAAGGCAACCAAAAGACGAGCTAGCATGTGTACATGTGTGTGGGTCTGTGCGATGTATGTGTGTGTGTGTGTGTGTGTGTGTGTGTGTGTGCGCGCGCACACGAGTGTGTGCAGCAGGGGTGTAGGGACCAAAGCAAAGGAGAAGGCAATGCCTGAGGTGCCCGTGTGACCAGCGCCGGTGCCCAGTCACGGCTTCTGTGGGCGAGAGCGGAGGAAAGTACACACACAGCTGCTTGGACGCCGGCTCCGCTCTGGCACAGCTGCCCCCGAATGTGGAAGCGTGGAGTCCCCGACGGGAGGCGTGGGGCCGAATCCCACCGCGGACCCGGCGGGCCCACAGAGGTGTCGTAAGGTTTGGAGTTCAGGTCCAAAATTTTAAAATCAGGAAGTTGCCTGGCCGGTGTGGCTCAGTGGATAGAGTGTTGGCCTGTGGACTGAAGGGTTTCAGGTTCGATGCTGGTCAAGGGCGCATCCCTCAGTTGCAGGCTTAGGCTCGAGGTGTGGGGGAGGCAGCCAATCGATGTGTCTCTCTCACATCGATGTTTCTCTCTCTCTGTCTCTCCTGCTCTCTTCCACTCTCTCTAAAAATCGGTGGAAAAGTGTCCTTGGGAGAGGATGAACAAGGGAAGACAGAGTCGTGCAGAGCTCTCTGCTCTGCATCCTCCTGCGTCCCGCAGGCCCCAGATCCCAGGATCCGGGGCAGGGCCCTCGGGAGGCCCCTCTGCCCGGGTCTCCTCTCACTGTCTCTCCTCCCGGGCAGGTGGGTGGCCGGCCCGTGGAGCCCCTGCTCAGCGACCTGTGAGAAGGGCACCCAGCAGCGGGAGGTGACCTGCGTGTACCAGCTGCAGAACGGCTCTCACGTCACCACGCGGCCCCTGTACTGCCCGGGCGCCCGGCCCGCCCCCGTGCAGAGCTGCGAGGGCCAGGACTGCCTGTCCATCTGGGAAGCGTCCGAGTGGTCACAGGTGGGTGCCCGGGCCGCCGGGGCTGCTGGCCCTTGTCCGCAGGGACCTCCTCACAGTCCCTTTTCCTGCGTCGTGTTCGTGACACCGCTTCACACATCGCGGTCCTCGCCAGCCCCCAAATCAACGCAAAGCTGCACTGGCGCTCACATCCTCTCTGAGTCCATCCGCGATAACAGCGCGGCCAAAACATGGAAAATGTGTTACTGATATGGGTAGGCGTTTTCTGATAATATACCACAGTGCTTTTAGGTCCCATTTCCTATGGAAATTCTCATGTAGATATAGATGGATGGACAGATGAATAGAGATAGATTAATAGATATTAAATAGATACATAGATAGAAACATAGATAAACACATAGATGGGTATATAAATACATAGAAACATGGATACACAGTTGATACATAAACACATAGATACATATGTACATAGATACATAAATACATAGATAATAGGTATATAGTTACATAAATACATACATAGATAATTACATAGGTATACATGTAGATACATAGACACATAAATACATACATAGATAGGTACATAGACATATAGATAGATACATAGCTACATAGGTAGATGCGTAGATAGATACAAAGACACACCCGTAGATAGTACACAGATGTGCAGGCCTGCCTTTCATGCCCGGGGGGCATGTTTGAACTTGGTGTCGGATTGGGAAGGAGGGTTCCCAGGCTTTCCTTCAGCGAGGCAGGCTGTGCGTCCCCGCGGCAGGCGGATGCTGGGAGGGCCCGCTTTCGCTGAGCCTGTCCAAGTCCCGAATCTCGTGCCATCGCTGCTTTGGAAAGCGGTCCCTGCGGCCCTCGGCGTTTAATTTGAAGGCTGCTCGTGCACATGCCGTTTTCTCTCCAGTAACAGCATTCTTCGAGGCTTCACGTCGACCCTGCAGTCACGATTTTGATTGTTTGGCTGTAAAACGGCAAAATCGCTGGATAAAGGGCCAGCTTCCCCTGGGTCCCCCTCGAGAGGTGTTCTAGGAAAGTCAGAGGGCTCAGTCCAAGACACTGTTCAGTGTGGAAACTATTTTTAAAGTTCCTTTTTATTGCCAAACAGTTGGAATTATTTTGAATAAGAAAGCATTCAGCCCATTCTTAATGAATGAAAAGTCTGCCTGCGCTGTTCTAAAGCGAAGCTTGCTTTTCAGACAGACCTTGACGTGTGCCCATTGAAAGACCTGCGTGTTGAACCCACCCTTTGTGATATCTTAAGAAAAGAAGACAATTTAAATTGTCTTAAAATATATTTGTATTGATTTCAGAGAGGCAGGGAGAGGGAGAGAGAGAGAGAGAAACGTCCGTGATGAGAGAGAATCATGGGTCGGCTGCCCCCTTCACGCCCCCTACTGGGGATTCAGCCCTCCATCCGGGCCTGTGCCCTGACTGGGGGTCAAACCGTGACCTCCTGGTTCATAGGTCGACACTCAGCCACTGAGCCACGCCGACCAGGCCGAGTTTAAAAATGTTGCTTGGTTTTTATTTTATTTATATGGATTTAGGTTTGTAAGTTTAACATCCCAGGGACCTTTTCAGGGAAGGGGGTACTCGTTGCAGGCGTAGGGGCAGGTAGTGGTCGCTCTTCCCTCCCCCGCCTCCCAGGGCCTTAATCACCTGGGTCTTGATCCGAACAAGATTTATACTTTAATTGGATCAAAACCATAACTTTTCCATTTGGATTCTTTCTTATATGGAAGAAACATAAATGCCTCTTTCCCAAAATACCCCAGCCCGACATCAGCTGTCAGCATCGGATTCAAGAGCACCATCTCGGGAAGCGTGAGCCAGCGGAGACAAGATTTATAGAGGCGTCTCCGTCTCTGTCTCCGTCTCCGTCTGTCTATGTGCCCCATCACGCCCGGGCCTCCTCCTGAAACCCCATCCGCACCCACCCGGCTCCCGCGGGCTCAGCCCAGGCTTGAGCCGAGTGCTTCTTTCTTTCTTATTTCTTTTTAAATATATTCTTATTGATTTCAGAGAGGAAGGGAGAGGGAGAGAGAGAGAAACATCAATGATGAGAGAGAATCATCGACTGGCTGCCTCCTGCACGCCCCCTACTCGGGCATGTGCCCTGACTGGGAATGGAACCGTGACTTCCTGGTTCATGGGTCGATGCTCAACCCCTGAGCCACGCCGGCCGGGCCCAAACATATTTCTACCACGTTGCCCCGTGCCGAAGCCCCTCTGACATTTCTTCCCCTGGAAACACTTGGGTTTAGGTTTCTCTGGGGGAGATTGTTTATTGACGGGGTTGCCTGGTTCAGCCAGCCCTGCCAGTCTTTCACTCGCTGCTCTCCAACACTGTTAGAACGAGGCACAGATGTCGAGAAGGAAAGAAAGGGGGCTGGCAGTCTCCTGCCCTCGGCTTCCAGGCCCCATCCCTGGATCCGAGGCCAAGAGAGAAACTGGACATTGTCCCCCAGGTCCCTTCCTCCTGAGGCAGCCCGGCCTGCAAGGGCCCAGGCGCCCAGCCAACGGGCTGCCGCTCAGCAGGGCCACAACAGGGGCTGGCCAAGAGACCGCTGGACAGTCCGCGTTTGCAATCACGGGAAAGGGATGAGGAACGAGGAAGAGGGTCCGACAAAGCAGAGACTTGGGCAGAAGTGGGGAGGAGGCTCTTGGTTGAAGAAGGAGCCAGGGGGGTGGATGCGGGTGCCACAGAGGAGCCAGGAGTCGAATGGTGAGGACGGATTTGATGAAATGGTGGGGGGACCGTGGCCACTCGGAAGAGCAGGGGACCACCCCTCAGCACAGTCACCCAGGGCTCCCTGCAGCCACCCGCCTACCCGGGCCGCCCTGTGGGCATAGCCCGCCTTAGCCTGACCCCTGGTGTCCCGCTCACCCCACAGGCAGGGTCACAAACACACGTGCTCCCCCGAGTGATGCCACGGCCAGTGGATTTCTGCTGAAACAAGCGGGTCTACCTCAGTCTCCAAAAGCAAAAGAAAAACGACCCACCGGGACCTCAGACAGAGCTAAACCGCGCGCCTCAGGAAAATAAAGCTAGACAGCGTTTGGGGTCAATGTTAAGGACAGAAATGCAAAGAGCATGTGGCCTTCCTGTGCATTCTTGCAGAAGTCAGCTTTGGTGTCGCTGAAGAACATCCCTGTTATCGTCCCCTTATTTTAGGTAAATCAGGCAAATACGGAAAAGGAAGTTAGGGCCCGGCCGGTGTGGCTCAGTGGTTGTGCGTTGACCTATGAACCAGGAAGTCCCGGTTCGATTCCCAGTCAGGGCACATGCCCGAGTTGCAGGCTCGGTTCCCAGTGTGGGATGTGCAGGAGGCAGCCGATCCATGATTCTCTCTCATCATGGATGTTTCTCCCTCCCTCTCCCTCTCCCTTCCTCTCTGAAATCAATAAAATATATATATATATATATATACATATATATATGTATATATATATGTATATATATATACACACACACACACACACATATGTATGTATATATATATATATATATATATTTTTTTTTTAAAGAAGAAACCTGGGCCCTGGGCCCTGCATCCTCAGCACCAGGCCTGGGTCTGGCGGGGACTCCCTGGGCGTTGGGGGGCTGGCATGGCGCTGGCCCGGCTTCAGCGCCAGCCGTGTTTTGCAGTGTTCCGCCAGCTGTGGCCCAGGCACGCAGAAGCGCACCGTGACCTGCACCAACTCCCAAGGGAAGTGCGACGCGTCCACCCGGCCGCGAGCCGAGGAGGCGTGCGAGGACTACTCCGGCTGCTACGCGTGGAGGACCGGGGACTGGTCCAAGGTGAGCCCGGCGCCCGCGCTCCCATCCGCCCCGGCCCATGTCCGCCAGGTGGTCCCTGCGTGACCAGGCAAACTCGCTTTCTTTCCAAACGCTGCGCTCGCCGGGGACCTCATGCGTGTGCCCTTTCCCACCTCGAGCTAGTGGCTTTCCACAGTCCTGCCGCAGAACTCTCACCAATGTTTTTATTTATTTACTTACGTATGTATTTATTTTTTATTGATTTCAGAGAGGAAGGGAGAGGGAGAGAGATAGAAACATCCATGATGAGAATCATGGACCGGCTGCCTCCTGCACGCCCCCCACTGGGGATCCAGCCTGCAACCTGGGCATGTGCCCTGACCGGGAATCGAACCGTGACCTCCTGGTTCATAGGTCCATGCTCAACCCCTGAGCCACGCCGGCCGGGCCCTGATTGTTTCCTGATCAGAACTCAAACTAGAGGCCGCCGTCCCCCTGGGAGGGCCCGAGGTGCCCGAGGTCGCTGAGGACGCAGCGGGGCCCTGCCCTGTCTGACAGGCAGAAGGACTTCGTCCTGAGGCCCGCGTGCAGGTGTGGGTGGGAAGGAAGCGGCAGAGGCCACACGCAGCCCAAAGAGCGGCTCCCGGGGCCACAGGGGGCCGGCAGGAAGCAGAGTGAGGTGCGGGCAGCTCCGGCCTGGCGGCGCCGGGCTCTGTTCCTCGCTGCTGTGTGCCCTGCACCTCCCGCCCCAGGCCGCCCTGTCCCTGGGGTAGAAGCTCAAGGAGGCTCTAACGCGGGTGCAGGGGGTTGGAACTGTCCTGGCGGCGAGGTCAGGTACCAGACTGGAGAGACAGGAGAGTGCCCCCTGCGAGCCCCGTGCTCCCGGCTCCCGGCTCCCTGCTCGCCAGCCGGAATCCAGGGCTCTGGGAAGACCAGCCTGCCATCTGGGGGCACCCCAGCTCTCTGCTTCCGCAGCTGCCATGTCCCAGCCAGAGTCTGCCAGTCAAAGAGACCGGGGTGGGGGAGATGGCTGGCTGTGGTGGGGGTGTAGGTGGGTTTGTGTGTGTGTGTGTGTGTGTGTGTGTGTGTGTGTGTGTGTGTGTGTGTGTAGGTGTGTGAGTTGCACTGTGTGTGTGTGTATGTGTGTGTGTAGGTGTGTGTGGCTGTGTAGGTGTGTGTGTTGGGTGTAGGTGTGTGTTGGGTGTGTGTGTGTGTGTGTAGGTGTGTGGAGGGTGTGGGGGGCTGTGTGTGTGTGTGTGTTGGGTGTGTGGGGGATAGGTGGGGGGGCTGTGTGTGTGTAGGGGTGTGTGTGTGTGTGTGTTGGTAGTGTTGGGTTTGTGTGTGTGTGTAGGTGTGTGTTGGGTGAGTAGGTGTGTGTTGGGTGTGTGTGTGGGGGGGGATGTGGGGGGCTGTGTGTGTGTGTGCAGCGGGATGTCTAAGATAGCATCTGCTGCCTCGAGCCTGGAGCCAGGACAGGGGATTTTCATTATTGCTTAACCTGCTGGCTCAGGTTCCAACAGCTTCCGAGGCCTGTGGCACTCATGCCAAGTTGGGGGGCGATCTGTCACACATGCTTTGACATTTTCCCAGGCAAGTGCCTTTCAGGCACAAACAGAAGGAGTTACTGTAAGGGTATTCTCTCCCCACACCTACCTCTCTCTCTCTCTCTCTCTCTTTCTCTCTCTCTCTCTTTTCCCCCCTCTCTCCCCCTCTCCCCTTCCTTCTCTCTCTCCCCTCCCTTCTCTCTCTCTCCCTCTCTCCCCTCCCTCCTTCCCTCTCCCCACCTCCCTTCCTTTTTCTCTCTCTCATTCTTTTTTACCCAAACCTACCCCAGGCAGACTTGCCCCTCTGAGAATGGCCCAGTGACCACATTGGGGGTGATGCTGGGCAGTGAGGGTCCACCTCGCATCCCGTCACCCTCACCTAGTCCCCTGCTCCCCCAGAGCCCGGAACCCGGCTCACGCACACACAGCTGTGACATTCCTGCAGCGAGTCCCTCTCCTGAGATTTTTACAACCTCCTTTCACTAATTCTCAAAGCATCCCTCTGGGACCTGGGGTTCTGTATAGTCGTGACTTTACATGCAGGAGAGACGGGGGGAGCAGCGACGTCTCGCCCTGGTGGAGCCTGTCGTTAGGGTCTGGCCTCCTGTGATGACAGAGACCTGGTCCCTCCCAGCTGGGGGTGTGACTGGGAGGAGTGGGGGCCTCAGGGCGGACAGGCCCAGGTGGGGGGCCCTGTCACTCAGGCCCTGAGGCTCACATTCCGCCCCCGGAGACACCATGCATTTGGTGCATGTTTATAGATCTGTGCTCAACCACTAAGCCACGCTGGCTGGGCAACAGTGATTTTATTTCAATACTAGAGGCCCGGTGCACGAAATTTGTGCACAGGTAGGGTCCCTAGGCCTGGCCAGCGATCAGGGCCGATCGGAGCCTTCCTTCTGGCTGCCGGCCGGGGCCTTCCTTCGTTCCACGCCGCCCCCTGGTAGTCAGCACACATCATAGCGAGTGGTCGAACTCCCGGTCGAACTCCTGAGGAGACACTGCATATCAGCCTTTTATATCTATAGATTTCTATATAGAGATTGCTTTTCCTGTGGAGCTCACATCCCAAGTGTCTTTGGCGCCCCCTCCTGGCTGGGGCAGGGCCCCTGGGTGGGGTGGCAGGTCAGCAGGCCTTGTGGCTGGGGAGGGAGCGTGAGGGGCTGGCACCGCCTTCAAGCCCCAGGCAGGGAGCTGTTGGGGTGGATGTAGGGCCTCTCCCTTGCCACTCAGTTTCCTGTGCCTGGGGAGCCCCGTGAGATGTTCATGTAACGAGCGACTGGAGAAAACCGCCCGGCAGGGAAGGAGGGCTTCAGACAAGACCAGATCCGTTCCTGTGTCTTTTATAGATCTGTTTGCCTGTGTTTTAAAAGCCTGAGAGATGGCTTCCTCCTGTGCTCGGGGCTAAGCCGATGCTATCGGGCCGCACGGTGGGCGGCCTCCTTGCTGTTCAATTGAAGCCGAGGCCCGTGGCGTGGGGCTGGCGGGGAGGGGGGGACGGAGATGGAATTCCTTGCCTGCGCCTGTCATCCTTCCTGTGGGGAGCTCAGGTGACAGGAGGAGGCCGTGCACAAGCCGGCCGCACACCTGTCAGGAACCGTGTCTGTCGTCCGGGCCACCTGTGCCCCTGAGGCCACCTGGCTGAGCTGCCAGGGCAGTAGGTCAGTGCTGGCCACACCTGCCTGCAGAGGCCGGGCCAGCCACCTGGGAACACTCAGCTATAGGCCAGGGGACACCCCGGCAGCCCTGTCCTCCGCTCTTGGCCCTGTGCCTGCTTTTGTTCATAACAAGAGCGCTGCTTGCCCTCGCTGGTCTGGCTCAGTGGATAGAGCGTCAGCCTGCGGGGTGAAGGTCCAGGATTTTATTCCGGTCAAGGGCACATGCCCGGGTTGCAGGCTCCATCCCCAGTAGGGGGCGTGCAGGAGGCAGCCAGTCCCCTCTTGTACGCCCCACATTGGGGATCGAGTCTGCAACCCGGGCATGTGCCCTGACCAGGAATCGAACCTGGTTGGTAGGTGGAAGCTGAGTTTTATGACGGCCCTTGATCATTTCTGGGCAGAGACCTTGTCAATTTTGCACTTGGTTTTAACAGCCCCGCAGGACTGAGGCCTCGCCTGATTTCTCACAGGCCCAGTGACCACACCTGCAAAAGACATTGGAACCCTTGCTGGCACTCCTGTCCAGGAAGTGACTCAGCCAGGCCCACTGCCCGGCTGCCAGGGCCCGGCTCCCTGGTGGCAGGGGGTGCCCTGGGAGTGAGGCAGGCATACTGCAGGCGACTTCTTTGTGAGCCAGTGCAATCTCCTAGGGACTTGGAAACCCAGCTGCCACCTGTCCCCTATCCCTCCAAGGAGGGCCTGGAAAGATACCTAGCTCTTGCCTGGACAGTGTGGCTCAGTGATTGAGCATCAACCTATGAACCAGCAGGTCACGCTCCGATTCCAGGTGAGGGCTCCATCCCCAGTAGGGGGCATGTGGGAGGCAGCTGATCCATGATTCTCAACATGGATGTTTTTATCTCTCCTTTCCCTTTCTCTCTGAAACCAATAAACATTTTTTTTAAAGCCCTAGCTGGTTTGGCTCAGTGGATAGAGCTTTGGCCTGCAGACTGAAGGGTCCCAGGTTCGATTCCGGTCTAGGGCACGTATCTGGATTGCAGGCTCCATCCCTTGCACTGCGTTGGCACATGCGGGAGGCAACCAGTCGATGTGTCTCTCTCACTTCGACATTTCTCTCTCTCTCTCTGCCCCTCTTCCCTCCCTCCCTTCCACTCTCTCGAAAAGTCACGGGAAAAGTATCCCTGGATGAGGACGAACAACAAAAGAGAACCTGGCTCTTCCTCGGGGCGTGTCTCCTGCAGCAGGTGGGGCCAGGCCCCGGGTGCGAGTCCAGACCTGAGGAGGAAAGGGATGGTGTTGGTGTGGCCGGGTCCCTCTCTCTCCTCACTGGTCTGTTTTGTGCCAAATGGTCACAGAAACAGCCCCGAGCACATGGAAACCCCGTTTTCTCAGGCAGCGGGGTTTTTATTTTACTTTATGACCGATTTAGACATAAACGTCTTGAATAGCATAGGCGGGCTCGTCAAACGCCTGCTGAAAGCCCGTAACTCATTCATGTAGTTCCGCGTTCACAGTTAAAGCCGTAGGTTCATACTAGACATAATGCGGTGTCCGGTCTCGCGTGCACGGTAACGTTGGGCCGGATAAAACTGCCGCTCGTGCGGGGTCAGAGGTCAGAACTGGTGGGAGAGCAGCGCTTCTGTAAGGGCAGCCTGACCATGGCGGTGTCTGCCTGTGCCCTCATCACCCCCCTCCTGTGCCGCCTGCTCCGTTCGCCAGGCTGTGCCCGGGCACTGCCAGCTGAGCCCACGGAGTGCCGCCTGTTTTTGAATGTGTTTGTGCTGCTGACTTTGGCGACTCACTCATAAGCCATGGCATCGCCTTGCACTGCGTTGGCATCAGGTGGTCCACGTTGGCACAGGATTGCACCTGTTGGCATCAGGTGGTCCACGTTGGCACAGGATTGCACCTGTTGGCATCAGGTGGTCCACGTTGGCACAGGATTGCACCTGTTGGCATCAGGTGGTCCACGTTGGCACAGGATTGCACCTGTTGGCATCAGGTGGTCCACGTTGGCACAGGATTGCACCTGTTGGCATCAGGTGGTCCACGTTGGCACAGGATTGCACCTGTTGGCATAGCCTTGCACTGCATTGACATCAGCTGGTCCACGTTGGCACAGGATTGCACCTGTCGGCATCAGGTGGTCCACGTTGGCACAGGATTGTACCTGTTGGCATCAGGTGGTCCACGTTGGCACAGGATTGCACCTGTTGGCATCAGGTGGTCCACGTTGGCACAGGATTGTACCTGTTGGCATCAGGTGGTCCACGTTGGCACAGGATTGTACCTGTTGGCATCAGGTGGTCCACGTTGGCACAGGATTGTACCTGTTGGCATCAGGTGGTCCACGTTGGCACAGGATTGCACCTGTTGGCATCAGCTGGTCCACGTTGGCACAGGATTGCACCTGTTGGCATCAGGTGGTCCACGTTGGCACAGGATTGCACCTGTTGGCATCAGGTGGTCCACGTTGGCACAGGATTGCACCTGTTGGCATAGCCTTGCACTGCATTGGCATCAGGTGGTCCACGTTGGCACAGGATTGCACCTGTAGGCATCAGGTGGTCCACATTGGCATAGGATTGCACCTGTTGGCATCAGGTGGTCCACATTGGCACAGGATTGTACCTGTTGGCATCAGGTGGTCCACGTTGGCACAGGATTGCACCTGTTGGCATCAGGTGGTCCACGTTGGCACAGGATTGCACCTGTTGGCATCAGGTGGTCCACGTTGGCACAGGATTGCACCTGTTGGCATCAGGTGGTCCACGTTGGCACAGGATTGCACCTGTTGGCATCAGGTGGTCCACGTTGGCACAGGATTGCACCTGTTGGCATCAGGTGGTCCACGTTGGCACAGGATTGCACCTGTTGGCATCAGGTGGTCCACGTTGGCACAGGATTGCACCTGTTGGCATCAGCTGGTCCACGTTGGCACAGGATTGCACCTGTTGGCATCAGCTGGTCCACGTTGGCACAGGATTGCACCTGTTGGCATCAGCTGGTCCACGTTGGCACAGGATTGCACCTGTTGGCATCAGGTGGTCCACGTTGGCACAGGATTGCACCCGTTGGCATCAGGTGGTCCACGTTGGCACAGGATTGCACCTGTTGGCATCCGCTGGTCCACGTTGGCACAGGATTGCACCTGTTGTCATCAGGTGGTCCACGTTGGCACAGGATTGCACCTGTTGGCATCGCCTTGCACTGCGTCGGCATGGCTTTGCTCTGTTGTCATGACTTTGCCCCGTGTTGGCGCGACTCTGCTCCGTGTTGCTCTGGCTGGACGTTGGCATGACTGTGGTCTTCGCTTGGCACCAGGGCCCTGGGCCAGGAGGTGGGGTGTGGAACAGGGCGCACCGCGGGGCCGGGGCTCCCGGAGACAGCCCCCTGGTGTGAGCAGGCCGGGCCCACAGCGGGGCCGCTGGGGGTTTCTGCTTCTTTGGTGACTCAGAAAGACTGGGGCCCTCCACCGCACCATGGTCTGTGCCCCTTTATCCCTCTACAGTGGAAAACAACAACAACAACAAAAACCCCAAGCCTGGCCGCGTGGCTCAGAGGTTGAGCCTCCACCTAGGAACCAGGAGGTCACGGTTCGAGTCCCGGTCAGGGCACATGTCCTGGTTGCGGGCTCCATCCCCAGTGTGGGGGCGTGCAGGAGGCAGCCGAGCCATGATTCTCTCTCGTCATGGATGTTTCTCTCTCTCCCTCTCCCTTCCTCTCTGAAATCAATACAAATATTTATTAAAAACCAAAACAAAAGCCCCATGATCCCGCTTGTCCGTCAGAAAGTAGAGGAACCCACCTGGCGGGCGCACACAGCCCTTGGGCGCGTGGGTCTCCCGGGCGCTTGTGCCTGGGGACGCCTGGGGGCAGGCCTGCCGGGAAGAGATGAGACGGGAGGCACGGGGTTCAGGTGCCCCCGGCCCCTCCCGGCCCCCGGCCCCTCCCGGCCCCCGGCCCGGCGAGGCCACTCAGGCTGCCCTGTCCCCGCAGTGCTCCTCCACCTGCGGCAAGGGCCTGCAGTCCCGCGTGGTGCAGTGCATGCATAAGGTCACTGGGCGCCATGGCAACGAGTGCCCCGCCCTCTCGAAGCCCGCCGCCTACAGGCAGTGCCACCTGGAGGTCTGCAACGACAAGATCAACGTGAACACCATCACCTCCCCTCGCCTGGGTGAGTGCCCTGTCCGCCCCCCCCCCCTCCCCCCGCCAACACGTCCCCCTAGTCGCGGGGGGGTGGGGGGGGGGGGGGAGTGGGGGAGGTCCCTGAGCCCGGGAGCGCCTTCCTTGGTCTTACCTGAGCCCTGGGGAGGCCGACATGGGTCACCTCTGTAGCAGATCGGAGGTGGAATTTCAGTCCTTGTCATGAGAAAGCCGTTTGCTAACTTCTGTCTCAAACCCAGTGTCCCGCTGACCCCCTGCCAACCCTGGGGAGCGCGAGGGAATTCCTCCCAATGTTTTAGGGTTCCTGTGTGGGGCGGGGCAAAGGGAGGCGCTTTCTTCTGCAAACGAAGGCTGTGGGGGCGTCATTCGTGAATCCCTGGGGACATCCTCACGGGCTGTTCCTCAAGCCGAGCTCGAGAAGACGGGTGTTAGCGGGTTTGGTCTTTCGTTCTACGGGGACCTTCTGTGTGAGCAGCTCGGCCCCGCGGGCTCCCAGCTCGGCCGTTAGCGGGCATGGCCCGGGCAGCAGGGGTGCAGGGCGAGACACACTGAACACTGCTCCGATGGCGCCTACACAGAGTTGCTGCTCGTCCAAATAGAAGTCCCCAGGGCATATTTCCCACCCACAGCTTTCCTACCGCTTGGCATGGCACCGGAACGAAGGGTGTTGCTATGTGGCTGCACTGGGTGGGGGTGAGGGGGCGCGAGCTCATAGAGGTGCACCCCAGGCTGTTGCATGCACAAGCTCCTCGGGGTCCCCCAGGGATGTCCCTCAGGCAGGACCTCCTCTCTACAGAACCATGACCCCGA
This sequence comes from Ia io, assembly GCA_025583905.1. Lineage (NCBI taxonomy): Eukaryota > Metazoa > Chordata > Mammalia > Chiroptera > Vespertilionidae > Ia > Ia io. Next base: position 20,163,630 of record JAJQQW010000024.1, read on the forward strand.
AGGCGACTCGGGCCCCTTGCTTGTGCTGTGACCTTGCGCTGTGACCTTGTGCTGTGTGGGCCCTTTGACCTTCAGCGCCCCGTGTCTTTGTGTTTCATAAATGCCCATAGTAACGAGGTCTCCTGCCACAAAATAACAGTAAGCGCCACTTAGCTCAGAAGCAGGGTGGGCAGTGCCCCCATGCCAAGGAGGTAGCCAGACCACCAGACTTGGCCACGTGGTCACATTGGGCACAGGGGTGTGTCCCCCGTAGAAGAAAGGAGCAGCCACAGTGTCCCCAGCAGGGGACATACCTCCTCAGTCTCCACCAGGCTCCACAGGGCAACGGTAAGGGCGGCCCAGCGTGGGTCGGGCCACAGGCCACCTCCGGGCATGCGTCACGGTGACCCCATGCCATCTGTAACCCCCAGGCTTTCTCTCTCCACTGTCCCCGTAGCTGCCCTGACCTATAAATGCACGCGGGACCAGTGGACCGTGTACTGTCGGGTCATCCGGGAAAAGAACCTTTGCCAGGACATGCGGTGGTACCAGCGTTGCTGCCAGACGTGCAGGGACTTCTACGCCAACAAGATGCGCCGGCCACTGCCCCCGCCTTCACCAAGCTCATGACACCTGCTCCCGCGGTCCCGCAACACTCCGGTGTGAGGTCTTGAGTTCCTGACTCCAGGGCCAGCTGAACACCCACCCACCTGAGGGCACAGCAGTCCTGCAGCCAGGATCCTCCAAAGCACAGCGCCCCTCCCCCACAGGCCGTCCCAAGATCCAATCCCCGTAGAACTCAAGTGTGGACTTGACCTTTGCCCTTAGTGCTTTTATACTTAATATATTGTTCAGAGCCACTGGATGGCTTTCTACAGTAAGGGAGAAATAGGCCTGAACCACAGAATCGGCACAGTCTCAAAGGTTCCCTGGACCTCACCGGGGGCACCTCTGACAACCGACAACAGAGCAAGACGTCATGGCCGCCTCTGCCTCGGCTCTCTTCTGTCATCTGAGTTCCCGGTGCTTCGCGTGTCACAGGGCGGGATAGCCAAAATGAGGCCGTGGACATTAAATCGGGCTTTATTCTGAAAGCCAGCACCCTGGGTGGAAGGACAGATGCCGGCGGCCTCTCCGGAGGGGCCTGGCAACAACACAGGAACTTTGCCGTCTGCCCAGCGCTGAGAGCAGGTTCTCTGGACCCTGGGCCTGGCCTGGAGGACTTCCCTCTGCGAGGCTGGATCTGCATGAACCAATGGGAGACCGGGGCCATGTCGAATCGCATCAGCTGTGTCAGGGAGAAGATTCTGGAAGGGTTTAGGTTTGGGGAGGTGTTTCATTGTCAGATCTCTGCTGTCCACCCAGGGAAATGGAAGACGCTCTCTTCCAGGTGCTGTGAGCAGCTCTGGGATTGCTTCCTGGCAGACGGGGGAGCTCAGGACAGCTTTGTCAGGGTTGTGGGGGCTTCCCTCTGCCTTCTGGAGCCCTCTACTTTACTTTTTTTGGGGGGTGGGGCCCTCTATTCTAGCCAGGACATCATAAACTTGGCACCTTGTGGATGGCTTCCCAGTGACCTTGGCCATCTGTCTGAAGTTGATTATCTCCAGAACCTCAGAAGATTCAAGCTCAGGCCTGGCCGCTTCGTCCATCACAGGCGGGTTTCCTCCAGGGGGCACTCCGCCTAGTGGGCAGGATCCGTGGAGGAGAGCCGCCTAGCTGGGACCAGGGACCACTGCCCGGCCATCCAGCCTTCCTGTAGCGCAGACCTTGTCATGCTGTCCCTGTTGACCATCTTCCCAGTGGGGCAAGAAGGACACTCAGAAAAGCATGAAGAGGGTCTTTCTCACCTTCAGTCCCTTCACCCCTCAAAACAGAGCTGTGCCCTCTCTGGAGCCTGGGGAGGTGACCCCTCTGAGGGCACAGACGAGTCCTGACAACAGGGCGCAACAGTCGTGCAGCCAGGATCCTCCAACCCACAGCACTGCACTCGCACAGGCCGCTCACTCCCGGGAGCTGGGAGGAAGGGACCCCAGCCTGGGAACTGGGGCCCTGGATGCCAGGAGGTCCATTTCCCTGAGCAGCGTGGTGGCAGTTGGATGGGTGCTCATGTTCAAGGACTTTGCCATGAGGACCCCACCATCTGCTCTGTCACCCCAGAGGGTGTCCATGGGGTCTTCTCCGGTGCTTCTTCACTTATTGGTGCTGTGTCTGTGACCTGTGTTTGTGTTGTGGATGTCACGAATTTCAGGTCAGCTTCAATCACAATGACAAACAACAAATCCCTCTGCTTTCTCAAGCCTGCTCCGGGGATGGGGGAAGTGGAGAGGAGTGGCCGGGACTTGACGCAGCCCCTCGGCCCCCGCCCCCACCCCCAACCCCTGGAATTAATGATGAGTGTGGAGAAACCTCCTTTGGTGCTCAGTGCCCGATGCTCTGCGGAGAGAAAGGACAGAATGCCAGGATGGAGCTGCCCCCCTCCTAATGTCACCCCCCCACCCCAGCTCTTGTACCCACAAAGTTCTTAAATTTTGCTGCACTAGGATTTCGTTTTTTCCTCAGCCCCAAATGTTCTGTAGTTCATCACAGATGGACAGAGCTGGGGGGCAGGAGAGTTGGGGGGGGTGCCAGCTAAGGAAGCCGGGGCAGCTTAGCTTGCACGCCTGAGTGGGCCGTGGCCTGGGCTCCTAGCTGAGCCCTTTCCCTGTCGCCTCTGAATCAAGTGCACGCCCCTGGCAAGGGCCTCACCCACTCCGAGTGCAAGCGCTGACTCGGTTGTTATCAAACACCCATTGCTTCCCAAGGTGCCTTTCACTCACGTGGGCACTGGCGATCGGAAATTCACCGGCAAGGACTGACCTCGGCGCAGCCCTCGCCCCACTTTATTCAGAGGACACAGACACCCTGTGATGGCCACAGCGCAGCGATGTGTCTTTATGGTCAACAACACCCTGTACTGTCAGTCGAGTACTGTCCCTGTGCGGCCGCACACATGCGTGGCTAACTACCGTCTTAGGATCTCATGGTGCTATTGTTTTTAAAATATATTTTTATTGATTTCAGAGAGGGAGGGAGGGAGAGGGGGAGAGAGATAGAAGCATCAATGATGAGAGAGAATCATTGATCGGCCTCCTGCGCGCCTCTTACTGGGGATCGAGCCTGACCAGGGATCGAGCCTGACCAGGTATCGAACCGTGACCTCCTGGGTCATACGTTGACGCTCAACCACCGGGCCACACCGGCCAGGCTCATGGTGCTATTTTCATTGGTGCAGATGCAACCCCGTCGGCTGACCATGGCTTGGCCATCTCTGCACACGGGGGACGATCTCAGTGGCAGTAAGACCACGTCTTCGTTCTCTCCGGAGTCCGATGTATATAGTCCCCATTAGCTAACTCACATTGCGTACTGTACCCGGGGTGTTCTGTTTGACTTTTCTGGTGCTGGTTTTTGAAAGAAGAAGGGGGGAGGGGGAGAAATACAACAGAAGACACACATTGGACACACTGTACATGAAAGATTTGTCATTTGTTGGAAGCGAGCTGAGTCTGTTCAATAAAACGTTTTTCCTCTAACAGTCATAAGCTGTCTGTGCAGCAAGAGACAAAAGCGAGTCGTCGCAGGCTGAGAGAGCGGCCGTGCCCCTTCCTCCAGGGAAGTCGGGGGGCTTGTCTGCAGGGAGCTGGGGGCTGCCGGCCAGCTGTGGACAGTGTCAGGGGGCACTGGCCCATGCGGTTCTGGCTGTGTCTCCCCCAACAAGCAAGTGCTAACCAACCACTCCATCCTGGGCCTCCTCCCTGTGTGGTTGCAAAACCCTGGATGGGGCCCGGCTGGCGTGGCTCAGTGGTTGAGCATCTACCTATGAACCAGGAGGTCAGGGTTCGATTCCCGGTCAGGACACATCGGGTTGTGGGCTCCATCCACAGTGTGGGCGTGCAGGAGGCAGCCAATCAGTGATTCTCTCTCATCGATGTTTCTTTTCTTTTTAATATTTATTTTATTGACTTCAGAGATGGAGAAAGAGAGGGGCGGTAGAGAAAGACATCAATGATACGAGAGAACCATCAGTGGGCTGCCTCCCGCATGCCCCCTACTGGGGATCAGGCCTGCAGCTGGGGCATGTATCCTGACCGGGAATTGAACCATGACCTTCTGGTTCATAGGTCCACACTCAACCACTGAGCCACACCAGCCGGGCTATACTTTATATCATGACTCCTGTTAAATGGCCATTTTACAGTGTGAGTTCGTAAACATTTGTTGTTGTCAGTCCTCACCCGAGGATCTTTTTCCATTGGTTTATTTTTTAGACCAGTGGTCGGCAAACTCATTAGTCAACAGAGCCAAATATCAACAGTACAACGATTGAAATTTCTTTTAAGAGCCAAATTTTTTAAACTTAAACTTCTTCTAACGCCACTTCTTTAAAATAGACTCACCCAGGCCGTGGTATTTTGTGGAAGAGCCACACGCAAGGGGCCAAAAAACTGCATGTGGCTCGCGAGCCACGGTTTGCCGGCCACTGTTTTAAAGAAAGTGGAAGGGAAGGGGAGAGAAACATCGATGTGAGAGAGACACATCGATTGGTTGCCTCCCGCACGCGTCCCAACCAGGGCCCAGGATTGAGCCCCCAAACAAGGTACATGCCCTTGACCAGAATCAAATCCAGGACCCTTCAGTCTGCGGGCCGATGCTCTATCCACTGAGCTAAAGCAGCCAGGGCAGTAAGCATTTATTGAGCCACGTGGTGGATGTAGGGTGACTGGAAGGATAAGTGAGGCACAGTACCTGTCCTCAGAGAATCCTAACAATATGTGGCCATGCCCTTCTCTTGGCAAACAGTGGCTTTGCCCAAATGTGGAAAAATATTTAAGTCAGCTCAAAACTAACAGGGCTGTTGGCTCCGGAGTCAGGATAAACACACTTCAGCCCGGGCCGGGGCACGGAATAGGATCTGCTGGCTTTGGGATGGCTGGGACTCAGCAAAGCCAAGTTCTCAACGTTTGAGTACCGCCCTCTCTCCCCTCCCCCGCCCCAGCAGCCTCCAGTGAACCCTGTGCCTCCCACATTGCCTTGATCGCCAATGTCACATCATAACGCCATCACTGTGCTTTCCAAAGCGGCTCCATGGGTCGGACCTCATGGAATGGTCCTGCATTCAGACCGAGCTGCCTGGCCACGTGGATGGACGTGTGTCCGTCCGCACACAGCCGTTCGCAGATATAAGCTGGATTCTCACACAGCTGTTTTGGGACGTCAGAAGACAAATCTAGAAGGAGAAAATATTTGTAAACCAACAGGAGATCTTGACACAAAATCGAGTAAATAGGAAAAAGAGCCAGCAAGGCGACTCAGAATTGACCAAGTCATTGAGATGAAAACAAAACCCTGGATAGCCCGGCCGGCGTGGCTCAGGGGTGGAGCATCAACCCACATGTGAACCAGAAGGCCACGGTTTGATTCCTGGTCAGGGCACATGCCCAGGTTGCGAGCTCGATCCCCAGTAGGAGGCAGCCGATACATGGTTCTCGCATTTTTTTCCTGCTGGAGTCAAGGGCCAGGGTTGATCTACCAAACCATGGACTGAGGCCCTGTCTGCATCTGGGCCCAGGCCATGGCTCCTCTCCTCCAGCAACTGAGATGTGGTAGTGGCTCCTCCGATGTCTGGCTCCTGCTCGTAGCAATGTGGTTGTGGTTCTGTCCTTGGGTGAGTATCTCCTTCGGGACCAGGTGGGATGACAGGAAAGTAGATGTCTCAGGTATGTCTGGAACAAAACAGGGAGAGATGGCAGCTGGACCCCCATGCAAACGGGCCTGGGCCATCCCCCTGGGAATTTCCTGGCTGTACCCCATGGAGGCTCCCTTCATCCAGCAGGCCTCCTCAACCCCTCCAAGAGACCCCCAAAACTTTATGACATTCCCAACCCCTCATTCTGGTGCTGGAAAGCTGGTGTCCCAGAGAGAGCAAACTGTGATATCTTGTCTTATAAGGTCACTAATCCTCTTGGATCAGGGCCCCACCCCTGTGACCTCATTTAACCTTCTTTACCTCCTTACAGACCCTGTCTCCAAATACAGTAACACTGTGGCTTAGCACTGCAACATTGACCAGAGTGGCTCAGTTCAGTCCCTAGCAGGCTGCCTGGGTGCCTTGTTGGCAGAACAAAGGGGAGGTGACTGCCCCAGGACGCCCTGTGTTCCAATATGTGGGCTCTCTGAGAGGGAGCCAGTAGAGGGGGCCTGGGTCACCATCCGAGAGGACTGTGTTTGGAGGGGACCACAGCCAGGGTCCAGCCGTGATCAGCCAGGATCCCAGGAGCTGCAGAAGGAGCTGCAGCCACCGTGGAGAGAGCGTGTCGCCCATGTCAGCCTTCCAGGTGAGAGCTCCCAGCACATGACGGGGTGGGGCGGGGGGGCGGTGTCTCCAAACAGCCTATGAAAGGGCTGGAGGGATGCCTGTACCTGATAGCAGCTGGCAGGTCAGAACGTCCGTGATCCCCTTTCCTGTCCACCCTGCCCAAGAGCAAGAAGGTGGGACCCCTTCTCCAAGAAGGGTTCCCCCTTAAGCCAAAGAAGGAGCAGTGGTCTCAAATTTAAATAAGTTCAGAGTTTGACCTGACTGGCATGTCTCAGTGGTTGAGCATTGACCTTTGAACCAGGAGGTCATGGGTCAGGGCACAGGCCCGGGTTGTGTGCTGGATCCCCAGTAGGGGGCATGCAGGAGGCAGCTGATCCATGATTCTCTCTCATCATTGATGTTTCCATCTCTCTTTCCCTTCTGCTCTGAAACCAATATATATAGAATATATATAAATATATTTTTATATGATATATAAAATATGTATGTATATATACTGGTAAATTTTTAAAATAAGTTCAGAGTTTAGATCATTAAATGGAACTAGTTATTACTGGATAGAGATCATAGATTGCAACTGAAATTGACCTGAGGAAGTGACTGGTGAGTTGCTTTTCTTGCCCAGCAGAGACCAGGAAATTCACGGGCCACGGTTTTCATCCCCGGACAGGGGAGACCCGGCCCCGCAGAGTGGATTTACAGGAAAAGCGAGCGGAGCAAGAAGGCAGTTCCCGAGCCTCCGCACCCTGGGATTTTGTGTGCTCGACGTCGCAGGTACACAGCCTTCTTGTCTTCCAGCATGCAGCCATGCATGCTCATGTCCACCAGGCACCGAAGGCAGAGCTGGTCACCGTTGGTGCAAGAGATGGTAGCTGGCATTATTCTTGCTCATGACAATAATAGTAGCTGGACCAATAGCATTAGGAAGCATTTTAGTTGAGCGTCGGCCCATGAACCAGGAGGTCACTGTTAGATTCCTGGTCAGGGCACCGTGTTGTGGCTCGATCCCCAGTGTGGGGCGTGCAGGAGGCAGCCAGTCAGTGATTCTCTCTCATCATCGGTGTTTCTATCTCTCTCTCCCTCTCCCTTCCTCTCTCTAAAATCAATAAAAATAGCTTGGCTGGCGTGGCTCAGTAGTTGAGCATTGACCTATGAACCAGGAGGTCACGGTTCGATTCTGGTCAGGGCACATGACCGGGTTGCAGGCTTGATCCCCAGTGGGGGACGTGCAAGAGGCAGCCAATTGGTGATTCTCTCTCACCACTGATGTATCTATCTCTCGCTTCCTCTCTGAAATCAATAAAAATATTTTTTTAAACATTGAGGGGATGTGCTTGACAGAGGACACAAGCATCTTATCCATGATTAAAGAGTAATAATAATAATAAAATCAATAAAAATATATATATTTTAAAAGCACCTTAGCAGTATACAACTCCAAGCTTGCTTTGTGTCTTGCTCCACTAAAGCTGACACTCAGGTTGAGGTCGGTTTCCAGTCCTATGGGACTCTGAGGACCCACGTCCCCAACTGCAGGGAAATCTGGCCCCTGGCCCCAGCCTCATACAACATTTGAATTTTATGTGGAAATCTTAAACCTCTCCTTTCTCGTTTGCTCTCCACGTGGAGCTCTGCAAACACACGATGGGCCGTATATGGTTTCTCCCCAGACGCAGGCTGCATACGAATCCCTCTGTTCCAGAACGCTCCGCAGCTGGGCAGCCCTGCAGCCCCTGGGATCCCTAATGGAGCTGGACGAATCCCCAGGACTGGTTAGCACAGTACGTCATCCGCTCATGAATATCACTGAATGAGCTTTGTTTCAGGAAACCCTAAACCCTCACCTCCTCGCGCATTCCGCTCTTTCCTCAGCACTCGCAGCGGGATTCACGGTGACACCGCGCCGCAAATTAATCATGCGCAGCTCAAGCTCCAATTCATGATTGATTTGTTCTTGAACAATGGCCCTGACTAATGTGGTGCTAATGGGCAGCCCTGGTGGTCTCCTCCGACCAGAAACCCATTATTAAGTCTACCCTGTGTTACCGCATCCCTCCTGGAGCCACCCCTGCCCAAGGGGACAACTGCTTTCCTTTTTATTCTTTTTGTTATTGATTTCAGAGAGGAAGGGAGAGAGAGAGGGAGAGAAACACCAATGATGAGAGAGAATCAAGGATCCGCTGCCTCCTGCATGCCCCCTACTGGGGATCGAGCCTGCAACCTGGGCATGTGCCCTGACCGGGAATCAAATCGTGACCTCCTGGTTCGTAGGTCGATGCTCAACCTCTGAGCCACACAGGCTGGCACAACTGCTTTCTTGAATGATGGTGACCTCTTTGCAGTAGAGGGAGTAAGGAATGGGGGTGACCTCTGCAGTAGAGGGAGTAAGGGATGGGGTGACCTCCATGCAGTAGAGGGAGTAAGGAATGGGGGTGACCTCTGCAGTAGAAGGAGTAAGTGATGGGGTGACCTGTGCAGTAGAGGGAGTAAGGGATGGGGTGACCTGTGCAGTAGAGGGAGTAAGGGATGGGGTGACCTCTGCAGTAGAAGGAGTAAGGGATGGGGTGACCTGTGCAATAGAGGGAGTAAGGGATGGGGTGACCTACATGCAGTGGAGGGAGTAAGGGATGGGGTGACCTCCATGCAGTGGAGGGAGTAAGGGATGGGGTGACCTGTGCAGTAGAGGGAGTAAGGGATGGGGTGACCTCCGTGCAGTAGAAGGAGTAAGGGATGGGGTGACCTCCATGCAGTAGAAGGAGTAAGGGATGGGGTGACCTCCATGCAGTGGAGGGAGTAAGGGATGGGGTGACCTGTGCAGTAGAGGGAGTAAGGGATGGGGTGACCTCCATGCAGTAGAGGGAGTAAGGGATGGGGTGACCTCCATGCAGTGGAGGGAGTAAGGGATGGGGTAACCTGTGCAGTAGAGGGAGTAAGGGATGGGGTGACCTGTGCAGTAGAGGGAGTAAGGGATGGGGTGACCTGTGCAGTAGAGGGAGTAAGGGATGGGGTGACCTGTGCAGTAGAGGGAGTAAGGGATGGGGTGACCTGTGCAGTAGAGGGAGTAAGGGATGGGGTGACCTGTGCAGTAGAGGGAGTAAGGGATGGGGTGACCTCCATGCAGTAGAGGGAGTAAGGGATGGGGTGACCTCCATGCAGTAGAAGGAGTAAGGGATGGGGTGACCTGTGCAGTAGAGGGAGTAAGGGATGGGGTGACCTCCATGCAGTAGAAGGAGTAAGGGATGGGGTGACCTCCATGCAGTAGAAGGAGTAAGGGATGGGGTGACCTGTGCAGTAGAGGGAGTAAGGGATGGGGTGACCTGTGCAGTAGAAGGAGTAAGGGATGGGGTGACCTGTGCAGTAGAGGGAGTAAGGGATGGGGTGACCTCCATGCAGTAGAAGGAGTAAGGGATGGGGTGACCTCCATGCAGTAGAGGGAGTAAGGGATGGGGTGACCTGTGCAGTAGAGGGAGTAAGGGATGGGGTGACCTCCATGCAGTAGAGGGAGTAAGGGATGGGGTGACCTCCATGCAGTGGAGGGAGTAAGGGATGGGGTAACCTGTGCAGTAGAGGGAGTAAGGGATGGGGTAACCTGTGCAGTAGAGGGAGTAAGGGATGGGGTGACCTGTGCAGTAGAAGGAGTAAGGGATGGGGTGACCTGTGCAGTAGAGGGAGTAAGGGATGGGGTGACCTGTGCAGTAGAGGGAGTAAGGGATGGGGTGACCTGTGCAGTAGAGGGAGTAAGGGATGGGGTGACCTGTGCAGTAGAGGGAGTAAGGGATGGGGTGACCTCCATGCAGTAGAGGGAGTAAGGGATGGGGTGACCTCCATGCAGTAGAAGGAGTAAGGGATGGGGTGACCCTGTGCAGTAGAGGGAGTAAGGGATGGGGTGACCTCCATGCAGTAGAAGGAGTAAGGGATGGGGTGACCTCCATGCAGTAGAAGGAGTAAGGGATGGGGTGACCTGTGCAGTAAGGAGTAAGGGATGGGGTGACCTGTGCAGTAGAAGGAGTAAGGGATGGGGTGACCTGTGCAGTAGAGGGAGTAAGGGATGGGGTGACCTCCATGCAGTAGAAGGAGTAAGGGATGGGGTGACCTCCATGCAGTAGAGGGAGTAAGGGATGGGGTGACCTGTGCAGTAGAGGGAGTAAGGGATGGGGTGACCTCCATGCAGTAGAGGGAGTAAGGGATGGGGTGACCTCCATGCAGTGGAGGGAGTAAGGGATGGGGTAACCTGTGCAGTAGAGGGAGTAAGGGATGGGGTGACCTGTGCAGTAGAAGGAGTAAGGGATGGGGTGACCTGTGCAGTAGAGGGAGTAAGGGATGGGGTGACCTGTGCAGTAGAGGGAGTAAGGGATGGGGTGACCTGTGCAGTAGAGGGAGTGTGCAGTAGAGGGGTAAGGGATGGGGTGACCTGTGCAGTAGAGGGAGTAAGGGATGGGGTGACCTGTGCAGTAGAGGGAGTAAGGGATGGGGTGACCTCCATGCAGTAGAGGGAGTAAGGGATGGGGTGACCTCCATGCAGTAGAAGGAGTAAGGGATGGGGTGACCTGTGCAGTAGAGGGAGTAAGGGATGGGGTGACCTCCATGCAGTAGAAGGAGTAAGGGATGGGGTGACCTCCATGCAGTAGAAGGAGTAAGGGATGGGGTGACCTGTGCAGTAGAGGGAGTAAGGGATGGGGTGACCTGTGCAGTAGAAGGAGTAAGGGATGGGGTGATCTGTGCAGTAGAGGGAGTAAGGACAAGGTAGAGGCTATGCCCCGCCTCCTAGAGACAAGTACAACAGCGATGTGTTTGGAAAGTCAGTTTCCCGCGAGTGGATGGTGTTCCTGTAGCTCAGGAAAGAGGTGCCTTCAGGGTGCTCTTGGGCTTAGGGCCGGGCGAGAAGGTGGCCTGTGCCCCGGGACCTGGGGAGGCGGCAGAGGTCACTGGTGGCACGGACAGGGAGTGACACTCTCCCGGCCCACAGGGTGAAGTAAGGACGCCTACGCTGCGGGGAAGGAGACGCGTTAGTGAAGAGGAATGAACGGAAAGCAGAGAGGAGGGCGGCAGGTGACGTGAACCCGCACGAAGCAGCAGAGCGCGGGGAAGGCACCACACAGGTGTGTAACCATCACAGACGTCTGCTCTGGGATGCATGTTGGCGTCTCCATAGAATTCGTATGTTGAAGCCCTAACCCCCGATAGGGCTATTGGAGGTAATTGGGGGAGGGGGGTCCTCATGGTGAGTGTGTGTGTGTGTGTGTGTGTGTGTGTGTGTGTGTGTGTGTGTTATATGCACACACACAAATATACATACACATACTTATATGCACATGTGCATATGTACATATATACATAATATCGATGTTATCCTTCTACCAGGTGAGGATGCAGAGGGAAGGTAGTCATTCACACCCAGAAAGAGGGCCTCCCTCCCCGCCCCTCATCCCTGCACTCACACATCCCTCCGGGCACCCTGATCTGGGATGATTGACAGTAGGAAAACCATGAGCTTTGGCATTAAAGAGACAGGACTTTAAATCCAAGCCCTGCCCCTCCCCAGTTGCGTGATCATCTTGAGGGAAAGCCCAAGGCAAGGAGCCAGCGCTCAGCCAGGCTGGATCCACGGTGACATCACAGTGCCCCCTGCTGGCCGGCACCCTCACCTGTGCCTCTGGTCTGGCTGCCTGCAGAGAAATGCAGGTGCAATAATTCAAAGCCTCAAATGACCTCTTCCGTTTTCTAGGTGGTGGTGGTATTTTTATCCACAATCGTGCATTCAACCCAAAAAGCCAGCCGTGATATTAAACATCTTTACATGTGCTTAAGGATTACTGCTCATTTTTATATCTCTTTGGAGAAATGTCTACTCCAATTCTCTGTCCATTTTTAAGTGGGTCGTCTGTCCGTTGTTGAGTTGTATGAATTCTTTATGTAGTCTGGATGTTAGACACTTGTCAGAGCTATGATTTTTGAAGATTTTCCTCTATCACGTGGGTGGGATGTCCTTTCACTTCCCTGATCATGCTGTTTCACGTGCAGTGTTTTTACTTGCGATGAAATCCACTTTGTCTGTTTCCTGTGATTGCTTGTGCTTTCCATGTCATATCCAAGAAAACTCTGCCTCATCCAAGGTCACGCATTTTCAGGCCCACGTTTGCTTCTAAGGATTTTTTAGTTTTAGCTCTTAGATTTATTTATTCATTTTCAGTTAATGTTTTTTTTTAAAAAATATATTTTTATCGATTTCAGAGAAGAAGGGAGAGGGAGGGGGAGATAGAAACATCAATGATGAGAGAGAATCATTGCACGCCCCACAGTGGGGGTCGAGCCTGCAACCCAGGCATGTGCCCTGACCGGGAATCGAACCTGTGACCTCCTGGTTCATAGGCCAACACTCCACCACTGAGCCACGTAGGCCAGGCTTTAGTTAATGTTTTAATAAGACATGCAATAGTGATGCAAATTTATTTTATAATGTGAATATTCACTTGTCCTGTGGGATTTGTGGAAAAGACTGTTTTTATGTCTACTGAATGGTCTTGACACCCTTGTCCAAAACCATTGCCTTTTAATGTGTGGATTTTTCTGCGTGGTCAGTTCTATCCCATTCCTCTGTATGTCTGTTCTTATGGCAATTGTGATGATTGTTGCGTTGTAGGAAGGTGTGAAATTGGAACTTTTGAGTCCTCCAATCTTTTTTTTTTTTTTTTTTTAAATATATTTTATTGATTTTTCACAGAGAGGAAGGGAGTGGGATAGAGGGCTAGAAACATCGATGAGAGAGAGACATCGACCAGCTGCCTCCTGCACACCCCCCACCGGGGATGTGCCCGCAACCAATGTACATGCCCTTGACCGGAATCGAACCTGGGACCTTCCAGTCCGCAGACCGACGCTCTATCCACTGAGCCAAACCGGTTTCGGCGAGTCCTCCAATCTTGTCCTTGCTTTTCAAAATTGTTTTGGCTCCTCCGGGTCCTTAGACTTTCTGTACGAATGATAAGATCAGCTTGTTGATATCTGTAATAAAAAGATAGTTGGAATCTTGAGAGGCACTAAACTGAGTCTGTAAATCAATCTGGGGAGCATGGCCATCATAATATTAAATTATTATGAATGTGAGATGTCTTTCCATTTATTGGGGTCTTTTTGAATTCCTTAGATTTCAATATACAAGTTCGCCACGTCTTTTGTTAAATGCCCTCCTAAGTCTGTTCTTCTCTTTTGCTACTATTGTAAGTATAATTATTTCGCAGTCTTATTTTCAGACTGTTCATTGCTATCTGTGGAGTATTTCTTTTATGACTCGCCCATTCATCAAAGATTTCTTCCAGATATAGAAGTGTGTTCTGTGCGGCCTAGCTTAACTCATCTGTTAGCTCTAATCGTTTCTTATGGATTTGGCAGGGGTTTTCTGCATATATTACGTCATCTGCAAAAGAGATGGTTTTACTTCTCTATTTCCCATCTAAATGGTTTTTATTTTATTTCCCTGCCTAACTGCCCCAGTCAGATCCTCCACTACAATGTTGAATAGAAGTGACAAGAGCAGATATCCTTGTCCTGTTCCAAATTTTAAGGGGAACGCTTTTAGTCTTTTTTCGTTAAGTATGATGTTAGCTTGGGGGTTTCCATTCATGTCATACGTATATCATGTTGAGAAAGTTCCCTTCTATTCCTAGTTTGTTGGATGTGTTTATCATGAAAGGATGTTGGATTTGTATTGATTTCAGAAAGAGAGGAAGGGAAAAGGATAGAGAGAAATATCGATGAGAGAGAAACATTGATCAGATGCCCCCTACTGGGGATCAAGCCTGCAATCCAGGCACATGTCCTGACTCAATGTATGTGAACAGAAGCATTACGTGTAACATCCAAGAAGTCTCCTTAAAGGGGGCAGTGTGCTCCCCTGGGTGCCTGCCACTCCCCTGTGGCTTGGAATGAGGATGTGATGCCTGGCGCTATGGCAGCCATCTTGGCACATGAGGGCTGAGGACAACAAAAATGGTCTCTGCCAGTTGGGGTTTCTGCTGTATACAGCTAAACCCAGTCTAGTTAACACAGCCGTTCACAGAGGAGCAAAGCTAAGTGATCGACAAAAAAAGGTCCTTAAACTAGTTAGAAGTTAGAAAAATGCAAATTTAAGAAACAGCCTATCACTTTATACCTAGCAGACTGATAAAAATAAGTGCCAATATGGGGTTCTCTGAAAATTGTTGCTGAAATGTGAATTGTTGTGGCATTTGTTTGAAAGCAACCTGGCAACAGCCAGTGAAATTGAACTAACATCCTCTCCAAGCCAGCAGGCCCATGCCTGGGAATGCCTCTAACTCAGAGCACTAAGAGGATCCATATGTGAAATTGATTTTCATAATATTTTCTGTAACCTAATATATCTAAAATAGTTCCATGTTAGCATGTAACTCATAGAAAAATTATAAATGAGGTCTGTCCCCACCTGATCTCAGGGGAGTGGGGAGGGGAGGGGCGTGTGAAGGTGTTGAGCTGGGCCCTGGGAACCTGGCAGAATCCCCAGGCATGCCCAGGAAAGCCAGAGCTGGACTTAAAGGTCAGCATGGGAGAGCCTGGCTGGTATGGCTCAGCGGTTGAGCATCGATCAACCTAGGAACCAAGAGGTTATATATTTTTTTAAATATATTTTATTGATTTTTCACAGAGAGGAAGGGAAAGGGAGAGAGAGTTAGAAACATCGATGAGAGAGAAACATCGATCAGCTGCTCCTGCACACCTCCCACTGGGGATGTGCCCGCAACCAAGGTACATGCCCTTGACCGGAATCGAACCTGGGACCTTCCAGTCCGCAGGCTAACGCTCTATCCACTGAGCCAAACCGGTTAGGGCCCAAGAGGTTATTGATTCAATTCCCGGTCAGGGCACTTGCCCAGGTTGTGGGCTCCATCCCCAGGGGGCCATGCAGGAGGCACCCGATCAAGGATTCTCTCTCATCATAGATGTTTCTATTCCTCTCTCCCTCTCCCATCCTCTCTGAAATCAATAAAAAAAAAAATTTTTTTTTAAAACTGAGTCCTGTTCAGAAGCTTTCAGTGGCCACTGCCTGGAGGTATATATCCTGCCTCTTGGACTTACCAGCTGTGACATTTTGGACAGGTAACTCCTCCCACCTTTCTGCTTTGCCATCCTTAACACATGGATTCCACCTGCTCTGTTGCTGCCTCATGGTCCAAGATGACTGCAGGTGCTCCAGCCATCACATCTTTGGGCCAGAAGCACAGCCATGGCCGACAGAGGGTCTTGGGAGTGAGGCATTTTAGGATTTGGATTTAGGTCCTGCTACTTTGCTCCTGTGGCCCCCAGATCACATCACTTCATGTCTGTCCTATTGAACCACTACTTAATGAGCATCCACTAAGTGTAGGTTCTGAGGTGGGCACTGGGAGTGGTGAGCAAAACAGACCTAGATATGAGAACCTCCAGGTAAATTAACTGGGAAATGTTACAGAGGCCAGTGTGGCTGAGAGGAATGCGCAGAACCATCCTGGACTTGTCTGCCAAGATACAGAATGTGTCTTTTAGTCTAAGGAGGGTGGAAAGTTTTAACCCTTTTGTTTAGTTCGACTGCTAGTGAGGCTTAGTTTTTCTTCACTGTGTACCATTTGGATTCTTTGGTGAATTGTCTGCGCCCATCCCTCTATGGTGGTCTTAGAGTCTTTCTTTACTCATTTGATGAGGTCTCTCTCAAATAAGGGTTTTAATCAGTTGTGGTGTTTGTTGCATTTATTTTCCTCCAGTGAGTTTTGCTTTTTGAATTCTGGTTTTCTTTTTTGGATGGAAGTTTTAGACATTTGTGATTTCGTGTGTGTGAGTCCATCACCTTTAAGGTGAAGGAGTCCTCTGCCCTCCTGCATTCGATAAATTAAATGGTTTAGGTCCGAGTTGTGGTGGTCCAATGTTTACACTGGTGGACTGTTGTTTTCCTCGCGGGCGGGGCGGACCCCGCGCCCATCTGAGCAAAGGTGCCCTTCTCTGCCGGGCCTCCGCCTGGGGAGCGAGGCACCCAGGGGGATCACAGCCCGTGACAGGCAGGAGGGCGGGGCGGGGCTCAGGTGGAGAGCTGGGGCCCCGCCCCGGCCCCGCCCCCGAGCCCGGCCCCGCCCCCAGGTCCGGCCTCAGCCCGGCCCCCGAGACCGGCCTCAGCCCCGCCCCCAGGTCCGGCCTCAGCCCCGCCCCCGATCCAGGCCCCGCCCCCTGGTCCGGCCTCAGCCACGAGCCCGGCCCCGCCCCCAGGTCCGGCCTCAGCCCCGCCCCCAGGTCCGGCCTCAGCCCCGCCCCCGATCCAGGCCCCGCCCCCAGGTCCGGCCTCAGTCCCGAGCCCGGCCTCAGCCCCGCCCCCGAGCCAGGCCCCGCCCCCAGGTCCGGCCTCAGCCCCGCCCCCGAGACCGGCCTCAGCCCCGCCCCCTGGTCCGGCCTCAGCCCCGAGCCCGGCCCCGCCCCCAGGTCCGGCCTCAGCCCCGCCCCCGATCCAGGCCCCGCCCCTAGGACCGGCCTCAGCCCCGCCCCCGAGACCGGCCCCGCCCCTAGGCCGAGCCTCGCTCCTTGCAGGTCTGGTGCTGACCAGTCAGGATAGCAGGACTCGCTCTAGTGCCCGCCCCCCGCCGATTTCATTGGCTGCCTCGCCCCTCGTTCCTGCTGATATTCGCAGCCAATGGGCAAGCGCAGCAGAGTCGGCGGCGCGGGCGACGGTCGCAGCGAACCTGGGAGCTGAGGTACCGGGTTTGCTGGGGTGGCTGCGGCCCGGGCCGGTGGTGCTAAGCTTCGCCCGGCCGGGAGGCTGGGGGGCCGGCCACCCTCCTGCTGCTGGAGGGGCGGCGACCGCGGCCGACGGGGTCTGGCCCGAGGTGGTTGGGGTTGGAGGTCAGAGGTCGTGCCTTGTGTCAAGTTGGGGCCCCGCCTGTCTAAGCGCAGAGGCGGGCCGCTCCCCGTTTTGAGTGCCAGCTCCTGTTTGGGGACCCCCCTTCCTTTCACGGAAGAGACATTGCGGGAAACTGAGGCCTGGGGGGTCCTGTCGGCCCTGAATTCGGGTGAGGGGTGCGGCCCGGGCCGCGCAGGTGACCTGGGGGCGGGGGCGGGGGCGGGGTGTCCCGCTGGGGTTCCCAAAGCCACTGAACTGTGTCCAGTTGGACCACTGTGTCCAGTTGTCTGGAACCGCGGTTCCGAGTCCAGACGCCCAGGGCCGCGGTCCCGGCCACTTCTTTACTCCTCTCGGCCGCAGTTTTTTCCTCCACGTTTCTGGTTTTGGGGAGTCACAGGTGCGGATGAAGGCTAAGGGGCGAAGAAGAACAACAGCAGCAAAAAAAAAAAAAAGGAAAAAAGTGTTTTTCTCGCCGTCTCTCTCGCCGTTTCCTCTGGTGCCGCGGGCCGCTCATCTAGCGCAGAGGCGGGGTGGCTGCTGGTTTGCAGCTAAGACCGAGGCAGCAGCGACTGCGGACCAAGACCTTCCAGGGCCCCGCCAGGGTCTGTGCGACTCCTCCAGCCAAGTGTACGTGTTTGGCCGTGGCCGTGGCCGTGGGGACGCGGGGGGCTCCTCGGAGGAAGAGTCCCCCCAGAGGAGGTTGCCCACCGCCCTGTGCAGCCGGGTGCGGGGAGCATCGTGCTGCTGCAGCGGGAGCTGGCCCTGCAGTACGGCTGCCAAGTAAGACCCCCAGGAGAGGCCTGGCAACCCCTTACCCTCCCTTCCCCCCCTTTCCCCCCGGGGCAGAGGGCTGGGAGAGGCCTCTCAGAACTTTCGAGGCCGCCAGGCTCACAGGTGCAAGCACTTTCCCCCAGGCCTGGGCTCGCAGCCTCAGGTTAGGAGTCCCAGCTGGTGGGCTGAGCCCTTTCTGCAAACCCCCTCTCCTCCTCCCTGCCCCGCCCCCAAACAGATCCTGGAGCCTTTTCTCTCCTTTTGAGCTCATGGTATGTAAGACCTAATGGGGCCAGAGGCGCCCGGCAGAACTTATGCTCGATTTCTTTAGTGTGCTTGCTTTATTTTTATTTTGTTTATTCATTTATTTACTTCTTTTTGGCTGCGTCTCTTTCTGACCCTTTCTTGCTGGTGGTCCCTTAGTCGATTGGTCACGTTGCCCGTCGCTCTCTGGAGCTGCCTGAGCGAGCCCCTCTGCGCTGTGCCCAGTGTCACCCCGTTTCTCTCTCTTAACTGTGTCTTTAGCGCTCAGAGTGATGACAGTGGACAAGCACGTAGGAAAGCGTCTCCGGGACGGCTGCGTTTTCTCCCGGGGGAAGGTGGTGGTTCTGCGTGGCTGACCCATGGCTTTCCGGGGCTTTCTCCACGGCCACCCCGCAACTTGCTCTAAAAATCTTTCCCTCCTTCAAGTGACTCCGCTCTCTGACAGGTCCCTGTGGTTAACACCAGTGGGATGTGGCGGTGTTTCCCGGGGAAACAGACAGGCTGGTCCCCGGGTACACGTGTGGGCGCCGAATTGTGCCGAAATGTGCACATTTGACTCGTAAGACGCTGCTGTGGACGGGCTGTGTGGGCCCATGTATGTGAGTGAGTCCTGCCCCGCACACACGGAGCAGCTACAGCGAGTTCTCGGAGGGGGTGCTCAGTGGATCCAGGGAGCCCGCACTATGCCTCCAGCAAACGCCCGTCTTCCCGTCGAGAGGAGAGACGTTCGCTGTCAGTTTGTTGGGCACAGACAGACGGTCTCACACACCTTCTGCTCGGATTCCAGGGCGTCGATGAAAACCCCCCTCAGCCCAGTGTGATCAATCAGGTGATTAGAACCAGCTGCCGACTAAGAGCGGAGGGGGTCGGCGAGAATGCGCCTCTGTCCGCAGGTTGTGGGCTTTTCCACTCGCCACCTGGCCCTGCTCCGTGCAAACCGTGGAGCCCCTCCCGGAGGCTCACACAGCAGCCGGAGGAAGGGCTCGCCCTGCCTCGCACCCCTCCTTCTTACCTCGCTTGGTGTCATTCCCGGAGGTGCTGGCCAGCTAGTTTCCAAAGCGCAGTCACCCCTTTCTCCTCGAGTCCCAATGCTGGAACGGAAGGTTTCCGCCCTGGTTTCCCCACTTGTGGGTGATTCTCCGCACGCTGCTGAGGAGCATGAGGGGTGCTGTGCGCCTGAGGGTGCTGTGCGCAAGAAGGCGCGGCCGAATCCCAGGGCACAGCTTGAGAGCACATGGTTGCAGAGCTGGGTTCTGAGCGTGCGCTGGCTGAATGCTCATGTGCATGGCAGCTGCCCACTGGGTTCTGATGGGGGCGGGGCAGCCAGACGGGGGCGCTGTTGCCTCAGAAGTTAACAGAAGTAGAGAGGGCGAAGGCGGTCCTTTCACCACCGTGGCTGTGGCTCCCCTAAAAGCATCTTTTTCTTTTCTTATAAATTTTTATTTTTATTTTTTACATATGTGTCCCTATTCCCCCATTACCCCCCACCCCCCCAATTATGCCCCACCCCCCTGTTGTCTGTGTCCATTGATTAGGCTCATATGCATGCACACAGTCCCTCTGTTGGTCTCTCCCCCTTAACCCCACCCACCCCCACCTTCCCTGAGGTTTGACGTTCTGATTGATGTTTCTGTGTCTCTGGATCTATTTTTATTCATCAGTTTATATTGTTCACTAGGAGCCCGTTGCACGAAGTTTCGTGCAATAGACTTTTCCTTCACCTGGCTGCCGGCACCAGTTATCCGTCAGCAGCAGTTTTCCTCTGGCCACCCGCTGATCAGAGCGCCTCCCGCCAGCATGATCGGCCACCCCGAGAGGAACTCTGATCGGGAGGCGCTCCGATTGGGCGGGTGGCCAGAGGAAAACTGCTGCTGGCAGAAAACTGGTGCCAGCAGCCACGCAATCGGCCACCCCGAGTTCCGCCACCAGCGTCTTCCGCAGCGCCGGCCGTTTAAGCCGGTGGGAGGAGCAGGGGTCGGGGACTTGCGAGTCCCCGCCCCCCGCTCCTACCGCCAGCCAATCGGCCACCCTGAGTCCTGCCCTGCGCCTCCAGCCGGCCCAGTCGTGGGCATAGCAGAGTGATGGTAATTTGCATATTACTATTTTATTAGGTATGATGATTCTATTCCACACATGAGTGAGATCATGTGATATTTATCTTTCTCTGCCTGGCTAATTTCGTTTAGCATAATGCTCTCCAATTCCATCCATGTTGTTGCAAATGGTAAGAATTCCTTCTTTACCGCAGCGTAGTATTCCATTGTGTAGATGTACCACAGTTTTTTAATCCACTCTTCTGCTGATGGGCACTTAGGCTGTTTCCCAATCTTAGCTATGGTGAATTGAGCTGCTATGAACAGAGGGGTGCATGTGTCCTTTCTGATTGGTGTTTCTAGTTTCTTGGGATATATTCCTAGAAGTGGGATTACTGGGTCAAATGGGAGTTCTGTTTTCAGTTTTTTGAGGAAACTCCATACTGTTCTCCACAGTGGCTGCACCAGTCTGCATTCCCACCAGCAGTGCACGAGGGTTCCTTTTCTCCGCATCCTCACCAGCACTTGTCATTTGTTGAGTTGTTGATGATGGCCATTCTGACAGGTGTGAGATGGTACCGCATTATTGTTTTAATTTACATCTCTCTAATGATTAGTGACTTTGAGCATGTTTTCATATGTCTTCTTCTGTCTTCTTTCGAAAAGTGTCTATTTAGATCAGTTGCCCATTTTTTGATTGGGTTGTTTATGTTCTTTTTGTTAAGCTGCATGAGTTCCCTGTAAATGTTGGAGATTAAACCCTTATCATTGATATCATTGGCGATTATGTTCTCCCATGCAGTGGGCTTTCTTGTTGTTTTATTGATGGTGTCCTTTGCTTTTTTATTTTGATGTAATCCCATTTGTTTATTTTCTCTTTAGCTTCCATTGCCCTAGGAGCAGTATCAGTGAAGAAATGCTTTTGACATATGTCTGAGATTTTGCTGCCTGTAGATTCCTCTAGTATTTTTATGGTTTCCTGTCTTATGTTTAAGTCCTTGATCCATGTTGAGTTTATTTTTGTGTATGGTGTAAGTTGGTGGTCTAGCTTCATTTTTTTGCATGTATCTGTCCAGTTTTCCCAACACCATTTGTTGAAGAGACTGTCTTGACTCCATTGTATGTTCGTGCCTCCTTTGTCAAATATTAATTGAGCATAGTGATTTGGGTCAATTTCTGGGTTCTCTATTCTGTTCCATTGATCTATATGTCTGTTCTTGTGCCAGTACCAGGCAGTTTTGAGAACAGTGGCTTTGTAATACAGCTTGATGTCTGGTGTTGAGATCCCACCTACTTTGTTCTTCTTTCTCAGGATTGCTGCAGCTATTCGGGGTCTTTTTTTATTCCAGATAAATTTTTGGAGAGTTCGTTCTAGGTCTGTGAAATATGTCATTAGTATTTTAATGGGGAGTGCATTGAATCTATACATTGCTTTGGGTAGTATGGACATTTTAATGATGTTGATTCTACCAATCCATGAACATGGTATGTTCTTCCATCTGTTTACGTCTTCCTCTATCTCTTTTTTCAGTGTCCTGTAGTTTTCCGCGTATAGGTCTTTTACTTCCTTAGTTAAGTTTATTCCTGGGTATCTTAATTTTTTTGGTGTGATGGTAAATGGGATTGCTTTTTTAGTCTCTCTTTCTGTAAGTTCATTATTGGTGTATAGAAATGCCACAGATTTCTTGGCATTAATTTTGTATCCTGCTACATTGCCGAATTCATTTATTAAGTCTAGTAATTTTTTGATGGAGTCTTTAGGGTTTTCTATGTACAGTATCATGTCATCTGCAAATAAGGACAGCTTTACTTCTTCTTTTCCAGTTTGGATGCCTTTTATTTCTTCTTCTTGTCTAATTGCAATAGCTAATACTTCCAGT
The DNA here is from genome assembly GCA_025583905.1 of Ia io. Classification (NCBI taxonomy): domain Eukaryota; kingdom Metazoa; phylum Chordata; class Mammalia; order Chiroptera; family Vespertilionidae; genus Ia; species Ia io. Next base: position 20,185,785 of record JAJQQW010000024.1, read on the forward strand.
ACTATGTCAAACAGGAGTGGTGATGGTGGGCATCCCTGTCTTGTTCCTGTTCTTAGGGGAAATGGTTTTAGTTTTTGCCCATTGAGTATGATGTTGGCTGTGGGTTTGTCATATATGGCTTTTATTATGTTGAGGTATGAGCCTTCCATTCCCACCTTGCTGAGAGTTTTTTATCAAGAAAGGGTGTTGGATTTTGTCAAATGCTTTTTCTGCATCAATTGATATAACTATGTGGTTTTTATCTCTCAATTTTTTTTTTATGTGATGTATCACGTTTATTGATTTGCGAATATTGTACCATCCTTGCATCCCCGGGATAAATCCTACTTGGTCATGGTGTATGATCTTTCTGATGTACTGCTGGATTCGATTTGCTAGAATTTTGTTGAGGATTTTGGCATCTATGTTCATGAGGGATATTGGCCTGTAATTCTCTTTCATTGTGTTGTCTTTATTTGGTTTTGGTATTAGGGTGATGCTGGCTTCATAGAAGGAGCTTGGAAGTGTTCCTTCCTCTTGAATTTTCTGGAATAGTCTGAGGAGGATAGGTTTTAGTTCTTCCTTGAATGTTTGGTAAAACTCCCCTGTGAAGCCGTCTGGCCCTGGGCTTTTGTTTGCTGGAAGCTTTTTGATGACTGCTTCAATTTCTTCCATAGTTGTCAGCCTATTGAGATTATTAGAATCTTCCTGAGTGAGTTTTGGAAGGTTGTATTTTTCTAGGAATGTGTCCATTTCCTCCAGGTTGTGTAGTTTGTTAGAATAGAGCTGTTCATAGTATTTTTAAAGAATCCTTTGTATTTCTGTGGGTCTGTTGTTATTTTACCTCTTTCATTTCTGATTTTGTTTATTTGGGTCCTCTCTCTTTGCTTCTTGGTGAGCCTGGCTAGAGGTTCATCAATCTTGTTTATCCTTTCAAAGAACCAGCTCTTGGTTTTGTTGATCTTTTGTATTGTTTTTTTGGTCTCTATGTCATTCATTTCTGCTCTGATCTTTATTATGTCCTTCCTTCTGCTCACTGTGGGCTTTTCTTGTTGCTCTCTTTCTAATTCTTTGAGTTGTTGAGTTAGATGATTTATTACCTTTTTTTCTTGTTTTTTGAGGTAGGCCCGTAGAGCTATAAACTTCCCTCTCAGTACTGCTTTCATTGTGTCCCATAGCATTTGCTTTGTTGTGTTATTATTGTCATTAGTCTCCAGGATGTTTTTAATTTCTTCTTTGATCTCATTGATCGCCAAATCATTGTTTAACCCTTTGTACTCGCTTGCCTTTTTCTCGATTCCTTTATTCTAATGCTAACCATGTCGAGTCACACTCCACATCTGAGTGCAAAAGGTTAATAGCATGCTATTCAGCTTCCAAGTGTTTGAGTTTTTTGGGATGTTTTTATTATAGTTTATTTCTAATATTATGCCATTGTGGTCTGAGAAAATGCTTGATATGATTTCAATCTTTTTGAATTTGGGGAGACTTTGCTTGTGATCCAATATGTGGTCTATTTTTGAGAATGTCCCATGTGCACTTGAGAAGAACGTATATTCCATGGCTTTGGGGTGAAATGCTCTGAAGATGTCAATTAGGTCCATTTGATCTAGTGTGTCATTTAGAATTGCTGTTTCTTTGCTGATTTTTTTGTTTAGTGGATTTATTCCGTGATGTCAGTGTGTATTAAAGTCTCCTACTATGATTGTATTGTTGTCAATCTCTCCCTTGATAACTTCCAGGAGTTTTTTTATGTATTTGGGTGCTCCTGCATTGGGTGCATATATGTTTACCAGAGTTATATCTTCTTGTTGAATTGCTCCCTTTAGTATTATGTAGTGGCCTTCCTTATCTCTTGTTATGGCCTTTACTTTGAGGTCTATTTTATCAGATAAAAGTATTGCAACCCCAGCTTTTTTCTCATTTCCATTTGCCTGAAAAATGTTTTTCCATCCCTTCACTCTCAGTCTGTGTGAATCCTTTGCTCTGAGGTGGGTCTCTTGTAGACAGCAAATATATGGGTCATGTTTTCTTATCCATTCAGCTACCCTATGTCTTTTGATTGGTGCATTTAATCCATTTACGTTTAATGTTACTGACACGTACATGTTTGTTGACATATTTTTCCTTAGTGTTTGTGTTTCTTCTTGCCTTTCTCTTCTTTTTACAGCAGCCCCTTTAGCATTTCTTGCATTGCTGGTTTGGTAGTGATGAACTCTCTTAGCCCTTTTTTGTCTGTGAAGCTTCTGATTCCACCTTCAATTTTGAATGATAGCCTTGCTGGGTATAGTATTCTTGGATTCAGTCCCTTGTTTTTGCATCACTTTGTATATTTCATTCCATTCCCTTCTGGCCTGGTGTGTTTCTGTTGAGAAATCAGTTGATATTCTGATAGGAGATCCCTTGTAGGTAACTTTCTGTTTCTCTCTGGCAGCCTTTAAGATTCTTGCTTTGTCGTTGGTGTTCGTCAGTTTAATTATGATGTGTCTTGGTGTCGGTCTTTTGGGGTTCAACTTGTTTGGGACTCTGTGTACTTCTTGGACTTGGATAGTTTTTTTCTTGCCAATATCAGGGAAGTTTTCTGTCATTATTTCTTCAGACAGGTTTTCTAGTCCTTGCTTCGCTTCCTATCCTTCTTTTATCCCTATTATTCGAAGGTTGTTTCGTTTTGTGTTGTCCCAAAGCTCCCTTATGCTCTCCCCTTGCTTTTTAAGTCTTCTTTCCAGTTGCTGCTGTGTTTGTGAGTTTTTCCCTACTTTGTCTTCTAATTTGCTGATGCGGTCCTCAGCCTCTTCTACTCTACTCTTTAGGCCTTCCATTGTGTTCTTTATTGCAGCTATGTCGTTCTTCATCTCCTCTTGGTTTCTTTTCATGTTGGTGACGTTTTCATTCAGCTCCTTATAGTTCTCATTGAGTCGTGTGTATTTGTCATCCATCCGTTTAAACATCCTTATAACGAATACTCTGAATTCTTTCTCTGTTAAGCTGCTAGCCTCAAGTTCATTTTACTCCCTTTCTGGTGATTCCTCTTTTTCTTTCTTTTGGGGATTTCCTTTCTGTCTCCCCATGTTTTACTGTAATGTTTTTTTTTTTTTTGCTTTTATTTTTATTTTTATTTATTTTTATTTTTAAATTTCTTTATTGATTAAGGTGTCACATATTTGTCCTCATCCCCCCATTCCCATCCCACACCCCTCCCCACGGATGCCCCAACCCCCTGTTGAACTTAACCATTGGTTAGGCTCATATGCATGCACACAAGTCCTTTGGTTGATCTCTCCTCCCTCCCCCCACCCTCCCCTATCTTCCCTCTGAGGCCCGATAGTCCGATCGATGCCTCCTTGTTTCTGGTTCTGTTCTTGTTCATCAGTCTGTGTTGTTCATCATTTCCCCTAGATGAGCAAGATCACGTGTCACTAGAGATATACTTATAAGAACTGAATGTGAGACGAGCAATAATAGTTATGCTGACAGGCAAATGAATCAGTCTGTAGTGAGTTTCTTTCTGGACCAACAGTTCTTTTGAGACTCAATATCAATGTCCACCAGTTCCTTATGTGTACATGTCGGTACTGACCCCTCAGCTCTGGATGGTGGACAAATGGTGGTAATGCAGGTCCGACACCCTCTGTTTTGGTCTTGGCCGGACCCAGGGGCACGGCTTCACCCGGACTCAGGGGCACGTGGCCTCACCCGGACCCAGGGGGCGCGTGGCCTCACCTGGACCTGGGTGCGTGCGGCCTCACCTGGACCCGGGACCCAGCCTCACCCGGATCCAGGGGCACACGGCCTCACCCGGACCCTGGGATGATCCAGCTTCACCCGGACCCAGGGGCGCGTGGCCTCACCCGGACCCAGGGGCACGTGGCCTCACCCGGACCCAGGGGGCACATGGCCTCACCTGGACCCGGGTGCGCGCGGCCTCACCTGGACCCGGGACCCAGCCTCACCCGGATCCAGGGGCACACGGCCTCCCCCGGACCCGGGATGCTCCAGCTTCACCCGGACCCAGGAGCGTGTGGCCCCACCCGGATCCAGGGGCGCGTGGCCTCTCCCAGACCCAGGGGCGCACGGCCTCACCCGGACCCAGGGGCGCACGGCCTCACCCGGACCCGGGATCCAGCTTCACCCGGACCCAGGGGCGCATGGCCTCACCCGAACCCAGGGGCGCGCGGCCTCACCCGGACCTGGGATCCAGCTTCACCTGGATCCAGGGGCGTGCGACCTACTGTAATGTTTTAATTGTAGATCCAATTGCTTTGCTACCCAGGTTCTCTTGGTGATCGTGCTACTGGTGTAATCTCTCAGTTCTCCTGGGCTTGGTAATCTAGTGTAGTTCCCTACTGGAACTATTTGGGTTCTCTTGATGTAGGCCTGCGAGCTTGAGAGGCACAATCGCGGTGTCTAGAAGTCAGCAGTCGTGGAGGGGAGTATCCCAATTTTTGCTGTCTTGCACCTAAATTGAAATCACGCTTGCCCAGTGGGGACTCACAGTGGCACCAAGGAACCGTCTGTCGGGGTGATGTGGCTCGGGGGCCTGCACTCTGGAAAGGCATGACTGGTGCCCAGTGTTCTGTAGTTGTGGGGTGGGCAGACTCAGCTTTGCTGCTGCACCTGTGGTGGATAGGCGCTTACTCCCAGTGGCGGCTCACAGGAGCACCCACAGTACGTGTGCCAGCGAGGCACACCAAAGCACTCTGAAGGGCCCTGGCAGTGTCTGCATAATTGAGGTCCCCTAAAAGCATCTTGTTGCAGCCACATTTCAAACAAAAAAAGCCTTTTCCAAAACGGATCTCAAATTGTTCACACTTGTAAGTCTGTAGGAAATATTGATGACTGAGCTGTATATGAAAGCCAAAGGCCAGCGTTCTTTAGCCAGAAGTGATTGTGTGCATAGCTGCGGTTTCCACTGTTCGTTGTATTATTTTTCTTTAAAATACATTTTTGTTGATTTCAGCGCGGAAGGGAGAGGGAGAGAGAGAGAGAGAGAGAGAGAGAGAAACATCAATGAGAGAGAACCATCCATCGGCTGCCTCCTGCACGCCCCCTACAGGGGACCGAGCCCGCAACCTGGGCCTGTGCCCTGACCGCGAATCGAACCCTGACCTCCTGGTTCCTAGGTCCATGCTCAGCCACTGAGGGACGCCGGCCGGGCGAGTTCATCCTCTTCTTGAGCAGGGTGGGCTTGGGCCCCCAGAACGGCTAGGAGCTGCTTTGAGACATCGGTTCCCAGGAGCTGCCTGTCGTGATGTTTGTCCCCACGGCTTCCCTAGGTGGCAGATACCAAGCAGGCCAACAACTTCATCCGAGAGCAAGACCTGTGCGCTTTGAAATCTATAAAGATTCCCGTGAGGAACCACGGGCTCCTGACAGAGGCCCACAAAGAGCTCAGGCCCCTCCCGGGCCCCTCAGAGACCAGAGTGACGGGGGAGGAGCAGCTGCCCCAGACCGCGCAGCCGTGGGCGCCGCCCCGCCCAGCCCGCTGACGGCCTTCTTTAAGGGCATTGACCGGAACATGGAGTGTGCCGCGCAGTCGGAGATCTTCATCGGTGAGGGGCCTGGCGCCCAGACCAGCCCACCGCCACCTGCCGCTGCCCCCAAGGCACCGCCGCTTGGCGCCGATGGTGGGATCCGGTGGTGGAACGCCGTCTGCCTCATGCTCCTCATCGGCATCGTCTTCCCTGTGTTCTGTCTGGTCAATTTCAAGATCCCAGCCGCTGGCGCGGTTCCTGGTGGCTGGAGCACCACTGCTGTCCCCAGGAGCTCAGTGGCGGCCAGTGCGGTTCCCGGGCAGGCCCCCAAACTGGCCGTTCCAGTGCCGAGCACCCCTTCTCTACAGCAGACCTGGGGCGGCAGCTAGCTGTGGTTTCTCATCAGCCGGCGGGGCCAGCTGGGCATCGGGCTCCCGATCCGCACCGGCCGGCATCGGCCACACCCAGCGGGTGGCGCTTCCTTGTCTGGGGCCCACGGACACGTTTCAGAAGCCGCCGTGTGTTCTCAGCTGACACCCACCTCCTTGCGGGGCCGCTCCGTCCTCGCCTCTGCTGAGGCTGCGAGCCGCCACCCCACCCTGGGCCTCCTGCACCCAGCAAGCGGCGGCAGGCCATTCCACGGGGCGCACCCTCAGTTTGGAAGGCGGCGAGTGGCTGGCCCCGAGGGGCTCCCCAGCAGCCTGTGTGGCCCCGAATCGGGCGTGCTGGCAAGGAGAGGCATGGCCTTGGCAGCGGCCCGCGGAGCCTGGCTGTGCGCTGTGGGGCGCGGACTCTGGCGAAAGTGCTTCCCGCCCCCCCCTGGCGAGGGCTGTCCGTGGTGGCGTGTCCCCTGCTTCTGAGCGGAGGGTCACACCTGCTTCTCCACCTGCCAGTCTCCTGAGGTCCAGAAGCCTTCGGACCCGGTGCTGTAACACAGGCAGCTGCAGCTCTGTGGGTCCTCATGTCACGCCGCTGCCCCCTCTCCACCCCGCAGGTGTGTGAGGCTGGGCAGGGCAGCGCCCCCCACAGGGCATCCCCACAGTGCTAGCGAACTGCGTTCCGGGTCGCTCCTGCCAGGACCTCTTGCTGGCCAGCGTCGGCGGGAGAGGAGTGCCGGTCTCGGAGGTGCCAGGTGACGGTGCGGCCAGGCAGTGGCCGGTCCCGCGCCCCCAGCAGCAGCCCCTGCGCACCACTGGCGCCAGGTGCAGGGACAGGCGTGCCTCCGCCGCTCCCCTGCCGCCTCCTTGGGAATCCCAGAGGCACGGGAGGGGCCCGGGCTGTGTTCTCTGTGGGTGACCGACACCCACACGTGGACAAGGGGCTTGTGTGCTCAGAGACGAGCACTAACAGGGCATCTGTGAGGCCAGAGGGGGCGGTGCCTGGCTGCTGAGGTGCCCTCTTCCCCATTCATTCTAGCGGTGCCAGTGCATGGCTCCGGGGGCACGGGGCGTCCTCTGAGGCCTGTGGTGGGCGGGTGGATGGGGACAGCCTGCTTCGGGGGAGCCCATCTGGGTCCCCCTGAGGGGTGATGGGCCGGGGCGGCTCGGGGATCTGTCTCCGAGGTCAGCGCACACGGAGGCTGAGCTGTGGCACGTCCATGGTACCTGCCCTGAGGCCGGGGACAGCCTGAGCAGATCCCTGGGGGAGGGGGGGAGTAGGAGGGAAGGCAGCGGGGAGGGATGCCGGTGGCTTCAGTTCCTCTGTGTAGTCCGAGCCCCTGGGACAGTGACTGCCCCCAAGAAGGAGTAGCTGCATCCTACACTCTTTCCAAATGGAATAAAGGCCTTTCTCCTGGGAAGGAAAATGGATTCCTTTTGTGTGTGTGTTTAACTTAGGGTTGTTCAGTCAGAACTAAAAGATAAGGGGTAACATTGGAGAAGAGGGAGGTGGCCGTGTGTAGGGGTTGGGCCCAAGGTCATCCCGGCCGGTGAAGGTCATCCCACAGCCTCGCTGATGGGTCTGGGGAACGTGCTTTACGGGGTTATTGGGCAGATGTACGGGAACCCACGGAGCTGCTTTTCCGTGTGTTTTACCACGTTGTTTGTGTCTCTGGGAAGTTCGTGTTTTAAGGAAATGAGAACAAGGTTTACTCTGCATTTCCCATACACACACAGCACGCGCACCGCAGGCGCCACGTCCACATCGCAGCCAGGACTCACCCAGGACCGGCAGCTTGTGCCTCTTAACCACCCTCGTCCAATCCCGCCTCCCCTCCTCCTGCCTCTGGGGCCACAAATCTCATCTCTTTTTCTATGAGTTTGGCTTTTTCTTTTTTTTTTTAGATTGCACATATACCGTATTCCTCTTTCTCTGGCTGACTTATTGCACTTAAAATAATGTCCTCAAGGTCCATCCATCTCAATGGTAGGATTTCCTTTTTTATGGCACAATAGTATTTCATCGTGTGTGTGTGTGTGTGTGTGTGTGTGTGTGTGTGTGTGTGTGTGTGACTTTTTCTATCCATTCATTCCTTCAAGGCTACTTGGGTTTTCCCACATCTCGGCTGTTGTACATGAAGCTGCTGTGTGGGGGGACGGTGCGTGGGTGGGAATTGATCAGCCTGAGAACTTGTGTGCACCTATGCGTGACCCACGGACACAGACAATAAGGTGCTGAAGGCCTGGGGCGGGGGGCGGGGTGGGGCTAGAAGGGGTCCATGGGAGGGGAAATGGGGACAACTGTAATGTTGTCAACAATAAAGATTTACAAATAAATAAAGCCGCCACGAACATGGGGGTGCAGATAGCTCTCCAACATCGTGTCTTTATTTCCTCCGGATGTACTCCCAGGTGTGGAATTGCTGGATCATACGGCAGTTCTATTTCTAATTTTCTTTTCTTTTTTGAGGAACCTCCATAAGGTTTCGGTAGTAGCTGTACCGATTCACAGTCGCGTTTCCCCACATCCTGGCCAGCTCTTGCTCTCTCTGTCTCTTTGGTGGCGGCCATTCTGACAGGCCCGGGGGATGCCTCATTGGGGTTTGGAGCTGCGTGGCGAGGGGTGGGAGGTGCCTGCTCACGTGCTTGCTGGTGGGTCAGGTCCTTTGCCCATTTTTACGTTGTTTTTTATTATTTTGTTTTTCTGCTGTTGAGTTGTATGAGTTCTTTATGCATTTTGCAATTTAAACCCTTATTAGATAGAAGGCTTGCGAATGCTCTCCCATTCCATGAGCTGTCTTTATTTTGTTGTTTCCTTTGCCGCGTAGAAGCTGCTAGTTGAATGTTGTCCCACTTGGTTACGTGTGCTGTGTTGGCTGTTCTTATCATTGTCAGGAAGCTAGCTCCTCTGTTTTCTGCCATGAGTTGTATGGTTTTCAGTCTTACATTCAAGACTTTAATCCATTTTGAGTTAATTTTTGTGATTAGTGTATGAAGGGGTTCTACTTCTATGTATGTATTTACTTGCTACTTATAAGAGTCATCCTACCTAATAAAAGAATAATATGCAAATTGACCATACCTTCACTACACCCACAAGCCACGCCCACCAGGAAACCATGGATCGCAGGCAACTGGGGGTCAGCTCCTGCGATCCGTCACAGGGAGGCTGGGGTGCGGCCGAGCCCAAGGCCTTGGGCACCAGCGGGGAGCCTGTGATGGATCGCAGGCAACTGGGGGGTCCACTCCTGCGAGGGCGTCTGCTCCTGTGGTGGATCGCAGGGAGCTGGAGGTCCCCTGCCCAATGGACAGTGTCTGCGATCACAGGGAGCTGGAGGTGCCTGCCCAGGCCTAAAGCTTTGTCCAGAGGCTTTAGGCCTGGGCAGGGCCCAGCCCGCGATTGGTGTGAACTACAGAGGAAACACCTTTTCTGACCGCTCATTGGCTAAGCTCCCTGTATGCCACTGGTAATGTTCTTAGTAACTTGGGTAATAAGAATCCAAAAAGGTGATCTAGGGTTTTTCCACCGCACTTCTGGAGAAAAAAACGAAGGTCCGCTGCTGGAGGGCTAAGAAATGTCATATCCTGCCCTAGCCGGTTTGACTCAGTGGATAGAGCCTCGGCCTGCCGACAGCAGGGTCTGGGTTGATTCTGATCAAGGGCATGTACCTAGGTTGCAGGCTCCTCCCTGGCCGGGGCCCAGATCAGGGCTCATGCAGGAGGCAACCAATCAAAGTGTTCCTCTCACTTTGATGTTTCTCTCTGTTTTTCCCTTTCTCTTCCACATTCTCTAAAAGTCAATAGAAACATATCCTTAGACGAGGTTAAAAAAAAAAAAAAGAAATGCATATCCTATGAAAGACACATCTTGAAGATGCCTAAAGAAAGTTGTCATTTTTTCTTGGTGAAGGGACTGGGGTCGTGTTGATGAAAACACCTTGGTGGCTGTGGTGACTGGCAGTGGCTGCAGCAGCGGGGTGATGGGGCTGGTGCCTTCCCCTGATCAGACCGGTTGCCTCCCACAAAGGGAGGCCAGACTGCGGTTTAGGCCCGCTTCCCGTGGGGATCGGGCCTAAGCCATCAGTAGGACATCCCCTGAGGGCTCCCAGTATGTGAGAGGGGGCAGGTTGGGCTGAGGGATCCGCCACCCCCAGTGCACGAATTTCGTGCACCGGGCCCCTCGTTTTAATATAAACATTGGACGTAAAAATCATCAGTATAATCTGACGTTCCAGTCCTTTGCATAAAGGAAAAACAGTGAGTAATGTTGAATGAATGAATGAATGAATGAGCTAAATTGCTTTTCACTCACTTTGAAGTCACAGAAACAGGGCATTCCTGGAGAGTGGACAGCTTGCCCCTTGTCCCTACCCCCCTTCCCCGTACCTTCTCACTGGGTCCCTTGCTGGTCACTGAAGGTCACAGACTGGGATGACCAGGATGTACCAGCGTTTATTTGAGCCGCACAGAGGACATGCTGGAAGCCAGGCCTCCGCAGGCTGACGGGATGTTCTACGTGTGACTCTCCCGTTACTGAAGAGGCTGCCTTTTCTCCGCGGAGCACTCCTGGCACCCTTGTCAAATTGACTTGACGCTCTGCCTGTGTGTATTTCTGGGCTCTCAGCTCTTTCCCAGTGGCTGGTGTCTGTCTTTATGCCATTGCCACACTGTTTTGATTACTGTAGCTTTATAACATACCTTTAAACCAGGGGGTTTGATGGCCCTTGCCTCGGACGTTTTTGTGACGATTGCCTTGGCTATTCAGAGTCTCTTGTGCTTCCATATAAATTAGGATTGCTTTTTTTTTTAAAATATATTTTTATTGATTTCAGAGAGGAAGGGAGAGGGAGAGATAGAAACATCCACGATGAGAAAGAATCATGAATCAGCTGCCTCCTGCAAGTCCCCCACTGGGGACCAAGCCCACAACCCAGGCAGGTGCCCTTGACCGGCATCGAACCTGGGACCTTTTGGTGCCAGGCCGACGCTCTACCCACTGACCCACACCGGCCAGGGCGAATTGCTTTTTTTTTTTTTTTTTTTTTTTAAAATATATTTTTATTGATTTCAGAGAGGAAGGGAGAGGGAGAGAGAGAAACATCAATGATGAGAGAGAATCATGGATCGGCTGCCTCCTGCACAACCCCACTAGGGATTGAGCCTACAACCTGAGATTGTGCCCTTGACCGGAATCGAACCCGGGACCCTTCAGTCCACAGGCCGACGCTCTGTCCACTGAGCCACACCGGCCAGCGCAGGATTGTTTTTTCTGCTTTTGTATACAAACAAAAAATGCCATTGGAATCTCAGTAGGAATCGCATGAGTCTGTAGATGACTCTGAGTAATAGGGGAATTTTTAAACCATTCAACCTCCCAGCCCATGAACACGAGAATACCTTGCCATGTATTTGTATCCTCCGCTGCTTCCGCCAGTATCGTGTCATTTCCATTATGAAGATTTTCACCTGTCCCTCGGAAGTGGATCCCTAAGTGTTTTATTGTCTTCGGTGCTATTTTAAAATGGGATTATTATTATTATTATTTTTTTAGATAACTCATAGTGTATGCACACTACTGATTTTTGCATGTTAATTTTGTGCCCTGAATTTATTGATGAGATCTAACAGTTTTTGGGGGGAGTCTTTAGGAATATGCATACATAGACATATACATAAGATTGTCATCTGGCCCTGGCCCTGTTGCTCAATGGTTAGAGTGCTGGCCCTCTCGCACTGAAAGGTCATGGGGTTGATTCCTGGTCAAGGTCACCTACCTGGGTTGTGGATTTGCTTGGTTTGCAGGAGGCAACCACTCGATGCATCTCTCTCTCTCACATTGATATTTCTCTCTCCATCTCTCCCCCTCCACACTCTCTCGCTCTGCTTTCTCCCCCTCCCCCCTCGAAAAGCAATGGAAAGGTACCCTCAGGTGCGGATTAACAACAACAATTGCCATCTTCAAGTAGAGACCATTTTACTTCTTTTCCAAAATGATGCTTATTTCTCTCTCTGGCCTGCATGCTCTCAGCTGGCACCTGGGCCCCCTCCGCTGGCACCGGCCTCCGCCATGAAGCATGACGCGAGCTGGGGCTTGTTGAGGCGGCCTTTGTCATGGGAGGAATTCCTCTCTGGTTGCTTGGCAGTTTGTATCGTGAATGGATGCTGAATTCTGCCACATGCTTCTCCTGCCCCGTCGAGATGATCGTAGGATTTTGTTAGGGAGGCGGGCGTATCCCAGCGATGGATCTGGGATGTTCGGTTGGACGGTCTTGCATCCCTGGAGCAAAGCCCACTCGTGCGTGGTGAGCGGCCCTCTGGCTGTGCTGCTGACCGCGGGACGCTGCGATTGCATGGAGGATGTTTGCATCTGTACTCATGGGGACGCTGGTCTGCGCTTTGCTTATAGTGTCCTTTTCTGGCTTGGGGTCAGGGCCATGCGGCCTTGGGAAGTGAGTCTGGGGGTGCTCCCTCCTGACGCTCACGCTCCTGAGCGTCTGATAGCCGTCGCCTGAGGAACCACCTGGCCGGGGGCTTTGCTCCGGGCGGGAGGTCCTGGTGGTTGGTTCCATCTCCTGACGCTGCGCTGGGTCCTCTCAGGGCTCCTGAGCCCAGGGGTTGACCCATCTGACCTGGGCTGCCCCACTTGTGGGTGTTAATTCACAGTAGGGCCTACATATGTTAGGGCCTACGTATGTCCAGGCATCGGTTCTGATATTTTTAGTTTAAGATTTATCGATCTTGGTAATCTTTTTGGTAAAAAACCAGCTTAGCCCTGGCCAGTGTGGCTCAGTGGATAGAGTGTCGGCCCGTGGACTGAAGGGTCCCGAGTTCGATTCCGCGTCAAGGACACGCACCCAGGTTGCGGGGTTGATCCCCAGTACGGGGCATGCAGGAGGCAGCCAATGAATGACTCTCATCATTGATGTTTTTCTCTTTCTCCCTTTCTCTCTGAAATCAATAAAAACATTTTTTTAAAACCAGCTTAGTTTCACTGATCTTCCCTGTTTCTCTGACCTCTCTGGCATTTGCTCCCCTAGTGTGTACTGTTATTTCCGTCCCGCTGCTACGCGGGCTTGTTTTCCTTTTAGCTCCTCGAGGTGAGTGGGGTGTGAGCTCTCTGCTGTCTCGCTGCGCGTGCCTTTAGCACCGTGCACTCCGCGCTGAGGACTGCTTTGCCGCACCCATCCGTTTGGTACGCGGTTTCCATTGTCACTTGTTTCAAGCTAGTTCTTGACTTCCCCTTTGGTCTCCTCTTTGGAGAAGTTGTTGATCAGCAGGAGGCGGGGCAGCGGGAGGGAGCTGCCGCCGGGGAGGAAGGCCATGCTCAGAGCGTGGGGTCCCGCGGGAGGCGCGCTCGGCGGCCACAGCGGGGGTGGCGTGAGGAACGGAGCCATGACGGTGCTGGTTATAACGCACAGACTCAAACGGGTCCCCTGCGTGCACGGTCACAGCCAGTAGGTGAGCGGGGAGGGTGGACGGTTCGATGAGTAAATGTCGGGGAACCCAGGGAGAGGGCAGTCATCGTCGCAGACGAGATGCTGTCCCGCGGGGGTGGAAGTGTGCGGGGAGCCTGTCTGTCTCAGCGCGTCCCCGAGACACTCGGCAGGCACAAGGGAAGGCGGTGACTTCCGGAGCCCAGTGGAAACGGAGCAGGTGGTCAGGGCCCCCGCCACGTGGCCTGAGGCCTCGGCACCATGGCCCCAGGGTGCAGCCCATTCCGGTCCCGGGAACACCCGGCACAGCACAGCCACGCTCAGGGCCCTGGTCACGGTGCCCGCCCGGCTGCCCGGTGAGGGGCCCCAGGACCGGCCGGCCCCCCGGGAAGGGAGACCCCTTAGGGTGTTGCTGATGGTGCTGCTATGGTTCCGGGAGTGTTAGCGCCAGGGAAGTTAGGTGACACACACATGGACACTCTTCTTTTTCCAACTTAAAAAAAAAAATTCATTTCAAGGAGGTGAAGGGGGTGGGCAGGGTTCCACAGGAAGCAGTTAGTGCAGCTGTGTGATGAGGGGAGGCCGGGCCGAGGCCGGGGCCGAGGGGGGCGGGCCTGGCGGGCAGCCTGTGCTCAGCTCCTCACCCGGTGCTCACCCGCTGCCTGGTGGCCCCCCTCCCACCCCCCTCACCCCTGGAGCCCCTGCCCTGTGCCCCGCACCGCTGTGGCACCCCTACCCATGGGAGGTGGGGAACACTGAGTGGCACTCTGACCCGTGAGCCCCTGGACAGGCGGCGGGAACCCCCAGCGGGCAGAGGGCGGAAGTCATTCTCCTGGCTGCTGCCAGGCAGGTAGGATCAGCTTAGAAACGGGGACACTGAGTAGCTGCAGGTGGGGTTCGGCTTAGAAACAGGGGCACTGAGTAGCTGCAGGTGGGGCTCAGCTTAGAAACGGGGGCACTGAGTAGCTGCAGCTGGGGTTCGAGTACTTCTAGCCACAGGACTCAACCAGCTTTCAAACCCACCAGCCTCACGGCAGCCGGCAGGGGGCAGGGGGCAGCGGCAGGAAGAGGGAGCTTTGCGATGGATTGACGGCACACGTGCGCAGCTACCTGGGTAAACGGAGGGAGAGGCCCTTCTCCACCTCGGCCTGGGAAGGGAACCCGGCTTCCTGAGCGAGTCTGCCTCTGGCTCAGGCTGTGCGCGCGTTTGGGGTAAAACAACCGAGATACGTGCGATCTGCTGTCGGCCGCCCCTTCCTCACCTCCGCCCGCAATCAGGGCCCGTGAACCCCCAGGCCTGCAGGGTGAGGCTGGCGCTGCGGGCGGGAAGGCCTCGGGGCGGGGACCACAGGACGGTCTGGAGGCCACGGGAGGAGCCAGGCACCTTGACCGCGGAGCATGGAGGACACACAGTTACAACAGCCTCGAGCAGTCGGACCGTTTGGTAAAAAGTTCACTATCATGTTTATTGTTTAAGGAAGAAAAAACACGTCAGGGAAAAAGATTAACTTATTTTTCATCTCAAGGATGGCAACAAAGTCCAGCTTGTGCCGCCAAAGGTTCACATGATCAAACCGTGTACAGCTTCCGTGTGAACTGGTGACTACAAACATTTACCAAAGACATAAATCTCTTGTAAAAAAGCCGTTTAAATATAGCAAAGCAGTGTCTTCTCGCACAGCAAAGGGAAGGGAGTTCTACAGAGAAAGGGCGGTTTTGCATTTGTCAATCCTTTCACATTCTCACATCACCTGGCTCCCTGCGCTCCCAGCCAGGAGCCCCTGTCCTTGTTCACCGAGTGTCTCTTGTGCGCGGGATGGTTCGTGCAGAAATCGGATGGATGCTGGGGGGGCGGGGGGGGATGGCGAAACGTTCCTTTAGAACAAACCCTGATTTAGTCTCTAATGCAGTGGACGTACTGAGGGCTCGAGGTGGAGTGTGGGGGGGCCGTGTGACATACGATGGGGACCCTCGCCCTCCCTGGGGTGGGGGTCCTGAGGGAAGTACAGCGGCTGGAAACTGGACCGACCAGTGCCATTCCCGCTGAGCTTTTTTTGTTTTTGTGTTTAGTAGTAAAATACTTCCTCGGGAAAGGTAAGTTTGTGATGGTGTCATACAAAACCCCGCGTCTAAAAGGGTGAGAAATGGAGGTGCTGGGCGACCCCGCTAGTGTCCTGCCCAGTCGGGTGGCGCCCAGCAGGAGACGTGTTCGTACGTGGAGTCATGGGAGAGGAGGTTACATGCTCCCGGTCACTGCGTGTGGGGCGAGGGTAACAGTCTGGATTCAGTCCCTGGAAGCACAGCCCCTCGCTCCCGGTCGGTGTGGGTGCGGGTGCGGCTGCCCCGCGTGGCGTGTTAGAAACAGCGGGCCGGGCGTACTGATGAGAAACCTGCATAGGAAGGAGGGCTATCGAGATACAGTCGGAAAGCCATCTCGTAAGGCACACAGGGAGACAGTAAGTGAGGGGACTCCCATCCCAGGTGCAGCAGGAGGTCATGGACATGCAGAGCGGGGAGGGTTGCCTCCAGGGTCCCCGCTCTGGTGGGTTGCAAGTGGGAGGCTCCTCTGGAACCTCGGTGTGGGGGGCTGTCTGGTCTCCATTAGGGGGCGTTATGGATGTGCCTGTGAGTGAGCAGTTCAGGAAGATGAGGACATTTTCAAGGAAAACGAATCCTTTCCGAAGGAGCCCTGTGTGCACAGCCCCTCGCTCCCTTTGTGGCCTCGATCAGGGCAGAGTGGACCCGGGGCTCGGAGGGCCAGGCCGCCCGGCTGACGTCTGTCCCCCGAGCGCACGGGTGCACCTTAGGGGGATAAACAAAACGCAGTACAAACTGTCGGCAGCTGCTCCTAGCAAATGTAAAGTAGAAAATAGCAGCATTTTGAACCCTTATTTTGAGTTTCTCAGGAAAAGTAGTATTTAAAACATTGGTAGATATACATACATTACGGGACTTGGAATTTTGTTCACGGCACCAGCCCGGGAGCGGTGAACCTGGGACCCCCACTCCCTCCTGTGAGGGTAAGGCTGTGGTCAAGCCCCAGCTGAGGGTGCACTGACCTCGGGGTGGCGGGCCGAGCCCAGATCTGCACCCCAGTCCCCCCAGAAGTGGCGTCTCTGTGACCAGCCACGTCATGCCACTCGAGGGGGTCCCGACGGGGCCTCCCTCACCGTTTCCCACGTAGGGAACCTTTGTGCACACCTGTTTTGCCATTTTCTCTGTCAATCAGGTCAGCTTTTTCTACCATATTTTTTTTCCTCACAAAAGGCGAGTTTTCAAGAACGCCTTGTAAAATCTGTTACAACACATTTTCTATTTATGCAGGATGAACTTAACACCAATTTTTTTGCCACTTTGCTATTTATGTACACATATAAAATATAGAAGGATGCTCACCCCACACAGCACACGGATTACAGTGCAACAGCACACACACACCACCAGGAGGGGGACCCCGCACACAGTCCTCGCAGAGACTGGCTAATAATTAACAAAATAGGAAATATCAAACAGTGAGTACTCTACTTAAGGATCTCGCCTTTTCCCCCAAATTGGCGGCAAATCCACAAAAATATACTTTTTAATCTGGTGACCATACAATACATAGGTACTTACATCGAAGGTGAATATATTTAAGATGCTATGTACAGAAAGTTTGGCTCAACTTTTAATTTATATATAGAATAATAAGTGTTCATGGCTTTTTTCCCCCAAGGTTCTGTTTGCAAGATATTTTTCCCCCTTTAGAATAAAACTAAAAAGTTAAAACAAGATAAAGCTATTCTCTAAAAAAAAAAAAAATTTAAACATACAGCTTTGGCTTATATAAATAATTCATAGCAGAATGTTTCAAAAGTAGTGAATATAATTTTATATATAGTCATCAATTCATAAGGGTGTTTTCTTTCATATAAAATATACATGAGCTAAAATCCGTTTCTTTAACTTTTAAGATGCGACTGTAAAAAGAAACTTCTGCCATATCCCAATTATAACTTAATATATTACTTTGCTGGGTTAGCTCTATCTCTCTAGGCTAGGGTTCTCGGCGGGTCTCATGCGTTGCTAGTCTCTCTTCAGCTAAAGATCACTTCTTCGACCCAATACTCTGCGCGTGCAACACGGTGAGGCGTGGGGTTTGTTTCGTTTCTGCCTGCGGCGAGCCCCCCCCATGCACCCCTCGCAGGCCATGCGGGTGGGAGTGAGGGGACACTATGTACAGTATTGCTGTCTGGTTCCTGCGCTGCTCTGTCTACAAAGCGTTTCTCGGGAGGACACGGCCCCGCGGCGAGGCTCCCTACGGGCACACGTTTCTCTGCAAAACTCGCTTAGGAAACAGGCGTCCCGGGCGCCGGCCAGCTGCCCGCGGCCCACGTCTGCAGACGGACAAGTCGGCAGGGAAGGGCCTGATTCTGTGTCTGCAACACACACCCACACACACACTCACACCACATACATACATACGTGACGGGACAGATATGTATGTATGTACATATAAATAGCTTTACCTCTTGTCCTGACCCCCCCTGCGCGGCGCGGGGCAGTGCACTGCGGTCACACACGCCGCCTCGCGGGCCTAGGTCACCCACGTGTCCATCCGCATGCGCTTCACGGACGGGCTCTCTCTGTCCTCGGTGTTGGGGGGCCGGCCCAGCACCACCGGGGAGTGGAAGTCCCCCCGCGGGTCCTCCCGGTCGCTGCCGTCGTAGGAGCTGCTCGAGCTGCTCAGGCTGTCCACGGGGGAGCGCCCCACTTCCTGCCGGGGCTGCGCCGGGGGCTGGGCGGGCGGTGGCGGCTGCTGCTGGAAGCCCGAGGGGGTCACGCGGTCCCGAGGAGGCGAGACGGGCTCCGACTTGATGCTGACGTTCTGGTTGGTGATGGAGAGGCTCGAACCCTGAGATAACTGCGCGCCAGACCTGCAGGGAAAGGGGGTCAGCGGGTCCGAGCCCCCAGAGAAAGCCCACCCCCCGCAGGGAAGGAGCCCAAGCCTCTGCGACCCGAGGGGCTAGTTCTGCCCAGGCCGGCGCCTCGGCCGGAGCGCCCAGCGGGCCCGGGCCCCGCACGCGGCTCCCCCCAGCCCCCGCTCTGCTCAGCACCTCCAGTCCGCCCGCCCCTCTCCCCTGAGCAGCAGCCTCAGGACGGGGAGGCTGCCCAGACTGCAGGGGGTACAAACCGCCCCCCACAGGGCTATTCCTAGGGTGTCCCTCAGGAGGCAGAGCACAGGCCCAGGGCCCCGTCCACCACACGCTCCCCCCAGGGCCACGGAGGGCCGCTGCGGGAGCCGCAGGGAGGAGGCGGCGGATCTGCTCCGCTGTCCCCAGCTGCCCCCTGGCTTCCCGTCCTGCTGGCTCTGTTCCTCCTGTGCGTGGTGTCTGCTCCCACCGCCACCCTCTCCCCTTACGGGCGGGCGGAGTGCTCTGAGAGGTGCTTGCGTGGGAAATAACCAGGGTGACTGTCTGTCCTCACAGGTGGAGAGCTACCGCTGCCCACACCTGCCCACGAGCAGGCTCTCTTGGTGAGCGCTTCCTGTGGGGGGGCTGCCTCGTCCTCCCCTGGGACCCAGCGAGCCCAGGGTACGGCCCCTTTTCCAGGCCTGTCTGTGTGGAGGGAGGGTGTGGCGAGGGGGCCTCAGGATGTCCGCTGCCTCTCAAACGGGAGGTGGGGGTGCGTGGTGCCCTCTGAGCCCAGTCCCCCTCGATCTGAGTGTGCCTCCGCGCGTCCATCGCAGCCTGGCTGCCTGAACCTCTTCAAGGAACGCCTCGTGCCTCAGCCTCCCAGCCCGTACAGAGCCTGCAAACCAGGTTTTCCTCCAAACCCTCGGCCGCCTGAACGCGGTGGGGGCAGGACGGAGGCCAGGGAGCAGGGGGACAGCACCCCCGGCCCAGCCGGCTGCCTCTGCCCAGGACACGGGGCCAGTCCTCGTCGCTGTGGGAGAGTCGTGGACGTCAGCAGAGCAGACCCCTGAGCGGAGGGAGCGGCCCGGGGCGGGTACTCACACCAGGGAGCTGAGGGCGGCCGGGCCCAGGTGGTGCTGCTGCCAGGCGGACACCTGGCCCAGCGACAGCATGCCCGGGGAGTTGAAGCCCTGCAGGGCCGACAGGTCCGCGCTGGTCAGCGAGTAATCTGGAAGAGAGGGGCGGCTTGTGGGCGCGACGTTCTAGGAGTCTCACGTTCCTAGACATTGGGGGAGCTTACAGACCTCGCTCGCTTCCGCGGTCTGAGGTCATGTCAGTAAAGGAAGCTCCCATGTTGTGCCACATGTTCATAGTTTATAATCTCACAAAAAGTGGAGATACTTGTAAATAATACAAAGCCATCGCCCAAGGCTGTTGCTAGGCAACTTACTTGAAATACGACCCCCCCGGCCCACTAGCATCCTAAACACAGACACCCTCCAGCTCCGGCAGACGGGTCCCTGTCCGCCCGTCCCAGGGAAGGCACGGCCTGCTCCGTGTCCTAGGCTCACCCCCTTTGCTACGGGACTGCCGTCACCCTCGAGGGCAAGCGACCTGCGCTCAAGTTCATGAGGAAACTGCCCCGGACGACAGGCAGGTCGCTCCTGGGCCCGCTCCAGTCCCCGCCGCTGTGGCCAGGCTCCGACCCGCGCGCTCCCTCGGTCACTCCATTCCTCATTGGCTCTCGTAGGGGCAGGTCCCTTCAGTTCCACACGAGAGTGCCCAAAGCTCTCCTACCTTAACTGTCTCACGGCTCCACGGGTGTTTCAAGAAGCTGGGCTTCCCACCAAGTTGCCATTTTTTAAAAGGCAGCTGAACGGTGTTTTTCACAGAACTCGACCAAAGCATCAAAAATGTGTCTGGAGCTCAGAGGCCCTGAGTAACCCAGGGGTCAGAGAGAGAACCAGCGTGGAGGTGTGACCTGCCTGACAGCCCCACCACAGGCTGACGCACCGACGCCATCAGCGGGACAGACAGCGCCCAGGAAGATGGCACGCCTGTGTGCCAGCGGCCCGTGACCAAGGCAAGAGCTTCCGCTGCGTAGACGGTCACAGCACGGGGCCGGGGAGAACGGGACCGCCCTCCGGGATCCGCCCTGCGCCCTCCGCCCTCCGCGAGGAAATGGGCTCAGACGGATCAAGACTTCACTGTCGGGCTCGGGAACTAAGGCTCCTAGAAGGAGCGCAGGCGGTGAAACCTGACGTTCCGCTCAGCGCGGCTGGTCTGACGGGTCCCGCGGCAGGGACACACCGCAGGGACACACCGTCCCAGTGAAAGATGGCCGAGGGCCTAAGGCGCCCCTGCTCCAGAGAGGACCTGCAGGTGCCAGCGGCAGCAGCGGTCACCCGAGAGGCAGACGGGAACAAGGAGGTGCCGCCTCACCGGCACAACGGCGGCCATCGGTCCGTCACCCCCGGGTGCTGGGGGGTGCGGGGAAGAGGGAGCCCTCGTGACTGGCGGGAAGGCAGAGGGCGCAGCCGCTGTGGGAAACTGGAGTTTCCTCAAAACATTAACAGTGGCGCCGCCTGCGCCCAGCCACCACATCGAGGCTCCTCCCCGAGGAAAGAGAACGCACCGCTCCGCTCACTGCACTGTTGGCAGCAGCCCGGGTGCCCATCGGGAGCGGGTGGGCCAGCCCTGCCGTGGAGGACACCTCCCTCTGTGCAGCACGGGTGGGCCGAGGGGTGTTACGCTGAGTGAAGTCAGTCAGACGGAAAACGCCCTACGCTTTCACTGACGTGTGGACTCTAAGGAGCAAAACGAACAACAGACCCACGGAGACGGAGACGGCCTGATGGTTGCGGAAAGGAGAGGTGTGTGTGTGTGTGGGGGGGGGGGGTGAAGGGACGGGGAGGTGAGAAGTGGCAGTTACAGCACAGGCGTGGGAAGGCAGTCCAGCACGGGGACACGAGTCTTGATGCAATAATGACGTTCAGTGCCGGGGGGGGGGATTGGAAATATGAGGGGATCAGTTTGTAAAGTGTGGGACTGTTTAACCACAGTGCTGTCCACCTGACCCCAATACAAAAGAATGTTGAGTGTCAACTGGAATTGAAAAATAAAATTAAAGCCAACGGCAGCCGAGTTGGAGCAGGCTTCTCTCGCACTGTCCTGTGTTCTCCACGACGCCGCCGCCTCACCCGGCCCCACAGCAGTTGGGGGGCGCCCATCACACCGATGCCCCTCTGACCGCCACGCCTCCCACCACCTGCTGGACTGTCACTGCGATGTCCACTCCTCTCTCCACGCCTCCTTGGCGTAGCGGCCTTCACCTCGCTGCTGGAGCCCACAACCTGGGGGTCACCCTTGAGCCTTCTCTCTCCCCCACGTCCGGTTGGTTCTAGCTGCTGTCCCCGGCCACTGCCCTGGCCCACGTGGCCTTGCTCCACCCGCCCCCCCACCCCCACTGCAGCCCCAACAGCTAGGACACCTCCCTGCTTAGAACCGCGCAGCTCCCAGTGCTCAAGAGAACGCCCGCACCCCCATGCGGCCTCTGCAGCCTCGCCTCCAACACCCAGCGCCCTCCCGCCTGGGTCACGCACTCCTCCAGGCCAGAGCGGGGACGGAGCCCGAACTCGACTGTAGCGGGCCGTCCCGGTGTCGTTCTTTCTCCCCCGCAGACCCGTTCCCGTTAACCACGCCCTCTTCCATGCAAACCTGCAGGAAACGCTGTCTCTGTGGTCTACCCCCGGCCCCAGGTCAGCCCCAGCTCCTCAGCCCACACTCCTGACCTTCCCCTCACACCCCGCCCCGGCCCTGCGTTCCCAGCTCTAAGCTGGTGGCTCCCCCGCCCCCCAGTCCCCAGCGCAGGGCTGCGCTGCCTCGCTCAGCGCCCCGAGGCTGGGATGAGCCCCGCTTTCCTGCCGACACTGTAAACCGTAGCGACGTGTTCTAAGAAAGAAAGCAGCCATCGAGGGGCCCGGCTCCGCGCCCTCAGTGCGACCCTCAGGCCCAGGACGAGCGGAACTGCGTCCAGCCCCGCACCATCGCAGCGTAAGGCGTCCGCTCCCTGACTGCAAGGCTGCCCTTGTCCCCCACCCCTGCTCCCTCTGCAGCGACCCGGGACCCAGCGTCTGCCAGGCCTCAGAGCCGCCCCCCCCGAGGCCCGGCCGCGCACAGGGCCCACTGCACTGAGCACCCCCACGCGGCAGCCTCCGTCGCCCGCTCACCCCCGAGGGGCGCTGTGAGATGCAAGGCCTAGGGCCTGAGGGAGGACACTCGGCTGAGGCCTGGCTGGCTCTGCCCTCAGCTGCACACGGAGCCCCAGGCGGGTCCCGGAGGGCACGAAGGAGCGCGTGCTGCCTCCTGACTCCCGGGTCCGACAGGCTCGGGCCTCCCCGAAGTGCGTTAACGGGGCGCGAGGGAAACGGCTACTTCAGAGCCTGGGGGAGGCGCTGTGTCCTCCTCGCGGCTGCCGTGCCTGTGGGTCATCAAGGTCGCGCTGGGAAACCCCTCGCTGGCCGTGTCTTGTCTGTAACGTTCTAGAAGGCGGTGTGTGTTTCCAATGCACATGTGAGTGTCAGAAGCTGGCAGGCGTGTATGTCCACAAACGTGTTTTTTAAAGTCACAGACGCACACGTGGGTGACAGAACGGAGGCGTGAGCCGCTTACCCGTGTTGTAGGCGGTGGGCATGACCGAGTACACGAGCCCCTGCGGGGGCAGGCTGGGCGTCGTCACGGACACCACGGGGGTGGCGAGGGGCTGGGAGGCCTGCGAGCTGCTGATCCGCTGCGCGCTCTGCGGGAGAGAGGGGGGCGTCGTCAGGAGGAACCTGCTCAGGCTGCGCCTTGGAAATCACATTCCACTGAGGAGCGGCATTTCCCAGCTTTGGGCTGTGCCCCTTCCTGAGCAGGGACGCGGTGAGAGCCGTGAAGGTGCACGCTAACGGGAAGAGCTGAACACTTCACGCTGAGGGACAGACTTTTGCAGCGATGATTCGGGCCCCTCGCCTCTCTCCTCCAGGGCTGACGGCTGCCAGCCGGGCCTCGCACTGTGAGCGACGGCCCGTGTGAGCATCGGTGAGGCCGGACACCGGTGCTGCCAGGCCGCCCACAACAGACACCGGTGGGTTAAGTACCAGGGCCGGCCGGGCATTCGTGTCCGGGGAACGAAGTCCATGGCCCAGGACCAACCCCTTCCCGCCGGGCTCCTCCCTGGGGTCCTGCAGCCGGGATGTGTCTCTATTTCTTACATTAAGACTGTGTTTTAGGGAATGTACAGGTTTCCCATGCGCCCCTGCCCTCCTACACGCGTGCCCTCTCTCGTTACCCACATCGCCCACCCGTGGGCCCACGCTGAACAGCAGATGCAGACACGCATCGCTCCGGTCTCCGCCCCGTCTGCGGGGTGGGCAGGGGCTCTGGGGAAAGGGCCTGGACAGGGTGTGAATGCCCATAGCGGCTGCTCGCCGGCGCCCCATCCCCACGGCGTCCTGCCCGCACCCAGTGGAGTAGCAGGACCAGCGGGGCCTCAGGGCGGGCGAGGCAGTCCCTGTCCCGTGTGGACTAGGAGGAGCGGCAGCCGCTTCTCGCCGCCGTGGCTACAGGAACCTCCCAAAAGCTGGGGGCAGAGGGATGAGCAGCCACGCTCCGGGGGGAGGGGGGGGGGCGCAGAGAAAGCCACCAGCTCGGTGGCGTCCGAGGGAGCAGGGAGGCCTGTACCCGGCAGGTCGTGAAGGCTGTCAGCGCCCGAGAGGACGAGGCATCGACTGATGGGCCCCTCTCGCACTTTCCCAGTGCCGTCTGCACGCAGGGAGGCCTGGGGGTAGGTCTGCGGACCAACATGGGTCACTGGCTGAGGACCCAATCTCGGTTCTCTCTCCCTGGTTTGTACTTCCTGTACGATCTTCAGGCAGAGAATGTGGGGAGCACATTCAGGATGTGGGCCTGCTGCCCGGGTTTCGTCCCAGACCCACCACCTCACAAGCACTGGGAAATCACTCCCTTCCCCGAACATAGTCCTGCGCAAAAGCAACGGAACCTGTGGTCCCGCCACCCCTCCGGCCCAAGGTTCTACAGGACCTGGGGTCCGGAGCCAGTCCCCGGAGCCGTCAGGAGGTACAGTTGGTCTAGAATTGGGGTCTCGGGCCTGGCTCCAGGACACCTCCTTCCTCACTTTGGGTCAGAGCCTTCATGATAATATTCCAAGTTCAAACTCTCTACATTCTAACAGATGGTGTTTGGCGCTGTGACTTCCAGAACCACTAGAGGGCGACGTATTGCTGGATAATCCACAAGGACACATTCATGATATCAACTTAAGGGTAAATAGTGACATCTAATCTAAATTATTTTATCTCGGATTGTAAACTTCCATTTGTAAACATTACTGTGTCCTTAAGTATTTTCCCGATAGACAGTCCAAATCTGCACATGATATAATCTGACACAATGACAGCTGACGAGTGGATGGAAGTTAACCAATACGAACCACATCCAAATCTACGAGCAATCACCAAGTTCAGTAAAGAATGAGCTCGTTTTAAAATAAATTGTGCAAAACAGGCCAGCATGCACATACAACCCTCCCCCCCACACACACACACACACACGTGTGTGTAAATAAAACCAACAGATGCCATTCTCCATGCGTTCATGCAGTCTGACCCCCTGTCCATGCTAAAAAGGAAACATTTTCAAGACTCATTCCCCTAAAAGTCCTCTAATTAGCAGCTGACTTTGAATTCGTCTCATCACTTCTGTGAGGTTTGGGTTTTAGTTCGCAAAGAAGAAACATCAACTGAAAGTTCTTTTTAGTCCAACTTATTTTCTAGAAGAAAAGCCAATAGAAATCATGTTTTGGAAAAAAGGGTATTAATAGCTACTTTTTTTTGAGAATGAAAAATCTTGATAGAAAGAAGTAAGATTGTCTGTGGCCATTGATAGGCATCCCTGCTGGCACACAGGGAGCCCCTGGGGGGGGTGCAGACTGCTCCGTGGACAATGAGCGAGTCCAGCTCTGCAGAAGGTGACCTCACCAGCAGTGATGTCATCATCTTGAGAGAGAGAAATAACACGTGGCCATGTGTTACACTCTGAGGAAGGTGAAGTCATCTTCTAAGAATATGTCAGTAACTTGGGGAGCTATATACGGCATTTTGCATCTTTCCTTAAAAGCTGTAACAACTGTCTCCTGATCATGGACAGCTACTGTTTATCCCAATGTTCCCTCCAACGAACAAAAATGGATCAAGATCGACAATTACAAATAAACTAGACGCCACGTTACCAGTAGGCTGGTTTAGTTATTCACAGTGTTTCTATCGTGTTTGATAACAAGAAAGAAATCTGTGTACAAAGGGAACATTGGTTGTTAAAACATCGAGTTAGTACTTTCCATATCGCTTTAACAGACACCCCACTCACCAGCTCCAACTCCTCTTCCTCCGACTGCACGCGGCACAGAGAGGGAGAAGAGAGTTACTTAGCGGCGGAACTCGCAGAGAGAGGCTTTCTAGGAAAACATGTCATGCGGACAACGGGGGTGCTGGACACCCCCGAGATCACTGCACATGCGGCAACACAGGTGACTTATTGTCTGTGCTGTGGCCGCCCAACGCCTGGGAAGATGCCTGTCGAGTCGCCAGGGCTCTGAGGCGTGTCTCCCCAGCTCCATCTACCCTTCTGGCTGCACCTGCGCACAGACTCCTGCCACAGGGCCTGAGGGGCGCCGGCCGGCCGGCGCGGTTCAGTGGCATCTCCGGATGAAAAGTCCTTTTTTGCTTTAGGACAGTGGTCGGCAAACCGCGGCTCGCGAGCCACATGCGGCTCTTTGGCCCCTTGAGTGTGACTCGGCGTTAGAACCACTTCTTCAAAATAGACTCGCCCAGGCCGAAAACCGACTTCTGCGCATGGGCCACAAAGTTTCAATCGCACTGTACGTGCGCGCCCGCACGTGGTATTTTGTGTAAGAGCCACACTCAAGGGGCCAAAGAGCCGCATGTGGCTCGCGAGCCGCGGTTTGCTGACCACGGCTTTAGGACTCCGCGTCTGGGCCTGGCTCTTCCGTACTAACCTCTCCTGCTTCCTCCCCTCGACCAGCCCAGGCCAGGTCCTGGGAGAAAGAGCTGATGCACAGGAAGACGTGCGGGAGCCCCCAGCGTTAGCTACCAAATGCAGTGACTGCCTGACGCTGATGCATCCCTCACTTACGAAGCCTCAGATGGCGAGTCCGCGGCTGCCCCGCCCAGGGGGAAGGTTTTTTGAGAAGAAATAAAAAACTTACTTGCAAAATAACTCATTCACATTTTTATGCATTCTTCCCTGTTACACACAGTTCTCCTTGGTGTGCAGAATTTTCTAACAAAGAGCGTTTCCTCACAGAAAGCAGGCACAGTAGGTCACTAAAAGTAGGCCCTCCACAGAGAAGAACGAACCTCTCCCTGTTCAGCTTTAATTTTAAATAACCAGTCTGGTTCTCCAGACTCTGATTTCTGTGTATTTAAAGTTGACTTGTTCCTTCAAATGGTAACTTCCCATGGAAATAATCATTAGGAACAAGTCCAGGTTCTAGGGAAGAACGAACATTCCAGAAGAAAACAGAGACCGAGCCCGGCCGGCACGGCTCAGTGATGGAGCATCCACCTAGGAACCAGGAGGCCAGGGTTCCAGTCCCGGGTTGCGGACTTGATCCCCAGCAGGGGGCGTGCAGGAGGCAGCCGATCAGTGATTCTCTCTCATCGTTGATGTTTCTCTCTCCCCCTCTCCCTTCCTCTCTGACATCAATAAAAATATATTTTAAAAAAGGAAATATAGCCCGAGAGTGTGTAGGACGCGTGCTCTGAGGAAGGAAACGGAAGGAAAGGTGACGTACCAGGGGGGGCATCATGCCCTTGCTGGACGGAGGGATGACGACGCGAAGGTCCGGCTTTCGGCTGTTCATGCCCAGGTTGCCGCCACCTGGAGGGGGGGGAGACTTTGTAGGCATCACTTTGCCTAAGCTATTCGCACCCGTAGTTCCAATTACATTTGGAGAAGCTCTCGAGTTTACAAAGCCATTCCCTGGAAAAAAGAAATATCCCTCATTAACATAAACAGAGCCATCCACATACGTGGGTGTAAGTATGGGCTAGTTCCCCCCAGTTCTGATTTCAGACGAGTTCTGTAAGAAAACTCATTAGCAGCTCACCGTGTGCCTTTGAATATTTTTAAATAAGCAGAGGAAGTTGGCCAAAGTGTGAAATAGATATAACGCTTAAGCTCAACGTACTACTGTATCTCACACACGAGAACATTTGGAATATTTTCACAAAATATTCCAAAAATGTATATGGAACCACACAAGACCACGGATAGCCACAGCAATCCTGAGAAGAAAACACAGGCAGAGGTATCACGCTACCTGGCATCAAACTACGGTACAAGCTATAGGAATCCAAACAGCATGGCCCTGGCGTAAGAACTGACCTGGGCAAGTGGAACAGTAGAGACCCCCCCCCCGCCCGCCGCAAAACACCGCGCCTACGTGGTCAAATAATCCATAACAAAGGAGGCAGGCACACACAATGGAGTAAAGACAGTCTATTTAATAAATGGTATTGGGAAAACGGGACAGACACACGCAAAAAAATTAAACTAGACCGCCAGCCTACACCACACACAAATCGACCAAAAAAAAAGATATTCGGAACAGTGACCTTGAAGTCACTGGAGGGCTGAGTGGCCCCCGAATTCTCTCCTGGACTTGGCGTTGGCACAACCTTAGCAACCATCTCCACTCGCACAACACAGAGCTACCTTCACGCTGTGGAAGTAACCCTTTCCACCCTATTACGTGTGGGACACCAGGGCGGAGGGTACAGGAAAGGGAAGTCTACAGGTCTTCACGCAGCTTTTCCTCCACTGACCAGGAGCAGGCACACACCCAGGGCCGGGAGAGTCAGACTACCCTTAGATAAGGGCGGGAGCGCACTCTAAGGTCCCGCACACGGAGCTCAGGGGGAGACAGAGGGCAGGCGCGGGCCCAGGCCTGGGGCTGTGGAGACGGTGGGAATGGCCCCGAGCAGGCTGAGCGGACAGTAAGTGACAGAAGGCAGGCGTCGGGGAAAGGGCGGGGAAGGAGGGGGACAGATAAGCCGAGTCCGCGGCTGCTCCGTGACCATCACAGGAAACGGCAGCTGTGTTTGCTCCCCTCCTTCCCTCCAGCACAGAGCACAACTTTACAATAATCCAAAGGAAAGTGCACACGCACACGCACACGCACACACACCTCACTGCCTGCCACGTGCTAAACACGCCCCGGAACCTCCTCTCGCCCGAGACCGTCCGGACAAAGGCAAGGACAGGCCCCGAGCACCGCCATGTGTGAGTGACCAACCCCACGGCGACTGCACGGGTCTGGCCCAGGGCTGTGGCGCTGGCGCTGGGACCGTCATTTCATCAGCGCTTCTCAGTGAAATAGAAATATTACTACAGCCGCTTAACACGTATGTAGCGCCTGGCAGTGCATGCAGCATTTCAGGGACAGTATGTAAGGAATAGGGTCAGCTGACAAATGGGTGTATCAATTCCAAAATTAAAACACATGTACCTAGGAGGAGAGGGCGTAAGCTCCTGAAGGCAAATGGGAGAAAAGGGGCGCTTCAGTGTGCCTGCTGGAGAGAGAGCTCGAGGAAGCCACGTGACTTAGGAGAGACACGGAAAGTGCCGTTTGCCAACAGGACGGGACGCGCTCCGCCGGCTCCAAGCAGCCTGTGTCTGAGGGACAGGAAGCAGGGCGGGGGCTCCTGCAGCTGTCCCTCAGGACGGCAGGGTTCCTCAACCCCCCACCTCACCCCCACCCGCCTTCTTGCTCTCCAGAACTCGGCCGAGTGGCCCCGAGCCGCAGTGCAGTGCGGCTCCCCCGCTGTGGCTGGGTCTCAGGCGCCCTCAGAGGCCCTTTCCTGCCTGCCGCCTCCGATCCCGAGGGGGACGTATTGGATCCAGGCTGCCGCGCCCCACACCCGGCGAGCCGTTTCCTGGTTCTGCGGCTGCAGCAGCAGGGCTGAGGAAAAGCCGCTCCCTCGGCCACCCCAGGGGGCAGAGCTCGGCTGTGAGCCGGGCACAGACAACCGCCAAGCAAGGCATCTGGATAGGAAACGCTCATCAATCCTTCCCGTCGAAGACGGGCAGGCTTACCAGAAACCAACAGCATGGCGGATTAATGAACAAGTGCCATCAGCAGCCCTTTCCTTCAGGAGATAGGTAAGGGCACGGGCGTCTTTCCTCAGTCTCCCTGGTAACCCTTGACTTGCCGTGCACTCAGATCTGAGGGCACAGTCCTCCTTCCTCTCCCACATCAGAAGGTGACACGAGGATCTCATTCAGAAGAACCTCATCAAGAAGCGCTAGCCCCTCTTCCCCGTGGCCTCGATGAGGCCGTTCAGCTGGACAGGGCGGCTGGTACCCGGGATCCAGGCAGGAGAGAGAGGGACAGGAGAGCGGAGGGGAGGGAGGGAGACGGGAGATGATCTTAGGTGCCCCATTCCTCTCTGAAATCAATAAAAATATATTTACAAAAACTACACCAACCAACCAAGACCCAGTAAAGTGAACAGTGAGCGCAGGAGGAATGGCTGTCGGGCCTCGGGCAGCTGGCGGTGAGGGGAGAGCAGATGAACAGGGTGGGGGGTAAAAGCGCAGGTGGAACACTGACATGCCAACGACACAGAGACGAAAAGGCCGTAAATATCTGGGAACATACACCCAAGTGCGAGAGCCCTAATGTGTAACTGGCGGGACCTGCACGAGTTTGTGCACATGAAGTATCTATGTCAGCAGACCCTCCGCCGGCCTGGCCCGTTCAATCCCGTTTACACAGCACTTAGCACGGTGGGGGGTGTCCCTGGGCCCTAATCCCGACGTCAGGTCACTATGTGTGTAACTCGTCTCACTAACGAGCCTGTTCCTTTCTTCCTCAGCAGCGTAAACAGTCGTCAGTCCTCTCATCGCCTTAAGGCAGAAGCTGGACGTTTCAGTGAGTGACGGGGAGCATGGGACTGGCCCAGAAGGGCGCTTCCAGAAGTCTCGGGGACCACGGGTGCCTGAAGGCAGAGGAGCGCCTGCTTGTCCTCTCAGGCCACGAGGACGAGAGTCGCCAGTAGGAGACCTCGATGCCTTAGCCGGACGACCCGGAGGGACCCGCTGTCCTAACTACACACACGCCGTGCTGTCAGGGCAGGACCCCAATCTCTCGTCACCAGACTCCTGGGCGCGGCGGGCGCAACTAGGACAAGGGTTTAGGCTGCCAGTCCTCTCGGGAGGGTCCCAAAGGGAAAAGCCAGCGTGGCTGCGACCGACACGATGTGAGTGTCCTACTGTGGCCACCAGCGTCCTGCGGCCCGCGGCCGGCTCTCTGTGCCTCTGACGCAGCCGCCATTGCTTCAGGCGGCCTCCCGGGCCCGTCTCCCGCGGTCAGATGGTCGGGGGTCTGCCAGTCTCGCTGTGGGAGAAGATGATACGGAAAGCTTCTCCTTAAGTGCTGCTGTAGAAACTGCACTGCGGCGCCTTCGTCTTTAGAAAAGAATAACGCCTGCTGGGAGGGAGGCTCTCCCCAGTACTTACTGAGGAAGTGAGGAAACAACTCCAGGCCAAGGTGTACGGAATAAGACAGGGGCGTTACCAGGAAACAAGAAGTAGAGGAAGCAGTACCTCAGGGAGAAACCAAGTCCACGAGGGAAATGCCACGCACCCTTCCCTCCTCATCGGCAGAGGCCCGGGGGAGAGGCCATTCCCTTCACCAAGGCCACAGGTGCCTACAGAGCGCACCCGCAGGACCCACTCACCGACGGGGCTGCTCCCAGCTCCATTGGGCACCGTGAGGTCCGCCGAGCTCAGCATCCCACCTGGGGGGAGAGGGGAGGGGACAGGTGAGGAGGAGCTGGCCTCCTCTGCGGAGGAAGGAAGTGCAGAGTGCCCTCCCTCCACGCCAGGACCCCAGCCCAGCCTGAACTTGGCACTGACGGGTAATCTACGTGGGTTAGGTTACCAGCCATCACTACCTAAACGATAACTCGTAAGTAAGGATACAAAATAACCACCACCATGATAAAAGCACAAACAATATAACTAACGCAGTAATTAACACATGATCGTGCAAGAATAACTGTCGCACACTCGCAGCTGTCGGCCTGCTGGGCCCGCCCTGCGCTGAGCTCGCTGTCCGGCTCTGCGTGTGCCTGCCTCGCTGGGACAGGCCAGACAGTGCCCGCTGCTGGGCTGACAGTGCTCAGGGGCGCTCCAGACCAGGGCGCGCAGAGGGGCGCGCCTCCCACTGGGGGAGGCCGTCCACGCACTGCGAATCCTGCTCGTCAACCACCACGTTCGGGCAGGGAGAGAGGCAGGCGCTCTCACTCCCATCGATTAGGCCTGTTCCGCGATTTTCAACACGAACGGCCCACGCAACTTTACTCTGCTCAGCTGTCCTGCCCGTCCAAGCGCGCTGCCCCAGGATGAGCAAGGCTTAGCGGTGGCGGGCAGTGTACACTGCTCCCGGACCTGCCGCAGCGCTGGAGCCACAGCCGATGGTCCAAAAATACTTCAGCCCGGCCGCGAGGCTGGGTGGCTGAGCATCAACCTATGAACCAGGAGGTCGAGGTTGGATTCCGGGTCAGGGCAGATTCCTGGCTCGATCCCCAGTAGGGGGCGTGCAGGAGGCAGCCGATCCATGATTCTCTCTCATCATTGATGTTTCTCTCTCCCTCCCTCTCCCTTCCTCTCTGAGATCAATAACAATATATTTTTAAAAATACTTTAAAAGCTAATTATTGTTTATTAAAACAAGAAAACTAAGAGTAGCAGCATTAAGAACTGCTTAGGGTAGCAATTTGGGGGTTTTTACCCTTTTTGATAAAGAGCTGCCAGAACAGTCGTCACTACCTACCCGCACTGCCGGTGCTGGGCGGGCGCTGCGGGGCGCTGGGGGACACGGTCCGGTGCAGCGCGGCCTGGGGCGGCGAGAGCATGCCCGAGTCTGCCAACGCGGAGCCGGCCGCCAAAGCCGGGGACACCAGGGCGCTCCCGGGGTTGGTGTAGGACAAGGCGCTGGGGCTGCTCACAGGGACCGTGACGGACATGGAGAAGTTCTGAGGCGGCAACCCGGGCTGTAAAGAAAGAACAGGAAGAGAAGCTGTTAGCTTCATTTCCATCTACGTTAAACGTATTCACATCTATGTTAAACGCATTCACATCTATGTTAAACGTATGAACTTTAATAGCTAGCTAGTTACTAAAAGTAGAGGATGGGGATAGATCCTTACTAAATTTTCACCTCGCAGATGTAAGCTATTTCCTTTAGAATTATATTTAAACAGGAGTATGTTTAACATGAACCTTTTCAATTTTTTATGTATTAGTACATATATTCTGAAATAATGTATATGTTATATATTTCAGACATTCATAGAGATGAAAAAGTCAACCTAATGTTAAAGTACTGTGGTCAAATTTAGACATTACAAAATCCATGTTACCAAGTAAGCATAAATCATCACTTTAATGAAACCAGGTTAGTAACATTACATTTCTATTGGGAGATTCCCACTATAATAAAAAGGGCAAAGTGTGTACAAATATTATAAACTTAATACACAGAATTTCAGACATTATAAATAACCTTGGAATGATTTAGTTGACTGGCATTCTTAATGGACAAAACTAAAAACAACAATTAAGTTACATATGTAGCACAAAGCAATCCGAGTGTAATGAAAGGGAAAAAATAATCTAAACAATAAAATTAACAACTGACAAGCTCTCTAAATTGTATGATGATTAAATTATAACGATTATCAATGCTATTTTCCTTCCCTCCAAACAGTCCACATCCCTTTAAAATATTTTCTATTTCCTCTTTCATTCCCGCACAGACCATTTCCACAGGCCTGTTAACCACGATAAACAACAACCCTCTTCATAATTTAAAATGAGAGAAGCCCTTCCTCCTCAGACTTTTTAAAGTGATTTTCAAAGTAAGGAAACTGTTAATTCAGAGTTGGAAGAACACAGTTTATATATTCTATTCAGTAGTTTATTCCAGGTAGAAAGTTGTAAGTCATTAACAGACACAGAACAATGGACGTAAGATTTAAATTTTTTTCAAATGTAAATACTTTTATTTACACAATTTTTGCAGCTTAACATTAACTGCGGGGTCACCAACATCCATATGAGGTCAGAAGGAATTTTATTTTTTTGTTTGCTATTGTTTTTAAACACAGTGATGGTATTAGCACAAAAATACCTCCTTAAGTCTATCTTTCATGAGTGGCTTGTACAGCATAAGACTGCTTTGAAGAAACAGCCCAGGATGCATACTTCAGGGCATAGTTCTAAGAGCATTAACTCTAACATGAAATAAATATCAGCGTCAGAACCAGTTTGTCCCATAGGCCTACACGACCCTCATAGCGTTTGGAACTCAGGTTCAGAACAGGGGCCGTGAGGAGCTCTTGCCAATGGGGCGTCCGATGAGAACTCTTTGAAGAGCTATCTGAGGAGCGTGAGCTCAGAGAAAGACCATTTCATGATGGTTGGAGGAGTGAGCGTGGACAGTTCTGAACAACTGTTCACTCTGCACCAGGTAAGAATGCTGCTGCTTCGAAGGAAATAAAACCAGGGCTCTTCCTCAGCACTCACAGGCTCAGCTCAGCACGGGAGGTGATGCTGCCGAGGGGACTGAAGACATTTACAAAGAGCCAACCAGTAAGCTGCTACTGTGACAGCAACCATACATGAGTAAACATGATTTTGAGCCCCACGAGTGTGGCTCGGTGGTTGAGCATCAACCTGTGAACCAGGAGGTCACAATTCAATTCCCAGTCGGGGCACATGCCTGGGTTTCGGGCTCGATCCCCAGTAGGGGGCGTGTAAGAGGCAGCCGATCAATGATCCTCTCTCCTCATTGATGTTTCTCTCTCTCTCCCTCTCCCTTCCTCTCTGAAATCAATAAAAATGTGTTTTAATAATAATTTTAAAACACCACATTTTGTAATAAAGCTAACCATTTTATACTTTATAGTCTCAAGATCTAATTAAGGTGCATGAAATATTTTTAAGTCATAGGAGGGAGGGGACAGTCATATGCACCCTACAGTTAAAATCGCTGAAGTTTAGAGATGACCAGACCTTAAACATCACGTGAGGCAACTCACTCACTTTACAGAGAAGGAAACGAATCCAGGATGGGATGGGGTAGGGCCCTATCCAAAGGCACAGGGCGCAGTAGGAAGCGAGCCTGGATTAGAACGTTTCTCTCACGTCTACGTTTAAGGCACTGAACGTGTATGATGAGATTTCAGCAATTTTGACCTAAAGTTCTATAAAATAAAACAAACTATGCTTTTTTCCTCCTCCTACTTGTCCCTGCCGTCACTGCAAGTGAACAAGACGTGTGGTCAGTTCCTTCACGCACAAGTTAAAAGCACAGACCAGACGTTCGTACTCACGGCGACTTTATGGCTCCGCATCATGTTATCGAATTCCTCGTTGATTTTGTTATACTTCTCCTCTGTATGTGGCGTTAGCACATAGGAGGTGTCGGGGTCTGGGCTGTCGCACCCTCGATGCTCCTTCTTGTTCAGAGCCTAAACGATGAAGTCAACAAACAGGATCAACACATCACAAGCAGAGGTAAGGCGCGAGTACTTACAGGGCCTCGTTTGAAAATAAAATCACTCTCTTCATTTAGTTTGCTGAATCTGTCCTCCGAGAGTGGACTGTGCTCAAAGTAATCGTCAGCATCGGGGCTCTCACAACCATTAAGGCCTTTCTTTCTTAACGTCTGAAATACAATTGGAAAGTTCACACACACAGGATACTGACGTGCCACGAGGTTTTCTGCAAAATCGACTACGAGCACAGGCTGGGTGGAGCCACCGACGTGCTCTCACGTGATCACAGGGACTTGTTCCTCAGTGAGGCATCAGCACAATGATGTTCCCTCTACACCTACAGCGAAGGACTCTGTTTGGACTCGCCCTTCCCACACTTCCACGAGAAGATGATCAGTTGCTCCCTCTCTCCCGGTGACAGCCCACCCCGAGGAGAGCCTCGCCCTCCTATGTGAGGGGCTAATGCGCATGAGAACCGGAACAGAAATGGAGCATGATGCTGCCCTAGGAGTCAGGATAGCGCCTTAAACACGAACCTTTCAGCAGCTTCACCTACCGTCACTGAGCTCTGAGAGTGCATCCTAATCCCCAGAGCATCCAATCAGCACTATATCCCCAAATTTCATTCTTCACCTGTTCTCAAACACCATCATTTTCCTACATAACTCTGAAGTATAAAAACTCAAATACTGAATATATGACAGTGCTGACTCCTTCCTATATAGAATCAACGTAAGAGTGACCTTACATATTTTAAAATTTGTAAAACAAGTGACTCAGCATTCTCTCCCCTGCCCTTTCCATAGCACTTCATGCATTAACTTAATCCACTGAAGTGACTTTCTGGAGAATTTTCTCGAATGTCATCAAGTATCCCCTGCACCAAAATGACTTTTCTTCTTCTTCTTACTAATATAGTGAAAATACAGTGCACAGCTGGGCTTCTACTTTTTAATTTTTTAAAGGAAAAATCATCATGAAATGACTTGTCCAGT
Source organism: Ia io (assembly GCA_025583905.1). Taxonomy (NCBI): domain Eukaryota; kingdom Metazoa; phylum Chordata; class Mammalia; order Chiroptera; family Vespertilionidae; genus Ia; species Ia io. The sequence continues at coordinate 20,221,581 of JAJQQW010000024.1, forward strand.
ATTGAAAACCAAGGGCTTGACAATCTATGAATACTAACTTACTTCTAGAATGTCTGTTTTTAAAAACCCTCGTGGGTCTTAGTTCACAGTAGAATTCCTGGGTCCAACAACGTAAGTAGCTTTGAGATTTGTTGATTTTCCAGCCAACCAAAGGGAAGTTGAAATTTTCCAGGTAAGCCTACCTCCCAGGGTTCATTTAACTAGAAAATGGTTTGATCCATAGACCAGCACTAGATAAGTTCATTAATAAATAATTACTTAAATTCGATTGAAGGATCTTTTTAATTAATCCATAGTAATAGATTTTGGCATCCTTTAAAACATGACTTATAATAATTGTGAATGCTGCCCTGGCTGATTTGGCTCAGTGGATAGAACATCAACCTGCAGACTGAAGACTCCCGGGTTCGATTCCGGTCAAGGGCACATTCCCAGGTTGTGGGCTCCAGCCCCAGTAGAGGGCGTGCAGGAGGCAGCCGATCCATGATCTCTCTCATCATTGATGTTTCTATCTCTCTCTCCCTCTCCCTTCCTCTCTGAAATCAATAAAAATATATATTAAGTAATAATAATAATAACTGTGAATGCTGCTTTTACTCCTCTTTTCTTGGAGGAAGTAAAGAGTAATCACACAATACATTAAGATTGGTGACTTTTTTCTTAGTTTCTCTGAAGTAAAATTATTTTAAAATTGCCCTTCACTAAATTGATTTTCTTTTCATGCTTAAAGAACCATAAAAAGTCCTTAGTGCAGATACATTAGTGTCTCAGACTCCCTGATGTGTGCAGGAGCCCACGCACAATGCCGACACCCGCCAGTCACCGACCACCGCACCCAGCACTCTGCAGCGGGTCCCCGCACTGGCCTGCGCTCCGGGCTGCGGGCTCACTCACCACGGGCGCTGCGTGCGCGTGGCCATAAAAGGTCCTGTTGTTCAGAACACAGGAGGACCCCGCCGCCCCGCAGCAGGCCGCCCTGCCAAGCCTGCCGCTATCGCAGGGGAGGTGTTAACACTCACAACGCTGCTGCCCTGACCTCCACAGCGCACGGCCTGCCGCAGACACACAGCAGGTGCCTCCGCACATGTCACCACCGAGAGGCCGCGGACCGATCCCGGCCCCAATGTCCAGGTGTCCCCTCATGCTCGTCAGCCTTCAGACGAGACAATTCCGTCTTGCACTATCACTAACAGCATCACTAAGTCCGCATCTCTGCGAACACCTCTGTTGCCGGAAAAACATGCCTTTGTCGAATAATGGCACCGTGTTCCCTGCACAGCGGCGGGCGCCCTGCGTGTCCTCCGGGGAGCGGGCTCCCCTCGGGGCCTGTCCTGCAGGGAATGTGAGAGCCCCTATCAGCCCGGCAGATAACCAACTGATGTGCCTCTGCTGGGGAGCCAACTGCGCCCTCTTATCACCAGAGCATGGAGAGCGGCTCTGAGGACCCAGCTACCTAAAAAGGCCTTTTCTGTCTCCTTATCGGGAGCACAGAGCGCCGAGCGAGCTTTCCCTGTGCCTGGTGCTAACAAGTGGAATGCTGTGATCTCAGCAAGGCCGCGAGGCGCAGGAGAGACAGGCCAGCCTCGGCCTCACAGCTTCACGGGAGCCGCCACCGGAGAGCTCAGCAGAGCCGGGCCTGACGGAACTGCGGCTTTACCTACTGCCTGGGAGAGCCAGAATGTTCCTCAGTGTGTGCTCAATTCCGTGATGGTAACGGTCACATTCCACTCCACACTAACGGAGCCCCAGCACTCAGAAGTAGGACGAGGGGCCTGAAAGGACTCAGATGCCGTCCGCCTGCGTTCTCACCGCCGAGCTGCTCAGCAGTACCTCCCTCCACCCACCCACCCTCACTTCTGCCAGGCAGCTGAGCAGCGCATGCTCCCTGGGGGCCGGCTGGATGGGTAGTCAGATGGAGCACAAGGCACAAATGAGCACGTGTAACGTAACAGAATAATGTCTTAGGCTGCAAGGAACTTAACCATTGGGGTCTTTTAAATAAGGAAAGTTCTCCCGCCCGGGCCGGTGTGGCTCAGTGGGTAGAGCGTCGGCCTGCGGACTGAAGGGTCCCGGGTTCGATTCTGATCAAGGGCACATGCCGGGGTTGCAGGCTCGATCCCCAGTAGGGGGTGTGCAGGAGGCAGCCGATCAATGATTCTCTCTCATCATTGATGTTTCTATCTCTCTCTCTTCCTCTCTGAAATCAATAAAAATATTTAAAAAGAAAAAAAAAAGTTCTCCTTTTCCCCATTTTTAATAATTGTTCCCAATTTTGAAAGACACTTCTTATATTTCCTAGACAAGTTGAAAATACATGAAAACATTTAATTTTTTTTTAAATTGTGAAGCATACATAAAGAAACGTACATCAGCCCGGACAGCATGGCTCAGTGGTTGAGCGTTGACCCGTGAACCAGGAGGTCATGGTTCAATTCCCTGGTCAGGGCACATGTCTGGGTTGCAGGCTCGATCCCCAATAGAGGGCGTGCAAGAGGCAGCCAATCAGTGATTTCAGAGAGAGGAAGGGAGAGGAGAAAGAGAGAAACATCAATACTGAGAGAGAACATCAATGCCGCCCCTACTGGGGAGCAAGCCTGCCACCTGGGCATGTGCCTTGACCAGGGACTGAACTGTGACCTCCTGGTTCACGGGTCGGCGTTCACTGAGCCTCGCCGGTTGGACCGTATGTTCATTTTGGCAGGTAGTCTACACATCTGCACACATGTCTCTAAAGTATTTGAGTGAAGTTGTTAGTTCATAAAATGTTATCCCTCAGTCATACCAGACGATGCCAAACTGGTTTGCAGCAGTTGTATCAGCGAACATTCCCACCTGCGCTGAGGGCTGGATGTGCATCCCTCCGATGACTAAGAACACAAAGCGCACGCCGTATCTCCTGGCCATTTGGGTCTTCTCTCATGAAGTGCCTGTCAAGTACTGTGCCAAGTTTTCTACTGAGCTGTTTCTCTTCCTTATTGCTTTAGAGTCTTTTTATTTGTAATCAGCACAAGTCCTTTGCTAATTTTATGCACGGTAAAAACCTCTCCCCATTCTTCGGCATGTTTTTTTAATACTTGTCTTTGGATGAAAATGGTTCTTCATTTTAATGAAGTCAAGTTTATCCAATTTTCCCTTTACAGTTCTCCCTTATGGCAGTAATTCCTATGTCTTGTGTAAGAACGCTTTCCCTTCCTCAACATTATGAAGACGTTTTCCTATTTATCTTCTAACAGGTTGATCATTTTGCCTCTCCCAGTGAAGGTCACACTTTCCCTGAAGGCAGACTTCCCCAGAGCACACGGCTACTAGGCTCTGCAGTGTGAGGGTGTCGGGGGGCGCAGACTGCCTGACAGCAGCAGCACCTGGACTTTTCCTTCAGGACACAGCCCGCACCCCACTTCCTCTCCCTTCCCCAGTGAGACGGCATTCTTCATACACCTCAGCTTGCTAACAACCTATGGAATTTAGAGATGCGAGGACAGTCTGTTTCCAAAAGCTATTAAGCTTCTTTTAAAACGCTGACTTTCTGTGGCCAAGGGCCACAGCACAAATGCCAAATGCCACAGCCTGGCACTCCAGGCGCTCTCCCCATCAGCTATTTCCACTGCCTCTTCCTCACCCTTATCATCCCCCTACACAAACCCTACTCCACACTAGGGTGTGCCTGGCCGGCGTGGCTCAATGGTTCAGTGTCGACCTATGAACCAGGAGGTCACGGTTCAATTCCCAGTCAGGGCACATGCCAGGTTGTGGGCTCAATCCCCAGTGTGGGGCATGGGGGAGGCAGCTGATCAATGATTCCCTCTCATCCTTGATGTTTTTCTCTCTCTCTCTCTCTCCCTCTGACATCAATAAAAATATTTTTTAAAAACTGAAAGGTGGATAAATGAGTGTCACATTTTTCTCACTATCTGTTTATCCTACAATAGTCCAACACCAACAGCTTTAATATGTATTTAGCATGGTGCTCCCAGACAACATACCAGATCTAATTCCACAGGCACAACACACGTGTCCGCACGCTGCCGACCATGCAGGTTGGCTAACAACACAGGACACCCACCCTCCTCTCTCGTCACAGTACGCCCCGAAAGGGCCGGTGTGTAGGACACAATGGACATACATCTGCAGTTGGCTCCAGTTTAATATTCAACACTCTGCCGAAGGACATTCAGGCAAAATCCTGCCAATTGTAGAGACTGACAAATATGCAACCGGAAATCAGAGAATTCAGCTAGAGGCCTTAGGAAAGCTGTCCACCAAGTTTCCCGTTAATGACACTTGACCTATTGCATAAGGAAACACACGAAAGTCGATCGCTTATAGCGGTTTCTATGCTTCCATTTCACGCTCCATGAGAAGGCTAAAGAGTCTAGAACAGCACACACCAACGTGCTAGAAGTCCATGGATGTAAGATCTTCAGCTGGAAAGAGCTGAGCTCAATAGGTTATACAACCTGGGCAGGAAGAACGGGGCACTGGCTTGAGCTCATACTCTCCAAATAACATCCTGCCAAGCCCCCGGCACACAGGAGCCCCAGTTCCTGTTGTCAAATGAGCAAATGCCCATCAGAGAGCGGGCTTCCAATGACTACACCTGTTGGGAAGGGAGCTCTGAGAAGGGGGAGACTTACAGTTGCATTCTAAGAGTATCCTTAAGTGAGGTATCTGTAAAGCACTGTAAGATGCTGGGCCACAGGAGCATAGGGGGTTGGCGTTTCTCTTATTTGGTGAACTTGGTGTGGCTGAGTCTGTGCTGCATTAGCATAAGCCAGGCCCACGGCCGATAGGACTCAGATGTGTACGCACTGCTACTGAGGCTGAGTTGTAGCACCTTCTATGTGGGAGAAAGAACATCTTACATCTTAAACGCAGGCGACCTCAGCACGCCATCACAACACAGGAAAGGAGAAGCAAGCCTTACCGTGGATTCTACCACAACAAACAGGTCCCTTACCATCACCTGCCCTCCACCCTTTGCATTTATGACCTTCATAAAAACCTGCTGGTAAGATTTATGTTCCCTCCACGAATTCCAATTAAAAAAGAAAACATCGAAATCCCAGTTGACAACTGGGCTGCAAAGCTCTCCTTCCTGTTGAAGCAGCTGGAGCAATACAGGAGACGGCTCAAAGGGGCTCCGGACCACGCCCCCACGCTGCGATGCAGAGACGGAGACGGAGGCGGTCTCCGGAAGCTCTGGGAGGACTGAGCTAGACCGTCCTCCTCCTGTTCTCTGCGGGGTACATGCTGCCTGCCTGCCTGCGCAATGCACGCTCGACTTCTGGGGCCCCGAGCAACACTGCTGCGCCCATCGGAGCAGAGAAGGCAGGGCCAGAAGGCGGCCGCCGCCTCCCAGGGAAACTAGCTCGACATCCGTTTGTTGACAGTGTTACAGCCAACTCTATTGTTTTGGTTGACTTAAGGCACTGCAACCTTTTATCAGAAATCGACATTTAAAAAATAAGCTATCATTTTAAACTAAACACACAAGGGATAATCCCCATTTCAAGAAAATCCAGTTATGAAATCTCTTTGAAAGCTAACCCGAATGGTGATCTCCTCATTTACTAAGTTATAATTCAAAATTCATGGTGTCTCCATCAAGGGGAAAGTCTACTGCATAGTTCGTGCTGGGTATAAGTGAGGACAGAGACCAAAAATGCTCAATGACATGAAGTAATTGACAATGAAGGGGCGTGGCTAACGACGTGACCACGAGTGTAAGTGAAGGCTCAGCAAGAGCCCGAACAAACGTGTCAGACACTTTCCGGGGAGGCTACTGGAGCGAGCCACTTAAAACGGGCAAATCAGCAAGAGAGATGGGTCCTCGCTGTAATTATGCTACATTTTTCTCCTGTTTTCACACAATTAACTGTTTAAAAAGTAACAGAAGGGCTCTTGCAATACAAGTAGGAGAATTTTTTTTTTGCAGTCAAAATTACTGTGAAAAAAAAGGAATGGCTAAGACAGAGAAATGTAGGGAAAATGTATAGACCTCATTGTCAGACCTATAATATAATCTGTGGCGGCAAATAGATGCCTACACAAGAAAGTATCTTCACCTAAATTTAAATTATTTGAATAAAATCTAGATTTGAGCTTCATTCCTTCTTTTACAGTTAGTTGTGCATCATTTCACATGGTTTCAGTATTTCACCAAGGAAATACCGAATTTATTGAAATCATTTTCTAATGTTACAAAATTAAGCCAAAGTATATATCTTTTCAAGGAGACAAATAAATATGAATAAAAATGAAGCAAAATGTCTAAATATAACAAATAAGACAAAAGTAAAGACTGAGCTAACTAAATGCTGTTAGAAATACACATGGCATGCTAGCTTTTATGAGGAGAGTTTGCAAGGCGAAGCATGCTGGTCCTCTGTTTCGAAGGCTTTGTGTTAAAACAGCATTTCTTAATAGAGAGAAATCATCCTAAAAACAACCCCTTTTCTTTCTTTTCCGCCAATTAGGTTGGCAGAATTATGAGAGAAGGAAAATGAGGGCATCCTTCCCCTACAACGAAAGCACGATTAGCGAGAGAGAAATATTAGCGACATCACTTCTTTCACTTTGTTAGTGTTAGAGCTGTGGGCAATCACTGACGTCATAAAACAATGAAGACATTAAAACTAACTCATAGTGATAATAGTTTCTTAGAATGTTAACTCAGAAACTCCTAACTAAGTCATCACAGGTGACAAACTAGGTGAAGTGGTTGTGGGGTACAACAGCCTCATTCATTTGCCTCAATGAGTAGGACACGTTTATAGCTGAAACGGGTCATCACAGGCAACCATTAGATCCTCCTAAGAAATGATCCAGCCCAGCCGGCGTGGCTCAGTGGTTGAGCATCGACCTATGAACCAGGAGGTCACGGTTAGATTTCCGGTCAAGGCACGTGCCGGGTTACAGGCTCGACCCTCGTGGGGGTGTGCAGGAGGCAGCCAACCCATGATTCTCTCATCACTGATGTTTCTATCTCTCTCTCCCTCTCCCTTCCTCTCTGAAATCAATAAAAATATATTTTTAAAAAAGAAATGGTTCAGAGAAAAGAGGCATCTCTGACGGATCTGTATGTGGGATGTGAAACCATCTCAGTCACAGCTGTTAAGTGGCGAGCGGCTCTCACCTCGACAATGTCCGAATTGGTCCTGCTCTCGTGCGGCTCGTTGTACTCAGTGTACTTGAGCAGCACCTTGTCCATGTCGGTGCTGGCGTACTGGAACAGCTTGTTGGAGCTGTTGAAGATGATGAGCGCGATCTCACAATCGCAGAGCACGCTGAGTTCATAGGCTTTCTTCATCAGCCCGAACTTCCTCTTCGTGAAGGTGACCTGGACAAGCAAGGGGGAAAAGGCCATTTTTATTAAAAGCATTAGTAGTTGCCCTGCCGGTGTGGCTCGACCCAGGAACCGAGAGGTCACTGTTCGATTCCCAGTCAGGGCACATGCCTGGGTTGCGGGCTCAATCCCCAGTGGGGGATGTGCAGGAGGCAGCCGATCAATGATGTTTCTCTCTCATCGATGTTTCTATCTCTCTATCCCTCTTCTTTCCTCTCTCTAAAAATCAATTTAAAACATTTAGACCTGGTTGGTTTGGCTGACTGGATAGAGTGTCGGCCTGCGGACTGAGTGGTCCTGGGTTCGGTTCCGGTCAAGGGCACATGCCAGGGTTGCTGGCTTGATCCCCAGTGGGGGGGTGTACGGGAGGCAGCCGATCAATGATTCTCGTCGTTGTTTCTATCTTTCCCTTTCCTTCTCCTTTCCTCTCTGAAATCAATAAAAATAAAATTTTATAAAAAAAAATTTGTAAAAAGCATTAGTAGTACTTAGACACAGGCTCCCTGAAAATGAGTCTTACTACTGAGTCAGAGTTCGAAGATGGAGAGGTTCCTAGCTTCACACCCGCCATGAGCCTCTACCCCACCCCTCCATCTGCCATAGTACCACAGTCCCACGTGGATCTCGTATCTCCACGGGCTCCGGCAGGGCAGCCTCCTGGGAGCCAGGCCTTTACCCCCGGCCCGCTCTACTGCAGAAGGCCAAGGACCACAGGAGAGAACAGTGGCCAGTGGCCCCTTACCGTCTGGCTTAAAATGGCTCCCACCAGAAACCCCAGGTCCTCCCTCCAGGAACCCCTCCTCACTCGGACTATTCCCCACAAACTGAACTGAGCACATCTGCCATCTCCCTCGTGCTCTCCCAGGCCCTCCTGGTGTACCCCTGAACTGCATCCAGGACAGCCACTCCCTGATGTCCTCTGACCGCTTCTTCCTGCCCTGCTGTGCTCTCAGACAGAGACGGGTTTGTGTTTGCTCACCTGGAATACGTCCTTTCTCTCCCTAGACTCTTCTAAGTCATTTTCCCTTCCTTCCCCTTCAAAAACCCCAGGGACTTTAAGCTCACGCCATGGCATTTATACCACCTGTGCAGGCGCCAAGTGACCCCTGGTCCTCTCTCGCACGGCGATGAGCATCACCGAGCCACCTCCCTGTCCAGCCCTGCTCTTCTTTGTCTCTGGTGATGCAGCATGGGCGGAGGAAGGGGCGGGGGGACCACTGCAAATACCTTGGCCTCTCAGTTCCTGCATCTCCCAGCCTCCAGATGATCAGCCTTCCACATGCCATGTACCCACTCCTGAAGCCACACCTGTAACTCGGCCGCCAGTAATCATCTCCCCATCACACTCCGCCGGCCCCTTCCCTGCTGTCCCACGGTGTATGGTGCCTCCAGAAACCCCCCACCCTTTATCGAGCCCCCGTTACTCATCTCACCATGCTGGTACTGTCCCCGCTCAGGTCCGTTCTCGCCTCTGTAGGTCCCATGGCCCATTCCTGTTTTCACTCCCTGCAAACAGCTCCTTCCCTCTTCCCTCCTAATATAAGTGCCTGTAGAGCCCCACCCAGGACCGACCCCCATTCATCTACCCAATTATCCCTGCGTCTTTATCCACGTAGCTCACACTTCTCCTGGGAGCAGGAACACACACACACACACACACACAGCCACTTGGTGTTTCTACACTGATGATCATAAGTCTCAACCGACACTCAGTGCTGCCTGGCAATCACGACTTGGCTTGTCTGACTAGCCCATTCTCCAAGTCAACTACTTCCTACCTTCTCTCCCTCAAATCCACTCTCCACCGAGGAAATAGCAATAGGCAGCTCTCTCATCTCACTTCCATCACCAAATCTATCCTTCCAGCGCTTCATCTGTACCTTCCCACGCCCTCCCGTCTCTGCTGTTAGTGATGGCACTTCCGCCCGTCCCTTTCCACACACTCCGGCTCTTCCCCACAGTGGCCCCGTCCTCTCCACCAGAGCAAAGGCACAGGCACATGGACGTGCTCCGGCCTCTCCTGACCCCGCCCTGCTCCTCCAGGTGCCACCCCTTCTCGCCTCCTCCCGAGTGCACATGCTTGATAGAAACATCTACACCTTCTCCAATCTCATGCCACCCATTCGCCTCAACCTGCTGCCATCAGGCTTCCATTCCCCGTGGTCCACAAAGACTTGTTAGTATGCCCAATATCCTTCAGCTTATGTGACTGAAGTCAGTGGTCACTTTTGTTCTAACTTAGTCTATGTCTCAGCGAGGCTCTGGAACATGGCCGCTCTCCCCCCACTACCACAGTCCCAGGGGCCTGTTCCTGCTGTTCCATCCTAGGACGCCACCCACCTTGCAACACTTACAAGGCTTACTTAAGGGTCAGACACACAGTCTGCAGATACAGAGCAGGCATCAGAAGCACGGCAGACCTGCTGGGATTAGCCCCAGGCGGTTTGGCTCAGTGGATAAAGTATCGGCCTGAGGACTGAAGGGCCTTGGTTCGATCCCAGTCAAGGACATGTACCTCAGTTGCAGGCTCAATCAGGGCATGTGAGGGAGACAACTAATCGATGTGTCCCTCTCACATCGATGTTTCTCTCTCTCTCTGTCTCTCTTCCTCCCTTCCATTCTCTCTAAAAATCAATAAAAATAAAAAGAAATGTTGGAATTATCGGACCAGCAATGCAAAACAGCTATGATTACCATACTAAGGCTCTCATGGAAAAAGTAGACAGCATGCAGCAACAGGTAAGCAGAGAGGTGGAAATTTTTTAAAAAAATCCTTTTTAAATGCTGGCAGTAAAACACACTAACATAAAGGAATTGTCTTTGATGGGTCCATCAGCAGGATGGAACTAATGAGGAAGAAACCTCTGAGCTTGAGGACATGCCAACAGAAACTGTAAACAGCAGCAAGAGAAGAAAGAGAAATCACAGAAGAAATATTTGAATCATAACATTTGAGAATTTTCCCAAATTAATGTTCAGACACCAAATCACAGATCCGGGAAGCTCAAAGAACACCAAGGAAAATAAATGCAAACAACAAACAAAACCCCTCCAAACCCCAAGATGACAGCAAGGCATGTTATATATAAACTGTATAAAATCAAAGGTAGAAATAGCTTGAAAGAAGCCAGAGGGGAAAAAACACCTTATCACGACGTGTCAATGTAAGAACTACATCCAAGTTCTCCGCAGACACCACGCAACGAGGACGAGCACACTGATAAGTTTCAAGTGTTGGAGGGTGGGGAGGACCTACCAGCCTAAATGCTGTATCTTGAGAAATTGTACTTCAAAAGAAATAAAGACCTTCTCAGACAAACAAAAATTGTGGTGCGCAGGGAACAGTTTATGATTGTATTATTATTTATTACTAGAGGCCCGGTGAATGAAATTTATGCATGGGGGCAGGGGGGACGGGTTCCTCAGCCTGGCCTGCACCCTGTCCAATCCGGGACCCCTCGGGGGATGTCCAACTGCCTCTCGCAATCTGGGACTGCTGGCTCCTAACTGCTCGCTCGCCTGCCTGCCTGCCTGCCTGATCACCCCTAACCCCTCTGCCTGCCTGCATGATTGCCCCTAACCACCTCTGCTGGCTTGATCGCCCCTAACTACCTTTGCCTGCCTGCTTGATCGCCCCTAACTGCTCCCCTGCTGGCCTGAACGCCCATAACCACCTCTGCCTCGGTGCCACACCCAGGACCCAGGATTCCTCCTCTGGCCGGCCACAGGCACCAGGGACCAGGGCCAGCTTTGCCCGAGCCGGCCGCAACCACAGGTGCCTGGGACTACGGGCGGGCAGCTTTGCCTGGGCCCGGCTTTGTCAGAAAGGACATCCAGAAGGTCATCCAGAAGATGTCCAGTCTAATTAGCATATTACTCTTTTATTAGTATAGATTTACTGGAGGCCTGATGCATGAAATTCATGCAAGAAATTCATGCAAGAGTAGGCCTTCCTTCCCCCGGCTACCGGCTACCGGCACTGGCTTCCCTCTGGCACCCAGGACCCGTGCTTTCCTCTGGCCACCAGCAGGCACCCGGGACCGGGGCTTCACCTGGGACCTGGGCCTCCCTCATAGCCTCAGCTTCTTCCAGAAGGACATCCGGTCTAATTAGCATATTACGCTTTTATTATTATAGATTATTTCTATACAAACAACTGTAAACCTACTTTTGCCCACCAGGTATATAAATGATGTAGAATATTTGTGATAACATGGATTGTAAAAAATATGATTATTTGTTGGTTAACCTGAAAATTTAACTGACCAGAACACATTCACTGATAGCTGTAGTTAACTTAAGAATTACCTACTTATGAAAACCGAGGTGATAATTTTAAATGATCACTATGTAGAATACTAATAATGAAATGTACAGAAGAATAAATGTATTATGAAAAATGTACACAATTAGTGAACATAAAATCACTGCAGGGATTTTACTTTTCTTCCTTCTGCCTATGTTTCTGTAATTAACACGTGATTTCTGAAATAAAATGTTTCCTTAAAGCACATGATAAAAAGCCAAAACTTTCTGACTGCTAAAATATTTAATTTAGTCTAAAAATAAAAATATTTAGACTTAAAATTATGTGTAAGAAAAATTCAACCATTTTATCCTACACTCCTTTTTAAGGAAAAAATATTTACATCTGTTATATAGGTAAGTTAAGATGTCCACTTACCTGTCGGTTCCTTTCATCCATTATGCGTGTGATTTGTATTTTCTTCCGCCCCATTTTCGGTCACCTTTCCTCCCTTATATTCCAAATATTTAATTTAAAAATTGCTTTTCTTCAATAGCTTAATGCATCATACACGGCTTCTGTTATTGCAGCTTCTGGTCCACGGACTGCCGCTGAAATTTTCTGTAAGATCTAAAAGAAAACACAAATTCGAAAATTTAAGTTCTATAGATTTGCACATCATGAAAACGCTGTACAAACTTCAAACCTGTTGTGATGCTGCACACTAAGGGATTATTAGTTAAAACCAGTAAGTAAGGTGAAGCCCTTCCTCCCAGGCCCGGGCCCTGGTCGGGGAGCGTGCAGGAGGCAACCCATCAATGTGTCTCTCTCACATTGATGTTTCTCTCTGTCTCTCTCTCTCTTCCACTCTCCCTAAAAGTCAATGGGAAAATATCCTCAGGTGAGGATAAACAAAAAATGAAATAAAATAAATTGAAGCCTTGTTCATTTGACCCCTAAAATATCTCTTAAGTCTTCCTGTACCTCTAGCCCTGGCTAAAAGAGTCCAACTGTCACCTCTGAGTTTCTCCTCGACGCTTATGACTATAGCCACAAGAGCAAGGCTTGCTGAGACTGTTCTGAGTGCCAGCCACTTTTCTAAATGCTGGATACGTTTTCATTCATTCTCTCCTCACTGCAATCTTCTGAGTTGGCTGTAATTATCTCTTTTGGTAACTAGGGTTCCTGACGCACAGAGACAGTGAGGAATGTGCCCAGGGTCACAGAGTAAGAGGCACAGCTCAGCGTATGAACGCAAGGAGTCTAGCTCCAAAGCTGCTCCTCATACACATTATTAAACATCCATAAAAGCTTCTGATGGCTAACAATCTGGATACTTCCAATCTGCCTTTATAAACTTCCTGCAAACTGCCAGCAACACCAGCAGAAGTGCTATTCGTCAACCCACAAAGACACGATCTACTTCCCTAGTAATATGCACTGGATGTAATGCTCTTCTGTTAGCTATTTAATGAGCTCCTTATCAACTGGAATGGCAGCTCCCTGAGGAAGCCAAAATCAATGCCCCGAGTAGAATAAACCCAGCACCTTACTTGGTGGGTGTGGGCCTGTGAACCCCATGTCCATTTTCCTCCGACTCGGAGGATCATTCATAAACAAGGATGTTCTATTCCCTTTATCTCTATAGTGGAACGGCTGGCAATTATATAACTTGTCATGTTGTGAATGACAGCTCTGTCAAAACCTAGTGCTTTCAAAACTTCCATGATAAAAATGTTTTTGGAGGGATGGGAGACAAATACTGGGACATTCATAAATTCACAGAACAAATACTATATGATTCCACTTACGTGAGGCATTTAGAGCTGTCAAATGCATAGAGACAGAAAAGGTAAACAGGCAGTTGCCAGGGACTGGAGGGAGGGGGGGGATGGAAGTCAGCGCGAATGGTGCACAGTTTCAGCAGATGATGAAACGGCTCTGCAGATGGATGGTGGTGATCCTTGCACAGCAATGGGAATCTACCTCATGCCACTGAACTGCACACTTAAAGTGGCTAAAGTGGCAAAGACCATTTTACTGCACTTTCAAAAATACAGTACTCTAAAAGTATGTATGCATCTTTAAAATAATTTCAGGTTTCAAGTGTTTCTAATACAAGGAGTTTTAGTAGACATCGCAACATTTAAAACCTACCTTTAAAATTAAAACCCATGTTTAACAAACACAGTTGGGCACTTTTTTGTCCACAGAGAAAGTAATATATCTTACCCTCGGGGGTAAAAATGAATCTAATTAAATGCCAGGCCTATAACTGTATTCAGGCAAAATTAATACAGTAAAAAAATCAGTTTAAACTGAACTCCCAGATAACTGAATTATTTTTTGTAGTATGTCATTGTAAAAAATAAGGAACTAGAGTTTAAGAAAGATTCCCAATATGGGTTCTGTTGTCTTAATTTGCGAGATACCAGAATCTAGTGCTCAAATTCAGACCAAGTCATTCTAATACTGATTACAGATGTTCAGTCTTTTACAATCAATTTTGTTTACTGTTTTAAAGAAGCCTGTGGCTTAAGTACATAAATATTTTAAGAGCACGGACTTTAAACTGAAGGTGAACTTTACTTTCAACTTGGCCCTTATTAAACAAACACCACTCATCAGAACATACCATTTGGATGATTCTAATGATCAACTACCTGTTAAATTTTATCAAAAGCTACTAAAATAAAACTACTTTTAATAAAGTAACCATGTACAATCAACAACTGAATGCTTTTAACAACCAAATAGGCATCTATCGTGAGAAAAATCTTTATAGTTTCATTCCTTGTGGATTCATTCCTTGTTTGAAAGAGAGGAACGTAACACATCGCGGACAGTTCACGAGAATTCTTGCTTCATATTACACAGTGTTTTACAAAGTACCATACTTTAAAAAGGTACTAATGTGTAAGAACATGTAATAAATAACTTCAAAATGCAATGGGTATTTAATTTTAAGGCGTGCCTTTAACATTTATGTAAAATGTTTTTTGTACTCATTCAATAGAAACTTATCTGCCACTGGGATAAGCTAGCAATGAAACTGCTGGTCCGAAATGTGTTAAGAATTGAATTTTGGTCACATTAAACTTGAGGTGGTTATGGGTCAGGCAACTGGAAATGTCAAGTAGGAAGCTAGAGAGAAGGCTCAGACATCAGCACTAAAGATACACTTTGGGGAACCTCGGACATCTTGATGATAGTAATATTGTAGGGAACTGTGCCCACCTTGGGGTGAAATAGAAAATGAAAGGAAGTCAAGCACCCGGGAACAAAACATTTGTCTTTGAAAATCAGTCACTCAAAATTATCCTCTAGAGAAACGGATCTTAAAATTTTAAATGTGGGTCAAATTGTTTATGTTCTCAAAAAGAAACCTAAATTTCAGCTTCCCTTGAAAAATATTCCACTTTCAAAAATTCTAAGGAAAGAAGACAATGACAAAATACATGAAATGGGTGTTCATCGGTGCAACCAAAACAGGCGCCACCAGGGCCAATGCCATGTGAGCTCCAGGGGAGCCTGTCTGTGCCATCAAACACGGCAGGCAGTGTTTCCAGATCTGGTTGTCATGTAAAAAAATCTAAAACACAAACAAAAAAACTAAGAATTTTCTCAAAGGAAACCATACGATGGCACATCCTGACCAAATGGCTAAAACAAGCATTTGAAAAAGTCTTTTGAGCAGTCCAAATGGACAGAAAATTTACATATGGGGGTACAGAATAACATCAGACTTTCTGTCAAAAACTATGCAAGCGGACATCAGGAGACATAGACGCACAGAGAAAGCAATAAAACGAACAAACAAACAAAACTATGTGAGCTATTTCAGAAACTATTTCTCAACGTATTACCAGAAATAAAGAGGGCCATTTCAAGACAGTGGACCCAATTCACCAAGAAGACATTAAAAAACCCACTAAATATGCATGCACCTAATTATAGAGCATCAAGTTCCATGAGCCAAGAAGTGAAAGGAGAAAGAGCCCAGCCCATAATCAATGCTGAAGATTCCCACACTGCTCCCTCAGCAGGTGGTGGAATAATAGGAAATCAGAGGGATAAGTCTTAAACGCACTATCCACCAATGTGACCGAATTAACATTTCAGAAAGCTCCACTCAACAACTGCTGAATGTTTAGTGCACACCAGTCACCAACACAGACAACATCCTGCACTTATAACAAATACACAAAGTATGTTCTCGGACTACAACAGAATTAAATTAGAAGCCTAGAGAGAAAAATACCCATAAGAGGTCAACTCCCCCAAACTGGCCTGTCAGACCAAAGTGTTCATAATCAAAATGCCAGCAGGCATTTTTGTAGACTGACCAGCTGATTCTGAAATACACAACAAGAAATGGAAAGAACCTAGAATAGAAAAACTTAGGAGTAGAACAACAAGATTGGAGGATTTACACCATCTGCTTTTAAGACTTACCATAAAGCTACAGTATAATCAAGACAGTACAGTGTCGCCATTAAGGACAGATTTATAGATTTATAAAAACAGAATAGGGAGTCCTGAAATACACCCACATATAATGGTCAATTGATTTTCAACAAAGATGCCAACGTAATTCAACAGGAGACTATATTAGCGTCTCAAAAATGTTACATTTGCAAAAAAATAAATCTCATCCCTTACCTCATACCATATAAAAAAATTAACTCCAAGTGGATCACAGACCTAAAACAGAAGCCCAAAGCAGTTCTAAAACATGAAAGAAAAGAAAAAAGGTTAGAAAAATTTTTGCCCAATCTCTGTGCCAACTCCTCCAATTTCTACTCCAAATTAGGGCGGAATTATAGGGGGGAATCCCTCATCGGAAGCTGGTGAGTCAGGGTATGAATCTATTCAAAAGGAAAGAGCATTTCCCACCCAAGTCCTCAGAGTAACTCCTAAGCAGGTAGTGATGAGCTCACGCCTAACCCTCAGAGCCATGGAGAGCCTGCCATGGAGAACAAGACGCTGGCGACTTCCTGGAGCTCCGTTAGGGAAGGAAGCCTCGTAACTTCCTAACGTTTACACATGACCCAGAACAGAACAGCTGCACTGTGTACAGAGCCCTCACCGCGGCTCAGAGGGTCTGAGTTCTGAGCAATGGGCGTGAGAATGGCCCAGTGCTCTACCTCCCGTCCTTCCGTTCTGAGCAGTCAGTGGACAAAAGGGACTTAGGAGAAACGTCAGTAAGACGACCAAAATGAACATTCAGAGATTCACACAAGAGCAACCAAGGTTTCCATTTTACAGTGTGAATCAAACATCATTCGCCCCATCCTGCCTGGACATATGTAAGTTTTGGTCTGAAGGATACTTTGCTTCAACTGAAAAGCAATGCCTGTTCTCCGAGTTGCCTGAACTGAAAGATATAAAAATACACTTTCTTCCAAGTTTAACAATAAAAACATAAAGCTACAAGAAACTGATATCAGAATAAAGTATTCTAACAAGGAACTCATTCTCTAAATTTATACAAATACTTTCTAACATTCAAGGAAAAAATTAGACCTTATGTTAAATAGCGAAACTATTCTTACAATGACAAGAACAACAACAAAAAGTCCTACGTGCCTTCCCCAAGGTTTTTACTGACATAACCAGGTTTAATCAATGAGATCTAATATTTAAAATGTTAATGCTAACTTATTACAACATATCAGAAATATCCCCTGCTAACATTTTCCAAAATTCCATTCTTTTTAAATCGTCTAGTATCAATGTAGTTTTATTCCCATTAAAAACAAAAGGTAGACCTCAGATGAGGTTTCGCTCATGAAAACTTCTGAGTAAGACTACATATCGTACTGGCGTATTGGAACTATTAACCTGGA
Source organism: Ia io (assembly GCA_025583905.1). Lineage (NCBI taxonomy): Eukaryota > Metazoa > Chordata > Mammalia > Chiroptera > Vespertilionidae > Ia > Ia io. The sequence goes on from JAJQQW010000024.1 coordinate 20,239,021, forward strand.
CCACTAAAGTTTTAAAATTGAAGTAGAGTACTCCAGGGTTTTGCAATTATGGGCCTATGATTTAAGGCAATAAATTCAAAGTCACAAAAAAGGCCCACATTTTCAAGGATCTCCTAAATTAGCTTAACTTTTTTCATTGACCCTTCCCATCTTTCAAGAAACAGGGCTAGATTTGTCCTCTTCATCTGTTACCTGAAAACTCCTTCCCTGGCTTATGTAATTCTCCTCACACCGTCCCATCCTCCTAATTCTTGTCACAATAAATACAGACTACCCACTATAGGTCTTTTTCTTCTTTAAAAAAACAAACAAACGAACAAAGGTAATTGATATGGAGGTGGCAATGATGAAAAAAATCCGGGGTTATCTGAACAGTGTCAGATAAACTATCACTATATACTATTATGCACTTCAATTGGCCTCTATAAATCCTTAATTCATCTATATTAATCCCCAAGGTAAACTCCAAAATGACTGCCATTCAAACTCACAAGACAGTATGAATGGATCATATGTAACTCCCAAAGTTAGATGTTTAAACAAAGCATTTCCATGGTACTTATTTACTTCATATCAGAGAAAAATGAAAAGTGTCTTACTAGAAATGACGTATTAACAAAAAGTGCACTTAGACAGGATCCTTGAAGAAACTTCTTCTTTGTTACTTTTTCACAAAATGCCACTCCTTGATAAAGAAAAAAATATGAGATGGGTTAGTAATTGTTCTTAACTCCGACACAGAATTAAATATATTTCATTATTACAAATTCTAACATTATGCCTGGCAGGTAGCTCCACAAATACTTGCTGAATAATAGAAAAATAAATGTTTAAAAGTCAACTGTTTTATTTGGCTAAAAAATATAATGTTAGGCAACTGAGCATGTCTAATGTCACTAATCCATTTTTCAGGGAGTATTACTGAAATGTTCAGTAACATTGTATGCACTCCAAGATTCACCAAGCGGCTCCCTGGGTTCCATTTTCCCTATGGTCTACTAGTATATCACATGATAATTTACCTGGTACACACAGCCTACTGAATTTATGGTAGGATAAAATAGTTGGAAATGTTCACTGTACTCCATTCTCATTTAGAAAGACAACTGTCCATGGGTGATTTCTATTGCCAGAATACATGTTTGTATTCATACACAATATATATATATATATATATATATATATATATATATATATATATATATATACACACACATACATACACTTGTAGCTTTCACTATCTTTTAAAGGGAACATAAAATGAAAACGACCATACAATGCCAAAAATGAATATAAAACTGATCAATGTCAATAATTCACATTAACAAAGGAACACTGGGAATACTAACCAATGAATTAGTGCATAAAGAATAATCCAGTCCTGCTACATTTTTGCTTGGAAATAGTAGCAAGACATTTAGGCAGAAAAGGGAAAGATAGTAAAAAACTACACCCCTCTTTACCCCAAATGGCCAGGCTAAATTCTGATGCTAATCCAATAATGTAGACTTGCATGACTAGGTGACTTGTATGACTGTAGTTCTTTAATAATTATCTACAATGAAACACACTCCGATCTTCAAAAAAAAACACAAAACAAACCAAAACTAAAATGTTAATCCTTTAGCCAGTTGTAAATAAATTTCATATATTGAACCTCTAAATCCCATTGTTTGTCTGGGCAAGGGCTAGACCCCTGTACCTCTAACTGCTGCTCCTCCCAAACCTGGTCCTAACCACCTAGCTCCCTCTACTTCTAACTAACGTACATGGACCACAAGCCATTGCCCAAACCATCAAATCAATGTCTGTAACTTTCTTCAGCTTTTTACCCAAGTGAACGAAGAATACCTAATATATATGGCATGTTAGTAAAAAGTCCTTCATGAGAAAAAACAAAGCAGGAGAGATAGTACTGTGATAGGGAGGGACTAAACCATGAGAAAAGGTACCCAGGGAAGACCCAGTGTAATAATAGTAACAAGAACCATTGCAACAGCAGCAGGAACATCTGAGTCTTTATCATCTGCTAATCGGTATCCTAATTGCCTTACATGTGTTAACTGATGTAAAGCCAACAATAACCTCATTATTGTCCTCGAGAGGAAACTGAAATACTAAGAAGCGACTTGCCAAGGTCACGCAGTGAAACTGGTGAAGTGGCGAAGCCAGTGTTAGAATCCAGGCATGCTCCGACAGCTATGCCTCACCAACCACAGCCCACGTCACGCTTCTATGAGTGAATTAAATAAGTGACGAAATGAATGCATACTGTAGCAACGGGCTCAAAAGACCACAAAGCAAACCTTAGCCTCAGAGGCTGGTACATTTGAGCAGCTTCTGATACACATTGATAGACACTGCCCATCAATACCTAGAGGTGACAGACGCCCTGACAAATGGCAGGTGGGTGCCTGCTGTGAACAAAAATCACAAATGGCTACCTCCTCAATACCTGGTAAAGTATACTTTAAATTTCTACAGGACAGTTATCACAAATAAAAATTACACAAGATAATATCACAAAAATCACATGGTAAAAAAATATTTTTAATAAAGAAGGCAAACAAATGCGACATTATCATTTCAATGATGAATAAATGCTAAATACATATTTTATACTGTGGCACAAGTTACTGTCCATTTCCAATTTTCCATATTAACGAGAAAGGTTAAATGACCAAGGTTCCAACTCCTCTCTTCAAATGCCTCAACTACCCTTTACCAAGCAAACAGACAACCCTGTTACAATTGCTGATCACTGAAGTCCTAAATGACCCAAAATAAATAATTTGCTCACTAACTCCTCTCTTGTTATTTATGCCTAATCAGTGAATGCCAATAAGCAAGAAAGCAAAGTGAAATCAAAGTACTGCTGACATGATAGGCAAGAAAATATTCTACAATGGTGAGAATAAAAAGACTTCTATCTAGATATGAACAGACATTTCACCACAGATGACACATGAAACACCAATCCTATATAATAAAAGCCTAATATGCTAAGTGTCCGGTTGTTCAGTCATCCGTTCAACCAATCAAAGCATAATATGTTAATGATATGCTAAGGCTGCTCAACCGTTCGCTATGATGTGCACTGACCACCAGAGGGTAGACACTCCGACCGGTAGGTTAGCTTGCTGCTGGGGTCCAGCGATCGGGACTGAGCAAGACAGGCCAGACATGCCCTGGACCCCTCCCTGGCCCCAATTGCGCAAAGGATGTCCGGCTGCCGGGCCTAAGCCGTCAGTCAGACATCCCCCAAGGGTTTCCAGACTGCAAGAGGGCACAGGCCAGGCTGAGAGACCCCCCTCCCCACCCCGAATGCATGGATTTTCTGCACCGGGCCTCTAGTAAGTAAATACAAAAGTTTAGTATCATTACTCAAAGAAATGTAAACTAAAACCACAATGAGATGCCAGTAGACAGTAGTCCCCCCTTATCTGTGGTTTCACTTTCTGGGCTTTCAGTCATGGTCTCAAAAATGTTAAATGGAAATTTCCAAAAATAAACAATCCATACGTTTTAAATTACATGCTATTCTGACGAGTGTGAAATCTCGTGCTGTCCCTCTCTGTCCGCCTGAGATGTGACTCACCCCTCTGTCCAGCGCACCCACGCTGCGCATGCTCCCCGCCCATTAGCCGCTTAGTGGCCTTCTAGGTCATCAGGTCGAGGCATCAGTGCTTGAGTCCACGTGACCTTAGTTTACTCTACAATGGCCCCAAGCACAGGAGGAGTGATGCTGGCCACTCGGATCTGCCACGGAGAAGCCGAAAGTGCTTCCTTTACGTGAACAAGTGAGTGCAGTGCAATAGGATATTCTGAGAGAGAGACCTCATTATGTAACTCTTATTGAAGTATATTGTTATTATTGTTGTTTTATTAGCTATTATTGTTAATCTCTTGCTGTACCTAAATTAACTTTACCATCAGAACGTCTAGATCAGGGGTCCTCAAACTTTTTAAACAGGGGGCCAGTTCACTGTCCCTCAGACCGTTGGAGGGCCGGACTATAGTTTAAAAAAAACTATGAACAAATTCCTATGCACACTGCACATATCTTATTTTGAAGTAAAAAAACAAAACAGCAAAAACACCCGCATGTGGCCCGCGGGCCACAGTTTGAGGACGCCTGGTCTAGATAGAAACAAACATAGCACATATAGGGTTCGATACTACCTGTGGCTTCAGGCATCCACTAGGGGTCTCGGAATGTATCCCCTCCCCCCACACACACCATGGACAAGGAGGGGACTACTGCACAGTCACTAAAACAGCCAGACCTAAGAAGACGGACAACACCAAGCGTTGATGGGGATACGGAGAAACCACAACTCGTATTGCTGGTGAGACTGTGAAACTACACAACTCCTTGGGAAACCAGTTTCACAGCTTCTTAGCCACTTAACATACACTTAGCATGTATGGTAAAACATACACTTAGCATGTGATCCAGAACTCCCACTCCTTGGTTTTTGCCAAGAATAACAAAAGCATCCGTCCACACAAGGGCTTGTACTCAAACGTACAAAGGAGCTTTATTCTAATAGCTTCGACGGGAAACAAGCAAGCTGTCCACGAAGGGTGAATGGAGGAGGTGTGGTATAAACATATTAGTAGGACACCAGGCAACGGAAAATGGAACAAAAACGGATAGACAAACATGAATGAATCGCAAAAACAAGTTGCTGAGAGAAAAAAGCAAAACATTAGTGCGTGCATACTGTACGCTTCCACTTAGGAATAAATTTGCAAATTCTTGAGCCACCACCAGAGAACATACAAAGATCCAAAATTCACACGTTATGCAAGCCAGTCCTCAACACTGGAAAGCTACATACAACAGAATTTTCTGACCTTACCAAGTTAAGAACAATCAGCATTATCTTTCAAGTCTTGGTTTCTGCATCTATAATAATGTAGTAATAGCTCATAAACTTCGCAAATTTAGTTATGAGCATTAAACAAGCAGCTAATGTGCTCAGCGTAGTGCCTGGCATATGGTCCGAGTGCACTAAGTGCTGACTAATTACTGGGGCTGTTGTGCAATCACCATCACAATCACTGTAATTACTGATGGGGAGGGCAATGCATTCGGAAAGAGAGAACTCAGAACGCAGACACGTGGAGCAGATGGATGTCACTGGAAATCAATTAGTTCACATTCCCGTTAAAATCTCATCACTTTGCTCACGACGTCAGCAAGGCAAACATTACAGCGAACGCCAAATTAGAACTTTTGGAATCTATTTGGAATCATTTACTATCTGATACTAATCTTGAGGGGAAAAAAATGCTGCTAAGGTCTTACGAGGATGCACAGGCATATAAATAGATACTAAGTCACCAGAAACAGTATCTTTAAGTCAGTAAAATCTCACAGAAGCAAGCATTTAAGGAAGAAAGGGATGTTAAGCACCCAGGGACCGTTCCCCTTACAGGAGGCAAGAAGGAAAGATGACACAAACTTGAGTAGGTGTGATGAACAAAAAGAGCAAAGCAGGGCGCAGGGGAGACAGATGGGCCCAGCACAATGACACGCCCCCTTGGAGATGGGAAAGCATCTGAGTTTAACGGGACAAATAAATGCAAAGGTCAGAGAGAGGCAGGCTAATCCCGGCACCTGGGATCAGGCATAACCACAGCCCTGAGTGAGGGTGAAGGGCTGGTTCTTGTATAAGCCCCCCTACAACGCAACCTATTCCATTCTCTGCCCCGGGATGGAGCGGCGAGCATTTGTGTCCTAGGTGACAATATGCTAATGCCAAGAAATGCCATTGTCCACCACGCCCGTCCACCTCCATCCATATCCCCTGACCTGCCCACGAGGCCCAAAGCATCTCTTCACGTGGCTGCTGCTCTTTTTTAAAGAAAATACCCAACAGCTTTCCCGGGTAGAATTCGCACACCATACAGTTCACCCACTTACAGTGCACACTGGAGTGTTTTTATAGTCGCAGGGATGTGCAACCGTCACCACTAATCACAGAACCTACTCACCCGGTACCATTTGCAGTCACTCCCCGCTCCCTATCCCCGGCCCACACCCCGGCCCGCAGCAGTGGGGCATCTGCTCCTGTCCCTATAGTTTGCCTGTTCTGGACTTTCTGTATGAATGGGACCAGACCAGCCAGGCAATGGGCACCCGCACTTCAGGTGGGAGACAGTGCAGATGTGACACACTGCCCACATCAGCACAGGCCACTTCTTGCCACCAGCTCCCTTAAGGAAAGCTTTTATTGACAGGTCTCTGGCTATCAGAACTGCAGACAAGGGGTGTGGCTCAGTGGTTGAGTGTTGACCTATGAACCAGGTCACAGTTCAATTCCCTGTCAGGGCACATGCCGAGGTTGCGGGCTCGATCCCCAGTGGGGGGCGTGTAGGAGGGAACCAATTCATGATTCTCTCTCATCAACTGATGTTTCTCTCTCTCTCCCTTCCTCTCTGAAATCAATACAAATAGATTTTAAAAAAGAAAATGCATAAAGAGCATGTCAAGTCATTATCTAAGACTCAGGGAAAATATGAAAAAAAAAAAAAAAAAGGAAATGAAAACTCGTAAGTGAGGTTCCAAAGACGGGCAACTGGGCATAGGTACTGCCTGCCTTTAACCCCAAAGACATCATTACCCACAGAAAGTTTCCAGTGGTTACGCAAGACTTCTGATGTTTCCAGCCAATATGCCCTTTAATTCTGGTGGATAGTTTTACACAAAGAAATGTAACATGGCTAATGCAACAAGTCAACTTCTACAACAACAGAAAACACTGACAAAAAATCCTTTTTCATTCTAGGGAAGAAGTGCTTATAGGTAATACATATTTCAAACAACTAAATTCTAGAGACCACTCAGAAAGAACTCCCATGCCTAATTCTATTTTATTTTAAATTTCTCTTGTTAGAAAGCATAAAAGACAGAACCAATTAACTTCAGCTACGATGAACATATATAGTGCCACCTTATTAAACTCAACAAGGCGTGTGGAGTCTAGGAATGACACACCTACCACTCATTATAACCAAAGGACAATTCTCAAGATCATAAAATAAAACTGGGAAAACCAAAAGAGAGGAGAAAAATAATGAAGAGAGTACATGTGGTGTAATTTTCAAAGAAGATCATATCCATCAGCTCAGTCAGAAGGGTAGAAGCCACCTTTCCTGAGAACTTCCCACGTGAGAATAAAGAGGTTCCACAGAAGCCCGTGGCTGAATATGGGCCCACACCTCATTCATGTTACAATAGAGCCGAGGCATTTCCAATACACGTCCTAGAAACCAACCTTGGGATGAAGAACCTTGCTTTGCAGATAAAAGCATGTAAGACTCTTGCCACCCCCCAGAACCCACAGCTGCGTGCTGTCCGAATGCAGCCGGAGTGTTTATACTCAACTAGAGGCCTGGTGCACGGGATTCGTGCACTGGTGGGGGGCGTGGCCTGCGGGGATCAGCCGCTGTGGGAGTGCTGCTCATCCTGGTCAGCCAAGCGGCCGTGGACCCGCCCTCTGAGCGGCTGCTCCCTGGTCCAGCATCTTCCGTGGAGCCAGAGCACTCGCTTCTCCAAGGGACCCGGTCAGGGCTGGGCCCAGCAACAGTAACACTGAGAGGCGGCAGAGTAGGCCACGAACCCACCTCCCAGCCTCTGGGGTCAGCTCTGTGAGCCCGGCAGTGGAGGTGCTGTGTGGCCTGTGGGCGTCCGGAGGAGGCAGCAGGGAGCAAGGAGGAGGAGCCTGGGGCGAGGAGGCAAGGATCGCAGCCCAGGGTTCCTGCCTGTCGGACTGGGGTTCGCAGCGGGAGCAGCCACTCATCCGGTCAGCTGAGGGGGAAGCTCCTGCATTGAGCGTCTGCCCCCTGGTGGTCAGTGCATGTCATAGCGACTGGTTGTCCGGTTGTTCTGGTCGTCCCGCCGGTCGGTCGCTGGGCTTTCATTATATAGGATTAGCCTATTTCCCAGACAAGGAACTTTCTGGAGTCCCTAGCTCACCAGAGAGAGTTGACTGCCCATGTCCTTTCTTAACTAAAAGCTCTATAGCACTGACAGCATAAATCAGCGATTTTCAACCTTTTCCATCTCACGGCACACACAAACGAATTAATTACTAAAATTCTGCGGCACGCCAAAAATATGTATTTTTTGCCACTCTGACAGAAAAATCGGTATGATTTTGAATCATTCACACCAGACAGCTATTGTTGTGTTGGCTGTTGTCGTTTTTTATTTGACATCTAAGGGAAAAGATGTCAGTTCCCGACTAAATAGTCAGGTTTTAAAAATTCTTGCAGCACACCGGTTGAAAATCACTGGCAAAAATCGAATCCCACTCTCTCTCCCCCCAAAATAGAGACTTTATCAGAACATCTAAGAATATCTAAGAAACTCTAAAAATTATTTCCCTAAACCATATGAAAAAAAGGCAAAGGAAATTCTACAAAAAACGACAAAAACACGCTTTCAGCACCGCTTGAAGACAAGGAATGCTGATACCACAAAATTAGGAATGAGACCAGAACACTCACCCGATCCCAGCACTCGGGGTCTCAGGCTGTCCCTTCTCCCCTACTGGACACAGGCTTGGTGGCAAGGAGGCTAACAAAGCAGCCGAGGGGGCGGGGGGGGCATTAGCAAGGACGCCCGAAAATATTAAACCTACCCTGAATCTGAAAAGACTGGAACCGACTCTGGTGTATCAGAACTGGGAAGAAAGTTCAAAGTTCTGGCGATTTAAAGGCACAGGCACCAATTAAGACGTCCCTGCCATGTACAGGGCCCACCCGGGCCACATGTGGCTTCCGGGGGAGGAAACGGAGAAGGAAAAGGGATGTCCTTTGGCAAGTGGACAGTAAAGGGAAAAAGAAAAGGGGAAAATCTAAGGTCTTGGAAAGACCATACGGAGTTGCAACATTGCCAAGTCTCGCAACCCTTCTCTGACCATTCAAACCAACCAAAACCACGGAAATAAGAGGACGGTACAATGACAGAACAGGGCACCATTACACTAGGAACACCACAAACGCCCCCCACCGTAAAGACGAACAAAGGACACGGGAATCCAGGAGACCAGGAAACAGAATTTGACCCATACCAACTGAGCGAAACCCCTCAAAACAACCCCAAAGCAGGTGAGAAAAGGGCAACACAAAACTCCAAACAGAAGTAAATGAAAACCACTTTGAATCAGAGATTCAGACATTAAAACCCAAAATGGTCCAAATACAGAAAAGCTGGCTGCATTCAGAAAAGAAATAGAAAAAGGAAACGTTATCACAGAATGAGACACCCAAGGGAGAACGGGCTCAAAACCAATGAGCTACCACAGTCCACGGCGTGTGCTATGAGCCACATCCATCCACATCTGTGTTACGTTTCATCTGGTTTCACGTAACTCCCTGTCCGCCACTTCACACTAACTCACAAGCCACAGCCCTCCGACGCCCCCTTACATGAGCACACTTGTTGTTTTTCACAGTGAAGTACCATATTTGCTATGTACTCACGTATTACTTAACCATTTAACATGTCCAAAACCACGCTGCTATTTTAAACAGGTTTATTCGGTTCCTACGCTCTCTTTTTAATGTGTCACTAACCAAGTTTTTGAGTTTGTTCCCCAACTCCATTTATCCCATGAATCCTGTGGTATTTATTGCACAACTTCGTAGAGCTCAGGGAATTTAGGGACACACAGGCCATATCAGAGACCTGACTGTAGATGTGCACGTGTGGGTTAGTACACACACGTATGTTCCTTCGCTCTACTGAGAAGGCCTAGGAATAATGACACTCGCGCCCAACGAGCACACCCAGCGCCCAGATCTTGGTTTCTAAACGCCAGCCTCCAAGAAAGCCAGGGCTCTTTGGAAAAGAAGACGATTCCAGGCCTAGGACGGGGACAGGTAAAATGCAAGCTAAGCCTGCAGCTTCTTACAGTCCCAGACAGTAAGGAAGTTCTTCAAAAAGGATGGGGACAGGCCAAAAGGACACAACAGGCAACCAGAGGGACTCCCAAAGGCCAGCGCAGGCCGATCTGAGCAATAAAGTAAATAATGACAGCATGAAATCATAGCCTACAGATAAAATATCTTTGGGCCTATCCTATATAATAAAAGGCTAATATGCAAATCGACCGAACAGCAGAACGACCAGTTGCTATGACACACACTGACCACCAGGGGCAGACGCTCAATGCAGGAGCTGCCCCCTGGTGGTCAGTGCGCTCCCATAGGGGGAGGGCTGCTCAGCCAAAAGCCAGGCTCACGGCTGGCGAGTGCAGCGGCGGTGGCAGGGAGCGGGCCTAAGCCATCAGTCGGATATCTCCCAAGGGCTCCCGGTCTGCAAGAGGGCACAAGCCAGGCTGAGAGACACACACACACCCACCTCCCCAAGTGCACGAATTCCTGTGCACCGGGCCTCTAGTACTAATATAAATAAGTGACTAAACAAATAAATGATAGAGGAGGGACAATGCTTCCTTATGGTAGACTTTCAGTTGGTAAATGAAGGAAAAACAAAATAATTAGGTAAACATTACAGTAATAATTGCTGTAGATAAGGTCTACTGATGGATGCTAAAAGGAGTGGGTGAAAGTCTGAAGAGAAACAGGAAATCTAACATAGACTCTCCCCCCAGATACAAACCATTCTCAAAGAGAAAAGCTAACTTTCAATGGAGAAGCCAGGAGAGGCCATCTTAACTGTGTGACCAATATGAACATCACCAGGAATAAGACACCGATATAAATGTACCTCTGGGTATGCTACCATTACTCTGGTGGTGTTATTGCCAAAAGAGAAACCCAAACTCAAAGACATTCTAGAAAGGAATAACCAGTACTTTTCGGGAGCATCCAGATCACCAAGACAAGAACGGGTCACAGCAAGACTTCTCCTTATGCTTCTTGTACATAAATCCCCTCGGGTCCCTGCCCATTTCATTTCTTCACTCCAGTCCTCTCCCAACACGCGTGTCCTGGCCAAATCCTTGGGCCTCATGACCAGGAACTGCCCCACTTCTGACAGTGAGCCCTTCCCGCCTCTGACCTAGCTGTTTATCGCCCATCAGGCGCTCCATCACAGGTAAACACATCGACGTCCTCACCCTGCTCCTCCTCCTGGCTGCCATTCAGTACGCTGCCCACTCATTCCCCGGTGGCCCATACACCTCATCTTCACCCCTCACTCTTTCTTTCACCTTCCACGTGCCTCCCATCACGGAGGCTTTTCACTCAGCCGCCCACCTCTCTCTCAAATCCACCAATTCCTCCCACCCCCACCCCCACCCCCACAGCTGTAGCGAGGCACCTGACCCCTTTTAACCAATTTGCTGCCAGCCCTTTAGTAGTTCTCCCCGCCTACCAGTCTTAACTCTCTCCAAAGATCTCTCCGCAGTGCAACGAGCAGTAGTCCATCGCCTCCCAGGCTTAGGGTGCTTCCCTCCGCCCTCGGACCAGTGGCTTAAGGGTTCTTCCCAGTCTGCCCGTTTCCCTCTTCAAGCCCCACCTCTGTACTCCCGCGGGGCCTGCTGCTCTCTCCCGCACCGCCTGGCCTGTGCACAACGCACTCTGAGCTTCTCCAAGCAATGCAGGCTCTGTGAGTGCATCTCTTGTCCTTAACGCAGGCCTGGCGAATGCTGTCTTCCCCCCCCCCCCCTCCTCACACAGCTGTCCTGCTCACTCTGCAGGGTCCAACCTGAACTGCAGGTGCCACTTCCGGAATAAACGTTCCTGCCTCCTTTGCAACTGGGTGGATCGCCCCTTCTTTGCGTTCCCGGAACTTGCACGGTCCACATCAAGCACACAGCAAAGCGGGTAATGAACACGTATGTCCACACACCCCACCCCCATCTCACTGTGAAAGCCGAGCCCGGGCGCGGGGGCACCTCATCACCGAGCCACGTGGACGGGACGCATAAGACAAGGACCAGTCCTGCGAATAAATCACCCAGGCAACACAACGCTTACACAGAAGCCGGCCCCAGTGAACCCCGGGCTCGGGAGCACAATATTCCTTCCACTAGCTTTGCGGCACTTCATTTTTACTTTCATAAACAACCCCATGTTGATTAGACATGAAGCATGCCAAGTTAAAGAGCATCTAGATAGCATCTCATTTGATAATTAAGCGATGCCCAGAAAGGGTGTTACTTGCTAAAGAACAAAACACTGGGAAACAGCAATGCCAAGACTGGGCATTTTGATGTTCTTCAACTGCATACCTGAAGCTCAGGAACCAGCGTTTTAAATGCTGAAGTTGAAAAACTTGACCGTTTTTCATTTCTTCTAGGAGAGCAGATTACTAAAAACAGAACAAATGAATCACCAATTCACTTTAAAGGATCCACAAAATTACCTAAAATGTTATAACAAACAAAAGAATATTTAATTATGGTATGAGAGTAATAAAGATAATACTGAGTCATTATTTTAATCATATGTTATAAACAACACATGGGTATCCACTTTATTCCAGGCCTGTGGAACATACTCGCTGAATATCTAAAGAGATAAAAAACAGGATTCTTACTCCCAAGAGGCTTACGATGTGGAAAACAACAGGCAACCATTGCAAAATGCTATAGAACCATCAGGTGGAAGTCGTCGCTTAAAATGTTGACCCTTTCAGGGGAAAAGCCTTTCTTCTCTGAGCGTTGGGAACGTAAGGAGGTACACCCTGCTGCGCGAGGATCAGCAGAAACTGGCAGTGTCTTAGCCTGGGCAGCGGAGAGGCTTCCGGAACCACGCAGCCTCAGTGTCCCACGCACTCCTACCTCCTGCCCAGTTCTCACTTCTAAATACTCTCCCCCGATCACAGAGACCAGGCCTCCCCGAAGAGACGGCTGGAGGAAAGCAGAGGGGAGCCTGGAATAACTCATGGCCCCCAAAGAAGGAAGTGCTCCAGAAATGACAGGCGTGTGTCAAGACGATCAAGGAGTGAAGCTGAATTAATGAGCGCCCACTGACCGAATGTGAGTCAGTGCGGGACATCAAACTCACATCAAAATGAGTCCTGTACTGATAGGCAATAGAGTGCAACCTACCTGATTTAAAAAAAAAAAAAGGAGTCTATGAATTTATGGAGATATTAAATAAGCAAATGAGAAGGCAAAGTTCTTCTTTACAATGGAGTCAAATGCCAATCAGTAAATGTGGGACGAATCATAGAAAAACACCGTTTTGAAACCATTGTGTAATAGCTGATTCAGGCAAGAATCCTCAATGAATGCTAAAACTATTACGTGAGCATTTTAGGGAGGACAGAATATTTACAGTCCCAAAGTGTCTCCCCACAAATTATTCAATCAGAGCAACGATTACAATGATCACTTTATATGGGGAAAACTGGCAGGCAAACCTCCACTAAGTGGTCCAAGTGCACATCATCAATGGGCCAACCTGACATCACACTGCCTCCTAACGTGGTGCCGAGGGCACGCCATCCCTTATGTGGTATTCCTGCCCAAAAAGCTTAGCCAGGATCTAACACAGCAGCAGGAGGACGAACCCAAACCGACGGCCATCCTACAAAGGGCCTGTGCTCCTCAACACTTTTAAGTCAGAAAAAAGAAAAAAAGGGAAAAAAAGGTTGAAGGACCGTTTCAGATGAAAAGAGAGCAGATGTGACAATTATAATGGAATAGATACTACATTAGAAACAATGCTACTAAAGAATTGGCATAAATAAGATTTCAACAGGAGCTGTATATTATAGTATCAATATATTAAATTTCCGGAATCCATCACACAATGGTTATGTAAGAATGTGTTTTGTCCTTTGAAGGTATCAGCTAAGACAATTAGGGTAGAGGATCATGATGTGTGCAACCTACTCTTAAATGGTTCAATAAAAATAATTGTAAGAGGAAGAAGCCCGGCCGGCGTGGCTCAGTGGTTGAGCATCGACCTAGAAACCAGGAGGTCACGGTTCAATTCCCCATCAGGGCACATGCCCAGGTTGCGGGCTCCATCCCCAGTGTGGGGCGTGCAGGAGGCAGCCGGCCCATGATTCTCATCATTGATGTTTTTCTCTCTCTCCCTCACCCTTCCTCTCTGAAATCAATTTAAAAACAATTTTTTTAAGAGGAAGATGAAGAGGGGGGGAAAGAGGAGGAAGAGGAAGCAAAAGGCGACCTACAGAGTGGATTCCTGCTATTACAAGATGTGCTATGCCCAACGTGCGGTTTCCTTGTTACAATACACAGTGGTGAATGCAGCATCTCCATCTATCGCTGTGCATCTGGGATGCTCTGCATCAGGTGACACGCCTCTGACTACCTGAGCCAGTGGTCGGCAAACTCATCAGTCAACAGAGCCAATGTCAACAGTACAACGATTGAAATTTCTCTTGAGAGCCGAAAACCGACTTCTGCACATGGGCCACGAAGTTTCAATCGCACTGTACGTGCGCGCCCGCATGTGGTATTTTGTGGAAGAGCCACACTCAAGGGGCCAAAGAGCCGCATGTGGCTCATGAGCCGCAGTTTGCCGACCACTGAACTGAGCTCTGGCATACGCCGGAAGACGTAACCACGGGGCTTCCAGCTGCAAATAAACTAAATACTAACATCTGTTTCCAGACATTGGGGCCACTGTGTAAACACAAATAATAACGAAGCCAACATGCCAAAGGTTAACGACGGCAGGTAGATGGAAGTGCGTTGTACTAGTCTTGTAACTTTTCTCTAAGTTTTTTCCCAAAACCAAACAGAACAAACGCACACACACAAACCTGCTTGCCAGTACTAACGTTTTACTAGTGCTGGGAAACAGCCATTTCTGGACACCACCATCCTAACTCCAGACTCTTTTCCTTCCCCTCCATAATCCTTGTCAAATTACGGTGAATGCCATTAAGAAAAGGGTTTTCAGTATCCAGATCAACATCCTGCTAACGTGGTCCCCATCTTGCAAATGGGATATAGTCCAAAACCCCAAGTGTGAGCCAGCTGCTTACAATGTGGGCTGATTTTCACTATTGCAAACCGTGGTTAGGTCCCCGACATTGGGCAAAAGCTCTTCGCGAATCTTTGTTAGCAGCACAGGTGAAATCCGCACTGCGTTTCGTGCAGACTGTGCTAAACTGCAGAGTCCCCTCCCGCTAGCCTTTCCAAGATAAACAAAAGTAGGTGGGTAAGCCGAAGGGAGGAACCGGCTGGAGGAGATGCTGGTTAGTAAGGAGCACCGAGTAACCCATTACACTTTCCAACACCGTTCACAGCGAGAGGCATGGCCAACGCAACACGATGGCGAGATGGAATATCGGGAAACTCCACCTGCGCTCAGCAGCTCTGACTTACCGCCTGGACCCACAATGCTGATGGCAATGCGAATATGCATACCGATGCATAAGGCGGCTTGTGCAGCCTGGAAAGTACCTTTATCGTTCTGAAAGGCAGACCGGGAAAACCAGTTGTGGTTGATCCTTGTAGCTGATTAGGAAAACTGCCACACTGGCTGAGCATTCCCTAGTTCCGGGATGGGCTGGTCTGTCCCGAGCACACACACCGAGCCAGGGAGCCCTGGGTGTAGGCACCCAGCCTAGCACTCCAAACATTCCAAAATGGCATTTCTTTTACAGACAGTGTGCTGTATCAAGACCAAGGGAAAAACACTTTGTCTTGAGAGATTAAAATTGGCATCACAGATGACACTTGAGCCACAACCTGAAGAATAAGTAGTGCAATAGGTATAAAAGCAAAGAAGCATGCCGATTCCTAGCAAAAATATGAACAGAAGACACCAAAGCACTCACTCACACATCTACCGTCTACCCACGCCAGGCAGTGTGCTACTGCCTGCAGATACAGCCACCAACAGAGACAAGGCCTCGCCTTCACAGAGTTTACGTTCAGGTAAGAGAGAAAGGCCATCAAGAAGCATTCACTAGCCCGGCGGTGTGGCTCAGTGGTTGAGCATCAACCTAAGAACCAGGAGGTCACAGTTGGATTCCCGGTCAGGGCACATGCCCAGGTTTCAGGCATGATCCCCAGTAGGGGGCATGCAGGAGGCAGCCGATCAGTGATTCTCTCTCATCATTGATGTTTCTCTCTCTCTCCCCCACCCTCTCTCTCTTTCTCTCTATTTCTTGCTCTCTGAAGTCAATAAAAATATTTTTTTAAAAGGAACAAAAACTAAACAAGCTATGTGTAAATTATAATAAGTATCTTAAAGGAAACAAGCAAGCTGTGTGAAGACAGTACCGAACAAAGTGCGACATTAAACTGGAGAGTCTGCGTGAGGACGGGAACACGCCTTATGAAGAGCATCTCAAGCAGCTTTTACAAAGGCCAAGGACATCGAGGGCTGCAAGAATACTGGCAGGACCAGGTGGCTGAGGAGAAGCACCCTGGAAGGAACGATGAGGAGGAGAGAGACCCTTCAGGCCACAGAGAGGAGAGGAATGGGAAGTCGGTGCAAGATTCCAAGTGGAGAAATGACAAGATTTAGCTCTTCAAATAATCCCTGGAGCTGCTGTGTGAGAAAAGACCTTGTGAGGAGCACGAGAGGGAACCAGAGCCCCGTGAGGAGGCCACTGCGGTGATGCATGCAGAAGGTAAGGGTGCCTTGGAATCAAGAGGTGGCCGGGAAGACAGAGGGGCGGATGGCTCAAGATAAACGCTGAAGGTGCGGCTGAGGGTGAGACTGGGCTGGATCTGGGAGGAAGGAGTGGACGCAGAAAGACAGCTTACGCTTTTGGCTCGACGACTGCCATCCACGGAGATGGAGAAAGCCAGCAATGACACCAAGGCCTGGGGGTAGGAGGGAGGCAGAGGACTGTGGGAGAGGAATAAATAGCTATGTTTTAGTCACATGGCTAAAATTACGTTTGAAATCCCAACTAGATTTCCAAGTGGATATGGAACTGAAGGGCCATTCCGGGCGAGGAAAATAAACGTGGCAGCCATCAGCAGGCGTGGCTTCTCGGGAAGAGCCAGCAGCTGGCCTGAAGGGGGTCAGAGAAGTGAAGGGCAGAGGCTGACAATGAACCTGCAGAGAGAGGATAGAATCTATCGGGAAGTGAACCATGACTAAAAACAATAGCCACAGCAGCAGTGGTAGTGATAGTACTGGCAGGGACAGAAGTGACTGCATTTTAGGGACCAAGCACCATGCTGAAGCCTTTATAATACACATCTCGTCTCATCCTCGTAACAACTCCATGAGGATGGAGACCTCGCCAAAGAACATGAAGTACTAGACTGGATATTCTAACAGTATGATTTTATTTATTTTATTTTTTAAATCCTCACCTGAGGGTATTTTTTCATTGATTTTTACAGAGAGAGTGAGAGACAGAGAGAGAGAAACATCAATGTGAGAGAGACACATCAATTGGTTGCCTGGACCAGGGTCTGGAGCCTGCAACTGAGGTACCTGCCCTTGACCAGAATCGAACCCAGGCCCCTTCAGTCCCCAGTCGGATGCTCTATCCAGAGCCACACCAGCCGGGCAGCGGTATGATTCTAGAGGCCAATCTCTACCCCTTAAATGACTGACTCTCCGCTGATTTTCTATGCCTTCAAATTTTTTTCATAAAAGAAGAATGATGTTTAGACCTGAATTTTAGAATTAAAATGTAACTTCCGTCTCTATGTAAAAGATGGATTGTTTGGGGCGGGGGGGTGGGGGGGAGAAGGGGAGAGATAAGGGGTGAGACAGGCCAACACAGTAGTAGTCAATGCAAGAGCACCTCGCTTTAATAAGCCAGCAGTTACCTGCCCAGGTTAAATGAAGAGGATCCCTTTGTCCCAGGGGGTCACAAATCATAACTCAAACTAACCCAAGTCAACCTGCACACTAGTACACATGCTGCTGGTAACAAAGATAACCTGGTAAAGGGGTCCAGCTCATGCAGTATAAATTCACCACCCACTCCCAAAATAGTTCTCATAACATAACTTTACTGATGGTTGAATTTTTTTTTAAAGTTCACAGACTAAAGTTTATATTTTTGTATAAGGAAGAAAATAAAAATAGTATTGATTCAAGACAGCCATAAAAAGATGTGGCGTGGTTGATGTTTATTAGTAGTCTGATCCACTATTGTCTGTTTTTCATCCATGTTACCAATTCCTCTGGCTTCCAGCACCATCAGATTCAACTAAAGAAGGAAGTTACCAGCTGTCACACATCAAGGTTCAAATACTGGCATTGTACCTCAGAAACGTGCTACTTTTTAACTTACATACGTATGACTCCATCTCAAGTGATTACTAAGACAATGTGATATTAAAAATAATATGAAGTTCAATAAACAATTAAACTCAGTAAATACAAATAACCATTTAAATTGGTAAATAAAAACATATTAAAATATAGTATTTACTAATAGTTGGTGTCAACACACATCAGGTGCTATGCGTGAGACTTAACAAATGGGTTTACGCTCAATTATAATAAACCAGACACAGGTCCACAGATTGTAGACTACACAGGTAAAGCACACACAGATAAATCATTTCATTCCACAAAGCAGGTAAAATGAAGAATAGAAATTATACAGGGGGAGGCAAAAGTAACTCTACAGTTGTTCATATAGAAAATAATCTATATGTATAAAAGCCTAACCGACCGTTTGACCGTTTTCTATGACGTGCACTGACCACCAGGGGGCAGACGCTCAACACACAGGCATGGAAACAGGGAACAGACTGATGAACCTCTGAGGGAAGGGGGTAGGGGAAAGGGGGGGAAGAGATTGACCAAAGATTTTATATGCATACTAGAGGCCCAGTTCATGCACTGGTGGGGGTCCCTTGGCCTGACCTGTGGGGACTGGGCCGAAACTAGCAATACGACATCCCCTGGAATGCGAGAGGGTGCAGGCCAGGCCAAGGGACCCCACCAGTGCACAAATCCGTGCACAGGGCCTCTAGTACAATAAATAATAGCACAAAAATAAACTGTTGCATGTACTCACAACTATAAACCTACTTTTGCCCCACCCTGTAGACTACCTCCTAAAGAAAAGCTATTTTTAAAATACACCTATGAGGTGCCTCGTTAGCGCAATAGGTAGCGCGACAGTCTCATAAAATACACCTATGGCAGGTATATTATAAAAATGTTTTTCTAATTTCAAATTTTAATGACTGCATCTTAAAAACACAGTTAATTCCTAACTGGCACATTTCACTGAAGAGTAGGGAAGCTTATTATTTAACTGTAACTTTTTTTTTTTAATTTGGGGACATTAGAGAAGTTAGAATCAAACAATGATTGCAGATTAAAAATCTAATGTAGAAGAGCCAGGCAAACACTTTATGTAGACTTTGACAATGAGTTTGAGAGGCTGGGATATTGTATCCCAAACAAATATACATGCATTCTCCTATATTTACACGTTATATGAAGTCCTTTGGTCACAGGCACTACACGTACATGTACTAGGCAAAGTACCCACATAATCTCATTGGAAGGAAGGGATATTTGGGGGAAGAAATCAAGCGAGATCAGGCCATGTGCCTTTTTGTACACTGAGCCTCAGGCAGTGTGCTAGGAACTTGCACACCCATTATTTCACTTAACCCTAACAATTCCAAGAGGCAGGCAGTGTAATTCCTTTGGATTTTACAAACGTCTCATAACTGTCAGGGGTAGAGCTGCGACGTGAACCAAGATCTGACGGCAAACGTGCAGGTCAGTCCCCGGTTCGGTGTCCTCCTGGGGGAGGTTATCTAATGGGAAGACGGGTCTGCCTTGCCACATGTATACTCCTCTAATTACTTCATCTACTGAGAATGTTCACAGATTCTCCTTCTCTTCTAGAAAAGAGCAATCAGATCCCTCTCAACCCACAGGGCAGTATTCCCACTGTCCCGCCGCTGATAAAACTTCAGCAACACTTTGTAACATTCATAGGTACCCAGAGTATATCTTTAAACAAAACCAAATAACAAACAAACAAAAAAATAAAAACAAAAAGCAAGCAAACAAACAAAAACGAGGGGTATGGTCTGATTACTGACAGTATAAATGCCCACAGACAACCCAGAACCATCATCACTGTATGTCCTCTTGCCAGATTAAAAGCAGCAAAAGGAGAGAGAGAAAAAAAGGCTTCCCAAAACTTGGCTGACAACATGCGACTTGCCAACAACAAATTTGTTTACAGCCTCCTCCTCCTCGTAAGATCAGAACACAGATCTACTCCAGCTCAAACATTAAAATCATGTTCTAGTAGACATTCCGCAGTTACTTACCTACCCTAGGCACACGCGTCACTATTTCCCTCCCGGGAACCAAATGAATGGCTGATGTTGCTATTGCTCGAATGTTAATACGATTAATGTCACCCCGAGCAGCATTCTAAATGGAAGATACAAAGCTATAATGCAACTGTTTTGAAAAATAAAACACCACTCAACATCTTTAAAGATTACTTCCAGTTGTATTTACAAAAAAAAATAAAAATAAAAACCTCTGTCACACCTATTAAGAAAATATAAAAAAATCCAAGAATATGGAAGGTCCTTCTCAAGCCGTAATTCAACACGATGGCATTACACTTATTATTGCCGGATCCCAACGAGCTATGTTCCTCCCACTGAACAACCCTCACCACTCACTCAAATCCCTTAATTAAAAAAAAAAAAAAACACAAAAACTTCTGCTGAAAAGTAATTTCTGTTCGATATAACGTCATCACCTTGGTTCCAATGTGAAACACACACACACACACACACACACACACACACACAGTTTTCACACACAAGCAACAACAGCGCGCGAATTAAAAGAAACAGACAAGCAAGCTTGTTCAGGGGAGTCACGATTACTTCAAGCAGTGACGTTGCTGTTGGGAAACAACCTTGCAAACAAATCGCTGCAGCCTGAAATCCACGAGGGATCCAACCCCCAGCTTTAGCGCTTCGGAACACCTTCACCACTGCAACAGCGGTGATGGTCCCACCTTTTTCACAAGAATGCTCCCTGAGACCCGCAGGTGACTCCGGAATCAATCAGGACACCCTCCTCCACACAACAAGCTGGCCTTCACAGTTCGTGACCCACAACGCGTTCCCTCCCGTCTGCTACAAAGTCTAACTCGAACCCAGCATCCACTTGGGTGGAAACTTTTCTTTTCTTTTTTTTTTTTTTTTTTTACTTTTTTTTCCTAAAAGTTAACAGTGAAAGAAATGAGTTGACCCAAGACCTCCAAAAATACATACACCCACCAAAAAAAAAAAAAAAAAAAAAAAAAAGAAGTGGACATCCAAAAGCCGGAACAGCCCCCTAGTTATTTTATTCCCCATATTCCTCAATACATATTTAAAAAAAAAAAAAACAATAAAACCCGCCATGCCTAGGCTTTCAAAACATTTGTAACTATTCTGTTTACCTCCTGCACAGACGGGGCAAGCACTGCCGAGGGAACAGATTTTACAACTGACAGCGGGCGCTCGGTCGCCGGAACAACACAGCTGGACCCTTAAAGGGAAAGGGCCGCCGTGCCCTCCACACCCGATGGCGGCGGCGGCGGCGGCTTCGGGCAAGCTTCCGGGCGCGGAGGAACACGCGAGGCGAGACCCACGCGAAACGCTGGAGAGCGATAATCTGCTTTTAAAACGCACGCCCCACTGTCAGCGCCTCGCAGCGGGAGGCCCCTCTGATCGCGGGGTGACTGCGGGGGGGGGGGGGGGGGGGGGACGGGGGCGGGGGACCCCCCTGCCCCCCTCAGGTGAAGGGTCTGCCGCTTCCTGCCATGCACACACGGTTCCCGACGGGACCATCCCAGGAGGCCGGCTTCCTACCTCGCCTGCCCTTTCAGGGGGTAAAAAAAACAAACACAACAACAAGAAATGTTTTCTTAACTTGGAAACGCTCACTTTTTCCAAAGTTTTTTTTTTTTTTTTTTTTTCCTCTTTCTTTTTTCCTCTGTCACCTACTCAGTCCATTCTCGCCGTTCAAAGGCAGATGATGATGGCACTAAAAGGCAAAGTTCCTACCGCGCAAACCCTCCCCTGCGAGCCAGGACCCGCTGGGATGTCCGCCTCGGCCCCGCGCCGTCTCCTCCGTGGAGGGCCCGCGCCCGCAGGTGCGCCCGGCCGCGGCCACCTCCCCGGCCCCCAACTGCGACCCCGCCGCCGCCCACACGCACCGGGAGTTCGCACGGAGACGGCCCGCCCCTTCAGACCGACCTCCTCCCACAGCACAAGTGGGGGGCCTCAAGTCCCGCGACAGCGAGCGCCGAACGCCCCCCACTGGGGGGGTGAGGGGGTCAATCGCTGCCGGGAGACCCCGGCCTCCGGGCGCGGGGTCCCGCCCCGGAAAGGCGCCAGGCCCCCAGGAGACTCCAACTTTCGGGGAGGTGACGTCCCCAGCCCCAAACGCCGTGCCGTGCGCGCCCGAGGCTCCCGCAGCCGAGTCCGCGCCGCCCGATCCCCCCGGCCCCGCGGCAGCCCTCCGGCACCCCTCCGACCCGGGCCCGCCCTTGGGCACCCCGCCCCCACCTCCTCGGGGGGCCTTGCCCCTCCGTGCGGACAGGACCGACCGACCCCTCAAGGGCCACCTCCCCGCACCCCGCCCGCCCCGGCGCCGCCAGCCCGCGGCACGGCCTCCCGCCAGCCGGACGCCGCCCTGTCCCAGTGTCGCTGGGGCCAGCGGGCTCCTTGCCTCGGTCGCCCTGCATCCCGCCCCAGCGAGCCATTGCCCCCGGCCGGCCCCGTCGTCGGAAGGCCGCCCAGTCCGGCACCCCCAGCCCCGAGCCCCAGCGGCCCTCACCGTGCCCCGAAGCCGCGGGCAGGCGTGCACACGCCGCAGCCAGGACCCGCCGCCAGCACCGCGTCGCCCGGAGACGCCTCCCTGCCTCACCCGGGACTCGCCGGGACGGCCGCGCACGGATCCCCACACCGGGGCTATTTTTAGGAGCCAGGCCCGGGCCAGACCGGAACTCGTTCCTGCCCGCGCGCATGCGCACTGCGCGGGCGGCCGCGGTGTCCCTCCGCCAGCCTCGCCTTCGCCCTCCTCTCCCCCGGATGCCCGGTTCGCTTCTCCCATGAGCTTTCCCTAGGGACCTGCTCTACGTCCTCGGCGGGCCCCCGAGTCCTGGGTACGGGAGAGGCACTGGTGGGGCTGAGGGAGGCATGCCGATGGGGAGCGAGCGCCACTCCACAAGGACAGGAGGGCGGACTATGTTTTTCCGGGTGGGTTAGGAGATGGATCACCCGGCACAGGAAGGGAGATGACGGCGGCTTGGCGCCGGGCTGCGGGATGGAGCTGGCCTTCCTCTGAAGGGCCGCGTTCTCCAGGGAGGGATACTGGTCATTTGATGAGGCTGGGGCGGCTCCCAGGGCGGGCTGGCCCGGTAGCGTCGCGCCCGGCCGCCCCCACCGCCCTGACCAGCCCGCGCGGGCGGGCCCCGAGCGCGCTAGAGTGACGCGGCCCGTGGCCAATGGCTGCGCGAGGCCGCCAGCGGCAGCCAACCCGGGACGCCAGGGGGCGGGGCCGGAGCATGAGGTCTCTTGCCCGACGGCGTCCTGCACCGCGCAGACGCCCCCTGCCGGGCTCTGGGGCCCGGCCAGCCCCCGCCCCGACGGCACACTTGGCCTCTCCCGACCTCGGCTCGCCGGGTCCAGCCGAAGCCCACGCCCTGTTTGTGGTCAGGGCCGCACCTGTGCCCACGCCTTGGCGGCCCCCAGGTTAACCTCATTGAGCAACCGCAATGGAACCCGGGCCGGAGGAGAGAGTAGGGTTTGAAGGGCCTAGAAGGCCCTTTGGGATTGGCCAGCCAAGCTCTCCAAGACCCAGGAGAGCCACAACCTCCTAGTCTTTTCTATCAGTGATACTCAATTACTAACAGAGGCGTAGCCAGCGTGCCCTGTGTGCCAGACAGAGTTCACCAGCTCTTACAACATCGCCATGAATAGATTCAGTTTCTGTTCCCATTTTACAGAAGAGGAAAGGGAAGCAGAGGTCACAGGGCTGAGGAGGAGGGCATGGAGGACTTGAACTACTTACTAACCGCTCTGCCTGCGGCCTTTTCCGAGAGAGGAGCGAAGGAGATGAGCTTGGGACAGACAGCTGTCCTGTTTTGTGGGGTTCCTGTTGCTGGCCCATGCGTCCTACAGGCTGCTCCCCATCTGCAGCCATTCGAAGGCCACGCTGCCTTACGTCTGCACCTGCAATGAATGCGATGCTTGTTTTCACCTGGAGATGAGACATTCCTTCCCATAGCACTTTGAAACAAAGTGATGGGGGTGGGCGAGCAGGCTCCCAGAGGCTGTGGGCAGAGGAACCGGGAAGTTGCAAAGGAAGCTGGAGGCTCGCAGGCTTCCTCCCTGAAGGAGGAGGCCACGTGCAGGGGAAAACCCAACACCAGACACTGAAAAATGAACCTGGGTGCTGCTTGGAGCCCACGGCAGCCGTGTTCAGCGGGGCCCGAAGCGGGGGCTATGGGGAGGGTTTGAAAACACGTTAACATGGGGCGTCACTCGGCAAGTCCAGTGGAAACGCCTGCTCTTGAACCTGCCGGGCGCTGCAAACCCAGCTGGGTTTGGCTTCTCCGCTCCAGGAAAATAGAGAGTTTGACTCGTTTCCTTCAAAGCCTAGGGTCTGAGGTGGGGGGGACAGGGAGCAAGGACGCCCTCCTTCCCACTGGTCCTTCATCCTGGACGGGGAGGAAGACTGCTCCAAAAGAGGTTTTCCTACTCATGGCTCCACCCCATGCCCCCACCCTTGCAAAGGCCAGCTCTTGAGACCACTCCGCTCACACCACCTCCCACCCAGGCAGAGGACTTGGGCGGTGGGTCCAGCCGAAGCCAGCCGAGATGAAAAGGGAGCTTGCATGCCCCTAAGCGAGCACCTCTCTCCCCACCCACCGCATCAAAGCAGTTGTCGGAGAATTGCAGGGAGTGGTAAGGAGGAAGGAAGGCAGGCAGGAAGGAAAAGTTGAAGAATTCTACAGCACCGCTAAATCCATTAGCAAAACAGAATCACTCTTATTTGTCATTAAAGTAACCAATTTGACAGCCTCTGTTCGGGCCGAGAAACCGTACCTGAACTCCAGCGTCTTCAGCGATTCCGGGCAGGCCACGGGGCGTAGGCCACATGGGCGCACTTTTATCTGCCCTCGTCTGGGAGGTCAATGATGAGGAGTGCCACCTGTCAGCCCTCCCGCTCTGGCCTCTCTAAAGCACTCAGGTGTGTCTGAGCTCAAGGGACTCACTCCAGCGGTCGGCAAACTCATTAGTCCACAGAGCCAAATATCAACAGTACAACGATTGAAATTTCTTTGGAGAGCCAAGTTTTTTAAACTTAAACTTCTTCTAATGCCACTTCTTCAACATAGACTCACCCAGGCCGTGGGATTTTGCGGAAGAGCCACACTCAAGGGGCCAAAGAGCCGCATGTGGCTCTCAAGCTGAAGTTTGCCGACCAGGGCACTAGGCACTGCAATATGGAGGTGAGGACGAGCAGCACTCCGTTCAAAGGGGCTGCCAGGCCATGGTGTGTGGGTGGAGGGGGTTGGGGGGGGAGGGGTGATGTGCAACCACTGGGCCACACCGGCTGGGCTGTCCATGGCATCTTTTTACAAGCATTAGAAATGTTGTTTTCGCCCTAACCGGTTTGGCTCAGTGGATAGAGCGTCAGCCTGCGGACTGAAGGGTCCCAGGTTCGATTCCGGTCAAGGGCATGTGCCTTGGTTGCGGGCACATCCCCAGTAGGAGGTGTGCAGGAGGCAGCTGATGTTTCTCTCTCATCGATGTTTCTAACTCTCTATCCCTCTCCCTTCCTCTCTGTAAAAAATCAATAAAATATATAGGGAAAAAAAGAAATGTTGTTTTCAATTCTCTCATTTGCATAACACACGGGCTTTTATTCTTGAATGCCTGGTAATGAAAATGATGAATTCAGGTTCCCAGCGGAGGAGATCAAAGACCTCTCCTTTGCTCAGTTTATGTTCCTAACATGTCAGAGTCGACATAAAGATTAAATAAACTTAAAAAATGTCAGAGCCCGCGTCTTTGGCAGCTGGGTATTTTTATACAATCGAACTTCAAGTAAGTCTTTCAGTTCCTATCAGGGGTTGTCATTTTGTTAGGTTGTGTTTTTTTCTTCCACACAGGGTTTATCCAGGCTTTGTGATTCTCTCCCCAGCCCACAAGACATTCACATGGCAATTAGAGTCATTCCAAACCTTGAGTATATTTTCACTTTCTGTGTTCCATCCAAAAAGGGGCTGCAGCACAGCCAGTGCGGCTCAGTGATTGAGCGTCGACCTGTGAACCAGGAGGTCACAGTTTGATTTCCAGTCAGGGCACATGCCTGGGGTTGCGGGCTCGATCCCCAGTAGGGAGTGTGCAGGAGGCAGCCAATCCATGATTCTCTCTCATCATTGATCTTTCTTTTTCTCTCCCTCTTCCTTCCTCTCTCTGAAATCAATAAAAACAAACATATTTTAAAAAGAGAGTAGCCCTAGCCGGCTAGGCTCAGTGGATAGAGCGTCAGCCTGCGGACTGAAGGGTCCCAGGTTCGATTCTGGCCAAGGGCACATGCCTGGGTTTCGGGCTCAATCCCCAGTGGGGGACATGCAGGAGGCAGCCGATCCATGATTCTGTCTCATCATTGATGTTTCTCTCTCTCTCCTCCCTTCCTCTCTGAAATCAATAAAGAAATATATATTTTTTAAAAATTTTAAAAGAGGGTTGCATTCACAAATCGCCGAATATTCCACCCACATCTACCCCTTACATATGAGATCATGATCTCTCGCAACTGTCCTCTTTTCTCTGTATTTTTGTCCCAGATAGTTCTTCTAAAGGCTGCAACTGGCTAGTTCTCCCTCAAGGATTTCTTTCCAAATGCATCTCGGGCACTCCCAGGCTCACTCTGCCATGTCTATGGCATGTCCGTTTAGACCTAGTCTGGGCCCATGTGTCCCTAAGATCTCATACGGAGAGCATGGTCTCCCGGGTATAGTCACATTATACAAACCATCCCCCAACTGCAAGCTATATGTCAGAACTTTAGAAGGTTACCATTTACCAATCGTGCAGGAGTCACTGAAAAGGTAGGACCAGTCTAGTGGTCCTTTGTTTAAACCGCACCTCCACCATTTTCCACGTGGGTGAATTTAGCCAAGTTGCTCAGTCTCTCCAAACCTCCCTTTTCCTCCCTCTAAGACGATAGTAATCCTTCCCTGAGGTCATGCTGAGGATTGAGCAACCCCCACACCGCACCTACGGAATCGGCATGTACCTGCACAGTCGCAGCTGCCTGTGGGCTGTTCCCCGAGCCCACAAACTTGCACTGAGCCGGACTGGTGTTCCAGAGGCTGTTCGAGGCCCTGAGAATTCAGAGAAGACCCATGTTCTCATGAAGCTTGCAGTCACGGTCATATATAGACAATAAAAAAATATATAAACAGCCCGGCCGGTGTGGCTCAGCGTTGACCCATGAACCAGGAGGTCACCATTCAATTCCAAGTCAGGTTGCAGGCTTGAATCGTGACCTTACACTGGGATGATCTCATCCGACTGAGCCACACCGGCCGGGCTCCTTGTGCTGTCTTGGCATCTTTGGCCCTCCCAGGGTCCCAGAGTCTTAACCATGACCTCTCATTTCAGCTAGTTCACCTGTCAGCCAGCCCAGCCACGCCCACCGGATCCTAACCCGGTGCCCTGTCCCTGCCAGCCCACACAGTCATTCACACAAGCACATCTCATTCTCCTGCAGGAACCAGGGGTCATCTCACCCTCCTGTTACTGCACAGCCTGCGCCCCACAGTCCTTGCTGGCTCACTCCGCTCCTGAGTGCACCCCCCTTCCATGCGGCCCTCCCCAGGCTGTGAGCACATGTGACCAATAAATGGCTGCCAGGCTCCTCTGTCCACTGGCAGGTGGCAGGTGTCAATCACCTCCCACTTCTCAGGGTGGGGTCCCCTCGGCACCAGCAGCAGGGTGAACAGGAAAGAGATCAGAACACAGACTTCAATGGCTTTTCTCATTAGTCAGAGCCACGGTGCTGGCTAATTGGAGCCCTAACCTTCAGAGCTTCCGCTGGTGGGTCCCGGGGGCGGGGGCGGGCCTCCCCACACCCCTGGCCCCCAGCCTTTCTTCCCAGACCATCTTCTTTCATCCGGGGCCTGGCCTGCAGGCGTGGCTGCGTCTCCCTCACCTCCTGCCTTCGCCAGAGCCTGGCTGAGGACCTGACACACAGTAGGCCTCCGGTGAATGTCCCCTGAGCGCAAGAAAGGCCCTTTCTCTGCCACCGGGCAAAGGCAACGCGTGGAACATTCTGGGTCTGATGCAACCGCTTGGAAACTCGGTTCAGGTTAGAGCCAAAGTGACCAACCCAGAAAATCCGAGAATGGAAAATCTATTTTATCCCGGGCCTGACACAGGAAGGAAAACACACACACACACACACAGGAGGTCAGAAAGCACGGTTTTCCAGGTTCCCATTCGCCAAGGATCCAAATGACTTTTTTTTTTTAATGAGGCCTCATTGGTATGCTCCCATTTTCAAGGAGGTCCCTGTGTTTGTCAGAGACTTCAACCCCTGCTGGGTGGTTGCACAACCCCTGGCTCCTGTTGGCCCGCGCCGCCTTGGCACGGCTCGCTTTTTTGCTGGTACTTGCTGCGGGCGAGATTTTTATGAGGCTTGATCCTTGTCTTGACTTCATTTGATCATTTCTATCTGCAAGGCAACGCGCAGATGGAGGCGGACAGCGCCCCTCAGCCCAGGGTGGGGAAGGGCCCCAGATAAGCGATAAAGTATGTATCGGGCACAGTATCTACAAGGAATGCAAACAGCCCTTGCGGGAGGCCGGCGTGCCCCGGCAGGTTGCGTGAAGGAAGCGCCAGGCTTCAAGGGGCCGGGGCCTCTCCTGGAGCAGCCTTTGCGGGCTGCAGCAGCTTGGGGGAGTTGGACTCAGCCTGCCAAAAATAAAAATGAAAAATAAAAAATGAAAAATAAAGAATCCCCCCTCCTGGTCTTCGGATCTGTAACGGGGTGTATTTGGGAGCAGCTGCTCTTTAGAATATGTGGTCCCCAACCTAATACAGGGGCAGAGCTGAGGTTACAGAAAGACCCCAATGTTTCACCTTTTGTTCTTCTATTTTTTTAATATATATATTTTTAAATATATTTTTATTAATTTCAGAGAGGAAGGGAGAGCGAGAGATAGAAACATCAATGATGAGAGAGAATCATTGATTGGCTGCCTCCTGCATGCCCCCCAATGGGGATCGAGCCCACAATCCAGGCATATGCCCTTGACCAGAATCGAACCTGGGACCCTTCAGTCCGCGTACTGGTGCTCTATCCACTGAGCCACACCACCTAGGGCTATTTTTTAAAATATATTTTTATTGATTTCAGAGAGGAAGGGAGAGGGAGCGAGAGAGAGAAACATCAATGATGAGAGAGAATCATGGATCGGCTGTCTCCTGCACGCCCCCTACTGGGGATCAAGCCTACAACCTGGATCTGTGCTCTGACCAGGAATCGAACCTGAAACCCTTCCGTGCATTGGACAATGCTGCAACCAATTGAGCCACACCGGCCAGGGCCATGATAAGAAACTCTCTAACGGCAGGCTCTTTGATGAAAGGGCCTGGGGCGGGAAACGTCACAGGCAGCTCTCGCTGGCATTTCCTGGCCCCACACGTGGTTTAAACGCTCTGGCCGTGTACATGCATTTTCTTTTTCATTTCTCAAAAACAGTCACCAGGATAGTAAGAGTATGGACCACATAAAATGTTTTTCTGAGTATTCCTTTTTCTTTCCCAAAATGCACACAATGTAAAAACACTATAAAAGAAAACTGCAAAAACATCGGAATGTAAAAGAGGCAAGGGATTATCAAACTCAAAACACAATTTAAAGCTTTTCTTTAAAATTATAGCCAAATCCGTTTCCAGTAAATTGGCACATATATGAGCCTTCAGAGAGGAGCAATGCTGTGGAATAAATATGAATATGGTTACCATCCTTTTTCCTGTTAGTATTTTTGAGTGCCTACTATAAGCAAACAACATTGCCACCAATTCTATGAAGGAAGTAAAGATAGTTCATATGTGGCCCTGGACGGTGTGGCTCAGTGGACAGGCTGTCGGCCGGTGCACTGAAGGGTCTCGGGTATGATTCCTGATCAAGGGCACGACCCTGGGTTGCAGGTCCGATCCTTGGTGGGGTATGTGTAGGAGGCAACCAATGGATGTGTCTCTCTCCCACTGATGTTCTCTCTCTCTCCCCCCTCTCCCTCCCTTCCACTCTCTCTGACAAGCAATGGAAAGGATAGTTCAGATGTGGACTAAAGACAGATGTTAAATCACCTGCCAGCGAGGGTGATGGATCTACATCAGGCTCCAGGGGAGTCTTTATAGGGGGCGGGGTCAGGGTTGCATCCAGGGTGGAGCCCCTCTAGGGAGGCAAAAAATCCACCTTCTAGAGAAAGCTTTAGGAGCAGGACAGCTCAGCAGGTCTCATGTCAGGTCACACGTGACAGGCCAGTCCTCACCGCAACGGGTGCTGGAGCACCTGTCCACATCGCAGCCACAAATTCCAGATCGTGTCACAAAAAGGACCCGGGGCAGCTCTCTGGAAGGGCGGGGGGACGCGGTTGGGGTAACCACAGGGGCCCCACCTGCAGGTCACAGCTGTCCCAGGCCTCGGGAGAGCAGGCCGCTCACCACTAGCAGGTGCCACCTATGGCTGCCGGAGCCCAGAAGCCATGCCTTGCTCATCAGCTGCTGGGCATTCTGGGAAGCATGTGTTGTGGGTTGGTGGCTGTGGTGGGTGATGCTGGTGCTTAACATTTGGAGACCAGCCTGGAGACGGGCTGTGGTCCCGGAAATTATAGCCACAGAACGGCCATTTCTATCCTGCATGGAAACAGTGCCCCTTGACCCCGCCACATCTCCCATCAACGGACATTTTTTTTTTTAATCTTGAGAGGTGTGTTTATTTTCTTTGCTTATTTTTTAAAATATATTTTTATTGATTTCAGAGAAGAAGGGAGAGGAAGAGAGAGTTAGAAACATCAGTGATGAGAGAGAATCGTCAATCGGCTGCCTCCTGCACGCCCCCTGCTGGGGATGGCAACCGAGATACTTGCCCTTGACTGGAATCAAACCCAGGACCCTTCAGCCTGAGGGCTGATGCTCTATTCACCGGCCAGGGCAGCAATCTTAGGTCTGGGATTCTAGCTTACAGAGGTATTTGCACAGATACATGCGTGCGGGGGGCAACCAATTCATGTGTCTCTCTCACATTGATGCCTGCCTCTCTCTCTCTCTCTCTCTCTCTCTCTCTCTCTCTCTTTCTTTCTCTCTCTCCCCCTCCCTTCCACTCTATCTAAAAGCCAATGGAAAAATATCCTCAGGTGAGGATTAACAACAACAACAAAAGATGTCTAACTCTGAAAGTAACTTGGCCACATACTGCCAAATGGCCTCCATCCGAGCTTTGGCCAATGTATCCTACTGGGAATGTGTGACAATGGCTGTTTTCCCAACAGTGTCCTTGAACTGCCAATTCCATCTCCTCAACTCCACAAGGCCGCCGGCTCAAGACGGGAGGCCGGGGCAGATTTCCTATTCGGTAGCCTGAGAACTCAGGGGTACTTCCTCCAGGTCAATTGCCTGCGAGGCCCGAGTCCTTCCAGATCCTGTGGGAGAGGAGCACGATCAAGGCCAGCGCGGACATGGCGGGTCACGGAGCAGCAGGAAGCTGCGGCAAACATGCAGAGCTCCGTGCCTGACTCCGGGCTCCTAGCTGGGAGCCTGGGGCCAAAGACCCTCTTGGGATTCGTCTCATTTTTAGAAAGAATGTGTTTAACTAGGTATCTTATGTAAGTTCTCCTTCAGGGCAAACATGATATCATTTTATTCTTTAAAAAATGAGGACTGTGTGAGCTACACTGTTGAGAGTTTTAAAAAAACAACCTGGAAAAGTATTAGACACATGATAATCCAGAAAACATCTTAAGGCAAATGCAACTCGTTATAAAAATTCTAGCCCGGCCAGTGTGGCTCAGTGGTTGAGCGTCAACCTATGAACCAGGACATCCAGGTTCGATTCCTGGTTAGGGCACACGCCCGGGTTGTGGGTTTGATCCCCAGTGGGAGGCATGCGGGAGGCAGCCAATCAATGATTCTCATTATGGATATTTCTATCTCTCTCTTCCTCCCTCTCTGAAATCAATAATATATATATTTCCACCACCAGATATATATGTAACTCTGTATTATCTCTGGCGGTGGAATTTTCTTCCGTGCGTTCCCCTGCCTTTTTCGATTTCTGTACAATGAATAACGTATTCTTTTTGTGATCTGAAAGAATTTTGTGTGTTTTTCTTTTAAACACACTGGAAACTGCAAGAGGACCAAAAATAGAATGAAACAACCCAAATTTTATTGTCACCAGGAGACCAGACGGAAGGCCCAACATCCCACACGTTGTGGAACGTTGTAGGATGTCAGGGGGTCAGGATCTCATATGACACATCTGACAGATGGACTCACCAGCCGCCCAGGGCCTCTCAGCAGCATCCGGGGACAGCGTTTCCATGATGACTCACGGGACGGTGCCAGCCAGCCCCGGATCCCGGCCGTTTCCATCCCCTGCTCCAGCGCGGAGACGGCCTGACACTGCGGTTCTCATGCAATCCTGACACAGGCCTGGCCTCCTCATAATGACGGCCTATTCAAGGCAGAAAGGGGAAGGAGGATGTGACTAATGACACTGGGAGGGAGTTTGGGAACGTGACCAAAAATTACAGTGACTTGCTGGTCGGGACGCGCTGGCTAGGAACAGAGCCGTGTGTTCACAAACCCGAGAGGGTGTGGCCTGGCCGAGGGACCAGAGCCGAAAATAAATTGGTCAACGGTGAGGGATGGGACTTGAGACTCAGGATGGGGCACTGGCTGGTGTCACGCAGTGGTTAGAGCACCGGCCTGTGAACCTGAGGGTTGCAGGTTCGATTCCTTGTCAAGGGCAGGTACCTGCATGGCAGGTCTGATCCCCAGGCCCTGTTGGGTACATG
Organism: Ia io; assembly: GCA_025583905.1. Taxonomy (NCBI): domain Eukaryota; kingdom Metazoa; phylum Chordata; class Mammalia; order Chiroptera; family Vespertilionidae; genus Ia; species Ia io. The sequence continues at coordinate 20,272,007 of JAJQQW010000024.1, forward strand.
TGGGAGGCAACCAATCTCTCACATCAATGCTTCCTCTCTCCTCTCTCTCTCTCTCTGCCTCCCCTCTCCCTTCTACTCTCTAAAAATCAATGAAAAAACATCCTCAGCCCTAACCGGTTTGGCTCAGTGGATAGAGCGTCGGCCTGCGGACTGAAGGGTCCCGGGTTCGATTCCGGTCAAGGGCATATACCTTGGTTGCAGGCACATCCCCATTGGGGGGTGTGCAGGAGGCAGCTGGTCGATGTTTCTCTCTCATCAATGTTTCTAACTCTCTATCCCTCTCCCTTCCTCTCTGTGAAAAATCAATAAAATATATTTAAAAAAAACATATCCTCACTCCTCAGGTGAGGATAAAAAATAAAAATAAAACAAGTAACACATCATAGCCAAGTGGTGTTTATCCCAGGAATACAACTTTCATGTAACATTTGAAAATCAAACAATGGAATTCTCCATGTGGACAGATTGAAAGAGAGAAAGAAAAAAACACCACTCATATAATCTTTTCAATAGGAAAGGCATTTGATAAACAATTCCACATCCATTTATGATGCAAACTCCCAGTAAACTAGGATTAGGAGGAAAATGTTTTAACCTGATAAAGAGCACTTATGAAAATTCTACAGCTAATACACTGAATCGTGAAGACTGAATTCTTACACTTAAGATCAGTGTGTTGGGGCGGGGTTGGGGGAGAGATGGAGGATTACATTAAGACTATGCAGACGACCACTTGCTGAAGGAGGAGGCACAAGCCACCCCCGTGGGGTAGGCAGGTATAGCTCCCTCAGCAACCAGCCCCCACTTTGGGCAAATGAAGAGCCCGGAGCTGTATTGGTTAAATATGTTTCAGGCCTCTCTTCTAGCATCCCAGGAAGGGTCCATAGATCAAACCTAGTTATGCCTCTACATTTCTTTTTTCTTTTTAAAATATTTTTGTAATTGGTTTTAGAGAGAGAGAGGCGGGGAGAGAGATAAAGAGAGAAACTTCCATGATGAGAGAGAATCATGGATCGGCTGCCTCCTGCACGCCCGCTCCTGGGAATCGAGCCTGCAATCTGGGCATGTGCCATGACCGGGAATCAAACCGGTGACCTCTTTGTTCATGGGTTGACACTCAAACCGCTGAGCCATGCCGGCTGGAGGCCCCTGCATTTCTTTTAACCCATACTCTGTTGTGTTACGCCACGCATTGGAAGAACTGAATTAGTTGTGGAGTGGGCTGCCCCAGGTCCCGCATGGGATCGCTTGCTCGGGGCACTGTGGGAGTTCGTCCTCTGCCCCTTGTCTGTTCTGTGAACTGAGACGAGAGCTGAAAGCGTGATAGGCTTGCGTTGGTTTTGTTTTGTTTTGTTGTTGTTTTTTCCACTTTGGCAAGAATCTCTCATAGGCGGGGCTGTGTCGCTTCCCCTGCATCCAGTCAAGGGGTACACGCCGTGTTTGGCTGTCTCAGTGTGAGCCATGTGGAGATTGATGGATGTACTTAGGTATTTTCTGCCTGATTCATCTTTCATAAAGTTCCTCATCAATATTTTATCTCGTGACTTAGGCAGCCATTGACAATCATTGCGGGATATATCCAGAGCCTCAGAAACAGCCAGATCCTCTGAGTCCAAAGGCTATTTCTAGAAAAGTAGACTAAGGGGGGATAATATTATACATAACAGAATTCTGGGAACAAAGATGTTTCTGGCAGCATTATTTAAGTAGCAAAGAAGAAGGAGGAGGAAGAGGGAAAGGGTGAGGAAGGGGGAGGAGGAGAGAAGAAAGAGAAAGAAAAAGAGAGAGAGAGAAAGAAAGAAAAGTAAAAAGAAAAAGAAGTAATCTGGCAATCCAAAAATATAGCTATATGGCTAACTAAATGGCTATGAATCCCATAATGGAAGAAAACAGGTATAGGATTGTGAGTCCTTTCTGGTTCTTTGTTCTTTATCATAATTTCCAATTAAAAAAATAAATATATACACTACTTTTATCATTTTTAAAAAGTTATTACAAAGAGTTCTTAGCCAGATGGCCTGGTACAGCAAAAATCTGGCTATTTGAAAGTAAAAGTGAATGAAAAACATTTTTTTCTAAGGTTATTTCTGGATCTAAAACTTCCTGATTCTCTGTTCCCTCTAGTTAGCTACAACTCAGAGTCCTGCAATGCACATTTTTCTTTCAGGTACCAGTACTTTGAGGGCAAAGTATTAAGAGTATCTCTGAGCGGGTGGGGAGAGAAGGGGGTGCTAATATAAGGTGACAGGAGAAGATCTGACTTTGGGGGATGGGCGCACAGAGCAATATACAGATCTTGCAACACTGAAACCCACACCTGAAACCTGTATGTTCATGCGGACCAATGTCACCCCAATCTAACAAATAAATACTAAAAAATAAACAAATAAATAAAAAGTCTCTCTGGTGTGTGTAAAGGATCATTTTGGTAATATGAATAAGATAGTGAGATCTTAGAATGAAAATAAGAAATATCTTATTTCTTTTGCCATTCACCTAAGACCAAGCTCTAACTTTCTATTGTTATTATTATTAAAAGAAAAAGAGCAAATACAGTGATTCTAATCCCTATTAGAATTACTGCCTTCCTTTAAAACAAGATTTTGGTTTTTTACGATCTTGTAAAAAATGAGTAGATAACCTACCTATATACATAATTTCAAAAAAGTTTGTATGCTTTAAATATAACATAAAGAAGAAAGCAGAGCCTGGCTGGCATGGCTCAGTGGTTGAGCATCGACTCTTGAACCAGGAGGTCACGGTTCAATTCCTGGTCAGGGCACATGTCCGGGTTGCAGGCTCGATCCCCAGTGTGGGGCGTGCAGGAGGCAGCCAATCCATGATTCTCTCTCATCATGGATGTTTCTATCTCTATCCCTCTTTCTTCCTCTCTGAGATCAATAAAAATATTTTTTTTTAAAAAGAAGACATTACAATACATGAACAAATCAGGGTGCTTGTTTGTTTGCATCAACACATACCATCACACTTTCATACACAGCCTGATCCAGGCGTGTTCTATTGAGGGTTCAAATACCCTGAGCAGTGTTGCTAATGGAGATGTTGCAAAGAGGAAACGATTCTCCATGGAGTTGCAAACAAAATGCATTCGGGTCTTTTCTGAGTGTGTGTGTGCTAATTGCATTCCTGCACAATTCAGTGCCCATTAAAAGGTGCAAATGGCCCTTTCTGATCAGATGTAAAACACAGTGTTATGAATGCAGATCATTACAGATTCTCCCTAACAACAATGTCTGGCAGGATCTTCTGAAGTTGTGTGGGCTGTGGGACAACTCATGGCCTTGCAGGGCTGCCCCCCAGGCCTTGTCTAGTGCCCTTGCCTTTGGCCTTGCCCTCTACATGCCGGTAGTGTCTTCCCAGTTAGAGTGATGACCCCACCATCATATTTCCAGAGCCTTCCGTTGTGAACACCATCTACTATGTGCCAGGCACTCCACTAAATTCTCTCTCTCTCTTTTTTTAAATGTATTTTACTGATTTTTTACAGAGAGGAAGGGAGAGGGAAAGAGAGTTAGAAACATCGATGAGAGAGAAACATCGATCAGCTGCCTCTTGCACACCTCCTACTGGGGATGTGCCCACAACCAAGGTACATGCCCTTGACTGGAATCGAACCTGGGACCTTTCAGTCTGCAGGCCAACGTTCTATCCACTGAGCCAAACCGGCTAGGGCTCCACTAAATTCTCTATAAATATCCTTGACGATTTATTTATTATCCCCCCATCCAACAAGCATCACAGACCCTCTTACATGCTAGGTACCGGGCTGGGCTTTGTATATACAGTTGTGAACAAGACAGTCAATGAGCTCAAGTGTTGAGCGTCGACCAGGAACCAAGAGGTCACCGGTTCGATTCCCAGTCAGGGCACATGCCTGGGTTGTGGGCTTGATCCCCAGTTGGGGTGTGAGGAAGGCAGCCGATGAATGATTCTCTCTCATCATTGATGTTATATATCTTTCCCTCTCCCTTCCTCTATGAAATCTATAAAAATATATTAAAAAAAAAAAGAATCTGAGAATTTTGTAGTAAAAGGGAAATCATTTGTCCTCACCTTAAAGTTGGGAAAAAAAGACTCAGAGAAATTAAAGCCCTTGAATTCAGGCACAAAATCCCCCCACAGAGAAAACAGTTGCTGTTCTAGAAGGAAGCCCCTGACATCCTATTTTCAGAGGCTCTGAAAGAGTTGTGGACTACACCGTTGGATAGGTAACTGAGTCGTCTTTCTGTGCCTGGGGCAAGTTCTGACTGCCCCTCCAATTTGCCCGCCTAATTTGCCAAGCCCTGGGCAAACCAACCTGCAATTAGAGTTGTATTTTTAAATTGTCTAAGTTTTATGTGGCACTCCCCTCCCCCGCTCCCCCCGCCAAACACACCGCCCCATTGCACAGTCTCGCCAAAATGCTGTTATTTGCACAGAGGAAATCCAAAGAGTGGGTTTAAAATTACAAGTCACATTCTAAGTCAGAAAAAGGAAGTGGGTTCTCCGGAGGCCACCTCCGGGCTGGAGGCTATGCAGTTGTCCCAACCTCAGGACGCCACAACGCCCAGCACCTGGGACAGCCAGGTGCCCCTGAAACGGAGGAGTCCTGCTTCTGTTTTTTCCCGAGGGCAGGCGTTTTGGTTGGGGCTGATGGAGAGGAAGTTTGGTCCCCAGCTCCACATCATTTGAATGTCAGAAATAGCCTGGCCGGCGTGGCTCAGTGGTTGAGCATCTACCTATGAACCAGGAGGTCATGGTTTGATTCCCAGTCAGGGCACATGCCCAGGATCCCCAGTAGGGGGCGTGCAGTAGGCAGCCAATCCATGATTCTCTCTCATCATTGATGTCTCTCTCTCTCTCTCCTTCTCCATTCCTCTCTGAAATCAATAAAAATATATTTAAAAAATGAATGTCAGAAATAGTCTCCTTGCCTTCACTGGTGCAACGTCCCTGACCCACCCCCACGGCAGCGCATGACATTTTATCTGTTCTAGAAACGACAGGAGACAGATCCCTCTGGGATTCACGCGCCTCTGCTGGGATTTTCACACCATTCGCCATGTTAACATGAAGCAACAGCTGGGTTGAAGACAGCTGATAAAAATAGCAACCTCACCCTGCAAGCTAACTGCATGGAACAGAGGGGAACCAAGTTTTTAATGACTACTTTTATCTTTTTCTTTTTAAATATTGTTTTATAGTTGACAGTATTACAGATGTCTCTCATTTCCCCTCCTTTCTCCCCTCCTCTCAGCCCCTATCCCCCACCCCAAGGTGATTACTTTTTCTGAGTCTAGAGCTGTGTTGTTATGTTGGTTGTTTTTTTAAAATATGTTTTTATTGATTTCAGAGGAGAAGGGAGAGGGAGGGAGGGATAGACGCATCAATGATGAGAGAGAATCATGGATCGGCTGCCTCCTGCACGCCCTCTACTGGGGATCGAGCCCGCAACCTGGGCATGTGCCCTGACCGGGAATCGAACCGCAACCTCCTGGTTCATAGGTCGATGCTCAGCCACTGAGCCACGCTGGTCAGGCTATGTTGTTTTTGTTTAGAACATCTGCTTTTTCAGAAAGAGCAAAGTGAGTTTATCTTCCCACTACGAGATGTCTAGGAGAAGGTGGAGAGGCGGGCCTGCTCCCCACTTGCGGGCATCTGGCGCTCCCTGCTCCCCACTTGCGGGCATCTGGTGCCCCTGACTGTTCACTGGGAGCTCAGGGGGCCTGGCAGGGTGGCCTCTGGACCGCTGAGTTCACGGTGGGGACGCCGGTCTTCAAGGTTGCTCTGTGTTCCTGCAGGAACTTCCTGCTCTTACTCCATCTTTCCATCCATTAGCGTGGAGCTTGCAATTGAACATTCTGACATAACATAGCTGAGATGTTTGGCAGCCGCGCTAACCAGATTCAAGCGTTCCCTCCAGACGATGCTGAATTTTCATATCCTCGTGAATGCTTGCCACCTTCTTTTAATAACTTGAAAAAACAAGCTTCTCTCGGGAACTGTGTGGCTCCAATCTTTCCCTGAGCCCAGCACTCACTGCGTTTAGAAGGATGTGAGGTGTGTGTGTATTTATAGAGTCCTGGGTGTACCTAGGTGGGTTAGACTTCAACCTCTAACTTATAAAAAGGCAGCGATGTGAATGGATCTTAGAAAGATGTTATTGGAAGTCTAGTATTTTCTTCATCAGATCTTATTTTTCTCGTTCTAAGCTATGTGGTCATTTCACCACAAAATTCAATTTCTTTAAAAAGGGTATATTCACTAACTCTGAGCTGTGGGGTTTGAAAATAGACTTTTAACCCCCCAAAAAATGTAGAAAATTTATAAAGGGGAGGTGGTAAAGTGAGGGTTTCCTTCCTTCCTTTCCTCCATAGTGAAAAAAAAAAATTGTCTTACTATTTACAGTTATCTCAGGAGAAAAAAATTTTAATGGAAAATTAGTTTAAACTTTGGGCTACTTAGACAACTGGAACTTTTACCATTCATTTTTAAAAATACATTTTATTGATTTTTTTTACAAAGAGGAAGGGAGAGGGATAGAGAGTTAGAAACATCGATGAGAGAGAAACATCGGTCAGTTGCCTCCTGCACACCCCCTACTAGGGATGTGACCGCAACCAAGGTACATGTCCTTGACCAGAATCGAACCTGGGACACCCCAGTCCGCAGGCCGACGCTCTATCCACTGAGCCAAACCAGTTAAGGCTAACCATTCTTGTTAAGATGGGGGGAAAAAAAAAGGGAGAGTGCCAAATGCAATGACAGAAAGAATCATTGATGGGCTGCCTCCTGCATGCCCCACACTGGGGATGGAGGCTGCATCCCGCTGGGCATGTGCCCTGACCGGAATCGAACCGTGACCTCCTGGTTCATAGGTCAACGTTCAACCACTGAACACACTGGTGGGGCTCTCCTGTGTTTTACCTTGGCCTCTCTGTGTGGTGGGCTTCTCTGTCTGGACCCCTTCTCCAGGCAGCAGCAAAGGGGTGCCTGGCCTCAGGGTGCCCCTGCCCTTCAGCTTCTAGAACAGAGAGGGGGTTCTCCAATCCCTCCCCTCAGGGCCACCTCTCCAGTTTGAAAAGTCATGTGCGGGTTCTGTCATGTGCCCATTCCCTGAGCCAATCCCTGTAGCCAGAGGCTGAGGAAGCACTGCGATTGGCCCAGATTTGGTCACGTGCCACCCCCCCTGGCCAATCCCCACAGCCAGGGGCAGGTGAGGCACTATGACTGGCTCAGCTTTGGCCACGGTCCCATCTATGGAGAAGGAGTGTGACAGAGCCTTCTACCCAGCGCAGGGCAGGCAGATGTGCTGGGCAGGTGTGAACAGTATAGGTGTGTTGCGCTGTCCACATCTTTTTGTCGTGGTCTGGCATGGACTTGATCCATCAGAACTCAGCTGAAAACAGCCTATTGAGGGGCATTTTAAGATCTCAGCAGGGGGAGGCCATTTGCATCAAGTACATAAATTACGTAATTCATTTGATTTGCTTTGATTTTGTGTTTCATTTCACTTGTAATTTCAAATAATGTTGAAGAAGGAAGGGCACACACTGTTTACATTGATCTAAACGGGGCACAGACTAGAAATGTTTCAGAAACAGCATTTCAACGTGAGCTTCTCCCACCGTCTCAGTAGCAGTGGCATCTACTCCTGTTTGGACAGAGGCTGAGTGGATCTCGTTCTCTGTGGGGTGAATGGAAAGTCTGATCTAAAATGGTCAGGACCGCCGAAACCGGTTTGGCTCAGTGGATAGAGCGTTGGCCTGCGGACTGAAAGGTTCCAGGTTTGATTCCGGTCAAGGGCATATACCTTGGTTGCGGGCACATCCCCAGTAGGGGGTGTGCAGGAGGCAGCTGATCAATGTTTCTCTCTCATCGATGTTTCTAACTCTCTATCCCTCTCCTTTCCTCTCTGTAAAAAATCAATAAAATATATTTTAAAAATAAATACATAAATAAAATGGTCAGGGTCGCCTGCGTGGCTGTGTGGTGCAGCACTGCCCTATGAACTGGGAGGTCACGGTTTGATTCCCCGTCAGGGCACATGCCCGGGTTTCGGGCTCGATCCCCAATAGGGGGCGTGCAGGAGGCAGCCGATCCATGATTCTCTCTCATCATGGATGGTTTTCCTTTTCTCTCTCTCTCCCTCTTCCTGCCTCTCTGAGATCAATAAAAACATATTAAAAATAAATAAATAAAATGGTCAGCCACAATCAGAGCGAGGGAGGGAGAGGGGAGGAACCGCCCAGGTACTGAGAGGCTACTGTGTATCATGCACATCCCGTTGTGGCCCTGTTTGGTCCCTCTGGCATTCCAGTGGGGGCACCCCCCCTCCTGAAGGCGAGCATCTTGGCAGCTTGCTCCGCCTCTCTCCCAAGGTGCCTCCAAGCTTGCTGCGTGGCTAGCAGTCCGCCGTGTGTGCGTCCAAGTGCAGAGACAATTGATGAGATGGTGTTGGCAGAGCTGAGCGTGATGAAGACACTCCTCAGGGTTCTGAGACCTTATTAGGATACCGAGCGTCCTTTCCATCCGGGACCTGCTGGGAAAACGGGTTGTGCTGCAGCCTCGAAGGACAACCAGCCTGTTTCCATTTCCTGCCCAGAGCTGGCTCTCAGCACAAAGCCATGGGGTCACGTGAGGGGAGGGCTGGCTGGGGGACCCCAGGCAAGACCCCGCTCGGGCCCTGTCGACTTCACTGTGAAACAGTCCCGATGCTGCTGAGTGGCGGGGGCTTTAGTGAGGCGCAGAGAATGACAACGCAAAGCGCCTGGCCCCGTGCCTGGCACGCAGGACGCAGGACGGGCCGAATGCGTGCAGCTCGTGCTTTAAAGGGAAGCGCGAACATCTGCCAACGTGTTTCCATCTTATTTATTTATTTCCATATTTCTACCCTTCGCTCGGAGGCCTCGCTCTGCTCAGCTCTCTGGACGCTGGCCAAGCTAAATTCATGCTTTCATCTTCGGGCCCCTGCTGGCAGCCGCCCTGCGGGGCCTGGAGGCGCTGGAGTTGAGGCTCAGCCCCGTCCTGGGCCATCCGGGCTGTCCTCGGCCGGGGGCCCCTTTGCCCGCTTGCACGTGAGACCGCCCTGGGCTGTGTCTCTGGTCCAGCAGAGGCCACGATTCTCTGCAGGCAAAGGGAGGTCAGTGGGGAGGCCCTGGATGCTGCTCATAGAGGAAACACACACACAAAAAAACATCTTCCCGGGAGAGTGAAGGAAGGAGCCACAGACATTCAAAATGATTCTCTCTGCTGGGCAGAAGTTGACCCAATTGTGCCCCCTCGGGCTCCGCTAGATGTATGTGACCCATCTACTAATAGCAGCACCCTGAATGCCCTCCCCAGGTTTCTTAGATGGCGCTTTTCAGATTCTGGCATGTATGCGAGTCCCGGGGGCTTTTTAAGATACAGATTCCAGCTGGTGGGCCGGAGATGTCCAGGATGCCGCCTGGGGACCAGGCTCTGAGGAGCCAGGCTCCCAGGCATCCTTCAGCAAAATTCTTGTCATGCCATCTGTTTCATCATTTAGCCAATACTTCTCTTTAAATTGGCCTTCCTGTTAACTTCGATGTATGGATAGTACCATGAAACCGCAGCTTTGAGGGGTGATTTTTGTTTGTTTGTTTGAATACACTTGAGCTGGAAATTTCTACCCAGACCCAGTGAGTTTGGCCATTCTGTCTCTTCCTGGGACGCCCTTCCCCATGCAGGACCCCACGTTCCCAGTGAGCATCTCCCAAGTCTTTTCTGGGAGCTTGCTCCTTAGAGCGTCAGACTTGGTTCTGTTTCTTGGTATCAGTCACTCACAGTTGAGTGTGACTTATTCAGAGGACAAACTTTGGGCCCCTCTGTTCTATGGTGGTGGAAATGAGGGGGTCCAAGGGAACCCCGAGACGGAAAAGCCTCAGAAAGGGGAGGCTGAGGGTGCCAAGGACAAGCTCGGTGGGATCCCTTCCTCCTGGGAAGAACAGCCACGTCCAGTCTCCGTTCCTCCTGTCGGCTGCCTTTTCTCAGGTTGCTGCGTTTCTGGCTTTGATTTATTTTGCAAACAAATCAAACGTCTTCCCAGCTCGTCTGTAGATCTCTCCTGGGCTGCGTTCACGCTCTCTCTTACTCCATTTGCCATCCGGTGATCGCCTCTAGCAGCAGACCCAGGCTTTCGGGGCCCACCAACGGACAAACCCGAAAACATCCCATCGGCGGTGGCATGAAGGCTCCGAAGAAGCGTGAGTCTTAATTTTCACAAGCAACAAGCACCTGCAATGGCACCCAGATCAGCATTTCGGTCCTCGCCGTGCCGCCGGCTTGAGTGATGAAGATGGCCGGCCTGGGAAAGAATTCGCCTAGCAGGTCCTCTATAGGGTTTCTGACACGACGCATGTTCGTTCGGCTGGTTTTGCAAATAAAACGATTAGGTCGGTGATAGCATTCTGGTGCTTCCTGTTGGCTTGGCCTTCCTCACCCAGACAGGCTGTGTCTAAAAGCAAGCGCAGCCCATTGGCCAGCAAGTGCGGAGTCCTGGGCACGGCGCGGAGGCGGGTCGCTGTGCTGGGGCCTGGGAGCGTGACATTTACGTTCCGGAGCAGGATGTGATTTCCAGCTGAAAGGCCTGGGCGCTCACCCAGCCTTTCCTTTGGCCCTGGCTGTGTGGTAAATGCAACTGACATCTCTCTCTTTTTTTAAATCCTCACCGGAGGGTCTTTTTCCCATTGGTTTTTAGAGAGAGTAGAAGGGAGGGGGAGAGACACAGAGAGAGAAACATCGATATGAGAGAGACACACCAATTAGTTGCCTCGATCCCCGACCCAGACCCGGGCTGGGGATCGAGCCTGCAACCGAGGTACATGCCCTTGACCAGAATCGAACGTGAGACCCTCAGTCACGGGCTACTGCTCTATCCACTGAGCCACATGGGCTACGGCTGCTCCTGTCACACCTCTGCTCACCCCCCCACAAGGCCAAGTATCTTTGTCCCCTGGGCCTCCCGCCTGCCTGCTGGCTCCCATTCTTGGGCGGAGCTTCTGAGAGGATGGAGGGCCTTCTCAGCCCAGCCCTGGTGTGCTTCCTGTGTGCGAGGAGGAGCCTGGCCACCAGCCTTGGCTCCCCGGCATCTTTCTTTGGAGAACTGCCAATTGCGTGCGTCTGCGAGGAACAAAAACGACCTCCTCCATAGGCGCTGTGATGGTCAGAGACCTCCTTTCCCAGACTGCCTTGCAGCTGGGGCTCCGAGCAGGGCCTCGCCTCTGCCAGGCCCGTGCACCAGCTCAGTGACGGGAGGAAAGGGCCGTGGTGACCACAGCGGCGCGGGCGGCTGCCTCTCCCTCCCTCCCATCAGAGGGTGGTGGTGCTCAGCGCAGGGCAGTGCCGGGACTTCCCCCACGGCCCGGATCTGGTGTGGGTTGACTTGCTGCTCCTCAAAGGGGGGCTTTGAACCTGCCCTCGAGGCCGCCACGTGATGCTGTTAGTTGCCCGATGTTCTTTGAAGAGCCCCCTTTTCTTGTAACCGAGCGGAGTTGGTTTCTGTTGTTTGCTACGCGGAACTTGGTTGCAGAAAGCATCTGTTTCCGTCCACCCGAAGGGATAGCAGATCCCCTGTCCCTGAGGTTTCTTTTCTTTAAACTATTGTCTTTGTAGGCCTGCAGCCTCTTCGCAAAAATGAAGGGAAAAGCATTTGAATTTATAAGTGGATTTTTTTTTTTTTTTTACAGTAACAGTACTCTGTAATAAGCCAAGTCTTGCCTGGCCGGTGTGGTTCAGTGGTTGAGCGTCGACCTATGAAGCAGGAGGTCACGGTTCGATTCCCTGTCAGGGCACATGCCCAGGTTGTGGGCTCAATCCCCAGTGTAGGAGGCAGCTGACCCATGATTGTCTCTCATCATTGATGTTTTCTCTCTCTCTCTCTCTCTCTCTCCCCCTCTCCCTTCCTCTCTGAAATCAATAGAAATATACACTAAGTGGCCAGATTATTATGATCTCTGAATGCATAATAATCTGGCCACTCAGTGTGTGTGTGTGTGTATTGGAGGCCCGGTGCATGAATTCATGCATGGGTGGGGTCCGGCCAGCCTGGCCAGGGGGAGGGGACATGGGCGGTTGGCTGGCCTGCCTGCTGGTCGAACTCCTGGTCAAGGGGACAATTTGCATATTAGCCTTTTATTATATAGGATATACACTGAGTGGCTAGATTATTGAGTTCAGAGATCATCATAATCTGGCCACTCAGTGTATTTTAAAAATGAAACCAGACTGAGCGCTGCGGCTTGGGGGCTGACCAGATGTGTGATGTTATGACCGCTCTAGGCCCCTACTTCCTCTTTTGAGGAGCGGATGGGGCTGCCTGCATGAGCCCTGTCTGCCACCCCCGTCTGCCGCTGTGACTCTGGGCTTGCTTCCAGGTGGCTCTCTCAGGGGCTTTTGAAAGGAGACCTCGGTTTCTCGTCGCATAGACTCACAACATGGCGGATGGCTTCCCCCAGAGCGAGCGACTCAAGAGAGAGGGGCACTGTGCCTTATTTTATCGGTCACACCGACCAATACATGGTGGGAGGGAACTACACAAGAGCATGGATACTCAGAGGTGGGTGGGGATCACTGATGGCCATCTTGGAGGCGGCCTGTCATGTTGCTCCCAGTCCCAAGTTGGTTAGGCTAACCAAGAGGTCACTGGTTCGATTCCGGGTCAGGGCACATGCCTGGGTTGTGTGCTCAATCCCCAGTAAAGGACGTACAAGAGGCAGCCGATCGATGATGTTGCTCTCATTGAAGTTCCTCTCTCTCTATTCCTCTCCCTTCCTCTAAAAACCAATAAACACATACCAGAAAAAGATGAAGACCTTGAATTCTATGCATGTGCTTGCTTTTCTCCTCCTTCTCGGTGGCTTTCCCTGATTTAGCCTCGGATGCCATCACTTTCAGGGGCGGTAGCTGGGAAGAAGGAGAGAGGAGACGGTGGAATGAAGACAGCCCAGCTTCAGACACCCAAACCAGCTCAGAAACCAGAGGGTAGGAGCCAAGTGTTCAAGGGAAAGATCAGGCCATGGAGAGGGGAGAGGTTTTCCTCAACTCAAAACCCGGGAGAAGGAGCATGGAAGTGTTACTGTCCGACATCAAGTGGGGATGGACGGGCCACAGGGCCTCAGGGGAGTCCCCATCCCACAGGGCTGGGGGTGGGCACAGGGATTGGAGATGTTTGCAGCAGTTACATGGGCATATACAATGATCAACCCTCATCAACCTGACCACCTTATACCTTAATTTATTATACCTGAATGTTAGAAAGAAAGAATACTAAACATACTCTTTTCTCAGAGTTTCGGTCTAAAGCAGATTAGCCTGCCCGGCTGGCGTGGCTCAGTGGTTGAGCTTCAACCTATGAGCCAGGAGGTCACGGTTCGATTCCCGGTCAGGGCACATGCCTGGGTTGTGGGCTCCATCCCCAGTGCGGGGCGTGCAGGAGGCAGCCGATCCATGATTCTCTCATCGTGGATGTTTCTCTCTCTCTGTGTCCCTCTTCCTTCCTCTCTGAAGTCAACAAAAATACATTAAAAAAAAATAAAATAAAAAATAAGACTGATTAGCAAGGCACAGAATTAACAGGCAAGTCCCAGAGGCTGTGCACCTTCACACACACACACACACACACACACACACTCATACATACTTACACACACACACACACACACACTCATACATACTTACACACACAGACACTCACACACACACACTCATACATACTTACACACACACACAGACACTCACACACTCTCTCACACACACACACTCATACATACTTACACACACACACAGACACTCACACACTCTCACACACACACACTCATACATACACACACATACATACTTACACTCATACATACTTACACACACTCATACATACTTACACACACACTCACACACATACATACTTACACACATACATACTTACACACACTCATACATACTTACACACACATACACACACTCATACATACTTACACACACACACTCACACACTCACACATACACACTCACACTCATACATACTTACACACACACACTCACACACTCACACACACACACACACTCATACATACACACACACACACATACATACACACACACACTCATACATATTTACACACACACACTCACACACACTCACACTCTCACACACACACAGACACACACACACTCACACATACTTACACACACACACACTCACACATACTTACACACACACACACTCACACATACTTACACACACACACGCACTCACACATACACACACACTCATACATACTTACACACACACTCATACACACACACACTCATACATACTTACACACACACACTCACACACACACTCATACATACTTACACACACACACAGACACACACACACGCACTCATACATACTTACACACACACACCCTCACACACACCCTCATACATACTTACACACACACACTCACACACACTCACACACACACACACACACACTCATACATACTTACACACACACACTCACACACACACACACACACACACACACACACACACACACTCCTCTATAACCAGGGAGTGACCCCACAGTGCGCCCTCGCTCACCAGGAGCCTGCAGGACCACCCCACTGCCACCCCACCCCCAATGGTCTCTAACTGCACTCAAGTCATCTCCGGTTCTAAACCTCAGCGCACCCTAAATCATAGTTTGTGTGTGTGTGTGTGTGTGTTTTCAGCAAAATACGGATGCTTTGGAAACCACTTTCCTCTCTCAAGGCCTCCTCCTTCCTTGTTAGCTCCGGGCCGGCCAGGCTGCTTCATCAATAATGCAGCTCCCTCTCTCATCTCAATTATAAATGTGGACGGCTCCTGGTTGGGAAGGACTGGCGCGGCCCTTTTGGGGTTGCTTCCTCGTTCCCCCAGTCCAGCCAGCGGCCACCCTCCCCCGGCCCTGGAGGCAGGGCCGCCCTGGCCCTCCGCGCAGCAGGCTGTGTCCTGGGCTCTGTCACTTTAAAGCCCCCTCAGTCCTGCTGCCTCTCTCTGGCCAAAGCAGACGTGGCTGCCCCGCTCTCTCCCTGCAGCCTGTGGGTCTGTGTGGGAGGCGCCTCGGTGACCACAGTTCCCAGGCAGCAGCCTTCTATACAGGATCCTGCGCACCATGTCACCAGCCCCAAGGGATGGAAGTAGCTGACGTCAGCATCCAAATCTCAATGGCTCTGAGTCCCTGCCTACTTTCCTGCAGGGACTCGAAGGCTCACACTCTCTAAATATTTACCACTTGGCACCAGTCAGACCCGAGGGTGGCTCCCTGCCCCATGCTAGAAAAACTAGATGTCCATAAAGCCAGGCCCGGCCCATGTGGCTGAGTGGCTGAGCACTGAACCATGAACCAAGAGGTCGCTGGTTCAATTCCCAGTCAGGGCACGTGCCCAGGTTGCGGACTCAATCTTCAGTAGGGGGTGTGCAGGAGGCAGGCCATCGATAATTCTCTCTCATCGCTGAAGTTTCTATCTCTCTCTCTCTCCCTCTCCCTTTCTCTCTCTCAATGCTGGCCCTGTCCCCATCATCCAACTCTGCTGGTGGCCTCGGTGAGGCTGGGCCTACCTGGGGCTGGAGGCTGGGCGCTTGCCGTCCTTCCTGCAGGGAAACGTTCTCCCCTGGGCCCCTGGAAGGAACCAGTCCTGGCGACACCTTGATTTCAGTGCAGGGGGACCCACCGCAGATTTCTGATCTCCGGAACTGAAACATAAAACATGTGTGTTCTTTTAAAGCCACTGAACTTGCGGTAATTTGTTATAGCGGCACAAGGAAACTAATACACTCTAGAAGTCGGCAGACTATGGAATGGCATCTTTCCCATCCTGGATGAGATGAAGGGCAAGGTGCTGTAAGAACTAAATCAATCAATGAACTGCCCCTTGGGTCATGAGGCCCCTTACCTCTCTCTCTGCATCCTTAAAGCTCAGGGGTCCCAGCATCTCGCCACAGGGAGACCGTCCAGTGCAAACTCTGATACCTCAGCCAACCTTAGAGACAGACTCAATTCAAATCTCTCCAGCAACCCCATCACTCCGAACACATGGTTAATGAGAACATGAGAGAACACCTAACGTTAATGAATGAGTCGTTCTCTCTTCACATGTCCTTGCCCGTGATCTCCTGGTTCAGCATAGGGAGACTATGGATTCCAAAGAGAAAGAGACCATGTCCATTCCTTGGCATCCAGGACAGGCCCCTGAGGTCCATGCCACAAAACACAGTGAGGTGCTTGGTGGCAAGAGCCAGGCACTTCTGAGAAAAAGGTCTTCTCAGCTCCAAAAGCATCTTGTTCCACATCAATAACCAAAGCCAGGCTCGGGTTGCTCGCTCAATCCCTAGTACGGGGCATGCGGGAGGCAGTCGATCCATGATTCTCTCTCATCATGGATGCTTCTATCTCTCTCTCCCTCTTCCTTCCTCTCTGAAGTCAATAAAAAAATATTTTTAAGAAGGGGGTGGGGAAAATGTAGACACCGACACACAGAGAGAGGGACGACGGTGTAGAGATCCAGGGAGAAGAGGGCCGTCTACAAGCCAAGGAGAGAGGCCTGGCACAGGTCACGCCCTCAAACAAACCAACTGTGCTTCTAGCTTGCCTTTGGACTTTTACCCTCCAGGACGGCGAGACAATACAGTCCTGCTGTGTTCTTTTTTTTGTGTTTGTTTTTTTTTAAATGCTTTTTTATTGATTTCAGAGAGAGGAGCAGGGAGAGAGATAGGAACATCGATTGGCTGCCTCCTGCATGCCCCCTGCTGGGAATCAACCCTACAAACCCAAGCACGTGCCCTGACCGGGAATCGAACCAGCGATCTTTGGGTGTATGGGATGGCACCCAACCCATTGAGCCACACTGGCCGGGCAGTTCTGCTGGGTTCTGAGCCACTCGGTTTGTGGCACTTTGGTATGGCAGCCCTAGAAGACAAATGCAGTTGTTACATAAGAAGTCTCACTACGCCGAGGCCTCCACGCTGTAAGATCACCAAAGCCACATAGACACATGCTGGTGACAGTCCCCACTGGCAGCCAGCATCAGCCACCAGACACGTGAGTGAGGACATCTCCAGATGAGTCCAGCCACCAGCGACAGACCACCGTGTCTCTCAGTGTCCCCAAACATCACGGAGCAAGCGGATCCCTCCGTACCCTGCCGACGCATCCTTAATGAAGGAGTCTGGGAGCATAATCAGAGAGGTTCCTCATGCAAGCTCCGAGGCTCCACGCAGCAATGCTCATGGAAACGGTGTCCCGGCCGTGCGGGCCGGCGCTGGGGCTCCGTGCCCCTGAAGGCAGGTCTGCTCCGCGTGCAAGCTCAGCAGCCTTGGTGTCTCCGGGGGTGTCTGGCCGGGAGGATCTTTGCTGAGTCTTGTCTTCAAGCAAGCAGGGCTGGCCCACGTGGCCGGGCTCTGGCTGACCCGTGAGGAGGACTGTCTGGCCTCTGAGGAAGCCAGCCACCCTCACTCAGCCTTTTCTTCTGGCCTCTAGGGCAGGCCAGGCTCCCAGAGGCAGCCGCCCAGTCTGATCACTTCACAGAGGGCTCTGAGCTTACTTGTTCCCACGGTCATTTTGCTAATGGCTTTATGCACCAAGAGTGCTGCTGAGAGGCAGAATATTATCAGGGGGTGTCCTGGGTTTAAATTCTGGCTGTGCAGCCCAGGCAGCATGGCTCCGTGGTTGAGCCATGACCTATGAACCAGGAGGTCACAGTTCGATTCCCAGTCAGGGGCACATGCCCAGGTTTCAGGCTCGATCCCCAGTGTGGGGCATGCAGGAGGCAGCCGATCCATGATTCTCTCTTATCATTGACTAGAGGCCCGGTGCATGAAATTCGTGCCTGGCGGGGGTGGGGGGGAGATGTGTGTCCTTCAGCCCAGCCTGCACCCTCTTCAATCTGGAACCCCTCAAGGGATGTCTGACTTCCCTCTCATAATCCAGGACTGCTGGCTCCCAACTGCCTGCCTGCCAGCCTGATCACCCCTAACCACTCCCCTGCCAGCCTAATCAATGCCTAACTGCTCCCCTGCCGGCCTGATTGCCCCTAAATGACCTCCCCTGCCAGCCTGGTCACCCCTAACTGCCCTCCCCAGCCAGCCTGGTCGCCCTTAACTGTCCTCCCCAGCAGGCCTGGTTGACCCCAACTGCCCTTCCCTGCTGGCCCGGTAACCCCTAACTGCCCCCCCTTGCCAGCCTGGTCACCCCTAACTGCCCTCCCCTGCAGGCCTGGTCACCCCCAACTGCCCGCCCCTGCCGGCCTGGTCACCCCCAACTACCCTCCCCTGCAGGCCTGATCACCCCCAATTGTCCTCCCCTGCTGGCCTGGTCACCCCCAACTGCTCGCCCCTGTAGGACTGGTCTCTCCCAACTGCCCTCCTCTGTCGGCCTGGTCACCCCTAACTGCCCTCCCCTGCTAGCCTGATCACCCCCAACTGCCCTCTCCTGCAGGCCATCTTGTGACGGCCATCTTGTGTCCACATGGGGGCAGCCATCTTTGACCACATGGGGGTGGCCATCTTGTGTGTTGGAGTGATGGTCAATTTGCATATTATTCTTTTATTAGATAGGATGTTTCTCTTTCTCTCTCTCCCTTCATATCTGAAATCAATAAAAAACATATATATATATATATATATATATATATATATATATATATAAAAATAAATAAATAAATGAATTTCTGGCTGTGCAACCTATTGGCTGTATGGTCCTGGAAAAGCCATCTAACCTCTCCAAGCCTGCTGCTTCATCTGCAAAGTGAGAAAGTGACAGTACCCGCCTTGCAAGGGCTCTCATGAGGCTCAGCCAGGACATTCTCATGGCAGCACGAGTCAGCCCACAGCCACTGCGGTCATGCCTCAGTATCAACGGCTTGCTTGTAGGGATCTGTCTGTTTTCTTCAAGGCTGCCTCACTTGTTTCCTGGGAGCATCCCTGCACAGGGGGAAAGGTGGCTTAAAATAACCCCAAGAATGCTGAGCCCTTTCAAAAGTTCACTGAAGGAAAAAAAAAAAAAAAAAAAAAAAAAAGCAAGATTCCAGACAAACCTAAAGCGGCCTTGTCATTACTGGTTTTATTGTTCCGAGTGGCCTTGAGAGCCCTTGGCTTTGAAGCCGCGGAGGGTAGCAATTAGGCCCCTCGTGAATGGCATCGCAGCTGTCAGCCTTGCCACGGGGCACAGGGCTGCGCCTCCTTCCCCATTCTGTGGCCACCGGGTCTGGTGTCTGCACCCGTCTGGACAGACCGACAGGGGCCCAGGCAGGAGTGGGGGCGGGCTGGGTGGCCCCTCCTCGCCCACCACCCTGATGACTCCCAAAAAGGGAAGGCAGATGGGGTGACTCAAACTGAGCCATCTCCTCCCCCGACCCTGCCCCCCCCCCCCCACCACCCTGCAAGCTGCACCCTGACAAGCTCCTTCGTCTGGGGGCCAGACGGGATCACTGCTCAGGGCTCCGGGGTGCGTGTGAGCCCCTTTCCCAGGCGCTGGCACAGAGATCAGACTGCAGGGTGCCTTGTGGAGGGGAGCAGATCCTCTCTACACGGCAGCCTGCCTTGTGCAGGGAGGCACTTTGTCAAGAAAAAAAAAAAAAGCTCTCCGGGCTGGCTGCTGGCAGGCTGCTTGCTGGCTGCGAAGCCGCCCCCTGCCCCACGCGGGGCAAGGCTTGTCTAAATATTTGGCTTGATCCCGCTTTCTGATTCATCCTGTGCAGGAACCTCTGTAATTTCATCGGCTGCGTGACTCAGAGGAGGAGACCGAAGCGCAAGTGTGGAGCGCGCGCACCCACCGGAGGCCAGGCCCGCAGCCAGCGCCACCCGCCGCCCCCCCCCCCCCCCCCCCCCCCCCCCCCCCCCGGCCACCGGCCTCCCGGGCTCAGGGGGAGATGCGGGCGCTCTCCCCAGCCACCAGCCTCAGATGAAATCTGCTTTGTGTGAGATGATTAATGGAGCCCCTAACACGCCTGAGAGCGCCAGGGTGTGAGGTGCACTTTGTACCTTTTCCAAGGTTTTTTTTTTTTTTTATGCTAAATCCATTTGCATCTCATAAATTATAGTGGCTCCAAAATGAAGTGTGCCTGACAGCAGCAGGCAGGGTGTGGGTGCCACTGAAACATCCCCCCCTTCCCGCCCCCGCCATCCCCTCTCTCTGGCTCCGAGACCCTAGGAGAAAGCCTGCCTGTCATTCAGAGGGGGAGGGGGGGCAGCAGAATGACCTAGATTCCGAATGTGCAAGACAGGTAGAGCCGGCTGGCCCGTCTTCACACGGCTGCTGGGCGCAGGGTAGCAGGACTGGAAGGAGCCTGCGGGAAGAGGCGCTCCACGGTTCTTGCTGGGACCCACCCTCCCAGGGATGGCAGGGATGGCATGGCTGTCTTCTCTTTCTGCAGGTTTGTCTGCTTGAGAAAGGCTGCGAGTGGGGCCCCTGAGCCCAGCTCCTACCCCCACCTTGTGTCCCTGGGTGATGCTGCCTGGGCAGGGGGTCAGGGAGGGGTGTGATTGACAGCAGAGCTAAGGTATTCCTGTGCAGGTGTGTGGAGCAAGGGAAGGGGGCCCTAAGGGGCAGGGAGGGGCAGGGATGGCAGCTCGGGCACCAGGATCTCCAGGAGTCGAAGCTGATGGAATCACAAGCCTCTTTCCACCACTTTCCAGCTATCTGGCCTTGGATAAGCAACTTGCCCTCTCTGAGCCTCTCTTACCTCATCCACTCATTCATTCTATTCCTATGTTATACACACACACACACACACACACACACACACACACACACACACACACACAATTGATTTCAGAGAGGAAGGGAGAGGGGAAGAGAGAAAGAAACATCAATGATGAGAGAGAATCATGGATCAGCTGCCTCCTGCACACCCCCTACTGGGGATCAAGCCTGAAACCTGGGCATGTGCCCTGACTAGGAATCAAACCGTGACCTCCCGGTTCCTAGGTCGACGCTCCACCACGAGGCACACCAGCCGGGCTCCATGCCTATTATCTGAGCACCCCTTCTATGTCAGTCCTAGCCCACCCCCTTGGCATCTACATTCTAGACGCTACACAAATAAACACAACCACACGTGTGCATACCACGCAAGATGGTGTGGGACAGAGAGCCACAGGGCGCTGTGTGGGCTGGCTGAGGCTGGAGGATGAGGGGCTCAGCTTGGGAGCCTGAGAAGGTGCAGAGGGGCAGGCAGCGTGGCGGGAGGGACCGCCTGCAGAGGGTGGCCAGGTGGCCCTGCTGCTGTTCCTATTATTGGACCCCAGTAATACGCGTGGGGGAGAAGATGCTGAAGGGCAGAGTGAAGAGAAGCTGGGAGGAAGATGGCTTCAGAGCCGGGGTAAAGGGCACACAAAGCCACATCGCAACGGGCGTCCCGTCACTTCCCGCCAGGCTGCCCTCCCTCCATTCCGGGCCCCCAAGGCCCAGGCGGGCGGCACTTCACCCGAAAGGTCGGCCAGCTAGAGTTTCACGAGCGGGCATTCCAGGCCTGGGGCCCGCACAGGGAGCGACCTGCCCGTGGTCAGGCCTCCAAGTTCCCGTCTGGGACCAGCTGCCCATCCCAGTTGGCCTCAGCGGCTGCCAGGCAGGGGCGGGGCGGGGCGGGCGCGGGAGGGGAGAGGCCGGCCCAGGCAGCTGTCCTCGCCACGAGAACCTGAGCCAAGGGCAGGGGCGCCCCAGGCTCCGCGCAGAGGGGACACCGAGTGTGCATGTGTGTGTGTTTAAATGTATATGAATGTACATAACATGTACATGTGGGATTTACTGTCGTTACGTGTTTGCTATTCTATTTCATGTGAGTTTCCCGAATTATGGCAGGGGCTGTTGTCTGTCCCCATTGTATGAGTAAGATAAAAACAAGACTCAGGGACCCCTGGCCTGTTTGGCTCAGTGGTTAGAGTGTTGTCCCATGGACCAAAGGGTCACAGGTTAGATTCTCAGTCAAGGGCATGTACCTCGGATTCAGGTTCAATCCCTGGTCCCTGTCCGGGTGCGTGCGGGAGGCAATCAGTCGATGTGTCTCTCTCACATCGATGTTTCTCTCGCTCCCCCCTGCTCCCCTGCCCCCTCCCTTCCACTTCTCAAAAGATCACAGGAAAAAATATCCTCGGGTGAGGATAAAAGAAAAAACAATCTTGTGTAAATCTCTATTTTCTAAACCCTCTACAATGGACATACATTACTTTTGTGGTTATAAGAAGTAATTATATCAGAATAGATTTAAACACACACACACCACAAGACTCAGGGAGGCCGGACAGCAGAGGACAGAACCGAAGCTCAGACTGGGTCCTGCGTACCTTCAGGGGACGGCCAGGAAGCCGAGGCGCTGGCTGGGCCCTCCCCTGCTCCCAGGTTCCATTATGCTCTGCCCAGAGGAACAAGAGGAAGTGCTCGTGTCCTGTGTTTAAGGCTGAAAGGGAGTCGACAGAAGGAGATGCAGGTTAAGCAAGGCCCCCTCTGGCCTCACTGCCCACGCCTGCGCTGCCCGCACCGTGCCCCCGAGTGACCCTGCCCCCGCGTGGCCCGACCCCCGGGCCCCCGCAGACGGTGGGTGGGCTCCGTCAGAAGCCCACACTCAGCACTTCCCGCCGCCTTCTCCTTCTTCTTCCACTTCGGGAGGGATGCTCTTAGGGTCTGCGTCTGCCTCCTCCGAGGACACAGCATGCTCATTCTGAGTCCCGGGGCGCCGGGCATCATGAACTGCCATTGTCTGTGTGTGTGTGTGTGTGTGTGTGTGTGTTGGGATGGGGAGCAGGTGTGTGTGTGTGTGTTGGGATGGGGAGCAGGTATGTGTTGGGATGGGGAGCAGGTGTGTGTGTGTGTGTGTGTTGGGGTGGGGAGCAGGTGTGTGTGTGTGTTGGGATGGGGAGCAGGTGTGTGTGTGTGTGTGTGTGTGTGTGTGTGTGTGTGTGTGTTGGGATGGGGAGCAGGTGTGTGTGTGTGTGTGTGTTGGGATGGGGAGCAGGTGTGTGTGTGTGTGTGTATGTGCTGGGATGGGGAGCAGGTGTGTGTGTGTGTGTGTGTGTATGTGCTGGGATGGGGAGCAGGTGTGTGTGTGTGTCTGTGTGTGTGCTGGGATGGGGAGCAGGTGTGTGTGTGTGTGTGTGCTGGGATGGGGAGCAGGTGTGTGTGTGTGTGTGTGTGTGTGTGTGTGTGTGTGTGTGTGTGTGTGTGTGTGTGTTGGGATGGGGAGCAGGGCTCCTTCTCATTTTCCACCTTTATTTCCATCAGGGAAACAAAATGCATCGCAAGCCAGGCCAGAGCCGTGCTTGGAGGACCTGCCAGCATGTTGTGCCCAGGTTTTCTGCGGCCACGTGGCCAGGAGGGCGGCGGCTGCACCCGGCCTCGGCCTCGGCCTCTGCGGTGTGGCCGGCCAGCCAGCTGCGGGCAGCTCCTCTGGGTGGGAGCAGGCAGCCACGGGGCAGGGGCTGCTTTCCGGATGGGCTTTACAGAAACAAATGGACGTCGCCCTTGTATCTGAGGAAACTTGAAAGGCACGTAGGGAATGAGACCTCAGACTTTACCTTCCCGAGGGGGTGAGCCTGGGCAGAGCTCTCTGTCTTTGTCCCCCTCCTTTGTCATGGGGACATGTTCCGGCCACGCTGTCCCTGCGGTTTTATTGTCATCCGCTTGGCAATGGGCAGGGGGTGGAGCCAGGGAGGGGCGTGTTCCAGCATGGCTCTCTGACCTGGCGTCGAAGGAGACGGAGAAGCAGCAGGCACTTAATGGATGCCTCTGGGGCTGGGGATTGGCGTGGGAACCTCATAAAAGGCAATGTCCTGCCCGGCCGGCGTGGCTCGGTGTTTGAGTGTGAACCCATGAACCAGGAGGTCACATTCGATTCCCGGTCAGGGCACATGCCTGGGTTGCGGGCTCGATCCCCAGTGAGAGGTGTGCAGGAGGCAGCCCACCCATGAGTCTCTCTCATCATAGATTTCGCTCTCTCTCTCCCTCTCTCTCTCCCTCTCTCCCTTCCTCTCTGAGATCAATAAGTAAATATTTTTAAAAAGCAATGTTCGCTTTGAAGTTACACACACTGAACGCGGAGTGGTCCTTGGGCCTCGGGCCACCGTATGAACAGCGCTGGGGCCTTGAGCTGCCACCCTGACATGGGCAGCTGCTGGGGCCGTCTGTCCCTGGCTACCTCTGTCCCTGGCCACCTCTGTCCCTGCCCGGAAGGGGGACGGCTCCTTGCCACAGCCAGCAGCGAACATGCCACCTGCATGCCACCTGAACTTTACCCTTTGACTCGGGGGGAGGCAGCCGTGATGTCGAGTGAGGTCAAGGTCAAGATGTGGCCTTGAGAGTCATCAGCCACGCATAGATTAGTGGGTTAATGCAGAGCCGTCTGGACAGATGAATTACACCCAGAAGCCGAGTGTGTGTGTGTCCTTGGGGTTGACATTGAAAGGTTCAGTTATCGCAGGAGGAGAGGAATGCCTGCTTAATTCTGAGAGGGCTTAATTACTGTGATAAACGCCCTTGGAGTTTAACTCTTTCGTTTCAGCTGCTGTCAGAATGAGGATTTCAACCTCAACCGGGTGAGAGTGGACTGGTCCCTGCTCTCCCAAGCCCCTCCAGGACCCTTGTGGAGAATCCTTGGGGAGCAAAAGTCCAGTGTTTCAAAGGTATGCATCGTCCTCACCTGGGACTGTCAGGACACTTTTGGTCACACATGAGAGACACTCATTCCAATAAGCCTATGACATTACTAGGAGGAAATTGGGCACTGGCTATTGGGTAACCAAAAATCCACCAATCTGCCCCACTCCAAGTCCTGGTCATTCTGCCTACAATATATACATATATATACTAATAAAAGGGTAATATGCTAATTAGACCAGGAGACCTTCCAGACATCCTTCCAGACAAAGGCAGAGGTGTTTAGGGGCAATCAGGCCAAGAGGGGAGGGGAGTTGGGGGTGATCAAGCTGGCAGGCAGAGTGGTTAGGGGCAATCAGGCAGGCAGGCAGGTGAGTGGTTAGGAGCCAGCAGTCCCGGATTGCGAGAAGGATGTCCAATTGCCGGTTTAGGCCCGATCCTTGTGGGATCAGGCCTATACCAGCAGTTGGACATCCCCCAAGGAGTCCCAGATTGGAGAAGGTGCAGGCCGGGCTAAGGGACAGCCCCCCATGCACGAATTTCATGCACTGGGCCACTAGTGTGTGTATATATCTACACACACACACACACACACACACACACACACACACACACACATACCTGGGCCAGATATATTTTAAATATATTTCTTAAAACCTGTCCTGCCGAAACCGGTTTGGCTCAGTGGATAAAGCGTCAGCCTGCGGACTGAAAGGTCCTGGGTTCTATTCTGGTCAAGGGCACGTACGTGGGTTGTGGGCACATCCCCAGTGGGGGGCGTGCAGGAGGAAGCTGATCGATGTTTCTCTCTCATCGATGTTTCTAACACTCTCTCTCCCTTCCTCTCTGTAAAAAATCAATAAAATATTAAAAAAAACAAAAAACAGTCCTGCCTTTCTGGTTCCCTGGCCTCTACCTCATCCCGTGGTGTCTTACCCGCCACAGCAGTGGGCCTCCACATTTCCTCCACCTCCTCCCCTGCCCCTTCCCCTCCGCCCAGGACTCACTGCCAGGAACACACACTGACCTTGGCCTGTCCCGTGCACAGACCTCCGATGGCTCCTGAACACCTGCAGAGCAAGAGCATGTCAACATAACATGGGGTCCTGAGCTTGCTGCCTGGCCCCACACCCCCACTTCCGGTTTCAAATTCAGGTTCCCACCTGCCTCCATGCCATGATCCATGCTGATTCTTTCACTTGGAAAACCACCTGATCTTGCCCGGCCGGTGTGGCTCAGTGGTTGAGCATCAACCTATGAACCAGGAGGTCATGGTTCGATTCCCGGTCAGGGCGCATGCCCAGGTTGCAGGCTCGATCCCCAGTGTGGGGCGTGCCCAAGGCAGCCGATCCATGATTCTTAACATAGATGTTTCTATCTCTCTCTCCCTTTCCCTTCCTCTCTGAGATCAATAAAAATATTAAAAAGAAAATCACCTCTTCTTGCTCTACCCAGCCCCCTCTTCCACACCCTTTCCCAGGGTCCCAGTCAAATGTTTTCTTCTCTGAGCAGTCCCACCCCCCCGCACCCCCTCCTCCCGGCACTGTGATTGGCAGGATCTCCTTGCACCCTGGGGATCTGACTGCCTGGATGGTGAGATCCTAGAGGGCAGGGACTTAGCCTACCCGGGGCCCACTGCGGAGCCTGGCACCGTGACTGGGCGTCTCCTGAAACCCTGGCGCGCTGGCCCCTCCTGCCCCTCCGCTGGGTTCCCAGTGGCAGGGAAAATCCCAGCCGACAGAATTTCCTGTCCTCCCGCTCCGCTCAGATCTTCTTTGTCCCAGATCCTTCCTCTCCCGGGAGCTCCTTATCTGAGGACGGTCCAGCGCAGAGCAGCCGGCCCGGAGGGGCCATCCTGCCGGTTTCCTGCCTCGGCCGCTCTGGATTCGAGTCAGAAGATCTGAGTTTGCAGCCAAGCTTTGAATCGCTTCTCAGCTCGGTGACCTTGGCCGTGGCTTTCACCTCGGCTCAGCCTTGGTTTCTTAATCTGTAAAATAAAGGGTGTTCGTGTTCAGTACAGGTTTGTGGAAAGGGAAACTGCCATTCAACCAATCTCTTCCCATGAAGAATCTTATATAAACCTGTTTTAAATACGTTTTTATTAATTTCAGAGAGAGGAAGGGAGAGGGAGTGGGAGAGAGAAACATCCATGATGAGAGAAGATCATGGATCGGCTGCCTCCTGCACGCCCCCTACTGGGGATGGAGCCCACAACCTGGGCATGTGCCCTGACCGGGAATCGAACCGTGACCTCCTGGTTCATAGGTTGACACTCAACCACGGAGCCACATGGGCTGGGGGAATCAGCATCGGACTTATAACAAAGCTCGTTAATATAGGCTTCTTTAGACACACATCAGTTACGGCAGGCGAGGTGCCTGTGCAGCGAAATTCCCCGGCTGGCCGTTGGGAGAAGAGCAGCTGCTTGGATGGGCCCTGGGGGATGACGGATGGGTTTCCAAGGAGGGACAGGTCAGGAGGTTCCCAGGGGGAGGAGAGTTGCAAAAATGTTCAGAACTTTCAAAGACGGTTCTCTTGCCAGCAGAAGTTGTTCCCCAGCGTCTCTCCTCCTGACCTCCCACCTCCCACCCCCTGCCTGCGCGGGGGCCTCGCTTCCAGAGGCAGCTGCCTCCGTTCAGCTCCTGACACCTTCAGCAGCTCCGCTAATAAATCCGTATCAGAGACGCGTCCTGCCCACGGGGACGATCTCTCCTTCCGCCACCCGTGGCTTCGCGACCTGACATTCAAGGCGGCAGCCAGTGACTGCAGCTGGTGGCAGCTCCCAAGTTTCAGCTGGTGCCGGGGAACCTGGTCTGTGCATCTCCCCCCTGGGTCACCCCCACCTAGCATTCGGGGACCAAGCAAAATGTGGGGCTTGGCCCAGCTGGTGTGGCTCGGCGGTTGAGTGTCAACCTAGGAACCAGGAGGTCACGGTTTCATTCCCGGTCAGGGCACATGCCCAGGTTACGGGCTCAATCGCTAGTAGGGGGCTTGCAGGAGGCAGCCGATCCATGGTTCTCTCTCATCATTGCTGTTTCTCTCTCTCCCTCTCCCTTCCTCTCTGAAATCCATAAAAATATATTTTAAAAATTAAAGAAATAAAGGATGTCACCATGGCGTTGGGCCTGAGCTAAGAAGGGATGGAGCAGCTAAGGTACCAGGAGGAGTAGCCCTTGGGGGTGGGAATCGGGAATGATGGTTTGGGGAGGAGGCAGCTGGATTTATGGGCCCCGAGTCCAGGGCAGAGGGCCAGGCTGGAGATATCAAGTGGGAGGCATCAGCTGGCCGGGACATTCTTTCCCCAGCTACTTCATACCTGGCAGAGGCCCCGCTGCCCCGGGGGAGGTAGATGCTTGCTCCCCTGGGTCTCCTGCCCACCTGCCCTCTCTCCTTCAGAGACAAGCAGGTGGGCAGGCTGTGGGCTCTGCCCCCACCAGTCGGGCCCCTGGGCTGGCGAGCTCTCTCTGGATTTGGGCCCCAAACAGAACTCTGATAACAGCCCGCCCCCCCCCCCCAGACCACTCAGAGCTGCCCACCCACACCGGCCAAGTGTCGCAGCAGGAATGCGATGGCAGCTGGGCCCGAGTCACAAGACAGAAACACCCAGGACACGTATGTCAGGCTGGGAAGCGCCTCCTGAGAGGGAGAAGCCCAAACAGGCCATGGGGTGTGGTGGGGTGGGCGGGGGAGGGGTGGGCGCAGAGGAAACCAGTCCTGGTGACTCACCCTGCACTTCTGTTTGGCGCAGCCCCCACGTGCTGTCACAGAAAACAAAGTCCCCAGCGGGTTTATCTCCTCCCGGAGGAGGCAAGTCAGCAGCGAGAGGTGGCAGAGGAGGGAGGCCATGTGCTCCTGCCAGGGCCAGGGTCAGCTGGGCATGGCGGACAGGGGCCCGGAGCACCTGATCCCGGGATGGAGGCTCTGGTGGGCCATGCAGGGGAGAGACCCCCACACCGTGAGGCCACGCCGCCCGGCCAGATCAGTCCCAGCCCGCATTGCCCTGGGGCTGGTGGCCACAGGGGAGGTGGAGCTCCTGCAGAAATGGGGAGGGGTAGACAAGTTACAGCAGACTGAGGCGCAGAATTTCCGGGGCGCTATGTGAACATCTCCATGGTGACGCTGAGCTGAGCGTTCAGCGGGAAGCCTGGGGGGCACGGCACATGCCCGGGTTGCAGGCTGGACCCCCAGTGTGGGGCTTGGTGGCCCCTGGAGGTGCCTGTGCACAGCCTGCCCAGCCATCCTGGGGCCCTGATGCCAGCCCCCGTTCTCCATCTGAGTGGCGGTAATTACGTCACAAGAGACGGGTTCCCGCAGCATTTGGGAGAACCCCGTGTCACACCTAAGAAAATAGGACCAGCCCGGCCGGCGTGGCTCAGCGGTTGAGCATCGACCCCAGGAACCAGGAGGTTAAGGTTCGATTCCAAGAGGCAGCCAACCCATGATTCTCTCTCATCATTGATGTTTCTCTCTCTCTCCCTCTCCCTTCCTCTCTGAAATCAATTAAAAAAAATTTTTTTTTTTTTTTTAAAAAGGAGCCCTAACCAGTTTGGCTCAGTGGATAGAGCGTCAGCCTTTGGACTGAAGGGCCCCAGGTTCGATTCCGGTCAAGGGCATGTACCTTGGTTGCGGGCACATCCCCAGTAGGAGGTGTGCAGGAGGCAGCTGATCGATGTTTCTCTCTCATCGATGTTTCTAACTCTCTATCCCTCTCCCTTCCTCTCTGAAATCAATAAAAAAAATTTTTTTTTTTTTAAAGGAAATTGCTGGGTTGTCCAGCTGTCTGCCTAACAGTTGAGCCTGGCAGGGTGAAGACAGAAGTGGGGGGAACACCAGGCCCAGAGTGGGGGGAGGGGTGTCACCACAGCTCCTGGACGCCCCGGGGAGGGCCTGTGGGGCTGAGTGTGTGCTGGGTAAGGGGCCGGTCCCCAGGACCTGGAACCCAGGCCTGAGACCGAGAGACGACAGCTCCACGACCGTTGGGACTTGGGATTGGACTCAGCTGCCCCTGACCACAGCCGACCACAGCCACTCATAGAGGTTTCGGTTCCTCACAGACCCCGGCTGGAGCAGACCGGGCTGGGTGGCTGTGGGAGGGGCACGGGGGAGCCAGGCTCCCCGGAGCTCCGGGTTCTGCCATCCTCAGGCGCCCCGCGGCTGCCCCTGGCCGGGCCTCACTTCTGCACTGAGGCAGGAGGAGCAGGAAGAGCAGGAGACAGGGTGGTGACCATGTCTGGAGCCGGTCCTTCCCCTGAAGCCGGCACGCTGCCACGTGCCACTCACTAGTGAACTCGGTCACGTGAGGTGCCAGCTGCCGGGGAAACTGGGGAGTGGGGCGGCCCACAACCAAGTCCAGGTGGTGAGGCAGAGCGGGGAGGGGGGGCTGGCTCCCAGGCTGGGACCTGCCACCCCACCTCTCCTTGGCCACTCTACAGTGGGGTGACTCACACCACCACGGGGCTTCACAGGTCACCACAGGGCCTCTTAGTCCTCCCTGCCCCAGGCCCTGGCCCAAAAAGCCCAGGACACTTCCCGAGAGGCTGTGCCCTGGGGAGAGAGGCGCTGAGGGACACACCCGTGCCCAGAGCCTTGGTGTCTGTGACATCCCCTGACCACCCACTGGTGCTTTTAAGAATCAAATGAGGCCCGGCCAGTGTCGCTCAGTGGTTGAGCTTCGACCTATGAACCAGGAGGTCATGGTCCAATTCCCGGTCAGGGCACAGGCCCAGGTTGCAGGCTGGATCCCCAGTGTGGGGCGTGCAGGAGGCAGCCGATGGATGATTCTCATCATGGATGCTTCTATCTCTCTCTCCCTCTCCCTTCCTCTCTGAAATCAGTAAAAATTAAACAATTCAAAATAAAAAAGAATCACATGAGGACAGGACCATGGGCAGAATGGAAGGGTAAAAGCCTGGCAGACGTGACAGACGCTCAATCCTGGCTTGCTTTCTCCATGTTCCTCATACTCACTCAATCCAGGCCTCATCCCCCTGTGCCCAGGATCTGCGCCCGCGTCCTCCTCACGTCTGCTGCTTCCAGTGGGTGCTGGTGTCCCCTTCGAGCAGTTCCTGGACCCTCTGGGCTGGGGTCTCTGTCCCCACAGCCTCCGCCCTGCACACCGGCCCAGCCTCCATGCCTGGCGGTGACGGGGCCCCCGCCGTGTCCTCGGCTGCGTGGCGTTTGACCTTGGCCGCCCGTGGGCCTCTCTCGGTCAGCACTTTTTTACCTGTCAAGAGGAGATAATAATGTTACCTCCACTCAGGCAGGGCCGGGAGGGAAGGCAAACAAAAGTCCCAGCGCTTGGCCAACCTAAACAGCCCTGGAAATGCTTCGTAATCAAAACGCCTTTTCCCCCTTTTGAAAGCAGAAATGGAGGGAGGATGTAGAGCACCGAGAGAGGGCAACGCGGTCACAGCTGAGGGGGCGGGGTGGAGAGAGGACGAGGGAGAGCAGGGCCTTTCCTACAGGCACTTAGCAGGGGGCTGGGGGCGGCCCCCTGGGAGGCTGGGAGGTGCATCTGAGGTGACTGCAGGCTGAGGGTGTGTGGGCATCCACCTGGTCCTGAGTGATTTGCAGCCCTCCCCAGACCTGTCAATCAGACACTCGGGGGCACGCCCAGCACGCTGTGGTGAATGAGACCCTCCCGGGGACCCTGCTGCACCCTCAGACACAGAGAAGGAAGGAGACCGTGGCAGGTAAACTTCTCCCTCTCAGGGCTCTGCCCCTGAGAGAAACTTTCTTTAAAAAAAAAACAAAACATTTTTTATTGATTTCAGAAACAGGAAGAGAGGGA
Source organism: Ia io (assembly GCA_025583905.1). NCBI lineage: Eukaryota > Metazoa > Chordata > Mammalia > Chiroptera > Vespertilionidae > Ia > Ia io. Next base: position 20,303,425 of record JAJQQW010000024.1, read on the forward strand.
TAAATAGAAACATCAATGATGAGAAAGAACCATGGACCGGCTGCCTCCTGCACGCCCCACACTGGGGATGGAGCCCGCAACCCGGGCATGTGCCCTTGACCAGAATCAAACCCTGACCTCCTGGTTCAGAGGTCGATGCTCCACCACTGAGCCACACCGGCAGGGCAGGGAATCTTTCTTGATTTACATTTTCACACAGTTAGGACCACATCCCTCTACACCCCGCTCAGCACTCCTGGGGACCCCTTCCTCTGTTCTCTGCCAGCTGGTGGCCCTGACACCAGGCCGGGAGGGTTCGAGCCCATGGAGACAGGACGGGCTGGGAAATCCGGAAGGCGGGGTGCCGATTTAGACAGAGGCTTTGCTCAGGGTCCAGGATGGCAGCGTGCTGGAGGAGGCACCGACCAGGACAGCGCTGCTGGCCCAGTCCAGGAGACGGCCCTTCCTGGGGACCGTTGGCGCCTTCCTTTGCTAGTCACTCGGGTCCTGATGAAGGTGCTCCATGCAGGGCAGGGGCCTCAGGGCCCTTCCATAAAAGGGGGGCTCCCCTCGAAGACTCCCAGACCTTCTTCAGGGCCTCCCGATTCCCCACCTGCCACCCCAGCGCTGAGCTGGGTTGGGTGTGGCATAGTGGGATGCTCCTGTGATTTGGCCCCGAGGCCCAGACAGGCCTGGGTGCCGTCCGCCACCCAGCTCTGCCCGCTGTGGAGGCCACGTCTGCTAATGAGCCAGTTGCCAAGGAGCGGCTCCCGGCAGCTGCCCTGGCCCGGCCAGGTGTGCATGGCCCGGGGCGGGCAGACAGCTGGGCAGGCCGAGCGCCACTTGTAAAGGGTAATAACCCGGTGCGGCAGGGTAATCGCCTCTTCCCAGCAGGCAGACGTGATCTCATTAGCCATCATACAGGAGGGCGGTCAGGGGAGGTCTCCCCGCTCCCTCAAAGGGGAGGTGCTCCACGCCAGGGAAGGGCCGCTGTCTGCTCCAGGTACAGATGGGACCGAGCTCTGAGTGTGGAGGGGTCGGCACAGAGACTGGGCATCGTGGCCAAGAAGATGGACTCGCGGGCAGTGCTCCCTGGGCTAGCAGGCCCATGCCTGGCTCCTCCCAGGCCAGGCTCACTTCCACCTCCATGCTGGAACTCGGGCTGTGTCCCCTCCTACGGGGGCCAGATGAGCCCCCCTCTCCTGGGAAGAGCTGTGGCCCAGGCCATCCTGTCACCCTCTCTCTTCTCTCTGAGCTCCCGTTCTTCTGTCACCTGCACCCCCAGGGTTGGAGGAAAGAGCTGCCAACACCTGACAGCACAGGAAGGCCTCAGAGCTGCAGATTCTATGCTTGCCTGGGCTACACGGTGGCCAGTGTCTGCTACGAGGCCTAATTCTAGTTTCCTCGCCTCGGTCATCCTTCCCAGCGGTCAGGAACCTGTTTCTGATGCAATGCCGCTTTGGAGATCCTGGTAGGAGCTGCTCCCCAGAAAGATATCCGTGCCAATAAATGTTTTCAATGGTCATGGGTTCTCTGAAGTCCATCCAGGGATCATCCATGGCTTCCCTGGTGCCCATCAGCATCATCCAGGGCTTGTCCAAAAGACAGATGTCCAGCCCGGCTGGTGTGGCTCAGTGGTTGAGCGTCGACCCATGAACCAGGAGGTCATGGTTCGATTCCTGGTCATGGCCCATGCCTGGGTTGTGGGCTCCATCCCCAGTAGGGGGCGTGCAGGAGGCAGCCGATCCATGATTCTCTCTCATCATGGATGTTTCTATCCTTCTCCCTCTCTCCCTACTTCTCTCTCTAAAGTCAATAATAAAGTCTCTTTAAACAAAGCTAAAAAAACTACGTGAGTTTTCTCAAGGAGAAGTCTGGGAAAAATCCAACCAAATCAACGTAGGGAGATGCTATTTCTTCTTCTACCGCCGATGGGTTCAAGCAATGGCTGCCTTGCGATGTGATGGGATCCCACCTGCTCTTCTCCATGATGCCACCATTGGGAAGGGTCATCACAGGTAGGGGTCAGCACGAGGCCCCTGGCCTCCCGCCCAGGCTCCAGCGGCTGTGTGCATTTTCATCACCAGGCCTCTGTGTTAGCTGGTTTGCATTTGGAATGCTAATCTGATTGATTAGGTAACTTTTACTCTCATTACAGTGGTAGGGTTTGTTCTCAATCTGCAACCATTTGATCTTCCGTCTCATTAATTGTTCGAAGGTCTTTATAAATATGCAGGTCGGGAAGGGAACGAGAGGTGATTTGACCTTGGAGCAACACGTATGAAGTAGGCATGCGTGCCCCCAGCCTCCCGCTTCTCCTTCTCATGCAGATGCAAACATCGGGATGGCCCCAAATCAGGCTGCCTTGGGAGACCTGCAATCCTGCAGCCAGTTCAGTTACAGCCTCTGATGAACCACAGAAGTTGAATAATCGTCATGTGAGTGGCTTGATGCCAATTTTCATGTCAATCAAAGAGTGGCTGTCAAACCTGCCAGAAACAGCCCACTGATGAAAAATCCTCAACAAGGTCCATCATAAAAAAAGAAAGGGTTAAATGTCGCCTGTCTTGACTTTTACAAGAAACACTCGTTTTTCGGATAAATGGCCTTCTGAATATAGCTCACTTCTTCCATTTGAGAAATATTGGTGAGCCTGGCCGGTGTGGCTCGGTGGTTGAGCGTTGACCTGTGAACCAGGAGGCCACGGTTGCATTCCCGGTCAGGGCACATGCCCGGGTTGTGGGCTCCATCCCCAGTAAGATTTCCGAAGGCCATCTGTCTTGAAGAAGGCTCAGCTTCATCATCCTCCAAGGGGGAGCCAAGGACACTCTTTGACTTGGGCCAGTAAGTATTTAAGGGAATGTCCTGAAGGGGGCAGTTGGCCACTAAAGCAGCCACTGTCCGGCTCAGCAACTTCATGCCCGGCACCCAGGCTGTCGGAGCTGGTGGGGAGAGGTCACGGCTGGAGGAGAGACTATGTTCCTGGCCAGGGCCAGGCGGGAGTTTTGGCTCCTAGCCTCTGACATCGGTTACTCATCTTTTCCATGCCAAGAGCCTGCGAGGAAGGGCATGCGAGATGAAGATGGGGGGAGGGGGTGTCTTCCTCCAGTTGCCTTTTTCAGAAGCAGGAGAGGGGGATACACGGTTATTATTCCTTTTTTTTTTGTTGTTGTTAACCCTCACCGGAGGATATTTTTCCATTGATTTTTAGAGAGAGTGGAAAGGAGAGGGAGAGACAGAGAGAAAGAGAGAGAGAGAAACATCAATGTGAGAGCGACACATCAATTGGTTGCCTTCCGCACCCACCTGACCAGGGCCGGGGATTGAGCCTGCAACTATGGTATGATCCCTTGACCAGAATTAAACTCAGGGCACTTCAATCCTTGGGCCAATGCCCTATCCACTGAGCCAAACTGGCCAGGGCGGCTGTTACTGCTTTTGATCTTTACATGTAGAGCAAATGACAGCAGGATCATTTTAATAGTTAATCAGCAGTTCTCACATTCCTTTTTGTATTCAAGCTCCAGTGAGAGAACTCCTGGCAAAAAAAAAAAAAAAAAAAAAGATCAACTCCATAGATGCTTGAGTGAGGGAAAAAAAACACAGTGACACAGTTTTTCCATTGCAAGTCACAAAGATATGATCTTGTGTGAGTCCAGGGAGATGCTTAGGAGCCGTGATAGTCAAGGGGGGCAAGACCAAAGTTGGCACGTGTCCACTAATGACAAGTGGGGGGAAAGGGCGCCGTGTTTGTCAACAAGGATCAGGTGCAGCCTCAGAGCCATGGCACCGGGGCGGGGGCCTCTCCTCCAAACGCTAAGCTAGGTGTTAAATTGTTCTTGGGAATTTTAATCAGCAATCTGGACCAGTAGCTCCTGGAGGAGGCGGCATTCCCGGGGACCAGCCGAGTGTTTCTCGAACGACTGGTGCCAGGCCCCCTCCTGCGACAGACACGGGGCCACCTCTCCCGCTGCCTTGGGTGACCCGTCCGAAGGCGACCTCTGATGGGTGGGTTTGGAACGTTCTCTAAGACAGGAGGGTGGGCCCTGGCCGGTTGCTCAGTGGTTAGCGTGTCGGCCCTCGGACTAAAGAGTCTCGGGTTCGATTTCCAGTCAAGGGCACGTATACTTCGGTTGCAGGTTCGATCCCTGGGCCTGGTTGGGGCGTGTGCGGGAGGCAACCAGTCGATGTCTCTCTCTCTCTCTCTCTGTCTCTCCCTCTTCTCCCTCCCTTCTAATCTCTAAAGATCAATAGAAAAAATATCCTGGGCTGAGGATTCAAACAAAACAAAACAAAAAGAGGACAGGAGGTGGGGAAGGAGTGAGTGCCACTCAATCCCACTTTGCCTTAGGAAAAAGGACAGGCATTTCCTACTCCAGAAATGAACTGAGTGATTATTATACATATTTAAATGAACCCCATTAATGCACACAGCCCAACTCCAAACAAGATACCCTGAGAACTTAGGACATTAAACCTCATCCACCCGCTCGGGTCCCCAGCGTGACTCCCTCTCTCCCCGCCCGCCACCGCACCCACAGGAGTGACAGCTCCCTTCCTTCCTGGGCTGGTTGTGCAGAGGGAAGGTGTCTCAAAGGACTCAGCCCTGAACTTTTCCTTTCCTCAAATCCTCACACCCAACCTTCTCCCTGGTGGTCAGCCAGAGGCAGCCGCACCCTCATTGCTTTCAGAAGAAGGAAAGTTCGAGAGAGAATAAAAAAACAACAAACAGGCAATGTGCTTAAAAAAAAAAAATCCACAATGGCCTGGCCGGTGTTGCTCAGTCAGCATCAACCTATGAACCAGGAGGTCACGGTTTGATTCCTGGTCAAGGGCACATGCCCAGGTTGCGGGCTAGATCCCCAGTAGGGGGCGTGCAGGAGGCAGCCGATCCATGATTCCCTCTCATCATTGATGTTTCTCTCTCACTCTCTCTCCCCCTTCCTCTCTCTGAAATCAATAAGAACGTATTTTTTAAAAAAGATCCAAGATGGATTTTACAAATAAAAAAAGAAACCCTTACCGAGACCGGTTTGGCTCAGTGGATAGAGCGTCGGCCTGCGGACTGAAGGGTCTCGGGTTCGATTCCGGTCAAGGGCATGTGCCTTGGTTGCGGGCACATCCCCAGTAGGGGTTGTGCAAGAGGCAGCTGATCGATGTTTCTCTATCATCAATGTTTCTAGCTCTCTATCCCTCTCTCTTCCTTTCTGTAAAAAATCAATAAAATATATTAAAAAAAAAAAAAAAAAGAAACCCTAGAAGAGTGTAGAGTTTGTATCTTGAGAATAGGGTAGAGGGAAAACAGAGCACCCTCTTCTCCTGGGGTGGGGTGTAGGGGTGCATTTGGGCTGAGGGAGGGGGAGGAGCAGGATGGGTGAAGCTTTGGGGAGGCGGGGGGGGGGCGCTGAGGGCAGAGACTTGAGGAGAGCATGGAGCTGGAAGGAGATAAGATACAATAGAGGATGCTAGTTAAAACTGAATTTCAGGTAAACAATGAATACTTGTTAAGTGTAAATCTGTCTCAAGTATTCCTATATTGCTATAGATGAGGACCCCCTCCCCATAAATTTTGGGTGAAACTGAACCAAGGTGAAGCCCCTCCCCACCCCCCACTCCATGGCTACAATGATATTCCATCCCCTTGTTCCCAAGAGACTGGGGTGCCCCTGCAATCCGAAACCATCATCCCAATGTCCTAGTTTTATGGGAGAAACACCTGAGACCCCGAGGCCTGGATGAATGGCCCGGCGTCTCTTCAGTTGCCCACCTGGGGAGGGGCAGGTCTGGGTTCCCACGGAGACACAGGGGGGCTGCTGCTGTGGCCCCTGGAGGAGGCTGGGGTGCGGCCGTGTCTCCCTGTGCCTGAGCCCAGCTCGGGGTCCTCGGGCTCTTGCTGCTCAGATGAACACACTCGGGCATCACTGTATGTCCCTGCCCTGCCCAGTGGACCACAGTGTCAGGTTCCTTTTCACTCTTCCGCCTTTGGAAGTATCACCTATGGAGACATTTGACACTCGGTTGGACTGTTGGATCTGAGGTAGGTGCCAGTCCCTATGACCTCTCAACTAGAAGCGTCTAGGTCATGACCCTACCCACTCAGGTGGTGGAAGTCCCAAGTCGAAATGTAGGGGGCGTGCAGGAGGCAGCTGATCCATGATTCTCTCTCACCATCGATGTTTCTCTCTCTCTCTCTCCCTCTCCCTTCCTCTCTGAAATCAATAAAATAATTTATGTTTTAAAAATGTATCGCTGAGACTCTGTGCAAAGGGATGAAAAACCTCACTTCAAACAGGCTTAGGCCAAACAGAATAATAATAATAATTCCCATCAGACATGTCTGTGTGGTGGGAACCACTCCGACCTCTCTTTCATAGATGAGAAGATTGAGGCAGAATGTGGTTGGAACGCTTGCCCAGGCTCACAGGGCCGATGACAGAGCTGGGAGGGGACCCAGACGGCTTGGCGCTCTCACCTGGGGCCAGCGGCGGTGACACCCTCCGCCCCCTGGGGAGCTTGTTAAAAATGCAGAGCCTCAGGCCCCTCCTGACTCCTGCTCAGGTTCTGCTTCGATTTCTAACAAGGTCCCAGGTGACTCAGCGTCGCGCTCTGGGCTGAGACGGGAGCCCTGGAGAACTGCTTATGTTCTATCTGGGTTTCTCAGCCCTTGCGACGGACGGGCAGGAGCAAGGCTGGCTGGAGTCCTTTTGTTTCCTGCTGTATATCTAGCACCTAGAACAGGGACTGGCGTGTAGTGTTTACTGAGTGAGTGAATGGATGGATGAATGAATGAATAGACCAATGAATGAATGGATGAATGGATAAATGAATGAATGAATTTGGGTACCTCTGAGTTAGGTTCTAGGCTCAGAGCTGCCTTGCTGGAAGGTAGGGAGGGAGCGAAAGATGCCTCTGCCATGGGGATTGCCCATCATTTGGAATTATTCATGTCCCTCCTTAGTAGAAGTAACGAACAGTGATCACATTGGCCCAGTGTTGGCTCACATCATCAAAACGCCTGAAACAGCCCGGCCAGCATGGCTCAGTGGTTGAGCATCAACCTATGCACCAGGAGGTCACAGTTCAATTCCTGTTCAGGGCATAAGCCTGGGTTGCACTGCGGCTCGATCCCCAGTAGGGGGCGTGCAGGAGGCAGCTGATCCATGATTCTCATCATTGATGTTTCTCTCTCTCTCCCTCCCTCTCCCTGCCTCTCTGAAATCAGTAAAAATATTTTTAAAAAACAACAACAAAAAATGCCTGAAATCTCCCAGGAAACAGCCTCTCTCCGTGTCCTCCTCTGTTAGTCAAACCTTCCTCACCTTGAGCCCCGGGCTGTTTTTCTGCCCCTCACATGTCAGCCACAAGGCACACCCCTGGGGGGGAATCTCAGCCCATTTTCCCAGCCTCTGTGGAGGTTTTATTTCTGTTCCATGAAAAACCCTCAAAGGCCCCTCTCTGAGCTTTGAGGGAGGCGCAGAGCATTTGAAACATTTAACGGGAATTGTTATGTGTGTGTGTTAGAGGAGGAATTATTCTCTGCCCAGTCTGGGGCTGGCCTGAAGGAGACGGCCAGACACCCAGGTAGAAAGAGCTCCCTGCTGCTGCTCTGGGGAAAATCAAAGCGAAGCCGGCCGCTCTCGCCCCCCACATGCCTGGGCTGACCCCCGCCTTTCATGTGCAGTGGCCACGGGAGGAGAGGAGGCAGAAAACCAGCACAAACCCCCAAAGTAAAGGCTCCAAATGAAACCGTTTCATGAGGACAATACTCTCTCTTCTTTCACCTCTCCCTGAGAACAAATGGAAGTCTTTTTTCGGGGGAAAGTGGATTCGGGCTTTCATCCTCAGCGGCCTTTATTTTGGGTGCCTCTCCCCGGTACCTCCTTTCTTCATTTCAGATCTCACAGGCCGGGGGAGGACAGAAGTCGCCCACCGGCCCCAGGTGGGGATCTATGGCCTGGGTGTGGGGACACTTGGTCTTGGGGGTTTGGGGGATGAGGAAGGGTCTGCTTTTATCCAGGCAGCACAGGATAATATAAGTCCAGAAAAATCATGGTTATGTCAGATGGAAACATTTTCCTCCCCTTCCCTTTTTTTTCAAAAAAGTAGCAAAAGCTCATTTCTGAAGTGACGTCTCATTCAGAGTTCTAATATATAAAACAGACAGGAACCGAGCCACCTGGTGGCAGTTGGGGTGCATGGATGGGGTTGGGGCAAGGGGCAGCAAGCCCGCCTGATTCCTCCTCTCGCCCCTTCATGGCACCCCAGGGTTCTAGGAACCCCAGTTTGAGCATCACTCCGAAGGCCTACTCCTCTTTAGACCCCTTTCCAAAGTGGGAATGGATCTGTCAGCAGGAAGCCCAGCCCTCCAGGTGCCAAGGAGCCTGGTGCAGGCCCCTGAAGTTAGTAACCTGGGGCAGCATCCCAGGGTGGGGCAGTAGGGGTCTGGCCTAGGGGAGACAAAAGCTCAGCAAGCCGGGCTGACCTGCAGGCCCGGGGAGGGTGGGTGCAGACGGGGAGGGTGGGTGCAGGCCCGCAGAGGCTCCCCGGCAGCTGGGTTCCCAGTTCTCTGCATCCCTGTCACACTACTCCTCCCCTGCTGCCCCCCCGCCCCCCCCACACACACACTCTGACAGGCCCTCACACAGAGGTGGCTGCTGTCTCAATGCCCCGCCCCCTCGCACACGAGGCCCCAGGCTGGCACACCCCGCAATTAGGGCTGCTGTTTCCCTGGCTCTCCAGCGCGCCTGCCTGCCTCGCCTCCCCACTCCCAGGCTAATTGCTGGGTTCGCCCTTCACCGTTTCCCGTTTCCCCGCAGGAACATGAAGGCCCGGCCCCCTCAGGCCCGCGCTGGCTGTTCCAGGAGCTGCAGAGGCAAGAAAGGAAGAAACCAAGATGGTTTCAGCAAAGCATTTCTCTGAGCCCGGGAGAAGGGATCGTTTGTGGGCCGGCCACCCACACTTCCTTTAGGACCCGGGATTCTGTTAAAATGCAGACTCTGCGCCCTAGCTGGTGTGGCTCAGTGGATAAGAGCGTGAGCCCTCGGACGGAAGGGTTCTGGGTTCGATTCCGGTCAAGGGCACGTACCTCGGTTGCAGGCTCTATCCCTGGCCCTGGTCTGGGTACGTGCAGGAGGCAACTAATGGATGTGTCTCTCATCGATGTTTCCCTCTCTGTCTCTCCCACTCTCTCTAAAGATCAATGGAAAAATATCCACGGGTGAGGATTAACAACAACAAAAAATAGCAATAAGAGCACAGACTCTGGTCCACGGGCCCAGGGTGGGGCTGGAGGCTTCGCATGTCTGACCGGCTGCTGGTGACAGGGTGCGGGCCTCAGTGTGAGGATGAGGGGCGTGGGAAGAGCACAGGGGACCTTGGGAAGCCAGGACTTGCTGGTCAACTTGGAGCAGGGCCTTCCTGGCTGCGGTGAGGACCGGGAAGGGGGTGGGCTTGATTCTCCGCCAAAAAGCTGCCGCCAGGAGGCTCCCAGGAGCCTCTTCCCAACCTGCTGAGAAAGGGTCCCTCTCTTCTGACAGGTGAGGAGGGGTGTGATTTTTTAAATATATATATATTTTTATTACTTTCAGAGAGGAAGGGAGAGGGAGAGAGAGAGAAACATCAGTGATGAGAGAGAATCATGGATGGGCTGCCTCCTGCACGCCCCCTACTTGAATCGAGTCTGCAACCCGGGCATGAGCCCTGAGCGGGATTCGAACCGTGACCTCCAGGTTCATAGGTCGATGCTCAATACTGACCCACGATAGCCGGGCGAGGGGGTGTGATTTTGAACACAGTGGCCCTGAGCCTATCTGAGGGTCCCAGGTGGACTTTGAGAAGATGGCTTATTTATGATCCAAATATAAATAAACCCTTTATTAAAAAAGGGAAAGAGGTCATTTCCGAATGTGACCAGAATATGAGCCTCTCTGGGATGGGTCTTGCTCTTCCTTTGCTCGGCCCCTGGGAGCTGCGAGGCAGCCGCCATGGGGCACCGTGGGCTGTGGCAGTGTCAGACAGGAGACAAACTCTGGGCTGCGAGCTCTTAACCAGCTTCGTCCTTTAGAGCACCCACAGGGCTTTGCCATGGCCTATCCCCTTGGCAATGGGGTGCCTTCCTGGCCCCTCGCCCTGTTCTAGGGAAGGAAGATGGAGGTTGTCACAGACTGCTAAGCCCTCCAACCAGAGAAAGTGACTACACGTGCTGTGGGCCCCCACGGCTCTATGGGGTCCCTGCCATGGGAAAGTTACCAGAAGCCCCCCAAGCCTGGCGGGGAGCACTAGCAGGTTCTGCTCGGGCAGGGACAGGTGAAGTGAGCCACGATTGTTCTCATTTTCCAAATTTTCCATTTTAACTGGACTCCCAGGGGTTAAATCTGCCCTTCACCTGGCAAAGGGGCCTGTTGCCCGAGCTGGCCAGGCTGGTCTCCCCCTCCTTGCCAGGGCCTGCCCTGCGGGTGGCCTCTTGGTCTAACCCAGACAGAGGTGGGGGTGGAGGGAGAGAAACCGAGCCAGGAAGCGGCAGAAATAGCTTTCAGGGGGCGGAGGGCGTGGTGCCGCTGGAGGCCGCACACCCACGCGGGGCTGGGCGTGGTGGCTCCGTCCTCCCAGGCTGAGGGGATTTCTCAGATGCAGGCGCTTGCCCCAGGAGCCTGGGCTCAGGGAGGTCCCCACCCCACCTCAGCCTGTTTCCTTTCACTGTTCTCCACCTAACCGCTGGGAGGGGACAGCAGCGTCCTGCTGGGGTGCTGCTTGAGAAGGTGGAATGGACCAGAATGTTCTATTTTTAGCCCATGTGGTGGCTTAGGGGACAGAGAGCCGGGCAGGGTCCCCCTTGCCACACACACTGTCCTGAGCCGGGTGATACCCACCTAGCTGGGTCCTGAGGATGAATCCAGGGCCCCCCATGGATGCCCCTCCTCCTCATGGCTAGGAGATCACAGGTCCCTACCTAAGGGTGACCCCGCCTCACTGTGTCACCCCTGGAGGGCTGGCAACTGTCTCCCTAGCACTGGCTGGAGGTTGGCACGACCTCCCGGGGAGCTGCTGTTTGGGGTCAAATCGGTTCTAGGGGTTCAGTGTGGGGTGCAGGGTAGGTTGTTGGAGAAAACTCCAGTCCTGCCTTTTTCTGTTGTTAATCTTCACCCAAGGATATTTTTCCATTGATTTTTTAGAGAGAGTGGAAGAGAGAGGGAAAGACAGAGAGAAACATCGATGTGAGAGAAATATACCAATGGGTTGCCATCCGGGCCGGGGAGGAGACTGCAACCAAGATACATGCCCTTGACCCGAATCGAACCCGGGACCCTTTGGTCTGTAGGCAGATGCTCTATCCACTAAGTCAAACCGGCTAGGGCCAGTCCTACCTTTTGATGCCACATTAATCTGGTCCCCTGCCTCCCTCGGGTGGGCCAACTGCCTTCTCGCCCACGTCTTGTCACCTGCTGCCACAGCCCCAATCTCCTTATCGGACAAGTCGGGAAAGGCTGAGTCATACCTGTGTAGGGAGGCCGCTGAGAAAAGTGTCTGGCCCTGCTGGTATATGGCGTCACCAGATAACACAGGTTTGGAGCCACTGAACCCACAGCGAGGTGACTTGCCCAAGGTCACGTAGCCAGCAGGGAGCTGGTCACACTCCAGGAAGCCTGCAGGAAATAGATGGGACAGAGCAGCATTGGTTTCCAGCCTCCCTCCAGCGCAAGTGGGCTGAAGTCGACCACACCACTCAGAAATCGATACGCAGGAGGCTGTTAAAAACCACCTCCCCATCGAGCCTGCCGCTGGCCAGGAGCCGAGGGATGCTCGCTTCATGGCCTGGGCAGGAAACTTAGGACACTTAGGGCTGGTCCCCACCAAGTGTGTGGGGTTCAGACAGACCAGGAGGAGGCAGGGCTGGGCCTGCAAGGTTACGCACATACCTCTCAGCTCCCTCCTTAGCACTGAGCATTCCCGGGGAGAGGGGGGCGCCACCTTCCCCTGGGACTTGGCTAAGGCAGAGCAAGGCCCAGGCTAGGGGCCAGACCCGCAGGCCAATTTGGCACTTGACCTGAGCTACGAAATCCCAGCTCCCTGGGCAGGGAGGGCGCTGCTAAAGCAGCTGGGCCCACTTGGGGGCAAGGGAGCCACCGCCTCCACCCAGCCCTGCCGTCCATCCTCCATCCGAGGCCCCATGGTGGGTGTCGGCGACTCAGGAAGTTCTGGTTTCTGTGAGATTCTTGAGCCTTGAGCGACCTGCTCCTGAAACAATGACAGCCTTGGAACAAGGCTTCCCCATCGCAGGCCTGGCCAGGACGCAGCCGAACGGAAAATGAGGCTGAGACGGAAAGGTCAAGTGCTGGGCTTCCTGGGCCCTGGGCAGGTGGCTGCTGGGCCAGAGGGCCAAGTGGCATGGCCTGCGGGCACAGGTGAGTGGCAGTGACCCACAGATCAGCCTGGGCCCTCGCTCTGACCCAGAGCAGACGGCACCCCTGCCTGGCGGGGGCCCCACCACTGCCCCGGGCCCTCGGCCAGCAGCCATTCAGTGTGTTCAAGTCAGATTTGCCCCGAGCCCCGGGCTGCCCGCAGATGCCGATGCAGGACGGACGGGGGAGTGGAGCCCAGGTGGCGGGAGGGAAGGTGGACCCGAGTCACCGCCTTGGGCGAAATGACGGTCCTCACGTAAGGAGCCACACTTATAAAGCCAGCACTAGCAGAGCCCTTCTCACGCCAGGAAGTGCATTTGCTATTACCCCTTGCATGAGCTCTGCCATGTGAGTACCACCAGCCCATTTTACAGGTCAGGAAACTGAGGCTTCCATGATCGTGTGTAGAGCAGGCTGTGATGCCCGTCCACCTCTCCTGCCACCCGGGGGAAGTTGCTCCCTCCCCTGCGGGCACAGCCCAGAAGTGCCAGGGGGAGTCTGTGCCCCCAGGGGCCTCTCAGCCCCCAGGGATGGGTGCCTGGGGATACATCCTCACTGCAAGCCTGGCTCCCTCATCTCTCCAGGGCCCAGCCACCCAAGCCCATCCCTGGCAGTGGGAACCCCATTTCAGCCCTATTCATGGCCTTCCTCCCTCCCCCATCTTCCTTCTCCACCCCTGCCCTATGCTTCCTGGAGTCACCCCACAAATAGATTAGGGTCTGCTTTGGGGGACACCCACAGGAAGACAGAGAGGAACGGCATCCTCAGCAGGATGGTGGTGATGGTGGTGATGCTCAGACACCAGGGCCCAATTCGGAGTCCGACAGGGACGAGGGAAGCTGCCGCCATGCACAGGGACAACCTTTCACCTGCTGAAGGGGGCACAGACGTTGCATGGAACTGCCATGTTCAGGATGCTGTGGGCTCAGTAACCGGAAGTCCCGCTGAGAGTGGTCTAAGCCGATGCCACTGGAGCCCGGCGAGGGGCTGCAGGTGGGTTTGCCCGCAGCTCCTGCTCTGGTCCGTGGCTCCTCCGAGGGGCCCCTTCCCCCGGGAGTGTAGCCGATGGTTATGACAGTTCTGGCCACACATCCACGCTGGACACTGTCCAGAGAGCATCGCTCCTGGGGGCTCAACCGGGGCCCTGCCAAGAGACCATGAAGACAGCCCGGGTGCTTGCGAGGGAACTCAGTGTCTCTGGCTGCGCGCAAAGGCGAGGCGGTGACAAAAGCCATGGACAGGCCGCACGGAAAAGCTCAGAAACAGCCAATCCTCTCAGGACCTTTCTGGGGACAGGGAACCACGGGCTGTGGTTTAACTGTGTGTAAACAGCATCAAGCCGTATTACATGAGTAAACATGCTAATGTGAGGAGCGGATCTGAACGGAAGAGTGTTCCGGGGCCTTCTCCAACGAGCTGGGTGTCCTGCCCACGGGGCCGCGGGCGCCTGGCTTTGGCCTGGCTGCTCGCCTGTGTCCTTGCACAGCTGAGCTGGGGGCCAGGGCGGGAGCAGCCGTTTCAGGCCGGTGTGCAGGGCGCACGGGCTGCGCTGTCCTGGACACGCCTTTGCTTCCCCCTCGGGGGGCCGGGGGGCAGGGGGGTCCTGATGGCACAGGACACATTTCTATCCCTTCCTCTATCCCAGCCAAGACTTTCAGGCCTCAGCTCCCCCTTTAAAGAGTTTCCAGCTCCCTGTCCTCCCAGATTGAAAAATGCTTGGAAATGTGGGAGCAACTCAAGGCTGGAGTCCTAAGTCACCACTTCCTCAGGGAGGGGGCGGCCGTGGGTGACCCTGCAGCTGTGTGACCTTGAGCGAGGTAGTTCATTCATCCTGTGGGTCACCAGGCTGCCCTGAGAGCCTGGGAGAGGATGGTGAGATGAGATCAGAGAGCGTGCCCTTGACCTGCATGGCTCAGGGTCTAGCTGGAGGCAGAAACGGTCCTCGCTTGGCAGAAGGGGTGAGGCGTTCTCTGGGGTCCTAAACCCGCTCACGAGGGCTCTTAATCACCTTCCAAAGGCCCCACCTCCAAAGAGCATCACATTGGGGACTAGGTTTTAACATATGAGTTTGGGGAGGTCGGGAGGGGAGCACAAACATGGAGTCCATAGCACCCTTCATTCCAGACCTACTTTCTCTGACGTGACAAGCCACACACCAGTGCTCCTCTAGTGTCAGGCGGCCAAGATTATATAGATTATTCCCTATAGCTGGTAGCAAGACAAACATCCCACCCCTGGCAGTGACAGTTGAGACGCTGCGTGTGACTGGACTGAACCCTGGCAATCTCTGCAGAACCCCAATGCCCTCGGTCCCCTCCGCTTTGGCGCCCCCTGCAGGCTCAGTTTCCCACGGGCGCTGTCCTGAGACCTCCCTGGGAAGCACTGGGAGGTAATGGCCCTCATTCTGACATCAGATCTATGCTTTCTCACTTCCCCGTCATGAGCACAGGTGCCCTTTGCCCCCTGACCATGCGATGACCACTTACTCCAGCCACAGCCCGCCCAGGGCCCCTCAGCGGGAAATGGCGGTTTGCCAAAGGAGAACAGAGAAGAAGGCTCCTGGGAACCTCCTCCCTGCTCCTGGCCCTGGGCCATCCTTTTCCTCCAGGAGGAAGTGACATGTGCACAGTGAGAGGGTGGAGAGCCACAAGCCCAAGGCCCTGCACTGCCATGGCAGGCAGCACTTCACTTATTGCGCCATTCATTCATTCACTCACTCATTCATTCACTCATCCATCAATCCACTCATTCATTCATTCACTCATCCATGCATCCATCCACTCATTCATTCATTCACTCACTCATTCATTCACTCATCCATCCATCCTTCTACTCATTCTTTCATTCATTCATTCACTCATCCATCCATCCATCCACTTATTCTTTCATTCATTCATTCACTCATCCATCCACCCATCCACTCATTCATTCATTCACTCATCCATCCATCCACCCATCCACTCATTCATTCATTCACTCATCCATCCATCCTTCTACTCATTCTTTCATTCATTCATTCACTCATCCATCCATCCATCCACTTATTCTTTCATTCACTCATCCATCCATCCATCCACTCATTCATTCATTCACTCATCCATGCACCCATCCACTCATTCATTCACTCATCCATCCATCCACCCATCCACTCATTCATTCATTCACTCATCCATCCACCCATCCATTCATTCATTCACTCATCCATCCACCCATCCACTCATTCATTCACTCATCCATCCACCCATCCACTCACTCATTCATTCACCCATCCATCCATCCATCCATCCATCCATCCATCCACTCATTCATTCATTCACTCATCCATGCACCCATCCACTCATTCACTCATCTATCCACTCATTCATTCATTCACTCATCCATCCACTCACTCATTCATTCACTCATCCATCCATCCATCCACTCATTCATTCATTCACTCATCCATCCATTCACTCATTCATTCATTCACTCATCCATCCACTCACTCATTCATTCACTCATCCATCCATCCATCCATTCATTCATTCACTCACTCATCCATCCATCCACCCACTTTAGAAGAGACTTGTCTGCTTAGGAGTGTGGTATCCTCATGGGGTTTCCTCTTTCCCAAGGCTCTGTTTCCTGGAAGAACATTTTTATCCTCCCCACTATGGTGGGACCGTAAGGGACCCCGGAGAAGTGGCATTTGGGTCTCCCTCTTCTCATGGCCAGAAGCGGCCCCCGTTTTAGAAAGTAGGAAGTGGAGACCACAGACTCTCATGGACCCACCCCTTCCTCCCCAAGTGAACCGCTTTCTCCAATCCAGCAGCAGAGGGGAAATCTGAGGGGACCTTCGCACGGAACCTCAGCAGACCCGAAGGGTGGGGCATTACCTTTGCCGAGCCTGGGGGCAGGTCCAGGGAAGGACTGCTGTGGCCAGCACCCAATCTCCTGGACTCATCACCATGGCAGCACGCCCCTTCCTAGAACAAGCTGAACAGAGCGATGCTTCTCCTTGTTTGATGATCAGTATGGTCACTTCTCTCTCTCCACTTCCCTTTTCTACTGATACCTTCTTACTCCAATAAATGAACATACTATAAACTTCTCAAAGGCATGGGCCACGGCCACGGTCTCTATGTATGTACACCCGCAGAGTCTAGAATAATATCTTTTTGTTGTTGTCAATCCTCACCCGAGGATATTTTTCCCATTGATTTTTAGAGAGAGTGGAAGGGAGGGGGAGAGACAGAGAGAGAGCAACATCGATGTGAGAGATACACATCGATTGGTTATCCCTGCACACGCCCCAACTGGGGCCAGGGATCGAACCTGCAACCCAGATACGTGCCCTTGACTGAGAATCGAATCCATAACCTTTTGGTACAAGGACCAACACTCTAACCACTTAGCTACAACAGCCAGGGCTAGAATAATATCTTAAATATCACAGATACTCAGGAATATTTCTAGAACGATAGGGCTGAACTTGGCTCATATAGGCACTCATCATGGACCGCATGGGAAGATGGCTCACTTACCCATGAAGAAGGCTGTGATCTCTATCATGGGAGAACTACGAACAGGACTTCCTCAAGGTCTGGGAGGGGAGAGCTTGCTGCGGACCAGCACTGATGAGCAGGGTCGCCTGCCCTGAGGAGAGGGAAGTGAGGAGGTCAAAGGCAAAGAACCAGAGAGCAAAGAGTAACCAAGGGTGGCCTCCCAGGGCTCAGGTGGGGCTTCACACTGTCACTGTCTCGGGTGAGGGACAGACCATACGGGGTCAGCTAGAGCGGGGTGTGGGCAGGTCCCCATCCTCCTGCATCCTGTGGAGAGTGGGCGGGGCAGGCCTGGCAGGTGGATGGATGTTCCAGGGGAGGTTCTGGCCAGTTATTCTTCCTTTTTATAGGCAGCCCCGTCACCAGGGGAATGCCCAGGCCGCGTGGTGCCAGGAAGTCTGGCTGGTGATGCCAGCTGTTTGTAGGAGTTAGTTGGCTGGGAACTCCAGCTGCCTGGCCACTGGAGCCCTGGGCCCAAAGAAACCACCTGTCCCCCGGGAGGCCGAGCCTGGGGACTGGGCACGGACCCCCTCGTTGGAAGAAGGGGGCCCAGGTCCCAGCTGGCTCAATGTCCAAGTGACCCAGAATGACCCCCGGGTTCGCAGATGGCCCTGCTCCTGCACGCTGAAGCCGTAGGGAGGCAAGCAGGTGCTGACAACTAGATGCCATGAGTAAGTGTGAATGTAAGAAAATAAGAGGATCAGAAGGCAGAAGACATTCAGAGAAACAAAGAGCCGGCACAGGTTGGGACAAGAATGGCTGAGTATTTGTATAGGTCACAGCAGGCAAGCCCGGTCTGTAGAGGGAGAGTGGTAAGACGTTCTGAAGGCCTGGAGGGCAGGGGACACTGTTGTAGGGAGCCCCTTGCCCCCACCCACTATTGCACGTGCCTTAGACCCATATGACAACCCTCCCAATGACGGGGGTGGGAATACAATGCTGGAGACCAGCTGTAACTGTAAGGAGTAGGGATCGTGCTCTGTTAACTGCGATTGTGCTGTTCTGATTAAAGAAGGCACCTTCTAACCTGGCTGGGAGCTCACGTGGAAATGGGGCCCATCCTCCCCATCAGGGGGCTGCCTATGAGCGTGGAAAGATTGACAACCTTGTTGCAGAAACCAGAGCCACCAGCCCTTTGCCTATCACCAGCCCTTTGAAGACCCCCAGCCCTTTGCATACCCACAGGCCTTTGCAAATCTCCAGCCCCCTGACCTCTAAACTGCCCATTTGGTATAACCCTTTGGCCAACTTCCCATGTAATCTTTGTCCTTCCTCCCACTATCAGCAGCTGGCCTATGGTGGGGGCAGAGCAGATGTTTGTGGGTACCCCGCTGCTCTCCCATGCTCCTGGCAGGACTGAAATCAACGCTGATGTAGGATTCCACCCTGTCTCTGCTGAATGGGCTCGGGGAGTGACAGGCAGCTGGGACCCACTGATTGTGTGGTTACATGTGGACTTGGGAAGGTAGTCAGAGGGAAGAGTCAGGCGTGACCCGGGCTCGAGGCCACTGTGCTGGTGATGAGGGCAGGGGTGGGAGGTCAGGGCTAGGGGCAGGACAGATAGGAGGGCTGCTGCATTTTTTCCCCTCTGCTTGTTTTCTGAACTAAAGTGTAACTTATGCTCTAACTGGTTTGACTCAGTGGATAGAGCATCAGCCTGCGGACTCAAGGGTCCCAGGTTCAATTCGGTCAAGGGTATGTACCTTGGTTGCGGGCACATCCCCAGTGGGAGGTGTGCAGGAGGCAGCTGATCAATGTTTCTCTTTCATCGATGTTTCTAACTCTCTATCCCTTTCCCTTCCTCCTCTCTGTAAAAAAATCAATAAAATATATTTTTTAAAAAATAAAGTGTAAATTATATGCAATAAAACTAATTTCACCCAGGCGGGGATTGGCGACATTACAATGGACTCAAAGCCACCCAGGCCCTGCCTCAGGGACTCTGCCCAGAGTCTTGCATGGCTTCTCCCTGGGTGGATCCCCCCATTTCTGATGTCTGGAAAAGGAGATCAAGTGTGTCTCCTCACCTGGCTGCTGCCTGCTCCCTCCGTGGGCTCTGGGTGGGTGACACTTCAGTACCTGCTCTGTTGCTGTTTGAGAGCTGGGAAGCCTGCAGCCTGCGCTGTTAGCACCAGGTGCTGGAAAAGGAAGACATTATCAGTCGCCACCATCAAAGCAAGGTGGGGAAGGGAGTTTCAACTCGTCCCAAATTTCCCGAGGGAATCTGGCCTCCCGTCAATTCCCCTCTCGTGGGGCTGATGTCGCTGCCAGAACATTCTCACCAGCGGCCCAGCAGCCTGGGGTTGGCTCAATGGAAACCCCATCCCATGGCCTCATCCTAAGCAAGAGAAGGAAACCACCCTTTGCCCTGGCCGGTTTGGCTCAGTGGATAGAGCGTCGGCCTTCGGACTGAAGGGTCCCAGGTTCGATTCCGGTCAAGGGCATGTACCTTGGTTGCAGGCACATCCCCAGTGGGGGGCGTGCAGGAGGCAGCCAATCAATGACTCTCTCATCATTGATGTTTCTATCTCCCTCTTCCTTCCTCTCTGAAATCAATTAAAAGATATATATTTAAAAAAAAGAAAGAAACCACCTTTGCTGATGGATAATATGCTGGCTGTTTCTCGCAATTGGACTGTGGGACTCTAAGAATTAGTGTATTTTTTTCTTCTTTTTCTGGAAGAGTTTTAACAACCTAGAAAGCTTAATTAAGCTTTCCTACTGCACTTCTTTTTAATTGAGTTTAGTAGCAGGAGAGTATTTTTAGAATTGAAGTGATGATTCCACGTAATGGATACACGTCTGCAGATTCTTAAACTGCTACACGGGGCAAAATGGAGCGAAAGAGCCCGGCCGGTGTGGCTCAGTGGTTAAGCATCGACCTATGAATCAGGAGGTCACGGTTCGGTTCCTGGTCAAGGGCACATGCCCGAGTTGCAGGCTCAATCCCCGGTGGGGGCATGCGTTGATCGATGATTCTCTCTGATCACTGATGTTTCTCTCTCTCTCCCGCACCCTGCTTCTCTGAAGTAAAAAAAAAAAAAAAAAAAAGTTTATTTAAAAAAACAGCAACCAAAAAAACAAGGGCGCTAAAGAATGGACTCCTCAAGTCTAAAAGTATGACCCGTTGTTTTTACACATTGTAACTGTCGTATTTATGTTTATTTATTCTATCTATTCGTTACTTACACCCTGAGTTCTTTCTGCCTAAGGACAAGATGGGGTGGGGTTGGGAGGACAGTTTTTTTTTTAAGGAGCTTTTTAAAATTTTTTTATTTTTATTGATTTCAGAGAGGAAGGGAGAGGGAGAGATAGAAATACCCATGATGAGAGAGAATCATTGATTGGCTGCCTCCTGCAGGCCCCCTACTGGGGTTGGAGCCTGCAACCTGGGCATGTGCCCTGACCGGGAGTCAAACCCGGGACCCTTCAGTCTGTAGGCCGACACTCTATCCACTGGGCCACACCGGCCAGGGCTGGGGGGGGACAGTTTTAATGACACTTGGCACACTTGGCAGGCACCGAATGTTGTTTCCAATCCCCCCTGGTTTTGCTGGTCTGGGTGAGCTCCCCTCCTGGATTGCTGTTGCATTTGGAATTTTTTCTCTTATTCAGAGGAACCAGGATTATCAGTTCGAGGTCAGCGGTTTGTATGTCACTTCAAATAGTAAAAATAACATGAAAAAGCTTTGTTAGGAGGAAGCTGCGGGTTAAAAAAGATAGCAGATGCCCTTGGTCAGCGTGGCTTGGTAGTTATTGTCGACCTGAGTATGGGAGGTTCCTGGGTTTGATTCCGGTCAAGGGCACACCTGGGTTGCAAGTTCAAGACCTGCCCTGGGACGGTGTGTGGGAGGCAACCATTCAATGTGTCTTTTTCCGATTGACATTTTCTCTCTCTCTCTCTCTCTCTCTCTCTCTCTCTCTCTCTCTCTCTCTCTCTCTCTCTCTCTTTCTCCCTCTCTTTCTTTCTTTCTCTCTCTCCCTCTCCCTCCTACCTTCCACTCTCTCTAAAAATCTATGGGGGGGGGGATATTATCACTCTTTGGGGTGAGGATTAAAAAGAAAAAGATAGCAACCATTGAACTACAGCTGGGAAGAGGATGGGTGATGTGTCAGCACCTCATGGTGACAAAGTACGAGATGGCATGTTTTCAAATGAAGGCTCTAGCTAGATCGGCTCCTATAAGACTCCAGTGGAAAACATGATCCAAATGAAACTTTCAGATTTTTCTAGACAGTTCTTTATACACACGTAGAACCAAGATGATGGTAATAATGTGGGCATTATACTATTGTTTGGATAGTATAGAAACTACAACTCCTGGGTAAGACCACTAAAATGTTTATATATGAATAATGGACATCATCTAATAAAATAAAAATAAAAAAAACAGAGTTAACCATCTGAAGCAGAAATGGTCCACGTTTGCACAAATTTACACGTTTGGCAAAGGAGCTGGGAAGGAACCTGTGAGAAACCCGAGGGTGAGGCGGGGCAGGGCGTGATGAATTCTATTTAAGGAATTTTCCCCATCCCCCCGAGAGGAGTTCGCCAACTCAGATACCTCAGTGAGATCCACGAGAAGATACGGGCCTGGGGAGCACTGTCCCAAAGGAAGGTGGCGTGCAAAGGCAGCTCCTCGGGGTGGCCACAGGCACAGGCAAAAATCAAGTCATTGCTTGCTTGCTTTTTTCATATGTGTGGTATCAGATGATTCTGCCCCTTAATCTCAGCTTTCCATGTTTACCTTTAGAGCGAGCGCTTCCTCTGCCAAACACAGCAGGTCCGGGGACCTTGGGCAGAGGCGCATGCACCATTTCTCCAGAACCTTTCTCACTGAGGGCCTCTCTTCATCCTCAGGTACCCAGCGTCGCCTCCTACGAGGTAAACAGAGACGTGCTCACGTTCAGTCTAGGTTTCCTAAATTCTGCGCTTAACTTCCTCTTCAGAAGACCTTCTCCTCCTCCGGGGCTCCCACCCGCTGGCCTATAAGCAATCTCGGCTGCCTGCCTGGAGGAGAGCGCCTGGTACCCGCACAAGCAGGGTGCTGGGATTACCTAGGAGGGCTGTGGATGGCTAGAGGCAGAGCACACTGACACGATCACGTTCACACATTTGTTTCCTCACATCCAGGGTCTCGTGCACCGAGGGGGTGCACATTGTTAAAGCAGGCCCAGGTCCTCATTTTTGTTTCAGTAAGGGGGTACTGTTCCTCGTCCACCCCCTCTTCTTTGCTTCTTACTCTAACCTCCTTACGCTCCACGCTTCTTAAGTCTGCAGAGTTGGCTGGCCACTTGGGTGTGAGCCCCGAAAACTCCCCCAAAGGGTGCGGTTTGCTCTCGAGCTGCTGACTCGGGCCTCTCCTTGGCTCCCCACCCCTTGTCCTTGCCATTTTCTCCTTGGCATGAACACTTTCTTGTTTCAAAGCTCGTTCCCATATCTTATTTTTGCAGGGACCCCAAACTACTACGTTAACTATAAATATTTTGGCTGTGAATCTGATTATAAATCAATGTTGTGAATTTAATATTACACAGAAACTTAATTGATCAAATCCCAGCTCATGTTTTGTTGGCGATTTAAAAATATATGCCATATTGCCCTGGCTGGGGCTCAGTGGTTAGCACCAAAGGGTCATGGGTTCGATTCCTGGTCAGGGCACATGCCCGGGTTGCGGGCTCAATCCCCAGTAGGGAGCGTGCAGGAGGCAGCCAATCCACGATTCTCTCTCATCAGTGATGTTTCTGTATCTCTCTCCCTCTCCCTTCCACTCTGAAAGCAATAAAAATATATATATTTTTTAGCTGGATTATTTTGAATGGAATGTCATTCTAATAATATTACAACTAGATTTTATATTTTTCTCTTAAAACATTATTTTTTTTACCAGCCCAAAGAACTAAAAATAAAGTACATAATACCTGGAGAGAGCAAGATATAAATACTATACAATTTTTAAATCCCTGCATTTTATTTAAAATCTAGCTATCGTTTTGGTCTACTGACCAAATTTGACTGCACACCTACAAAGAGGGTGTACTTGTTTGGCCAATATATTATAATAGCTACTTTGATCAGTTTCAGAAAATTATGAAAGCCTTGAATTGAGGTATGTTTGGAATACCTGATAAAAATAACACAAATATTTAATAATCATGCTGAAGAGATAGGACCTTTAGTAAATAATAGCCTCCCTTTACATTTTTGTTCTGGGGAAAGAATGGTACCAAACAGTGCTACAAACTAGGATCAAAGCCAACACGACCTCTTAGTTCATTACAGGATTTTCCACTTGATTATATTTTCAAGCCCATTCATTTCACGATGTTTCACTTTCAGGGGGCCTTGGTCCTTGAGGGGGCTTCATTCAATGGATGAAGTGAGATGGAAGCTCACACCTGGGATCTTTAAAATTACTGCATATTGGCCTGATGCTGGTGCTAACCAGTGAGGACCAACTCTGACACCCGGTGAGCTGTTAACACTGAGTTTCCATATATCTCCCAGCCACTGAGAGCCGTTTCATTCATACCTTCTGCAAGGGTTGTGGATCTACCCCAAAATAATTTATTTTAAAAAAATCTGCATTTTTATTTATTTCAGAGAGGAAGGGAGAGGAAGAGAGAGAGAAACATCAATGATGAGAGAGAATCATGAATCCGCTGCCTCCTGCACACCCCCTACTGGGGATCGAACCTGCAACCCGGGCATGTGCCTCGACCGGGAATCGAACCGTGACCTCCTGGTTCCTAGGCTGACGCTCAACCACTGAGCCACGCAGGCTGGGCCCAAAATAGTTTATTTATTTATTATTTTTTAAAAATATATATTTTATTAATTTTTTACAGAGAGGAAGGGAGAGGGATAGAGAGCTAGAAACATCGATGAGAGAGAAACATCAACTAGCTCCCTCCTGAACACCTCCCACTGGGGATGTGCCTGCAACCAATGTACACGCCCTTGACCGGAATCAAACCTGGGACCCCTCAGCCCGCAGATCGATGCTCTATCCACTGAGCCAAACCAGTTAGGGCTGCATGGACATATTTTCAATTCCCTCAGATACCTAGAAGTGGAATTGCTGGGTCATATGGTAACTCTAGGTTTAAGCTTTTGAGGAACTGCAGGTCTGTTTTTCCCAAGACAGTTGAGACAGCCTTGGTATTTATAGCTCATATGTCCCACCAGGAATTGGAATTCTTCGTGTCCTTGTTAACACTTGTTATTGTCCCACGGTTTTGTTTCTAGAGAGTATAAAGTGGAATCTCATTGTCACTTTGACTTGCACTTCCCTGAAGACAGTGATCTTGAGCACCTTTTCATGGGTATGTAAACTAGTTTTTCATCAAGTTTTAAAGTCTTTTACCATTTTTTGTTGTTGTTAATCCTAACCTGAGGATATTTTTTTCCACTGCTTTTCAAAAACAGTGGGAGGGAGGAGAGAGAAACATTGATGGGAGAGACTCATTGACTGGTTGCCTCCTGCAAACATCCCAACTGGGGGGGTGGAAGCAAGCCTGCAACCCTTGAGCAGGAATTGAACCCCTGACCCTTTTTTGGGGGGCTGACACTCTAACCACTGAGCAAACACCAGCCAGAGTTCACCATTATTTTAAAAAATATTCTTTCTGCCTCTTTCGCTTCTGCTCGTATGGGACTCCCATTATGCATATGTCGGTACACTTGATGGTGTCCCGTAGGTCTAAGGCTCTATTAATTTTTCTTGGTCCTTTTTCCTTTCTGTTCCTCCAATGAAAGAATGTCAACTGACCCACATTCCAGTTTGTGGATTCTTTCTTCTCCCTGCTCAAATCTGAGGCTGAGCACCTCTCAGGAATTTTTATTTCAGTTAATTGTATTTCAACTATGGAATTTCTATATTTTAAAATAATTTCTATCTTTTAACTAATAAATGATAGTGAGGCATCATTTTGATACTTTAGTTCTTTGGACATATTTAAAAATAGCTGATTTAAAGTCATCTATGAAGTCCATTGTCTGGACTTCCTTTAGGTACAGGTAATTGACAGCTTTTTTCCCCTGTGTATGGGACATATTCTCTTGTTTCTTTGAATGTCTATAATTTTTTTAGGAAAACTGGATATTTCAAATAATAAGGGGTGAATCTTAAAATTAGATTGACTTACCCCCTTTGCCAAAGGTTCGATGTAGCTGCTGGTTTTTGTTTGTTGAGTGATTCATCTGAACTCATTCTGTAAAGCCTGTATTCTTTGTGATGTACAGAGACCAATGTCTTGCTCAGATAGCTCTGTGGTGAATTAATAATTGGACAGGGATTTCCTTAATCACCTGAATAACTCTCCCAGTCTTGGTGGAGGGTTTTGTGTGCATGTTGGAACACCCTTCAACACTTGACCAGGAAGTTTGCTGCTCTGCCTTATGCTTCACTTTCTGCTTGTGCAAATCCTCAAGGTCAACGTAAGGCGAGAAATGATGATGTTCACAGGCCTTTCCTCATCAGACATACCACCCTTGGCTTGCGACAAGCCCTATGCATATGCCTGCACATGTCAATTCCCAGGAATGTCAGAGCCGCACCAAGCCCCTACAAATATCTCATTCCTCAGCTTTTCCTTTCAAGGTTTTGGTAAGCCTACTGTTTGCTCTGATGTTTATTCACTGCTTTCGGGCAGCCACGACTGCCTCTGATGTTTTTCCTTCTTCAATGTCCCTGTGAAAAAAGCTTTCACATCTGGCAAACACCGATCAGGCAAAACAAAGATGGCCTTGCAAATGAGGTCTTCCAGGGCGCCACCAGACAAGCCCAATAATGATGATTCTCTGGGAATAAAAATTTTAAAGGGCTCCAACCCCATTCACTCCTCCAGTGGCTTCTACACTGTGGCTTCTACCTTGACTGTGGGCTGTTTTCAAGGGTACAAGAGAGCTGGAAAGGGGTGGGAGGGAATGGAAATGGGGCAAGTTAAAATGCCACCAAGATGTGGCTCAGTGGATAGAATGTCGGCCTGAGGATGAAAGGGTCCCGGGTTCGATTCCTGATCAGGGCACATGCCTGGGTTGCGGGCTCAATCCCCAGTAGGGGGCGTGCAGGAGGCAGCCGATCCATGCTTCTCTCCCATCATGGATGTTTCTATCTCTCTATCCCTCTCCCTTCCTCTCTAAAATCAATAAAAATATTTAAAAAAATAAAATAAAATGCCACCAAGCTTACTGTCCTGAGATTCAGCGATTTCTCGAGTAAGTAGCCCTTGGATTGCTGCGGGCCTCTGGTTAATTTCCACCGTTCTGAAAAAAGTTGATTCTGCCAATTTTTGCCGATTTTCTCCTTGCTGTGTGAAGGGCAGAATTTTCAATGTCTTCACTCTACCATTTTTTTCTGGCGTTAACTATTTAATACCCTCTTATTTTTCTTAACCAAATGCATCTGGGTAAAAGAATAAAGCTACCACCATCGACATTTCTAAGCATTCACATGGTTCAAGCTCAACTGTGCTATAAACAGCAGCAGCTGTACAAGACAATCATTGGATATAGTATGAGCTTTAGAAAACGTCCACACTCAAATAAATGTTGCCATCATTTTTCAGTATGTAGATTCTGAGTTTTAGAAAACCCTTTCAGTATACAAAAAAATAAAAAAATAATTAATCTTGAATTACTATAGTCTCAAAATTGCTATAAGAAATAAACCTTGCCTGGCCAGTGTGGCTCAATGGTTGAGCATCAACCCATGAACCAGGAGGTCATGGTTTGATTCCCGGTCAGGGCACATGTCCGGGTTGCAGGCTCGATTACCAGTAGGATATTTTTATCTCTCTCCCCCTCTTCCTGAAATCAATATATATATATATATATATATATTTTTTTTTTAAATGTCCAGGGATGTAAGAATACATTTTAAAATAAGGTTCCTAAAGAGAGTGCATTTACAAGTCTATGGAATAGATTTATATCTTAACATTTCATTACATCAGGTTGTATTACGGTTGGCCCAGTTAGTAATCCATGTCCATAAATCATCTGAATACAAATATTTTGATTTCTGAAGCAACGTATTGTGTTTAAGCTTTTCATAGTACAGATAAAAATGCCTGATTTTTTAAATCCAGGACACAGAAACCTAATCTTACCAGCTTCGAGAGTCCCCAGTGATTCCAAAATAGGTGTGTGTGTGTGTGTGTGTGTGTGTGTGTATTAGGGAACACTACATTCAAAGCCTCAGAAGTCCATTGGCATAGAAGACTTTATTCTTAGATGGTAGACATTTTAATTCATAATGCAAGATGTGGAAGGAAAGCGAGATGTACATTCAACTAGTCAGACACGCCACGGTGTGAAAGTTGTACAGTGAGTGTTGAGCATGGCAACCAAAAAATGCTGAAGGTGTACCTCGCTTTACGGAAGAGGGCCAGGTGACTCTTCTCGTTAAGCAGAGCGGATCCCCCACCAGACAGAGCTCTCTTGCATATTGATCACTTAAAAAATGTGTTAAGTGTGCTCAAAAGATATATACATATATATTTTAATATATTTTAATTGATTTCAGAGAGGGAGAGGGAAACATCCATGATGAGAATCATTGATTGGCTGCCTCCTTCACACCCCCTACTGGGGCTTGAGCCTGCAACCCAGGCACATGCCCCTGATCGGAATCAAACCTGGGACCCTTCAGTCCGCAACCGACGCTCTATCCACTGAGCCAAACCAGCCAGGGAACAAATTTTTTTTTTTTTTTCATGGAAGAGGCAACATTTCATCTACACCATGTTCTGTAATCCGTGAATTAGGTATGATAACAAATAGGCATCTTGAATGGCACTGATAGGGCAATCCCGTTCAAATGGACTGTCTTTCACACTCTGTCATAAGAAGGCCCCTGCCGAACGGGCGATTCTGAATTATAAAATTTACCATGAACCACAACAGATTATTGATATAAACTTACCTGAAGAGACTATTTTCCAAGTGACTCGCTCTTTTTTTTGCAAATTATGACTGCATGAAATATTTCTCTATGTAGCATAACTGTTAATCAAGAAGACACGATATAACAACTTTAGAATTTTCTGCAAAGTACTGCACACAACTCAAAAATATAGAGCATGTAGGCAAATTTTCTCGTCTCCAATGCTCACTTAATATCCAGTTTTAAGAATGACATCAGTGAATCTAGTATAATTTTTTTATAATAAACAGCACCAGGGAAGCCAAACTATAAATTGCATTTTCCATAAATCAAGCTGGGTGCTGCACCAGGGTCGAGGTTGAGTCTGCCCAAAGGTTGCCCACTGCTGGTGCTCAATGTACATCTATAATAATAAAAGCGTAATATGCTAATTAGACCGGAAAGCCAGACGACCTTCCGGACGTCCTTCCGGATGAATCTGGGGCTGCGATGGCCGAGCCCCTTGCAAGAATTTCGTGCATTGGGCCTCTAGTGGTTTATAACAGGTAGAGAGAGGATACTTGGATTCTGTGTTTGTAAACTTTCAAACCAGCTAAAAGTATTGCCCGGGGTGAGTGGCTCAGTGATTGTCCACTTATGAACCAGGAGGTAACAGTTAGATTCCTGGTCAGGGCACATACCCAGGTTGTGGGCTCCATCCCCAGTGTGGGGTGTGCAGGAGGCAGCTGATTCTTTCTCATCATTGATGTTTCTCTTTCTCTCTCCCTTCCTCTCTGAAATCAGTAAAATTACATTTAAAAATAAATAAAAGTACCATATATCCTCATCCCAGACAGAATCCTGAGTATCAGGTTAGCACATGTCATTTTATGACATGACTGTAGGAGGGTGAGAGAAAGATGCTGCGATACTGTTACTGTCATGTAAGTGATAGGCAGCAGCCACGTGGGCCGGAATCACATCTGTGAGGGTTCACGCCACATTTTTCACCTGCCAACTTACAGGCACGGAGAGGTTCCGCTAAAACATCCATTATTCTCCAGGATGAAAGAAGTGTTATGTTTTGATGTCGATCTTCAGTATCTATTATACTCGACGCCTTTGAAGGCGGAACAGGCCAAGTCATGAAAGGGACAAGGGGAGGTGAGAACAGTGGAAATGCAGCTGGGACATACGTAACGCCCTGCCTTCAGCGTTCTGCGTGGAGAGTCTGCTTTCCGGGCAGCGGGGGGTGTGACTGTGAAAAGATCACACAGTTGTCAGTAACTAGGTAGGATTTTTAGCACGGTTAGAGCCGAGTGTGACAGATTTAGGGCAGCGAACAAAGTTCCATAAACGGAATTTTAGACAAGTCTGACATTTTTTTGAAAATACTTTTCCTGCCAAGTCAACCTTCTTGGTCCCCCCCTTTCCATCCCAACTTAGAGAAAACACTATATAATTAAAATATTTAAAAATATATGCCTGACTGGTGTGGCTCAATGGCTGAGCATTAACCTGTGAACCAGGTCACGGTTTGACCCCCAGTCAGGACACACGCCCGGAATGAGGGCTCGATCCCCAGTAGGAGACACGCAGGAGGTGGCCAATTGATGCCTGCCTCTCATCATTGATGTTTCTCTCTCTCCCCCTCTCCCTTCCACTCTGAAATCAATAAAAAATATATTTTAAAAAAAATCTTATCAGAAAAGCAACCATTTCAATGATTATTTTCCTGTAAATAGTCTTTCAAAATAAGTGTATTTTTATTTATAGCCTACATTTTTATTTTTAAAATCCCTCATAAAAGTCCCTCAACATGTTGCAGAACTTATAAACTAGGTTATAACTTTCCAAAGGGTGTATACGGGCACCCTGCGGAATCACCACTGGGTCTAACTTCTCTGCCAACTCGGGGTCCCCCCATACCCCTTACTATTCATACTATTGAGGCGGTGGAGTTTGCTGAAATTTGTTATAAACATGGAGAATAACCTCTGGGGGGAAATTATTTTCGGGGGGGGGGGGGGGAGGGGGGAAGAGAAAGAGAACATTAAGAGTATCATCGAGTTAGACTGTGTTCAAAAGTTCACTTGACAATATTATCAAACCATAGCTCTTCGGGGAGCTGAAGCTTGCTTTAAATTAGATTTGGGGAGGCACGTCTAACCAAACGGTTTCCGTCTGAGATACTTTCATACAAAGAAACACACACGAGACAAAGGGTCCTTAATTTGGGGGCAGGATGTATTCCAACCGGGGGGAAGGGCGAAGGCCTTTCAGTTCCGAAGCTCGTCACCACACTTCCAGAGAGTTCTGCGGTCCCCCCGCACCGGATGGGACAGGATGTGAGGGCCTGTGTGGCCTGGCTGGGCGCCCCTGTCCCTCCGCCCGCAGACAGCGTGTGACACGCAGGCAGCTGCGGTGTCGGGCTGGCAACCCTCCTGAGTGTTTATCAGCTGAGTAGGTCAAAAGTCTGCAGACACTGGGTGGAGCAGCAGTAAGCCACAAAACTGACAGTTGTCCTCCTGCAAGCGGAAAAGAGGGAGAGAGGGACGTGGTGAGTTCAAGATGAAAGCCGCGGGACTCGTTCCGTTATAGACTGTCTCTTTCTTTGTCAGAATAAAGGATGAGGTATGGTCAACATAGCACGCAGCAGAAATGTCTGTCTCCTTTCAGCACCGAGCCCTGGCATCAGGTGGGGTGTGTCTGTGCTCCTGCTATTAGCAGTGATCAGATGGCATCATATCCCCCCCGCTAACAGCAAATGAAAAACAAGGGTTCTGCATGCTACTGTCTGAAGTCTGCTTACTAGAACCAACACTGGGAGGACAGAATTCCAAATGTGTTGTAAAAATCATGAAGCCCAGCCTGGCTGGTGTGGCTCAGTGGTCGAGCATCGACCTATGAACCAGGGTTGAACTCCCGGTCTGGGCACATGCCCGGGTTGCGGGCTCAATCCCCAGGCAGGGGCGAGTAGGAGACAGCTGATCAATGATTCTCTCTCCTCACTGATGTTTCTGTCTCTCTCTCCTTTGCCCTCCCTTTCTGAAATCAATAAAAAAAAATTTTTTTAAATCATATAACAGAAAACCTCACCAATTTATCTAGAACACACACACACACACACACACACACACACACACCCCAGAGAGCCTAAAAAACGTAATTTTAAAGAATTTACCCTATAAATGTAGTCACAGAGATTGGCTGTAGAGGGAATTTAAGAATCTGAATAGTAGAGTTTGAGGGTCCTTTTCCCAGCAAAGGCTGTACTAAAGGGAAATTTATAGCACTAAACACACTTATTAGGGGTAAAAAAAAAGCTCTAAAACCAGTAACCTGAGTTTTCACCAGGAAGTTGGAGAATAAAGAGCCATTTAAGTCTAAAGCAAGTAAAAAAATCATAGCGCATATTCTCTCTATTACGGAATCAGACTAGAAAGCAGTAACAGAAAGACCAGAGAAGAGACTCCAAATGTGACAATCCAACACCACAGTCCTTTGCCCTTTTCTAACCCTTTGGTCAAACGAGCACTTTCCCGTGGGTTAAAGAGGAAGTCTCAAAGGATAAAACCTCACAGGAACTGAATGGAAACGAAAACTTCAGCAAATCAAAAAAATCTGACATCAAGTGGGAATTATTCTGGGGCTGGAAGGCGGGTTCAATATTTGAAAGCCAATGCTATCCACCATATCAACAGGTGAACAAAGTAAAATGTGTAGGGTATCAATGGACTCAGAGGAAAGCATTTGAAAAAATACAACACCTACTCACGCTAAACACTCGGCAAACTAGAAATAGAGGGGATCTTTTCCAAATAAACATCATCTACAAAAAGGACTTGCTAATGTCCTACTTTGTAGTGATGTCTCTTTCACCATCTTAGTCAACACAGTACTGGAAGTCCTAACCACTGTAATAAAGCAAGAAAAATAAAAGCCAAACCGATGAAAGAGGAAGAAATAAAACTAGTCCTCATTTCAGATGGCATGACATGACTGTCTACACAGAAAATGCCAAGGAATCTACAAAAACACTCCTAGCCTCTCAAGCAAATTCAGCATGGTTTCTAGCACAGAAGATCAAAATTAAAAAAAAAAATCAACCATATTTTCATATACTAACAATGAACGCATAAACGTTGACATTAAAAACTCTAAGATAATTTACCATCACACAAAGAAAGTGAAATACTTGGGTATCGACTTGACATTTAACCCTTTGCACTCGCTTGCTTTTTTCTCGATTCCTTTATTCTACTCGGGATTTATTTTTTTAAATACCCCAGATTTTACAAAGCGCGGCAGTAGAATAAAAAAACTGGAGTTTCTTTTCATACAAACTTATTTATTTGGATTTTTTTATATTTAAAATTATTGATACATTCAAAAAGTAATTTTAATCTCGACATCCGAGTGCAAAAGGTTAAGGACCTGCCCAAAATAGAAGTCCTAAGTGAAAGAATCCAAACTTACAGAGAGATAAAGGGGTTTTTACTCACTGAGGCATAATGCCCTCTGGATCATTTTTTTAAAAATATATATTTTATTGATTTTTTACAGAGAGGAAGGGAGAGGGATAGAGAGGTAGAAACATCGATGAGAGGGAAACATCGATTAGCTGCCTCTTGCACACCTCCTACTGGGGATGTGCCCACAACCAAGGTACATGCCCTTGACTGGAAATGAACCTGGGACCTTTCAGTCCGCAGGCCGACGCTCTATCCACTGAGCCAGATCGGTTAGGGCCATTATTAACTCCTTCCGATGCAAACTCAAGCGGGGAGGGTGGGCAACCGGGAGGAGTCATGTTTGTACTACAAAGAAACCTGTGTGCTATTTACTATTGGGAGACTCATCAATAACACACTGTATGCGCCTGCTGCGTTAATGATCTAGGTGGTCACCAGTGTACCAACAAGTCTACTGCCTTAAGGAGGGATATGCGCTGGGTAGGTCCTTCAAAATGCCAGAACCCTGGCACTGGAGATGCGACCGTTTTAGGGGAGACACTTTGAGCTAGGCGATCAACCGTACAGTGAGGAAGGAGATGCTGATAAACCCTACAAAGAACATCAGACGTGACATTTGTTGCTATAGAATCCGAGCATGTTTATAGGAAGGCAGAAGAAAGAGCATTTCAGCTCGCTTCTGAAATACAGAAATGCCACCGTTCTAAAAACAAACAACAAATCACAATGCTATTGGCACATACTGGAGGCCACAAAAATCGTAAGAAATGTGGTATTTTTATTGCAAATGTGTTTCCTGATTAGAAACAAAAAGCATATCTTTGACTCATACAGGAATTCAAGCCAAAAGAAAATTAATATTTATTAGACAGAGTTGATCAGATAAAACCGCCAGCCTGTGAACTGCTAACTGAGGGGAGAACCCTCTAATAACATATTGTATCTGTTTGTTACGTTTATGTTAACTGGTTCTCATGGGAAGATTCCGTGTGCAGATCCTTCCCTCACAGCCCCCAGAAGAAACCCATCCTGCCAACACCTTGATTTCTGACCTCCAGCCTTCAGAGCTCAGACAACAGATTTCTGTTGTGTCAGTCAGCATTTTGTGGTATTTTAGTGCGATATCTCTGGCAAACTAGTACACTACACTTGAAAAACTTTCGGTAGCCTGATTTCAGATTGGGAAATACAGGACTTGTGAGAATCATACATGCCTGGGAAAAGCCAGATACATGTTGTTATGTTGATCAAGAATCCTCTAAGTTGATGTCTTTCATTTTAATAAATGAACAATAAGTTTTGGGAATGAAAATTTGCTATCTGTATAAGGATCAAAAGTTATCAATATACCACTCATTCTTCTCTGCGATAGATATTTAAAGGTTTGGGTATTTATCATTTATATGAAATTACAGTAATTTCTTTTTACTTCACACTGAACTAATTTAGGTTAGAACTAACACTTGTAAGGGACGTGGTATTTTAGAAGAATATTCAATATGTTCTTTCACAATAATGCCAGATGTCCATATTAATATAGACTTTGGCTGAAACAATACATGATTTTAGGACAAGCAATGCAAACAGACCTCAACATATTAGAAAACTTAAAAAATAAGATTACCAAGACCTTTTAGAATTTATGACATTCAAAATATTGATTTTACTTTGAGCAATAAGGTCCTGAGATTCAAGTATTTGGTTTTCTGTTACCAAAAAAGTACTTTAAAGGCTATGGTGGAAACCGAAGTCAATGCTTTTAATACAATCTCCATAGCAACATGGGAAGGAGTAAAGGCTGGTGGACCGAATGAAAACCACAAGCTCTCGATTTCAGACCTAGCATTAACTGGCCACAGAAAGCCATGTTTATAGCTCGGCGTATTATCTCTGCTATAAACACAGGCACTATGGCTTCGCTCAACCAGAGGGCACTGTCTAAGTCCTATGTACTTGATACACACATTTTATTAAACGACCACTATTAAATTTATGTTCTGAAACAATGTAAGATTATCCATACTGAATTTCTAGAATAAGCAGAAGTAAATGGAATTTGAAAATACTGAGTAAGTTTCCCAATTTCATGTAAAGATAACACAAAAATGACTTCATTTGAAGGGCCTTCTTTACTTTCACCAATTAATTAGCATGACAAAAGAAAGTCTATCTTTTTTTAAACAGGTATTTAGAATTTTATCAGCTACTAATAGTGCACCCTGACCATAATGAATTGTTTTCATTTTCATATTTTCGGTAAGAAAATACCTTCTATAGGAAATTGTGCAATAACAATGCATTAGAATTTTACTACAGCTGAATGAATTAGATGAATTTTCTAGTACGATCTTACTCATATAAAGATACTGATATTAATATTTGCTTATATACACAATTTTTTTTAAGTCTCAGACTAGATTTTGGGTGAACACACAATGCAATATACAGATAGTATATGATAGAATTGTACACTCAAAACTTACATAATCTTATTAACCAATGTCACCCCAATAAATTTAACTTTGAAGAAGTCTCTGAGCTACAGAAATAAATAGTTAACATTTACTTAGTCTTGATTACGTATCAGGCACCATCCTGGGCTCCTGACATGAATCATTTCACTTAAACCTCACAAAGACCTTATTAAACAGGTATTATTATGATGCTCATTTTACTGATGAAAAGATGAAGCTTGGAGAAGTTAAGTAATTTGCCTAAGGTCTCCCAGTGGAGAGGTCAGGGTTGCAGGCTGGATCCCCAATATGGGGCGTGCAGGAGGCAGCTGATCAATGATTCTCTCATAGCTGATGTTTCTCTCTCCCTCTCCTCTCCCTCCCTTTCTGAAATCAGTAACAAATAAAATAAAAAAGAAATGATTACCAAGGAAACACCTCTTGACATGGAATAGAGGTAACAAGTGATCTGGAAAAGTTATTAACCCAAAACACCACACTGGATAAATAAGTACGGTATTATAGCACCTTTTTTTTTTAACTTTGAAAAATGCAAACTTAGAAAAATCTTAAATTTAGAAAAATCTATATGCTATGGTTGTGCTAATGGGGGAATTTTTTATTTGATGTTCTATTTTTAATTGTCTGGTATTCTTTTTTAAACTACCAGTATGGCGTTTTTTACTTAGTGAACATTTTTAGCAAATTCAAGGCAGTGTGCCAAGAAACAGAGAGTGGCAAGAGAATGCCATTTGGAAGGGTTAGAAATTCAAAACACACACACACACACACACACACACACAGGTCAGCCACACACTTTCAGTTAGCAACACCCATTACAAAGAAGGGCTGGGCTGGTCCTATCATATAATAACTATCTGGTTCTTGCAATTCCTTATTGCCTGAAGACTATTTTGAACAGGAGAATAGCAGAAAAACATGCCTGCAAAGCATGAGCTACTCTAAATAATATACGCAATAAAACTGTTCTGTGTATGAGCAAAAATGTTTTCTAAATTAAAATTGCGCATGTTTCATTTAGCACTATCTATGCCCCTATATAGCTGCTGACTTCACAGTACTTTCATGCGAGGCATCCACCCCTCCCTGAACACCCACCCTCGCCCAGGGATACACCCTGGTGCCCACGTGGGCATGATTACCCCTGGTGCAGCCCCGCCATCGGCGTCTCTCTCAAGGGAAAGAGCTTGGGGTAGACAATTGTAAACATGGGCTCGCTACACCGGTGGCAGTGCCCCAGGGGGCAGTGCAGCAGCTCCAGGAGACTTCTGGGTAACGAGACGGGAGACAGGAAGTTCAGATCTGGAACGTAAGAGAAAATCATGCATGAATAAAAAAAAAAATCAGAGTGCTTTATAGTACCAGGCTTTTAAATATAGTTCTCTTTGTTACCAAGTCAGTTCAGTTAGTTAAAAGTACTGCATGTTGGAAATTCTTTTATCTGTCAGGCACGGAATAAAAATGGAACATTATTTAGAAATGAAGATGCTTTTACATTTTTTATACTAAGAGGAAACCCACATCGACTCTTTTAAGAGCAACCAGAAGCTGTCCTGAGGAAGAGGCAAGGAAAGAATAAGAGCAAGTATTCTTTAAGAACGAAGATCAGAAAGGCATGATTTTACCAGAGAGGGCTTGTAAACTTCTATAAGAGACAGAGAATAAAAAAGGGACTGGATTGGAGATGAAAAAGGGCTTTCATTAAGTTCTTCCTAAATCTATCAGGCATTTAGAATCAATCAAGTTAAATCATATTTACTGAAAAGAATAAAAAAAGGGAAATAAAAATTTAAAGGGAATGAAAAGCAATGAAATCAAGCTTGTATTAAAAAAAAACTGCCCCTCATTGTTTGGCTCAATGGATAGAGTGTTGGCCTGATGACTGAAGGGGCCCGGGTTGGATTCTGTTCAAGGGCACATGCCTGGATTGCAGGCTCAATCCCCAGTAGGGGGTGTGCAGGAAGCAGCAGATCCATGATTCTCTCTCATCATTGATGTTTCTCTCTCTCCCTCTCCCTTCCTCTCTGAAATCAACAAAAAAAATATTTTAAGAAAATTATTAAAAAAATAAATAAAAATTAAAAAACTGGATTGAATGGTAAATTTTACTTCTGTGTATTTTTCCACAATAAAAAAAAGAACACCGAAACAGGCGGCATGACACACAATTGCACAGGTCCCTGGATGGGGGCCAGGAAGGGAGGGCCGGTACCTTTGAGAAAACTGTGGTAGATGTGATGCAGGCGCCTCATGGCCAGCTCCTGCAGCGGCAGGATGTGGTCCTTCTCCGTCCCTATGGCCTTCACCTCGGCGGGGAGGAAGACGGTGAGGGGCCCGGATGAGAAGGACAGCAGCTTCCCCTCGGAAACTTGGACGGGAGCCCCACAGCTGCGGAAAGACATGCATTCACGGCCGGGTGAGCAACGAGGAAAAGAAGACACGTGCCAATAAAAATGTGTTCGTCAAAATATACATTGAACATCTGAAGACGCCGCTGAATTGCCAGGATGCTTTGCAAAGCGAACAGATGCTCTCCTGGGTTCCTTAATAAAAGCTGGCACAGCCCGGCCGGTGTGGCTCAGTGGTTGAGCGTCAGTCAACCCATGAACCAGGAGGTCCCAGTTCGATTCCCGGTCGGGGCACACGCCCGGGTTGTGGGCTCGATCCCCAGTGTGGGGCGTGCAGGAGGCAGCCGATCATGATTCTCATCATGGATGTTTTTCTCTCCCTCTTCCTTCCTCTCTGAAATCAATAAAAATATATTTTAAAAAATAACAAGAAATAAAATAAATAAATGAAGCCTGGCACGCAATCTACATTCGCCAGTTGAAAACCAGCTAAGCCACTGCTGAGGTCCAGGCACTTCCAGCGAGGACAGACTGTGAGGGAACTTTCCTTCCTCGGATCCACACGGTATGGTTTGTGAGCTCTATTTGTCCTCATTTTAGGACCCTCTTCGCATTTGTGTTTATTGACATTTTCAAAATTAAAAGGAAAAAAAGGACACGCTGTTAAGTTATAGTACCGTGGTTTAATAGAACTTTTTGGCGTGGAAAAATACCCTGCGGAGCAAATAGATTTTTAATAGTAGCAGATAACTTTATTGGAGCCTTTCATAAACTTGTGGTGAAAATATTCTTGGCCAAACCTACTGACTAAGCCAAGCCACACCCTGTTCCCTGTAGCCACTCCTAACCAGGAGGCACAGAAGGCCTTGTTCCTTCAGGGTTCCCCACACTCGGGAGTCTGACCTCATTCCACCCCCTGCCTGCGACCACTGGGTTACCTAAAAGTCTTCACACGTTCCTTCCCTAATGACGAGCAGGCGCCAACAGACCTGGCTCTGCAGACATAACCTGGGACAACCTCCCCAGCCTCCACGGGGAACGGGCAATGAAGGGGAGCGCACGGGGAGGAAAAGAAGCCCTTGGCTCGTTGGTTCATTAGGAAGGCCCTTCGTTTGCTCATTCCTTCCACTAGGAAATGTTCCCAGAGAACCTACTCTTCGCCAGTCAATCAAGATACTTAAAGAAACAAACAGCCCGGCTGCTGTGGCTCAGTGGTTGAGCATTGACCTATGAACCAGGAGGTCATGGTTCGATTCCTGGTCAGGACACATGCCCAGGTTGCGGGCTTGATCCCCAGTAGGGGGCATGCAGGAGGCAGCCAATTGATGTTTCTCTCTCATCATTGATGTTTCTCTCTCTCTCTCTTCTTCTCCTCTCTGAAATCAATAAAAATATTATTTTTTAAAAAGAGAGAGGACAAACTAACAAGATGACCCATTTTCCTTGG
Source organism: Ia io (assembly GCA_025583905.1). Taxonomy (NCBI): domain Eukaryota; kingdom Metazoa; phylum Chordata; class Mammalia; order Chiroptera; family Vespertilionidae; genus Ia; species Ia io. Next base: position 20,341,955 of record JAJQQW010000024.1, read on the forward strand.
AAAATGAAATGATTACAATTATTCTAATGTTAGTCAGAGAAGACGGAGTGACTGACCCTGTCCAGGGAATTAAGGAAGACTAAGATTTTTCAGAGGAGAGAACATGGGACCTAGAACTCAACTGATTTCACCCATCCGATTTCTCCACTCAGCTCAAGAAAGAGAAGCTCCCACTCTGGGGCCTTCTAACAGGCAAAACCCATATCCCAAAGCGAACAGCTACTCTAAATGCTAACATTACCGTTTAGTTTTCATAAAGCAATGTCTCCAGTGAGTTCAATAAAATTCACTGCAGAATAGATTTTTTTAAAACAGCAAAGCAACTGGAATAGTCAGACACTTTTCAAAAAAACCGGAGGACAAATACCACCCAATTTTAAGACTTACTGTAAAACCCTGGTAATCAAGACAATGCGTTACTGATGCCAAAACGGACAAAGAGATAAATGGGGCAGACAAAGTAGCCAGAAATAGGCCCACACCTATATAGACAACTAATTTTCAACAAAGGTACAAAGGCAATACAGTGGAGAAAGGATAGGATTTTAAACCAAGGGTGTCGGAACAACTGTATATCCACGTGCAAAAAGAAAAAAAGAAACTTCACCTATAAGTTGTATCATACAAAAACGAACTGAAAATAAATCAGAGACCTACATGCAAACCTAAACCCTTACAAATCTTAGAAGACATTATGTTAGGGTTTCTGTTGGTTATCAAGCTATTACCCTTATGAACCACTTGTGAAGATGAGGAAATGATTCTAAGTTTTACTTTATAATTCTTGTTTCTTTCCTAATATGGAGGAAATGAAGGTGAGAGGATCATATCCAAAATGTTATCAGACGGTGTGGCCATTAAGTCTGGAAACAGGCAAAAACACAGTAAGTGATTCTTTCGATGATATACTACAATACGTGGTGTGGAGATTAGATTTTTGTATCAGCTTGGCTAGGCACACGGTACCCTGATATTTGGTCAAACACCAGTCCAGATGTGGCTGTGAAGGTATTTCTTGAAATGAGATTAACATATAAGTCAGCAGATTTTGTCTGTTTTTTTAAAAAAATATATATATATATTATTGATTTCAGAGAGGAAGGGAAAAGGAGATAGAACCATCAATGATGAGAGAGAATCATCGATTGGCTGCCTCCTGCACACTCCACTGGGGATCAAGACTGCAACCCGGGCATGTGTCCTGACCAGGAATTGAACCATGACCTCCTGGTTCATAGGTTGACACCCAACCACTGCACCACGCCAGCCGGGCATAAATCAGTAGACTTAAACTAAAGCCGATTCATCTCTGTGATGTGAGGGAGCCTCATGCAATCAGTTGAAGACCTTAGAGAAAAGGAACGAGGTCCCTTGAGGAAGAGGGAGTTAGGCCTCCAGGGTCTTCAGCCTCAAGCTGCCTCATCAACTCTTCCCTGGGCCTCCAGCCCGCCTACAGATTTCAGACTTACAAGCCTTCACAATCAGATAAGCCAATTTCTTTTTTCTTTATCTTTTCTTAATGTATTTTTATTGATTTCAGAGAGCCATGGAGAGGGAGAGAGAGCGATAGAAATATCAATGACGAGAGAGAATCATTGATCGGCTGCCTCCTGCACGCCCCCTACTGGGGATCAAGCCCAAAACCCGGACAAGTGCCCTTTACTGGAATTGAACCCGGGACCCTTTAGTCCACAGGCTGACGCTCTATCCACTGAACCAAACCAGCTAGGGCAGTGGTCGGCAAACTCATTAGTCAACAGAGCCAAATATCAACAGTACAACGATTGAAATTTCTTTGGAGAGCCAAATTTTTTAAACTTAAACTTCTTCTAACGCCACTTCTTCATAATAGACTCGCCCAGGTATTTTGTGGAAGAGCCACAATCAAGGGGCCAAAGAGCCGCATGTGGCTCGCGAGCCGCAGTTTGCCGACCACGGAGCTAGGGTGAGCCAATTTATTAAAATAAATTAATCTCCCCCTCCCCGCCCACCCCTTTACCTCATTCTATTGGTTCTGTTGCTATGGAGAACACATGGTAAAAGAGTATTTGTTTCCAAACTTTATAGCCACACTGTAGTATGAGAACCCTGAGCAAAACTATAAAGCAATGAAGCAAGCCAATCATTCGTGAGTATTTACTTCATACTGTTATTGCCTTGGCAGCTGCTGTTCTTAACCAGACGGGTTCTACGTGGAACCGCCTGAAGAATTTAATAATATAGAGGAACAAACAAAGGCTTAGAAAACTCAAAACCAGATTTTGCCTAATGCTCTCCTGGTCTCCAATAATGAGAAAGACAGGGGTCTGACTGACATTACTACAAAGGCTCACTAGCAAGTAAGTGGATCCTCGTTTTGCATGAAGTCTAATTTCCCTCTGACAATTCTCTTAGCAGACATTCCTACTCTTCGTGACTGGATGGAAAGAGCTAATTAAATCCAGTTTAGGATCCATCTATTAATGCCTTCTCTGCCTAAGACGAGAGAAGAACAACAGGTATAGAGAATACAGGCTGCAAGGGAGGAAGTCACAGGGGTTAGGGACCTTTCTGCTGGCATGGCCAACCTCCCTTGACCTCAGCAGAGACTAGATGACACCCACAAAATGATGCAGGAGAGAAAAAGGTCCTTTCTTTCTTTTCTTTTTCTTTTTCACATATTTTATTGATTTCAGAGAAGGGAGAGGGGGTGAGAGAGAAACATCAATAATGAGAAAGACTCATGGATCGGTTGCCTCCTGCATGCCCCACACTGGGGATGGAGCCCACAACCCAGGCATGTGCCCTGACCAGGAATCGAACTGTGACCTCCTGGTTCATAGGTCGATGCTCAACTACTGAGCTATGCTGGCTGGACCTTTTAATGAGCAATTCTGGAATAGAAGGACCAGAACTGCACCTGTGACAAATGCATGCGGAGCTACTAGTAAGCCAACAAACTAAAAATGCCTTTGGGCCTTTGTAGGTGGGACTGCCTCCACTTCCAAACTACCAGTGTGAGAAAGCTGACTGTGTGGTGCTCTCCTTCTAATAATAATTTCATTTTCTCATTGCTAGTATCAAGGGGAAATGTCACTACACTATTAATAATAATAAAATGTAGGCTACTAGCTAAAAATCTGCATATTTTGCACTACTATTTATTTTCCGCAAAGATGTGGAGCTCTCAGAAAATTCACTTTCTCTGCTACCAGATACCAAGTCAAAGATTGAAACCTCTCTCCCTGCTCAGAACCAACAGAACTTTCTGGCAGTCAACACCACATCTAAACACGGGAGCAAAAGGCCAGCTCTCTGGATCATGGCGCAGCCTAAATACACCTCAGCGCCTGTCTCTGAAGGCTGGTTTGGTGCGGGGAACACTGCCTCATCCTGGGGGCTGGCCTGCGTCATTCCCTGTATCTCAGTGATGGGGGCACCTTCCTCCCCCAGAAGAAGAGGGCCAGCGTGCAGATCCTGGAAGACCTCGTTGGGATCAGTGACAGGAGAATCACAGCTGTCACACCAGCTGTAGGAGTCGCTGAGCTACACAACTCCACCGTACATGCCATTGCCTGCGCTTCGCAGGGGGCTCTGCAGTCAGCGCCCGGCTTGTGTTTCATCAGCCTGCATAGGCGCTGACCTCATCCATCCAGGGCTCTCCCGAGATCAAACCGTGTCATTTCTCCTCGGGGAGGCCGCTACTCCGAGGCTGGTGCTCTCCGGAGCGATCGCTGCTGGGCGCCCGTCCCCCAGAGCCATGCCAGCAGGGGGACGGCTGTGCTCTGCGCACAAGCTGATCGCCATATCCCCTCTCTGGCCAGAACTGCCGATGGTGAGAGGCGGGTTAGGCAGGGTGTTGGGGATTGTGAGAGCAGAGTCAAAGGTGCTAAGTGGCCTCAGAGGTGTCCCAAGCGTCCTCTGGCTGCTGAAGTGAGGGAAGCGAGGCCAGCCAGAAGCAGGTTCTGGAAGCTGGGTGGCCTATATGAACCCTAAACCCTCTGGGAAGCACTTTAAAGTGGGTCCATCCCACTGTTGTGGGAGGAGCTAAAGCTGTCTTTTTTTTTTTAAAGATTTTTTAGAGAGAGGAAAGGAGGGGGGGGAGAAAGAGAAAGAGAGAGAGACATCAATGAGCGACACATCGATGGGCTGCCTCCTGCACACCTCCTACTGGGGATGGAGCCTGCAACCCGGGCACGTGGCCTGACCAGGAATGCAACCAGCGACCTCTTGGTCCATGGGACACTGTTCAACCCACTGAGCCACGCCAAGAGGGCTGAAGCCATCTTTCTAAAAGCCCGACTGAGAAGAAAGGGTTATTGCTGTTCTGAAAATAAGGCCTATCATTCCCATTAAATGAAACATCTGCTTTGGCTGCCGGAATCATGATCTGCATGAGGGGCTATTTCAGGAGTTGATTTCTAAATAGTCCAAGTGGTACAGTTCTAGATCCCAGGGTGGCCCTGCAGTGGAGGGCTGAGGAGGACAGCTTTTACGTTACTGCTGACACCGCCCGTTCTGTGACTGATACTGAGCTTAGAATGGTATGCAGAGATTCATTTTTCACTTGTGTCCTGTCTGAACTCCCAGCTTACTGGCTGAACTTGAATGACAACACTCTAAACTGCTTGCCCCATACGCTTAGCTTCTAAAGGTATGTGCTTTAGCATATTAAGGCCAAAGATAAAACTGAGCAGGATTATCAAAACAGTGCATCTCTCCCTCAGTTAGATCAACACCAAACGATGAAACGGAAACAAAGGCAGCAGAGGAGCTGGGCTATAGGCTGAAACGTGACGTCCGCTCACCCGTTGCACCCGACGACCTTATTGTACAGGTAGGACGGCAAGCCTTTCAGGTGGGTGTTGTTATCCACGTACACGTACTGCAGCTCTCGAGATCGACCTAAATCTGGATCAGAAAGCAAAGTACCATAACTCCCACAACCACGCACCAATGTAATATGAAATGTAAAATTTAATGCAACGACACGGACGCCATCCAAATATGCTCTCAGCCCAGATGTGCCTTTTAGAGTCCCTAAGGCAGTGGTCGGCAAACCGCGGCTCGTGAGCCACATGCGGCTCTTTGGCCCCTTGAGTGTGGCTCTTCCACAAAATACCACGGCCTGGGCGAGTCTATTTTGAAAAAGTGGCGTTAGAAGAAGTTTAAAAAATTTGGCTCTCCAAAGAAATTTCAATCGTTGTGCTGTTGATATTTGGCTCTGTTGGCTAAGTGTGTTTGCCGACCACTGCCCTAGGGGACTCAAGGAAAGAGTCTCCGCTCGAGCTGACGCAGCGGGAAGGCGTGTAGGATACTCATCATGGGAACCCCGTCTTGGAGTCAGACGCCCGGGGTTTGAATTCTCATTCTCCTATTTACAAAATGTGCGTCCTCGGTGTCACCATCTGGACAAAGGGGGGAATAATGCTGCCTCTTAAATTCAGGGGCAATTACTAACAAAGTTTCTAAATGATCGAGCAGAATTCTTGGCACACAGCCTTCTCCAATATATGGCCGTTATTATTATTCCCGTGATGATCAGTAAGTGATATTTGGAGGTGTGCCCTCCAGGAGAGGGTCAATGAAGAGAGAATTCTCCCCCTAGCTGGTTTGGCTCAGTGGATAGAGCGTGGGCCTTTCAGACTCAAGGGTCCCGGGTTCCATTCCAGTCAAGGGCACGTACCTTGGTTGCAGGCTCAATCCCCGGCCCTGGTCAGGGCGCATGCAAGAGGCAACCAATCGATGTCTCTCTCTCGTCATTGATGTTTCTATCTCTCTCCCTCCTTCTCCCTTCCTCTCTGAAATTAATAAAAATATATTTTAGAGAGAGAGAGAGAGAGAATTCTCTTTGGCATGCAGCAAAAGGTACTGGCGCTCTTCTGGACTTGAACTGCACAGAAGAGGGTTGGAGGCAACGGCCTTGGGAGATGGTGCTTCATCCACTTGAGCCAAGGACACAGAATGGGACATGGCTGAGGTGGCGCCTTTCCCCTCTAAGCTACACGAAAGGCAGAGTGTGTGCAAATCAGAGGAGGCTGCCTGCAGAGACCCTAGCACTAAGCTACATGAAAGCTGACACTGGCTACTTCCGATAGCCTTAGTCTTCATTCCTATCTGGGTGTAGAGGAAAAATGAGGAGTCGATGATTTAAAACGGGAGCTGGTTTAGATCTTCTCGTAGGCCTTCCTTTCCAGAGAGTTCTCACTGCACCTCTTCGGCTGGGGATGTTATTTTATACAGTAGGCTCGTGATGGAATGAACTACTTTCTTTTTTTAATGTTTTTTTCTGTTGTTGTTAATCCTCACTCGAGGATATTTTTTCCATCAATTTTTAGAGAGAAGGGAGGAAGGGAAAGAAGGAAGGGAGGGGGAGAGAGAGAGACATTGATGTGAGAGACACGAATGATTGCCTCCCCACACGCCCCAATAGAGGGCGGGGAGCAAACCTGCAACCCAGGGATGTGCCCTGGATCAGGAATCGAACTCAAGACCCTTCAGTGCATAGCCTGACACTCTAACCACTGAACACCACTGGCCAGAGCTGAACTATTTTCTACTGAAGCTGAAAGAAAACGGGAATCGACTGCTAAAATCTATTACATGTTAGCCAATATACTACATGGCTGTTAAGATTTTAATACAGATATTTAAACTTTCCAAGTAACACAATCTCACATAGAGTACGAAAAAGCAGTACTAAAATGACACGATGAAGTGGGCTCTGGCGTCAGAACCAGTTCTGAACCCTGGCTTTCCACCTTCTGCCTGCTGGGGGAAATGCAAGGCTCCATGCCTGTCACCTCCTCTGTGAAATGGAGGTAATAGTACCCCGGCCACAGGCTTGTTCTGAAGATTCAACATACACAATGCCAACTCGATCCCTTGCATGCTAATGGGCGCTCAATGCATCTTCGTTTCTTTTACCCCTCTCTTCTGGATATAAAGAGGAAAGTCACAAAAGAGTGCGGAATTACAGAGAACCAGGCCGCTCCTGCCTCAGCTGACACAGCACATAGCACGGCCTGCTGGCGAGGCTGCGACACCTAACACCCAGCAAGGTCACAGGCTGTACGAGCAGAACCTCAAGCACACGGAACGGCCTTTCTAATCATATCGAGGCTGACGGGTAAGTGCTTTCTGCATGGAAAAGCTTTGACATACTTCTTCCATTCTGAAAACAGAAAATTTTCACTCAGTAACTAACTTTGTGAATCTTTTTTTAAAAAATGACTTCAGAGAGGAAGAGGGGGAGAGAGAGAGAGAAACCTCGATGATGAGAGAGAATCCCTGGGGATGGAGCCCAGGAGCCGGGCATGTGTCCTGACTGGGAAACAAACTGTGACCTCCTGGTTCATAGGTCAATCACTGAGCCACACTGGCCGGGCAATAATTACCTTTGGAAGATACCAGTGCCCCGCTGGCTAATGAGATGGTGTGTTTTCTTCCTTCTATTAATTTTAATGGACCAATATCTTGCAATAAAATATGTCATGCAATAATACCCTTCCTGGTTCCTGTGCGAGAATGCTCAGTACGTGAACTTCATAAAGCGAGGAAGTGAACATCTGCACAGATGTGAAAGCTACAAAGCACTTCTTCATGTGGCTTTCGAAAGTGTCCACAATGTTTTCCTCTTTTCCTTCCAGACGCCCAGATCAAAGTATTGTGACTTGCAAATTAGCAAAAGCTAGCGGTCTTGCACAGGCTCCAACTCTTTTTTCATTGAACTTCAAGGCTCTGGCATGTGCGGTCCACATGGCTGCCGAGGGAACACAAAGGTCCTGTGTGTGTGGGTGCTTGCTGTTTAACTGCACTGTAAAAGCAAGCACGGCACCACAGCCCGGGCCAGGACCAGCAGGGTCTGTTTACTGAGACCTGACCAGTGTGAGACTCATTTCTTTTATCAAAGCTGAATGATGGATTCTCTTCAAGAAAACGACAGACCAAAACAGGTTGTTTAGAATGCTCTGTCAATATTATACCAATAATCAGTTTGGTAAATTGGATCTATAATTAGTCATAATTACATTTTTAATGCCTATAAAATGTGGGTATCTTCGTAATGAATTGAGAGTAATTTAGAGTCTATTCAGAAAATACTTTAAAGCTAATATAAACTATCTGCATGAGCCCAGTCAGTGTGGCTCAGTGGTTGAGCGTCGACCCATGAACCAGGAGGTCCAGGGCACATGCCCAGGTTTTGGGCTCCATCCCCACTAGGGGGCGTGCAGGAGGCAGCCAATTAATGATTCTCTCTCATTGATGTTTCTCTCTCTCTCCTTCTCCCCTCCTCCCTCTGAAATCAATAAAAACATATTAAAAACTAAAAAATAAATAAATTACCTACATGATGCCTTTTACAAGAACTTTTCAACCACTTTTTCAGAATAATGAATTTTTTCAGTGCTAGCTTCTTCAAATGCTCACACTCCACTAAATCTTTTACATAGTCATATTCTTTCTGACCTACTCAACTTTCACAAAGTAAGATTTCACAGTGAATTTTAATTTAATCAGATGCTTTATACAGAGTAAATCAACCACTGGTAAGTTATAATAAGTGGGTTTTAATGAATTTGAATGACTGAAGTGCCCCTTTGCTGTTGGTTTAAATATGCAGCTGTCACTGTCTCTAAGTCCAATTCTGTCCCACAGTTCAGGTAACAAAGGCTTATTACAAGCAATGGGCTCGAATACTGTGCTAGCTGCTTGGGGCACAAAAGTGAAGACAGAGCTCCAACCCTGGCTTCCCGTCTAAGGCAACAATGGAGATAGTTCACACTGACTGCGTGCTTATGCGGTAGTGATAGCGATACAAGTGCTTTAAAGGGATCTTATTCAATTCTCACAAGAGCAGAGGAAATGGGTATTGATATTGCCCTGTTACTGAGACTTATACAAACGAAAAAGCCTTTCTAAGCCAAAGCTCACACAGCTATTCGGTGGCAGAGCGGGAATTTAAATGTGGGGCGGCTGCTTCACTGTGAGCTAGACAACCTCCGCCAACAGATCACGCCACAGAAGCGGGCCATCATCCCCTAGAACTAGGAAGTGATATCGCTGAGCAGGCTGCATGGGGGCAGTGGGTGCCCCGAGGGCTGGCACTGTGCCGAGCATCCAGGTGTGACGTCAGGAGGCACTGCCAGAAAGACCAGTGATGAACCAAGTGTCTAGCTTCCTTTAAAAGCCCAGATCACTGTGAGATGGTTCCGTCTTCCAGATTTAGGGCAGGGATTTCAGTAAGTCCCAGGAATTCCTTCAGAGAAGATCCTGGGGGAAGAGACTCATGCTGACAGACTGGGGGGGTTTTATGTTGAAATTTTTTTAAATGGCACTTTTGTTTCTTACCAGTTAAAATAATTCAATTATCAGTGAAAATAAATTTATTGTTTTATTAAAGGCCAATGTTTGTTTACACATATTATGTTAGAACGGGCCAACTACAGAAGTCTGCAGTGGATAATGTTCCTTATTAGCCAGAGTGACATCTCGTGTGTGTGTGTGTGTGTGTGTGTGTGTGTGTGTGTGTGTGTGTGTGTCTGTGTGTGTGTGTGTGTGTGTGTGTGTGTGTTTTTCACCCGAGGACATTTTTCCATTGATTTTGAGAGAGAGTGGAAGGGAGGGGGGAGACAGAGAAAGAGAAGCATTGATGAGAGAGACACATCGACTGGTTGTCTCCCGCAGGCTCCCTGGCCTGGGATCAAGCCTACAACTGAGGTCCATGCCCTTGACCGGTATCAAACCCGGGACCCTTCAGTCCATGGGCCGATGCTCCATCCACTGAGCCAAACCGGCTAGGTCCAGAGTGACATTTCTAGCTCAGTCTTTAAAAATGTCTAGTCTGGTTACCTGGCAATGCTAACCATTAGAATACCCGATACAAATGTTTCTACATAGAAGCCCACATCTAAGCAGGTATATCTGTACTAGTGGCCACCCTTTCATGTTGCTCTATAACCCCTGTTATCTACATGAAAAATATAATACCTACATGTACATACACATACAGGGTGTCCCAAAAATGTCTACACACTTTAACCGTTGATGGCTCAGTTTTGAAAATGAAATGTATTTTGATAAACACTGCCTTTATAATTATTCAAAGTGTGTGTAGACATTTTTTGGGACACCCTATATATGTCAATCCTTTCTCAGAGTAAATCATCTCATATTTCACACGTTTTGTCCCTAATCACATTTTTCGCACAGATTTTTTTTTTCTCTTTTAATCTCAAATCCCGAAATGAACTTTGTTACCTGGGCAGGAAGCCTTCTTCACGGCACAGGTGGATTTAGAGAGGAAGCTTCAAGGTCAACAGAATGGAGAAAACGAACTCCTCCCTCCTAGTCAAGGGCCCGGAGGTGTTCTATCTTACTCTCTGCCCCTTGGCTTTCTCACAGCCACACGCTCACTTACCAAGCGGCAAAAATGCGAGCCGGTTTCCAGCCATGGAGAGCTCATTGAGGCTGGGCAGCTGGCAGAGGTGGCGCGGCACACACCACAGCCGGTTCCGGTCCACGGCGAGGTACTGCAGAGAAAGGCACAGGTGAAGCCTCTCGGGTAAAGCTAGCAAACGATTGGCAGAAATGTCTAGTGTCTGCAGCTCCTTCAAATCGCCAACCTCTACAACCAAAACCAAAATGAAGATAAATCGCATCCTCATCACAGCAGTCAGGCTGATTAAATAAAATGAATCAACACTGCCAACAGTTCACCCACATAAACCCAGTGGCTGCAGCTATTTCCATAGGTATGAATGCGGAGGCACGGGGTTGAGGTCTAGTATGCAAATGATCTAACCTGGGCAGGTGTCTTTAAAGGAGCCTGCCAGAATTGTGGTTTTTTTAAAAATATTTTTATTGATTTCAGAGAGGAAGGGAGAGGGAGAGAAATAGATAGAAACATCAGTGATGAGAGAGAATCATGGATCGGCTGCCTCCTGCACATCCCCTACTGGGGATGGAGCCCACAACCCCGGGCAAGCGCCTGACCAGGAATCGAACCATGACCTCCTTGGTTCATAGGCCGATGCTCTACTACTGAGCCAAAATTGTCTATAATTAATTTTATCCTTTAACATTACAGACACCTTCAAAAATACCCATTGATAAGTCATCTTGAAATTAGTGTGGTATTACTGATAAAGAGTTTCAATGCATCCTTTTTAGGATATTAGTGGAATCTTACTCTTTCCAGCTGGTCTCCCCGTCAGCACCCACTCCGCAAGGAGTAAACACCAGTTTGCAGACTCTGTTTCCTTAGTGTGCCTAGAATAATCCTAACTTCACGGCTGTCTGCATGGTTTCCTTTTATGCTACACCTACAATACCTCACAACTTTGCAGCTACTTATAGAACATCCTGAGAATGACTTCCCTGTTGCCACGCACTAATTACTTACACGAAGCATAAAAATAACGTGAGAGTGCAGCTTCTAAAGAGAAAGCAGTAGGCTCTCTCCGGACCATCCTTCTCTGCTGATGCACACTGACCTCATCTGAAATCCAAACGGAAATGGGAAGGAAGCCACCCACTCTGTGCCAGGGCAGTGACCACAGAGTCAATAGCAAGGCTCGGTATTTTTCAAGCACTGGCTTTTTCCGGTGCCACTAAGACTGCTCTAATGGAAGCTGCCAAGCACACCAGGTAAGGGAGAGCACACAGAGACATAAAGGACAAGATCTCAGCGCCGGGTTCCGTTCTGCGTAACAGTGTGTCCCTCTTTACACTCATTTGCTCTCTCTACCGGTAGACTGGCGTTGGAAGGCCCATACTCTGGTACGTAGAAATACATTCAAGCCGTAACCCTACTACTCATCAGCCGTGCAACTTTGGGTTATTTACTCAAATATTTAGATCTGGTGGTTTGATGTTTAAAAAATCATCTACAGCCTGGCTGGCATGGCTCAGTGCTTGAGTATCAACGTATGAACCAGGAAGTCATGGTTCAATTCACAGGCAGGGCACATGCCCAGGTTGCAGACTCTATCCCCAGTGGGGGGTGTGCAGAAGGCAGCCAATCCATGATTCGCTCTCATCACTGATGTTTATCTCTTTCTCCCTCTCTGTCTCTCTGAAATCAATAAAAATATATTTTAAAAAATAAAGTAAATAAGAAATCATCTATAAAAACACCAGAATAACATGTACATAAAGTGATTAAATGAAATATCCGTAGATTCAACAAGACATGGCAGAAAACAATTATTTTTAATTTTCAGCTCATTAAACCACATAATATTCTAAATGTAAATTCTAAATATAAGTGCCTTTTTAATTGATGCAGTTTTATCACAGAATCAATTATGAACACAGTATGTTCATGTTTGTTATGTCTAACATAGAGAAAGGGACTCTTAGAAAGTAGATGATCTTTCAGAAAATGGGTAGGACTACCTTGGTCAAATAAAAAATGAAAACCAATCGTACAGAGCTTGCTATATATTCATAAGTTTGTGTGACAGGTTATGTTTAATAACAAACAATCACAAGAAAGAATAAAATTAACAATACCAGAAAGCTCATTGAAAAAAAATCTATTAACTATGCATTTGTTTAATAGAAGTAACATCAAACAAGCAATTAAGAAGTCCTCTTAATTAGGAAAGACAATTACATATTATTTGGGAATTTTAAAATAAAATGCTCTAAAACACGTGACATCAGAGAAACACAACAGACACTGATAGGACTTAAATATTTATGTCTAGGTGTCAAACTTTGGCAACTAATTCCCAGTAGAAATTTTAAAATGTGAAAGACATACTTCAAAAAAAAAAAAATCACATTGTTTTGACATTTTAGCTGGGGCTTTGTGTGCAATTAAATTATGCACTAAAGTTTCTTTCAATGTCATTCAAAATAAGTTACTTACCAGGCGTTTACTGCTTATCTAACCAAATGGTTGACCTGACCCTAGCAAAATGCCCCTGAGACTACTGTAGAAGATAAGAAACCATTTCTTGAAAGTGCTTTTCCTGAGTGCCAACTATAATCTAACCCACTGCTAGACAGAAGTGGCCTCTATCTCTTCTTTAGATACAGCCGGTCTTTGGAATTGAAAAGCATTTATTCTAAAACTTAGCATCTGTATCATTGCTTTGTGTCAATACACGAATTGCTACTTAGAAAAATCCTTTATTGTCTTCATTCTGGAAGATTAATGGAGACCACATACACAGATTTTCATTTCTATGTTATATTTTAGTGATTGTCTGCTTCCCAGATTTCTTCGAGGAAGGCTTTCTTCCCTCTTTACTGAGGTAGCACAATGGAGTTTTTGACCTGAATGAGATCACCAGGAGTCCATTGTTGGCATAAAACTATTATAACTGCTGCCTCAAGAAATATCACAGCATCATAGTCCGGCATAAAAATTTTTTATTTATTTTACTACTTTGAAGAGAATAACTACAAACAATCCATATTACACTATCTGAATAAAATATCATTATAACGATTGCTTTCATTTCACTTTCTAAACTCAAATTAGTATAGGGAGCCCGGCCGGTGTTGCTCAGTGGTTGAGCATCGACCTATGAACCAAGAGGTCAACGGTTCGATTCCCAGTCAGGGCACATGCCCGGGTTGCAGGCTCAAACCCCAGTAGGGGACGTGAGGAGGCAGCCGATTGATGTTTCTCTCTCATCGATGTTTCTATCTCTCTCCCCATCTCCCTTCCTCTCTGAAATCAATAAAAATATATAAATGGCTTAAGAATATTTCAAAAGAGTGGGGCTGAAGGTGGTGTGAAGAGCTGGTGAAGTCTCCCCACCAAAAACAAGCAGAACACTGGACAAACCTGTAAAGAACCAACTATTTCAGGACTCTGGAAACCACCCAAAGGCAGACAAATTCGTAAGTGTCTATTCTTGGAAACCTGTTAAAGCTTCATTCAAGAACAGTGGGAGTCTGCAGCCTTTTATTGCTTGGGGTGGCTCCTCTCCCATCCAGGCCCCGAGCTCAATCTCAAGAATGTGAGCTTACCAAGGCAGGGCTGACGAGGAATGGCTAGGACAACCAGCAGTCTGGCAGTCAGAGAGAGCTTCCTTGACTTGGGGGTGGGGAAAAATCTCACAGCTTCCCTCCCCCCCCTTTTTTTTTTAGCTAAAAGTGCCAACGGTGTAGGAAAAGAATGAGGAAAACATGTGCCTTGCTAGCCTGGGATTCAGACCCCGTTGAAATGAGTGGTTGAACAGCCATAAATTTAATTGGGCGATTCTGGAAATGGGAGAGCAGATGAAGTGCTAGCTATGCTCTCCACAAATCCTTCCACAGCCCAGGAGCCATGTGTCCGCGCAGGGAAGGCCCGAGAGTCTGCACAAAGTCAACAGCAGAGCAGATGTGACAGCTGATTCGCTCTGACAGCACTTGACAGTCCAAACACATTTCAGTTCGCGTAAGACGGGAGCTTCACGGGCCGGAAATGTTTGAGCAAACTTCTTCCAAAGCAATGGCTGCTCCCCGGCTATACAGACATCGTGGCTGCCCCTACGGAGCCAGGTTAAAGAACACAAGACTACACTCTGAGCAGCTACATACCACAGAGGGGAAAAGAGTCTGAAATTTAAACTGCAGGAAGGAACAAGAATTTAAAAAATAAAACAACTTTCAGAAAAAGAAGTCAAAACCCAAAGTTGTCCCAATATGCTAACTAAATTTTCCAGTTTTCCACAACAACAAAAATACAAGATAGCAAAGTGTGACCCATAACCAAGGGTGCGTGTGGCGGGGCGGGGGGGGGGGGGGGGGGGGGGGGGGAGAATGGGGAGAAGCAGTCAACAGAAACTAACTCTGAATGGGTCCAGATGTTGAACTTGGCAGAGATTTCAAAGCAGCTGTTACAAATGTGTTTAAAGAAGCAAAGGAAACTATGTCAAAAACTAAAGAAAACTATGATGACAATGACTCAATCAATAGAGAATCTAAATAGAAAAAGAAAAGCCATAAAAAGAGCCATTCTAAAGTGGAAAATACAGTAACTGAGATAAAATAGTCACTAGATGGTCTCAGGATCAGATTTGACATGGTAGAGGAAAGAACAGTAAACTCAAAGACATGGCAATAGGAATTATTAAATTTGGAGAATAGAAAAAAAATCAACAGAAAATGATCAGCGCCTCAGAGACCTGTGGGATACCATCATATCTATAATGGGAGTTCCAGAAGGAGAGGAAAACGAGAAAGTGGGAGAAAAAAAATATGTTAAAAGACAAAGGCTGAAAATGTTCTATATTTGATGACAACCATTAATCTACAGATCCAAGAAGTTCAATGAATTCCAAGTAGGAAAAACACAAAGAAATCCATATCTAGACACATCATAGTCAAATGCTAAAAGATAAACAAAAATAGAAAAGCTTCCATGAGAGCCAAAGCTGGTTTGGCTCAGTGGATGGAGCATCGGCCTGTGGACTGAAGGGTCCTAGATTTGATCCCACTCAAGGGCATATGCCCGGGTTGTGGGTTCCATCCGCAATGGGGGGTGTGCAGGAGGCAGCCGATCAATGATTCTCTCTCATCAGTGATGTTTCTCTCTCTCTCTCCCCCTTTCTCTTCCTCTCTGAAATCAATTAAAAAATGTATTTTTTAAAAGTAACTGTTAAGATATTATTTTAAAATTATTATTACTAGCAAAAACTGCAACATGAATAGAGTGCATTTAAGAAATTAAATTTACTGACTGCAAAAATATCTGTATAGTAGTTCTTCCCAAATGTTTTGCGTTGCCTAGTAACCAGTGGATACCATTTTGAGTTTCTGACAACAGAGACCTCCCCTCTGCCCATCTCTTTGGCAGCCAAAACCTTGTTAGGACAGTGCCCTCTCCCCCAGGAAAGCAAAGGGAAGGCCAGTAGCAGAGGAACTCTGAGTCAGTCTCCGTGGGATGTGGATTTTAAGAGCACTGGAATACACTGGGAGGCAGAGGACTAAGATAGGGAAGGGAGTACAGAGGGAGGAAACCTGGACATCTGCCTATTTACAAAAGGTGAGGAGCAGACCATCCTAAGGACGGACTATTTTTAAGGATAATAACCTGACCACTTTTGGTCAAGAAATCCATGATCGTCAGTCTTCTTTCTTACTAAAACTTTTGGGTGGCATTTATACAGCACAAAAATCGTAATCCTAAAGTCGATACAATTTGACTCCTAAGTTTACATGACATCCATTTTGTTGCATATTGTGACTCATACTGCTCTAGTGTGAATCAGAGTGTCCAAGCGGTAAATTAAATTGGTCAAAGATGATCAGGATGGACAGCTGGCCCTCATCTGACACTGAAAGGCAGAGTCTAGAAGCAATACATCAAGGTTGGCAGGAGCCAAGAAGGGACCTCAAGACACTTCTCCAAACTCAGAGGCAATGAGCCTGAAGAGCAAGGCTATGCCAGGCAAGAAGCACCGACAGGAAGGCCAAGTGTGAGCAGACAGGAAAGCAGCCGGAGCTCCAACATCCAAGGAAGCAACCAGTGCCACCCACCCAGAGTACAGGGAGGACGCCGAACACTAAGGATGCCCACAGAGCAGGAGACACAACGGCCACCAGCCATGCATGGCCAGGGGCAGGGGCAGGGGCAGGGGCAGGGACAGCCTTATAAAACCAGGTATGTTTTGCTTTTGTGAAGTTTATCTCTGTCAGAGCTTTCTTTCATTTCCTCACACAAAAGCACATTACATTTGTATATTATCAGCTCTGTTATATTAGGCTATTTTGATGGTATCACGCATGCACACAATAATTGAATCGAGTGAAGTAAATTTGATGCATTTATTCATTCACTGAAAGAGAAAGTGCTTTTTACAAGTTTACACAATGCCCTGGCCGGTGTGGCTCAGGTTCCATCCCTGGGCCTGGTTGGGGTGGATGGGGCACATGCGGGAGGCAACCAATCCATGTAAGCCACTCACATAGATGTTTCTCTCTCTCTCTCTCTCCCTCTCCTTCTGCCCCCCTTCCTTCCACTCTCTCTAAAAATCAATGGGCAAAAAATTCTGACACAAATACAAAATTAAAACTACAAAAAGGAAGGGTGATTTTGGAAAAGGAAACAACACATCATTTAGTGTGAATGCGTGTTTCAACAAAACTGACTTTTATTTCGATGGCGTGGGTTAGCTGAGTTCCTTTAAATAGTTAGGGATTTGTAAAGTGCAAAGCTCATGTAACGTAATGTAATGTAATCTGTGTTTTCCACAAATCCCCATCGGTCCATTTACTTAAGAAACCCATGCTTGCTGGCTGGGTGCCAGCATACCAAACCTGCCCAGCAGTGCATACTTGTATTTCTGTTACTAAATTAGGAAGCCAAGCAGGCAATGTCGGGGCCAGGAGCGAAGAGAAAAGGTTCGGCATCATTAGTCTGCACGGCTTCTCAAAAGCAAGATCATAAGATACTTGATTTTTAATTAGAAATGCCCAAGTAATTTAGCCTAATAAGAAGCAATACGAAGAGATAATTAAATGAAGACAAAGGGAGAAATAAAAACATTTCACAAAAGTAGCCTTCTAAATAGCCTTAATCATCATGTTGAAAAGAAATTAACTACCGCCACTTGAGGCTTAACGTCTCAATGACTGATACTGAAATACTGCCAGCTTTTTCCTGAGGAAGAAATGGGCAGTTATCCATTCCCATTTTTACTAAGCTTTACTAACGTACTTGATGTAGACCACTGTTCAGAGCAGCGGTCGCCAACTGGTGGTCCGCGAGGTCCTAAAGGTAGGCGACCGCTGGTGTAGAGCAGGGTGGGGAATGTCCGGTCCACGGAATCATTTGGCCTGGCCCTGCCAAGGCATTAGGGGTGAGATAATTAAATATCTGACCAAATACAGCAGGCTAATTTTTAAGTGGATAAGACTGTATGGCCTGAGAATGATGTTATAAACATACAAATGGCCCTTGGCCATTGGTTTAGAGAAACGGGGTAGAACATTCAAAGAGACTCGAGTGGAGAAACACAAAAAGGATTTCAAGAGAACAAAATCACTGTGTTGAAGTTCAAAGTCATTTTTAAGATGACATAAACATATAGAAGGATAAATGTGAATTTTCCACTTTCCAAATTTCACTTGCCCCTAGTTAGTATGTCCAAGAGGTTTAAAAAGACAGTGGTTGTTAATTAACATTCCTGAAAGTATTTGTGAACATATCCCAATCCTTTATCAAAAGCTAAAAGCTAAAGAATCTTAAAGATATTGGGAGAATTTTAGTTTTAGTAATAGCTGAATGATATTCTTCTTATAAACATTTTGTTAAATATAGATAAATTTCAAAGTAGTATTTATTTTAGCTTTATGAAAGTATTAAAAAATTAAATGGATATTTGCTACAAAAGCTATATTTTTATATAAATGAAATGTATTTAATGCCAGGATATGTAAATTACAGAAAATTAAATAACAAAGTCTGAGCACTATAACAGGCACTGAAAAACTTATCAAACATGATTTTTTTTAAAAAAGATGTTCATACTACTTTAGCAATACAGAAATTAATTCTTGTTTATAAAGAAGCCACAGACACAACAAGAAACAAACCACAATGTATCCATGTAACAACAACAACTAAATAAATAATAAAAGCCACAGAGTGAAGACCCCTTGCCAGTACGCATCCTAATTGTTTGGTGTCCTTTCACCTAGTATATATATTTACATGATCTCTATAGGACATTGAAATGCATTTAGGACATTGATCTGTGAGTCAAAACCCAGAGCCTTTAGCTTCTTCTTGCTCAACTCCCACGGCCAGGAGCTGGCCGTCAGTGACCAGCAGAAGCAGGTACGCAGGGGGTGGGACCAAGAGACACAGCTTCCCTCTTCTCAAGTCCGTCTATCCTTCAACTATCCCCCTCCAGGAGCACAACGCAGAGCGTGTCATCTGGCTCCTGGTCTGGCCCTTCACTGTCCCTGCATTTCTGATAAGAGGCACAATGTTATGTATGGAAGGCACAACAGAATTAGAGACCCCAGCTTGAAGTTCTAAGTTACATAAATAAATACAAGAAAGAGATTGAGTCCGGCCGGTGTGGGTCCGTGGTGGAGCACCAACCTATGAACCAGGAGGTCACGGTTTGACTCCCGGTCAGAGCACATGCCCAGGTAAGGGGCATGCAGGAGGCAGCCAATCCTTGACTCTCTCTCACCACTGATATTTCTATCCCCCACTCTCTTCTTCTCTCTGAAATGAATAAAAACGTATTTAAAGAGAAGAACTAGGTTGAGTGATTAGAAATTATACTGGTTAGTATAATGATCCCCATGGATCACTTTGATACAAAGTCTTCCATTCCATTTTTACCTTCTTATTGCTACCATATATGCATAAACATATATACACAGATGGAATGCCCCAAAAGGAAGAAAAATAAACTTTCTTTGGTGGTAAAAAAAAAAAAATCAATGAAATTTGATTTTTTTTCTAAAGAAATTTGGAAAAGAACAAAGTTGAAGGAATTACACAAGCTCACTTCAAAACTTCCTATAAAGCTACAGTAATCAAGCCAATATGGTACTGCCATAAGGACAGACATAAAGACTAATGGAAACAGAACATTTGAAATAAACCCATGAGTTCATGGTCAGTCAACTGATTTTCAACAGAGAAAAAATAGTCTTTCAACAGATTGTACTGGAAAAACTGAATATCCCATATCTAAAAATATCCAAACCCTTTCTTCACATCACATACAATAATTAACTTGAAAACTTTTTGTTACCCTAGATTTGGCGAATAGTTCTTAAATGTGATGTCAATAGCATACTCCAGAAATAAATTAAAAAACAGATAAATTGGGCTTCCCCAATTTTTAAAACTTCTGCTCTTCAAATGATAAATATTTAAGTTTCCCACACTGAAAATTCCATGGAGCTTTAAGAATTGTGAACGTTCAATAAAGCAAAAGCCTATAAAATTAATGCCACTTGGTTCCTAGGCCTCCATTTGCTTATCCAATGTGGTAGCTAAATTTTAACTTGGTGGACTGTGATAGTCCTTCTACCACTAACATCCAACACCAGAGATTATGGTAACTCCAATGGGCTTGATTTTATGAAGGGCATAATGACAGCCTTGGATATCTGCTTTCTGTTTCTAAAAGGCATGACATAACAGCATCTGAGGGCTTACATATTGTGTATATTACATAATGTTAATTTTCAAAAAGGGATAATAAACAGTATTAAACAAAGAACTGTAATGTCAATTATGTGTGGAGCGTGGAGGAGAACTTGGTAACAACCCATATCAAACTAAATTTTGTTTAATTACTTCTATTACATCAATCCTTGGCAAATCATAAAGCTTTTCATTCACTAAAACAATCATTAACTTCCAAATTACTTGCAGAATAGACAATCTGATTTAAATTAAAACCTTTAACAGATTAAGCCATAATTTATAGAAGAAGTAAGCACCAACCCTGTTCCCATAACACATAAAAAAATAAATTTTTTACATATTGAAGACACTTTTTAACAAATACTTATTTCAGCACATACCCTATATCCTACCTGTTCATTTTTCTTCACAATTATATAGTCTGGCACGAAATTAGAATTTTTCTGATCATGTCATAAAACAATACCTCTAAAATACTGCAAGTTGATTTAGATCCAAAAATAAAATTAAATCTCTGAATTGTCAATAATAGGTTGTGTCTTAAAAACATGCAACCTAGGCATGTGCCCTGACCGAGAATCAAACCGTGACCTCCTGGTTCATAGGTCGATGCTCAACCACTGAGCCACACTGGCCGGGCAGTACTCTGTTTATGGTTCCCATACAGCACCACGCCTGTAACAGACCATGGTGAAGGAAATTAACTGTATGCAGAAAGGAAAGAGAAACAGCACTGAGCATGAGGTGAACTCGGATGATCATCCCTGAAGATTTCAAATTGGGCCTCTGCTGCTATGTTAGCTGCTTTTAAATCTTTTCAACAGAGGAACAGTCCAGGCCTTAATCAGTGGTATGAGTGATAGGAGAGGATTTCCAAGTCTGAAGGACTAACATTCCTCCTTTTGCCTTTTTTTTTTAAAAAGAAAAGCATCATCATGCCCAGTGGGTGTGCTCAGTGGTTGAGCAGCAACCTATGAACCAAAAGGTCATGGTTTGAATCCCAGCCAGGGCACATGCCCAGGTTGCGGCCTCCATCCCCAGTAGACCCGAGCCTACCCCAGAAGAGCGGAGCCTACCCCTTTACTCCTTTAAGTAATCAAAGGAAGTAAGGCATTCCTTAACAGAGCGCAGGGGTCTGTGGACCAGGGCTCTGCTCTTTGGGCCTGGGTTTGGCCCTCAGGGACGCCCTGAGCGGCTTGGCTCTGCCCTTGGGGTCTGGAAAGACCCATGCAAAAGGCGCACTCCCTGTACCAGGAGACGGGGACTCAAGGCCAAGGGAAATCGGTAAAAACAAACCTTGTTACGCTGACCTTGATCTTCCCCATCATTTTCCCACAATGCACTGTCCTAGCCCAAGCCAACTCTGCCCTCCCAAGTTTTCACAATGTGCTACTCTCTGTCTAACCCAACGTGAGAGTATTTGGCTCCAACTGCTCTTTTGGGTCTTCCCTTTTCTTATGAAGGCTCTGAGCACATGTCAAAATTACAAATTACCAGTTGTATACTCTTCTGCAAAATGCATACCAGTGAGGGTGCGCATGAAACCCGTGTAATGCATTCTTAGATCCTAATCTTAAAACTCTCTATAGCCACTAGGTATTTCAAATGTTTCTAACTTTTCAAATATGCTCTAAAATTATAAATACTGATTACGATCTTATATTCAAAGTGTATTCAACCACAACAAATACACATAGAAAAACGTTAAGTCTTTCAAGGGGATATAACGCATAAGAAGTCTACACGGCCTGGCTGGCGTGGCTTAGTGGTTGAGTGTCAACCGATGAAGCAGGAAGTCACGGTTCAATTCCCAGTCAGGGCATATGCCTGCGTTACAGGCTCGATCCCCAGTGTGGGGCGTGCAGGAGGCAGCCAATCAATGATTCTCTCTCATCATTGATGTTTCTATCTCTCTCTCCCTCTTCCTTCCTCTCTGAGATCAATAAAAATATATTCTTTTAAAAAAAGAAGTCTACATGTAGTAGTATGGATTAGGTAGAAGGGAGATCAATCACACAGTCACATGTCTATGGTCATCAAATGGAGACAACATGGCATCCCTCACATTTTTAAAAACTATAATTAAAATACATTTCCATAGTATGTGCCCAAACATAATCAAACATTTGCAGAGGTGTACCTAGCCCCTCACCCATTCAAATTATAACACTGAAATTACCTCATAAAGAGAGCTATAAAGTGAATCAAGACCTAGTCCATTGCTATTCATGAAAGCCTAGAAAGAAAAAAAAAGCCTATACATGGCTCAAAATACATTGCTATTACTGCATATAGTTTTACTCAAAACAAGCAAAAACAAACACAGACAACAGAAATAAGCTAAGGAGATAAAATCAGGGATAAATGCCTCCAACCTATTAAGCAGCAGGTGTGATATAAATAAAAAATTACATGAAAGGAGTCAGGAAACCTATGTCCTTCGCTGGTGAGTAGGAAGCAGTCAATGCTATCGGCCGCACATCCTTAACCTCCGAGAGTATATAATGGAAGGAAATGGCCACATTCTACCACAAAGTGTCTTACGTTACAGGAAAAGAGAATAATAGAATACAAAGAACAATGGCTTAGCAGGGAATTCCATTCTCATATGTTACTTACACATACATAAAAAGGGCGTACAATCAGTGTTATATCCATCCATGCATTTTGATTCTACAATGTATATCTTTATAAGTCCCATCCAGGAAAATTTAAAGTATCATTTTAATGATACATTTTCGAGGTGATCTCCAAAAGAGAATCTAATTTCCTGAATATCTGGATATGTGAACCTGACAAAGGTAGAATGATGGAACACCACTGAGCCTAATTACCGACAATAAAATCTAAAGGGAAGACCATATTCCTATACTATATTGAAAATCCTTATATTAACTATAGTTTTGCATGTTTGGAGTAAAATTATATGCAGTAATAGCAATGTATTTTGAATACAAACTTTTGAAAAGATATTATATGAGGTTAAGAAATTATTTTTTAAACAGACTGACTGCTATACCAGGACCATTTTTGTAAGCAGTATTGAACCTCTATGTGAAGGCCAGCACATCAAGTCTCAAAACTAATCATGTATTGTGTATTCATCAAGAAATTTCTGTACTTGCAAAACTTTGGATAAAGTACTTCTTAAGTCATAAAGAAATATTCTGACCAAATATAGCAGGCTAATTTTTAGGCTGATGACTGTGTATGGCCTGCGAAGGGTGTTATAAATACCCACAAGGCCCTTGGCAGAAAAAAGGTTCCCAACCCCTGGTCTATAGGTACATCACAATCTAATAGAATGTTCAATAGGCAAAACTGACCATTAATCCTAGGTCAAACTTAAATTGTGCTGCTAAATTCTTGTATGGTTTCTTATTAAATCACAGTTAATGTACATCCGTTATCTCACTAGAGAATGAGAAAACACTGTACATATCTGCAAAAATGATTGCACCGTGCAAATTTCACCTAAATTCTCTAATGGGAAATTCAGAGCTGAAGTAGCTTTTTATAAAAGTATTTCACCAGAGCAGTGATCTGAAGACCAATGCTCAATTGTGGTAAGTGTATCTCAAAAACATAAATGCCCCCTTCTTATGTTTGCATCTGGGAAAAGACTGTCACATTCCTCCCCTCCCCCTCCACACACACTTCTTAGCTTCATAGTCAAACAAATGAACAATGAAATACTTACAAATCTTTCCAAAGCCCACCGCCTCGACACACAGTGAGACACAGGAATGAAAACAGACTTGTAAGAGAAAAGAGACCGTGTGCCCCCGACTACGATTACCTGGAGGTAGGAATTGCAGTTGGTTGTTAGCTAATCGAAGATGACGCAAAGCTCTCAGGCGGCCAATTTCTGGGCAAACGATTTCTAAGGCATTGTCACTAAGATCCAAACACTGGAGTTTTATAAGGGATCCAATGGCTTCAAAGAGAAAAGGAGGGGAAAGGCTAAATCCATTTGACTCAAGCGTTATGCCAGATCTTTAATGCAAGAACTCCACAGTAAAATATTTTCATACTTAGTATCACCATCTCACAATGTACTACTAGAGTTGCTCCCAAAATAATAAAAACATACATAAAACTAAATTGTATGGAGGTGATAAGGCTTCTACCTCTATATAAAATATGACTTTAAAAAAAGCGCACATCAACATTTTTAAAACAATGTAAAATATTGCTTGAATAAAAAAATAACTCATGAAACAACATATAAGGATGTTTTCAATCTAACCAACATTCTTAACTGGATTTATTGAATTTAGAACTTATCATTTTGTTATTTACCCAACAACAATATATCTAAAAATAATTTATCTAATCATGATAACCATTTTGGACTCTATTAATGTCATTTAGTCGTAATTCTTAACTGGATTTACTAATTGTGGGGAGAATCTTTGAAACGAATAAATTAAAGATGCTTTATAATTAAAATTCACTAATATACCAACCACAATAGCTTTAAAGACACTAGCTGTTCTACTGTTATAAAGGAAAGCTTCAACTATAGTGTCTCCTATCTAAAAGTTGTAAGTGTGCTCACTTACCTTCTGGAACCACAACTATGTTATTTGAATGAAGGTACCTGGGAAAATACAAAAAAATAAAATAAAAAAAAGAAAAAAGCTGTTGTCATTCAGAACTTCTGCTATGGAATGGGTCTGTAAAATGCTCACTTAGAAATATATCAAATATAAAGGGACCAAACTTTCTTTAACACCCTATTCTAAGTACATAACACAAAATATATGGTCACCACAGATAACTAGTAATACTTTGAAATATTTTATGCTGGGATTGCAAATATTAAAACTATGTATTGATTTAATTGCTACTTTATTTTTTTAATATGTATTTTTATTTTCTTTTTAGGGCTTTGTTTGTATTTTTGACATTTTCTGTAATAAGCAGGGATTTTTATCTTTTTTTTCTTTTTATCCTCACTCGAGGATATTTTTCCACTGATTTTTTAGAGAGAGTGGAAGAGAGAGGGAAACAGGAGTCCTTGACCAGAATCGAACCCAGGACCCTTCGGTCCACAAGACTGACGCTCTATCCACTGAGCCAAACCAGCTAGGGCTTTAAGTGCTATTTTAAAATAAAAGACACACAAAAGACAAACTAGAGGTATTTTTTCAACCTCATAAAACAAACTAGTTTCCTACTTTGTTTTAAACTATTCAGGTTTTCAGAGATACAGTTATCGTGTAAAGAAGAGTCAGCACTTATTGTGTCCAGGAAAATGCAAAATCCTTTCTTTTCTAAAGGATAACTTCACAAAATAATCAAACTAGAGGTATTTCCAGTCAGCAAGCATGCTTACTGATAACCAAGAATTCTGGAGAGGTTAAATACTCATCATTTATAGTATCTGTAGAAATACTCAACTGTCAAGGTACAGAATTTATTTTATAACAAAATGAATTTCATAAACAAGGATCAAATTCTTTTCTTAAAAAAGAAAAAAAGTTCACCAAGGCTGACAACTCCAGGCGAGTGTCTGCAGCACCCTCTGGTGGAGATTTTATGCAATCAGAAGCAGCCCATTAACAGTAAAACAATAAGGACCACGGGAGATAATGTAATAATTTTTAAAATAAATTTATATCATTGATTTTGAGACAAGAAAACTAGACTTTAAAAACCTTTATTTTCAACCTATCCTTTTATTTATTGTACCCACTAACCAATCTTCATAAAATCTTTAAAAATAGAATTTCAAAATATTCTCCATTTTAAAGTCTAATATCAAGTGTGACACAGAATAAGAAAGACAGAAAATTAATAAATTTAAGAAAATTAGCCCTAACTGGTTTGGCTCAGTGGATAGAGCGTCGGCCTGCGGACTGAAGGGTCCCAGGTTCGATTCCGGTCAAGGGCATGTACCTTGGTTGCGGGCACCTCCCCAGTGGGGGGTGTGCAGGAGGCAGCTGATCGATGTTTCTTTCTCATCTATGTTTCTAACTCTCTCTCTCTCTCCCTTCCTCTCTGTAAAAAAATCAATAAAATATATTTTATAAAAAGAAGATTATTCTATGCTGGACTAAATTAATTTTGAAATAGGTATTAACCTGCTGGGTCTAACACAATTTAAATAATTACACCATTCCATGATACATTTTATTCCTTGTTTTGTGTACATAAAATGATACTACATTTTATTTTTTCTTAAAAGTATATTTGTACTGATTTCAGAGAGGAAGGAGGAGGAAGAGAGAGCTAGAAACATCAATGATGAGAGAGAAACATTGATCGGCTGCCTCCTGCACACCCCCTACTGAGGATCCAGCCCGCATCATTGATGTTTCTCTCTCTCTCTCCCTCTCCCTTCCTCTGAAATCAATAAAAACATATTCAAAAAAGAAAAAAGGAAGAATCACTGCTGTTACAGTGGATCAGAGAGCAGGCTCTGTGCCTTTAGAGCCATGTGATCGGAATGACTTAACTTCTCGCTTTCTCAGTCTATAGAAGCAGATGGTAATAGCACCAATTAGGACATAGAGATACTGTAAGAAATAAATGAGTCAACATATGCAAAGCTCTCTGAATGGAGTTCAGTGAATGCTATTGTTATTGTCGTGATAATTATTATTATATTATGAGTCATTTGTAATTATAAGCTTAGCAGTTTGAAGTCCAGAGAAGTTGAAATGGTGTTTTCGATGTGACTAAGTGTTCATCATGTTCATAACGCAGGAACTCTCATTCATTGCTGGTGGGAACGCAAGCTAGCACAGCCACTTTGGAAAATGGTGTGGCTGGGTGTGTTTTTTTTTAAAATAAAAATTAAGTATAGACTTTACTTAATAATAGCATGCCAACGTTAATTTTTTTTTTGTTCTGACACATGTATCATAGAATTGGGGGATGTCAACAATGGGAGAAACTGGCTGAAAGGTATACGGGGCCCGGCCAGCGTGGCTCAGTGGTTGAGCATCAGTCTATGAAGCAAGAAGGCACCAGTTCGATTCTTGGTCAGGGCACATGCCTGGGTTGTGGGCTCCATCCCCAGTGGGGGGGTGTACAGGAGGCAGCCGCTTGATGACTTTTCTCTTTCATTTCTATTGCTCTATCCATCTCCCTTTCTCTCTCAAAATCAATAAAAACATGTGGTTTTTTAAAAAAAATAAAATAAAACAAAGCATGGAGGATGCAGGTAAGGAGGCTTTTACCATACATTTTAAATCGTCTATAGTGTTTCACTGTTTATATCAAGTATCACATGGAGTAGTAGTAACAATAATAAATGTTGCCAATTACATGGACTATGGAGAATGATTCTGTGACAAAGATGCTGCCCCCAGAGAAATTGTACTCTTCAGCATCTTCACCACCTTGAAGTGAGATATTGAAAACACAAATTTAAATGGTTAAGATACTTTAAAAGACTTTTGGGCTTAGCAGAACCACAGATTTACCATGCTCATGATACTAAAAAAATAATACATGAAAATTATATTTCCTACTATTTCAAATAACTTAAAATTATTTTCACCCCCATTTTTAAAAAATTGAATGAACACACTCACAGTTCCACCAGGTTTGGAAGCTTCTGAGCAAGGTTTTCTGGCTGAAAATTAAAAACTCAGAATTAAATTTTATTTTTTGAAAAATGTATAAATATCTCTAAATAGCTTAAGCACAAACCATTATCTTCTTGAGGGCCCTGATCAGGGCGCATGCGTAAGTCAATGTATTTCTCTCACATTGATGTGTCTCTCCCTCTCTCTCCCCCGCCCTCCATCCCTTCCACTAAAATCAATCAATGGAAAAAATTTTCTCGGGTGAGGATTAGCAACCGCTACAACAAAAACAAAAAAGTGACACTGTTAATGTCATACTGGGATTCTGATCTATTCAAGCACTTAACAACAGTATCCCAAGCGGCTTTTATCCATCCATCCTCGCCCTTTTATGATAACCAAATAGCGCCGCCTGTGAGCATTTTTCCCGTCAGTGAAGCATTTATTGAGAACCCGCTTTTGATAAAACCACCTTTAGTTTTCCAATGCCAAGAGCTGTGATGCTGTCCCTCATGTTCTGATGTCAATGTCTGCCATGACTTCCTTCGTGACAAGTCTTTTCTCAGGTGTCACTCCTGGATCTGTCCCAATCCCCAAAATGCTTCTATTAGCACCATTATCTTCCCTAATAAGAGGAATATACGCTTCCACGTATTGGCACCCAAACCAAGTATCCTAGAAAAACTAGAGAACCTGTCCCTCTAACAAGGGAAGACTTGTCCAGAAAGCAGGCACTGCTGACTCTAACCTAGTTCTGTCTGCTCCAATAGCAACATCTCATCTGGCTAACTTACAGGACCGGTGGCCATTCTTTTCTTCCAGATGCCCACCTGGCTCCTGCACATCCATTCTGATCTGTCCATGACAAGCCAGTCGGGTTGTTGTTGTTGTTTTATTTTGTTTTGAGTTCACAAAGCTACACACACAGTTGAATACTGAATAAAGTTTCTGCTGCAAGCTGTGCCTCGCTGTGTCTTTATTAACAAGTAAGCATGTTGGGTTTTATCTTTAAATAAGCACAGTGACCTCGGAAAATTGCAATTTATTACAACACTGGGATTTGGGGAAACTCCACTTATTAGACTCTGCCCCAAAAGCCTGGTAAGTAAGCAGTCTATTGCCTAGGCTGTGGCTGACACCTACTGGTGTTCTACAATACCGTTCTCTGATTTCTACTGGCACATGTTAGTGATGCAGCCAAGAAATGAGGGGAAAGTTATACATTTTAATTCTTACGTTTCCATAGGGTTTACATAAAGTCAGAGACTTGATAACTATAAATTGATAACTACAAATGCCAAAAGGTGGTGGGCGGATTCGATTCCCAGTCAGGGCGCATGCAGGAGGCAACGGATCCATGTTTCTCTCTCTTCTCTCTCTCTCTCTGTCTCTGTCTCTCCCTTCCTCTCCCTGAAAACCAATTTAAAAACTGTAGTTATGCTTTGTGTTACTAAACTCAGATGCTGGATTATGAATGCCACACAAACTAGTTTATCTTGATCCATAGGGTTTATACTAAAAAAAAATCTATTTTAAAAATCTAACTATGCACTCAAAATAAGATACATAGCAATATGCTAACTGCTATAAATGAAAGATACATATCGATTTACTTTTAGAAACAGCAAACACAAGCAAATTTTATAATGCTTCCTGCTCCTTGTAGGTATTTTACATAGATCAAGAAAACTTTTACAGGAAAACAGTCCATATATATGAAGCCAGTAAGATATACGTTCAGATATTTAGCAAAGTCCAATACAGAGAAGGGAATGAAGAATGGATCAATTCACACACAAAAAAAGACATCATAAATGATCTACAACGAGTAAGAACTCGAATTCATATAAAGCAAATCTATTTAAAACGCAGACCAAATTTCTTAATAGTGAGAATGAAAAATCTGATTTGAACATTCTCTTGAAAATAATTAGTTTCTAAAATCTTGTATGTCATAAAACTTAGGTTATAATGATAACTATGTGCTTATTCCTAGAACATAGAAAGAGTGAATCAGATGTTGCTTTTGAGGCAAAACTTTTTCCAACAAATGGGATGATAGCCCGATTCAAAATCATTTGATCTTTACAGTGCAATCATAAAAAAGGTTTTTTGTTTTTTCAAAACACTCAAAGGGCTACATCAGGCTTCCCAATGCCCATCTTAATATTTTAATTTTCAAATCATCCTTTTTTAAAAGTCATTCTTGTTGGTCTTTCTCTTCTTTACTTTTTTAAAATATATATTTTTATTGATTTGAGAGAGAGGAAAGGAGAGGGGAGAGAGATAGAAACATCAATGATGAGAGAGAATCGTGGATCAGCTGCCTCCTGCACGCCCCCCCACTGGGGATCGAGCCCACAACCCAGGCATGTGTCCTGATGGGGAATCGAACTGTGACCTCCTGGTTCCTAGGTAGAGGCTCAACCATTGAACCACACCAGCTGGACTCTTCTTTACTTTTCACTTGGTCTATTCGGTATTGCAACATCCAAAAAGCATCTAGGAAGCTGAACGCACACAAAAAAGGCACAGGCCAAGGCACAGGCACAGGCTAAGTGAAGAGGGGTTTTGAGTGGGTGCAGTTTGGTAAGTGGTATGTTTGCGAGTATTCTGCTTTCCTCCACAGCTCCTCCTGTCCCCCACGTAACTGCAGGGTCTTTTTTTTTTTTTCTTCATATATTTTATTGATTTTTTTTACAGAGAGGAAGGGAGAGGGAGAGGAATAGAGAGTTAGAAACATCGATGAGAGAGAAACATCGATTCAGCTGCCTCCTGCACATTCCCCACTGGGGATGTGCCTGCAACCAAGATACATGCCCTTGACCGGAATCGAACCCGGGACCTTTCAGTCCGCAGGCCGACGCTCTATCCACTGGGCCAAACCGGTTAGGGCAACTGCAGGGTCTGGAGTAATACATTCTCAGCTCACGAGGACCCTCTGTATGCGGATTTATAGTGCCTGTTTACATAGTAAGAGAGGACACCCATGTTCGTCTGACTGTCTGAAGATATGGAAAGTGTACCTTGGTCAGGACCACGTTCTAAATGATTTTTTTTTTTTTTTAGAGAATGCAACAGAATACTGTACCAAGGTTGTCAGCGAGTTCCTTTTCATATAGAGTCTCTCCAGGAACTGGAGCCCTTCGCCTTTCAGTAACTCCAACGGGAAGTGGTCGAGATTCCTGTAGTTCAAGAACAAGTTCTTGTGCTTCTCCAGCCTTGCCACAGAGATCGTCTTGCAGAGCTCGGACGCCATGGCTGAGCAGATCCCATCCGGCCCGCGGCGGCACTACATCCTGTCAGAACCGGTCCATCCCTAAGGAGGAAAAAGACAAGTGCATAGTTATAACAACTGCTGACAACATTGCCGGGTAAACCAGTGAGCAGATGGAGCTGCTGCGGATACGAAAGACAGAGTTATACATTGAATCCCCATATTTTGCTTTCATAATAACTAAATTTGTCATACACATTTAGAGGGAAATTAGATTAACAAACATTTAATAAAAATACATTCCCTGTTTGGGAAATATTTATCACTCAGTAGAAATAGTCCTAATTGAAAAAAACAGTCTTGAAATTGAGATCGGAATCCCTAAGACGAGAGAGACCGGTTTCACAGTGGGCGACCAAAGAAACAAGTTAAAAATCAAACATGGCAAATCCTCGTTTTTTTGTACCCAGCTTACGGTATTTCAAGAATATTTAAATATGTATATAAAATATAGCTACATCAGCCCGGCTTGTCGAGGCTCAGTGGTTGAGCTCCGACCTATGAGCCAGGAGGTCAGGGTTCGATTCCCAGTCAAGGGCACAGGCCTGGGTTGCGGGCTCCATCCCAGTGTGGGGCGTGCAGGAAGCAGCCGATCCATGATTCTCTCTCAACACTGATGCTTCTCTCTCTCTCTCTCTCTCTGCCTCTCCCTTCCTCTCTGACATCAATAATATACCTTATTGATATAATATATAATATACTTTATTGATATAATAAATATATAATAATATATTTTAAGTTAAAATTTAAAAAATAATGCAAATAGCTTTTCCATGTGCATCCATCGACCACAGACCCCCTTTACCTGGGTATATTTTTTCTTACACAAATTCCCTTCACTACCTCTTACCTACAGCTAAAAGTAAACGACAAGGGGCACAGGCAATACTTGCAACAGTAAAGGTTTTTTTAAAAAGAGAGAGATGCCGGAACCGGTTTGGCTCAGTGGATAGAGCGTCGGCCTGCGGACTCAGGGGTCCCAGGTTCGATTCCGGTCAAGGGCATGTACCTTGGTTGCTGGGCACATCCCCAGTGGGGGGGTGTGCAGGAGGCAGCTGATGGATGTTTCTCTCTCATCGATGTTTCTGACTCTCTGTCCCTCTCTCTTCCTCTCTGTACAAAATCAATAAAATATATTAAAAAAAAAAAGAGAGAGAGAGAGATACTGACAGAGCAAATAAAAAGAAAATAAAAAGAAACAAAACCTTCCATTTTAAGGCTAGGTTTCACCCATTGGAGGCAGGGGTGCCTTCAAGGAAAGGAGGGAGCCCCTAAGACTGACTGCGCTGCTTGCTTCAGAAATGCCACTCCGACTTCCTAGCCCTGCACAGGGGAGCACAGGAAACGGTCCGGTAAAAGCCTTTGTAAAAGGGGATTTCCTCCGAAGCCCCGACGGGTGCTTCGCAGCCCCAGCACCCGGACCCCCAGGGACTCGGAGGGCCCGGCGGCTGTGGGGACCCGAGGCCCCGGCCGGGCCCGCTCGCCCCGCGGTCCACCCCCCGCGGCCCGGACGCTGTCGCCGGACCCAGCCTGCGAGGCGGAGGCCGGGACAGAAGGCCTCGCCACTCCAGTCCCCTGAGAGTCGGGGGCGCCACACTCACCTGGGCGCCGGCGGAGCGAGCGCTCCCGAGCGCAGGCTGAGCTGGGGGGGGGGGACGGCAACCGTGGGGCGCCGGGCGGGGCGCGGCGGGGCGGGGCGCCGGGGAGAGGGCGGGGCTAGGCGGTGAGGGGCGGGGCGGAGCTCTCCCTACCGGGCGCTGGGAAAGCGGGAATGGCGCCGGAGGCCGGAATCTCGCGATAACTGCCCCCTGTTCTCGCGGTTCCACGAAAGGTCGGACGAGACGCTCGTTTTCCCAAGCCGTGTGGCCATTGGTCGAGAGCATCGCTTCCGGCCTACTGGCCCCGCCCGCCTCCGGCCCTCGCTTCCGGCTCCGGCTTCCGGCTCCGGGCTCGCTGTCAGGCAGGTGTAGCTTTTTGCTTTTGCAGGGTGAGGGTGTGGTTTATCCGGGCTCCAGCCTCAGAGGCCGCCGGTACCTACGCTGCGCTCTCATTCGGGCATCCATTCAGGCATTTCGTGCACGCGGTGGACGTGTGCGTGGAGGGGTTACAACAACAATTGACGCCGGGCGCTCGTCGGGCCTGGCTTACCGCTTTTAACCCTCACAGCAATCCCATGGCACAGGTACTGTTGTTACACTCCTTTGACGGGCGAAAAACGGGGGCTGGGTGGGTTTCGGCAACGCGGCCAAGGTTAGGGAGCGAGCCGTGGGCCTGAGCGCCGCGTTTGCGGGGCCCGGCGGTGCGCGCTGATAGGTCCCTGCCAAAGCGGAGGCGGTGACCTGGTCTCTGAAACCCCTGTTGTGAGGGAGGGGGATCGCTGGGGAAAAAGACAGTGACAACTTCGCCATTTAAATATTGAGGCGGTTCCTAGCATGACCGAATAGGCCGTGAATAAAGTATTCCTCCTTCTGGACGAAAATGTCTGTATCAGGGAATAAAGACATCAAAGGAAGAGAGCTTTCTGTTGGTTTTTTTTAAAAAAAAAAAAAGAAAAAGAAAAAGAAAAAATCCAAGAATTCTTAGGGGAGCTTTTATTTTATTTTTTTAATTAATTTCTTTATTGATTAAGGTATCACATATTTGTCCTCATCCCCCCCCCCATTCCCATCCCACACCCCTCCCCACGCATGCCCCCACCCCCCTGTTGTCCTTAACCGCTGGTTAGGCTCCTATGCACGCACACAAGTCCTTTGGTTGATCTCTCCCCTTTACCCCCACCCTTCCCTACCCTCCCTGTAAGGCCAGACAGTCTGATCCATGCCTCCTTGTTTCTGGGTCTGTTCTTGTTCATCAGTCTATGTTGTTCATCATTTCCCCTAGATGAGTGAGCTCATGTGATACTAGAAATACACTTATAAGGACCGAAAATGAGACAAGCAATAATGGTTATGGTGACAGGCAAATGAATCGGTCTGTAGTGAGTTTCTTTCTGGGCCAACAGTTCTTTTGAGACCCAATTTCAATGTCCAACAGTTCCTTATGTGTACATGCCAGCAATGACATTTCAGTTCTGGATGGTGGACAAAATGGTGGTAATGCAGGTCCGACTCTGTCTGGTGGGAAGTTTTTAAAAAAAACGTACTAATATTTTAAATACCTTGTTTGGTAACATGGCCACTTTCTTTTTTATTTTTTTTAAATATATTTTTATTGCTTTCAGAGAGGAAGGGAGAGGGAAAGAGAGAGAGAGAAACATCAGTGATGAGAGAGAATCGTTGATCGCCTGCCTCTTGCACGCCCCCAACCTGGGAATGGAGTCCACCATCCTGGCATGTACCCTGATCGGGAATCCAGCCGTGACCTCTTGGTTCATAGGTCAACGCTCAACCACTGAGCCACGCAGGGTGAGCGAGAATGCTCCTGTTTTCAAAGAAGTCATGAATATAGTGTTGAAATCTTCCTGGAGCCTACCCTCAGTTTCTAGGGAAAATGTTGACATGAAAAAGATCACGTAACACGTCTCTTTTTTTATTTAAAAACCAGAGGATAATGTCTATAAGAATATGGAAGAATCACAGGAAACCCATATATCCAAGTACTTAGATGAAATTGTGGCTGCCGTCAGCATCACGCCGAGAAGGAAGTTCGCCAACAAGCTGCCTCAGACGGTCCTCTTCCAGCCTCCCCGAGAGAAACTCCAGCTCTGTGAAGAGAAAGCAAAGTCCTACGCCAGCCGACACGAGGTAGGGAGCCTTCCTGCTCCATCCCTGTACACGGGTCATTGAGAAGGGCAATAGCTTAGGTTATGTTCCCAAGAAAATGTGTAGGTATATACACAATGGAATATTATTCAGCCATAAAAAGAAGGAAATTCTGCCCTGGCCAGTGTGGTTCAGTGGTTGAACGTCGACCTATGAACAAGGAGGTCACTGTTTGATTCTCTTGTCAGGGCACATGCCCGGGTTGTGGGCTCGATCCCCAGCAGGGGGCATGCAGGAGGCAGCCGACTGATGATTATCTCTTAGTAGAGGACCAATGCACGAAATTCATGCAAGGGGCTCGGCCCTCACAGCCACAGCAGCTTGCCTTGGCCCTCGCAGCCCTGGCTTTGTCTGGAAGGTCATCCGGAAGGATGTCCTGGAAGGTCTTCCAGAAGGTCTTTG
This sequence comes from Ia io, assembly GCA_025583905.1. Taxonomy (NCBI): domain Eukaryota; kingdom Metazoa; phylum Chordata; class Mammalia; order Chiroptera; family Vespertilionidae; genus Ia; species Ia io. The sequence goes on from JAJQQW010000024.1 coordinate 20,377,040, forward strand.
GGCTGTCTGGTCTAATTAGCATATTACGCTTTTATTATTATAGACTAGAGGCCTGGTGCACAGATTCATGCACCAGTGCAGTCCCTCAGCCGGGCCTGCAGGGATTGGGCTGAACCTGGCTCTCCGATAATCCCCTGAGGGGTCCTGGATTGCGAGAGGGCACTGTGCACCAGGCCTCTAGTACAGCGGTCGCCAACCTTTCAGACCCCATGGGCCACCAGTGGTCCACGGACCACCGGTTGGCGACTGCTGCTCTAGTATGCATATAAGATCTTTGGTTAATCTCTTCCCACCCTCATACCTCCCCCCTTCCCTCTGAGATTCATCAGTCTGTTCCATGTTTCCACACCTGTGGTTTCCGCTCCTGTGTTGAGCATCTGCCCCCTCGTGGTCAGTGTGCATCATAGCTACTTTCGGTCCCGGTCGGCCAGTCACTTAGGCTTTTATATATGTAGATTGATGTTTCTATCTCTCTCTCCCTCTTCATTCCTCTCTGCAATCAATAAAAATATATTTTAAAAAATATATATTTTTTAATGGTAAGCCTGTTTTCTTTTCCTTACAGTATAAGCAGGCGATCCAGGAGCTCGTACGCTGTGTAGCATTGACCAGGATCTGCTATGGCAGCTGCCATTGGAAACTAGCAGAGGCATATGTTAATCTGGCTCAAGGCTACCTCCAGCTGAAAGGTGAGCTCAGCTCAGACACAGGAAGCTCAGTTGGTTGGATTCTGCTTTTTTCCCCCCAAATTGGACTAACATGTAACTGCAGGGATTACATTATCCTGATCATTCTCCTCTGCACACATTGGGAAGCCATTTCCTTTCACATAGAGTCAATAAGAGTTTTTTATATATCATGTATAAAAAAAGAGAAGGAAGATTTGGGCCCTTGGAGTTTTGTTTTTTAGGATCTTAATAGTAGGCTTCTTGGGCCCAGCCGGCGTGGCTCAGTGGTTGAGCATCGACCTCTGAACCAGGAGGTCACAGTTTGATTCCCGGTCCAGGGCACATGCCTGGGTTGCAGGTTCGATCCCCAGTGTGGGGCGTGTAGGAGGCAGCCGATCCATGGTTCTCTCTCATCATTGATGTTTCTATCTCTCTCTCCCTCTCCCTTCCTCTCCGAAATCAATACAAATATATTTTAGAAAAATAGATAAATAAGAAGACCATTTTCAGGGAGAAATGATCTTATTTCGACTACAGCGGGGGGGGGGGGGGGGGGGCGGAAGGGGGATTTCATCTTCAGTACTAGTTATAAAACACTTTGGTTGCTACAGTCATGACAGTATTTCCTGCTGCCCGGTACCTCTCCCCTTGATAGTGAGTAGGTCAAGGAGACCTCATTGGATTCCATGACCGTAAGTGACTAACTATATTCTTGCCCACTGAGATGATAGAGAAATTGAGACTTCCTCTTCTTTGTCGCCAGGACTGTCCCTGCAGGCCAAGCACCATGCAGAGAAAGCCAAAGAAATCCTCACCAACTCCATCGTGCCTCCCTATGACAACACGGATGTTTTCCGGTGTTCCATTGAGCTATTTCATACCCTGGGGAGAGCCCTACTCTCCCTTCAGAAGTATCCTTTTGGCCCTTGTTGGTGTGGCTCCGTGGCTAGAGTGTTGGCCTGCAGACTGAAGGGTCTCGGGTTGGATTCTGGTCAAGGCCATGTACCTCGGTTGCAGGCTTGATCCCTGGCCACGGTTGGAGCTTGTGCGGGAGGCAACCAATCGATGTGTCTCTCTCACATCAATGTTTCTCTCTGTCTCTCCCCCTCCCTTTCACTCTCTCTAAAAAAAAAAAAAAAAAATCTATGGAAAATATCCTGGGGTGAGGATTAACAACAATAAAAAAGTATCCTTTGGCCTCTGCTTACAAAGAGACATACTGTTCATGTTCCTTATATTTAACTAGAGGCCCAGTGCACGAAATTCGTGCACGGGTAGGGTCCCTAGCGGCTGCCGGCCGGGACCTACCTCCCCCCAGCTGCCTGCCACCCCACCGCCAGCCAGGGCCTCCCTTCCTGTGGTTGGCTGGCCAGCCCCACCCCCTGGTCGAACTCCTGCTGGAGGGGACAATTTGCATATTAGGCTTTTATTACATATGATTCTCAAAGCTGACAGATGACCCAGGAAGGGTGATGGGAAGTGTATAGAGAGCCCAGGATGTCCAGGAACCCGGGTCCCGGAATCTAGAACCAAGGGTCATGTTTCCTGAGCGCGGCTCAGATTTAAGGAGGCCACAGAGAACTTGGCGAAAGCAGAGAGGCTTTCAAAGGAGCTGCTGCGATGTGGGAGGATCGTGAAGGAAGAGTGGATAGAAATCCAAGCTCGGATCAAACTGTCACTCGCGCGGTAAGTTTCCAGTGCAGGACTTTTCGTGAGCATGACGGCTGGCGGTTCTTTGTGGGAAGACTCTGTCTCCAGGCAGGAAGTTTCTTATTTTTTAAATCTGCCTTTATTGATTTCAGAGAGGAAGGGAGAGTGAGTGAGTTAGTGTATAAATTACCCTTTAAGCCAATGATGATTCAGGTGATGTGTGTTTTAGTTGGAAGATATATGAGATTTTTTTTTCAGGGCGTTTGGGTGCTATTCCTGTCTGATTTTATGGTATTATAGACAGAAACATATTTGTATGGTATGGACCTTGCAATTTTTTACTGACGCTTCCTTTGGGATCTAGTCCAGGGCCAAGTTTCTGGAAGGTTCCCAGGAAGCTATTTGTCGTGTTTAAGGTTGCAATAAGTCTGCCTTAGGGTGACTCAGATTTACATTTTTGTTTATCTTTTTGCATCTTTGATATATTAGTTTTGAAGATAAGCGCACTTGAATTTTGACGCACAATTATTGGGCTGTTCAGCGCTGTCCATGGTTCTGCCAGTCATTGTTTTACGTAGTCTGATATATTCTGTTGGGTGGGAGGTTAAAACAGCAGCATATCTTCTTGATTATTTTTGTTTTTATTTATTAACTTGAGAGAGAGAGAGAGAGATGAATTTCAGAGGGAAGGTGAGTGGATGGGGAAAGACTATGGGGGAGCTTATGTGCATACATATATGCAAAACCCATGGACACAGACAATAGTGTGGTAAAGGCCTGGGAGGGGCGGGGCCAGGATGGATGGGGAGGTCAGTGGAGGAAAAAAGGGGGGACATCTGTAATATTTTCAACAATAAAGGTAAATTTGAAACACTAAAATAAAAAATAATAAAAAAAATAAGTTGATGGTTACCTCTGGCAAGAAGGTCGAATAGATAAAACTGTGATATGTTCATCCAAAGAAAATGATCAGAGTGTTCCTATGGTTGACGTCTTGAGTCACTCTCACAAGCAGTGTTTGTGAAAGAAGCCAGACCTCCAAAGAACTCATCATACCGTCTGATCCCACGGATGTAACAGGAGATGGTAGTGGTTGCTAAAGGCTACTAGTCCAGAATTGCTCCCTGCCCGGAAGTCGGCATTCTATCGTGCACTGTAAGACAGGACATATGCAGATCAGAGGCCCCGGATCTGATGTTTGTTGCCATCTGTTGAGATGTGACTAATGTCATCTGTGCTTAATATTGAACAACGTTGCTGCAAAGTCAAGTAGCTGCCTTCCTTCCTCCACCCAGAATCCGGCACCTCCTCCCGGAGTGCTTTCCAGACTAGCAGTACCAAATCTCGCCAGCAGATGGCGGGCCTCGCACGCATCTGTCTTGAATTCCTAACAAACGAGTCCCCTTTCTCAGCTGTCCTCCAGTTACCTTGCATTTAGGGGAGTTGTTTTAAACTTCGGCACTTCTTTTTCCATGCTGAATCTTCACCTTGACCCAGTTACTGGAACTCGCATGTTTCAACTGAAGGTTTCCATTCAATCCCTCGGCTTTGTTTCCTGGCTGAAGTGTGAATGTTCTGCCCAAACTGAGCTGCTCTAGAAAGCAACGAGGCTTTGCCCTGGCCAGCCGGTGTTGCTCAGTGGTTAGAGTGTTGGCCCGTGCACCGAAGGGTCATGGGTTCCATTCCCATCAAGGGCACGTACCTTGATGGTTGCAGGTTTGATCCCCGTGAAGGAGGCAGCCAGCCAATCAATGTGTCTCTCTCACATCGGTGTTTCTCTCTGTGTCTCTCTGCTCTCCCCTCGCCCCTGCTCTTCCACTCTCTCTAAAAATCAACAGAAAAAATATCCCCGGGTGCAGATAAAACAAACAAAAAAGAAAGCAAGGAGGCTTTGGTTTTGTGCATTTCTGTAGTCACAGTCACAGCCACCAGGGCCAGGTCTTGGAGGTGGAAGGCCGGGATAATCCCTCAGGCAGCTCTCATGGGATTTGTATTTCTCTTAAAAGGGTATCTTTTAGGTGCATCCACCTCCTCCATCTGCCTCGCCTTTTATGGTGCCCATCAGGCCAGGCCAGCTCTCGCCTCCTCGGGCAGGCAGATGCGTGCTGCAGAGTGACTCATGCTTCAGCCTCCCATCCCTAACTGGGGCCTGCAGCTCCGTCCCGCGTACCTGTCCGCCTCCGTCCCAGCACCATTCCATCCAGTCATGTTGACTCACTTTGGAGAGAGAATCCAGCCGTGTGTTCTGATTCCCGCCAGTTTTTTGTTGTTGTTGTGTGTGTTTTGTTAATCCTCACCCAGGATATTTTTCCATTGATTTTGAAAGTGGATTGAATGGTCCCTTCTCAGGAACATGAGAGTAAAACTTGTAAATCGCCTCCAAACTTTGCCTCTTAGACAAGCCGTTTCCCTGACCCCTCTTCCGCGTGTCTCTTTGGGCACACGCACAACGTTATCTCTGAGGTGTGTGCCCAGAGTCGGACTGCGGTATGAGAGCCTGGCCGGCGTGGCTCCGTGGTTTGAGCGTCTACCTAGGAACCAGGAGGTCACGGTTCGATTCCCAGTCGGGGCACATGCCCGGGTTGCGGGCTCCATCCCCAGTGTGGGGCGTGCAGGAGGCAGCCAATCAATGATTCTCTCTCATCATTGATTCTCACTCCCTCTCCCTTCCTCTCTGAAATCAGTAAAAAAAAAAAAAAAAAAAAAAAAAAAAAAAAATACAGTATGAGAGATGTTTTCTGAGCAGAGGGGTTCCCAGTTCTGGGGAAGCACAGTAAGCGTTCACAGAGCACCCCACTCAGTCTGGGACGTCAGACCAGAGCCAGGACTAAGATGAGCAAGCCTGGTGGCCAGGACATGCACGCCATTTAAGGAGCCTTGGAAACGAGAGGCCGATTCTCGCCTCCCTTGGCAAATGCTTCATTCTTTATGAGCATGAGAGGAAGAAGGTGATTTTTTTTTCCCCCTTTACTCAAATATCTGTGGTATTGTCTGAGTTCTCGAGGTTCAATTCGGTGGAAAGAATCTGCAGTCATTTTGAAACTATCCAACTTGCTCTAGAGTCTAGCCCAGAGGTTGGCAAACTTTTTCTGTAAAGTAGGGGTGGGGACTTTTTTTTCTGCCGTGGGCCATTTGGATAGTTACAACATCTGCGGGCCGTACAAAATTATCCGCTTAAAAATCAGCCTGCTCTATTTGGTCAACCATTTAATTAACTCACCCCTAATGCCTTGGCAGGGCCAGACCAAATGATTTCAGGGGCCTTATATGGACGTTCCCCACCCCTGCTGTAAAGGCCCAGGCAGTAGGTATTTTATGCTTCTTCGGCCATAGGCAAAAGCAGCCATGGACAATATGTAAACAAGTGGGCGTGGCTATGTGCCAATAAAACTTTATGTGTAAAAACAGTACATTTGACCCAGAGGCCATAGTTTGCTGACTTCTGTGTTCAGTTATGTAATCTTTATGTAACCTTATTTTTCGGCTAAGTGATATGTTACCAACCCTATGTTTCAAAGCCTTTTCAAAATCCAATTATTAGATTCTAAGCTTTTTTTTAAAAAAAAAATATTTTGATTGATTTCAGAGAAGAACGAAGAGGGAGAGAAAAACATCAGTGATGAGCGAGAATCATGGACCGGCTGCCTCCTGCACGCTCCTGCACTGGGGATCAAGCCCACAATCCAGGCATGTGCCCTGACCAGGAATTGAAATGGCAGCACCCAACCAACTGAGCCACACCCGCCAGGGCTAAATATCTCTTTATGCATTTGTGTACTTACAGATTAGATATAAAGTTTTTGTATAGCATGCAAAGTTATTTTTGTAATTTGCTTTTTCGCTTAGAATATGTAGTGGATGTGCTTCCATGTGGGTAAATATGGATCGACATTACCTTTAATGGCTAAGTGGCATTCCTTGGTGTATGGATGTACTTACTGTAACCTGCTTGGACAATTGCCTGTTGGTGCAATTTAAGTGCTTTGTTCTTTTCCACTGTTACAGAGAATGCTTAGGTAAGCATTCTTACATGGAGATCTTCTTGTCTTGCCAGAGTACCTCTTCAAGATAAATTACTATTGGGCGCCCCCAGGCCAGCGTGGCTCAGTGGTTGAGAGTCAACCTATGAACCAGGAGGTCAAGGTCCGATTCCCAGTCAAGCCATATGCCTGGGTTGAGGGCTTGATCCCCAGCGGGGGTTGGGGGGAGACATGCAGGAGGCAGTCCATGATTCTCATCACTGATGTTTCTCTCTCTCCCTCCCCCTCTCCCTTCCTCTCTGAAACCCATTAAAAAATATACGTTTTTTTTAAAAATCATAGCTGGCTAGGAAACGAACCTGGGCAACAGGGGTCGGAGAGCCAAATCCTCACCACCCAGACCACCTGTATTTCCAGCATTTCCCATTGTAATTATTCTAAAAACGGTCACTCTGATGTTTTAGGATGTATCAAGGCCGGAGGAAATCCGAAGAAGCTCTGCCCCACTACCAAGAGGCTCTGGAGCACACGGAGAGCAGCAAAGGGGAAAAGAGTCTCGAATGCGTGCCGGTGCTGAGGGAGCTGGCCGGCGCAGAGCAGGCTCTGAGGCTCCACGACGCGTCCATCAACCACTTCCTGCAGGTGAGCCGCAGCACGCCGGCTGCCAGAGCTGTTCCAGACCCAGCGCCTTTCTCTTTCCTTTTTCAGATATGTTTTATTGATTTCAGAGAGGAAGGGAGAGGGAGGGAGAGAGAGAAACATCAATGATGAGAGCGAATCATGGGTCGGCTGCCTCCTGCACGGCCCCCACTGGGGATCGAGCCCACAACCCCGGGAACGTGCCCTGACTGGGAATCCAACCCAGGACCCTTCAGTCTGTGGGCCGACGCTCTAACCTCTGAGCAAACTGGCCAGGGCATACTTGTCAGGTTTGACCAGTGACTTTTCTTGTTTATTCTTGAGGTTCAGAAAGATTAGAGAGTTGCAATAAAGACTTGCCGATTCCTGTTCAAGGGGTCCCTTGGTGAAGTCAGAATAGCATGGGATTTGGAATGGGAAGATCCGACTTGGAGTTCGGATGCTCCTGTTTGATGAAAGAAGTCACTTAACCCCTCAAGCAGAGAAAAGGAAAGGGAGAAAGACCCTCACCCACTTCACAGAACCGCTCACGGGTTCAAGTCGGACAGGGCTTTGTGAGCCAGTGGGCGTGTTCCCAGCACAAGCTCCTCTTATGTGTCAGCGGCCGTCATTAGACATTGATCATGCCCCCTTTTCTCTGGGGACGTCCCCTGAGACAGAAAGGTCCAGTGTGGCCGCAGCTCTCCGAGGGAGCTTGTGCCTCCGAGCCATTTACCAGACGCACACAGAGAAAAGGGGGTTTATTACTTCCCGTCTTGTTTTTCACTCCGCATTCCTTCGCGGTGACCAGCACCCAGAGAGAAAAGTCCTTTCATTTTCTGCAGAATGTAGAACAGTCCCCAAGCCTTTCAGGAACGGACCCAAGCAAGTGGAGTAAAATAGAGCCAGCCCCACTGAGCCACCGCTGGTGTAATCGAACCCTGACCTCCTGGTTCATAGGTCAGCGCTCAGCCACTGAGCCACGCGGGTGGGCGCCTGTCGGTATTTCCGAGAGGATACATGGGAAACAGTGGACAGCAGGGAGCTATCCGGAATCAGACTGGGAGTGGGGAGAAGAGAGAGTGCGGCTTACGGACAGCAGGGAGGGGGCATTAAAGTTGTTGTTTAGTCTTCCCTACCACTTAGGGGTTTTTTGTTTTTGTTTTTGTTTTAATGTATTTTATTGATTTTTTATAGAGAGGAAGGGAGAGGGATAGAGAGTTAGAAACATCGATGGGAGAGAAACATCGATCAGCTGCCTCCTGCACACCTCCTATTGGGGATGTGCCCGCAACCAAGGTACATGCCCTTGACCAGAATCGAACCTGGGACCCTTCAGTCGCAGGCTGACGCTCTATCCACTGAGCCAAACCGGTCAGGGCACCACTTAGGGTTTTTAAAGTGACAGGCAGGTATTAGCGTTCCTATCTAAAAGCCTAGTTAAGTGTTAAGAGAACGCCTACTTGCAACCAAACCTGGACAGAAAACGCAAGCCCCCAACACATCTATTTTGGTGCTAACCCTTAGCGGAGTGGGGGGCAGGGCCTTCTCTCGCCAGCCCTTTGGAGGAGCTAAAATTGACACCTGGAAAGCTGCCACGGAGGACTCTCTCCGACTATTAAAAGAAACTGGCTCAGGCCGGGGCCCTGAGAACTCGGTTTTCTACGGGCACGGGCACCCAGCGACTTCCCTTCCAGCTGCTGCCCCGGGGACTCCTAGCTGCGTCTTGCTCTTAGCTGAGGTTCCCCCTTCCCCCCTTCCCCCCACCCCCCACTCCCCGCTGCCCCGCTGCCCCTGTGGTGTGTGCGGCCCTGAAAAGCTTCCCTACAGTGAGCCCAGGGCAGAATCATCAACATGATCCGTTGGCATGTGGAGTGGGGCAGGCTCGCCTCTCGCTCTCCTCCTCTCCCCACACACTGACCACGAGACCCCTTGCCTTCATCCCTGCGGCTCCTGCTGTCTTCACTCACAGGGAGTTGCTTTCCGGGGCGCCTGCTGTTTGAAAAGCATCTCCAGTCGGCCCTTCAGGCCAGATGGGGTGCGGAGCGGGGTTGGGGGGGATGACTAATCGGGGCGTTGCCAAGACCACTTTCTCCCATTTGTCTCTATCCTTTAATAACAAAAGTAGTTCCAAAACAAGGGATGTCATTAGCATTTAAGAATATGAAATTCTGATGGTTCTAACACAGCAATGAGAGTCATGACCAGCAACCTTGACGTGGAGTAGCCCCGATCATAAAAAGTCTAGAGCTACCTACCGCCCACTGCCCAGCCGGTGTGGCTCAGCAGTTGAGTATTGACCTGTGAGCCAGAGCCAGGAAGTCACGGTTCGATTCCCAGTCAGGGCACATGCCCGGGTGGCGGGCTCGGTCCCCAGTGTGGGGCGTCCAGTAGGCAGCCGATCCATGATTCTCTGTCATCGTTGATGTCTCTCTCTCTCTCTCTTCCCCTTCTCTCTTCTTCTCTGAAATCAATAAAAACATGTTTTTTAAAAAAGTATATATATAAAGTGTGCAGCTTAAATATCAGTTGTTGTTCATCTGTTTGGCCTACTGTTTCTCTCCTTGAAACGCGTGGGATTTTGGTCTTTGTGTTCTGGCGATTTATTGGGCGCTATCTGCCCTCTCACAGCAGTGCATTGTGTGACTTGGTGTTTTCTGTCTGTTTCTTCCTGTACCGCCCTGCTTTCTGGCCCACGCGTGTCCTGTAGCAGGCGATCTGTAAGTACCTGTGTATCGGATGAATGGACATGTGTTACTCATAGGCATTTGTAAACCCCCCCTGCTGATAGGCAGGCGAGAAGTGACTTGACTGTTTCGTCCACACATGTATTTTACATGTTTTTCCTTGAAGCGATGCACTTTGTGTTTTGCTAGTGAGGGTTCATTATTCCTTTACGTCCCCCCGGATCGCAGGGTTGTGTTTTTTCCCCGAAGGAATTTAAAAACCGGCTTTATTTTTAAGGACTAAGCTATGCTCTGTGCCTGGGCCGCTCTCCTCACCCAGTTTGCAGAGAATGCTGGCAAATGGACTCACTGGGATGAGGCATGGGGAGAGATCCAGGTTTCTGTGGGGGAGGCTGCTGACACGGGTGGGACCCCCGTGCTGAGCTGACCAGTGGGTGGAGGGTCTGGGCTTGCCCACTTCCTCTGCACAGCACTGCCCCCCGCCCCCACTTTTCTGTCTTTTTAAATCCTCACCTGAGGATATTTTTTCCATTGATTTCTAGAGAGTGGAAGGGAAGGAGAAGAGAGAGATGGAAGGGAGGGAGGAGGGGGAGAGAGAAAGAGAGAGAGAAACATCGACATGAGAGACACTGATGGGTTGCCTCCTGCACTTGCCCCTACTAGGGCTGGGCAACCTGCAACCCAGATATGTGCCCGTGACCAGGAATGGAACCAACTACCCTTTCGTCCCAGGGTTGATGCTCTAACCACTGAGCCAAACCCTCCAGCACAGCACTGACCCCTTTTATTTATTTATTTATTTTTAAATGTATATTTTACTGATTTTTTTACAGAGAGGAAGGGAGAAGGATAGAGAGTTAGAAACATCAATGAGAGAGAAACATTGATCAGCTGCCTCCTGCACACCTCCTACTGGGGATGTGCCCACAACCAAGGTACATGCCCTTGACCGGAATCGAACCTGGGACCTTTCAGTCCGCAGGCTGACGCTCTATCCACTGAGCCACACGGGTTAGGGCTGCACTGACCCTTTTAAATCCATCTCCTTCCTCCTGGAGACCCTCCCACCTCCTCTGCTGACGCCCCTCTCCTCGGAGCAGAGCCTTTGAAATAATTTGCTTACCGATGGGCCCTGGCCTCTGGCCGCAGCCGCGAGCCCTCGGGACTCAGTGCCCCGTGCTTTCCCTCTCCCGCCACACAGCGCTTTGAAAACCCATCACTCCCAGAGTAGGTCGCTGCTTCCACTTCCATCACACCGTCCAGCTGGCTAGAACGTTCCTCGGCTCCCTGCTTATCACCACAAGGACAGTGAGTTCCCTGCCGCTGCTGCCAAGCGTGGAAACCAGCCTGTTTCTTCTTCCCACGGCGACAGGCGCATCTCATCGTCCTGAGCGGAGAGCCGTCCGGAGAGGAGGCCGCAGAGTCTGCGCACTGTGTCGCCCGCGCCGCCGTGGCTTCCGGGAGGCCCGAGCACCACGGTGAGAGCCAGCCTTCCGTGGGGGGGGTTGGGGGGGGTGGCGGGCGCTGCCTGCTGCCCGCGCCTGGCCTGCACACGTCCGGGCTTCGGGGATGGGCAGGGGGACGCACCTGTGACGCAGGCCCTGCGGGGAGCGGCCGAGGCGCTATCCAGGCATCTGAGCATCCCCAGGGCCTTGGATGCCTCCCTGTGCGCCTTGCTCCAGTCTTTGGCTTTCAAATCCAGCGAATCTGCACCCGAACGTGGGTAGCAAAGATCCTGAGGGAACTCAGGCTGGGCGCCCAGGGACGTCTGCTCTTCTTTCAGAGGTGATCAGTTTTTATTTTTGTTTATTTTTAAATATATTTTTATTGATTTCAGAGAGGAAGGGAGAGAGAGAGAGAGATAGTAACATCCATGATGAGACAGTGATGGTAACGTCATTGTCTCTCTCACATCGCTGTTTCTCCCTCCCTCCCTCCCTCTAAAATTCAGTGGAAAAAATATCCTCGGGCAAGTCTTAACAACAACAAGCAAGTTAAGGCCAATAAATAGAAGGCAAAGATAAAAAAAGAGTAATTAATGAGGGAAAAAATCTCTGGGGAATCTTCCCTAGCCTGCTCGCTGATTGCCCATGCAAGGCATTGCCCTCTGATGAAAAAATGCCCCTGGCCCAGCAGCCAGCGCGCATCACGCTAATCCCCTTGCCCCCGAGCCTTCCCCGAATTCCTTACGCAGACAACGCTGCCCTAGAAGTCAGGCGGGACCCGGATTGCATAAGGCCTCCCACGGCAGGCCCCCGGAATGCCACGAACCGGAGCCAGGCCGGCTTATCGACAAACTTGGTCTCAACAGCTCTCCCAGCCCCGCCTGCTAGGGGTCAGGGCTCTTAACTCTCCTTTCGAAGGATGTGAAGATGGAGTGGGTGGAAGCCAAGTACGTGTCAGTGTAAACTTACTTCAAGAGGCCCAGCACGGGAGGCCTTGTTTGGAAGTGGCCCATCTGCCGCCAGGCGCCAGGGGGCCGGGCAGCGCCGGGCACATCCAAACGGAACGGGCTCTGCCCCCTCAGAGCCTCGGGGGCGGGGGTGGGTCCCTGGCTCTGTGGACCGGACTCATGATCGTGGGGTGCATTCTGTTTTGTTTTGTTTTTTTTAAATCCTCACCCGAGGATATTTTTCCATTGATTTTTAGAGAGAGTGGAAGGGAGAGGGAAAGATAGACAGAAACGTCGATGCGAGAGAATCGCATTGATTGGGTGCCTCCTGCACGTGCCCCGACCAGAGCCCGGGTGAGGGAGAGGCAGGGAGGGGCCTGCAACCAAGGTACATGCCCTTGACCGGAATCGAACCCGGGACCCTTCGGTCCACAGGCTGACGCTCTGTCCACTGAGCCACACCGGCCAGGGCTGGGGTGCATTCTTGAGGTATAGCTCCCTATGCACCAATAAGTTCCTGGCCCCCCCGTGGCCTAGCCTCTCCCACACTTTGCACAGTAGACGGGAAATATGTGAGTATCAGGACCGAGGCCCTGGATCTTGATGACGTCTCCTCTTTTTCACCCTACACACCCCACCCTCTTCTCCACTCTCCCTCCTGGGCTGCCTCCTCCGCCTGCCCCAGGCTGGGCCTGCTCCCTGCTGTTGGGTTACTGACGCTCCTTGGTCCCGTGTGCCCTAGAGAAACCGGAAGTCGGGCAGCCCCTGGCGTCCTCGTGCACTCAGCTCCCACGGGCTCCTGACAGGTGACAGGGCCACCTGGGCGCAGCCTCCGTCAGGTGTCCTTCCCCTCTTCCCGTGGCCCTCCTGAGCTGCCCCTGCTGCTGGGCACCAGTACTGGCCACACACCCCACCTCTCTCCCCTCCTCCTTCCTCCCCTCTCTTTCCTTCCTCCCCGGCCTCCCCACCCTCTTGACCCCCCTGTGCTCCTCCTCATGCCCATCTCTCATTACAGAATGCCCAGCCAGCCCAGGCCTGGCCTGCTCTGAGCTCCCCAAGCAGATGTCAGCATCCGTATATATTTTAAAAATATATTTGTATGGATTTCAGAGAGGAAGGGAGAGAGAGAGAAACGTCCATGATGAGAGAATCCTGGATCAGCTGCCTCCTGCACGCCCCACACTGGGTGGGGATGGAGCCACGCCCCAGCCCAGCCCTGCGACACCCTCCCGGCACGCCCCGCAGGATCTTGGTGGGTTCAGTCCGCCTGCTGGGTGACTGCTCCTCGGGGTTCATGCCAAGCTGGGCTCTAAGACTTTCCATTTTCAAATCCCCTGGGGTCCCTAATGCTTTAGAACAGAGTGCAGTCTTTCCCAAGACCTTCACAAAGGATCATTGTTGCCCGCTACACACAGGCCTCCCTTTAAGTGCACGCCGCCCTGAGAGTTACAGGAATTGTTGTTGTTTTAATCTGTTTTTAAAATATATTTTAATTGATGTCAGAGAGGAAGGGAGAGGGAGAGAGATAGAAACATTAATGATGAGAGAGAATCATTGATTTGCTGCCTCCTGCCCACCCCCTACTTGGGGATCGAGGCCACAGCCTGGGCACATGCCCTGGCCGGGAATTGAACCCTGACCTCCTGGTTCCCAGGTTGATGCTCAACCACTGAGCCACGCCGGCTAGGCTACAGGAAATGGTTTTAAGTAAAGCCTCCTGCCCGGCCGGGTGCCCAGTCGTGACCCTGCATTCCTCATGCTCTCTGAGTGAAGTCACACAGACGGAACGGGGTCTGACGGGCCGTGAGGGGACCTTACACCGCCCTGCCCACGGGGACTTGCTTCCTCCTTAGCCCTGACCCACAGGCAGCCTGACCATCCCATGGGAGTGAAAACAGGAGGAGATTGATGGCCTTAACCTGTGCCCCGAGGGCTCAGGTTTACAGCTAAGCCATGCTCCTCTGCTTTAGAAAGTGACTCATCCGCTGCCCAGGCCAGCGCATCGGGTTGCTGAGGATTCTAGAAGAGGTGTTCTGTTGGTGGCGGTGGTGTTTTTCTAGTGAGGGTTGTGTGTTTTTAAAATATGTCTTTATTGATTTCAGAGAGGAAGGGAGAGGGAGAGAGAGATAGAAACATCAATGATAAGAGAAAATCATCCATCAGCTTCCCCCTGCATGCCCCCTACTGGGCATTGAGCCCGCAACCAGGAATCGAACCGGCGACCTCTTGGTTCCTGGGTCGATGCTCAACCACTGAGCCACACCAGCGGGAAAGATCCTTACTCTTCAAGAGGGCTTGGTTCCGTTCTTCGGTTCATTTCCAATTAGAGCACAGAACTCTCCAGCATACTCCACTCGTTGATTTTGAGACATGGAATGTTGATGTCGGTAATGCCTTCCGAGCCAACAGAAAAAATGCCACATCATGCCCCATTCGCTGTCACCCGATCATCAACGCAGGCAAAGTGAATACAGAGTTTGAGCATTAAATTGCGATGAGTCAGCTGCAAGTAAAAGGGAAGGAATACTTTCCAGGCAGTAGAATTTTCTCCTACCAAGAGAAAAACAAAGTGGAGTAATACTCTAGAAATGCACAGACACCACCACCCCCCTCATTGGCTCCGTGGATAGAGCGTCCGTCCTCGGACTGAAGGGTTCCAGGTTCGATTCCCAGTCAAGGGCACAGACCTCGGTTGCAGGCTCCATCCCTGGCCTGGGTCGGAGTCCATGCAGAGGGTAGCTAATTGATGTGTCTCTCTCACATCGATGTTTCTCTGTCTATGTCTCCTTCCCTTCCACTCTCTAAAATTCAGTGGAAAAATATCCCCGGGTGAGGATTAACAAAAAAGAAAAGAAAAGAAAGAGGAGTCTTTAAGCCGATATCTTGCATTACCACATCCCTGAGAGAGCTGATGTCTGAAAAAAGCGAGGAAAGTAAATGGCCGTATCCTTCTGCGCTCCAGATCTTTTCTGATGACACAGGCAGCTGAACGGGCAAACGACATTCTCCTCCACAGGGCTCAGGGTTCTCTCACCCAAGTGCTTATTATTTTCAAATAGTTCACCGCCCCTACACACGTCGCTGTGGTTTCCATTTCAAGTCCGCGAGCCGTTTTCGCAGTTGTTGTCATGATGCTTTGCTTCAGATGTGGCTGAGCGGTACTTCCGAGAGAGCCTGGCTCACCTGAAGGATGCAGAAGGGATGGGGAAAGCCAAGTTCCTCTCGGTTCAAGATGAATATTGCCATTTTCTGCAAGGCGCTGGGCAAGAAGAGGTGAGTGAGTTTGGGCCACAGTTGGCCGGTTATCTGCATGGGCGACCCAGTTGATACCCAGAGGGCTACGCAACACCCTCACTCTTCGAGCATCCAGTAGGCGTCCACTTTATGCAAAGCATGGATGAGGAAGGCCATGTGGTCACTGTCAGGCAGTGAGTTACATCATTTTCTTTCTTTTTTAATGTATATATATATTTTTTATTTCAGAGAAGAAGGAAGAGGGAGAGAGTGAAGGAGAGAGAGAGAGAAAAACATCAATGATGAGAGAGAAGCATTGATCGGCTGCCTCCCGCACGCCCCCTACTGGGGATCAAGCATGCGCCCTGACCGGGAATCAAACCCTGCCCTCCTGGTTCCTAGGTCCACGCTTGACCACTGAGCCACGCCAGCCGGGCTACCTCATTTTCTTAATGGGCTCTGATCTTCATCAGCTTTTGAACATTTTTAACCAGACAGCTTTGTGTCCCTTTCACAGAGAGCGACCTCGATCCTGAGGGAGTCCCTGGAGGCCAAAGTGGGGGTGTTTGGTGACCTCAGTCCCGAGGTGGCAGAGACCTACCGGCTCCTGAGTGGCGCCGACCTGGCACAGGGGAACCACAGCGGGGCCCACAAGAAACTGAACAAGGTAAACCAGGAGCTGACACTAATGCAGAGAGAAGCCCTCCTCCCTTCCACCCTCCCTCCCTGTGGGTCATCTCTCCCTCCCCATGCTCTCTCTATTTTTATATATATATATATATTTTTTTTTTTTAAGTATATTTTATTGATTTTTTACAGAGAGGAAGAGAGAGGGATAGAGAGTTAGAAACATCGATGAGAGAGAAACATCGATCAGCTGACTCTTGCACACCCCCCACTGGGGATGTGCCCGCAACCAAGGTACATGCCCTTGACCGGAATCGAACCTGGGACCCTTGAGTCCGCAGGCCGACGCTCTATCCACTGAGCCAAACCGGTTTCGGCTATTTTTATATTTTTTAAAATATACTTTGATTATGGGAAAGGGAGAGAGAGATAGAAACATCAGTGATGAGAGAGAATCATGGATTGGCTGCCTCCTGCATGACCCCACTGGGGATCGAGCCCACAACCTGGGCAGGTGTCCTGACCGGGAATTGACCCATGATCTCCTGGTTCATAGGTCGATGCTCAACCACTGAGCCACACCAGCCAGGCCACCATGCTCTTTTTAAATGGACCTTTCTAAGTGGTTTACTTAGGAAAGGTGACTTCACTTTCACAGTTGATCTAAACTAACACTTTTTCGGTAAAAGCTACAGTAATCCTCTTATACAAACATGTATATATCTTTTACTGAATTATCAATTATTTTGCCATGTAAAAACATTTTTAATTTTTATGGAGTGCAATTTATCTTGTATTTTATTGTACTTTCTCTGTGCACACAGTTTATAGAGGGATTTTTTTGTGTTCTTCTAGTACTTGTACATTTAGTTCTTTTTTTTATTTGAATGTTTTGGGGTGACATTGGTTAATAAAATTATATAGGTTTCAGAGGTACAGTTCTGTAACACATCATCTGTCTATTGTATTGGGTGGTCACCCCAAGTCAAGTCCCTTTCCATCACCAGTTTCTTCTTGAGTTTGGAGTTCATTTGTGTGAGGTACGGATCTAATGTTACTATTTTTTTATTTTTTTTTTCCTAAATGGCTACCCAGTTGTCCAGCACCTTTTGTTAAAGAGCTCAGTGGTCTGAGATAACACCTTCACCATATGCCACATTTCCACATGAACTTGAGTCTCTTTCTGGATTTCTCTTCTCCACTGACGGCTTTGTTTGTGTAAATGCCAGTTCCTTGTTGGTTTTAAATTTAGAGATTTCATAGCATGGCTCAATAGCTGGGAGGACTAGACACCACTCGTGGTGTCTCTGACTCTAGAATATCTGGTTTCCCAGGTGTTCTAGTATGTATTGTTGTTGTTGTTTTCTTCCACATGAATTTTAGTGTTCACTTGTCTCGCTAGATAAAAAGTTTGGTGGTATTTTCTGGAGGATTGTGTTAGTTATAAATGACCTTCTGGAGCACTGACATCTGAATGGTATGGAGTCATTTCACATGTCATTATACTTGTTGATGTCCACTTTTGCATCATGTAGGCCCGTTTTTAAAGTGACCATTTCTTACCAGGTTGATTTCTAAGCATTTTACCTTCTTTAATACTGTTGTCTGTGGAGTTGTATCCGCTGTTATGTGTATGTGACTGGTCATTTTTGTGTATGTGAAGACGACTGGTTTCTCGATGTGGATTTTATATGCTGGGCCTGCTTGCTTAAGGCTTTTCCTGCCTGAGTTAATTTGAGCATTCTCTCAGGTTTCCAGGGCATATCCTGTTACTTCATCTGCAAATCGTTTTACTTTCTGTTTTTCAGCTCTGGTGGCGCTGCCTGATTTCTCTTGTCTAATCGAATCGGTTCCTACCTCCAGTACAATAATGAATGATAGTGGGGGTAGTAGGCGCCCTTGTCATGATCTTAGTGGACATGCCTCTAGTGATTCTTCATTTAGTAGATGCTGGCTTTGGGACTACGGTTTCTATATTTTTATCATGTTAAGGAAGTAGACATCATGTGGTTTGTTTTGTTTTTTAACTAGAAATAAGTGTTGGATTTTATCAAATGTTTTTTTAGCATCGGTGGAGATAATAAGATGACTTTTTTTAGATCACTTAATATGGTATATTTTATTCTAGTATTAAACCAACCTTGCATTCCTGGAATAAATGTGCATGGTTATATTGAATTATATTCTTAATATGAGGTTGATTTTGCCTGCTAATATTTATTTTACGATTTTTGCACCAGTATTTATAAGTGATATTTAAGTATCAATGTTATATTTGCTTCATAAAAATAATATGGAAGCTTACCTTTATTTTTTCTTTTTTTTAACTTTTTTATTGAATGTATTGGGGTGACGTTGGTTAATAAAGTTATGTAGGTTTCAGGGGTACAGTTCTATAATGCATCATCTATGTATTGTATTGTGTGTTCACCACCCCAAATCAGGTCTCCTTCCTTACCTTTATTTCCTGTGCACTGAAGGAATTTATGCAGCATTAAAACTATCGAGTGTTTGAAGTTTTGTACTTTCTGTGAAACTCTTTAGGCCTGGTGCTTCTTTTAGGGGGAAATTCCTTGACAATTTTCTCTATTATACAAAAACTTGATTTGTTGAAGCTTTTGATCTTTAATGGGGTCATTTTGGTGTATTTTTCTAGGTAATTATCTATTTCATTTACATTTTCAGATTGATTTGCATAGAGACTTGCAACATAGTCTCGTGAATTTTTAAAATTTCTATTTTTTAAATAGTTACATTCCCATTGTAACATCTCAATTTTACATTTGGATTTCTCTCTCTTTTTTTTTCTGGACTGGGTTGGCGGGGGGAGTAGGGAGAGGTTTAAGGAAGGGTGTTTAATAAGTAGTCCTGAAAAAGAGGGTAGCCTGGGGGAGACCAGCATTCCCAGGTTGGAAATGGGGTGGAAGAGGAGGCGGGGGGGCTGGAGAGTACAACCCATTGAAGAAGCAGAGAGTGCCTGGGAGGACTGTCTGTCAGCGGGCACCAGGAAGACGTGGGCAGGGCTCGGGGCGGAGTTCCTAGGTTAAGGGGCTGAGACTTGATCCTTTAGGTGACTGTCCCAACGATGGGCTCTGAGGCCGAATCCAGCCCACTCCCGGCTTTCCTATGGCCCACGAGTTTACTCTTTTATTAATTTCTTTTTTATATATATTTTTATTGATGTCCGAGAGGAAGAGAGAGGGAGAGCGAGAGAGAAACATCAATGATGAGAGAGAATCATGGATAGGCTGCCCCCTGCACGCCCCCTACGAGGAGTCGGGCCCACAACCCCAGGCATGTGCCCTGACCGGGAATCAAACCATGACCTCCTGGATCTTAGGTCAGCGCTCAACCACTGAGCCATGCCAGCCGGGCTGGCCCACAAGTTTAAAATGGTTCCTACTGCCTGGCCGGCTGTGGAGGGGGATCCTGCCGTGCACCCATGATGCATCTGTCCTCTGAACATTTGTGTTGCAGTTGTCCTGGAGAAGGATGATGGTAGCTTGCTCCAAGACAGTGGCCAGGGGATGGAGCAGAGTCGTGGGGGAGTCGAGGGGTGTCGATAAGGATAGAGAGCTCACGGCACTTGGCAACGCAGAGGTGAGGAGTGAGGGCGCGGCCAGACTTCCCAGGCCCGGGGAGAGCAGCGGAGTGAGTGGCAGCGCCTGGGCGCCCCCACCCCCCTTTCTCGCTCATCTCCATGTCCCTCCTTGTTCCTGCCTTACCTGTTTTCCTCTCATGGGAACCTTCCTGCCCTCCTGTGCACAGCGCACAATGAGTGCTCCTCCAGGTAAGGGAGCTGCAGGGGTGTGTGTGCATGTGAGAGAGGAAGAGAGAGAGAGAGAGATGCACCATCACCTCCCCACCCAGCCCCGCATCCTGTGGGTCTCCACTCGAATGTGAGGGTTCACTGACCCAGGTACCCTCTGCCACCACCGGCCTCCCCCTCAGTTTATTCTTTCACAGCCCATGTTCTTTTTTTAAAAAAAATTTATTTATTTAAGATTTTATATTTGCTTCATAAAAATAATTTGGAAGCTTACCTTTATTCTCTTTTTTTAACGTTTTTTTTTTTTTAAATGTATTCTGGATATTCAGGATTTCAGGGTTTTGTCCACTTAAAGAAAAGTGAGAAACTCCCCCTCGAGGCTGGTTTCCAAAGCCCAGAAAACCTTCCCCGTGGCGGGGGCGGGGAGGGGGGGGTGTTCTACTGCAGGGGCTTGGGCCCCTTTGACTTCGCGCAGCCGTTAACCTTTACCGGCTTTGTCTCAGTCGAGTCAGTGTCAATGTCGAGGTCTTGATCAAAAGAATCGAAGTGCGTCCTTCGCACCCAGTGCTTAAGCACATTTCCCCAAGAGCAGCAGAACATTGAAAAATCCAACTTCTGGTTCTTAGAGTCACGTGGCTGCTCAGCTTCGTGCTCAGTTGCCCAGCTTCATAAAAACACTTTCAGGGAAAAGCCAGAAAGGGGTTACATCGCTTTAGAAGAAAATCCATTTCCGTTCCCGGATGGACAGATGTTTCCTGTCTGGGCATCTGGAACGGCTGTCGTCACACAGGGATGACACCGGGGCCGGGGTGTTTCTCTCTCTCCCGGCTGACATCCGGAGCATCTCTCACATCAGCTGGAACTTGGAGCAAATCTGTTTAGTGAGGATAAGTAGCCCTTTAAAAAAAAATCCATTAATTCCAGGAAGACAGGAGTCCGGATCGGGGTGGAGATGGGAGGGAGCTGGGGCTCACCTCTCTCTGGACTGATTCTCGGAAAGGGTCCTTTTATCCAACCATGATCCCCGCGCCCTCCTAACGCAGTGCCCGCCAGGAAAACGGTGAGCGCCCAAGGTCAGGGGTAGAGGAGGCGAGAGTTGGCAGAAGAATACCAGCTGCCTTCTCCTTCTCGGGGGCGGGCGCTCACTGTTTGATAGAAGACACAAAACGTGACCCACAGGAAGTGCCCCCTCCTGCCTGTGCCCACCCCATACCGGGTGACTGCTACCCTGCACTTGACATCATTCCCACACTGTATTTTACTATGGTTTTCTTTTACGTGTTTTTTTTTTAAGCTTCATATAAATTATATATAAAATGTGCATATTTTATCTATATAATTTGCATTCATCTGCAATTTGCTCTTTTCTGCCTATAATCATGAGATTCATCTACGTGGACACACACACACCAAACATGTATTGATACCGCGCATATACAATCCATGTGCATGTCACAGGTTGGTCGTCCATTAGCCGAGTTACCAAATGGCTCTGGGACTCTGTCTGTATAAAGGCGTGCTTGCTCATTCATTTCTTTGACAGGCCTTGGTTTTGCCATTGTCAGGCGATTCGTTTTTGCAACCCGACAGGTGAAGGGCGACCTCAGAGAGCTTTTAGGTTGTTTCTGGTTGCCTGTGAGATGGAACATGCTTATCCGCTGTTCTGTTTTTCAAGGTCTTTGAATAATCCTGTCATATCTTGCGATCACTTTTCCATAGGGAGGTTGTGTTCGTTTCTCTCATTACCTTGTGGGAGTTCTTTTTTTTTTTTTTTTTTTTTAATATATTTTTATTGATTTTTTACAGAGAGGAAGGGAGAGGGATAGAGAGCTAGAAACATCGATGAGAGAGAAACATCGACCAGCTGCCTCCTGCACACCCCCTACCGGGGATGTGCCCGCAACCAAGGTACATGCCCTTGACCGGAATCGAACCTGGGACCCTTGAGTCCGCAGGCTGACGCTCTATCCACTGAGCCAAACTGGTTTCGGCCTTGTGGGAGTTCTTGATCTATTGGGCATGCTAATCTTTTCTCCGCTTTGTGCAGTGTTCTCCCCCCGCCACGAGTCCGTATACTTTGCTTAAGGTGAATTCTGGTGCATAAATGTTTTGAGTTTTGAATGTTCAATGTAGTTAAATTTTATAAATCAAATCTTTGGGTTTGTCCAGATCTTGTCCAAGAACTACTTCTCCATAAAGGTCAGCTCCAGTATTTTCACCTAAAAGTTCCAAGTTTTGCCATTTCTTACTTAGCTCTTCCATCAGCCCGGGATTCCTTGCTGGGCTTGGCATGGGGCAGGGATCCATTTCCTTCCAGTTCCATCCATTGACGAACTCAGCTCTCCCTCGCCGACCCCTCAAGGTCACTTCTCTTCTGTCATCTGTCATATTGGACTCTCTGCCATGTCCCATTGGTCTGCTTGTCTCCCCCTGGATGAGAACGCACTGCCTTCATTACTGGAGTTTCATAAAGGTGGTGAGGGGAAAGCAGTTTCCTCCACCTCATTCCGCTTCAAAATTACTTTGCCCGTTTCGGGGCACATATTGAATCTTTATCTTCCCCTTGAGTTTTCCCTGGCCAGGTGCAAGCAGTCAAATGGCAGGATAATAAGCAGAATAAAGCTGAATATTTAACTCCTCAATAAGTGACTCCCTAGGAAATTGCTGTGTAGTAATGATTACAGAAAGCCCATAGAAAATAGAACAATAGTTTATTGATTTTGAGAGAGAGAGGAAGGGAGAAGAGAGAGTCATCGCCGTGAGAGAATGTAACATGGATCGGCTGCCTCCTACACCCCCCCCCCACTGGGGATCGAGCCCACAACCCAGGCATGTGCCCTGATCTGGGAATCGAACCGGCAACTTCTGGGTGCACAGGGCGACGCCCAACCAACTGAGCCACACTGGGCAGGGCACAACACTTTTTTTTTTTTTTTTAAACTTGTCTGGGCTGTAGCAAGGGTCATTTAAAAATAGAAACTGGACACCATCCTCTCATGAATACCAATTCTCTTGCCTTTATTTTTAAAAATAGTACTTTTGAAACATGTTTTTGCATGCAGGTTGTCACAGAGGGTTCTGTAACAGTGCTAGAGCTGTACACTTGTTTCCAGGATCCCTCGGGACATCCAAGTTGAAGGTCAGACGGTCCCTAGCATTCGTAGTGAAGATCAGACGGTCCCTGGCATTCACAGTGAAGGTCAGACGGTCCCTAGCATTCATATGGAAGGTCAGACGGTCCCTGGCATTCGGAGTGAAGGTCGGACAGTCCCTGGCATTCGCAGTGAAGGTCAGACGGTCCCTGGCATTCATATGGAAGGTCAGACAGTCCCTGGCATTCGCAGTGAAGGTCAGACAGTCCCTGGCATTCGCAGTGAAGGTCAGATGGTCCCTAGCATTCACACTGAAGGTCAGACGGTCCCTGGCATTCGCAGTGAAGGTCAGACGGTCCCTGGCATTCAAAGTGAAGGTCAGATGGTCCCTGGCATTCGCACTGAAGGTCAGACGGTCCCTGGCATTCGCAGTGTAGGTCAGACAGTCCCTGGCATTCACACTGAAGGTCAGATGGTCCCTAGCATTCGCAGTGAAGTTCAGATGGTCCCTAGCATTCGTACTGAAGTTCACACTGTCCCTGGCATTCACAGTGAAGGTCAGACTGTCCCTAGCATTCACAGTGAAGGTCAGACAGTCCCTAGCATTCATATGAAGGTCAGAAGGTCCCTGGCATTCACAGTGAAGGTCAGACGGTCCCTGGCATTCACACTGAAGGTCAGACGGTCCCTGGCATTCACAGTGAAGGTCAGATGGTCCCTGGCATTCACACTGAAGGTCAGACGGTCCCTGGCATTCACAGTGAAGGTCAGATGGTCCCTGGCATTCATAGTGAAGGTCAGACGGTCCCTAGCATTCACAGTGAAGTTCACATGGTCCCTGGCATTCGTAGTGAAGGTCAGACTGTCCCTAGCATTCACACTGAAGGTCAGACAGTTCCTAGCATTCATATGGAAGGTCAGACGGTCCCTAGCATTCGGAGTGAAGGTCAGACGGTCCCTGGCATTCGGAGTGAAGGTCAGATGTCCCTGGCATTCCAGTGAAGGTCAGATGGTCCCTGGCATTCGCAGTGAAGGTCAGACAGGGGCCTGTGACTGAAGCAGTCTCTCTCCCATTCTCGGGAGCCTCGTCCTGCTGCTGCACGCTCTCCGGGATGTTTCCTACCCTCACGATGACTGCTTGGTGTTCTGCAGTGTCTCCAGATTCAGACCCTCTTATACGGACCGCAGGACAGGCGGACGCTGGCCACCCAGCAGGCCCTGGACGTGCTGTCCAAGTGAGTCGGCGTTCCCTCGCTGTTCCCCTGGGCACCTCACTCCTCGGTCATCCGGAACCTCCCAGGAAGCCGGTCTATGGGGTTCTGGGGAACTGTCCGTGCGTGGAAAACTGTACCAACTTCCTGTGACTCAGACACCACGCAAGACCAGCTCCTCGGAAGCCCAGCTGTGAAATACCTTCCTTGCCCCGATCCCGAGGAGGAATTAGCTCTTGAAACAGGAGCTGGGATGTGTCCTCCTGCCGACCAGCCGCCTGCAGGTCACCTGGTCTTGCTGGGGGGTGCTGGTTCCCAGCACTGCCTGGGCCCGCTGGAACCTGCCCAGGGCTCCCCCGCGCTCTTGGGGTGCCCATCGGGATGGGAGCCCGAGAGCCCTCTGACTTCACCCACATCTTTCTTTTCTTTAAGATTTAAATTCTGATTATATTTTATTTTTTAATGTATTTTTATTGATTTCAGAGAGGAAGGGAGAGAGAGAAAGAAACATCAATGATGAGAGAATCATTGATGGGCTGCCTCCTGCACGGCCCCCACACTGGGGATCGAGCCCGTAACCCAGGCATGTGCCCTGACCGGGAATCAAACCGTGACCTCCTGGTTCACAGGTCGAAGCTCAACCCTGAGCAAAGCCAGCTGGGCCGCCCACCTCTTTCTTAGAAGGCCCCACTTCTGCTGTGGAGGCTCCCCACCTCACACAGCCTGTGTTCCCAGGGGGCCTGTGGACCCGCTGCCAAATCCCCACTCATGGAAGCTCCCGATTCGGACACAGCCATCGGGGGCGCTGTTCTGCGTTCCAGGCCCTTTAGCACAGGGAAGATGAGTCACTAAGGCAGGGGTGGGGAACGTCTGGCCTGAGGGCCATATAAGACCCAGGAAACCCTTTGTTCTGGCCCTGCCAAGGTATTAGGAGTGAGTTAATTAAATGCTGGACCCCATATGTTAGGCTCATGTTTAAGCTGATCATTTTGTATGGCCTGTGAAGGATGCTATAAACATCCAGATGGCCCTTGGCAAAGAGAAGTCCCCCACCCCTGCACTAAGGCCTCCAGCCCAGCCTTCCTGCTCCTGTTTGGCTCCGTCAAGGTCGGCTCTCGGCTCCGAGGGAAGGGTCACAGGAGTGAGAAAGCACCTTGCCTTTTAGGTCCCCGTGCCGCGGTTCTCCTCCCATCCGCACCCCCTCCTGAGGCTCCTCCATGAAATCTAAACAGGCAGCTGCTGGGCTGTCCCACAGCAGCCAGGGCGGGGGGACGCGGGGCGGGGGTCCCAGGGGCGCCCCACTCACTGCCCTCCGCTTGGTTCGCAGGGCCCCTGAGATGGCCACCGTGAAGCTGAGGTCGGCCCCGAGAGCCAGACCGGCCTTCTGCACCAGCGTGGCCCAGCACGCGGCGCCCGGGAGGGCCAGGCCCCACGCGGCGGACTGAGACACACCGCACCCCAACGACAGCTGGGCAGGCCCGGGCGCTGGCTACACGCCTCCCCAACCGGGAGGTGGCATCAGCAGGCACCGTGCCAGTCCTCAAGGCAGGCTGGGCCCCCACGCCTCTGGGCCGTGCTGGCAGGGCGTGGCCTTTCTTGGCCTCTGGTGCTCCCATAAGCCATTCCCTCTTTACCTCCGAAGTGGTTCTTCGTGCCAACAAACGCCTTTCCCCATCAGCAAGACAGTGGCCCGAGGGCTCCTCTCGAAGAGGTCAAGGCTTCCCACGCGGGGAAAGAGACTCGGCATCTCACTGCGCGCACACAGCCGCAGCCCGGGCCGGGGGTCCGATTTGGAGCAGTTTAATGCTGGGAAAAGCCCTTTCTCACGGGAAGGTGATGGGGATGGAGAATAAAACGCTGATAAAAGCTTGAAGGTGCTGGAGTCAGTATGTGTGGGTGGTGCTTCCTCCCCACCCCCTTTTCCCCGGGCTGCAGGCTGGTACCCTCGCCCCAACCCACTGTGGTTCCATCTGTGACAGGCCACCTCAAGAATCCACGGGGAAAACAAAGCAAAAAGATCCGAGTGACTGGGTGCAGGGAGGCAGGGTCCCCTGTCCTCCTCAGGCGTGTGACAGCGACCACACACCCCTCTCACACTCGCCTACCCCAGACAGGCCTGTGGCATGAAGGCCGCGTGGGAAGAAGCGGCAAGAGGCAGTCACCACTCGCCACGCGTCCCATCTACTGCCACCAGGCTCCCTGGCGGTGACGGTGACGTTCTTACCACAAACCGTCCAGTCCATATTTGAGCACCAGCCACCGGGCCTACGCCCCGTCTGCCACACTTTCTAGCTCTGTGCTGACCGGGTCAAGTGGCTGGAATAAAGAACGGGAGCTTTCCACATGATTCTGCCGTGGTCCGGGCCATCATGAAAAGCACGCGTGTGAACACATGTTTTCATTGGCGTTTAAATAGGAAACACAAACACCCCCCACTAGAGAACATTCATTCTCTCGAGTGGCAATGCCAGGGTTTATTTTTTTCTTAGGTTTTTATTTTTACACATTCATTTGTGACATTTCCCTTCGTGGGGAACAGGAGGTTAGCAAGGCAAGCCTTTCAGATGAGGCCATCCTCAATATGCATTTTAAACAATCTCAAAACAGCCCGTGGGAAGGTGAGACGCAGTCCACGAATACTATTATGGCGAAACAACAATGAACAGAAGACTGTGTCCTCACCCCAAAAGCCGTGCTCACTTATTCTCCACTTATCCATGACGGAGACCAACTCCCTAAATGTTCTCTTGAAGCTGGGGAGATGTGCGTCTCGGGGGCCTGAGGACCGTCCCTGTGACACCCAGAGGGAAGAACCTCAAATGCCACACGCACCCCCCGAGGCCATGACCCACCTGAGGGTGGCGTCACCTGGCTCATTATTACTCCTCTGTGCACTCCAGGCAGGTCTATGATACTTGGAGGAAGCGTAGTCTAGGCAACATGGTGGGAAAGAAGCTAGCTTGGATTAAAATAATGCTGGGGTGTCTGAGATACTAGTTTTAACGTGACGTTACACCTTTAAAGATGGAAGCTTTCAGCCCGGCTGGCTTAGCTCAGTGGTTGAGCATCGACCTATGAACCCGGAGGTCAAGGTTCAATTCCCAGGCAGGACTCATGCCTGGATTGTGGGCTCCATCCCCAGTAGGGGGCGTGCGGGAGGCAGCCGATCCATGGTTCTCTCCCATCAATGTTTCTCTCTCTCCCTTCCTCTCTGAAATCAATAAAAATACATTTTTTAAAAATGAAATGCTGCAATAGCCTGGAGCTACCCTCTCCATAAATAAAATGCTCTATTTTCTAAAATTCTGTACAGAGAACGCAATTCCTTCAAGCCTTACAGTGGGTTTAACTCTAAGACGTGTAACTTTTTCCTAAAGGTGGGATCACGTAGATTTCTCTTCAAGTGAGCAATCTGCTTATCTCCTACGATTTCTTTCTGAAAAGATTTCAGAAAGAGAAAAGTGCATTGTTTTTTTTTCCTTACAAGGTTAGTTGACTATTTCTTAGTAGCACATGCAAAGATTAAGTCCTCTGTAATATGTAACTCTTATCCAGTTGCCGGTTTGGCAGCTTACCTAAAGGTAGAGATGCATACAGGTGCGAGGTGTGCCTGTGACCAGGTGCAAACTGGTGCAAACCATACCCAGGAGTGAAAACTCCAGGAAAAAAAAAAAAAAAAAAAAGGAACTTTTAAGCCCAGCAGGCGTGGCTCAGTGGTTGAGTGTCAACCTATGAACCTGAAGGTTAACTGTTCAACGCCCAGGTTGCAGGCTTGATCCCCAGTAGGGGGCGTGCAGGAGGCAGCCAATCAATGATTCTCTCCCATCATTGATGCTTTTATATCTCTCTCCTTCTCCCTCTTTGAAATCAATAAAAATATATTTTAAAAAAACAACAACAAAAAATACAGCCCTAACCGGTTTGGCTCAGTGGATAGAGATAGAGCGTCGGCCTGCGGACTGAAGGGTCCCAGGTTCGATTCCGGTCAAGGGCATGTACCTTAGTTGCGGGCACATCCCCAGTAAGGGGTGTTCAGGAGGCAGCTGATGGATGTTTCTCTCTCTTCAATGTCTCTAACTCTCTATCCCTCTCCCTTCCTCTCTGTAAAAAAATCAATAAAATATATATTTTTTAAAATACCAACTTTTAAGACTACAGAGAGAAACGGTATTTTTGAAAAGCCCCAACTCAAAGATAAAAAACTCCAGTGCCTTTTAAGACACTCATTCATTCATTCATTCATTCATTCATTCAACACCTTTCCAGGCTGCAAAGAAAGTTGACATTACCTGGCGTCCTCTTTGGAGAAATGAAAAAGAAGGGGGAGGTTTCAGTAACGAGTGGGAACTCCCACCCCGCCCCCCAGCCCACCCCCGCTGACAGTGAGCCAAGGCTTCTGTGTGTTGGTATATGACGAAACCAAGTGCCATCGAAAACAAAGACGTTCTCAAAACCAGTGTCCGTCATCCTCGTCCCCCTGATGGTCTAGGTAGAGGACGGCCACTTTCTTCTCGTCCGAGATCACCGACCTCTGGTCCACCATCCTCTGCAGCTGCACCGTCCTGTCGAACACAGCCCGCTCCGGGGAGGAGGCCACGCCGGCGGCCTGGTCCCTCTCACGACCGGCCTCTCTCCAGGTACCGCTGTGAGCATCCCCTTCCGTCCCCGTGGCGAAGAAGACCGTGGCCTCTCGGGCCCAGCGGGGGGCCGCCTCCGTGGGACTCACGTCCATCTGAAAGGTAAACGCAGTTCCTTTGGGCCCCAGTGCCACCTGCCTTGGTGTCCTGCTGTCTGCGGACTCGCCTAGCTCCTCCGGGGAGCCCACAGGACCAGCCAGGGTCAATGTCTTAGAAATGGGCCCACAGGCCCTGAACGGTGTGGCTCAGTGGATAGAGCGTCGGCCTGCAGACTGAAAGGTCCCAGGTTCGATTCCGGTCAAGGGCATGGACCTTGGTTGCGGGCACATCCCCAGTAGGGAGTGTGCAGGAGGCAGCTGATCGATGTTTCTCTCTCATCAATGTTTCTAACTCTCTATCCCTCTCTAAAAAATCAATAAAATATATTTTTAAAAGAAAAAAGAAATGGGCCCACAGAAGGCAGCATGCTCAGAGGTTTGGGTTTCTGCAAGACCTCGGTGCCTAAAGGATCGGCTCGTGCCCCACTGGCGGTGGCTCAGTGGTTGAGCATTGACCTGTGAACCAGGGGGTCACGGTTCGATTCCCGGTCAGGGCACATGCCAGGTTGCAGGCTCCATCCTCAGTAGGGGGCGTGCAGGAGGCAGCCGATCCATGATTCTCTCTCATCATGGATGCTTCTCTCTCTTCCTCTCTGAAATTGATAAAAATATATTTTAAAAAAGGAATAGTAATAATCACCAACCTCCCCTACCCCGGAAACGGGGCCCTAAAAACTCCTTTCCCTTTGAGCATGAAACTGTTTTGAGCCACACACCTGGTGGCTCCCCGACCTGTGTTGAGTTCTGGGGGGGGGGGGGGGGGGGCGGGGGGCCAAGCTCTTCTGCACCCCTGCCTCCTGCCAGGCAGGGTTGGGCGCTTGGGAGACGATTTCTTTGGACACTCGCCTTTGACCGGGACCTACTGTCGAGTGCCTCAAAAAACAGTGGGCTCCCTCGGAACTGGCTGCCCGGCCCCAGCCACCTTCCCCACTCACCTGTCCTGCAGGCGGTCCTTCGGGGGGGACCTGCTCGGTCCTCCAAACTCCAGAGGGGCCTATTTTAATGTGTCTTACAGACGAGCTGACGTCCTCCAGCACATGCGAGTGGGCAAAGCCCCGTGGGCTGGTGACCTCCACGGTGGCCGACACCGGCCCCTGCGTGGTGACGGTCTCAGAGCTGTGAGAGGCCCAGCCGGCATCCTCCTCCGCGGAGGCGCTGTACAGCTCCTGGGTGGCCCAGCGCTTGAAGCCAAAGCCGGTCGCCGGTGCCGACCCTCCCGTGTCCCCGTCTGGGCTCCCGGGTCCCGGGCTGCGTCGCCTGGCCAGACTGTCTCGCACCACGGCCTCCACGGCTCGCTCGATCTCACCCGCCTCGTCTCTGCTCAGCTCCTCCAGGTCTAACTGGTCAGTGTCCACCGTCTGGGAGAGGTTGACTTCGGCCACCAGCGTCATGGCCCCGCCGCCCGAGGGCTGGACTTTCTTCACGTCCACCGAGAGGTGGCCCAGCCCGCCCTGGTCCTGGCTGGTGAGGGCGGACAGCTCCTCCCTCACCCGCTCCGGGAGGCTCTCCTCCAGCTGCCCCATCACCTCCACCAGCTGGTGCCGGGGCTCCTTGAAGTCCCGGCTGATGGACGTGTGGAACTGGTGCGGGATTTTAATCTCCTTGTCGATGACCGTGGCCTCGGCGTGGAACTCGCCGCTGGTCGTCTCCTCGATCCAGTGCGGGGAGCCCACCTCCGCCTCCGGAGAAGATTCCGGAGCGTCCGGGGGCTTCACCACCGTCTCTCCCCACGAGGACGCCGCGCCGGGCCCCGTGAGCCTCCTCCCGGACGCCGGCACTATCTCGTCCTGCCAGGAGTACCGGATGGTGGACTCCTCTTCAATGTGGATCTGCCCATACACCGAGCCCGCGTCCCCGTCGCGCCCGAAGCCGCGCTCCTCGGGGGCCTCCTCCGGGGTGGACACGAAATAGCTCTGCTCTTCCTCCGAGTCGCCGGCCTCCGTCACTTCTTCCACCCGCGTCCCCTGCTCCGGGGGCCGCTTGGATTTCTCACGTCGATCCACTGAGATCGCAACCTCCCTTTCGCCGTACACCTCCTCCTCCTCCTCCTCCTCCTCTTCCCTGAACCCCGGGGATGCGTCGTCGGCCTCCTCCACGTGGAAGGGGGTGGAAAGCTCCTCCGTCTTCGCGCCCGCCACGAAGCTCGCGGGCTCCTCCACGATCTCCACATTGACCACCTTGGCTCTGCCCTCCCTGCCCTTCAGCCCAAGACTGAGGATGTCTCCCATCACCCGTTCCGTGGCCTTGCCCTTCAGCTCCACCCCGGCCTTTCCTCCCGGGCTCAGGAGGGTGTCCAGGCCGGCTCCGTCCCGCACGTCCACCTCCTCGGTCCGTCTCGACTCCACCACGATCTCTGTCTTGGCTCTCTTGTCCCCCGGGAAGCTCCGTCCTGCCCACGTACGTGACCTTCGTGTCCGGCAGGGACTCGGTCTCGGGGGACTGGGTGAACCGCTTCAGCACGCTGGACACGATGCTCTCGGCGATGGTTTCGGTCGTGGCCTCGCCCCCCAGCGAGCCCGTGGCGTCCCTGGCGTCCAACCCGAACCTCGTCTCTCTCATCGTCTCTCTCATCGTCTCTCTCATCGTGTCCATCCCTGCCCCAGGACCGCCGCCTGCATCCTTTGGTAGGGGAGTCCGGGCCCCTCGGGCGCCCCCCCTCCTCCGCCCTGCTGTCCCGGGACACTTCCAGGCGGATCGGTACCTCTCGCACGTGCACACCCGTCTCCTGGGGGGACTCCTTCCCCTTCGCCTTGTCCCTCCGGAGCTCGCTCTCCCTCTGCCTCGCTTCTTTATCCAACTTGGTCAGCTCCTCCCACCGCAGGTTCCGCTCCTCGGAAGCCTTCTCCTTCGAGTCGAACATCTTCTCTTCTCGCCGCACGTGGACCGTCACCGGTTGGTTTCTCTCCTGCTCCCTCGCGGCCGGAGCTCCCGTTTTCGTTCCCAAAACCACGATCCTCTCCTCGGACCAGGTGCTTTCGGAAGCGCCCGCCGCCCCTCGGTCCCTGCGGTCGCGGTAGGGCTCCCGGGCGGGGCTGGCCTCTCTGGCTAGACGCGCCTTGGTGCCTTCCGTTCTCGGCCTCCCAGGGAACGTCTGCACAGGAACCTCAGCTTTCCTCGAGAGCCCGTACATTGGAGAGAAAGTCCTGGAACTGGCCTGGCTGCTGATGGTTTTCTCGTAGGCGGTCTCGCGCCGGGCGGGGGTCAGGGCAGGAGATCCCGGGCCGGGGAAGTGTCTCCTGGCGGCGTGCCCCATGGCTGTGGGCGGAGCGGGCCATGCCCAGCTGCGATGGACCCTCCCTGGAGGTGGCTTGTGCCTCAGAAACAGGTTTCTCTCGTTTTCCCTCATTTCCCTCTGGAACGCCGCGTTGGTGTACTGGGAGGCTGTGGTTCTGAGCTCTGTGGGAATCGAACGGTTCATTAAAATGAGAATCATCGGAACCTTTTTCTATCATAAAAGCATCCCCCCAGGTCTATCCCACCCCACCCCATCCCATTCCATCCCATCCAATAAACTATTACCACGGAACGATCGTCATAAATAAGATAGTTTCAAATCTCCAAATGATCCTGTTGCAGTAAAACATAGCACTATAGCCCTGGCTGGTGTTCTCGGTGGTTATAGAGTGTTAGCCCGCACACCTAAGGGTCTTGGGTTCGATTCCCAGTCAAGGGCCCCTACCTCGGTTGCAGGTTCGATCACCACCCCCCAGTTGGGGCACGTGTAGGAGGTAACCCATCGCTGTGTTTCCCACATTGATGTTCCTCTCTCGCTCTCTCTGTCTCTCTCTCTCACCATCCACCCTGAGAGCGTCCCCCTCCCACCCCAATGCTACTCACACCCTATCCTGCCTTCTCTCCCATCCGTTTCCATGGCAGCAAAGGCCAGGGGCCCCGTCAGCCAGATCTCAGGATACAGGAGAGAGATCAAGACAGGACCCTTTCTACAAAGATCCCTCTTTTGGGGTCAATAGGCTGGTTCTCCACTGCGACGTCCCAGGCGGTAAATCCCTGGAAACGATGCGGGAACTGCCTGGTTGTTTCATGAGGGCTCACCGGGACATGTGCAAGAGCACAGGCCAGCTTTAGGCCCATCGTCTTGCGGGCAGGTGCCCCGCCTTATCCGACGCGCTATTACCACAGGACTCGCTGTCTGGGAATGCATCCGAACGCTTATCCGGTGAACAGAGTCATGGGCACCCATCCAGCTGGGTTACAGACCTCTTTGGAAGCTCAGAGCCTAACGAAGGAGTTCCGGAACAACCCTCTTTAGTCCAATCCTTCCTTCCTTTGGCCGCGATACACAATGGCTACAATACATTTTAGTTTACAGACACTGTCTCTGGATCCCTGAAGGAGCTTGGAGAACCATGAACGCATGAAACAGGGTGGCAGACGTCCCAATGCCTTCTTCCTGAGCTCTTCCCAGGATCCAAAGTCAGAGCCAGGAAAAGATTAGGGAGCCCCGGCTTGAAGCCAAAGCCGGTCGCCGGTGCCGACCCTCCCGTGTCCCCGTCTGGGCTCCCGGGTCCCGGGCTGCGTCGCCTGGCCAGACTGTCTCGCACCACGGCCTCCACGGCTCGCTCGATCTCACCCGCCTCGTCTCTGCTCAGCTCCTCCAGGTCTAACTGGTCAGTGTCCACCGTCTGGGAGAGGTTGACTTCGGCCACCAGCGTCATGGCCCCGCCGCCCGAGGGCTGGACTTTCTTCACGTCCACCGAGAGGTGGCCCAGCCCGCCCTGGTCCTGGCTGGTGAGGGCGGACAGCTCCTCCCTCACCCGCTCCGGGAGGCTCTCCTCCAGCTGCCCCATCACCTCCACCAGCTGGTGCCGGGGCTCCTTGAAGTCCCGGCTGATGGACGTGTGGAACTGGTGCGGGATTTTAATCTCCTTGTCGATGACCGTGGCCTCGGCGTGGAACTCGCCGCTGGTCGTCTCCTCGATCCAGTGCGGGGAGCCCACCTCCGCCTCCGGAGAAGATTCCGGAGCGTCCGGGGGCTTCACCACCGTCTCTCCCCACGAGGACGCCGCGCCGGGCCCCGTGAGCCTCCTCCCGGACGCCGGCACTATCTCGTCCTGCCAGGAGTACCGGATGGTGGACTCCTCTTCAATGTGGATCTGCCCATACACCGAGCCCGCGTCCCCGTCGCGCCCGAAGCCGCGCTCCTCGGGGGCCTCCTCCGGGGTGGACACGAAATAGCTCTGCTCTTCCTCCGAGTCGCCGGCCTCCGTCACTTCTTCCACCCGCGTCCCCTGCTCCGGGGGCCGCTTGGATTTCTCACGTCGATCCACTGAGATCGCAACCTCCCTTTCGCCGTACACCTCCTCCTCCTCCTCCTCCTCTTCCCTGAACCCCGGGGATGCGTCGTCGGCCTCCTCCACGTGGAAGGGGGTGGAAAGCTCCTCCGTCTTCGCGCCCGCCACGAAGCTCGCGGGCTCCTCCACGATCTCCACATTGACCACCTTGGCTCTGCCCTCCCTGCCCTTCAGCCCAAGACTGAGGATGTCTCCCATCACCCGTTCCGTGGCCTTGCCCTTCAGCTCCACCCCGGCCTTTCCTCCCGGGCTCAGGAGGGTGTCCAGGCCGGCTCCGTCCCGCACGTCCACCTCCTCGGTCCGTCTCGACTCCACCACGATCTCTGTCTTGGCTCTCTTGTCCCCGGGAAGCTCCGTCCTGCCCACGTACGTGACCTTCGTGTCCGGCAGGGACTCGGTCTCGGGGGACTGGGTGAACCGCTTCAGCACGCTGGACACGATGCTCTCGGCGATGGTTTCGGTCGTGGCCTCGCCCCCCAGCGAGCCCGTGGCGTCCCTGGCGTCCAACCCGAACCTCGTCTCTCTCATCGTCTCTCTCATCGTCTCTCTCATCGTGTCCATCCCTGCCCCAGGACCGCCGCCTGCATCCTTTGGTAGGGGAGTCCGGGCCCCTCGGGGCGCCCCCTCCTCCGCCCTGCTGTCCCGGGACACTTCCAGGCGGATCGGTACCTCTCGCACGTGCACACCCGTCTCCTGGGGGGACTCCTTCCCCTTCGCCTTGTCCCTCCGGAGCTCGCTCTCCCTCTGCCTCGCTTCTTTATCCAACTTGGTCAGCTCCTCCCACCGCAGGTTCCGCTCCTCGGAAGCCTTCTCCTTCGAGTCGAACATCTTCTCTTCTCGCCGCACGTGGACCGTCACCGGTTGGTTTCTCTCCTGCTCCCTCGCGGCTGGAGCTCCCGTTTTCGTTCCCAAAACCACGATCCTCTCCTCGGACCAGGTGCTTTCGGAAGCGCCCGCCGCCCCTCGGTCCCTGCGGTCGCGGTAGGGCTCCCGGGCGGGGCTGGCCTCTCTGGCTAGACGCGCCTTGGTGCCTTCCGTTCTCGGCCTCCCAGGGAACGTCTGCACAGGAACCTCAGCTTTCCTCGAGAGCCCGTACATTGGAGAGAAAGTCCTGGAACTGGCCTGGCTGCTGATGGTTTTCTCGTAGGCGGTCTCGCGCCGGGCGGGGGTCAGGGCAGGAGATCCCGGGCCGGGGAAGTGTCTCCTGGCGGCGTGCCCCATGGCTGTGGGTGGAGCGGGCCATGCCCAGCTGCGATGGACCCTCCCTGGAGGTGGCTTGTGCCTCAGAAACAGGTTTCTCTCGTTTTCCCTCATTTCCCTCTGGAACGCCGCGTTGGTGTACTGGGAGGCTGTGGTTCTGAGCTCTGTGGGAATCGAACGGTTCATTAAAATGAGAATCATCGGAACCTTTTTCTATCATAAAAGCATCCCCCCAGGTCTATCCCACCCCACCCCATCCCATTCCATCCCATCCAATAAACTATTACCACGGAACGATCGTCATAAATAAGATAGTTTCAAATCTCCAAATGATCCTGTTGCAGTAAAACACAGCACTATAGCCCTGGCTGGTGTTCTCGGTGGTTATAGAGTGTTAGCCCGCACACCTAAGGGTCTTGGGTTCGATTCCCAGTCAAGGGCCCCTACCTCGGTTGCAGGTTCGATCACCACCCCCCAGTTGGGGCACGTGTAGGAGGTAACCCATCGCTGTGTTTCCCACATTGATGTTCCTCTCTCGCTCTCTCTGTCTCTCTCTCTCACCATCCACCCTGAGAGCGTCCCCCTCCCACCCCAATGCTACTCACACCCTATCCTGCCTTCTCTCCCATCCGTTTCCATGGCAGCAAAGGCCAGGGGCCCCGTCAGCCAGATCTCAGGATACAGGAGAGAGATCAAGACAGGACCCTTTCTACAAAGATCCCTCTTTTGGGGTCAATAGGCTGGTTCTCCACTGCGACGTCCCAGGCGGTAAATCCCTGGAAACGATGCGGGAACTGCCTGGTTGTTTCATGAGGGCTCACCGGGACATGTGCAAGAGCACAGGCCAGCTTTAGGCCCATCGTCTTGCGGGCAGGTGCCCCGCCTTATCCGACGCGCTATTACCACAGGACTCGCTGTCTGGGAATGCATCCGAACGCTTATCCGGTGAACAGAGTCATGGGCACCCATCCAGCTGGGTTACAGACCTCTTTGGAAGCTCAGAGCCTAACGAAGGAGTTCCGGAACAACCCTCTTTAGTCCAATCCTTCCTTCCTTTGGCCGCGATACACAATGGCTACAATACATTTTAGTTTACAGACACTGTCTCTGGATCCCTGAAGGAGCTTGGAGAACCATGAACGCATGAAACAGGGTGGCAGACGTCCCAATGCCTTCTTCCTGAGCTCTTCCCAGGATCCAAAGTCAGAGCCAGGAAAAGATTAGGGAGCCCCGGACCTAACCTGGGGTCCTCCTTGGAGTCTGTCTGGTCCTGGCCACTGTTTGCTCCCCCCGCGCCTCCCCCACCCCGCCTTCTTTCTAAGTCACGGGTGGGGAACCTTTTTTCTGTCCAGGGCCATTTGGATACTTACCACATCATTCGCGGGCCCTACAAAATGATCCACTTATAGCCCTAACCGGTTTGGCTCAGTGGATAGAGCATCGGCCTGCGGACTGGGGGGTCCCAGGTTCGATTCCGGTCAAGGGCATGTACCTTGGTTGCAGGCACATCCCCAGTAGGGGGTGTGCAGGAGGCAGCTGATCGATGTTTCTCTCTCATCGATGTTTCTAACTCTCTATCCCTCTCCCTTCCTCTCTGTAAAAAATCAGTAAAATATATATTGAAAAAAGAAAAGATCCACTTATAAATTGTCCGGCCCGAGGGCTGGATAAGGCCCTGGAAATCCCTTGGCCTGGCCCTGCCAAGGCCTTAGGGGTGAGTCATGAGCTGTTTGACCACACAGAGCAGGCTGATTCCTAAGCGGGTCCTTCTGGATGGCCCGAGAGTGATATCATCCACACGCAGATGGCCCCTGGCAGGAGAAAAGGTCCCCAATCCCTGAAAGCAATGGCCCGTTGGGTAACATCTATCTGGTACGTAAGAGGGGGTGAACCACGGTGTTGCGACAAAATCGCATCTAAACCCCAGTGCCTCCGGATCAACGATACTGTGCTGTTCATCCTTGGGCGGAAGCTCATTCTTCAAGTTCAAGAACGAGCTTTTCTGGTCTTTACCTCGGGGCAGGTGTTCCAGGCGCTCCGCCAGGATCCGTATCTCTGGATTACTTTCTCCTTCCAATAAGGCTCTGCAGAAATAATAATAATAAATAATAATAATAACTCGTTAGAAAATAGAGCTCAAGATGGGCTCTGTGAGCCGCACTGTGGCGTCCTCGGTTGATGACCACATTGTCACAGGCTCTGTGTTTGAGGACGCGTGTCCAAACACAGACCTGGGGGCTAAAGCATCCATCCAACCGAATGAACAAAATGAGGGTCTAGCCCTAGCTGGTTTTCAACAGTGGTTAGACCAGTGGTCGGCAAACTCATGAGTCCACAGAGCCAAATACCAACAGCACAACGATTGAAATTTCTTTTGAGCCAAATTTTTTCAACTTAAACTTCTTCTAACGCCACTTCTTCAAAATAGACTCGCCCAGGCCGTGGTATTTTGTGGAAGAGCCACACTCAAGGGGCCAAAGAGCCGCATGTGGCTCGCGAGCCGCAGTTTGCCCACCACAGGGTTAGAGCATCGGCTCGGGGACGGAAAGGTCCTGGGTTCGATTCCGGTCAGGGGCATGTACCTCAGTGGCAGGCTCGATCCCTGGTCCCGGTCAGGGACACGTGCGGGAGGCAATCCATCGATGTCTCTCCCTCACATCGATGTTTCTCTCTCTCTCTGTCTCTCCCCCTCCCTCCCACTCTCTCGAAAACAAACGAACACCCAGAACAATAACAAAATGAGGGTTTAGGCCTTTAGCACCATTGGCGAGCCCAGCCCTTCTAGAAAGCTCTTCCAAGCCCAGGGCCAGAAGGAGGAGACAGAGAGATGTGGGCCCAGGAGGGGACCTCAGGGGTCTGGCTTCTCTGGGAAGTGAGGAGGGGCCCATGCATGGCACGTCACCCTGGGCTCCGAACCCCTAAACAGTGATAATCCCCATGGAGTCTCTCTGGGGTCACGGGGTCAGGGGTTGCCCAGGAGCAGAGCAAGGCCTGACAAGTGCTTATACATAGGCAGCCACTGTGCTTTTCAAACTGGGTTCCATGGAACATCTTAGAGAGAGAGAGAGAGAGAGAGAGAGAGAGAGAGAGAGAGAGAGAGAGATGGAGAGAGGAGTCCGGCTGGGGTGGCTCAGTGGTTGAGCATCCATCTATGAACCAGGAGGTCATGCTTCGATTCCGGGTCAGGGCACATGCCCGGGTTGTGGGCTCCATCCCCAGTGTGGGGCGTGCAGGAGGCAGCCGATCCATGATTCTCATCATTGATGTTTCTCTCCCTTTCCCTTCCTCTTTGAAATCAATATATATGTATATATATATATATATATATATATATATATATATATATAAAAAAGAGAGAGACAGAGAGGAGAGAGGGGAGGCAGGTAGGAGAAGAGAGGAAAAGGAAGAGCTGTGGGCCCCTCGCCCCCTTCTAGGCCCACCCAGAGCCATCATTTCATTCAGAGAAGCACCCTGTGAGCTCCTTGAGTAAAACTCGAAAAGCATTCGATCAGGTGACGTCTCTGGCCACGTCTAGCTCCAAAAGGGTAAAGAACGGCAGCATCTTCATCAAGGAGTGATTCCCGTCGACAACAGAGGGCCCTGAGGACACAGTGGCCACGCCAGCTGTGGGCCCGCGGGACCGGGCATGCTGGGGCTGGGTCGGCCCGGCATGTCCCTTGCTCCAGGAGACCCTAGGAAGCTGGCGGCTGCGGGCACAACAATTGTCGCGTTGCCGGAGCGACGTGGGACGTCACCGACTTCCCTTCCAAGAAATAACACCCTGTGGATGGCCACGGGCG
This sequence comes from Ia io, assembly GCA_025583905.1. Taxonomy (NCBI): domain Eukaryota; kingdom Metazoa; phylum Chordata; class Mammalia; order Chiroptera; family Vespertilionidae; genus Ia; species Ia io. Next base: position 20,416,015 of record JAJQQW010000024.1, read on the forward strand.
GGCAGCAGCTGCCGATGACCACTGAGAGCCGGGCACGGAAACAGAGGTGGGACGCCAGGGCCGGGCAGGGGGCCTGGCGCTTCAGGCGAACGGGAACCAGGTTCCATGCCCACTGATTCCAAGGCTGGTGATGCCCACAGATACAGGAACCCCGTGGGTGGCTGGGGGGGGGCAGGGGGACAGGGCGAGAAGCAAGTCACGGGGAACTCCCTTTTTTTTTTCCTTAGTATATTTTTATTGATTTCAGAGAGGAAGGGAGAGGGAGAGGGAGAGGGAGAGGGAGAGGGAGAGAAACATCAATGATGAGATAGAATCAGGGATCGGCTGCCTCCTGCACGCCCCCCACTGGGGATCGAGCCCCCAACCCGGGCATGTGCCCTGACCGGGAATCGAGCCCTGACCTCCTGGTTCCTAGGTCGATGCTCAACCACTGAGCCATGTCGGCTGCTGGCGGGGAACCCCTTCTCGTGAAAACAGTGAAGATGATGGCGAGACGGATTCTACGCAAGGTGTGCGCGGACAGGTTTGCCACGGACGCAGGGCCCGACACGCACACGTATGCAGATGCCAGAAGACAGGCGAGGGGCAGGGCCCAGAGCCCAGTCCTTCCACTCGGGGCCACAGCCAGAAAGCGGGACACCAGCCCATGATCCCACACCCTCGTGACCAGGCGCATTAGGTCCCAGGAACACAAACCGCTCCGAAGCCGAGAAAATTCTGAGGTCTGCATGGGATCAGAGGAACGTTCCGGGTAAAAGGGAGACTCTGAGGGTGGGCGCCCGAGGATTGCACCGACAGCGAAGGGGCCCGGGGGGGGGGGGTTGGCGAGAAGGCCACGTGCTGGTTAGGACCTGGCGGGGAGCCTCAGACACCACGGGGCTTGTCGCCAGAGTGGCCCACATCAAGACAGAACATGTTGGGGAGCACAGGTCAGCAGATACACCCATGACAGGTGTATGTGGAGAGATATTAAGGGGAAAGAAGATCTCTTGGGCCCAGCTGCCAGGGTGGCTCCGTGGATTGAGCATCGTCCCGTGCACCAAGAGGTCACCTGTTCGATTCCCGGTCAGGGCACAAGCCTGGGTTGCAGGCTCAGTCCCCAGTAGGGGGCGTGCAGGAGGCAGCCGATCGATGATCAAGGTTTCTCTTTCATTGATGTTTCTATCTCTCCCTCTCCCTTCCCCTCTCTCTAAAATCAATAAAAACATTTAAAAAAAAAAAATCTCTCGCCTGCCCTGGCTGGTTTGGCTCAGTGGATGGAGCGTCTGTCTGCGGACTGAGGGGTCCCGGGTTTGATTCCAGTCGAGGGCATGTACCTTGGTTGCAGGCACATCCCCAGTGGGGGGTGTGCAGGAGACAGCTGATCGATGTTTCTCTCTCATCGATGTATCGAACTCTCTATCCCTCTCCCTTCCTCTCTGTAAAAACTCAACAAAATATACTTTTTTAAAAAGGGAAAAGATCTCTCGCCTGGCCACAGTGGTTCAAGGGTTGAGCATCGACCTATAAAACCAGGAGGTCACGGTTCCATTCCCAGTCGGGGCATATGCTTGGATTGCGGGCTCCATCCCCAGTAGGGGGTGTGCAGGAGGCAGCTGATCCCTGATTCTCTTATCATGGATGTTTCTCTCTCCCTCTCCCTTCCGCTCTGAAATCAATAAAGATATTTTTTAAAATATATTTTGATTTTTTACAGAGAGGAAGGGAGAGGGAGAGAGTTAGAAACATCGATGAGAGAGAAACATCGATCAGCTGCCTCCTGCACACCCCCCACTGGGGATGTGCCCACAACCAAGGTACATGCCCTTGACCGGAATCGAACCCGGGACCCTTGAGTCCGCAGGCCGATGCTCTATTCACTGAGCCAAACCGGTCAGGGCTCAATAAAGATATTTTTAAAAAAGAAAGAACAAATCCTGCAGACAGGCCCTCCAGACCATGCTGACGAAAGCCTATTCACCATCTTTTGGAGCTTTTCACCAAAACGCCCCTACAGGGTTCCGCCGGGGAAAGGGGTCAGATCCACATCCGCGTCCCCCTCTCGATGGCTGGCACGGGCAGGTGTCACCTTCTGCACCTGGGCACCCCTCCGGGGCCTTTCCAGGCACGGACAGGCAGGCCCTGGCCATGTAACTGGTGCCTGAATTAACACACACCCTTCACAACGCACATCGAGCCCTGCCCTCCACCAGACCGATGGCAGAGGCATCAACAAACCCACAGGAATAGAGGCCAGAAACTCACGATTTCCTCAAAACCTCTCCAAGGACCATTTTTTTTAAATATATTTTTGTTGATTCCAGAGAGAGGAAGGGAGAGGGAAAGAGAGAGATAGAAACATCCATGATGAGAATCACGGATCGGCTACCTCCTGCACGCCCCCTCCTGGGGATGGAGCCCGCCACCCGGGCATGTGCCCTGACCGGGAATCGAACCGTGACCTCCTGGTTCCTAGGCCGACACTCAACCACGGAGCCACGCCGGCCGGGCTCAAAGGGCTATTTTTAAGGAAGAGACTCGTATGGCTTTAAGAAGTGGGTAGAGCTTCTCTGGTTATTTTGAGGCGAGGAAACCGGCCTTCGGGCCTTGGTAACTGTGAGATGCCAACCTCCTGACTCACCGGCTATTTGTGACCATTTCATGTGGCTCCCCAGGTCGGCAGCCTCCGCAGCAGGAAAATAAGTGAACACGTGTGAGAAAACCAAGTCTCTGGCCTCATTAAGGAGTCGGGACAAGCCCAGCCGGTGTGGCTCAGTGGTTGAGCGTTGACCTTTGAACCAGGAGGTCACAGTTCGATTCCCAGTCAGGGCACATGCCCGGGTTGCAGGCTAAATCCCCAGTGTGGGGCGTGCAGGAGGCAGCCGATCCATGATTCTCTCTCATCACGGATGTTTCTATCTCCCCCGCTCCCTTCTTCTCTGACACCAATAAAAATATATGTAAAAAAGCAAAATCCCAGAGACAAAGCACAAAATCAGAGTCTCCTTATTGCAGCCCAGAAAAACTATCCCAGAGAGGAAACAGGAAGATCCCTGCAGGGAAGAGACTGGCCCGGCATCTGGTGTTACCTAACACCGGCACAGAGGTGGGCTTTCCGGGCCGGCCCAGCATCCGCTCTAGAGTGGTTCCAGGTTTGGGGCACCTCCCACCCCAGCCTCAGTCCATGTGACTCACGAGGCACTTTGTCCCCTGGCCAGAGATGGACGCATGACCCAGGAGAGCCTGAGAGCTGGGCCCTGGAGTTCCACTGGGATGGCTGGGAAACAACCCCTCCTCTGTTGCCAGGACAACGGCCCCTCCTCCATTGCCAGGACAACAGCCACTCCTCAGTTGCCAGGACAGCAATCTCTCCTCCGTTGCCAGGACAACGGCCATTCCTCAGTTGCCAGGGCAACAGCCTGGAGCTGCCTGGAGCCCATCCTTACCTATAGGTTGCCACCTCCAGGCTGAGGCTGGTCTTCACCTGCACCAGCTCCTGATGGTCCCGCAGGCGGTCGGCCATGGCCAAGGTGAGGGCAGCCTTCTCATCCTCCAGGCGGGCAATGGCACTCTAGAAAGGTGAGAGGGTGCTTAGATCAAGGCCCGGAGCTTCGCTGGGTCCAACGTGCGGTACCAACAGCCCAGGACACAGCGAGATGAAAACCTTCCAGGTTAAAGAGGCGGTCATCACAAGGGTGGTTTTAAGTGGTGTTTTGGTTTTTTTTATTACATATGGATGGTTTTTTTTTTTTTTTTATCCTCACCCGAGGATATTTTTCCATTGATTTTTTTTTTTTTTTTTTTTTTTTTTAGAGAAAATGGAAGGGAGGAGGGGGAGAGAGAGAAACGTCGATGTTAAAGAGACACACCAATTGATTGTCTCCAACCAGGCTGGGGATTGAGCCTGCAACTGAGGTATATGCCCCTTTTTTAAAATGAATGAATTAATTAATTTAAAAAGATTTTAAACATTTTTATTGATTCCAGAGAGGAAGAGAAATAGAGATAGAAACATCAATGATGAGAGAGAATCATGGATCGGCTGCCTCCTGCACGCCCCCCACTCGGGATCGAGCCCACAACCCAGGCATGTGCCCTGACCTGGAATCGAACTGTGACCTCCTGGTTGATAGGTCGACAGTCAACCACCGAGCCATGCCGGCCGGGCTAAATCTTCTTTTTTGACTGTACTTGTAGGACATCATTAATAGGGCACGTGCTCACGTGATTCTTACAGCCCTTCTGCTTGTCAGTCACATCTATCCATCTCTCTCGCTGTGCTTTTGTGTCCCCGCCTCTAGAAAAATGCCAGCCACAAGCCAGCCGCATAGCACCCCACTGATGACCACCGACTCAGCTACAAGGTTAGAGTATAGAACATAAACACATTGCTTCCTTCAACCATAAAACACTCAACCTAAATAGTCAAGCCTCAGACTTTGTTGTAGTTTTGTTATTTTCAAAGAAGTTCACGTAGTGTCAAGCTGCTCAGAAAAAAAAAATAAGATAAAATAAAAAACACCAGATGCACTCAATTCTCCAACCACAGACCTCCTAAGCAGGTTCAGGTCTCCTGGCCAGGCCGAAGGGGTGTGGGCGGAGAATCGCTCCTCCCACAGGGCACCCCCAAAACACAAAGAGGAAAATCAAACCGGCGTTGGAGTGAAAGGAAGTATTGTCCCAACCACATGTCCATGCGAGTCAGCTCTTCCAGAAACTGCCAGAGGGAAGTTTGACTTTTGGAAGCAGGGACGCAAGACTCGTTGGCGCCCTAGCTCAGTGGATAGTGTCAGCCTGCGGACTGAAGGGTCCCAGGTTCGATTCCAGTCCAGGGCACATGCCCGGGTTGCAGACTTGATCCCACCGTGGGGCGTGCAGGAGGCAGCCGATGCATGATTCTCTCTCATCATTGATGATGTGTCTCTCTCTCTCTCCCTCTCCCTTCCTGTCTGAAATCAATAAATATACATATATACATTTTTAAAAAGACTCATTGGCTCCCAACACTCTCCAGAAAAATTTTAACCCATCCCACTGATGGAATAAAGCTTCAGACTTGGGCCTGGCTGGCGTGGCTCAGTGGTTGAGCGTGGGCCTACGAACCAGTTCCATTCTGGTCAGGGCACATGCCCCGGTCGATCCCCATTAGGGGGCGTGCAGGAGGCAGCCGATCCATGATGTTTCTCAGCAATGTTTCTATCTCTCTATTTCCCTCTCTCTTCAATCATTAAAAAAAGAAAAAAAGAAAAAAAAAAGATTTAATTAGGGGGAAAGGGGTTCTTTCCACCCCTAAAAAAATAAGACTGAAACCAGAGCTTCGAGGTCCGAGTGAGCCGTGACGGCAAAGGAATGGCGAGGATTCAGCCCACACAACACGCCTCCGAGCAGCCTCTTCCAAACCCGCCCTTGCACCGCAACATCAGCCGATCGCAAATCTTTAAACTCGGGGCTACACACTGTTCCCTTAAAAAAAAAAAATACTTCTGAATTTATGGGCGTGTTATTTTAAGCCGTCCTCCTGGGAACTACTGATAGGAGGATTTGGGAATATTTCCAGTTCTGTCCTAGACTGGGCAGGGTGTACAGACAGTAAATCACACACCGGTGTCACCCGGGCGGTGTCCGAGGTTTGAGCCTGCGCTTCTCTGAAATAGCAACTGTTTACCTTACTCTGCACTTGTTATAACAGCCTGCCACCGGCCACGTCCCCACGGCTTTTACACTCCCCAGAGACCTGGCTTCAGCTCCGACTGTGACACACACACACACACCTCTGTTCCTAACACACACACACCTCTGTTCCACACACACACACACACACACACACCTCTGTTCCACACACACACACACACACACCTCTGTTCCTAACACACACACAATCTCTGTTCCTAACACACACACACACACACACACACATCTCTGTTCCTAACACACACACACACACACACACCTCTGTTCCTAACACACACACACACCTGTTCCTAACACACACACACACACACACACCTCTGTTCCTAACACACACACACACACACACACCTCTGTTCCTAACACACACACACACACACACACACACACACACCACACACACACACACACACACACACACACACACACATCTCTGTTCCTAACACACACACACACACACACACACACACCTCTGTTCCACACACACACACACACACACACACACACCTCTGTTCCTAACACACACACACACATCTCTGTTCCTAACACACACACACACACACACACACACATCCTGTTCCTAACACACACACACACACACACACCTCTGTTCCTAACACACACATACACACACACACACACCTGTTCCTAACACACACACACACACACACACACAACCTCTGTTCCTAACACACACACACACACACACACACCTCTGTTCCTAACACACACACACACACACACACACACACACCACTGTTCCACACACCACACACACACACACACACACACCTCTGTTCCTAACACACACACACACACACACACACACCTCTGTTCCACACACACACACACACACACACACACCTCTGTTCCTAACACACACACAATCTCTGTTCCTAACACACACACACACACACACACACACACACACACACACATCTCTGTTCCTAACACACACACACACACACACACACACCTGTTCCTAACACACACACACACACACACACATCTCTGTTCCTCACACACACACACACACACACACACCTCTGTTCCTCACACACATACACACACACACACCTCTGTTCCTAACACACACACACACACACACACACACACACACACACACACACACATCTCTGTTCCTAGCTGGTCTGGCTCAGTGGATAGAGCATCTGCCTGCGGACTGAAGGGTCCCAGGTTCGGTTCCCGGTCAGGGCACACGCCCGGGTTCTGGGCTCCATCCCCAGTCAGGGGGTGTTCAGGAGGCAGCCGATCCATGATTCTCTCTCATCATTGATGTTTCTCTCTCTCTTCCTCTCCCTTCCTCTCTGAAGTCAATTTTTTAAGATGACAGGGACAGAGCTAGCCACCAGAACCTGGCACTTGGCACTGGCCCACGAGTCCATGGAGAGATGTTGGGACCCTGAGGTCCTGAGGCAAAGGGGCCCCCCTTCAGAGTCCTGGTCCTGGCCCCGGGCGGTTCAGGCACCCTCGGGGCCGACCCCACCCACGGGTGACGCCCGGTGAAGGCGCTGTGGGTTGGGGAGACCCGCCGCTCCCCCACCCCGGGCAGGGCGCTCCGGGCCGGGGTGGGGGCCCGGGGTGGGGGCCCGGGGCCGTCCCTGTGAACGGACCTGCCGCTCCTGGGCCTGCAGCTCGTAGGCCTCGCGCATCCGCAGCAGCTCTTCTTCCAACAGCGCGCGCAGCTGCTCCAGCTCCAGCGCCTGGCGCTGCAGGGCTTCGGCCTCCTGCGCGCACAGCCGGCTCTCCTCCTCGGCCTGGCGCCGGCTCTCCTGGCCGCACCTCAGGGCCGCCTCCAGCTCGCGCACTTGGTCCTCGTACACCCGCACGGTGTCCCGCCACGACTCGGCCACCAGCAGCGAGTAGCTGTCCTGCACCTCCCGCAGGCGCGGCGGCGGGGGCGCGGCGGGGAGGAGGGCGCGGGCGCCGTAGCTCAGGGTCAGGCCGGCCGACAGCGCGCGCAGCTCCCGCAGGGCCCGCTCGTGGGCCGCGTCCAGGCCGCGGCGCTCGGCCTGCAGCCGGCCCAGCAGCGCCTCGAGGGCAGCGCGCGCGCCCAGGGCCTCCTGCAGCTCCCGCCGCTGCGCCCCCAGCTCGGCGTCCAGGCGGCGGCGGGCGGCGCGCGCCTCCTCCGCCAGCAGCCGCGCCTCCCGCACCTCGCGCCGCAGGGCATCGCGCTCGCCCTCGGCCAGCGCCGCGGCCCAGCTCAGCTCGTCCAGCTGCTGCCGCAAGCCGCGCGCCTCCTCCGCCCAGCGGGCCTGGCCCTCGGCCTCGGGGCCCTGCAGCCCGTGCCGGCCGCGCAGCTCCTCTTCCAGGAGCAGGTTCTCGCGCTCCAGCTCGCGCACCCGGCACACGTAGTCGTAGAGCCGGGCGTTGAGCTCCTGCAGCTCGGCCTTCTCGGGGCCCGTGTGCAGCCGCCAGGACAGCATCGTTGCGGGTGTGCGGGGCGCTGCCGGCCGGCCGGTCCCTGCCTGTCCTGGTCTTGTCCCCTCCGATGCGCCGCTCCGGCTCCGGCCCCGCCGCCGCCGCCGCCCGGGAGGCCCCGCAGACTGCGCCGGGAGCGGCCGAGCAGCCGCCCTGAGGTCCCGGGCACGGGAGGGGGCGCGGGCGCAGGTGCGCAGCCAATCAGAGCGCGGCGCGGCGCGGCGCGCCCCGGGCGCGGGGGCCGGACGCCGCGGGCTGCGGGGACGCACGGCGCCACCTGGTGCCCGAGCGGCCGCGGCGCCGAGCCGGTGCGCACCCCAGGGCCCGCGCGCCCGGGTCCTTGGCGCCGGCTGGCCGTCGGGGTGCTCGGCGCCGGCCGAAGGGACGTGCGCAGGGCTCCCTGTGGCTGCCCTGCCGCGCGCACCGACGGCACCCCCGGGTCCGGGCCTTCGGGGACCGACCTAGGGGCCGCCACGAGGTGAGAGGCTGGGTGTGGCAGGGAGGCCTCGGGGTTTGGAGGAATTTCTGCGCGTCTGTAATTCATCGTCTGTAATTTGCGCGCACGCCTCTAGGCAGTAAACGTTCCATTTTCGCTTACCACACAAGTTGTGACGCGCAAGCGGGACGCCTGAGACGGGGTCTGTCTTGTCGCCTAGCCCAGGGGTCGGCAAACTCATGAGCCCGCAGAGCCCAACACCAACAGCACAACGACTGACATTTCTTTGGAGAGCCACATTTTTAAGATATATTTTATTGATTTTTTTTACAGAGAGGAAGAGAGAGGGAGAGAGAGTCAGAAACATCGATGAGAGAGAAACATCGACCAGCCGCCTCTTGCACACCCCCCTACTGGGGATGTGCCCACCACCAAGGTCCATGCCCTTGACCGGAATCGAACCCGGGACCCTTGCGTCCGCAGGCCGACGCTCTATCCACTGAGCCACACCGGTTTCGGCGAGAGCCACATTTTTTTAAACTTAAACTTCTTCTAACGCCCCTTCTTCAACATAGACTCGCCCAGGCCGTGGTGTTTTTGTGGAAGAGGCCACCCTCACGGGGGCCAAAGAGCCGCCTGTGGCTCGCGAGCTTCAGTTTGCCCACCACGGCCCTAGAGGGTCGCAGGCTGCCCTGGCGACCCCGGTTTCTGTCCTTTGGAGTGAGAGCTTGTGGCGAGCTCCGGGCGCAGGGTTTTCGGGGGGGAATCTAACATTTCCCCACACTTTTTTTTTTTTTTTTTTTTTTAGAATATTATTTGCTTCCTTATATTGATTTCAGAGAGGAAGGGAGAGGGAGAGAGAGATAGAAACATCCATGATGAGAGAGAGAATCACGGATCGGCTGCCTCCTGCACGCCCCACACTGGGGATGGAGCCCGCAACCCGGGCCTGAGCCCTTGACCGGGAATCCAACTGTGACCTCCTGACCCCTAGGTGGACACTCAACCACTGAGCCACTGAGGCTGGGCCCATTGCAAGATTTTGGTAAAATTACCCATAATTAGAGGCTCATGGTGTGAGTCCAATGGTCAGAATGATGCTGTGGCTGACACTGAAGTAGTAAGTTCCAAAAGGATGACCCGGGAGGCACGTGAAACACAGGTATCGTGTGCTCATTCTTAGCCTACCATGTCATATGTGTTACATCCCTCCTGAACATGATAGGAAGACTCAGGCAGAATTGTGAATATGAGGGTTTTAACGTGTATAAATGAGACGGTCTTAATGAATAAAGAACTGGAACAAGGCGCTTGTTACCCCAACTTTTCGCTAAAAGTGGGGTGCTTTTAGATGAGCAGAAGTTTTTATTTTTTTCACGTGGCCCCGCCTTCTTGTTCACGGGACCACTCCCCCCCCCCCTTCATGGTGCCCCACCCCCTTGAGACCTGGAAAGCTCTCTGTTTGGGGGTGCCACCCCCCTGGTTGGCTGTCTGCTCCTGCCCTCACACTCATCCACAGTCCCTTTGCCAAAGTCCTTCCAGAAAATCGTTGGCCTGTGCCCTCTCTTTCCTGCTGGGACTGGGACCGCTGGGATTGAAAGGAGACAGGAGAGCAGTGGCCCCTCCGGAGTTCATGCGAGAGGTCCAGAGGGGCCTGTGCTGTCCCTGGAAGGCTGGGCGAGGGGAGGGTGGTGAGGCGGGGGTGCTGATTAAGGAACGGAACGCCCTCAGGGCAAATGGGGCACACACACCATCACCCCATCCTCCTGGGAGGAGCCATTGTGGCCCATGGCTCAGGTGAGGCTACTGCAGCCCAGAGAGGGCGAGCGACTTCCTGGAGGGCACACAGCAGTCAAAGGGCAGAGCTAAAAACGGAACCCTGGGCTGCCCACAGCCTGTGTCTCCTTGACCTGCAACCTCTGGGTCAGCGGCCCCTCCCCCTGTGGCCATTTGCTCTGATGGGCTCCACCCCCCCACCCTGCTCCCAGCAGGCAGGGGCCCTGTCATCGCACCTCTGCCTCTGGGCGGATGTGCCTCTGTCATGGATCGGCTGCCTCCTGCACGCCCCCTACTGGGGATCAAGCCCGCAACCCGGGCATGTGCCCTGACTGGGAATCGAACTGTGACCTCCTGGTGCATAGGTCGGCGCTCAACCACTGAGCCACGAGATAAGGCCATGCGAAGATGTGAAGAGAGGCTGGACGGGTGTGGCCACCAGAAGCTAGAGGAGGGTGGGACCCTCCCCCAGACCCTGCGAGGGCGCCTAGCCCTGCTGGCATCTGAATTTCAGACGTCTGGCTCCAGAATTGTCTGACAATGAGTTTTTTGTTGTTCTGAGCCACTGGGTTTGTGGTGGTGCATTATGGCAGCTCTACGAAACATCGGGAGGCTGCGGGTTCGGTTCCCAGTCAGGGCACATCCCCGGGTTGCGGGCTTGATCCCAGGTAGGGGGTGTGCAGGAAGCAGCTGATCCATGGTTCCCTTTCACATTGATGTTTCCCTCTCACTCGCACTCCCTTCCTCTCTCTGTAAAAAATCAACTTAAAAATCTTAGAAAAGAGATTTCCTTAACGTTCCCAGTTATGCACTATGAAGAATTCATTTATTCAATGTTATCTTTTTTTATATTATATCTTACTGATTTTTTTTTTACAGAGAGGAAGGGAGAGGTAGAGAGAGCTAGAAACATCGATGAGAGAGAATCATCGATGAGAGAGAATCAGCTGCCTCCTGCATACCCCCTTCTGGGGATGTGCCTGCAACCAAGGTACATGCCCTTGACCGGAATCGAACCTGGGACCCTTGAGTCCACAGGCCAACGCTCTATCCACTGAGCCAAACCGGTTAGGGCTAAAATATATTTTTTATTGACATTTACAGAGAGGAAAGGAGAGGGATAGAGAGTTAGAAACAGTGATGAGAGAGAAGCATCGATCAGCTGCCTTCTGAACTCCCCTTCAGTCCGTGGGCCAACGCTCTATCCACTGAGCCAAACCAATGAGGGTTCAACATTATCTTTTGAGAACCTATGTGTAGACACTCCTTGCAGAGCATCTATAATAACCTATAATAATAAAAGCCTACTATGCTAATTAGACCAGACAGCCGAACAGCCTTCTGGATGAAGCCGGGGCTACAAGGGGCGGGCCCCTTGCACGAATTTCGTGCACCAAGGCCTCTAGTTTAGTACTGAACAGACAAAAGTCCTGCCCCCCACGCAACTTAAATTCCAGTGGTGGCAGAGGCGGTATGCGTGAAAATGAAGTGAAATGTGTAGTGTGTTAGAGGTGATAAGTGCTCAGGAGAAACGCAGGGGGTGGAATATGACTGTTCGTGCTGACTCTTTCTCCCCGCCCCTGTACACTTGCTTCATAATAGTGACATAGTCATCAGACATGTGCCTAAATCTTCTAGGAACTCTTCTCTTTCTAAAAAATATGTTTCTGTTGATTTCAGAGAGCAAGGGAGAGGGAGAGACAGAAACATCCAGGATGAGTCGATGAGAGCGAATCATCAGTCGGCTGCCTCCTTCACGCCCCCTACTGGGGATGGAGCCTGCAACCCAGGAATCGAACCGTGACCTCCTGGTTCGTAGGTCAACACTCAACCACAGAGCCACGCCAGTTGGGCCCATGAACACTTCTTCACTTCTTACTTCAGTCCCTGCCAGCTTTTAGTCGTCTTGTCTTGGATCTGCTGGCACTTGCTGTCCATCCAAGGAAGCTACCTTATTTTTTTTTTTTAATAATATATATTTTATTGATTTTTTACAGAGAAGAAGGGAGAGGGATAGAGAGTTAGAAACATCGATGAGAGAGAAACATCAATCAGCCGCCTCCTGCACCCCCCCCCACTGGGGATGTGCCCGCAACCAAGGTACATGCCCTTGCCTGGAATCGAACCCGGGACCTTTCAGTCTGCAGGCCAACGCTCTATCCCCTGAGCCAAACCGGTTAGGGCCAAGGAAGCTACCTTTTGCAGAATAAATTTCATTTTAAATAGTGTTTGGTCTCACCTTCCAAAATGCTGCACTATTGGGGATCTTTTTTTTAAAAAAATATTTTAAAGATACGTTTTTTATTGATTTCAGAGAAAGGGGGGGAGAGGGAGAGAGATAGAAACATCAGTGAGAGAGAGAATCATGGTGGAGCTGCCTCCTGCACGCCTTCCCCCCCGCCGCACTGGGGTTCAAGCCCCCAACCCAGGCATGTGTCCTGACTGGGAATCGAACCGTAACCTCCTGGTTCATGGGTCTATGGCCTAGTGGTCGGCAAACTCATGAGTCCACAGAGCCAAATATCAACAGCACAACGACTGAAATTTCTTTGGAGAGCCACATTTTTTAAACTTAAACTTCTTCTAACGCCGCTTCTTCAAAATAGACTCGCCCAGGCCGTGGTATTTTGTGGAAGAGCCGCACTCAAGGGGCCAAAGAGCCGCATGTGGCTCGCGAGCCGCAGTTTGCCGACCACTGGTCTGTGCTCAGCCACAAGCCAGGCCCCTTTTTTTAATTTTTTTTTTATTCCTCTTTTTCTTGCTGCTCAGTCTATAGTCCTTGGATCATTGTTTCATTTCGTCTTGTACGGCACAAATCACTTTTCTCAAATGCCTAGAAGCAGCCTCACCTTCTTCTCTCCATCCCCTTACAATTAGAGCACGTCCCACTGAATGCCATAAAACCTCTCTGAACTACATTAACCCTCAATTTTGAAATCCAAATGACCACTGAATCCCATGGCTACCGGCATCTTTTTCTCTCTTTCTATAAAGATGACTGTATTGCTTGGCTGTTTCATCACAGAACCTCACCCCAAAGTCCCCCCAGTCAAGGGAATGCCTGGGCACCCACTGGGATGCCGTATGCCCTGTAAATGCTGCTAAAATGCAATGCAGTCAGCCCACACGGTGTGGCTCAGTGGATGAGCATCGACCTATGAACCAGGAGGTCACAGTTGGATTCCCAGTCAGGGCACATGCAGGGAGTTGGGGGTGGGAGTGAAGGGGAGTGGGGTAGCGGGTAGGGGGAGGTGAGGGAGAGGGGGCTTGCAAGTTCGATTCCCAGTGTGGGGCATGCAGGAGGCAGCCAATCAATGATTCTCTCTCATCACTGATGTTTCTCTCTCTCTCTCTTACTCTCTCTCTCTCGCTCACCCTCCCTCTCTCCCTCCTTCTCTCTCTCTTTCCCCCCTTCCCTCTCCCTCCCTCTCTGGTCTCAATAAAAATATATTTTAAAAATGATCCAATTTTAAAGAAGGGGGGGGGGAACCCTTCTATACATAAAACTATTTTTATGAAATGTGTGACATGAAATATTTACAGGAGGTTTTCTAGCTTGTCATGCAGTTGTGGAGGTCACCGGCTTCCTATTGGAGTTTAAAAAAACGCTGATGCCCGAGTCCCACTCTCCGAAGTTCCGACTTCATTGGTACGGGGTGCAGCCCGGGCATCAGATTTTTTTACACACCGCTCAGGGGATCGTAGCAGGTGGCAAAGTCTGAGAACCACTGGCATAGATCATGTACCAGGCAGGTCTGAAACCCAGTTTTGCATAGAGTTTGGCATTTGACCTGGGAGGCTGTTTTGCTGTGTGTTTTTTTTTTTTGCAATTATCCTGTTGACCACTAGATGGAGCACGGACCCCGTGACAAGGATCTAGCAACCAGGATTTTGCAAACAAAATTCTTTGTAGGCGAAGTAGGAGGCAGCCAGGGAGCTCTGAGGGATGGAAGGGACTAGATGGGGACCAGGTATTTGTCCCGGTTTTAAGCCTCACACTGTAGTATGTAGTCAGCACCCGTCTCTTTTAAGTTCTAGGAAGAAAGCCACACCGTCTTTGAAGCCGGACTTTCCGTCAAGTCCGGGAGACACTGCTCTTTCGTTTCCCCCCCCGCCCTCACTGTGTCCTTTCTCGGATGGGAAATGCAGAAAGTCACTCCGTGGAAAGGCCACACCCTCTGTTGTCTGGCCGTAAGGGTGAGATGGAATGAGGCTGTTTGGAAAGTACATATGGGCCCGGCCGGTGTGGCTCAATGGTTGAGCGTCAGCCTAGGAACCAGGAGGTCACAGTTCGATTCCCAGTCGGGACACGTGCCCGGGTTGTAGGCTCCATCCCCAGTGGGGGGTGTGTCGGTCCATGATTCTCTCTCATCATGGATGTTTCTCTCTCTCTCTTCTTCTCCCTTCCTTTCTGAAAGCAATAAAGATATATTTTTAAAAAGGTACATAATGGCCCTAACCAGTTTGGCTCAGTGGATAGAGCATTGGCCTGCGGACTCAAGAGTCCCAGGTTCGATTCCGGTCAAGGGCATGTACCTTGGTTGTGGGCACATCCCCAGTAGGGGGTGTGCAGGAGGCAGCTAATGGATGTTTCTCATCGGTGTTTCTAACTCTCTATCCCTCTCCCTTCCTCTCTGTAAAAAAAATCAATAAAATATATATTTTTAAAAAAGGTACATAATGGACTGGGTAGTAAGTAGTCGGGGTTGGGGGCAATTTGAAACGTTATGTATAGATTCAGGTGAGTAAATGGGAGAAAACAGTTACATTTTAAGAGATCACCGTCTCCCTAACACACAGGCATGTGATTTTCCCAGAAGACAAGGACCCCTGGTTTCATTTCTCCCCCTTTGACTCCAAAGAAACACCAGCCTCCACGTGGCTGGGTCATGCGCTGTTGGCTCCTTAAAGGGCCATACGCTGGCTTCCTGGAAGTGCTTGCCTCGTTGTGATGAGGGGCAAAGTCAAGACACACAATGCAAGGAAAATTGTGCAGGAAAACCAGCCTCACCAACTGAGGTGTAACGACTGGGTCAGTGTTGACACCATTTGGACTTTTCCCCCCCAACGGAACGTATACATCGTGTTCTTTGCGAAGGTAGAGCTTACGTCCTTCCTAGAAGAAAGAGCAACAGCTCATGCAGGAATGAGACGCTGGGCTGTGTCCCAGAGCAGGGGGTTCACGCGGGGGACCCGAGATTTCCGTCACAGCTGTTCCTCCACCAAGCAGGCTCTGAACTCTGAGGTGCCGGGAGCCACCCTATCCCACAAGTTGTACCAAGATCTGTGTGAGTCAGGGTTCCCAGAGAAGGAGAACCAACACACACACACACACACACACACACACACACACACACACACACACACACAAGTGATGCACCATATAACGACATTTTGGTCAAGGATGGACCACATATACGACGGTGGTCCCTTAAGATTATAACAGAACTAAAAACTCTTATTGCCTGGTGACATCATAGTGGCTATGATGTCATAGCCACTATGACGTCATAGTCACCATGATCTCGTAGCCACTGTGATCTTGTAGCCACTGTGATGTCGTAGCCACTGTGATGTCATAGTCACTATGATGTCGTAGCCCCTATGATGTCATAGCCACTATGATGTCGTAGCCAGTATGATGTTATAGCCACTATGATGTCATAGCCACTATGATGTCATAGTGAGATGCTGGTGTAAACACACCTGCTGCGCTGCCAGTCGCATAAAAGTACAGCACATGTACACTTACATATAACAGCAAATAATACTGGATCATGATGATAAATGACTACTTCCTGGTTTATTATTTACTGTATAATATGCTTAACATGTTTTATGTTTATCGATGTCAGAGAGGAAGGGAGAGGGAGAGAGAGAAACATCCATGATGAGAGAGCATCATTGATCGGCTGCCTCCTGCACGCCCCCACCCACCACCCCCCCGGGGATCGAGCCTGCAACCCGGGCATGTGCCCTGACCGGGAATTGAACCGTGACCTCCGGGTTCCTAGGTCGGCGCTCAACCCCTGAGTCATGCCGGCCGGGCAACAAGTTGGGTTTCAATTGTGCGGCAGGGCGCGGGGGTACCAGGGGAGCCTCCACTGGGAAATGGGATGAAGCGGAGAGTCTGACATTCTGGGAAAACGGCACACCTTTCCAGTTACGTCTCCCTCCCCCCCGCCCCCCTCGAGTCATCCTCATTAATATGAGAAGACACTCGCTGCCACTTTAAAAGATGACACTTTGTCACGTGCCTGTCACTAGCGTGGAACACATTCGTTTATTTCAGGTGGATGCATAGCAGCCGCGGGGGACGCTTCGTGCGGACGTCACGACCCACCCAGCGGGCGCCAGGGGGCCCGTCCTTCCTTCCCTGGGGACTTCAGACAGGGTAGGTCCTTGAGGAAGGTCTCTGTGCCATCCCCGGGGAGAGAGGAGCTGGCCCCTCTTACGTCTCTCCCAGGCACCTTCTCGAGCAAAAGACAAAACGAGGGGCTGGTTGTCTCTGTAGCTGTTTTGTTTTCCGCAGACATGAACCAATAGCCCGGTCGTTCTATTCTGCGGCTTGTGCCGTCCTCATGGGTTCATACTCTCATCCATTGATACACGTCTGGCCCCTGGCAAGCGCAAGGTGATGTGCGAAGGTCTAGGGCCGTGGTCGGCAAACCGCGAGCCACCTGCGGCTCTTTGGCCCCTTGAGTGTGGCTCTTCCACAAAATACCACGGCCTGGGCGAGTCTGTTTTGAAGCAGTGGCGTTAGAAGAAGTTTACGTTTAAAAAATGTGGCTCTCCAAAGAAATTTCAGTCGTCGTGCTGTTGATATTTGGCTCTGTTGACTCATGAGTTTGCTGACCACTGGTCTAGGGGACCCACTGGAAACAGCTCAACAGCGTGTCCCTCTGTCTTGGAGTCGAACCTCTGCGGGCGACACGCGTGTGTGGTCACGTAGCTGATTATCTGTTCAGACATAAGGAGCGCAGGGAGCCGTCCCTTTCCACATTGGGGACCAGGGAAGGCTTTGTGGAGAAGGTGGGACTCGTGTGCAGATTTGACGCCCCAGGGTGACCGCAGTTAGCAATGCCACGGGGGTGCATCTGTGGGTCTTGTCATGTGCGCTGTTGTGCAACCAGCTGTCTTCGCTCAACGCTATGTCATGGACAGTTTTTCCGAGCCAGTCATTGCCAGTCTGTCTCCCCATGGCAGACGCTGGAGAGAGCTCCATGATAAGGACCTACTTACTCTAAAGCCGTGGTCAGCAAACTGCGGCTCTCGAGCCATATGCGGCTCTTTGGCCCCTTGAGCGTGGCTCTTCCACAAAGTACCACGGCCTGGGCGAGTCTATGTTGAAGAAGTGGCATTAGAAGAAGTTTAAGTTTAAAAAATTTGGCTCTCAAAAGAAATTTCAATCGTCCTGTTGATATTTGGCTCTGGTGACTCATGAGTTTGCCAACCACTGCTCTAAAGCCATCAAATCCCCACTGGTAAGCATTTAGTGTTGAGGTCAAGGGCACACAGACGGGAGCCCCCACGTCCAGGCCTAAATCCTGCCTCTGCCATTCAGCAGCTGGGTCATCCTGAGTGGAAATCAAACCTCTGAGTACAGGTGCCTCCTCGGTGAGACAGGGGCGTGAATAATACCCACTGCATAGGGATGATGTGAGTAGATACTTTCTTTTTAAATTTGTTTTTATTGATCTCAGAGAGGAAGGGAGAGGAAGAGAGAGAGAGAAACATCCATGATGAGAGAGAATCATGGATCGGCTGCCTCCCGCACACCCACTACTGGGGATGGAGCCCGCAACCCGGACATGTGCCCTTGACCGGGAATCGAACCCTGACCTCCTGGTTCCTAGGTCGACGCTCAACCACTGAGCCACGCCGGTTGGGCTTGAGTAGGTATTTGTCTAAAACATGGATGACACTGTCTAGCACATTGTCAGTGCTCAACTAAAGCCAACTGTTGCAGCCACGAGCAGGGCGGTGACCATCATACGACGCTTAGATGTACAAGGAAATAGCCAACGATAAACCTATTGGAGATTCTGAGAAATACCGTCCCATTGCTCATCCCGCTGGGGAGCAGGAGGGTCTGTGTGTGGCAGGAAGTGCGGTGAGAGGGGGCTGGGACGGGGCGCTGGAGACCCTTACCCGTCCTCACCCGCCACAAACCAGCCAGCCAGCCAGCCAGGCCTTCTGACCTGCCCCGCCCTGCGGCTGGCATTCTGCAATAGAGCGGGTGGCAAATTCTGAGCCCGCCAGGGCCAGGTCCGGACGCTCTCCTGTTGCTTTCTAGAAGGAAAGAAACCGGGAGCCGAGTCCAGACTCGAAAATATAGGTCACATCTCGGTTTCTGTGGTTACCAGATCCTGTCAGCCACCAGGGACGCCCTCCCTCGGGGGCGATGCCAAGGTCCTGAGGCCTGGCCGCCTGAACTGGGGGTTCTGCAGCTGCGCCCCCCCCTCCAAGCCCGCGGGCCTGCATGGGGAGGGGGGGCCCTTTGCACTTCCACTCCTCCAGGGGTGAAGGGCTCCGTGGCACCGCCGATGGGGCTCTGAGGACCCCAGCGTCCACCCTGGCTGCAGGGAGTGCCCCCCTCCTGGGCTGGGGCAGTGCCCGCCCAGAGGAGGAGGGTGGAGGCCAGCGGGCGGCCTCGGGGAACAATGCGGTCGGTTGTTTTGCGGACTGTCAGCCTCGTTCCCGGATCTTCCTTTCCACGCCCCTTGGCCTCCCCGCCACAGGCCGGGTGCGCCGAGGAAAGAGCCCCCTTATTTGGTGCTGGAGAGAAGGGGGGACGGTGAACCCACATGCCTGCGGCATTGGGTCATCTGCCCGCCCGCAGGGGTGGGCCGGCAGGCGGCGCAGCGCCGGCTCCTGCCTCCAGGTGGCGGCGCTGGGCAGCCGTCTGGCGGGGAGGCCGCCCTGAGTGGTAAACAGCCCGCAGGTCTGGCACCTCCGTCTGGTCTGGGGGGTCCTCCTTTGGGTGCGCGCTGGAAGGGAGATGGGGGCGGCCAGAGGGGGGGGGGGTGCAGGGGACGGCAGAGGAGCAGGAAAAGGAAAAAAAAACAAAAAAAAAACAAAAAACCAGAGCCTTTTGAGCAAGATAGGCAAGGCTGAGGTTGGAGGGTGTGACCTGGATGCGTCCATTTCCTGGGTCCCTTTTGCGCAAAGGGAGAGGGACGCGCCTCACGCCCTGTTGGGATGCACAGTCTTCGAGGAGCACAAGGAGGGTGCCATGTGAGGGGGGTTCCAGCTTCTTACGGGGGTTCCCCTTCCGTTCCTTTCCTTCCTCTCCTCTCCTCTCCCCCATCCCTCCCCAAACCCCCCCACGTGCCAGACCCTCAGGTGAGGTGGTGAGCTGGACGCCAGCCGCCTACCTGCCTTCTTGGGGCCTGGACAGGATGCAGAGGGAGGGCCCCATGCCCTGAGCACGCGCAGGCCGGCCCTGCTCACCCTTGTGAAGGGCCCTTACACTACACCAGCAGCACAGCAGCTCTCCGCTCCGCTTTATTTTTACTTTTAAAATATTTGTATTGATGTCAGAGAGGAAGGGAGAGGGCGAGGGAAACATCCATGACGAGAGAGAATCGTGGATGGGCTGCCTCCTGCACGCCCCACACTGGGGATGGAGCCCCAAGCTGGGCATGTGGCCTCACGGGGAATCGAACCGTGACCTCCTGGTTCATAGGTGGATGCTCCACCACGGAGCCAGGCCGGCCCGGCTAGATTTCCTTTTCCTGTCCCATCAGGGGCACGGCAGAGTCGGTTTATCTGCGTGTCCTTCCGTGCTGAGGGCCGGATATTAGATTGGTAGGGAGCTGTGCTCTCTCAGGGTCAAAATAAGTGGCCACCCTGCCCGGCTTTCTCGCTCACCCTCACATCCTCGGTGAGTTCGTTTCCACAACCTGAGCTTCCATTTGGAACCCGGCAGAAACTCTGCTATTTTAAGGCAAGCCTTAAAAAATAAAAAATAAAATAAAATATGGAATGCTGCCCCAGCCGGTTTGGCTCAGTGGATAGAGCAGCGGCCTGTGGACTGAAGGGTCCTGGGTTCGATTCCCGGTCAAGGGCACGTACCTGGGTTGCAGGTTCGATCCCCAGCCCTGGTCAGGGCACGTGCGGGAGGCAACCCGTCGATGTGTCTCTCTCACATCGATGTTTCTCTCTGTCTCTCCCCGTCCCTTCCACTCTCTCTAAAAATCAGTGGGAACATATCCTCCAGTGGAGGATTAGCCAAAGCGGGGAGGGGGAATGCTTTCCTCTAGCTCATCTTCGGAACCTTTGGGGGAAGGAGTGTCCCCAGCGGACAGGCTTGGTTGGGGTGCTGTTTGAAGCCACCTCAGAGAGAGCGAGAGCCCTGCCCTGCTCCCCAACTCCTGGCAGGGGGTGGCGCTGGCTTCTCCAGCACCGTCTTCTCCTGGCCCCGCCCACTCCAGGCATTTCTCTCTCTCCACCACATTTTTGCACCCCCTCCCCAACCTTTTTTTTTTTTTTTCCATCCCTCAGTGGGTAAACTGGTGGGGCTCCAGGATTCCTGAGAAAGGTGTCAGCCGCCATCTGTTCAGTCGCTTTTCAACCCAGGAACACGAGGCGTCAGCTCGACATGGGTGCGAGATGCTGGCGGGGCTCAGGCGCGGGGTGGGGTGTCCCCCTCCTTTGCAGGGTCTGCCTTCGACAGCGGCGAAAGGCGGAGCCTCTTTGCCGTGTGCCGGGGCTGTTTGGGGGGAGTCACACCGCACAGGGATCCCCGATGATAACAAAAACCTGGCCCGGCCAGTGTGGCTCAGTGGTTGAGTGTCGACGGATGGACCAGGAGGTCACGGTTCGATTCACGGTCAAGGGCACATGCCCGGGTTGCGGGCTCGATCCCCAGTGGGGGGCGTGCAGGAGGCAGCCAATCCATGATTCTCTCTCATCATGGATGTGTGTCTGTCTCTCTCTCCTTCTCCCTTCCTCTCTGACATCAATAAAAATATATTAAAAAAAAAAAAGATCCCCAGCCCCAGAAAAGTCTACACCAGAACCTGCTCTACACGCCACTGGGCCATGGGATCCAAACACAGGATCATAAAACAGGCAGGCGCTGGCCTCCTGTCACGAACCCTGTTGGGCAATAGTTCCCTCTGGCCTGGGGAAGGACACTCCGTATTCCTCTTCTCTCCGTGGGGAGCCAGGACCCTCGTGGGGGAGGGCGCCCACTCTGACCGTGAGCGCGCCCGCCCACCGGCGGGAGGGAGATCGATCCTTCCCTCCCGTGTTGGAGCTTCCAGAGACGCGCGTTGCTCCCCCGTGGTTGCGAGTTTCTCGTGGTTTAGGGGTGAGTCAGAGATGCCAGGAGCTGATAACGTGTGTAATGCCTCTATAAAAACCGATGGGGCAATCGCAACTTCACACCCAAGCGTTTGTCCTCTGCTGATGAAGGAATGAAATTGCCGCCCACGGAACCTTTCTCTCTCTCTCTCTCTCTCTCTCTCTCTCTCTCTCTCTCTCTCTCTCTCTCTCTCTCTCTCTTCCTCCCCCTGTCCCATGGGGACCCACCTCCTAATCGAAAGGCCTCTGTTTTCCCTACAGCGTCTCTGTTTTCGTTTCTTCCTTCCCAGGATCTGGGCGCGTGCGACTTTTCCTCTCCCGCCTCACTTTCTCCGAAATGCCTGTTTGCATTAGGTCAGGGGCCAAGTGCAAATATTGTAGGTTTTGCGTGATCTCCGTGGTTAACGACTCCCCTCAGCTGAGTGTTAGCACGCAAGCCGCCACAGATGGTCCCCCGAACCAAATGCATGTCGCTGCATTTCCAAGTAAAACTTTATTTCTTTTTTAAATATATATTTTTTATTGATTTCAGAGAGGAAGGGAGAGGGGGAGAGAGAGAAACATCAGTGATGAGAGAGAATCATGGATCGGCTGCCTCCTGCACTCCCCACACTGGGGATCGAGCCCGCCACCCGGGCCTGTGCCCCGACAGGGAATCGAACCGTGACCTCCTGGTTCCTAGGTCGATGCTCAACCCCTGGGCCACGCCGGCCGGGCCACCATTCTGATCTTGGTAAACAAGTTTATTTAGACCCGAGCTCAGCTGCAGAATGAAGCCACGGAGACCAGTTCGTGGCAGGTGGCCCTGCGTTTTTTCCATCAAGGTGCGCTCTGACCGAGTCCCAGGGCCTCAGTTAGACAAGCTGCCATTCAGCCCGGGGTGAATGGAAGTGTGTGTGGGGTGTGTGTGCTGTGAACAGAGGGACAGCACCCTTGTAATCAGGGCTGGTCACATTTTTACCGAATGACACGAGCCATCGATGCATCTCCTGTTTTCTCCTAACCCCTTGTGCGCGCTTAGAATCATCGGTCGGCTGCCTCCTGCACGCCCCCTGCCGGGGATGGAGCCCGCAACCCGGGCCTGTGCCCTGACCGGGAATCGAACCGTGACCTCCTGGGTCCTAGGTCGATGCTCAGCCACTGGGCCTGTGCATAGAACAAGGTGAATCCAGGCTCCTCGGTAACCTTGGACGACTGCCAGCTATCGGGAAGCCGCCCCTTGGACCGAGAATTAGATATCAAGCCGTGTCCCCCGATGACAAAGCCGGGGCCGCGGAGGCTACCGGTGCTCTTCTGAGACGGCGAGAGCGAGCACACGTCATCGCCACACGTGGGGGTCGGGCCGCGTGTTTCCTTCTTTGGAAGTGGAAAGCGCCCTGGCCCGTGTGGCTCAGTGGGTTGAGCGTGGCCCCGTGCACCGGAGGGTCGCCGGTTCGATTCCGGTTCGATTCCGGGCCGGGGCACGTGCCCAGGTTGTGGGTTTGATCCCCGGTCGGGAGGCGTGTGAGGGGCAACCGGTCGGTGTTTCTCTCTCCTCGTTGATGTTTCTCTCTCTCCCTCCCTCTCCCTTCCTCTCTGAAGTCAGTTAAATAATAAAAAAAAAAAGAGTTGAGGTCTAATCATGGCGCCATCCAGAAGATGGGCGATGGTGGCCAGTTGTCTCTGACCGGGGTTCATAACGCCACCGAGGGGCTCAGTCCAAGCTGCTGGCCCCGGGGGCCTTCCCAGGATCCTCAGCAGCTAAAGGAGAGGCGGGGTGTACGGCCTGGAGGTGGGCAATGCCCTGCCTCATGCCAAGCGTCCCAGTCACACGGCCACTTGGGAGACCACCGTTCCACCACACGGAACGGTGCAGACACCCACTGCTCCCTCACCTGCGTTCTCACCGGAATGAGCCACGTGGAGCCCGAAGACATTGCAGAGGGCTTGTTAGAATTGTCTGCCGGGAAGATCAGGAGCTGAGAGGGCCCGGCTGGCATGGCTCAGGGGTTGAGCATCGACGTAGGAACCAGGAGGTCACCGTTCGATTCCCGATCGGGGCACAGGCCTGGGTTGCGGGCTCCATCCCCAGTGTGGGGCGTGCAGGGGGCAGCCGATCCATGATTCTCTCTCATCATGGATGTTTCTCTCTCTCTCTCTCTCCCTCTCCCTTCCTCTCTGAAATCAAGATAAATATACGCTAAGTGGACAGATTGTGAGGATCTCTGAACGCATAATAATCTGGCCACTCAGTGTATGTCCTATATAATAAAAGGCTAATATGCAAATTGTCCCCTCGACCAGGAGTTCGACCAGCAGGCAGGCAGGCCGGCCAACCGCCCATGTCCCCTCCCCCTGGCCAGGCTGGCCGGACCCCCACCCATGCACAAATTCATGCACCGGGCCTCTAACACACACACACACACACACACACTGAGTGGCCAGATTATTATGCGTTCAGAGATCGTAATAATCTGGCCTCTCAGTGTATATTTTATTTATTTATTTTTATTTTATTTTTATTTTTTTATTACTTTATTGATTAAGGTATCACATATTTGTCATCAAACCCTCCCCATTCCCATCCCAACCCCCCCACACACACACACGCATGCCCCCCTCCCCCTGTTGTCCGTGATCACTGGTTAGGCTCATATGCAAGCACGCAAGTCCTTTGGTTGATCTATCTCCCTTGTCCCCACCCTCCCCTACCTTCCCTCTGAGGCCTGACAGGCTGATCAATGCTGTTCTTGTTCTTCAGTCTGTGTTGTTCATCATTTCCCCTAGATGAGTGAGCTCATGTGATACTAGGAATACACTTATAGGAACCGAAAAGGAGACAAGCAATAATGGTTATGCTGAGAGGCAAATGAATCAGTCTACAGTGAGTTTCTTTCTGGGCCAACAGTTCTTTTGAGACCCAATATCAATGTCCACCAGTTCCTTATGTGTACATGTCGGCACTGACCCCTCAGCTCTGGATGGTGGACAAATGGTGGTAATGCAGGTCCGACCCTCTCTGGTTTGGTCCTGGGCAATCTGCAGTGACGCACATCTGCTGACTGCTAGTATGGCAAGGCATGGTCAGCGTCTTCCATCTCTGGACTGTTTCTCTTCTGTCTTCATGGCTGGGGCACTCCTGTCAATTCCTCTCTGTTGCAGGAATCCACATGGTCTCGGAGTTGTTTTCTGAAAATATACAAACATATTCTCGACCAAAAGTTAATAAAGGAATATTTTCTACAAATTTGACTTGCGATCCTTTTTCATTTTTTCGCCCAAACGATTTTCCTTTGGCTTGTTTTGACACCATGTATGTTTTACCTGGGTGTCTTGCTGTTAGCATTACAAATGAAAGTTAATTTTCTAAAGTAAAAATTTTCTAGATGTAATTTATTTACAGGATATATTTCCTTACATGATATTCTTCTACTATCCCCCCTTTTTTGGTTTAAATATTGGGAGGCTTTTGGAAATTTTATGCTGTAATCTTGATAGCTTTTAAATTTTACTTTTTTGCACTAAAATGTGACTGCTTTAGGTTCATTGTATGTTACGCAATTTTACCATGAGATGAACTAACAATAAAAATTTTAGTTAACACTTTAGGAACAGCTTTTTTGTCCAGTACAATTGATTTTTCTAGAGTATTTGCTTATTTTGATTGGCCAATTTAAATTAGTCTGAAAACTTGACTACTATTTTACCGTCAAATTTAATACTCTAACAACCATCTTGTTTTACCCTGTAATTATTAGTGGAGAGGATTATTTGCCTTCTTGAGTAGACCCTGAGCATTCCTGGTGCTAGGCTGAATTTAGATATCTCTAGACCCCAGTTCCCCGGATCATGGGTGCAAGACATCTCCATCAAGTCTTGTTGCAGTGAGAGGGCATCTGCTGTCGGCCAAGTCTCTGTTACCTGGGTCCCGATGTGAGCTGGGCATGTGAAGCTGAGCAGCCATGGGGACAGGAGATCTCTTTCAGCAGGGGTGAGGGTTCAGGCCCCTGCAAATTTGGGGGGGGGGGGTGAAGGTCTGTGCCCCACCTCTGTTGACCCCCAAGTTCTCTCCTGATGGCCCCTATGCGACTGTGCCTGTCTTAGGTTGTTCCTTCCCTGAGGAATCTTACCCGTCTCTGGCTAACCAGCCATCCTCCGGGGCCAAGCAGGGTGATGTGAGGTTTAGTTCTGTCTCCTTGGTCGCCTATGCCCCCATGGCCTCCATGCCCAGCACCTGCCTTGGGATCCCCTCGCCTGCTGGCAGGGCCCCAGCCTCAGTGTATATTTTAAAAGAAGGAGCTGGGAGGCCGCTGTGACAGATCCTGCACGGCAGGCCTCGCCCGCACGCTAATCGAGCCGCGCCCGTCGGGTTGCTGTGGGCTTTTGCATGCCAAGGTGCCCAGCCCTGCGAGGCAGAAGGGCTGGTTCCCCGAGGTCACCTGCGCTGCAGGCACCACCGGGCGCCCGTGGAGGCAGTGGCATGTCGGAGGCGCCCAGGGTCAGAGCTGGCGAAACCGCAATTGCTGGAAAGCCTCGGAGATCCAAACCAGACAGACTCGGGGACGAAGGAGAATCACAGACGTGGCAGAAACCACAGCACGTGCTCGGGGTGGTTGGTTTCTTTTATAAAATCCCAGGGCGGCCAGCCAGCGCTGACCAGGGTGCTTCACGGGGATCTTTTTAAAATGATTTTTTTTAGCCCTGGCCGGTGTGGATCAAGCATCGGCCTGTGGACTGAAAGGTCCCGTGTTCGATTCCCGGTCAGGGCACATGCCCAGGTCGCAGGCTCGATCCCAGTAGGGGGCGTGCAGGAGTCATCCGGTCCATGATTCTCTCTCATCATTGGTGTTTCTATCTCTCTCCCTCTCCCTTCCTCTCTGAAATCGATAAAATATATATATATATATATATATATTTTAAATAAATAAAAATAAAATGATTTTTTAAAACTTTTTATTAAACGGATTGGGGTGACATTGGTCAACATGAAGGTATCTTTTTTAAAAAACAAACATTTTTATTGATTATATATATATATATATATATATATTTTAAATAAATAAAAATAAAATGATTTTTTAAAACTTTTTATTAAACGGATTGGGGTGACATTGGTCAACATGAAGGTATCTTTTTTAAAAAACAAACATTTTTATTGATTTTTTTTTCTTTGTTAGAGCGAGAGAGGGAGGGAGAGAGAGAGGAAGACAGAGAGAGAAACTTCGATGAGAGAGGACTTTGGTTGGCTGCCTCCTGCACGCCCCTTCCCCGGGGGTGGAGCCCACAACCCCGGGCACGTGTCCTCACCCGGTACGGAACCAGCGACCTCTTGGTGCCTGGATCGACGCTCAACCACTGAGCCACACAAGCTGGCTCCACAGGAGTCTTGAGGTCCACTGTAGTTAACGTCCCTGCTCGCCCCCAGATGTTAATGTCTTAGCACAATAAAGCGCTTTCCTCTGGCTATTCAGCCGCCCAATGTCAGAGTTCCTGCTCGGCAGGCATCTTCCCATGCAGGTCCAGCCTCCTGTAGACTCTACTGTTTGTTAAATAAACCTGTTTAAGATATGTGCTCAGGAACCGGCCGTGGTGGCTCAGAGGTTGAGCATGGACCTATGAACCAGGCGGTCACGGTTCGATTCCCGGTCAGGGCACATACCCGGGCTGCAGGCTCCATCCCCAGTAGGGGCCGTGCAGGAGGCAGCCGATCCATGATTCTCTCTCATCACGGATGTTTCTCTCTCTCTCCCTCTCCCTTCCTCTCTGAAATCCATAAAAATATGTATTTGTTAAAAAGGGAGCGACCTCCCTCTGCCCCCGGAGTCCCACAGATCCTGGTCTGGGACCCCCCCCCCCCCCCCCCCCGCTGGGCGGTCCCCAGGTGCCTGGGAGCCGTGCTTGCTGTTCAGGCATCGCTCCCACGAGGGGACAAGAGGGAGCAGGCTTCCCTGGACCCCTGGCCACAGTCGGGAAGGGGGACCCAGTTCTCATGCAAGAGGAATGGCAAGGACGGAGCGAAGGGCAGGGGGATTCGGGCTGTGCCGTACCCCGTTTTATTTTCCTATTTTGTTTTATTTTTTTAAAAATTTTCCGATGAATAATTCAGTGGCTGTGCCAAGGTTGAAATATTGCTCTGTTTTCAGCGAGACGTGAGAGAGAAATGAATCTTAATGAAATGTTTTGGTTTACTCTATGCGGTGGGATTCCCACGCCCCAAATAGACGTTGGCTGCTTCATCCTCTTGCCTGGGAAAGGCGAGAGGCTGTCCGACGCGTGGCTGCCCCACGCAGGCCCCTCCCACCCCCCACTTCCCCGATTGATCGGAAGAGCTACCTGTGAGCACCCAGCTGGTAGAAACCGGAATCCACGCGAAATTCAGAGAACGAAAATGACGAGTGAGCCCGGCCGGTGTGGCTCAGTGGTTGAGCGTCAACCTAGGAACCAGGAGGTCACTTGGATTCCCGGTCAGGGCACATGCCCGGGTTGTGGGCTAGATCCCCAGTAGGGGGCGTGCAGGAGGCAGCCAATACGTGATTCTCTCTCATCATGGATGTCTCTCTCTCTCCCCCTCTCCCTTCCCCTCTGAAATCAACACAAATGTATTTTTTAAAAAAGCAGTCCCAGCCCTACGGGTTTCCCCCACTTGCCCTCCCCAGTCATTAAGAGAGGCTGACACCTTGGTCCTTATCAAGAAATCGCGTTCCCTAAGTGGCGGTGATGCGGA
Source organism: Ia io (assembly GCA_025583905.1). Classification (NCBI taxonomy): domain Eukaryota; kingdom Metazoa; phylum Chordata; class Mammalia; order Chiroptera; family Vespertilionidae; genus Ia; species Ia io. The sequence continues at coordinate 20,444,349 of JAJQQW010000024.1, forward strand.
GCAATTAGCTCAGCATGCAATCAACGCCACGATCTTCTTCAAAGCAATTTGCGTGGAAGATATGCATTTTTAAAGGTAGATTACATGTTCAAGAGGAGCCTCTTAAACCCGGCCAGAATGCATTTACAGCTCACCTGGGGCGAGGACGCCTACCTGGGGCCTGGGGTTCTCTCTCTCAGGCCTCGCTTCTTTGAGTCAAGCCACATAGTCGTTTTGGGGTCGTCCCCAAACGAACCCCTTTTCTCTCAAGGCAGGTGTGCCCTAACCGGGCGCTGCAGGTAAATAAAGCCACTCCCCCAGAAGTTCTCCTTTCAAAAGCCGCCACCCAACATCATTTGTTTTAGTTGTTGTTGTGCTTTTTTAAATGTGTTTATTGATTTTTAAAAATATGTATTGCCTCCTACTGTCATTTTAGTTTAGTTTTGAGGAAAGAAGTTCAACATGTACAGTCAATGTGTCGTTCCAATGGCAACTTCTCTTTTTAAAAAATATATTTTTATTTGATTTCAGAGAGAAAGAGAGAGAGAGAGGAACATCTGTGATGAGAGAGAATCATGGATCGGCTGCCTCCTGCACGCCCCCTACTGGGGATCGAGCTCGCAACCCGGGCATGTGCCCTGACCAGGAACTGAACTGTGACCTGCTGGTTCATGGGGTCAAGGCTCAACCACTGAGCCACGCCAGCCATGCTCTCCTGCTTTTTAAACGGACATTTCTAATTGTTGGGGGCCAGGGGAACATGTTAGGTATATCACTCCGAGCACTGCTGACCCTGAAGCCCCCCACTGCCGGGAACCAATTCATACTTACAAGAGTTTCATCAAAAGGTTGATGGGACTTGGGCTCAAAAAGGGCTGAGTCACATGTAATTATCTGATGGAAAAAGGCATTTCCCCAAACCTGAATAGGATTGTTTACTGCCAGACAGCTCAGAGCATCTTAAATCTGCATGTTAGTGCCTCCTGTTGGCCAAACACCTGAATAGCTGTAGGCTATTCCCCAAACTGACAATGATTCTGGAAACCCTACCCTTTGAAACCCTACCCTTTGACGTGTCTGTCTCCACCTTGCCTTAGGACAAATTGTGTTAATAAATAGCACGGGGTCCTTAGACAAGGGGTAGTCTTCAGTTCCTTTCTCCAGATTGCTGAACCCTTTGTAAGGCTGGGACAAGAACCCCGGCACCCCGCCTTGGCTGCCCCAGGGCGAATTCCCTCGGGACGAATGAATCTTTGAAACTTAAGTCCGGAGCTTAATATCGGCCCCCAAACTGGAGATATTGGTGCCTAAACGGATTCCCCTGTATTTTTCTGCAAACAGGGCTGCTAGTCACACCCTGCGCCTGCCCCACCAAACCTTCCCAGAGACCCCTGGCTGCTTGGAGAGTCACAGATGGGAAAGGGATTTGCAGGGGTGGGGAGAGAGGAGGAAAAGCAGTCAGTCAATAATCAGGGTGGGTAAGCTGGGAACACAGAGCCCAGCGTGGCACAGAGCGCCCTCGTGGGGACCCGGGGACGTGGCATTCGCTTTCCCACTGGAAACGAGATGCTGGATTGCTCATGGCCTCCCCGGGGCTCCGTTCCCCGCAGCTCACGCCTCGCTCCATCCCATCCCATCGCATCGAAGCTTCACTGAGAAAGCACAGCCCGTGCTCACGCGTGAGGCAGCCACTCACCCATGCTCTTGGCGTTGGCGCTGAAGTTCTGTAAGGAGGGAAAACTTCTTTCCCACGCAACCCCGCTGCAAGTCAGTGTCAACAGGCACTTCCAAAGGAGACCCCTGTTACTGTAACCGCCATTGTGACCCCTGAGGATTTACATTGTCGAAACAGCCCTGCCCGCGTGGCTCAGTGGTTGAGCATTGACCTATGAACCAGGAGGTCATGGGTTCGATTCCAGCCAAGGGTACATGCCTGGGTTGTGGGCTTGATCCCCAGTAGGGGTCGTGCAGGAGGTAGCCGATCTATGATCTCTCATCCTTTTTTTTTTCATTTTTTTTATTAAGGTATTATATGTGTACATATCTTACATTGCCCCCCTACCCCACTCCCATACATGCCCTCACCCCCCCAGAGTTTTGTGTCCATTGGTTATGCTTATAATGATCTCTCATCCTTGATGCTTCTCTCTCTCTCCCTCCTCTCTCCCTTCCTCTCTGAAATCAATAAAAATAATTTTAAAAAGTAAATTGTAGCAATGCACAGAGAAAGTTTGGAGCTGGTGATTTTAATCCTGAGAATCTGTGTCTTTTCCATATTGTTTCTTCCCTCCCCCACCATCTCCAACCCAGCTTGGATTCAGCCTTCAGCTTTATTTCGTCACTGCTCTGCTTTTTGAATCCCTCTCCCTATCTGAGACACACTTGGCCTTGAATTTCCACTTTGCTTCCCCTAGTTGGTTGGGTTACGAAACCACAACAACCTAGTTTTAAAATCCAGCCAGGCGCACTGAGATTTGTGCGCCTAACGTGTCCGCAGGTAGGCGGCATCTGTAACTGGATAGGAATCTATTCTCATCGGCGTGCGAGTCTGAATATTTTATTCGGGGTTTTCTCAAGTTATGGCCACAGCAGTCACTCTTTTCATCTTGATATTTTCCTCTCGAGTCAGTAACTCTTTTTAAAAATATATATATTTTATTGATTTTTTTTACTGAAATGAAGGGAGAGGGATAGAGAGCTAGAAACATCAATGAGAGAAACATTGATCAGTTGTCTCCTGCACACCCCCCACACTGGGGATATGCTCGCAACCAAGGTACATGCCCTTGACTGGAATCGAACCTGGGACCCTTCAGTCCGCAGGCTGATGCTCTATCCACTGAGCCAAACTGGTCAGGGCTCTTTTTTTTAAAAAAAATATATATATTTTTTTATTGATTTCAGAGAGAGAAAACGGGGCAGGTGGGGGAGGGGGAGAGAAACATCAGTGAGGAGAGAGAATCATGGATCGGCTGCCTCCTGCACGCCCCCTACTGGGGATGGAGCCCACAACCCAGGCATCTGCCCTGATGGGGGAATTGAACCGTGACCTCCGTGACCTCCTGGTTCATAGGTCAACGCTCAACCACTGAGCCACACCTGCCGGGCATTAGGTCAGTAACTCTTGTAACGTGTCCTTGGGTACTTTGATAGAAAGATTTTTAAAAATATATATATTTTTATTGACTTCAGAGAGGTAAGGAGAGGGAGAGAGAGAGAAACATCCATGATGAGAGAGAATCACGGATCGGCTGCCTCCGGCACACCCCCTACTGGGGATCGAGCCCACAACCCGGACATGTGTTCTGACCGGGGAATCGAACCTTGACCTCCTGGTTCATGGGTCGACGCTCAACCACAGAGCCATGCCGGCCAGGCCTGGCGGAGTTGACCTAACACTAAAATAATTGCTCGCTTGGCTCCCTTTCCCGGTTACGGCATGACTGTCTCTCTTGGGTTCATCACTTGGGTGTTAAACGCATTTTCTTATCCAGCAAACGTAACGGAGACCCTCGAGTGCCAGGCCCCGTGCTCCTTTGGGGAATGTTGTGGTGGTGGCAACATGTGGACAGATCTGGTCTGTCACTGTGCCAGGAAAGGAAGCAGTGCCAAGGGCTAGGGAGGCCAGAGAAGGGGCCTCTGATCTGCCTGTGGGAATCCAGGAGGGCTTTCCAGGGGAGGTGGCCACTCAGGGCAGCCTGTTCCCACAGAGCCTGAAAGCACTCTCGATATCCATTAGCATCTTGTCTGTCTACAAACAGCAGAGATGCACCATGCGTGGCTGGCACCGGGAGAAGTTGGTTTCTCGCACGCCTATCCCGAGCCCAGCAGTGATACGGAGACTCTGTAGGCGGCGGCAGCCTGCGGCCCTTCCGTCCTGTGGCACTGCCATGCTCAACCTCTTGGTCCAGGGCGGCTGCAGGAGCTCCAGCCACGACGGCTACGTGCCAGGCAGCATGAAGGTGGAAGCGAGGGAAGGCCAGTTTTCTCCTTAAGGGAGCCTTTGGACATGCCATTCTTTCCCCCAAAATGGGATCCCTTTGGCCCTAGCTGGTTTGGCTCAGTGGATAGAGCGTCAGCCTGCGGACTGAAGGGTCCCGGGTTCAAATCCAGTCAAGGGCACGTGCGTTGGTTTCAGGCTCGATACCCGGCTCTGGTCACAGTGTGCGGAGGGCCACCAATTAATGTGTCTCTTTCACATCGATGTTTCTCTCTCTCTCTGTCTCTTCCCCCTCTCTTCCACTCCCTCTAAAAACCAATGGGAAAAATATCCTCAGGTGAGGATTAGCAAATAAATAAAATAAAAATAAATGAATAAAATAAATCAATTAAAATCTATTACGCTGGCCTGGCTACAGTGGCTCAGTGGTCGAGCATCGACCTAGGAACCAGGAGGTCATGGTTCTATTGCCCGTCATGGTACATGTCTGGGTGGCAGGCTCCATCCCTAGTAGGGGGCGTGCAGGAGGCAGCCGATCCATGATTCTCTCTCATCATTGATGTTTCTATCTTTCTCCCCCTCTCCCTTCCTCTCTGAAATCAATAAAAAGATATATTTTTTTAAAATCGACCACTTTGTTCCACATAGCTGCAAGGGAGCCGAGGGAATGAGGGCCTTAACTCCACGGCAACATGCCTCGGTAGAGTTGTGGTAGAAGAAGGAAGAAGGGGAAGGGGGAGGCAACCAGCTGTCTAGGTCAGAGTGGCGATGGTGGTTGGAGTGGCAGCTCTGTGAGCAAAGGAGGGGAAGGGAAGCTTATCTTGTTTCAAGGAATAGATAAAGATAAGTAGGTCAGTTTGCCCTAGAGTTTGGTTTGCCAGGAGATAAGGCTGGAGAAGCAGGCATATGCTGGGTTATGGGAGGTCTTGAACGCCGTGCCCTGTGGAGGAGCTGGATTTTAGCCTGAGGACCACAGGGAGCGATGGAAGGCATTTCATCCTCGACGTAGAGGAGAGGTGAGGGCAGGGACATCCTTCGGAGGTGATCATAGCCTTTCAGGAAAAGCAACGAGGAGGACAGCCGGTGACTTCAGGGACGAGGAGAAGTGAACAGATGGAAGAGATACTGGAGAGGTAGAACTGGTCGGATGTAGGTGGTGAGAGAAACGTGGCCACAGGTGGCTGACACCCTGGCCTGTGGCGGATCTGACCCCGCTGGCAGAGACCACAGGGAAGGCTGGAGGAGGCAGGGGGAGAAGGTGAGCTTGGTGTGGATATTTGTCCGGGACGTTCTATCCACACACACAGTTTGGGTTGATGCATTTTTGAAAATACATCTTTATTGATTTCAGAGAGGAAGGGAGAGAGAGAAAGAGAGAGAGAGAGAGAGAGATATCAATGATAAGAGAGAATCATGGATCGGCTGCCTCCTGCACACCCCCTACTGGGGATCGAGCCCACAACCGGGCATGTGCCCTGACCGGGAATCAAACCGTGACCTCCTGGTTCCTAGGTCAATGCTCAACCACTGAGCCATGCCGGCTTGGTGACCTCTATTTGTTTTTTAGGGCGCAGGGTCGCCCTCATCTGCCTGCACCCCTGGGTCAGGTGCCTCCGCCTCACACGTGGACTCAGGCTGTTTGCAGGGGGCCCTCCCTGGACTCAGTGACAATTACGTTACCTCCTACCTCTGATGTGCTGAATACCAATGTGCATTATTAACCGGTACACCAACTGCGCATATAATTATTAACCAGTACACCAAATCCTCATTATTAACCGGTACACCAACTGCACATATAATTATTAACCAGTACACCAAATCCGCATTATTAACCGTATACCAACTGCGCATAGAATTATTAACCAGTACACCAAATCCGCATTATTAACCGGTACACCAAATGTGCATATGACTATTAACCAGTACACCAAATCCACATTATTAACCAGTACACTGACTGCGCATATAATTATTAACCAGTACACCAACTGTGCATTATTAACCGGTACACCAAATCTGCATTAAAAACCGGTACATCAAATCCGCATTATTAAACGGTAAGCCAACTCCGCATTTTTAAACGGTACCCCAAATCCGCATTACTAAACGGTATATCAGATCCGGTTTCTATGTCCAACAGTTGTTTATGTGTTCATAACAGCAATGATATTTCAGTTCTGGATGGTGGACAAATGGTGGTAATGCAGGTCCGACCCTCTCTGGTTTGGTCCTGGGCAATCTGCAGTGACGCACATCTGCTGACTGCTAGTATGGCAAGGCATCGTCAGCGTCTTCCATCGCTGGACTGTTTCTCTTCTGACTTCATGGCTGGAGCACTCCTGTCAATTCCTCTCTGTTGCAGGAATCCACATGTCTCGGAGTTGTTTTCTGAAAATACACAAACATATTCTCGACCAAAAGTTAATAAAGGAATATTTTCTACAAATTTGACTTGCGATCTTTTTTCATTTTTTCGCCCAAACGATTTTCCTTTGGCTTGTTTTGACACCATGTATGTTTTACCTGGGTGTCTTGCTGTTAGCATTACAAATGAAAGTTAATTTTCTAAAGTAAAAATTTTCTAGATGTAATTTATTTGCAGGATATTTTTCCTTACATGATATTCTTCTACTATCCCCCCTTTTTTGGTTTAAATATTGGGAGGCTTTTGGAAATTTTATGCTGTAATCTTGATAGCTTTTAAATTTTACTTTTTTGCACTAAAATGTGACTGCTTTAGGTTCATTGTATGTTACACACTTTTACCATGAGATGAACTACCAATAAAAATTTTAGTTAACACTTAGTAACAGCTTTTTTGTCCAGTACAATTGATTTTTCTAGAGTATTTGCTTATTTTGATTGGCCAATTTAAATTAATCTGAAAACTTGACTACTATTTTACTGTCAAATTTAATACTCTAACAACCATCTTGTTTTACCCTGTAATTATTAGTGGAGAGGATTATTTGCCTTCTTGAGTAGGCCCTGAGAATTCTTGGTGCTAGGCTGGATTTAGATATCATAGACCCCAGTTCCCCGGATCATGGGTGCAAGACATCTCCATCAAGTCTTGTTGCAGTGAGAGGGCATCTGCTGTCGGCCAAGTCTCTGTTACCTGGGTCCCGATGTGAGCTGGGCATGTGAAGCTGAGCAGCCATGGGGGCAGGAGATCTCCCTCAGCAGGGGTGAGGGTTCTGGCCCCTGCAAACTTGGGGGGGGAGTGAAGGTCTGTGCCCCCCCTCTGTTGACCCCCAAGTTCTCTCCTGATGGCCCCTATGCGACTGTGCCTGTCTTAGGTTGTTCCTTCCCTGAGGAATCTTACCCGTCTCTGGCTAACCAGCCATCCTCCGGGGCCAAGCAGGGTGATGTGAGGTTTAGTTCTGTCTCCTTGGTCGCCTATGCCCCCATGGCCTCCATGCCCAGCACCTGCCTTGGGATCCCCTCGCCAGTATATCAGATCCGAATTAAAAACCGGTACCCCGAATGTGCATTGGCTGAAAAGCTCCGCGGCTCAGTGATTGGACTGAAGGCTTCCTTTTGGTGGCGATGAGCCTTATTGAACCCGCGTGAGGACACCTGGGTGCGAAGTCCCCGGTTTTATGCCTCGGAAGACGGTTCAATCCGGAACCCCTTTTCTCAGTCCTCGGCCTTAGGCTCAGTAGAGATTCCGGAAGTCTCTCAGACTCCCCTTCAGTCAGATCTACCTTGAGGGACGTCAGGATTTCTTAATTAGTCGCTAACGCCATTCACGCTCCGAAGCATAAGAGATGAGGATCTCGGGGTCCAGTTTCTCCTCTGCCCCCCTAACTGTCTCAGAGCAGACAGGATTCCAAGGAGCTTTAGGCTGAGGTGTGGCTCTAACCCGTTTCCATCCCTCAAAGGGGCTTCTCTGTGGTTTTAACCTCCCTGATCTTCCTGTCACTTCCAAAGACAGGAAAAGAGATGGGAGCCACACAAGCTTGAACAGCCATTGGACCAGCCCGCCCGGCGTGGCTCCGTGGTCGAGCGTCCACCTAGGAACCAGGAGGTCAGGGTTCGATTCCCGGTCAGGGCACAGGCCCGGGTTGTGGGCTCCACCCCCAGTGGGGGGCGTGCAGGAGGCAGCCCATCCATGAATCTCTCTCAACAAGGATGTTTCTCTCTCTCTGTCCCTCTCCCTTCCTCTCTGAAAAAAAAACAAAACCAAAAAAAAGGACAGGGAAGATGACTGCATCCTGGGGCTGGCATGCTGGCGGGGCAGGACACAGAATTTCGGGGGAGTGAGTGAAGTCAGTAACGCAGGCGGATGAGCTGATGAGCGCCTGGGGTCGGGGGACATCTGCTCAGAGGGGTCATCACGGAGGCCTTTCGGAGGGGGAGGTGGAATTGACCTGGAGCCTCGAAAGGAGAGGAGGGGGCAGCTGAGGTCAGGAGGGGGGGGACCATGCCAGAGACAGGGCCCAAGAGAGGACACAGCTTGGCATGCTCCAGCCCCTGGACGGGGGCCCGCTTGGGCGGCAGCGCGGTCTGGGGAGAGAGCGGTGTTGTGCGACGGGGCGACGGGCAGGCGGCATCCTGCGGCCCGCTCACCTGTAGCCCCGGGCCAGACTTTGGGACTTTATCCTCGGAGCCACGAAGGGTCAGGGTTGCTGGAGGACTCGAAGCAGGCGACAGACAGCACGTGTGATGCCCTTTGGACTCCCTCAGGCTGCTGCGTGGAGGCTGGAGGGGGGTCGAGGCGGGAGAGGCCACAGGGAGCCAGGCCAGGAAGGAAATGGGGAAAGCAGGTGAGGCATGTCCGTGGTTCTGGTGTGGACGGAGTTGAGGGGACATTTCCCCCAACTAGGAATCGGAGCTCCGTCCTCAGGTCCCACAGCGATCAGAAAGGCCCTCAGGGTCCAGGAGGTGTGGTGAGCGGGCCAGTCTACTCCCACCCATCATGGTGGCATCATGGTGGCCCCGTCATGGGCGCGGGGAGGTCCCTGCAAGGTGCCTGACAGCTTCAGTAGAATTGTTTGCTCTGGGAGCCTCAGCGGAGGAGGTCCAGCTGCCCCAAGACTCCCAAGAGCCTATCCTTCCCTTTATTTTTTTTTAATTTTTAATATATTTTTATTGACTTCAGAGAGAAAGGGAGAGGGATGGAGAGAGAGATAGAAACATCCATGATGAGAGAGAATCATGGATCGGCTGCCTCCTGCACGCCCCCTACTGGGGATGGAGCCCGCAACCCGGGCATCTGCCCTGATGGGGGAATTGAACCGTGACCTCCTGGTTCCTAGGTTGACGCTCAACTACTTGAGCCACGTTGGCCGGGCCCAAATGTATTATTATTTCTACTAGAGGCCCGGTGCACAAAATTTGTGCACTTGGGTCACGGGGGGGTTCCTCAGCCTGGCCTTCGCCCTCTCGCCGTCAGGGAGCCCTGGGGGGATGTCCGACAGATGGCTTAGGCCCACTAAGCCGTTTGTCGGACATCCTTAGCATTGCCACACAGGTGGGAGAGGCTCCCACCACTGCCCCTGTGCTCACCAGCCATGAGCCCGGCTTCTGGCTGAGCGGTGCTCCCCTGTCGGAGCGCACGGACCACCACGGGGAAGCTCCTGCGTTGAGCGTCTGCCCCCTGGTGGTCAGTGTGCATCATAGTGATGGGTGGTTCCACCATTTGGTCATTTGCATATTAGCCTTTTATGATATAGGATTATTTTTCCACACGACTGGCAGGCTGGGGAGAACAGGAGAAGGGAGAGGGAAAAGGGAAGCGGGCTAAAAGCCAGGCAGGACTGAGGACCATTTTGGCACGGTGAGGGTTGGGTAACACCCCCCATGCCCCCCCTCCCATCCACCTGCAAACAGCCCAGACCAGCTCTCAGGGCAGGGCAGCCCATAAGCCCGCACGAAGCACACACAGCTCTCTCCGCCTGAAAAGGGACAGAAGATGTTGATTCCGGTGCGCACGAGGCTTTCTGAGCTTCGAGTCCCGTTGGATGGGGACCCACCGTGGCAAGGTGGGGCCCACAGGGAAGGCGTCAGAGGAGCCCCCCTCCCATGTCGGGGTGCTCGCTGCAGCCAGAAGGCTGGGCAGGGCTGCTGCTGCTGAGTGAGGGCTTGGGCGTCACCCAGGGTCCTAGGAATCGGGACGCTCTGGGCCCTGCCCCTGGAGCGAAATGGTTTCCGCTCGGTCCTGCTCTCGGTGACGTGACGTGGTGGCATCCCTTCCCGGCGCCACCGACAACACTAATAAAAATAGACGACGTATTTTTAAAAACCGACAGCAGATTGTCATGGCGATAAATAATTGTATCGCGGTGCTGTCATGGCAACCAAGTCTGTGTCACCAAGACCAATCAAGTTCTGTGTAAAAAAATTCGTCTAAATTTAGGTGTTTGAAAAGAGTTAAAATAGCCGATAGGCATGGAGAGGTACGTGGAACATGTTTGGAAATCTTGGTTGGAGGAAATATTTTTAGTCGTTGAAAAAATCTGAATTGCTTATTGTTAGGGTTCTCCATGCTCTTCAAATTGTAAGTCTCAGCTTCCTTTTTTGCCATAGATATTAATATTAAGTGTCATATATATTCTTAAAGGCTTTAATGAGCAGCAGAAGACTAGAGCGCGCGCTCTCTCTCTCTCTTTTTCTCTTTCTGTCTCATTCTTTCACTCTCTCTTCTTCCAAAGTAATGTGGTCCTAGCCGGTTTGGCTCAGTGGGTAGAGCATCAGCCTGTGGACTGAAGGGTCCCAGGTTTGATTCCAGTGGGGGCGGCGGCGGGGGGGGGGGGGGGGGGGGGGAGGGGCGCATGCAGGAGGCAACCCATCGAGGTGTGTCTCTCACATCCATCTTTCTCGCTGTCTTCCCCTCTCTCTTGCACTCTCTCTAAAAATCAATGGGAAAATATCCTCGGGTGAGGATTTAGAAAGAAAAAAAGGCAAGAAAGAAAGTAATTTACAAGGCAGAACACCATCAGTCTTGTACCTTTCCCCACTTGCCGCTACCGACACAGTATTAACGGGATAACAAGTTACATTAGCGAAGCCGCGCCACGCCGGATGAATCGCTCGTTTCCATACTCCTGGCATCGTTTTCCCCCCCCCCCCCCCCCCCGAAGCATTTGTGACCGCATCTCGGCGAGTGTGTGACCGGGAACCCCAGACTCCCACACCTCCCTGTGGTTCCCTCCTGACTCCAGCGCCGTTCTACTGAAATGGCAAAGACGTGGCCTCGCCCCCAGCGGGGACAAAGCTGTTTTTTTCACAGATGGGTAAGTCTTGGGCCATGAAAGGGACACCTCCAAGTCCAAGGTAATGACATGGAAACATGCTGCCAGTGACAAAACGAGACCTCTGTCCCCTCCCCCCACCCCTCCCTCTTTCCTTTGGTTTTGTTGAAATAAAAATGTCTTTTAAAAAACTTTTTAAGTTGATTTCAGAGAGGAAGGGAGGTGGGAGAGAGAAACATCAACATCCATGACGAGAGAGAATCATGGATCGGCTGCCTCCTGCACGCCCCCCCCCAACTGGGGATGGATCCCCAACCTGGGCCTGTGCCCTGACCGGGAATCGAACCGTGACCTCCTGGTTCCTAGGCCGTCGCTCAACCCCTGAGCCACGCCAGCCGGGCCCACCTTTGGATAAGAAAGCCTGTCATGCTTTTGAGAGTTAGACACCTCCAGGAAGTTATCACCCGCGGGAAAATCCCTCAGCAAACCAGAAGGAAGCATGGCTTGTCGGCTTTCTCATTGCGAAACCCAATTTCATAAATTCACCATCTCCCGTGTTTAGGACGTCCATTTCAATATATACTTCCAAAGGAGGACGGGGAAAGAATAAAATGAATCGACGTTATTTCTCAGCGATGGTGCTGTGATGAATGATTTTTACTTTCCCCGTCTACGTGGTACCCCATTCTTGCGACTAATATTTTAACCTGAAAAATGAACGTTCTGTGGGGAAATCAAGTTCTCCTTCGTGTGGCTCTGTGGCCCTGGCTGGAACGGAAATTTAACTCCAAATGATGGCAATGGGCCGGAGGGAGCCTGTGACCGCTTCAACTTTTAGATGCCCACCGCGAAGAGGAGGCAAAGAGAGAGTCATCCTATTTATTACCTTATGTTAGCTCGGCCGGCCTGGCTCTGTGGTTGAGCGTCGACCTAGGAAACAGGAGGTCACGGTTCGATTCCCGGTCGGGGCACATGGCTGGGTTGCAGGCTCCATCCCAGTAGGGGGCGTGCAGGAGGCAGCCGGTCCATGATTCTCTCTCATCATAGATGTTTCTATCTCTCTCTCCCTCTGCCTTCGTCTGTGATATCAATAAAATATACACTGAGTGGCCAGATGATGATGATCTCTGAATGCATAATGATCTGGCCACTCAGTGTATATGCAAATTGTCCCCTCGACCAGGAGTTCGACCAGCAGGCAGGCCGGCCAACCGCCCATGTCCCCTCCCCCTGGCCAGGCTGGCTGGACCCCACCCATGCACGAATTCATACACCGGGCCTTGTCATATATACACTGAGTGGCCAGATTATTATGCGTTCAGAGATCATCATCATCTGGCCACTCAGTGTGTGTGTGTGTGTGTGTGTGTGTGTGTGTGTGTGTGTATTAAATATTTCCTAATGGTTTTCCCATTTGAGAGTTTTTTTCTAAGACTATATAATACGACTTCACCCATTTTACAGAAGGAAAGACTGAGTCACCTCCTCCCCCCGCCCCCAAATTCGGTCTTCAGAACCACTTCTCATACCGTGTCTCTCTAGGAAACCCAAAAGCCGTTGAGCGTTGACGTTGGTTGTTGAGTGGCGTGTGATCCGTGTGTGTACGGTAGAGCTGGCAGCAAATTGATCTTCCTAATTACGTTTTGCTTAGGCTGACAGAAAAGCCGCTCGCGTCCTCTGAGCCTCCACCAGCTGGGAAGCAGAGAATGTTTTGCGATTGGGGGCGGTGGGGGGGAAGCTGCTCTGAGATTCCCAACGTGGCCATGTTTTCAAACAAATAAATCCATGGAGGAAAACATCTGTAGCAACGTGACCAAGCAGAGCAGCAAGGGTTAATACCATTTTGCTCTAAAATATATTTTCATTGATGTCAGAGAGGAAGGGAGAGGGAGAGAGAGAGGAACATCCAGGATGAGAGAGAGTCATGGATCGGCTGCCTCCTACACGCCCCCTACTGGGGATCGAGCCCACAACCCGGGCATGTGCCCTGACCGGGAATCGAACCGTGACCTCCTGGTTCAGAGGTTGATGCTCCACCACCGAGCCACGCCGGCCGGGCAAGAGTTAATAGCTTTATTCTATAAGGAGCTCAGGCACATTGCTAATAGCAACACGACACCCCAGCAGATAAAATGAGCAACAACTTCTCCTTATATATGTTCAATGGCTGAGAAAAGAAATATTTCCAGCAGGAAATATAGAAATGGCTGCTCAAACGTTGCATTTTTGCTCAGCCTCCCGATAGCCAAAGCAATTCAGTTTCGGCCAGATTGGGGCGAGACACTTACCAAAACAAGCATTTAAAAAAATACAAACCCAGTGTCTTCGATGGTGACAGCTATTTATTTTGAGAGTCAATATCTATCAATATCTATTTTTATAAAATGCATTAGAAGCCATCCAAAGGTCCTGTCATGCTTCGGTGTTCAGGCAATGATTACATATTTGGAAAACACGAGGACATTTGTCATATGTAAAGGGACTCTCTAGTAGTGTGGGGAAATACTCCCCATGAAATGCATACTGGGGGAAAAAAAAATTGCTTGTACTCTCTGATTAGAATGACTTCAAAATAAATGTGGGAAAATGATGGACAGAGACATCTGGATAGCAGTGATTTCGGGCTTTTTATTTATTTTTATTATTTCTATATCTGTATATCTATATCTATATTATATCTATCTGTATCTCTATTATATCTATATCTATATCTAGATATCTATATCTATATCTATACCTATATATCTATATTATATATCTATCTATATCTATCTATATATCTATATCTATATTATATCTCTATATATCTATATCTATGTTTATCTATATCTCTATGGCTATAGCTATGTCTATATTTATCTATATCTACTTATTTATTTTTTAACATTCTTTCTTTTCCCCTAATAGTAATTGTGGGAATTTTTCTCTTTTCATTTTTATTTAATTCTTAAAATTAAATAGCAATTATTTATTTAATAATAAGTACTATTATTTAGAAAAAAAATAAAAAATTAGATCACAGTAGGGGGTTTGCAGGAGGCGGCCGATCGGGGATTCTCTCTCATCATTGATTTTTCTCTTCTAATTTTTATGTATCATTTAATTGTTATCCTTTCTCCTTTTTCCTCTCCGTGTTTTAATGCAAACACGTAGCCACGGACCGTCCTCACCTGGAACCCGGGGTGTGGGTCTGGCGCACGACAGAGGTGATGACATGCAAACCAGAGTCTCCCTCTAGGTTTAAAGATGTTTAAGCGCCGCCGAATTGAACACTAGAGACTCGCCGTAGTTTTCTATGGGGCATCGCCTTTTGAATGTGTTCCTGCCGTCTGGACAGCAGAGTCCCGGAAATGCCTTTACTCCTTCACCATTTAAAGATTTCTGTAGCGGGTGATTCTGAGAATTAGCTATTTGAACAGAAGTCACCTTTTACACGGACCCGGGTGATCAATTCCTGCTTGAGTTTAGTTCTAGAGAAAGTTTTCACAGAAGTAGTTTCATTTGTAAGCTCTCTTTTATTTTTATTTTGTTTTTTTTAAAGATGTTTTAATTAAATGTGGGGAGGGACAGATGGAGGGAGGGAAGGAGGGAGGAAGAGAGAAACATCCATGTGAGACTGAAACATAAATCGGCCCGGCCGGTGTGGCTCAGTGGTTTGAGCGTCAACCTATGAACCAGGAGGTCACGGTTCAATTCCTGATCAGGGCACATGCCCGGGTTGTGGGCTCGATCCCCAGTGGCGGAGGGCATGCAGGAGGCAGCTGATCCATGATTCTCTCTCATCATTGATGTTCTCTCTCTCTCTCTCTCTTCCTTTCTGAAATCAATAGAAAAAAAAAAAATATATATATATATATATATATATTTTTAAAAAGAAACATAAATCAACTGCCTCCTGCACTGCCCCCCCCCCACCCCAACCAGGGATGGAGCTGACAACCCAGGTATGTGCCCTGACCAGGTATCAAACCGGCAACCTTTCGGTGCATGGGACGATGCTCAACCAACTGAGCTACACCGGCCACGGCTATAAACTCTCTTCTTTAAAAAAAAAAAAAAAAAAAAAAGAGCCCTAACCGGTTTGGCTCAGTGGATAGAGCGTCAGCCTGCGGACTGAAGGGTCCCGGGTTCAATTCCGGTCAAGGGCATGTACCTTGGTTGCGGGCACATCCCCAGTAGGGGGTGTGCAGGAGGCAGCTGATTGATGTTTCTCTCTCATCGATGTTTCTAACTCTCTATCCCTCTCCCTTCCTCTCTGTAAAAAATCAATAAAATATATTTTTTTAAAAAAAAGGCAACAAAACCACCCCCCTCCCTCCAAAAAGCAAACAAAAAACCAACAACTCCGTAACTCCGTGTCCTGGACCAGAACTTTTTTTTCTTTTTTTTTTTTTTTTTTATCTGTTACCCCCGAGTTGCCCGGGAGCTGCGGGCCAAGGCATTGCCTATCTGGCTGTCATCAGCCCCGAACATCTCCGCCTTCTGTTTCCTCCAGGTTATCTGTGTCCTGTGGTTTCGCCGCTTTGATGTTTTCGTCTTGAAGTTTCCTCAGAAGTCGGTAGGTACAGGAATTGAAAATAAACACACGAAGAAAAGGGTTTTGTGATCGAAACAGAACAGACTCATTGTGTGTGTGTGTTATATTTTTTTTTTATATAAAGATGCAAATCTTTATAAAGTTTTCCCTAGGGGCAACCTAGATAAGAGTATATGTTTTTATATCTATGAATAGACAAGCTCCCCCGCCCCTTCTAAATAATGAAAGACACTGAAACTTTGTTTATAACACCGAGTTTAAAGTACGATTGAAATTTAAAAATATATATTTTCAGTTTATTTAAACACACACACACACACACACACACACACACACACACACAACACAAAAAAACAGAGGGTGAGGACCTAGCTGGCTTGGCTCAGTGGCTAGAGCAGGCATCCTCAAACTACGGCCCGCGGGCCACATGCGGGTGTTTTTGCCATTTTGTTTTTTTATTTCAAAATAAGATATGTGCAGTGTGCATAGGAATTTGTTCATAGTTTTTTTTTTAAACTATAGTCCGGCCCTCCAACTGCCTGAGGGACAGTGAACTGGCCCCCTGTTTAAAAAATTTGAGGACCCCTGGGCTAGAGCGTCAATCAATCCAATCGATCGATGTGTCTCTCTCACATCAATGTTTCTCTCTCTCTCCCTCCCTCTTCCTCTCCCTCCCTTCTACGTAGTATATTATTGCTCACAGTTCCAAGCAGCTGGGGTACAAATAGTTCAGGTGTGTTTTACAGAAAAGGAATTATGTGCTGTGTGGCAGATGAACTGATGTTTTACATAGAGATTAAGAAATGACCCTTAAAAAAAAAAAAAAGAAAAGAAATGACCCATATCCAAATATTGAATCGAGCGCATTTCGGAAGAAATCTGAGATGCTTCCATTTGCAAATTCAGATGAAACCCTTTTGGAAAAAGAAGTGGGGAGCCGCCCCTGTGGTGGTTTTCATGTCTGGCTGTGGGTGTTGGTCACTGTGTGGGTGGAGCCTGTTCCTCTGGAAGATGGGCCTTCGGTGCCGAGCGTTCGGACACGTGATGAGAAGCAGCGCTTTCTGGAGGCTGCGCTGGGCAAGGTCTCCCCTGACTTCTTGTCCCCAAAAGGAAACGCTCAGTGACCCCAGGGAAAGCCTGGGCCCAGCCTCTGAGACTTAACTCCCTGAACTTCTGCTTCAAAAGGAGCCAACCCTTTTTATAATAACGAAGAAGTGAAAGAATTCCTTTTTAAGTATATATATATATTGATTGATTTCAGAGAGGACGGGAGAGGTAGAGGGAGAGAGAGAGAAACATCAAGGATGAGAGAGAATCATGGATCGGATGCCTCCTGCACGCCCCCTACTGGGGATCGAGTCCACAACCCCGGGCGTGTGCCCTTGACCGGGAATGGAACCCTGACCTCCTGGTTCATAAGTCGATGCTCAACTACTGAGGCACGCTGGCCTGGCTCGTTTTTGTTTTTTTTTTTAATTTATTGATTTGGGAGAGAGAGACGAAGGGGAGAAAGAGAGAAAAACAACAACATCGATGTGTTGTTCCACGTATTGATGTATTCATTGGTCGATCCATTCTTGCATGTGCCCTGCCCGGGGATCGAACCGGCCACCTTGGTGTATCAGAAGGACACTCTATCCAACTGAGCCACCCGGCCAGGGCCACAGAATTCTTAGGGATTTTAGTTGTCAATGATAGAAAGACAACTAGACAACGAGGATACGCAACTAGGGTATGAAAATGTTCAGACTCAACTTTGAAAGCTCAAAGAAAAAAAAATTTAAATTCATCTCATATGCATAATAAAGGAAGTTACCAAAGGTTTCTATAAATGTTTTATAGGAGATAATCTGAATTTTAAAAAAATTCTTCCCAGAAATATTAAGGGCAATGTTAAATCAGAATTATTTATTCCCATGGCTTTCTTTTCGGTGTAGTACTTGCAGGCAAAGAGCATGCTTGCAATTTGCCAAAAATGGATAATTGCGTTATTTCAAATTAATGGAAATAGAACAACTCGAGGTGGGGTTGTGTTATTTAAATGACTATTGATGATTTTAAATTATTTTTAATGAAAACATAGGGTGTTATCCCTGTTAAAACAAGAAATTACTTAATCGTTAATTTCTTCCATCTGCAAGTGAGCTGAAAAAGTCGGCCGCACTTACAAAAGAGGTGTTTCATTTATTTAAAAGGCTGCAGGTTTTTTTTTTTTTTTTTGTAGGGTAGTTATTAGACCTAATAATTTAAAATTCTGTTGGAATGCTAGCTGGACAAATTGCATTAAAGAGTGGGGTTAGGATATCCTGTTTGCCGACAGGAAACACATCCCAAATCAGGAGTATTTGTAAAGTAGGTGCAAAGGCGAACGAAACAATGTTTATTGGAAGTCCTCATGTGAACACATAATTTTCATCGGACACAAAGACAATCTGTGTTTTTCTTTTTAATCCTCACTCAAGGGCATTTTATTGATTTGAGAGAGAGTGAGAGAGAGAGAGAGAGAGAGAGGGAGAAGGTGGTAGAGAGAGAAACATCGATTGGTTGACTCCTGTACACTCCCCTACGGGAGGTGGAACCTGAAACCTTTTTGGTGAAACCACTGAGCTGCTCCACCAGGGCCAAAGACAGCCTCTCTATCTCATGATGTTTGATACTCGTTTTAGGTTATAACCAGGGACTGCCATGATTGATTCAGAAAAGCTTCCTTCAAACCATCACATCTGAACACACACACACACACACACACACACCCCACATCTTAAAAGCAAAGTTTTCTTTTACATTCGCGTTTTAAACGTTTGTATAAAGGAAGTTTCAAAGATGCATTTGAGTTTCAAAATTCAGCAGATTTCACTCTTTTTTTTTTTTTTATATATTTTATTGATTTTTTACAGAGAGGAATAGAGAGTTAGAAACATCAATCAGCTGCCTCTTGCACACCCTCCTACTGGGGATGTGCCCGCAACCAAGGTACATGCCCTTGACTGGAATCGAACCTGGGACCCTTGAGTCCGCAAGCCGACGCTCTATCCACTGAGCCAAACCGGTTTCGGCAGATTTCACTCTTAAAAATTGTATTATTTTATTTTTGAAATATATTTATTTTTTTAAAATATATTTTTATTGATTTCATAGAGGAAAGGGGAGAGAGAGAGAGAGAGAAACATCAATGATGAGAGAGAATCATGGCTCAGCTGCCTCCTGTACGCCCCACAATGGAGATCGAGCCCACAACCCAGGCATGCGCCCTGGACCAGAATCAAACCCGGGACCCTTCCATCTGCAGGCCGACGCTCTATCTGCTGAGCTAAACTGGCTAGGGCTAAAATATATTTTTATTGATTTCAGAGAGGAAGAGGGAGAGAGAGAAAAACATCAATGATGATAGAGAATCATGGATCGGCTGCCTCCTGCACGCCCCCTACTGGGGATCGAGCCCACAACCCAGGCATGTGCCCTGACCGGGAATCAAATCGTGACCTCCTGGTTCATAGGTTGATGCTCAAGCTCTGAGCCACGCTGGCCGGGCAGTCTCTATCTTTTTCTGCTCATGCACACGTGTGCATACACACACACACACACACACACACACACACACACATACACACACACACTGTACTGTCAAGAATTCCATCCTCGAGGCTGCTGGCTGGCTCCTGTGGATCATTTTTACTCTCCCTTTCTCTCCAATGAAGCCCTTTCCTGGTTTATACCGTCAGCCTGAAATCCTACCCATTTGAAGCATCTACACTGCGTCTGCAGTAAACATCGAAGGCACTGTTTAACGTCTCCGACTATAATAATATGGGAGATAAAGTGGCCCAGGAAAAACCCCCGTGAAAAACTCAGGGAGCGCCTACAAATCAGTTCTTTGACAGAGACTTTTGTTTCCTTCCAAAAACCTTCGCCCTCGTAACTCTCCTATCCGAACGCCGAAAGCCAACAGTCAGAAATCGTTCTGGGATAGCGAGGGAGCCGTTCGGAAATGACAGACAGGTCTCCCTCATTTGAAATGTGTCCGTCTTCCTTTCCCTTCGGCTGTGTCGGTAAGGAAGTTAAAAGATGCCCCGCCAGCGTGGCTCCGTGCTGGAGTGTCGACCTATGAACCAGGAGGTCGTGGTTTGATTCCCAATCAGGGCATATGCCCAGGTTGTGGGCTCGATCCCCGGTGTGGGGCCTGCAGGAGGCAGCCTATCAGTAATTCTCTCTCATCATTGTTGTTTCTATCCCTTTCTCTGAAGTCAATAAAAGCACATTTAAAAAAAAAGATATTGGATAGGAATGGATTTCTATTGACAAAGATGATCAGCTCTAGAAGCAGGAGGCCTCAGGTTGAGTCCGGGCCCTTCTTTTTTTTTGAGAGAGAGAGAAAAATGGATAGAGAGATGGAAATATCGGTTAGAGAGAGGCATCGATTGGCTGCCTCCTGCACGCCCCCTACTGGGGATCAAGCCCGCAAACCTGGGCATGTGCCCTGACCAGGAATCCAACCGTGACCTCCTGGTTCATAGGTCGACGCTCAATCACTGAGCCACGCCGGCTGGGCAAAAAAAAAAAAAGTCTTCATTTTAAAATCTTAATTATTAAAACGGTGATATATTCCACTCTCTCCATTTTCCCATAGATTTGGGCATTTTAATAAAAACATTGAAAATTAAGTAATACAGCCTCGGGCCTTCTTCGCTTGTGTCTCCTATCCAGAGACCATCAGAGTGAGTCTATGCATGCGCGCATGTACCCCCCCCCCCAACACCTGGTTGGATCCCCACATGTCGATCCTGCAAAGCTGGGCCCCACCCCACTGCAGGTGACTTAGGTGAGGGGCCAGGGGAAGCACCTTCTCCTGCTGGGAACGTGGCCGCCGCCCATGACCTGGCCCGAGCTGAGCACCTCCCGCCAGCATCGTGCAGTCCTGACACAGAACCGAGACCTCACTGAGCCCCGTTTCTCACCGGAGGTACGTGCATGACGCCCTGTGCCTGGCGGGTTGGAACAGAGGCTTACAGGGTGTTGCTCTGTGTTTATATGCGGGAACATGGTCCTACAGCGCCTGGACCCATGAAAGCAACCTCGCTGAAGCCAGGGCTCTGGAGGTCCCAGCAGGCAGCCAGGTCCATGGGCCCTGGGCGGAGCTTTGTGGAATGATGTCAATCAAATGGTGGAATGAGTCCATGTAGAAGGAGATGTCAATCACATGGTGGAATGAGTCCATGTAGAAGGAGATGTCAATCACATGGTGGAATGAGTCCATGTAGAAGGAGATGTCAATCACACGGTGGAATGAGTCCATGTAGGCGGAGATGTCAGTCACACGGTGGAATGAGTCCATGTAGGCGGAGATGTCAATCAAATGGTGGAATGAGTCCATGTAGATGGAGATGTCAATCAAATGGTGGAATGAGTCCATGTAGATGGAGATGTCAATCAAATAGTGGAATGAGTCCATGTAGACTGAGATGTCAGTCCAATGGTGGAATGAGTCCATGTAGAAGGAGATGTCAGTCCAATGGTGGAATGAGTCCATGTAGAAGGAGATGTCAATTAAACGGTGGAATGAGTCCATGTAGATGGAGATGTCAATCAAATGGTGGAATGAGTCCATGTAGACGGAGATGTCAATCACATGGTGGAATGAGTCCATGTAGAAGGAGATGTCAATCAAGTGGTGGAAGGTGGCCTGTTTTTGTAGTTTCCATTGAGGGGGACATGGATGTCACAGGTTGTGTTTAGGATCCTGGGGCTTTGCAGGGCTCATGGTTGGTAGTGGGTATGGGGGTACCAGCTGGGTATTGGTCATGCAGGGGTGTTCAGTGTGCTGTATGCTGATGGTTTACCCCAAATGGTGTCCTCTGATAGAAGCATTAGAAATTACACAGCCCAGCTGGTGTGGCTCAGGGGTTGAGTATTGACCTATGAACCAGGAGGTCCTGGTTCAATTCCCGGTCAGGGCACATGCCCCGGTTGGGGGCTCAATTCCCAATAGGGGGCATGCAGGAGGCAGCCGATCTGAGTCTCTCTCATCATGGATGCTTCTCTCTCCCCCTCTCCCTTCCTCTCTGAGATCAATAAAGATATATTGTTGAAAAAAGGCTTTTGATCATATGAGAGCGGGTGTCACCAGTGAGACTAGCCCCTTCCCAAAGGCAGGGGACACGATCTCGGAGTTTCCTAAAAAGAAAAAAGGAAAGGAAAGGGGTTCCTTGAAAGTTATCTACCGGGTTCAGTAGCAGAAAATGCTGTGTGTGCTCCCTGGCCCTGAGCACCCCCTTCATACAGTGTCATGGCAACAGCCAGCATCGGGGACAGAAAAGTACAAAAAAAAAAAAAAATGTTTTTAAACGATTTCTCTCAGCTACACGTGCTGTGAGGAATGGGAGAAGGAACGAGGCAAGGGGAGGCATAAAGTCAGGAATGCAAAATTCAGCCCTGGCCGGTTTGGCTCAGTGGCTAGAGCATCGGCCTGCGGACTCAAGGGTCCCAGGTTTGATTCCTGTCAAGGGCATGTACCTTGGTTGCGGGAGGCAGCTGATCAATGTTTCTCTCTCATCTGATGTTTCTAACTCTCTATCCCTCGCCCTTCCTCTCTGTAAAAAAATCAATAAAATATAAAAAAAGGAGTGCAAAATTCAAAGTATCCAATTTTTCCCGTTACTACTCTATATTTATAAATGGACTATTTTTTCCTATTTCTTTTTAGAATCACGTGAAGTAAAAGAAACCTAAATAGACTTTCCCAATTGAAGAAACAAAGAATAAAAAAATAGAGAATAATAAAAATAAAAATACGTTGCAATTATTTAACTATAACACTGTGAAAGTACATGCCAACGGATTAAATTTTCCTATATTAAGAAATTTTTCTGGTTATATTAAAAAAATATATACAAATATATTTTACTTAAAAATACAAGAATATTCTGCAAGATGCAGAAAGAGTAAAAATAATTGGTTGAAAATAGCAAGCAGCCCTAACCGGTTTGGTTCAGTGGATAGAGCATCGGCCTGTGGACTCAAGGGTCCCAGGTTCGATTCCGGTCAAGGGCATGTACCTTGGTTGCGGGCACATACCCAGTAGGGAGTGTGCAGGAGGCAGCTGATCGATGTTTCTCTCTCATCGATGTTTCTAACTCTCTATCCCTCTCCCTTCCTCTCTGTAAAAAATCAATAAAATATATTTTTAAAAAGAAAAGAAAATAGCAAGCAAACATGATATCAAAGCAGAATGCAATCAAAAAGGGTGAAACAATAAAAGTTAGTTTATTATGTGACAGTAAAAGGTAAAAGAATTAGTAAAAAACGAAAGTGTTTAAATTTATAGGCACTAAAACACATTTGAATTGTAAGATAAAATTGTAAGAAGCAAAGTTATAGCAGAAATCCTATTCCACCATAACAAGTAGATGAAGTAGGGGAGAAAATATAAGAATTTACAAAACGACAACGAATAAGGTTGAATGAGCAATTTTAAGGTGCAAAGTTGGAGGGAAAACACGAAATATGGAAAACGTTTACAGAAAAACATTAACAAGAAATTCCAATAAAGAAAAAGATACCAAAAACTATATAGACACTACATTGTATAACATCACTGCAAAAAGTTAATATTTCATTTAAAAAAATTCAAAAATAACGAAATATCAATGAAACAAATACATGGTCAGGGAAGAAACTTGAAGTACAATAACAAACCATTTTAAAATATGGAAGACAAAGGTAGTACCCATCAAATCCCTGAACTTAAGGGAAAAAATGTGTTCAGTGCTGACTGGTGTGACTCAGTGGTGTGGCTCAGTGGTTGGCTGTTTTCCCATGCACTGAAAGATTGCTGGTTCGATTCCCTGTCAGGGCACATGCCTGGGTTGCGGGCTTGATCCCCAGTAGGGGTGTGCAGGAGGCAGCCATTCCATGTTTTACTCTCCCATGGATGTTTCTCTCTCGCTCTCTCTCTAAAAAGCAGTCAAAATATTTTTTTAAACTTAAAAAGGAAAAAAAAAAAAAAATGTGTCCAGAGAAAACTTACTGCTTTAAATGACTTTATTAAGAAGAAAAGCAAAATTTCAACAACTAGAACTATACTTCTAAAAAAAAAAAAAAAAAAAAAGAAGAAGCAAGCAAAAACCTTCAGAAAAAAAAAATTCATGCAGAACGAAACAATTGGGACAAGAAAGACTTTCTGAAATACTAAGCAGAGGTATCTTACTTACAAAAGACTGAAAATAAAATTAAATCCACTAGCAAATTTAATTTAAAAAAAATTTTTTTTTAGAAACCAGTGAAAATTTAAAAAGAGACTAAAAATCATTAGGGACTATGTTGCCCATTTACAATGGTGATACATTTGGACAGCCAAGTAAAAGAAATAATTTTACCAAAGTTACAGAATTTAAGTGAATAGACCAAGAGCTACGGAAGGAGTTAGAGTTAGCCACGTGGCTGCTTTTCTTGCTACAATGTCACAAACGAGTTAACTGGAAATTTAAACTAAAGCCTAAATTATAACCCGTAAAATATTTAATTGAAATATTTCAGTTTATTCTAGCAGGCAAAAACGGATTCTGTTCTTTTTAAAATATTTATTTATTTTTATTGATTTCAGAGAGGGAGAGGGAGAGGGAGAGAAACATCAAGGATGAGAGAGAGTCATGGATGGGCTGCCTCCTGCACGCCCCCTACTGGGGATGGAGCCCATAGCCTGGGCATGTGCCCTGACCGGGAATTGAACCGTGACCTCCTGGTTCCTAGGTTGATGCTTAACCACTGAGCCACGCCGGCCGGGCTGATTCTGTTCTTGAAGCTGATAACACTGTGAAGGAAATCTGTCTCCAGATGAAGCTCCGTATAAATGTAAAAATATCTGTAAATAGAATATGCCACTATTTTGAAAGTATTTTTACCATGAACGTTATCTACCGGGTTTATAGTAGGGTTTATCATAGCATTATGTCCAGGTTAATGTAAATAAAGTTATGAATAAAATCCCCAACTTAAATAACTTCAGGAACAAAGTTTATATGGCCTTAATAAAAGGCTAAAATCTTTGGTAACGTTTAATGGTCTTTTCTCCTAAAAAATATTTTAAAACAGAAATAGAAAAACATTTTTTTAACACGATAAAACCTACCAGTCTTTAATGAGAAACTTTTGAAGCATTCTGTTGAAACAAATAAAACAAAGATTTTTTTTTTGGTTAAATATTTAAGCCTATCTTTGGAGGTTCTTATTATCCTAATAACACGTCCAAAAGGCACTAAACATCACCATTGTAAAAATTATTAAAAATTGTTATTTTAAGCTGCACCAGAAGAAACTAAGAATTCCAATGAAAAATATTAGAAATAAGAAGGGAGCTTTTGTAAGTGTCCAGTAAAGGCTAAATCCACGAAACGCCCAAGTTTTTCTGGTAAAAACCAGCATGCAACTGGAAATTGGTTTGAGGCAATCCCATTCACAATACTTGAAAAAATATATAATATTCCAGAATGATGCTAATTCAAGTTGTGCAAAAACTCATAAAGGCTAAACTTTAAAAAGAGATGTAAAGAAAAACAGCCAAATCAAGTGATGGGGGGGGAAAAGAATATATTTCCTCACATGTTAATTTTTAGATCTGATTTGATTTCCATTAAACCTATAAAAATACTTACAAAAATCTGGAAAAAAAAAATCTATCCCAATGTTAGGTCTCAAAAATAACTATGCCTGAACGGTAAATACTATTTTAAAGATGTTTCCTCATGATGAAATATCAAAATCAAATAAAAATAAAATGTATGGTTATGGGAAAAGTTTAGAACACACAGATTAGTGACAATCAGAAAGTAAAAATACTTATGGGCTTGGTTAAAAAACAGAAGCAGATTTAAACACGATAAATAGACCCCGACCTTAAATCCATAATAAACAGTGAGCAGATTAAATGGTAAAGTAATAAGAATAATGATTATTATAGAAACAGGAGAGAAAACAGAATAGTACTCTTTATGAAAATAGCTTTGGTTATGCAAGCCCTGGGAAACGTGGATTGACAGGATTTTATTTTTAAAAATAGTATAAGATAAAAAAAATCATATAAGATGAAAAAATAAGATAGAGGATAGGGAAATGCTTATTGCCTAAAATAGACTACCAATGCATATACGTTCATTAGGACAGAACCAAGCGCCAACATTCAGGAGGCAAACGTGAAAAGAAAAGGAATCGTTTAAACAGCACGCAGCCCTCGTAGGAAGCCAACATCTGATGGACTCACCACTGCTTCTAAAACGTAAAGACATCGTTCGACTTTAATTCAGCCAACGTGTCATTTCACACCCATTCAGTTCATGTAAAGGAAAGCAAACGACAGACCCCATTGCTGGCTGGTGGGGAGACACAGGACCTTGGTCTGTTGGTGGCAATAAAAATGTGTTCGTTTCTTCTGCAGAGGAACTTGACGATGCATATCCCACACAAACAAAAGAACTTCCACTCGGGAAAAAAATCTGCCTTTCAGAGTTTATCCTGATGAAATTAATTTTTTTTAAAAAAGTATAGACAAAGTTACTTATCCTAGCATTGTTAACGGATTCCATCACCGAAAGCAGTTTAATTCTATAGGAAAGGGACGTTGGACGTGTTGGCATGAACTACCACAGTGGCTGGTCCTCAGCTGGCGGGTAACCCAGCAAACCATATAGGGTTTTGTTCGATGGAAGAATTCTTTTACTAAAGGAAGCTGGAGAGCCACTCCTTTTCAGGGAAAAAAAAAAAAATTTTTTTTAAGGGGATTATAGCTACATTGAAAAATGTGTAAAGAAAAACAATGAAAAGTGGCCAGAGCAGAACATAAAAGTGTATGAAAATGTATAAAACAGATAAAGGGGTGTGAAATTCATTACCCTGTGGATAAAAAATCAGCAAAGGGCTTAACATAATATCCATAGTTGAATGGTATCCTCAAGAAGGTGAGGATTGTTTTGGGATTGTTTTATGAATGAGTAACATGAGCACTGGAGGTTGAAAAGTAGGAAAGAAAGGAACGTGTCCTTAAACTCGATGTCGCTAGGCGTCTCTCAGATCACACCCTAGCAAGACCCCCTCCGGAAATCAGCGGCTCGTTACCCCGTATGAAGGGACAAAGCAAAAGAACATCACTTCTGATCCGGATCTTTGCTACTTCTGTCATTCTCATCCCACGGACATTTTTCCTTGAACAGAAAACCTCAAAGAAGTGTGGGTTAGTCAAGCAACCTTGAATGAAGCCTTATTGGTTGGTACTCGTATTATGTCAGTGTCTAGGTTGTTATTTCTGGTATCAGTTAATGGAATATTTAGTGACATATCTTTATGATATATATTTTTAAAATGTATTTTATTGATTTTTTTACAGAGAGGAAGGGAGAGGGATAGAGAGTTAGAAACATCGATGAGAGAGAAACATCGATCAGCTGCCTCCTGCACACCCCCTACTGGGGATGTGCCCGCAACCAAGGTACGTGCCCTTGACCGGAATCGAACCTGGGACCCTTCAGTCCGCAGCCCGACGCTCTGTACACTGAGCCAAACCGGTTATGGCTCTTTATGATATTTTTGCTTAAAGAGTAAAACAAACATTTCCATCAAAAACAACACATCCTTCCACTCTCTTATTGATGTGTGTGTGTGTTTCCTTCTAGGAGCACGTGGGAGAGAGTCGGCATCTTTTGGCCGGTAATTCTGGCTTGCTCCAAGGAGGTTTTTAAAAAATATATATTCTTTATTGATTTCAGAGAGGACGGGAGAGGGAGAGAGAGATGGAAACATCAATGATGATAGAGAATCATGGATCGGCTGCCTCTTGCACGCCCCCTACTGGGGACCGAGCCCACAACCTGGGGCGGGAATCGAACCGTGACCTCCTGGTTCATAGGTCGACGCTCAGTCGCAGGTGGCTGGGCCCATTTTAACCATTTTTAAGTGTACAATTCACTGGCGTTAATTACACCCACAGTGTTGTGCAGCCACTGTTTCCAGAACGTTTTCATTTTCCCCAAAGAGAAACTCTGTACCCGTGAATCAATAGCTCCCCATCCCTCTCTCCTCCCAGACCCTGGTCAGCTTTGATCAACTTTCTGTGTCTATGCATTTGCATGTTCTAGGTGTTTCAGAGGAGTGGAATCATACAATAGTTCCCCTTCCCTATCTGTTTTATTTCACTTTGTTCATTCATGTTGTAGCAGGTGTCGGAATTTCCTCCTTTTTAAAATTTTTATTGATTTCAGAGAGGAAGGGAGAAGGAGAGAGGGACATCCATGATGAGAATCATGGATCGGCTGCCTCCTGCACGCCCCCTACTGGGGATGGAGCCCACCACCGGGGCATGTGCCCTGACCAGGAATTGAACTGTGAGCTCCTGGTTCATGGGTTGATGCTCAACCACTGAGGCACACTGGCCGGGCAGCATCCCTTCCTTATAAAGGTGGCGTCATAGTCTATTGTATGGATGTACCACAGTGTGTTTATCTAGCCATCAGTTAATAGACCCTGGGTTGTTGTGAAGCATGGTGCCATGGGTATGGGTGTACAGATACCTGTTCAGGTCTTTGCTTTCAATTCTTTTGGAGTCTGTTCCTAGGAGTGGAGTTGCTGGGTCACATGGTGGTTCTGAGATTCATTTTTAAAGAATTTGCTAGGGGGGTTTCATCCGGAAAAAAAGTGACATATTTTATTATTTTTTTTTAAAATTTTTTTTTATTGACTTCAGAGAAGAAGAGAGAGAAACATCCATGATGAGAGAGAATCATGGACCGGCTGCCTCCTGCACGCCCCACCCTGCGGACGGAGCCTGCAACCTCAGGCATGTGCCCTGATCAGAATCGAACTGCGACCTCCTGGTTCCTAGGTCGGTGCTCAACCACTGAGCCACACTGGCCGGGCAAAAATGACATTTAAAATCTCAATGTGATTCAGCTTTCAAGAATACCGGGTAGGAAGGGACACCTTGGCAGGAACAGTGGCCTCTATGGGCTGGGAAACGGGGTGCCTTAAAACCGTGGTCGGCAAACCGCGGCTCGCGAGCCACAGGCGGCTCTTTGGCCCCTTGAGTGTGGCCCTTCCACAAAATACCACGGCCTGGGCGAGTCTATTTTGAAGAAGTGGCGTTCGAAGAAGTTTTAAGTTTTAAAAAATGTGGCTCTCCAAAGAAATTTCAATCGTTGCACTGTTGATATTTGGCTCTGTGGACTCATGAGTTTGCCGACCACTGCCTTAAAATGTTCGGTGTTTGACTCGTGCCCACAAACAGCGAGAGAAACCTGGAGAACGTCGATAGAAGTTTAATTTCTCCAAGTATCTGTAAAAACTCTGCCTATGCCAAGCATCTCAAGGCTAGCCGCTAAAAGAGGCTTGGTGATGCAGGTTCTTTCGGAAATGTGTCATGCTGCAAACCCACCCATGAGAAAACCATGTCACTTGCTTTATTGGAGTCTTTGGCCAACAACCAAGGTCTTTGCCTCACATGCTCTCAGAATCTCAGATCCAGGAAAATCTACACATTTTCATTTAGGAGTCAGGTATCTCGATTAACAAGATCAGCTCAGCCGGCGTGGCTCGGTGGTTGAGCGTCAACCTATGAGTCAGGAGGTCCCAGGTTCGATTCCCGGTCAGGGCACACGCCCGGGTTGTGGGCTCCATCATCCCCAGTGTGGGGCGTGCAGGAGGCAGCCGATCCATGATTCTCTCTCATCATGGATGTTTCTCTCTCTCCCTCTCCCTTCATCTCTGAACTCAAAACAAATATATTTTAAAAAGAAGAGAACTTAGAGTATAATGAGGGGAAAAAATCACCTCATATTGAAAAAAAAAAAAGATCAGAGTGTCACTTTTTAAAATTTATTCTGAAATTCAATTTCATTTATTTTTAAGGAGATTTTTCTTAGGTAACTTGTCGGAAAAGCATGATTGATTGCTTGTGACGTGACTATTTTAAAAATGAGGATCCTGGAATTTAATAAAGTGTATTGTTTTCTCATGGGCTTAAGACATCGACAGGAGATCCCATTCAAATGTGATGTTTAACCTTTTCCATTTTCCCCATACAAATCTTATTAAGCTGGCAAAAGAAGTAAATTTGGCCAACAATTTTCAAGACAGGGGCTACCTCTTTGTCTGCTTTGAAAACTCTTGCACACACAAAGACGTTTCCATAAATAGGAGAATGGATAAAGCATGGATAGGAAAATCAGAAATTTGATAGACATCTGAGTTTCAAACCTTTCCAGTTGTACAACTTAATTGTATAATCTAAAGCCACAGCCTGGCCGCGGTGGCTCAGTGGTTGAGTGTCAACCTATGAGCAAGGAGGTCACGGTTCGATTCCGGGTCAGGGCACATGCCTGGGTTGCACTGGCAGGGCTGTAAGCCTACTTTTGCCCACCCCTGCAGGGCCCTGGTATTTAATAGCCTTTTTTTTTTGTGATCGCATTGCTTTGATACAGGGGGGAAACACTTCTGACTTCTTGTTTTCATCTGTACTCCTTGCATCAGCAGGTCATTGGCTAGTGGAAATCCCGGTGGCCCTCGAAGCCACCACCCCTGCCACGCTTGGCTCTGAAGACAGACATTCCTGTCCGTTTTCAGCTCAGGGCTCCCTCCACTCATGGCTAAGGCTGGCACTTCAAAACAGTAACATGTTGGGGAACATGACCTATGAGCCAACATCACTACCATGTTCTACCCACATCCTTCCCCCTCTTGACCAACGGTGTGTTAGACAGTGTGCACGCGGCGTAACCCGCGTTGTCATGAGGATGTTGATGACAGCCGTGTTGGTCAGAGTGAGGAGTTGGGCAAGGGGGCCCTAAATGCCTCTCTCTCGGGAGGTGTGAGGTGACCTTCAGATGCTGGGCAGTTCAGAACGACCTTGTCCTTCCTCCTCCTGTCGGGCAGGTGCTTTACGGGTCATTTCAGCTCATTTCAGCGTCTCCAAAGCCGGCAGACCAGCACCAACATCACCGGGGCTCTTGCTGAGATGCAGCTGTCTATCTAGGCTTGGCCCCCTAGCCCTTAGCACTCGCTTGCTTTTTTCTCG
This sequence comes from Ia io, assembly GCA_025583905.1. Lineage (NCBI taxonomy): Eukaryota > Metazoa > Chordata > Mammalia > Chiroptera > Vespertilionidae > Ia > Ia io. Next base: position 20,475,053 of record JAJQQW010000024.1, read on the forward strand.
ATTCCTTTATTCTAATGCTAACCGTGTCGAGTCACACTCGACATCCGAGGGCAAAAGGCTAGGATTCTATCCAGCAAAGAAAGGCCTGTGCTCAGCCCGTGTGGCTCAGTGGTTGAGCATCGACCTATGAACCAGGAGGTCACGGTTCCATTCCCGGTCAGGGACACATGCACGGGTTTGCGGGCTCCATCCCAAGTGTGGGGTGTGCAGGAGGCAGCCGATCTGTGATTCCCTCTCACCATGGATGTTTTTATCTCTCCCTCTCCCTTCCTCTCTGAAATCAATAAAAACATATCTTTAAAAAATTGTAAGTGGAGCAGTAGGTACACGGATGGCAGGTGGGGACATGCAGGTGTCTAGGTTGGAGCGGAGGCCAGAGGCGGAGGTCAGAATGACACCGGCATGGATGGGGGCTCAGAAGGAGACGCCAGCGTAACATCATGTGTAATTTAATCTAGATACAGACACGAGCAAGTACGCAGGTTACTCCACACACGTGTGGCCTTGCTCGGACAGCTAAGGGGGCCCAGAAGCAATGACACCCCAGCGACAACAAGCACTCTCGTACCCAGATTTCGGTTCCTAAGAGAAGGAATCAGGGTTCTTGGAGAAATGACCGATTCTAGGACTGGGGCAGGAGAGATGTGAGATGAGCCGGGCGTGTCTCGTATTGCTAGAAAAGAAGAAAGAACTCAAAAGCCAAACAAAACGAAATGGAGCAGCTCGGCTGCAGTGGCTCCGTGGTTGAGCGTCAACCTAGGAACCAGGAGGTCATGGTTCGATTCCCTGACAGGGCCGTGCAGGAGGCAGCTGATCCATGATTCTCTCTTATCATTGGCTGGAGGCCTGGTGCACGAAATTTGTGTACCGGTGCGGTTTTGGGGGGTTCCCTCAGCCCAGCCTGCACCCTCTCCAATCCAGGATCCCTCTCACAATCCGGGACCACTGAGTCCTAACTGCTCACCTTCCTATTGGCCTGGTTGCCCCCAACTGCCCCCCCTCCTGCCAGCCTGGTCACCCCACGCAGGCTGCTGTTCAGTCGTTTGGTCATCCCTCACTAACCCCCCTACTGGCCTGGTCACCCCACTCAGCCTGCTGTTCGGTCGTTACTGTGAGGGCATCCTGACCAATTTGCATATTACCCTTTTATTAGTATAGATGTTTCTATCTCCCTCTCCCTCTCTCTCTCCCATCCTCCCTGAAATCAATAAAAATATATTTTAAAAAAGCATTAGCCACGGTAGGATATTTATACAAGGGAAATTGACAATCTCTTCAAATCAGGCCCCTCCCTCATAGCCTACATTGCACATTTGCTGCTAACCCACCAGCGCACGTTGTCTTAGCCTCTACCTGTCTCCCACCTGCTTCACCCATCTCCCACAGGGTGGCAGGTGTGAAAGCAATCTCCGGCCTCCCAATGTGACTCTTTGGCCTGTTGGAGCCAGGCCTCGCACCTCTTCCCGGAGCAATTTCATCGGGGTTTCTGTAACAGAAGCAAAAGTCAATGCTGTCTCGTGAAACAGATGCATCTTCATTGTTGAGGGTGATCGCTGTTCAAGCGCTTTCACTGGCCCCTAAACACAGCAGGCCCCATGGAGATGGAATTGAAACGCCTGGTGATCCCGGAATCGGAGGGGCTCTCAGAGGCCACCCTGGCCTCCTCCCAGCCACCCCAGGGATTTTTTTTGGACAATTTCTCCAGAGAGTGTGGACCTAGTCTCTGCCCGGACACCCGATGACTTCGAGCTCTTGCCACACGAGGTGGAGAACCAAGCAAAGACTGTGCGGTAACCCTGGTTATTTGTTTCTATTGGAAAAGAAGAAACATTCTTTTTAAAAACATATGTATTTTATTGATTTTTTACAGAGAGGAAGGGAGAGGGAGAGAGAGCTAGAAACATCGATCAGCTGCCTCCTGCACACCTCCCACTGGGGATGTGCCCGCAACCAAGGTGCATGCCCTTGACCGGAATCGAACCCGGGACCCTTGAGTCCGCAGGCCAGTGCTCTATCCACTGAGCCACACCAGCTAGGGTGAGAAACATTCTTTTATATGTATATATACTAGAGGCCCGGTGCGCGACATTCGTGCACTCACGGGTGGGGGGGTCTCTCAGCCAGGCCTGTGCCCTTTTGCAGTCCAGGAGCCCTCGGGGGAATGTCCAACTGATGGCTTGATGGGTCAGTCGGACATCCTTAGCACTGCTGTGGGGGCGGGAGAAACTCCTGCCACCTCCGCTGCGCTTGCCAGACATCAGCCCAGCTTCTGGCTGCGCGGAGCTCCCCCTGCTGGAGCACACTGACCAGCAGGGGGAAGTTCCTGAGTTGAGCGTCTGCCCCCTGGTGATCAGGATGCGTCATAGCAACCGGTCGTTCCGCCAATCGGTCGATTTGCATATTACCCTTTTATTATATAGGATATATATATATATATATATATTTGTTTATTGAGTTCAGAGAGGAAGGGAGAAGGAGAGAGAGACATCCATGATGAGAGAGAATCATGGATCGGCTGCCTCCTGCACGCCCCCTACTGGGGATCAAGCCCGCGACCTGGGCATGTGCCCTGACCAGGAATGGAATCGGTGACCTCCTGGCTCCTAGGTCGATGCTCAACCACTGAGCCACGCCGGCTGGGCCCACATTGCCTTTCTTTTTTCTTTTTCTTTTTTTTAATATATTTTATTGATTTTCTACAGAGAGGAAGAGAGAGGGATAGAGAGTTAGAAACATCGATGAGAGAGAAACATCGATCAGCTGCCTCCTGCACACCCCCTACTGGGGATGTGCCTGCAACCAAGGTACATGCCCTTGACCGGAATCGAACCTGGGACCCTTGAGTCCGCAGGCCGACGCTCTATCCACTGAGCCACGCCGGCTGGGCCCACATTGCCTTTCAAGTATCGTGGAGGAACGCAGCATTTATGGCCCTACGAGGTGGCTTCTCTGTGCACATCTAAGCTAGGAAGTTTTCTCTAGTTGAGTGTACACACTCTCAGGGAGACCGGGATTGCTGTGGCCGGGCAGGACTGGGCCACCTGGAGTTCACTAAGTGCCTTTCCAGCCTTCCCCACCCCCCACCCATAGCTTTGGTGCCTCCCACAACACAAGCCCTTTGCAGGGGACCTGGGGCAGACGGACCCCCGGAAGCGCATTTATCCACAGAGACAGCGGTGGGTGTAGAGGTTGGAGATGAGCATGTCGACTAACTCCCCTAATAGCAAAAAGGGAGAGCATTGGGCTGACCTCTGTTAGAACGGCCGAAGCATTTCTAGATCACATAACGCGCCCTTTCAACCTTTTCCAATTCAGATCTGATTACACACAGGGAGGTGTAGCCATACTAAGTGTACAGTTCAATGTGGTTTTTAAAAATATATATATTTTTATTCATTTCAGAGAGGAAAGGAGACGGGGGAGAGAGAGAAGCATCCATGATGAGAGAGAACCATGGATCGGCTGCCTCCTGCACGCCCCCTCCTGGGGATCGAGGCCAGCAACCCAGGCATGTGCCCTTGACCGGGAACGGAACTGTGACCTCCTGGTTCATAGGTTGGTGCTCAACCACTGAGCCACACCGGCCGGGCCGTATTTTCATTTCTTTCGGTTAAATTGCAAGGCGTAGAGTTGCTGGATTCTAGGCTCGCTGTCTGTCTAGCCTCACAGGAAACTGCCGGATGGTTTACATAATGCCTTCTTTATTAGGGAGTCCCAGGACCTGTGAGGGGAATTCGCGTACGTGTCTTTTGTCGCGGGATTTGGTTCTGTCTGGAGTCGCGTTGATCGGATGTGAGTGCACCGCTCTCTGGAGTGTCTCCGGAAGGATGAGACCTTCCCGCTATCATTTTCCCGGTTCTTTGGAGTCGTGTACACAGAGAGCTTGGAATCTGGCAGCATCCCATTGGAAAACTGGGATGGTCTCGTCTGTGGCTTTCCTCCGTGTATATATGCATTTTAAATATATTTTATTGATTTTTTACAGAGAGGAAGGGAGAGGGACAGAGAGTTAGAAACATCGATGAGAGAGAAACATCAATCAGCTGCCTCCTGCACACCCCCTACTGGGGATGTGCCCGCAACCAAGGTACATGCCCTTGACCGGAATGGAGCCTGGGACCTTTCAGTCTGCAGGCCAACGCTCTATCCACTGAGCCAAACCTGTTAGGGCCCATATATATTTTTTATCATCTTCTTTCATAGGTTGGACATACAAAGATGTGTGTAGCACGTGTGTTGGTTCTGAAGCATAGCTCGAGCATGGAAAGTGGAAACGCACCACCCGGTCTGGGAATGTGCGTGTTTCTAAGAATATTCCATTGCCTGTGGGCTTCTCCCCCGTCCCTCCCAGACTGGATTTTGCCTTCTTTTATGAATCCTCTTGCTAAAACACAACACCCCAAATACATCTGACCATGCATGTCATTCTTTTGCTTTAAAAAATTTGCCACAGCCGAAACCGGTTTGGCTCAGTGGATAGAGCGTCGGCCTGCGGACTCAAGGGTCCCAGGTTCGATTCCGGTCAAGGGCATGCACCTTGGTTGCGGGCACGTCCCCAGTAGGGGGTGTGCAAGAGGCAGCTGATCGATGTTTCTAACTCTCTATCCCTCTCCCTTCCTCTCTGTAAAACATCAATAAAATATATTTAAAAAAAAAATTTGCCACCTGTGTTTGTTGTCCTTGCTTTTTTTTTTTTTTTTTTTTTAAAAGTGTTTTTATTAAAAAAAAAAAAAAGTGTTTTTATTGATTTCAGAGAGGAAGAGAGAGAAACAGTGATGAGAGAATCATGGATGGGCTGCCTCCTGCACGCCCCCTAGTGGGGATGGAGCCACCACCCGGGCATGTGCCCCGACCGGGAATCGAACCGGGACCTCCTCGTTCAGAGGTCGATGCTCAACCCCTGAGCCACACCGGCCGGGCTGTTGTCCTTGCTTTTAAGAGCTTTATCAAAATGGTGTGTCTGTCATGTGTGCCAGTGTTTCAAAACTTGCATTTTTTTTTTTTTAAAAAAAAAAAGTTTTTTTTTGTTTTTTCTTTCCTATCGTTGTGTTTCAAAGATCTTCTGCCACGTGTGGCTGTGTTTCGCTCAGCGTTGCTGCTGAAAAGCACTGCCTTCTGGGAATAGGATACAATGTATGGTGTTTGTACTAAGACTTGTCAGGTGTCAGTTGTGCTGTGCCTCATATTTTCCCTTCTTATAGATTGCATTTGGGGGGGCGGGCGGGGTCGGGGGCGTTGAGCAGAGTGGTTTCACATGCAGCTGCTTTCAGGCCAACAGTGTGTAACAAATGAAGGGCGCATAGGACCGTCCCCGCAGCATTCTCGGGGAGAATGGTGTAGAAACATCACATTTCGATGCATTTGTCAGTGGGGTTGGTGAAGCAAAGGCTCCAGGGAGCACTGTGCGGCTGCCCGATTTCGTTCCCAAGGCTGAAAAACTGAGTTTGACTTCGGCAGGGAGAGTGGAATCATTGGGGGGGGGGGGGGGGGCGAGGAATCGCCTTCTTTGTCCCTGTGATCGAGTTCAAGCTGAAAGACAAGCTCCATTTTGAGTCTTTCCCCCATCAACATGAATCTATCGAATGGGTGTTTTAACTTCCCTGTCTACAATAGCTTAATCTTACTGATTTCCTACTACTTTAGGAAAACACAGACAATAAAAAAAAAAATATATATATATATATATATATATTATGAAAGGGAGAGGTTTTTTGGTTAGACAAACCAACCAACACCCCCTACAATGGAAATAAGTAAGGATTTCTTTTTATTGATGTATCTTCTGTCTTCAGGGACCGCTGAAGGGGTTTTTTTTTTTTTTTTTTTTATTACTAATACTAAAACTATATTGTGTAGCATTTAAAGATTTTTATATTAGCATTCGTCTTTTAAAAGTCAGCTCTAAACTTCTGCCTGGATTTACAAGTACGTGCCTTAAAAAAAAAAAAAGAAAAAAAAAAAGCTAAACACCAAACGTAGCGAGAATATAAGGATATTGATTTTTCCTTTTCACTTAAGTGCCGGATGGCTCCGTCCGCTTCCAGACCAGCCTCGCGCAGGGAGCCCTCGGAAGAAATATTTGAAAATCCGTCGCCTTGAATTTTGATCATTCCCACGTAGTTCCCACTTTCTAAACGACACAGGCTACAATGTAACTTTCTTTTCTTAAAAGATTCTAATAGACTTGCTCCTTGGTGAATGTCCAGCTCATCGAAAACTGGAACATTTTAGTGAAGAGAGAGAGAGAGAGAGAGAGAGAGAGAGAGAAGAAAAAAAAAAAAATGAAGCTGAATTTCCGTCAGGCAGAAACAATCCCATATGCATAGCTCTCTACAGAAACAGGGGAAAAAAAAAAAAAAAAGTTCGACTTTCCTTCTGTCCAACGGACTCACTGAATTGAGCTAAAAATTGATCCAGAGGGTAAATAGTGGGGGGTGGGGGGGGGGGGGGGGGGGAAGGCCAGGGCTCCATGGGGATAGCTTTTGACTTGCGTTTGGGTCTGAATTTAAAAAAGTAAAAAAAAATCACAAAACGATGGGCTAGCGCATGGTGGGCCTCGGAACTCTTTTCGTGTCCCTTTTTCTTTAGAGCAAAGGAGCCTCTGGCCAGACAGACAGCCTGGCTGTGGAGCAGACAGACACCTCCATCTAGAACTCCAGGACTTGGGATTAGCCACCTTCTTTTTATCTATTACTGGCATCCACGAGCCCGAGTCCTGAAACCCCATCACAGGGAAGGCGACGCGGGCTCCTCTCCCTTTTTGTTTTTTTTCCTTTTTTCCTTTTCAGCCTTTCGAACTCCCTTTCTCCGGCCCTTGCTAGGCAGGGCCCCCCTTCAAGGACCTGGTCGGTGGGTCTCCGCCGCCTTGAATCGTTAGGTGGCAGCCCTGGGGCGCTCTGGCTTTTGGGGAACCCTCTCCTTGGGGACGTTCTAGGACCCCCCCCCGCCCAGAGGAGACCTGGGCTGGGTGCGGGAGTCTGGTCCCTTCCACAGCAAAGGAAGCCAGAGGGAGGTGCCCGCAGGGCCTGGGGCAGGTGCGGGAGGGTTTGCGCCGTGACCGATGATGACGCGCCGGTGCAGCGGGTTCCAAGGTCCCCACTCCAACCAGGAGACAGGTCCCCGGCCGAGGCCCCCCCCTCCCCCCGACCTCTGCCTTTGGGGCCCCCTAGGACACACCCCCTAGCCTCGGGGCCACCGCAGCCCGCACCGTGCACGCGCTTCGGCCGCTCCCCGCAGCCGTCCACGTGGTGGAGCGCCGAGCAGCGCGAGGAGCATTCGGGGAGGGCCGTGCGTCCTCGAGGCCCCGCCAGCGCGACCCAAGCGCGCCGGGCCCCTAGTCCGGGCCCCCCCATTTCCTCTCGGGGCGGGGGGAGGCGACACTCCGAGGGCAAGCCTGCCAGGGCGCCCGCTGCGCCCCCTGGCGGCCGGCGCCGGCACGCGCCCTGGGCGCGCGGGGCAGCCTGTCTGAGCCCCCGCCCCCCCCTTCCCCAGCTGCGGGTCGTCTCCCCTCGCATCCCCAGGCCGGGCCCCACGGGCCGCGCCCTTCCCCCGTCAGCTCCCCGCGAGCCCCGCAACTCGGGGCTTCCCAGTCGCGACGCCGCGGCCGCCCCAGCCTTGCGGGAAAGCGCCCGCCTTGGGAGCCTCGGGGGTCTCCTTTCTCCCAGGTGCGCCCCTCCCGCCTCGTTCGGGCTTCCCAGCGGGCTGCGAAAAAAATGCCGCGTGCACGCACTTCTTTATTTATTTTGCAACAGCTGCAAGAAACAATGAGGCTTTTCAAGAACGAGGGAAACGCGCTCTCCAACCGCGCTGTTGTTTTTCAATGAACCTCTCGGGCCCCGCACTCCCCGCCCACCCCACTCCCTCCCCTTCGCCTCTCCCCGCTCGGCCCCCTCTCCCGAGCCCGGACTGGCGCCTGGGACATTGTTTTTGGAGTCTTGCGGGAGGGGAGGGCGCGTGCAGAGTGGCCCCGCGCAGTGCGGGTGGGGGCGAGAGCGGGGAGGGGGCGCGCGCGCGCGCGCGCGAGCGAGCGGGCGTCTGGGGCGCGCGCGCGGGGGGGGCGGGGGGCGGCGCCTCTCCGCCCTGCACCTCGCGCTCCGGCTCCGCTCCGCACGTCCCTGGGATCCAGGGCTCCGGCTCTTGGCGCGCGCCGGGCTGGGCCGGGCCCTGGGCGCGCCGCGGCTGCGGCGGTGGCGGCTCCCGGGGGCGCGCGGGAGCGTGTGCGCGGACCCAGGCGCGAGCGCGCCGGCCCCCAGTGTGTGGCAGCGGCGGCGGCGGCGGCAGCGCGGCGAGGCTGAGGCTCTTGTTTACCAGCATTAACTCCGCTCCGCGGAGGGAAAAAAAAAAAAAGGGGAAAAACCTGAGGACACGCGAGCGCACCGGGCGAGCTCGAGAGAGGCGGGCGAGCCAGGGGGACGCAGCCCGTGCGTCTGCCCCCGGCGCGCCCGTGCGGGTGCCTGCAGCCCCTCGGCCCCGCTCCCCGGGCCCTCCACGCCCCTCCCGCGCCGGGGGAGCTCCACGTCGCGCCGCGCGCCTCGGCTTTGACCTTCAGCTTAGCCGGAGCCCCCACGCGCGGAGCCGGCGGCGGCAGGCGGGGGCCGGCGCGGGGCGGGCAGCGGGAGCGCTGAGCGCGGCGCGGGCGGCCCGCCGCTTTGTGTGCGCCCTGGATTTGGGCAGGAGCTCGCGGCGGCGGCGCTGAGCGAGGCGGCGGCGGCGAGCCCGCAGGACCAGCCGGAGCGGAGCCGCTCATTCATTTCTGACTCCGCATCTCGGCCTCGCCCGCGCCCGGCACTTCGGGCAAAGCTTGCGAACTGCATCGCGCCCTCCCGCCGCCGAGGCTCAGGCAGCGGACAGCCTCCCCCTGGGGTCGGGGTCGGGTTTGTGGAGCCGGAGCCGGGACGGATTTGGGCTTTGCCCCCTCTCGGTGCAGTTTTTTTTTGCACGCCCCCCCCCCCCCCCCCCCACCTCCGCCTCTCTCTGCTTTGAAAATGGAGGCCGACGCCGCCGAGCGCCCGCCCCGGTGCGCCCCGGGTTCCCCAGTGCGCCCAGCCCTCCGCCGCTGAGCGGCCCCGCGCGCCGCCCGCCCCGTCCGCTCCGCCTTGGGAGTCCTGTTTCCTTCGCCCTCGCCTTCGGAACAGGGGGGCGAAGACTGCGCTGGTGACTTTTCCTTGCCCTCCCCATCCCTTTTTTATTTTTGAGAAAGGAGAGTTTTGTCCTCAGCCGCAGGGATGAAGTCCGCCCTCGGAGGGGGGTCCCTGGCCTCGCTGTGGGCGCTCCTGTTTGTCGCCGCCGTGTTCGCCGTCTGGCCGACGAGCGGAGAAAGTGAGTATCCGCCCGCCCGCAGCCGCCGCGGGAACTTTTCCGTGGACGGGCTGCGCCCTGTTTGCGAAATCCGAGGGGTCGTGGCTATCGCCCCCCTCCCCCCTCCCGGCGCGGGAGCGGCGGGGTGGGGCGCAGAGGGGCTCGGCGCGGGGGCCCGGGCTGGTGACTTACACCCCCCCCCGCGCGCGCCCTGGCTCAGCGCGTCCCCCCGCAAGACCGGCCTTGGGGGCTTTCTCTCCCGATGTCCCGAGCGCCCTGCCCCGCGGCCAGCGCGTCTCCGAAGCGCTCAGTGCCCCGCGAGGCGCTGGCACTCGATCGGGGAAGTGTGCGCCCGGCCGGACCCCGCCACCCGCACCTCGTCCCCCTCCGGGCGCGCGGAGAGGATGGGCGGCCGCCCTGGCCCCAGCGCAGCGCACGGACGGCGGGGACTGCGCTCCCGCGGGCGCGCCGAGCCGTGGCAGCGGGGCAGACTCGGTGTCTGGTGGCGGGGAGCCCACTGGCCGGGCGGGGGCGGGGGGAGCGGGGAGCGATGCAAGTTATCCTCAGTGGAGAGTTGCCCGGCGGCGGAGAGGACCCGCACCCCAGCACACCTTCCCAAACATCTCAGCGTGGCCTCCTGTCTCGCGACGCGCCGGGCACCCCTCGGCGCTTTAGCTTCTCGGCCTCTCCCGTCACTTGCGCTCGCTCCGCCGCGGGCGACCCGCCCCCGGCTTCCCAGGGCTGCGCGGTGTGGCTCGGAGGTGCGGGGAGCGGTCCAGCCGAGTTCCGCATCCCGCCGTGCAGCCCCGGGGAAGGTGGGGGGGGGGGCGAGGTGCGAAGGCGGGGGTGCCCTGCGCCAACTCCGCGCTTCTTGGGGAGCGCGTCCCGCCCGAGGCCCGAGGACTCTGGGACCTCCCACTGCGTGGCCGTCCCGTGGCCGCTCGCCGCCTCCTGGCCCGGCTGCAGAGGGGGTGGTTACGCGGCACCCGAGTGCGCGTGTGGCCGGAGCCGACGTGCAATTCCACGCCGGTGCTTGCCACGCGGGGGTGTCGCCGCCGCCGCCACACCGCCGGCGGCGCCGCGCGGGGACCCCTGGATGCCGCGGCTCCGGCCAGAGCGCGAGGCTCGGCGGCGGCGGCGGCGGAGAGAGGAGAGAGGAGCGTGTTTTGTTTTGCGAGCGCGCAGCCCTGGCCTTGGCTTTGAGGCCAGAACAGAGTGGCGCGCCCCCCCCCCCCGCCCGCCCCGCACTTCCTTTGTACAAAGTTAATCAGCAGTATCGCTCCACACGCGCTATCGCTTGCAATCTGATAGCTTTTGTTTGGGTAGCGTCGGGTAGGGGTAGGGAAGAGCGAGGAGCGGGGGAGGGAGGGAGGGAGGGAGGGAGGAGGAAAGAAGTTATGGTCCCCCCCTCCCCACCCCCATGGGCTGCGGAGGGAGGTGAGGAGGGGGTCCTGGAACTCGCAGGGCATGACAAAGGCGGCGGCTGCTCCGTTGTTGAAGGTAAGGTAACTTGGTGGCGAGGGGAACGTTTCCCTGCAGGCGCAGGACGCGGCTGGGAACGGCGAGGGCGCGCCGGGGAGCTCGTGGTTGCCAAGGGTAGGTATGCAGGTGGCGCCACTTAAAAACCCACCCCTGAGCCCCGATGAGCGAAGGGGGAGAATCCGGAGGCATCGGGCGCTGCCTGGCCCCGTCCAGGGCGCAGTTTCAATTCGGAAAGGCTTGTCTGTGCGTCTAAACGCACCCTCCTGCCAGGCCCGGTAAGCCGCGCGTCCCCGGCGCACGGAGAGCAGGGGTTTTTGAATCGAATTCGCGTGTCGGCTGCGTGGAGTTCTGACGCGCCTGGAGGCCCGCCAGACCTGGCCCGGATCGGAGGCCCCCCCCCCCCCCCCCCCGCCCCTGCTCTTTTGTTTTCTCAACTTTCAGCTCATTGGGTGGGGCGAGAGGCTTGGGGTTCCCCGTCGCAGGCTCACCGACCCGCATTTTGGGGTGTGGGGGGGCGGGGAGGGGGGGTTTCTTAGCCTTGAAAAGCGACGTCAAGTTCGGAAAAGGCCGGAGACCCGAGTGCAAGGAGCGCTGGTTCCTGCCCTTGACCCCGGGCTGCGGCTCTGGTTTTGTGATTTCACGTGCGTAACTTCTGAAATTCACAAAAGGAGGGATGGCCTGGCCTCGCCCCAGGAGGCCTGGAGGCAGGCGTGTGCCCTGTTGGCTGGGAGCGTCTTCAGGAAAAGACATTCTTTCTGACAGGCGGGTTTTTGTTTTTGTCTTTTCTTTCTGTCTTTTTTTTTTTTTTTATTTTCCCCCTTGAGAAACCAGGCGGGAGGGGGAGGGGGCGTCATGGGTGTTTCCAATCCCGCAGAGCCAAAGCCTGGCTCCAGGAGGCCTTGAAATGGTGGGCACCTGAGGCCGCCAGGCACCGGAAATGCCCGCTTTTGTGGACCGTCTAACCCAGCACCTGCCCCTCCCTGCAGGTCTGGGGTTTTCAGGGTACCTACCCAGGATACCCCAGAGCGGGCATCCATTCCGGTTTTTTTGGGGGTTTTTTTTGTTGTTGTTTTTTCAGCCCAGAAGGTGCTAGAACACAATGCTGATACAATACCCATGGTCCAGGGCAGTCATAAAGAGTGGGGTGCTGGTGGTCCCCCCTTGTGTTGGCCTACTCTGGGTTAGTGGTTCCTCTTGCTGCCAGCCATAGGATGAGCTTAAAAAAAAAAAAACAAAAAAAAAAAACACCCCTCGAATTTAGACAACTGAGACGTGTTGGAAGCAGAGAAGTGGCCCAGGCGAGGCGGTTTCCCATCCATCGAGGATGGACAGAGCGTCTCCATGAGGTTGGGGCGCTTAGGCGTGGTGGCCAGCGAATCGGATGGTTCTGGAAAAAAAAAAAAAAAATGAAGTGCACTGTTAAACATGTCGTGGCCATCTCCATAAAAAGGGTTCAGTCCTTTTCCTGCCCCAGACACAGGCATGGCCTCCAGTCAGGTATGGGATGGGTGTGCGTGAAGGAGTTGGTGTTTTATCGCCAGCAGAAGGAGTTGGGGGCGAGCCCACTAGCACAGGCTGGTGTGCGGACGCCTCAGAGAGAGGTAGCCCAGGACACGGTCCTTTTGCTAGGTTGGATGTGCCGGGAGGATGGGAAAAGTCCGACCTTGGGAAATAGGGGCAGGTTGGCCCCGAGAACCTTAAAAACACGCAAAGCGAAAGAAGTCAGGTTCGAAGGATCATGTATCGTGTGGTCTGATTCCACGTATGCAGAGCTCAGGGGGAGCCAACCCATAGAGAGAGAGGAGACCAGGAGAGTGTGTGTGTGTGTGTGTGTGTGTGTGTGTGAGAGAGAGAGAGAGAGAGAGAGAGAGAGAAAAGGGGAGGCGGGGGTTACTGGGGAAGGGTACCCAGTTTCTTTTGGGGGGGCGATGAAAATGTGCTGTCGTACAACCCTCTGAATATATGGAACATGAGTGACTTTTATGGTATGTGACTTCTATTTCAACAAACCGGTTCTTTCTTTCTTTTCAAAGAAATACGCGAAGGCGGGCAAGAACGCACTGTTACCTAGGGGTTAGATTGAAATTCTTAAGTACATTCGGCCCACAGGTTGGTGCCTGGCTGTCCCTGTTTGATGGAAGGAGTTTTGCCATAATTACAGTCACACCCCCAACTGATCATTGAAGCTTGACGCTTGAGGGTGATAGTCCAGTAATCGGATGGCCTTTTTTTTGGAAAAAAAAAAAAAAATCGCATGCATTTCCCACCCTGTGGCCATTTCGTGAAAAGAATCCGGGAGACATGGACAGCCAGGGGAACACAGAGTTCAAATTCAAGATGGAGGGGCTGGATGGAAACACACACACACACACACACACACACACACACACACACACACGCTAGTCAGGTTTGTAGCAGGAAAATTCTTCACTGAACCCGAAACACTGTTGGTCTTTCCAAGACGAGAGTTTAGGAGCTGAGTCCGGATGGCCTTTTTTTTTTTTTTTTTTTTTTAAATATTTCCAGCTCTTTCCATATGTTTTCCAACACAGAACTAATGGCGTGTTGTCAGAGGGGTCAGGAATTTTCACTTTCTTTTCTGATATTCCACAGGAACCACCCCTGATAGTATAAAGACTGAATGAAGATGAGCTGTTCATTTGAATGTAGTGGGGGGTTTTTTTTGTGTGTTGTTTTTTTTTTTTTATCCCTTTATTGCTTATTTTATTTCTTGCACAGCGTTAGCATCTGAGCTGGGAAAAGCATCTTTGTAACCTGCAGTAGCTATGCAGGCATACCGTCCTCAAAAAAAAAAGTTTCTTAAGGAGCAAAAGATTTTTACAGGCCAACCAAGGCATTTGTGTGTGTGTGTGTGTGTGTTGTTGCCACACTGTTCTGCCCTTTCCAAATTTACCTTGGCCCTTTAATAGGAAGGGATGCAGCGAAGGATTGTTGTTTACGTTTGTTTTGAGTCTTTGTTTTGGCTGAGTTCACCCAGGAAGAATGTGTTTCCTCTCTCTCTCATTACTGTTGCAAGAGCCGGGGCAGTAAATGCAAATGAAATGGATCATTTTCACTTGTTGCCTTGTGAGTGGTGGTGGGGGTGAGGGGGTGGGGGATCCCTGAGGGAGGGCCGCTTCCTTTTCAACCCGGGTTTCCATTGGTTTTGTAAGAACGTGCCGTTGCGGGTGAGGAGCAGCGCGAAGCCACAGGGACGGGCACAGCCAGCGCTGAGTGGGCACCTGCTGTATGCAATGTGGCCGGGCCCTGCCTGAGCTCGCTGAAGCAAGAGAGGACTCTGCTTGTGTGTCCTCGGGGGCATCTGAGCTACTCGGGCCTGAAACAGAGTTGCCTGCAAACGGTTACACGATACCTTGTTTTCAAGGAGACTGCAAACAGCATTTTTTTTTTTTTTTTTTATTTTTTTATATATTTTATTGATTTTTTTTTACAGAGAGGAAGGGAGAGGGATAGAAAGCCAGAAACATCGGTGAGAGAGAAACATCAACCAGCTGCCTCCTGCACATCCCCCGCAACCACGGTACATGCCCTTGACCGGAATCGAACTTGGGACCCTTCAGTCCGCAGGCCGACGCTCTATCCACTGAGCCAAACCGGTTTTGGCCAGCATTTTTTTTTTTAAAAATAGGCCCTTAAAGAACCTTGCTGTAGACTTAAGATAATGAAGCTAAACCTGTTGATCTTCTGAAGGCCTGTGCTGGAGGTACCCTCCGCCTCGGGGTGCCATGTCACGCTGCGGGCCATGCCCTAAGGGGGACGTTTGCCCGTTGTGGTCGGCCACCCTGCCTTCTTTATAACGTGGGTGGTTTTGACAGTTTTGATTTACAATGCCCAGCGCTGGCGCTCCCTTTTGCCAAAACGCCAGGAGTCACAGGTGTGTGCACGCGTGTCACGCGGCATGTTCCAAGTTGCAGGGGCCGTGGGACTTCTGGCAAGACGCCTCTGCATTCGCCCTGGCCAGCTGTGGCTCAGTGGTTAGAGCGCCGCCCCCCCACCCACCAAAGGTTTGCGGGTTCCAGTCCCTGTCAGGGGCATGCCAGGGTTGCAGGTTCGATCCCAACCCCGGTCCAGGCTCCTGCGGGAGGCAACCCATTGATGGGTCTCTCTGATATCGATGTTTCTCTTTCCCCTCCTCCCCCTCCCTCCCTCCCTCCCTCCCTCTCTCTCATCTTCTCTCTCTAAAAAAAAAAATCAATGGGAAAATATCCTCAGGTGAGGATTAACAACAACAACAGCAGCAGCCACCAAACCTTTTCCGCTTTTTTACGCATCGCTTAATTAGCCTTCTGGAAATCGGGACACTTTTCTCATTTGGAGACTTTGTCTAATTTCCACTAATTTGCTGCCTTTAAAGGCGTGCGAGGGTAAAAATGAAATTGAGGCGGCAATTAACGCTGCAAGCATATTTCTTAATCATAAAAACGCACCAGCCACGTTCCTCCGGCTTGTGATTTCCTTCGATTTGGTTTCAAAACTCAATTAAAAAAAAAAAAAATCAGCCCAAGTTCACGGAGGAGGTATTCGTGCCTGCGGGCCAGCTCGCTCTGAGCTGCTCTCCTCAGCCAGCTCCTGGCAGGTGCTCCCTGAGGCCAGGGGATGCGCGGCTCTCAATTTCCTAAATGCGCGGTCATTGCACGTGTGCTCCGGGGGGGGGGGGGGCGGGTGTCTTGATTTCTCTGAGATGCTCCTCAGCGAGATGCAGGCAGCAACGTGAATAACGAGTCCAGGGCCCTGACCCTGCCTTCAAAATGGTGTTTGGCAACGAGAGGGAGTTTTCTAGTTATTGGTAAAAATAGGGTTTGAATGAAACTAAGAAGGGGGAGCCCAGGCAGCGTGGCTCAGTGGTTTGAGCGTCGACCCATGAACCAGGAGGTCATGGTTCCATTCCCAGTCAGGGCACATGCCCAGGTTGTGGGCTTGATCCCCAGTGTGGGGCGTGCAGGAGGCAGCCGATCCATGATTCTCTCTCATCATTGATGTTTCTCTCTCTCTCCCCCTTCCTCGCTGACCTCAATAAAAATATATTTAAAGCAAAAACACCAAACTGATGCGTTCTGAGGAAGGGACACATGTTTGGTACAAAAAGGGGAATAAACAAGTGAGGCTGTTAGCGCCATAGATGCCCAGTCCCTCCACACCACGGAGTTGCTTTTGTTAAATCACTTTCGTCTTCTCTGACCCAAAATATTAACAATAGCTTTGATTTCAAACTTTCTAAGGCCACATTTTTTTCCTGTTTTTAAACCATCAGTTTTACTCCGATTATAGAGAGAGCCAGATACCAGTTTTGAAGAATTTCCTACTCCCCTTGCCCCCCCCCCCCACACACACACACATACACATATTCCCATTACACTTAGGGCTTAGGAAATCAATCAATTTCACAATCTCAAGGGAATATTGATATTTCTAGACTTGAGCTGGGAACTATTTTTTTTTTCTCCTTTATTGGAATGATTTCTCCTCCTCCTCTTCCTCCTCCCCCCCTCCTCCTCCCCCCCTTTTTTTTTTTTTTTTTTTGTTGTTGTTGTTACTCTCACCTGAGGGTATTTTCCCCACTGATGTCTTAGAGAGAGTGGAAGGGAGAGGGAAAATCAGAGAGAGAAACATCGATGTGAGAGAAACACATCGATTGGTTGCCTCCTGCACACGTCCCAACCAGGGCCCGGACCAAGGAGGAGTGTGCAACCGAGATACCTCCCCTTGACCGGAATCGAACCCGGGACCCTTTAGTCCGCAGGCCGACGCTCTGTCCACTGAGCCAACCTGGCTAGGGCTGGACTGAGTTCTTACGTTAAAAAAAAAATTGGTTCTCATACCATAAAATGCCTTGCACATTTTTTTTTTAACCTTACATAAGTTTTGAAGGCTCTGAGTCAAACCATAGAAATTATTTGCTGTGCTTACATAAAGCGCCAGAGAACTACATGCCAGAGGCTTCCATTTTCTCCTCCTTCCTCCTCCTGCCCCGGACTGGGGGGGTGTCTTAGACGTGTGGGCTGCTATTCAGATTGTACCGGAACACAGCGGAAAGTCACTTCTTCTACGATGCCTATGGTTGCGGTCACTTTTTACAGTTATGTGGCCCTTATTTTTTAAAAATTTTTATTGATTTCAGAGAGAGGAAGGGAGAGGGAGAGAGAGATCGAAACATCCATGATGAGAGAGAATCCCTGATCGGCTGCCTCCTGCACGCCCCCTACTGGGGGTCGAGCCCACAACCCGGGGCATGTGCCCTGACTGGGAATCGAACCAGTGACCTCCTGGTTCATAGGTTGACGCTCAACCACTGGGCCACACCAGCCGGGCGTTACTGCTCTTAGGGGTGTGATGTGCTCTTTGCAGAGTGCCAGGAAGACAGGACACACTTGATACTTGACTGCACCTGGCCGTGTCAGTGTGTGATAGGCTTGGCATAGTAGGTGGTCAGTCGAATACAACTTCATTTTCTTAAGGTTCTTGAACGGGATTGCGTTTCGCTTGTGGAACACAGCTGTGTGACTTTACTCCCCCTTTTCCCTCCCCCCCCCAGTGAACAGTGACCATCCCCAGGAGTTCGCCTTCCATTTGGGAGATCGGTTTTGCATGTTCTTCCCCCTCAATGCTTTCATTTGTCCGTTTCTGCCCGCGTCTGAGATTACATGTCCGGTGGACACACTTTGCCCACCTCACCAATGCGGACCCGCCACCTAGCGGCCAGCAGGGAAATGCAGCCCCTTGGGTGACAGTTAACCGGTCCCCAAGGAGGAAGATAGCTGGCCCACCCCCTCCCATCCTACCCCCCCCCACCCCCCTACCCCATAGATTTTGCTTCCTGGCTCCGCTCCTGGGAACCAGCTGCAGGAAGATGTGCAGGCTGGCGGCAGGCTTCGGTAGCAACTCCCGGGAGGTGGCCCGGGATTAAGATTATCGGACCGTGTTGAGCACGAGGGACTTAAGTTCTCGCTAAGCGATGTAAACAGTTTGGGGAGAGTTAACGCCATGCAGGGTGCTTTTTACAGCGTGGGATTTAAGATGTCATTACGGGACTTGAATCCATGAGAAGTCCTGAGATGAGAGATTAAAAAAAAAAAAACACACACACACACCAAACCCCCCCCCCCCCCCCACACACACACGCACACACACACCCTCCTGATGCATGCTGAGAAAAAGAAACCGAGATGTTTACTTGCCATCGCTCCGTTTAAACACGCGGTTCCACGTTAATTACCATTCTCACAGGAGTCCCCTTGGGCGAGCGGCGGCGGTCATTAGGATGCTCACCGGTGAGAAATCCGAATAGAGACCCCCAGCCCTTCCTGGCGGGGCTCGCCTCGGCTGCCTCGTGTGGGAGGGTTTTGTGTCTGTGTGTGTGTTTTTTGTATTCGGTTTCATACCTCCTCGGTATTTTCAGAATCCACTTGCTCACTTCTTTTCGCCGAGGCTGCACGTCATGCTCCGGTGGTTCTTCAGGTTCACATTTAGAAAGTTTTATTCATTTTATATGTTTTTTTTTTTTTTTATTGATTCCAGAAGGGAAGGGAGAGTGAGAGAGAGGAACATCCATGATGAGAGAGACTCATGGATCAGCTGCCTCCTGCGCACTCCACACCGGGGATCCAGCCCCCCACCCCCCAGGTTCTATTCAGGTCAAGGCCTTTGTCCCCCTCATTGAAGGTAAAGCCTGCCCCCCCTGCCCGCCCCCCCCCCCCCCAGGAAGTTCTCTTGTCTGGGACGGTGTGAAGAGGAGTCCTGAACATGGTTAACACCTCCGAAATGATCATTCAAAGCAGTGTGCTCCCGGGGAGACCGGGGAGCTGGGATATTTCTTACCGAAAATGTAAACACAATCATTTGAACTTGGCATGTTCCCTGGGAGCTTAGCTTGTAAAAGAGAATCTTGTAAAAAAAAAAAAAACAACAAAACAAAACGCCGTGTGCATGTGGAACGGGGTGGATGGGAACTCACCGGGACAGGCCTGGACAGCGCCTGCCTTTCATCCGCCAGGGTCAGGGGGGTTCGCGTGTGCGCGGCGCTGCCTTTGAAGGCTCGTCCTCAGACACCTCCCTGCCTCCCTGTCTCGGGGCCAGTGAGGCATGGGGAAAGGGAGCTTGCAGGCCTCAGTGTTCCCATCTGTAGGTTGGGATAATACCGCTGTATCAGGGCCGCTGTTGGGACTGGCAACAATGTAACCAGGATCTGCAACAATGTGTCTAGGGTCGGCAACAATGTGTCTCGGGTCGGCAACAATGTGTCTGGGGTCGGCAACAGTGTGTGGGGTCGGCAACAGTGTGTCTGGGGTCTGCAACAGTGTGTCTGGGGTCGGCAACAATGCACCTGAGGCAGAACTGACAGGTAGGAAGCATCCAAGGAACGGGTGCTTTTACCTATGTCCTCTCCACATGCCCCGTTGTCCCTGCTGGCCTCTCTTTCTCTGGGGGCCCAGGCCTCCCCCCAGCTCTGAGCATTGTCATCTGCAAGGATACACCTTCCGGAAGTACAGGGAAGATTTGAACTCAGGAAGCCTGAGCTCACGTCGGCTGCCCTGGACCCTCACAGGAGGGTCCATCATGTCCCCACCTGAGGACACGGGGGCGGGGGGGAGGTGAGCGATGGGGAGGATACAGGTCCTGCTTTTGGTTCCAAGGAGAACATGTGAAAACCAGGCAAGATTTTTTTTTTTAATTTTTTATTGATTTCAGGGAGGGAGGGAGGGAGAGAGAGAGAAACATCAATGATGAGAGACAATCACTGATTGGCTGCCTCCTGCACGCCCCCGACTGGGGATCGAGCCCACAACTGGGGCATGCGCCCTGACCGGAAATCGAACCCAGGATCCTTCAATGTTCAGGCCAACACTCTGTCCACTGAGCCACACCAGCTAGGGCCAGGCAAGGTTGTTTTCCTCTCTCCTCAAGGAGCTGGCTGGCCTGTTGGGAGAAGTTAAGTGAGTGGTGAGCGGTCCCAGGAAACACGGGTTCAGTGTTGAGTTATGGGAACCTAAGGGTTTGGGGAAAGGCGGGGGCCGGAAGCTCTGGCGTCCTCCAGCTGCTGGAGGGAGGACGTCTGACCTTAGGGCACCTGGGATGCTGGGCCCGAGGGGACAGCACCTGGGAGCCGGGGCCCGAGCACTGGAGCGCCCCGATGGAGGTAAGCGGGAGGCCGACGTGGTGTCTTGAGGGGGTGAGTGTTGAGAGGAGCAGAGATAGAAACACCAGTGGGAATCGGGCCACGCTGGACCTTAGAAAGGCTCCACGCAGGAGCGCTCACCCTTTTTTATCTTTTAAAAATATATTTTATTGATTTTTTACAGAGAGGGAGGGAGAGGGAGAGAGAGCCAGAAACATCAATGAGAGAGAAACATCCATCAGCTGCCTCCTGCACACCCCCCACTGGGGATGTGCCCGCAACCAAGGTACATGCCCTTGACCGGAATCGAACCTGGGACCCTTGAGTCTGCAGGCCGATGCTCTATCCACGGAGCCAAACCGGTTAGGGCTTTATTTTTTTATCTCTTTAAACTTTTTTTTTTTTTTTTTTATTGATTTCAGAAAGGAAGGGAGAGAGAGAGAGAGAAACATCCATGATGAGAGAGAATCATGGACCGGCTGCCTCGTGCACACTTGAAAATGGTTACAGTGGGGCCCTGGCCGGTGTGGCTCCGTTGGTCGAGCGTCGTCCCACGCACCAAAAGGCTGCCGGTTCGATTCCCAGTCAGGGCACCTGCTTCAATTGTGGGCTCCATCCCTGGTAGGGGGCGTGCAGGAGGCAGCCTGTCATCAATCATGTTTCTCATTCTCCCTCTTTTAAAAAAAAAAAAAAAAAAAATAGTTAAGCCAGCCTTTGTGGCTTAGTGGCTGAGTGTCAACCTATGAACCAGGAGGTCACGGTTTGATTCCCGGTCAGGGCACAGGTCCGGGTTGTGGGCTCGGTCCCCAGTGTGGGGCGCGCAGGAAGCAGCCGATCCATGATTCTCTCTCACCATGGATGTTTCTCTCTCTCTCTCTCTCTCTCCCTCTCCCTTCCTCTCTCAAGTCAATTTAAAAAATATATTTAAAAGAATGGTTACAATGGGAAATCTTAACCTGTGTTTATTGCATCGCAATGAAAAAACGAAACATTTCTTGATTCCTTCCGTGGTGAGTGTATACCATGTGAGGTGGGGAGGGCGACGGGTTTTAGGCGAACCCCTGCCTGAGGGGCCACGACCCTGCAGGTCGAAGGTGTCCTGGGAGCCCGGAGGCGGCCGCGTGAGGTCAGGGCGGCCACACCAGGAAGCTAGCGGCGCTGAGTCACCAGGCACGGGTTTGTTTTCCGTAGCGATGCCTGGCCGGTCACGTTCCCCTGTCAGGGAAAGCGAGGCAGGATCCGGGCCCTGCGTGCCACCTCGGCCCAAACGAAATTGATTGCCAATCAGCCCTGGGACGTGCCATTGCGTTTTCATTGTCTTATTTTTCTCCAGAAGAGGGATTTGTTTGGCTGTTGGCTTCCCTCGCTGATGAGACAAAGTCTTTCGTTTTGACAGCTCCATTTAAAAAAAAAATGTTTTTATGGATATCAGAGAGGAAGGGTGAGGGAGAGAGAGAGAGAGGGAGAGAGGGAGAGAGAGAAACATCCGTGATGATGAGAGAATCATGGATCGGCTGCCTCCTGCACGCCCCCTACTGGGGATGGAGCCTGCAACCTGGGCATGTGCCCTTGTTGGGAATCGAACCCAGGACCCTTTAGTCTGCAGGCCGACGCTCTATCCACTGAGCCACACCAGCTAGGGCGGACTCCCCGGTCCCAGAGGGAGCCTTGGAGGAGAGGGATTGGCCCCGGAGGCAAGAGTGGTTTCAGGCAGGAGAGGAAACTGAGGCTGAGAGAATCCAGGAAGCGTGCTACCTGTGTGTCTGCTTGCCTGGTTGTCTGTCTGTCTGTCACAGGCCAGGTCTGCCCATCCGCCCTTCCCGTCGCCACTCTCTGGGGCTAGTTCTTTGCGCTGAGGTTTCCGCCAGGAGTCAGGGCTCAGGCCTGGACCTGCTGGATTCCAACGGGGTTGGGAGGTAGCTGAGCCTGTCTGGCCAAGCGAGGCTCTCTCCCCGCCCCCTGGGGGGAGCAGCCTTTGTGGGTCGGGGCCCGAGGGAGGAAGCTGGCTGCCAACAGCTCCCCCGGGTCCCCGGACCATGCTTGTCTCTCCCTGGGCAGGAAGCATGGCCGCGGGACAAGAGGGAGGTGGGCCCGTGCCCCAGGCGGCGATGCCCTCTCGCAGAGCTGGAGAAACAGACAGCAGACGCTTACCGCTCCCAGGTCTGAGGCTGGAGGGCCAAGGTCAAGCAAGGTCAAGGTGCTCGGCATCAGGTTAGCAGATGGCCATCATCTGCGAGGAAGATCTGGTCTCTTTTTTTGTTTTAAACATCTGACTTTTTATTGATTTTATTGATTTATTTTTTTTAATGGATTTTAGAGAGAGGAACGGAGCTAGAGAGAAACATGGAGGTGAGAGAGGAACAGTCATTGATCAGTTGCCTCCTGCATGTGCTCCGACCAGGGATCGAACCCACAACCCGGGCCTGTGCCCTGACCGGGAATCGAACCGTGACCTCCTGGTTCCTAGGTTAATGCTCAACCACTGAGCCACACTGGCCGGGCCAGCCGGAAGCCTAGTTTCTCGGTGAGCGCACACCTATTGGATGGATGGATGGATGGAATTCAGTTTTGCGAGCCTGACGCCACCATTCGGTGGGGCGCGGGGGGGGGGGGGGGGGGGGGTTGTGACTGCTGGGATCGACCTGCCTGTGCAGCTCCTCCCAGAATGCTTAGCGGGACGGTCTCAGCAAACCCAGCAGGCTGGGAAGCCCAGTGGTTATTGCATGGCAGCATTAAGTGTGTCCCAGTCCTAGTTGCTCTTTTAAATCTGACCCTGCTATTAACGTTGCCTGGTCTCTGTTCCCGGCTGCGTTGTAAGCCGGGCAGGATTGGCCGGTGAGTCCCTCCCCTGACGGTAAGAGCGGTATTGATCAAGACTTCCCGTTAATCCCGTGAGCAGTTGAGACACGGATGAGCCCGTCTTAGGGTTCCTGCGACCCGGTGCGGCCCTGAAACCCGCACAGGGCGTTGATGGCACCTGAGCGCGGGGCACGTTGTCATGACGGGGGTGCCTGCCGCCCGGGGGGGGGCGTGCTCCCTGTACTCCGCGTGTGCATGTTGGAAGTCACGTCCTTTTATGGAAGGCCAGTCCGCCACCTTCTTCTGGTCTCGGGCAGACTGTCGCCCTGCAGGTCCCTGGCAGGCCGCTGTGCGTTCTTCCCCGCTGAGGGGTGGGGGAATGAGGGCTAGGTATCTGGGCAGCGAGTCGGGCACAACACGCCAGCAAGGACCCCAGAAACCTCCTCTTACTATTTTTTTTTTGTTAGCCCTCACCTGGGGGTATTTTTCCTTTCTTAAAAAAAATGTATTTTTATTGATTTCAGAGAGGAAGGGGGAGGGGGAGAGAGAGAGAAACATCAATGATGAGAGAGAATCATGGATCGGCTGCTTCCTGCACGCCCCCCGACTGGGGATCGAGGCCACACCCAGGGCATGTGTCCTGACCAGGAACTGAACAGTGACCTCCTGGTTCCTAGGTCGATGCTCAGCCACTGAGCCACACCAGCCGGGCAGAAGCTATTTTTTCCATTGATTTTTGGAGACAGTGGGAGGCAGAGAGAGAGAGAGACAGAAACTTCGATGAGAGAGAGACACATCGATTGGTTGCCCCCTGCCTGTGTCCCAACAGGTGCCTTGAAATGTGAGATGTTGAGGGTCCCACGCCCATGGGGGGGTTCATCCTTGGGAAGGGCAGAGGAGGCTAAGCTGGGGGGTGAGGGGGGGCAGGCTCTGGGGATGTCGTGAGCAATCTCAGCACCTTCTCAGATGCATCTTAAAGCAAAACCCATTTGCCGAGCCTTCCGTTACGGGGGCCGGGTAGGCCTGGGGGTTGGGGGTCACGGCGCGAGGGGCTTACCTACCGGTTCCTGTTCCCTGGTCTTCCCGTCTCTCATGCCTCAGCTCCCGTGAGATTCAGAAAATAACGCAACATGCCTGAGATTTCTGAAATTCCTGGCCTGGGAGGCCTGACTCCGTGGAGGAGGCGGCCATTTCGGCCTCAGCCATTTCCCCAGCGCCCAAGATTTGTAATGCCTGAAGCGTACATCTCTCTCTCTCCCTCCCCCCCTTCCTCCCTCCTTCTCTCTCTCTCTCTCCTTGAAAAGCAGCCATTGAAAGAAAAAAGAAATAGCAAAATCCCCATCTCGGGAGTCTCACTTCCTGTGGTCCTGGTTGAGCTCTGAAAAAATAGCTTTTTGCAAGTCAAGGCTCTTGCTTGGCCTCTTTCAAAGGCATTCTTCCCACCTCTTTGTTGGGGCCAGGCTGGGTGAAGGCGACAAGTTAGAAGAGCGTGCTTTTCACCAGCCCGGACGTGCGCAGGCCTACATTTTAAGTTCCTCCCTGGCTCAGTGGTGCGTGTGGGAATACCGTCCAAGCCACTGTGAGGTAGCTGGACACTTCCCACAGTGCCGATGGCTTCCCTCCTCGCATCAAGGTTGATTTTTAACCTTTTGCACTCGGATGTCGAGTGTGACTTGACATGGTTAGCATTAGAATAAAGGAATCGAGAAAAAAGCAAGCGAGTGCAAAGGGTTGAAAGATTCGCTCAGGTACAAATGGTACTTTGTGAGTGTCAGAAAAGTGGGAACGGCCCGGCCGGCGTGGCTCAGTGGTTGAGCATTGACCTAGGAACCAGGAGGTCAGGGTTTCATTCCCAGTCAGGACACATGCCCGAGGTGAGGGCTCCATCCCCAGTGTGGGGCGTGCAGGAGGCAGCCGGCCATGATTATCTCTCCTCATTGATGTTTCTATCTCTCTCCCCCTTCCTCTCTGAAATCAGTTAAAAAATAACACACGTATATATGTACATGTATCTACACTAATGAAAGAGATGCAAATTGACCGTGCCTTCACGACGCCCAGCAGCCAATCAGGAGTGAGTATGCAAATTAACCCAACAAGAATGGCAGGTTAATTTGCATATGCAGGTGCCAAGTGGCCGGGGGTGTTCCACACCGCCCCAGCTGCTCTAGGCCTCTGGGCAGCGTGGAAAGGTGGAAAGGTGGCTCCAGGCTGGAGTGAAAAGGTGGCTCCTGCCGGAGCAAAGGCAGTGCCGGCAGCCAGGGGAAGGAAGGCCCATTCTTGCACAGATCTTCATGCATTGGGCCTCTAGTTGTGTGTGTGTGTGTGTGTGTGTGTGTGTGTGTGTGTATATCAAAGAAAGTCCCTTTTCAAGGGTACGTGCCCCCCGTGATCCCGCAAGTGACCTGCTTCTTTATTTTGGGGGTTTGAATGGTAAAGAGTTCTGTGTAGCAGGTCAAGTCTCTCACAACCTGGGCTTACCCAGTTCTGTCGACTCTCCTCCACGGTCCCCTATGGGGGTGCCTCTTCCCGCTGGGAGGTGGATCCTGGCGTGTCCCAGGCCTTTGCAGGGGGACGTGTACCCGCATGGGCACTGCCTCGCTGGGTCCCCACTTGCTCACTGCCTCCCGTGGGTCAGGGACGAGGTCACCCGAGCTCAGCTCCATTGAATGGGCCTCCGTTCTGTTGGTCGGGGCAGTCACCATCTGTTGGGGTTTTTGAAGATGGGGGGCATGTCATGCCCTGCAACCAAGGGGGTGCCCTCTCCTCTGGGTGCATCTGACGAGCCGACTCCCCACGCATGTCTCATTAGTCACGGTCGGACGACGAGGTTTATTGTTTAAAGTTTCTCGGTGCTTTTTGTGTTTTTTTTTTAAAGTAGTGGAAAGGAAGCCTCTATATAGAAACCAAATGGGTTCGGAGACCAGGAGGCACGGGAGGCGTGGCTATTTGGGACCCTGGATGTGATTCCCCATCCCTCTTCCTCTTACCGTCTGGTCTCGGGGACACAGAGGCAGCTGTTAACAGAACGACTTGTTCAAAATACCCAGAGGGCCCAGCCGGTGTGGCTCAGGGGTTGAGCGTTGACCTAGGAACCAGGAGGTTATGGCACATGACCGGTTATGACTCCCAGTCAGGGCACATGCCCGGGGTTGCAGGCTCCATCCCCAATAGGAGGCATGCAGGAGGCAGCCGATCCATGGATCTCTGGCATCATGGATGTTTCTCTCTCTCTCTCTATCCCTCTCCCTTCCTCTCTGGAATCAATAAAATCTATTTTAAAAAATATAGATAGGGCCTGGCTGGTGTGGCTCAGTGGATGAGCATTGACCTATGAGCAAGGAGGCCAAGGTTTGATTCCAGGTCAGGGCACATGCCTGGGTTGCGAGTTGGATCCCCAGTAGGGGGCATGCAGGAGGCAGCCGGTCCATGATTCTCTCTCATCATCGATGTTTTCTCTCTCTCTCCATCCCTCTCCCTTTTGCTCTGAAATCAATCAATAAATAAAAAATACCAAGAGGCAATGGAATGTGCCTGTTGTGCCCAGGATCATCCAGGAAGCCGCCAAGGCCACTCTGAGCGGCATCTCGACCCACCTGGCCCCCCGCGCCGGGCCACACACCTGGCTCGCTCTCGGATGGCCATGCCCGTCCCTCGAGCCAGTTAGTTAACTCACCTGGGATGTGTGCACCGCCTCAGAAAGCCACCGCACGAGGGAAAAGTTCCCGTTTGGAAAAAACGGTCAGGAAATGAGGTCCTGCCGAGACAGCCTCCGCCCCCAAAACAAAGGCACCGACGACACTCAGCCACGCTTGTCGACAACTTGTAATGTTGATCGATTTCCCAGGCAACGCCCGCCGCCTCCCCGATAGATCTCACAGAGGCGCGTCACAGCCGGAGAGGTGTTTTCCTGTCTCCTTGTTTATCCCAAGGTGCCCCCTACGCTGCTCGTGTCTCGCTATAGGTCATGTTTTTGTTTTGTTTTCTTTTCTTTTTTAATTTCTCACCCAAGGAGTAAGGATATTTTTTTCTACTGACTTTTTAGATAAAGTGGGAGGGAAGGAGAGGGAGAGAAAGAAGGAGAGGACAAGAGAGAGAGGTAAACATTGTTCTCTCCACTGAACCAAACCATCTAGGGCACTGTATGTATTTTTTTAAAAAATATACTTGTATTGATGTCAGAGAGGAAGGGAAAGGGAGAGAGAGAGAGAGAGAGAGAGAGAGAGAGAGAGAGAGAGAGAGAGAAACATCAATGATGAGAGAGAATCATGGATTGGCTGCCTCCTGCACGCCCCCTCCTGGGGATCGAGCCCACAACCCGGGCATGTGCCCTGACCAGGAATCGAACCCGGGACCCTCCAGTCCGCAGGCCCACGCTCTATCCTCTGAGCCAAACCGGCTGGGGCCACTGGTTTTGTTTTTTTGGTTTATTTTAGTGAAGTGGCCTAGCTTTGTCGGATTGTCCGAGAGACCCAGGACCTAAGGAAGAAGCCAGGCTTAACCACTGAGCCACCCGTGAGCTCCCCTTCACGCCTATCTCGGCAGCCCTCCCCCACCCCCCCGAAAGCCTCCTCCCTCCCTCTGCGCTGTGCGTGGTGACTGCGGCCGGCCCAGATGTCACCACTGAGTCGCATCAGAAGCTCAGCCGGTGTTGGCGGAATTAAATCGCCCTGGGGAAAAATCAATGGTAGTGAAATTAAGTCACTTGCTCTTAAAAGCAGAACAGAATAGCCGTTTTTCATATTTACGGGGCTGTTTCCTCTCTCTAGATCGCGAACCGTTCTTTCTTCTGTCTAGTGTGTGTGTGTGTGTGTGTGTGTGTGTGTGTTTAATCCTCCCCCGAGGATATTTTCCCATTGATTTTTAGAGAGAGGGAGAGAGAGAGAGAAACATCGATGTGAGAGAAACACATTGGTTGGTTGCCTCCTGCACGTACCCCAACCAGGACCAGTGAGGAGCCTGCAACCGAGGCACGTGCCTTTGACTGGAGTCAAACCCAGGACCCTTTGATCTTGCAGGACGATGCTCTATGCACTGAACTACACTGGCCAGGACTCTGTGTGTGTGTGTGTGTGTGTGTGTGTGTGTGTGTGTGTGTGTTTTATGTCCCTTTCAAGGAGAAGCAGTGATGGACACAGATGACCAGGGGGCGTTTAGATCTTGGGGATCCAGGGCCAGGTCACAGGTGGTTGAATCAGAAAGGATTCGTCCAAAGTCTTGGCACTGATTAGTTGCAGGAAGAGACCAGGTGTCGTGGAAAGATGACTCAGAAGGCGTGTCAGGGCCTCGCCACACTCCCCTGCCACCGGGGTGTCAGTTACATCACTCCCGTCACTCGGCCCGAATGGCCCTGGCGTAGAGCAGCGAGGGTGTTCAGCAGACCCTGTCTGATAGGGAGATTCTATATATATATGATATTGTTATTGATTTCAGAGAGGAAGGGAGAGGGAGAGGGAGAGAGAAACATCAGTGCTGAGAGAGAATCATGGATCGGCTGCCTCCTGCACGCCCCCTACTGGGGATTGAGCCTGCAACTCGGGCATGTGCCCTGACCGGAAATCGAACCATGACCTCCTGGTTCCTAGGTCGACGATCAACCCCTGAGCCACGCCGGCCGGGCTCCACAGGCAACATTTCTGAGTCATTAGCTATTCGTTATATTTAGATGGCACTGTCCTCATCACTGTGGTCCTGTATTTAGTCTCCACAGGGAGCCACTCCAGCCAGGCCCTAATGTGGGTTCTTACTGGGGCCCCCATTCCCTCGCCCTGGGTTGGTCTGAGGGCTGGGTTCCTCGCCCCCATCCGGGTCTCATAGAAATCCCACCCGCCCTCCTCCCTGGGGGCCCTCACAGGCTTGGTGTCTGCAGCCCTTCCCCGCTGCCTCGTGGGGACCCAGGGCTGGGTCATCAAGGCTCATGCATCCCCGCTCCGTCTTGCCTGTCCCTTGGATGTGGTCCCATCCACTCTCTTCTCTTTTAAAGTGTGGACACAGCCCGGCCGGCATGGCTTAGCGGTTGATTGTCCACCTTGGAACCAGGAGGTCACGGTTCGATTCCCACTCAGGGCATATGCCCGGGTTGTGGGCTCGATCCCCAGGAGGGGACGTGCAGGAGGCAGCCAATCAGTGATTCTCATCATTGATGTGTCTCTCTCTCTCTCTCCCCCTCTCCTCTCCTCTCTGAAATTAATAAAAAAAAATATGTATATATTTTTAAAAATTAAAAATATATGTGGACACAAACCCAGTTTGGGGGGCTCCCCTCTGGCCCTTTACGCTACGAAGCCTCCCTGAGCATGGTCCAAGACCACCTGGAGGTTTTATTTTTTACTTCTGGCAGTCACAACACTCCGTTATCACATCCAGAAATTATATCCAATTAAATCTCCGAAGTCTTGTTCGCACCTCCTACACGCATGCCTTTTTTTTTTTTTTGCACCCAAGTGTCCAAACACATAACTTCCTCTCGATGGCAACCCCAATCTGTGGACCTCTTTAGCTGCCTTCCTCTCTGAAATCAATAAAAAAAAAAATAAGTTTTTGTTAAAGTCACCAGCCATCAGAACTGGGAATAACGAGAAAGCATCCGAGGGCGCTTTGAAAACAGAGAGACTTATAGAATATTGCACTTTGGGCATTGTAAGAGCAGAACGGAATTTGGAGTAACCATCAGAGCAGGCGAAGTTTTGTGGGGGTTTTTTGGGGGGAGACCCAGGGAAATAGCTGGTGCCCGTCAGTTGCAACAAACGCCAGCTTTCTAATG
Source organism: Ia io (assembly GCA_025583905.1). Taxonomy (NCBI): domain Eukaryota; kingdom Metazoa; phylum Chordata; class Mammalia; order Chiroptera; family Vespertilionidae; genus Ia; species Ia io. The sequence continues at coordinate 20,504,527 of JAJQQW010000024.1, forward strand.
CACCCGTCGGCCTGGCTCCGGATCCGGTAGATGGTGGGGACACGGGGGCTTGCGCTCCCTGCTGTCGTCGAGTGAATTTTGGGTAAAGTTTCCGCTTCTTCGATGAGGAGGTGGCATGTGAGCATCTGCCCCCCCTCTGTAAGTTCTTGGACACATTGTAGCACTGGGTGTTACCTTCCCAGCCCTAGGACTGGATGTTCTCTAGGCATTTAAAAAAATTGATTTTGAGCCCTAATCGGTTTGGCTCAGTGGATAGAGCGTTGGCCTGTGGACTCAAGGGTCCCAGGTTCGATTCCGGTCAAGGGCATGTACCTTGGTTGCGGGCACATCCCCAGTAGGAGGTGTGCAGGTGGCAGCTGATCGATGTTTCTAACTCTCTATTCCTCTCCCTTCCTCTCTGTAAAAAATCAATAAAATATATTAAAAATAAATAATTGATTGATTTTTAGAGGGGGGAGGGGGAGGGAAGGAGGGAGGGGGAGAGAGAGAAAGAGAGGAATGCTCCACTTATTTATGCATTTATTGGTTGATTCTTTTTTGGTGGTGGTGTTAATTTGTTAGTTTTTTTTGTTAATTCTCACCAGAGGATATTTTTTCCATTGATTTTTTTTTAAAGAGAGAATAGAAGGGAGGGGAAAGGAGGTGAAACAGAGAGAGGGAGAGCGAGGGGAGCATTGATGTGAGGGAGCCACATCCATTGATTGCCTCCTGCATGTGCCCCAATCAGGGCAGGGAATCGAACCCCAAATCCAGGCATGAGCCCTTGATCGGGAATCAAACCCATGACCCTCCGGTGCGCGGGCTGGCGTTCTAACCACTGACCCACGCTGGCTAGGACCGTTGGTTGGTTCTTGTACACACTCTGATCGGGGACGGAACCCCCCACCTTGGTGTATCGGGATGATGCGCTAACTAATGGAGCCACCCGCCCAGGGCCAGGACTGCCTGCCTCTTCTGCGCGCATGAGCCGTTCGGTTCCGGTTACATGAAGGGTAGCGATGGCTCTCACGTGGGGCACGGAGGACAATTTTGCCCGTTGACGGTGATGCTTCGTGTTTAATTTCCTGTCCCCAGTGTCCCCCGTGCGATGCAATCCCTCGCTTCCATCCTCACCATCACCTCTCGTTACAGAGCCAGCCGGGCGGCGGGGACGGGTGTCTGGGGAGAGACGCATGTATATATACAATGTAAACACGTTCCCGTTGACACGTGAAGATAAAAGGCTTAACATGAACCGCGTCTGTTTACACTTAACACAGAGAATTCCACTCGAACAAATTCGACGATAGCAGTATCAGTGTTTGTTATCATAACAGCATCGCCAGCCCCATCTTTTATGTGTGTGTGTGTGTGTGTGGCGGGTTGCATGTACTGAGTAGGCGTGGGTGGAAGGAGCACGCACGTGGAGGGTTCGCTCAGATCTCAGGCGGCCGGGCGGGCAGCCGACTCAGCAGCCACGGAGGGCCGAGGGGTCTAGGGACACTCTCTCTCCACCCCTTTTCCTCCTCCTCCTCCTTTTTTTTAAAATCCATTAAGCACAGTGGGAATACCACTTTTTAAAAAATATTTTTTTTATTGATTTCAGAGAGGGAGAGGGAGAGAGAGAGAGAAACATCCATGATGAGAGAGAATCATGGATCGGCTGCCACCTGCACGCCCCCTACTGGGAATGGAGCCCGCAACCCGGGCCTGTGCCCCTGACCGGGAATCAAACTGTGACCTCCTGGTTCATAGGTCGATGCTCAGCCACTGAGCCACGCCGGCCGGGCTTGTCTTATTTCTTAAGGACAATCTAGGTTTCCTGAAAGCAGGCCGCCTTGTGGGTTGGGAAAATCATTTTCAAAATGACTTCATTTTGCCGAAACCGGTTTGGCTCAGTGGATAGAGCGTCGGCCTGCGGACTCAAGGGTCCCAGGTTCGATTCCGGTCAAGGGCATGTACCTTGGTTGCGGGCACATCCCCAGTAGGGGGTGTGCAAGAGGCAGCTGATCGATGTTTCTCTCTCATCGATGTTTCTAACTCTCTATCCCTCTCCCTTCCTCTCTGTAAAAAATCAATAAAATATATTTAAAAGAAAAATGACTTCCTTTTGCCCTGGCCGGTGCGGCTCAGTGGATAGAGCATCGGCCCGCGGACCGAAGGGTCCCAGGTCCAATTCTGGACAAGGGCACCTACCTCCATTGTAGGCTCCATCCTGGCCCTGGTCGGTGTGTGTCTCTCCCGTAGATGTTTTTCTCTCTCTCTCTGTCTCTCCTCTTCCCTTCCACTCTCTCTAAAATTCAATGGGAAGCCCTAGCTCAGTGGTCGGCAAACTGCGGCTCGCGAGCCACATGCGGCTCTTTGGCCCCTTGAGTGTGGCTCTTCCACAAAATAGCACGGCCTGGGCGAGTCTATTTTGAAGAAGTGGCGTTAGAAGAAGTTTAAGTTTAAAAAATGTGGCTCTCAAAAAAAATTTAAATCGTTGTACTGTTGATATTGGGCTCTGTTGACTAATGAGTTTGCCGACCATGGCCCTAGCCGGTGTGGCTCAGTGGATAGAGCATCAGCCTGCGGACTGAAGGGTCTCGGGTTCCATTCCTGGTCTGGGCACATACCCGGGTTGTGGGCTCGATCGTGCAGGAGGCAGCCGATCCATGATTCTCATCATTGATGTCCCTCTCTCTCTCTCTCTCTCTCTCCCCCTTGCTCTCTCTGAAATTAATGAAAACATATTTTTTTTTTAAAAAAAATCAATGGGAAAATATCCTCGGGTGAGAATGAGCAATAGCAACCAAAGATAAAAAGTAACGGCTTCCTGTCACTCACGCGTGTCCCGCCCTCTTGTGTCCCCCCCCCGCAGTCTGCGGCCCCGGCATCGACATCCGCAACGACTTCCAGCAGCTGAAGCGCCTGGAGAACTGCACAGTGATCGAGGGCTACCTGCACATCCTGCTCATCTCCAAGGGCGACGACTACCGCAGCTACCGCTTCCCCAAGCTCACGGTCATCACCGAGTACCTGCTGCTGTTCCGGGTGGCCGGCCTCGAGAGCATCGGCGACCTGTTCCCCAACCTCACGGTCATCCGCGGCTGGAAGCTCTTCTACAACTACGCCCTGGTCATCTTCGAGATGACCAACCTCAAGGACATCGGCCTGCGCAACCTGCGCAACATCACGCGCGGCGCCATCCGCATCGAGAAGAACGCCGACCTCTGTTACCTGTCCACCGTGGACTGGTCCCTCATCCTCGACGCCGTGTCCAACAACTACGTGGTGGGGAACAAGTCCCCCAAGGAGTGCGGGGACGTGTGCCCGGGGGCCCTGGAGGGGAAGCCCACCTGCGACCGGACCACCATCAACAACGAGTACAGCTACCGCTGCTGGACCCAGGACCACTGCCAGAAAAGTAAGGCCGCGCGGGGCGCGCCGGCTTCCCTTCTGCTCCCCCCACACCCCCGCCCCCCCCCACCCCACCCCCTCGCTCCCCGCCCTCCCTCCCTCCTCTTGCACTTGCATGGCTTGCGCTGGGCTGGGCGGTGGGGTTGTCTTGCATGTAGGACCCGCCGTGGACGGGGTTTGGGGGGAAGCGGGGAGGGTCTTGGTTGGCTTTCTGTAGCTTCCGGGGACTCAAGGGGATGCAGGGCGTGGCGTGGTTGCCATGGAGACCATTTCCATCACACGCTAGAAATGATGCACCGGGCCTTAGCTGGTGTGGTTCAGTGGGTAGAGCGTGGGCTTGCGGACCCAAGGGTCCCGCCCGGGTTTGATGCGGGTCAAGGGCACGTACCTCAGCCGCGGGCTCCTCCTCGGCCCCTGGCCGTGTGCGGGAGGCAACCGGTGGATGTGTTTCTCTCACGTCGATGTTTCTCTCTGCCTTTCCCTCTCTCTTCCACTCTCTCTAAAAGATCAATGGGGAAATATGCTCGGGTGAGGATTTATTAAAAAATAAAATAAAATAAAAATAGAAGGGAAAGGCGGCGTGACAAGAGGCGGTCTCAGGGCCCGAGAGCCGCGGGGATGCGGACGGTGTGCGCACGGGGCCGGTGTGGGCGGCCCGGCCTTCGCCACCCGGCGGCCTCCAGGATGGTGCCCACAGCAGGGCCGCTGGCACCGCCGAGTCCATCCCGGGCGCGGCCTCCGGCTCTTGGCCGTCACCCCGGGGGCCGGCGCGGCACCTACTTTGTGGGAGATTTATTGTCGGGAGAGACACGTTCCCCCTTGCGCAGAGAACAGTGTGTAATCCCCGGGCCGAGCCAGCCAAGCGGGCCCAGGGATTGTGAAAGACGGGGTTCCCGGGGTCATTCCCACGGCCGTTGCTACCCAGGGCCCTGTCACCACCGCCGTGTCCAGCTCCCAGCTGGCAGGGAGGGTGCGCCCTGGGTGGTAGCTCCCCTCTCTCCTTGTCCAAGGAGGCGAGGCCCCGGATGGGGGAGGAGGAGGGAAACGGTCTTCCAAGCGGAGGCTTGGCCCTCGGCCGCCGCTCGTTGCTCGGGGCAAGTTATTTGCCGGGGCCCAGCCATGTGCTGGGAGGGACCGGGCGGCTCCTGTTGGGGGACCTGATTCTCTCTTTCTCTCTCTCTTTTTTTTTTTTAAATATTTTTATTGATGTCAGAGAGGAAGGGAGAGGGAGGGAGAGAGAGAAACATCAATGATGAGAGAATCATGGATCTGCTGCCTCCTGCACGCCCCCCTACTGGGGATCGAGCCCGCAACCCAGGCATGTGCCCTTGACCAGGAATCAAACCGGGACCTCCTGGTTCATAGGTCATCGCTCAACCACTGAGCCACGCCGGCCGGGCAGAATCTGGTTCTCTTGCTTTCTGGGGGATTCGCCTCGGCGCTGCCTGCTGTTTTCTTGCTTTTTTGGCTCCTGAGTTCTAGAATGGGCCCTGACTCCACCATTTTCTCTCAGATAATCCAGCGCCTTGCTGCTAAACTGAGTCCCGTTGTGTGTTTTTTTTATTTATTTTTATTTTTTATTGATTTCAGAGAGGAAGGGAGAGGGAGAGAGAGAAACATCAATGATGAAAGAGAATCATGGATCGGCTGCCTCCTGCATGTCTCCTACTTGGGATGGAGCCTGCAACCCGGGCATGTGCCCTACACCGGAATCGAACCCGGGACCCTTCATTCCTTGGGCCGACGCTCTATCCACTGAGCAAAACTGGCCAGGGCCATTATTCCATCTTAACATTTCTCCTCCTCCTCCTTTTTTTTTTTTTTTTTAATTTTAAGCACCTCGGGATGGGTGTTTCTTTTTATGAAATGTAACCAGCTCCTAGGCCGGGGCCCTGCTGACGCCAGGGGTCAGGGTGGGGACCTGCAGGTGTGCGGGCGGGAGCCGGAGAGGCCCACGGCTCCGGGAAGCGCAGCGGGTCAGCGGGGCGGCCCCGGCTCCGTGTGATCCCAAAGAGCTTGTCTCTGTCTTCCCCGGGACGTGGCGGACGGCCCCTGCTCCGGTCAGCTGTCCCTGAGTGGGGGAGCTTTATTTAGAAAGGGGGTCACGTGCCCCGGGCCGCATCCCTCTGCCTTTTATGGTCAGGCGTGGAGATCACACGGCGCCCTCCGGGCCGGCCCCTGTCTGCCCCTGGGATGGTGAGGCAGCGCGTCCCTGGGTCTCCGGGCCGCCACCCCTCTCCTTCCTCCCCAGAGAGAGACAGCCTTGTCCTGGGCCCGTGGTCGGCAAACTCATGAGTCCACAGAGCCAAATACCAACAGCACAATGACTGAAATTTCTTTGGAGAGCCACATTTTTTAAACTTAAACTTCTTCTAACGCCACCTCTTCAACATAGACTCGCCCAGGCCGTGGTATTTTGTGGAAGAGCCACACTCAAGGGACCAAAGAGCCACAGGTGGCTCGCGAGCCGCGGTTTGCCGACCACGGGTCTGGGCTGATTGTCACCCAGCGGCAGCGGCCCTCCCCCGGGCTCCCCGACACCAGGCGTTTGTTTTTAAATAAGGGTCTCATCGTCGGGGACTGGACGCAGCGGGATGACTCCCCGGGCTGATGCTGCAATCCTAGGAATTTGGAAACCAGCTGGGGTGCCTTCCAACGTCCCCCCTGAGACCGACGCGTCCGATTGTTCCCAGTTTCTTCTTCTTCTTCTTTTTTTAAATAATGTTTATTGTTGAAAGTGTTACATATGCCCCCCTCTTGCCTCCTCCCCACTGGCCTCTTTTAGGCCATCCCCGCCCCCACCCCACCCCATCCACCTCAAGCCGTCAAGCGTCTCTCTTTCGTTGCATGACTGTTTCTCTCTCTTTTAAAAAATCGATTTCTGTTTCCATAAGCAGAGAGAGAGAGAAACATCCATCTGTTGTTCCACGTGTTGATGCGTTCACCGGGTGTTGCTTGTACGCGCCCTGACCGGGGATTGAACCCGCAGCCTGGGCGTTTGGGGCCGATGCTCTAGCTCAGTGGTCGGCAAACTCATGAGTCCACAGAGCCAAATATCAACAGCACAACGATTGAAATTTCTTTGGAGAGCCACATTTTTTAAACTTAAACTTCTTCTAACGCCACTTCTTCAAAGTAGACTCGCCCAGGCTGTGGTGTTTTGTGGAAGAGCCACACTCAAGGGGCCGAAGAGCCGCCTGTGGCTCGCGAGCCGCAGTTTGCCGACCACGGCTCTAACCCACGGAGCCACTAGGCAGGACCTCATGTCTTTCTCTTGCTTCTCTTGCGTGTACACCAGTGGGCAGGGATGACGTGGGCCATGTGGGCACGTGTGGGCCCGTGGCTAAGCTCGCCCCAGGATGCCCTGCTCAATCCGAGGGCAGAGGGTGGTTCAGAGGTGTGGTTTGGGCGGGAGGGGTGGCGGGTGGGGGCGTGGGGCTGGAGGCAGGACTGGGACACGCGCCTCCTCCTAAATCTAGCAGGTGGCTGACTCGGGGACTCAGCCTCCAGGAGGCGGGGCCTCTGAGCGCATCCTAGGGTGGGAGGCGCCCTGGGTTGTAGCCAACGGGAGACCCTCGCCAAGGTAGTCGGGGGAACACCCGTGGCAGGAGGTGCGTTCTGTCTGTCTGTCTGCCACGCCGGTACAGCAACATGGACGTTTTCGAAAACATACACTTTTGTACAAAATGGGATTGAAAAGAGTAAACGACATTCCGGGACGGGCAAGCGGCATCGCGTGGCGAAGGTCGGAGAATGGCGGGGACACTGTGTCCCCCACGCAGGGTCGAAGCTGCCGGGCCTCATCCTCCATCGGTGACCCAGGGACGGGCAGAGAAGGCACCAGACAGACCGGCCGGCACACAGTAGGTTCTCAGGAAATGGTGGCAGCTGCTACTCTTAAAAAAAAAAATGAAGCGAACCCTGGCCGGTGTGGGTCAGTGGATAGCGCGTTGGTCTGTGGACTGAAGGGTCTCAGGTTCGATTCTGATCAAGGGCACGTAGATCCTGGTCGGAGCTCGTATGGGAGGCAACCAATCAATGTCTCTCTCACATCGATGTTTCTCTCTCTGTGTCTCTCCCCCTCCCTTCCACTCTTCTATAAAAATCAATGGGGAAATATTCTCCATTGAGAGTTAACAACAACAAAAAAACAGCAACAACAACAAATAAAAAAACACCAAAAAACAAACAACAAGAAAGTTAAGTGAAACTCCAGGATCTAAGATCTGAAATCCCAAACACGGAGCTGGGCGGACCGAGTCTGTCTCTTGCCGTAGCCTCCATGGTTTCTCTCTGTTGCTTCTTCTAAATTGCAAAAAAACGCCGTTATTATACATAGCGTGGCGCCGTGGAGCCGCGGCTCTTGCGAATTTAATCTAAATTGTTGAAATTCTTGTTTCGGTCCAGATAAGCCATATCTTTAAAGAGCATTCGGGGGGATGAGTACGTCTGTACCGGAAGCTGGTGGGGCCTGGACGGTTACACGCAGACTCCGTGCACGTGGCTATCCCGCCCTGTGAGTGCCTGTGTTCTGCTCCCAGACGTGGTATTGGGAAGGACTGAAGCAATAGGAACAAGCTTCTCGTTTGGTTCTGACAGTGAATAGCACCTTCTTAAAATGTGGTTTTACATTTTTTATCTCATTTTTTGTGGGGACAGCATTCAGGCGGTGACAGTGGGCGCAGTTCGGGGTGAAGACAGCAGGGACGTACCTCTTTATCTGTGACAAGGGCAGCTCTCGAATGGTCGGGGAGCCCGCCCTCGGAGGCAGGCTGGACACGTGCCTGCTGGGTCTCTCCTTTGAGTAATTCCTGCTCCTATGTGTGTGTATGTGTGTGTGTGTGTGTGTGTGTGTGTGTGTGTGTGTATGTTTCATACTAGCTCTGTGTTTGTACGTATGTGTGTCTATGTGTCATACTAGCTCTGTAGATGTATATGTGTGCATGTGTGTTTACGTCTATGTGTAATAGTAGCTCTGTGTATATGTGCGCACACATACGTATATGTATGCATGTATGCACATAAATGTGTGTACGTGCATGCATATATGCCTATACATGTGTGTGTGCAGGTGTGTCTGCATATGAATGTGTATATGTGCATGCATGTGTGCATGCACACGTGTTTGTGTATATATATGCTTGGTGTATGTGTGTGTGCGTGCATGTGTGACTGTGTGTATGCGTGCAATTGCACACACACCCCACTTCATCCTCCAGTCTCTGCTCCTATTGGGGCGGTTTGTTGTCTCACTCCCCTCGCCACCCCTCCCTCCCCCGTCGGGAAACAAACCCCAGCGCTGTGCGTCCTCCCTGCCGGCCGCGCAGGGATCAGGTGGGTGGAGATGCACAGGCATGTCAGCCCCCCCGGAAGCCCAGCTCCCGTTTCATCTCGTTATGGAGCAGAAGTCGCTTTTGGTTTCTCTGCCTCGGACACAAACCACAGCCCCGTCCCCTCTCCGTTCTCTGGGCTGTTTTTTGTGAAATCCACGCTGGAGGGGAACGGCGGCAGCGTTTGCGGGCTCTGGGCTGCCTGATGCTCATCCTGGGGAGACTGGCCCGGCGTGGAGCTGCCCCGAGTGTGTGTGCAGTTTGTGAGGCTGTGGGCGGGCGGGGGGGGGGGAGCCCCTGCGCCCTCTGTGCCCGGGGCCCCTGGGGAGGGGGTGCAGCTGCCTCTGCCCTGGGCAGCGGATCTGGAAGTCGAGGCTGCCACTCTGGGTTTGTGGAGAGATGCAGGGAGGAGCTTGCATGCGTTTGAGCAGCTGCGGAGACCAGCGCGTCGGGCTTTAGTATAAAAAGGAGCAAAGAACATAGAAGATGGGCAGGTATCTGGCCAGTGTAGCTCCGTGGCTGAGCGTCGACCTAGGAACCAGGAGGCCACAGTTGGATTCCCTGTCAGGGCACATGCCCGGGTTGTGGGCTCCATCCCCAGTGTGGGGCGTGCAGGAGGCAGCCGATCCATGATTCTCTCTCATCATGGATGTGTCTTTCTCTCTCTCTCTCCCTTCCTCTCTGACATCCTATCTATTGAAAGAGTAATATGTGGATTGACCATCACTCCAACACACAAGATGGCTGCCCCCATGTGGTCAAAGATGGCTGCTCCCATGTGGACACAAGATGGCCAGCAGGGAAAGGCAGTTGGGAGGGACCAGGCTTGCAAGGGAGGGCAGTTGGGGGTGATCAAGCCTGCAGGGAAGGGCAGTTAGGGGTGACCAGGCCGGCAGAGGAGGGAAGTTGGGGCCGACCAGGCCTGCAGTGAAGGGTAGTTGCGGGGGACACAGGCCTGCAGGGGAAAGCAGTTAGGGGTGACCAGGCCTTCAGGGGAGGGCAGTTAGAGGTGACCAGGCCAGCAGGGGAGGGCAGTTAGGGGCAAATAGGCCGGCAGAGGAGCAGTTAGGCATCAATCAGGCTGGCAGGCAGAAGCGGTTAGGGGCAATCAGGAAGGCAGGCAGGTGAGCAGTTGGGAGCCAGCAGTCCTGGATTGTGAGAGGGATGTCCGACTGCCTGTTTAGGCCCAATCCTGGTAGGATCCCTCGAGGGGTCCCAGATTGGAGAGGGTGCAGGCTGGGCTGAGGGACACACACCCCCGTGCACAAATTTCGTGCACCGGACCTCTAGTCAATAATAATAATAATAATAATAATAATAATAATAATAATTAGAGATTGGGAAGCAAATAGCTTCCCACGCACAAAGACACAGTGAAAGCTGAAACTAGAAACACTTCCTGGGCGGGCATAGTGCTCGGATTAGGGTTTCCCTTCACCCCCAACGGTGACTGACCAGTGGTGAGACGGAGGCAGGACACGCGGCCGGGTCCCCAGGCCTCGGGAAGGCCCGCTCTCTCCCCGGGGCGGTAACCCAGTATGCTGTTTTTGTGTTCCGACTTCTTGACCCCCAAGTGGCCCTGGACGCGTTGCTATGTAGACGATATTATTAGGCTCTTAGGCTCGTCCTCAGCTACGTGCCAGGGATATGGTTTCGGTCCCTCTCCTCGGCGAACTTGGAATGACTGGGGGACATGGAGACGCCTTGTTCCTGCTGGCGGACGCTTCTGAATGACCGTCCTGGGAGGTTGAGCACAGGTGGTGAGCCGGTGGCGGGAAATACTCCGCGTGCTTTTTTCCGCTCACGAGGAACGACAGGGAGGCCTGCCTTCAGAAGGGTGTACCCCATATCCAATCTTTCTAGCTTTTTTTTTTTTTTTAATCCTCACCTGAGGATATTTTTTCCATTGCTTTTTAGGGAGAGTGGAAGGGAGAGGGAGAGGCAGAGAGAAACATTGATGTGAGAGAGAGAGAGATTGGTTGCCTCCTATAGGCCCTGGCCCCGGGCCGGGGAACCTGCAACCAAGGTACGTGCCCTTGACCGGAATCGAACCCGGGACCCTTCCGTCCGCGGGCCAACACCCTATCCAGTGAGCCATACCAGCCAAGGCTGATCTTTCTAGTTTTGTGACGTGGTGTCATCTTGTGGGCCCACTGGGTTTCTCGCCCCTCCCTCCTCGACACCACCTCCCCGCTCGCTCTGGTTTGGGGTGCACCCTGGGAGTCCAGGCTGGGGTGTCTGACATCATACTTGTGGATGAGTAGGATCCTGAGCGTGTATCACTGTCGCAGGAGAACGCTTCTTTCGCGCCACAAAGCTCAGCACATAGTTCTTACAGGTTGAGGGGGAAAATCACCTCTCGGGGAAGTCGCCGGAAGCCAGAGACGGCTGACTAGGCGGACGATGAACTTCTGTGGGGGGGGGGGGGGGGGGGGGGGGGGCTCAAGTAAAGCAATTTCTATCGACAGGCAATGGATAGAACAGCTGAAGCCAGCTGAGCAAGCAGACTTCCCTTTTCAAAGACATGTGTTATGCAGGATTCATTCGATTTTATTTTTTTAAGTATTTTTATTGATTTCAGAGAGGAAGGGAGAGGGTGGGAGAGGGAGAGAGAGAGAAACATCAATGAGGAGAGAGCATCATTGATTGGCTGCCTCCTGCACGCCCCAGGATTGAGCCCACAACCTATGCAATCAACTTAAATTGTTTTTCCCTTTAAATATTTTTTATTGATGTCAGGGAGGAAGGGAGAGGGAGAGAGATACATCCATGAGGAAAGAGAATCACTGATCGGCTGCCTCCTGCACGCCCCCTACTGGGGATGGAGCCCACAACCCCGGGCATGTGCCCTGACCGGGAATCGAACCGTGACCTCCTGGTTCCTAGGCCGATGCTCAACCCCTGAGCCACACGAGCCGGGCTCGAGAAGAAGGTCTCCATGGGTTGGGAGAAACAGAGTCCCAGCCCCTTGTGAGGTGGGCATCTACGTCTCCTTGTTCGCTATCTTTGTTTGCTTGTGGTCTCAGTGCTTTCTGAACAGGGAAGAAAAAAAAAAAAATCCATGTCTAAATCCCAGGCATTAGCCAATGTTGATAAAAAGGCACTTTTGCTAATCTGTGGTTAAAGCTCTTCAGAATCTGTTAGAAGGTTCTGCTACATTTCAAGGTTTTGTCGTCCCCCCTCCCCTCCTCCCCCCTCCCCACACACAGAGCTTCTGGAAACCCAGCTGTGAGCCAGACTTCCAAGGAGCCTGTGGATCTAACCCAGCCATGCACACCCCCTCTCGGACACCAGGGTGTGGATCCTGGGGTGCAGAGAGATCCGGCAGGAGGTGGCTTCTCGGGCATGAGGCCCCGGTGTGGGGGAATGACCCCGGTCCCCCTCTCGATCCCTGTGGCCGTTAGTGTCTCAGAAACGACTGTGTTCCTGATTGCAAGTGGCATTCCTGGAGAGGACATAGGCACCTCTTGAGTTTCCTCCTCCAGGCTGTGTCAAAGCCTGTGGGGTGGGTGCTGCCATTCCCTTTAAAATATACACTAAGTGGTCAGGTGATGATGATCTCTGAACGCATAATAATCTGGCCACTCAGTGTATATCCTTTATAATAAAAGGCTAATATGCAAATTGTTCCCTCAACCAGGAGTTTGACCAGCAGGCAGGCTGGCCAACCGCCCATGTCCCCTCCCCCTGGCCAGGCTGGCCGGACCCCACCCATGCACGAATTCATGCACCAGGTCTCTAATATATATATACTGAGTGGCCAGGTTATGTGTTCAGAGATCATAATAATCTGGCCACTCAGTGTATATATACTTTTTTATTTCAGAGAGGGAGAGAGCAAGAAACATCCATGATGAGAGAGAATCATGGATCGGCTGCCTCCTGCACAGCCCCTGTGGGGGATCAAGCCGCAGTGCAACCCGGGCATGTGCCCTGACCGGAAATCAGACCGGGACCTCCTGGTTTATAAGTCCATGTTCAAACACTGAGCCACACTGGCCAGGCAAAAGTAACTTGAAATGAGTGGATGCTTTAGCTCTGATTAACGGCAGGTTGTGGTAAAGGAAGAAAGGGACGTGGTCTCCAGTAAACTTTTTATTCTTTTATAAACAACAACAACAACAACAAAAACACGTAACAGTCACGCCAGAAGTGAACCCTAAAATATCAGGAAACGCTTTATCCACATCAGACTGTTCCCCGCCAATTTGACCCTGAATTCGGCTCCTGAAAAAGGAGCTGGCCACGTAGCCGTGGGTTTATTTCCTTCTCCTTTTACTCATGGGGCACCCCGAAACCGTGGGTGCCTGCCCAGAGTTTCATTGTGCCCCCCACAGGCAAACGGCCAGCGTGTGTGCTCTCGGCGTCAGACCCGGGTCCGAGCCCTGCAGAGGCGGGGCGGGGGGCTGGCACCGGCACCCAGGTGGCCTCCTGTCCGGAGGCAGCGGGAGGGACTCTCCCCTCCTTCCCACTGTGCAGGGGGCTCGCTCCTGGCAGCCTGTCCTCCCTGTGGGTCCAGGGGGGGCTCAGATTCCTGTGGGTGTAGTCACGGTGTCACCCCAAAGGACTGCGGGTCCCCCAGGCTGCTAGGGGCGGGTGGGGGTGGCAGGGCTCCCAGAGGTTGTGCAGCAGACCTGGTCCCGTCGATGTATGCGGAGCCCCCTCCCCCTCCCGTCCCCTCCGAGATAAAAGGAGCGAGTCCGGCCACGGGACGCCTCAAAGAAGAGGACCGACTGTTTGACTCACTTGTCAAAGGTGTGTTTTTGTTGTGCACATTCCTGCACCTGTAAACACGCCCGCAGCTAGGCGAGCGAGGCGTGTTAGCCCGAGCCGGCGGCGTGGCTCCGCGGTTGAGCGTCAACCTACGAACCAGGAGGTCACTGGGTTCGATTCCCGGTCAGGGCGCATGCCCCAGTGTGGGGCGTGCAGGAGGCAGCTGATCTATGACTCTCTCTCATCACTGCTGTTTCCCTCTCTTTCTCTCCCTCTCCCTTCCTGTCTGAAGTCAATAAAAAAATACATGTTAAAAAAAAAAGAAAAAAGAAAAGAAAGCTCCTTCTCGTAGGAGGGAGACTCAGACAGACCCGCCCTGGTTCAGGAGCTTCCCTTTCTAAGACTTCTTCCATACCCAGGACACTCGTCCCCGGGCAGAGTCGCGGCGAGGAGGAGAGGAAGGGGCTCAGGGTAGGGCAGCTCTGCGGTGAAGTCCCAGCAGGGGCCGTGGAAGTGTGCTCCTGCCCACGGGCCTGATTGTTCACGAAGGAAAGGATTCCAGGGCAGGCACAAAAAGCACGTATGGAATTCGCTTCTGATTCGGACGGTGTGCCAACGGGTAGAATCCTCTCTGCACAGCTGTTTTATCTTTATTTATTTGGTAAAGAATGACAGATTTACACAGTCATCTGGCCACGCCAGTGGGCCAGAGAAGGGGGAGTGGGATGTACACTGAGTGGCCAGATGATGATGATCTCTGAACGCATAATAATCTGGCCACTCAGTGTATATCCTATGTAATAAAAGGCTAATATGCACATTGTCCCCTTGACCAGGAGTTCGACCAGCAGGCAGGCCAGCCAACCGCCCATGTCCCCTCCCCCTGGCCAGGCTGGCCGGACCCCACCCATGCACGAATTCATGCACCAGGCCTCTAATACACACACACACACACACACACACACACACACACACACACACACACACACACACACACACTGAGTGGCCAGATTATGATGATCTCTGAACGCATAATAATCTGGCCACTCAGTGTATATCCTATGTAATAAAAGGCTAATATGCAAATTGTCCCCTTGACCAGGAGTTCGACCAGCAGGCAGGCTGGCCAACCGCCCATGTCCCCTCCCCCTGGCCAGGCTGGCCGAACCCCACCTATGCACGAATTCATGCACCGGGCCTCTAATACTCACACACACACACACACACACACACACACACACACACACACACACACTGAGTGGCCACATTATTATGTGTTCAGAGATCATGATAATCTGGCCACTCAGTGTGTGTGTCTCCTGTGAAGGTCCCACTGCTGTTGTAGAAAAAGCTGGATCTTCATGTAAATGCAGCGGAAAAGGCGTAGACTGTTGGCATGTAGTGTGATCCCGTGGGCCTGCCTTTAAAAAGAGCATGGATGCTGCTGAGTGCTGGGGTAATCATTACATGGTCTCCCCCGGGGACTCTCCGAACGTGGGGAGCATTTACTTTGCACGGGAAGGGGCTGGAGGTGCTGGGTGGCCCTCACCGCTACCCTCGCACTGTTTTCGCTCCGTTGGGTTTCTTGCTTTTATCCTTTTCCAAGGTCATCAGGTACCATCTGGACCAATAGGGTGATGGTCCATTTAAAAATAATTTTTTTTGTTTTGGTTATACTTCTTGGCATTTAAAAGACAACAACCACGTGTGTGTGTGTTTCTAAGGTAGATTTTCCTACATCTGATGGCCCTGCCCTGAGAGCCGGCTCTGTGCGAGGTCTTAGCAAACGCCCCAGCTCCCCAGGGACATGGGCTGGGGACCTCCTTGCCTTTCCCACTCAGGAATAGAGGCACGGAGTCACCTTCAGCCTCTGGTAGAGTCCAGCTGTAGGCCCTGGCAGGGGCTTTGATCTAGAATGCCCTTGGTAGGATGAGAGAGAGAGAGAGAACACATACGTGTGCGCCCACGAGTGCATGCGCATGCGTGCGGCAGGCTTGGCTAAGGTTTTCCCTGCATGACCCTTGGAAGGAACTCCAGTTTCTGCAGGTCCCTGATTTTGTAATGAAGAATTTATGGGATCACAAGGGCCCATGTCTTAACAGCCCAGTTCAAAGCAGAATTTGTGCCAGTGGTTCCCCGAAATTTCTCAAATAGGGTGCCTTGTCCCTCTAGCCCACTGGGTGCTGGTGTTGAATGCTTTTACTGGTGAAAGAGGCAAGATTACATAACAGAAAGGATGTTTTAAAAAATCAGAGTCTACCCCTGCTTCATAGGCATTGCCCTGGCCCGATCGCCTCACCTGTCTGGGAAATGAAGGTGTTGGACCACATCAGTGGTTTTTACAAAAAAAAAACAAACAGTTTTTTAACCAAACCCCCAGGAAGACATAGATTTACATCATGACCACAGGACAAAATTAAGTATAGAATTAAAATAATTCTAAAGCACATCTTACAGGACACAGGGCTCGCTCTTCCTACTTAGGTAGTCCAACCTATTTCTTATTCTATTCTTTTTTTTAAAATATATATATATACATATATGTGTGTGTGTGTATATATATATGTATATATATGTGTGTGTGTGTGTGTGTATATATATATATATATATATATATATATATATATATATATATATATATATATATATATATATTTGTATTGATTTCAGAGAGGAAGGGAGAGTGAGAGTGAGATAGAAACATCCATGATGAGAGAGAGTCATGGATCAGCTGCCTCCTACATGTCCCCTACTTGGGATCGAGCCCACAACCTGGGCATGTGCCCTGACCGGGAATCTAACCATGACCTCCTGGTTCCTAGGTCAACGTTCAACCACTGATCCACGCTGGCTGGGCTCTTACGTGATTCTTACTGGCTATTCCCAGAGGAATGGGAGGATTTTTAAGAATTTGAGTCTGTGTTCCCAGTGGTATGTTATGGTCCACCTACAAGCATTTTTGAGTATCTGAGATCTGCTGTCTCTTGGATAATTTATAGCAATTTTCATTTTCTAAAAGAATGTCAAGTCAGTTATTGAACTAGGAGAACAGAAATCATGGCCAACTCGATACCTTCTTGTTTTCCCCTCATACTTTCCTTTTTATACAAACAAAAAAAAAAAATAAAATGAAAGAATGTTACCACCTCACTGTAACTGAATTATGTTACACTGCACGCCCCCGACTGGGGATCGAGTCCGCAACCCGGGCATGTGCACTTGACTGGAATCGAACCCAGGATCCTTTAGTCCGCAGGCCGACGCTCTATATACTGAGCCAAATCGGCTAGGGCAAGTGTCACTTCTTCTTCTTCTTCTTCTTTTTTTTTAATGAAACCAGTGTTTTTTTTTTTTAATTTTTTTATTTTTATTCTATTGGTTTTTTACAGAGAGGAAGGGAGTGGGATAGAGAGTTAGAAACATCGATGAGAGAGAAACATCCATCAGCTGCCTCCTGCACACTCCCTACTGGGGATGAGCCCGCAACCAAGGTACATGCCCTTGACCGGAATCGAACCTGGGACCTTTCAGTCCGCAGGCCGACGCTCCATCCACTGAGCCAAACAGGCCAGGGCCAGTGCCACTTCTTTAGGCGACTCACACTGCTGTGTCTGGCTTTGGAAAATAAATACCAATCAGCCGGCTGTCAACACAACCGAGAAAGATGGGAGTGTGTCTGTGCAACTTGCCGTTGATAAGACGCAGGCGCACAGACCCACGGAACCATCAAGGCGGCCGTGAAGTAGCTGACCCCAGACCCGGGTCACTGCGGACTTAGCCGGGCGCTCACAGAGCGACCTAAGCCTCCGGCCCAGGGGTGAGCTTGGTGAATCGGTGCGTGGCTTGGACGAACCGGTGGCCACTGCTGTGAACATTAACTGCGCTTCCATGACGCCAACAGGCTCACTGGGTGACCTTCGCACGTCTCCTTGGCTTTGAACGAGGACTCAGTTAATATGCTGCGTGCAGGAGGCAGCCGACCCGTGATTCTCTCTCGTCATTGATGTTTCTCTCTCTCTCTTACTCTCTCCTTTCTTCTCTGACATCAGTAAAAAATACATTTTTTAAAAAACTCAAAAGAAATATCAAAGAAAGGTATTTCATAGTGCTTAATCTTCGTGTTGTTGTTGTTTTTAAAGTCATACACTCTGTAAATAATGACTTGGCACTGTAGGCGCTGTATTTTAGAGTAGCCGTCGCCAACCTTTCGGACCTCACGGACCACCAGTGGCCCGAGGACCACTGGTTGGCGAGCGCTGTTTGAGAGTAACTGTGAGTTCTTAGCAGACACTTTTGGGCTGACCTGTCCATTTTCCTTTCCATGAGAGCCGTCTCCATTGTGGATCTCCTTTTTTTAACTTTAATTTTTTTTTTTAATTGATTTCAGAGAGGAAGGGAGAGGGGGAGAGAGATAGAAACATCAATGATGAGACAGAATCATGCCTCCTGCACGCCCCTCACTGGGGACTGAGCCCACAACCGGCGCATGTGCTCTTGACCGGGAATCGAACCGTGACCTCCTGGTTCACAGGTCGATGCTCAACCACTGAGCCCTGCTGGGCCGGCTCTAATCTATTCTTCACACTGTAGCCAGGCCTATTTTCTTTCCTTTTTTTAAAAAAAAATATATTTTATTTTATTGATTTTAGAGAAGAAGGAAGAAGAAGAGAGAGAGAGAAAGATCAACGACGAGAATCATTGATTGGCTGCCTCCTGCACGCCCCCCACGGGGGACCGAGCCCGCAACTCAGGCATGTGCCTTTGGCCGGAATCGAACCTGGGACCCTCCAGTCTGTAGGCGGATGCTCTATCCATTGAGCCAAACCAGCTAGGGCCGTGGTCGGCAAAACTGCGGCTCGCGAGCCACCTGCGGCTCTTTGGCCCCTTGAGTGTGGCTCTTCCACAAAATACCACGGCCTGGGCGAGTCTATTTCAAAGAAGTGGCGTTAGAAGAAGTTGAAGTTTAAAAAATGTGGCTCTCCAAAGAAATTTCAATCGTTGTACTGTTGATATTTGGCTCTGTGGACTCATGAGTTTGCCGACCACTGAGCTAGGGCATCCTTTTTTTTAATGCAAACATCCTCTCTCTCTCTCGCTCACACACACACACACACACACACCACATCTGTTTAATATCTGACACTGATTTCCCATTGCTCATATGGTAAACATGCAACTCTCAACATGAAGCCCTCAGCCCTGCGGTGGGCTGGCCCCCGCCCGCCCCGCCCCGCCCCATCCCCACCGCAGGCGCTTTACACATGATTTTCTCCCCGCCGGGGTCTCTCCGCACCACGCCCGGCCTCTGCACCCTCGGCACAGCTGCGATGTTCAGTTCGCCTGTGGCTGCCGTGATGAATGGGTCTCCCCATGCGAGGGCGCGTGGGGCGTCGCCAACGTATGCAAATGCCTCCTGGGCGCCCCGGGAGCGTGTCCTGTGTGTTTATGTGATGAGTGAGCCGACGAGGAAGGAGATGAGGGAGTCATCAGCCTGCCTGCTCCCCGGGGGCATGGGACTCCCAGTTGACCTGGAAGGGGCATCGTGAGAACTTGACCATGGATGCATCTGTGTCATGGATGCATCTGTGCGCCTGCATCTTATCAACACGCTCCCACCGTCCCCCGTGATGCCGACAGCTGGCTGATCTGTATTTCTTTTCGGGAGGCAGACACACCAGTGCGAGTCCCATAGAGAAGTGGCACTGCCCTAACCGGTGTGGCTCAGTGGATAGCGCATCGGCTTGAGGACTGAAGGGTCCCAGGTTTGATTCCGGTCAAGGGCATGGACCTTGGTTACGGGCACATCCCCAGTGGGGGGTGTGCAGGAGGCAGCTGATTGATGTTTCTCTCTCATCGATGTTTCTGACTCTCTATCCCTCTTCCTTCCTCTAAAAAAATTAATGAAATATGTATATATATGTATAAAAGTGGCACTAAAAGGAAACTATAAAAAGAACCTACGTCCCGTGAAATGGGGATTCGCTTACCCCGTTAAAGGCACTCGTTTGTGAGGGCGAATGTTAAGTGAATGTTTGTGACAAGTGCAAATAACACGATTTAGGAACACTCCCAAATGACCAGTACCTCTTAAAAAAAAAAAAAAATTATATTCCCCCTGCCGGTGTGGCTCAGTGGTTGAGCGTCGACCTATGAACCAGGAGGTCACGGTTCTATCCCCCCAGGCAGGATGGGTCAGCAAAAGAATAGAGGAAAGCACCAACCCTAGCCGGTTTGGCTCAGTGGATAGAGCGTCAGGCCGGGGACTGAAGGGTTGTGGGTTCGATTCCGATCAAGGGCACGTACCTCAGTTTACAGGCTTGATCCATCCCCGGCCCTGATCCGGGGCCCGTGCGGAAGGCAACCCATTGATGTGTCTTTCTCACATCGATGTTTCTCTCTCTCCCCCCCCCCCGCTTCCTCTTCCTCTTCCTCTCTCTCTCTCTAAAAATCAATGGAAAAATATCCTCAGGTAAAGATTAACCAAAAAAAAAAAAAGAAAGAAAGAAAGAAAAAGAGAAAAGCTCTAATAAGATCCAGAGACCCCAGGACGGCCCCACAGCACAGATAGATGACAGATGGACGGACTCACTTGGGATACGCGCAAGGACAGACGGTCCCCAAGATGGGGGTCACGCAGCCTGCTCCCCACGCTACGCCTTAGGACGTGGCATTGACTGTGGACTGGGAGTCTGTTTCCTCGTTTGACCCGGGGACGCTGAACTCGAGAGAGATTTAGGAACTGTGCCCAGAGGCCCCCAGTCCCCCCCCCCCTCACCCCCCCCCCCCCCCCCCGCGACCGGTGGAATGCTGGCCTTGGACTCTGACCCCGAGGCCTGGGCAGAGCTGTCTAATAACCTCCCCTCCCCCCGCCAGTCCGTCCAGTTGAACATGAACTTGATGCTTCAGGGCACGGTTGCATCTATTTTAATGACGCGTTCCTCCTTTACGAATATTAACGAGTGGAGAGAGAGGGGGGAAGCTGAGCGCTTTTCCAGTAAAAAACAAAACAAAACAAAACGAAAAACAGCAATGGCTGTGTATTGGTTTACTGGACTGAGCTGTCTCCTGAATGAGGGGAGGGAATTTATACTTGGTTACACTCTTGCAGTTACAAAGCCATGGCCATGCGTTCGTTACAAAGACAAGGGTTAGCGCCCTAACCGGTTCGGCTCCGTGGATAGAGCGTCTGCCATGGACTAAAGGGCCCCGGGTTCGATTCCGGTCAAGGGCACGTACCTCAGTTGCTGGCTCGATCCCCGTCCTCGGTCAGGGCGCGTGCAGGAGGCAACCAGTCGATGTGTCTCTCTCACATCGATGTGTCTCTCTCTCTGTCTGTCTCTCCCCCTCCCTCCCACTCTCTCCGCCTCATGATACCTTTCTAAAGGAATCCGATGCCCCCAGCAACCTCAGCCGCTGCCCTTCCATTCTGCAGGGACCTCTTCATGGACCTCCTTTGTAAAACCTGGGTGTTTCCTGCTCGTCTTGTTGAGCGTGGCCAATGGGGAACGCTTTCTCCCTGAGTGCGGAAGTGAAAGTTTACACCGTATCTTCAATATTTGTATTTCTGTGTGTTCTCCGTGACATAGAGTCATTGGGGTCACTCTGACATTTCATCTGGCTACACAGCGTGGCTCTCAGGAAAAAAAAAATAATAATAATAATAACCTCCAGCAGGTGAATTGGAGGGCTTGATGCCTGGTAACCACCGCGGGGAGAGAGAGGGAGAGTTCATCGCGATGCGTTTATTCATGTCTGAAGCCCCCGCGTGTCCACTCGGCCTTTCCTTTCCAGAGTTGCCATCCGCGGGCCGGGGCCTCTCGCTGGTTCCTTCGTAATGAATGGTTACAAATTGTTTGTGTATGTGTGTAATTAGCGTGTGATAGCAATCGCCCACCGGGCGAGCGACATTGTAGCGACGTCAAGTCACTTGCAATTATGCCTAACAGGAAAATTAATTATGTAACCCGCTCCTGCCGGGCTTGGCCCTGGCGATTAGATGTGGCTGTTCCTAGGCTGGGCCGGGCAGGGGACAGACGGGGTGGCGTAACCTTTCTCATTTTCCTGGACAGGCTAGTTAGTTCCCCGTCATGTTCACCGTATCACCTGGGAGAATCTCGGGCTTATTGTCGATGGAAAACATAAGTATTTTCAGGTTTTGGATTCCTGCTTTTAAAGAGAGAGAGAGGGGGGGGGGGAGAAAGAGAGCACCCCGCCTGTGTGGCTCATTGGTTGAGCGCTGTGAACCAGGAGGTCACGGTTCGATTCTCCGTCAGGGCCATATGCCCAGGTTGCCGGCTCGATCCCCAGTGAGGGGGTGTGCAGGAGGCAGCCGATCCATGATTCTCTCTCACCATGGATGTTTCCATCTCTCTCTCCCTCTCCCTTCCTCTCTGAAATCAATAAAAATATTTAAAAGAAAAAGAATTTAAGTTGATTACGAAGTTACACATAATATTATTATAAATTTTTGATATCCATGGTAATACCCCCTTTCTCATCACCTATGCATATTTTCCCTTTTGTTCTTTCCCCCCCCCCTCTATGCTTTTTGAAGAACTAGGTATATTTTGCATTCCTCTTACTTTTTAATTTAATTCAGCATGCAATCTTCATGAGCTCACTTCTGCTCTTCCTTTTGTTTTACTTTATGGAATCGAATGCCTGTCTCCTTTTTGCTTTTAGTGTTCTTTAAAAAAATGTCATTTGCAGCTGTGAGTTTTCTTTGGGAACAGCTTTTGGAGAATGAATCTCGTATTTGGTTGTTTCCTGAATGGTTTGTAATGAATATATTTACCTGTCCTTTGAATCTGAGATCATTTAGAAGCATGCCACTAGATTTCCTTTGGGGTATTATTTAATATTTTATTTTATTATTTATTTACTTATTTATTTGAAACATACTTTATTGATTTCAGAGAGGAAGGGAGAGGGGGAGAGAGAGAGAGAGAGAGAAATATCAATGATGAGAGAGAATCATGGACCGACTGCCTCCTGCATGCCCCCTACTAGGGATTGAGCTCTGACCGGGAATCAAACGTGACCTCCTGGTTCATAGGTCAACGCTCAACCACTGAGCCACACAGGCCGGGCATGTTTGATATTTTATTATCTATGAATGTGGCTCTGAAATCTCTAAAGGGCTTCATTAAGGTTTCCTTGTGTCCAAGTACATGACCAATCTTTAATTGTCTCATGGGCATTACAGATCATATCCTTTGTAAAATACAAAGCTTTCGTTTTCTATATTCAGTAAATCACGCTTACCGATTATGTTATATTCGTAGTCTCCAATTTCGTGTTTGCTTTAACTGTCAATTAAGTATGTTAAAGTAAAAAAAATTGAACAACGAGCCTTTTAATATGGTTTTCTTAATTGATTTTGGAGAGAGAGAGGAAGGGGGAGGGATAGAAAGATAGAAACATTAATGAGAGAGGAACATCAATTGGCTGCCCGCCACGTGTCCCCCACTGGGGATCGAGCCTGCGACCCCGGCATGTGCCCTTGACCGGGAATCGAACCATGACCTCCTGGTTCCTAGGTCGAGGCTCAGTCACTGAGCCACGCCGGCCGGGCCTTCCTCTTCCTCTTAATCACCATCTTGTCTTGGGAATTCTCAAGTGTGTTTTCCCGTTGTCAGTATCTTCGGATGTCAGGGCCGAAAAGTATGTGGGTGGATCGCTCCCACGTGGCAGGTACCTTCCCTGGCGCCCCAGCAGGGCCCCCCGCGTGGCCTGTGTGATGAGCACATGCGTTACTGCAGCGAGGTGCTATCGAAATAGCTTCGTGTCCTTGCAGAATTGCCAACACAAGTAAGAACCTGGAAATTGTTGCTATGCGTGCGAGTCAGAAGATTTAACCGCTTGCGTCCCAAATTTGAAAACACTTTTAAAAATTTTTTTGATGTTGTGTAGGAGTCAGATAAAGTCGAATATCTTCACAGCGTTCTGGGCTGCTTGAGCGCGTATGCTGTTGGAAAGATCTCTGTGGCCCGGCTGGCGTGGCTCCGTGGTTGAGCGTCAACCTAGGAACCAGGAGGTCACGGTTCTGTTCCCAGTCAGGGCACATGCCCGGGTTGTGGGCTCCATCCCCAGTAGGGGGCGTGCAGGAGGCAGCCGATCCATGATTCTCTCTCATCATTGATGTTTCTATCCCTCCCTCACCCTTCGTCTCTGAGATCAATAAAAAGCATATTAAAAAGAGAAGGAAAGAAAAACATCTCTGTGTGAAGGTCTGGGAGTTCAGGTGCCTGCCAGCTGGCCATTTAAGGTGCAGCCACAGTGGGACTGGCATGGTGACTGCATGTGGCTGCTGGCTTTTCATTCCTCCAGTGGTTTAGCGGCGGGTCCCCCAGCCCCCGGATGCTTATCTAGGCTGACGGGTCTCTGCAGCCGGGGCCACGGCCTTGGCCGCCACCCTTGCTTGCCCGTTGCAAGAGGGCACCCTCATTTCTCTCCTCCTTAATGAGGCATTAAGGGCCATTTACATAGCGATAAATAAAGCCATTACCGCAGCCGTGGCTTTCTGCCTAAGTTCTCTGGGAAACGGAGTGCGAGCAAAACCTTTCTGATAGCCGGGTTGTCCCTGGTGTCTTGAAATGCCTCTGCTCTCCATAGCGATCACTCCAACACAAGGGCCACTATGTATTTGTTTATTTATTTTAAATATTTGTATTGATGTCAGAGAAGAAGGGACAGGGGGAGAGAGAGAGAAACATCCATGATGAGAGAGAATCATGCATCGGCTGCCTCCTGCAGGCCCCCTACTGGGGATGGAGCCCGCAACCCGGGCATGTGCCCTGACCGGGAATGGAACCGTGACCTCCTGGTTCCTAGGTCGATGCTCAACCACTGAGCCACACTGGCCGGGCTCTCTCTCTTTTTTTTTTTTACAACACGGAGATTCCTATTGGGAACCCCAATCCACTGCCCAGTGTGGAGTATTGTTACGTAAGACGCCACACGTCTCCTGTTTTCTGTATCGTTTGTAACAGACCAAGCAAAGGCGGGAGTGTTGAAAACGTGCGGGTGGGGTGGGGAGCGGTTGCTCAACTCCTCTCTTGGCCGCCGTCCTCTGCTTGCGGATGGCTCCCTTATTAAAACGTCCTCCGAGTGACAGACTCCGGGAAGCCTCCTCGTGCCAAACGTCCAACAGACGGGCGGGCGGCAGGCGCAGCGCAGGGAGTGTGTGGAGCAGTACCCCCTGGGAGAGCCCGGGCCACGGCGCCATGTGGCCGCGCGTGGTGAGCCACCCTGTCCTGTGTGCGCGCGCGCGGGTCCAGGTCTGGTGGCGCTTGTGTGCGCGGTGCCCCCGGCGACCCTCACGCGTCCGTGGAGGTGGCTGCCAGGCTGCCGCGGGGGGGCACTGAGGTATCGTGGGCCTTGATGGCTTGAGAGCTCACGGAGACAGGGTGTTGGCACCCGGCGGGGGGTGCTGCCTGTCACTGCATCGCTGTCCAGAGTCTGTGCGCTTCCCCGTGCGTTTCAGGGACAGACGTGGAGGAAAAACACAACCCAGAGCCACGAGGGGAGAGAGGAAGGCCTGGAGAATCTTGCATGGGAGGCTGGCCAAGGCGTGGCTCCGTGGTTGAGTGTCGACCTATGAACCAGGAGGTCACGGTTCGATTCCCGGTTAGGGCACAGGGTTGTGGGCTCCATCCCCAGTGAGGGGTGTGCAGGAGGCAGCCGGTCCATGATTCTCTGTCATCATGGATGTTTCTCTCTCTCTCTCCCTCTCCCTTCCTCTCTGAAATCAATAATCTATATATATATAAAAGCCAAGCGACTGGAACAGCAGAACAGCTGGAACAACCGGTCACTATGATGCACACTGCGGAGGCCAACTGGCCTGATCCAGGCCCTGATTGGTCCCCCACAAACCTCCTGTGGCCCCTCCCCCACACCGGCCCACCCCCGATAGGCCCTCCACCACTCCAATTGGGGGCGGGGCCGGCCAGCCAACCTCCTGTGGCCCCCCCCCACCAGCCCCAGCTCCGATTGGCCCCCATCAGGGCGGGCCGGCCGAACCCCACCTGTGCACGAATTCGTGCACCAGGCCTCTAGTATATATATATATATATATATATACATATATATGTATATATATATACACACACACACACACACACACACGTGGACATATATATAATAATAAAGTATATGATTCTTAGTTAAAACAGGATGAAAAGGGACAGTGAGCTTGAACAGAGCTTTCCCCTTGAACCCCTTTATTTTGTCTGGGCCGCCAGCATCCCGGGCTGGTTGGGGCGCCACCTCCCACCGGTGCTGTTAGGACAGGGAAGGGGTGGGGAGCGCTCTGCCCTCTTATCTCTCAGGTCAGATCCTTAGCATTTTTTGCATATTTGTGTGTGTGTGTGTGCGGGGGGCGGGGGGATGTTTTCCTGAGAATGCGGCTGAAGAATAGACATTCCCCGAGTGCCTCCGTCTGCCTTCTCGCCATGGCTCCGTTTGGAAGAGTCCCCTGCCTGCCTCCTGGCAAGGACGGAAATTTCAGGTGGATGGGAGGGTGGGTTTGGGAAACTAAACAGACAGAGGCCATGGTGGACGCTGGGTCCGCGGGCTGCCAGGTGGAAAGACACAGTTTCTCTGCTCGTACTCGCTACCCTTCAGGACCTGGGATGAGTTTGTGGGTTTTTTTAAAAAAAAAAAAAACATATTTTGATTGATTTCAGAGAAGAAGGGAGAGGGAGAGAGAGAGAAACATCAATGAGGAGAGAGAATCATGGATCGGTTGCCTCCTGCACGCCCCCTTACTGGGGATCGAGCCCGCAACCCGGGCCTGTGCCCTGACGGGGAATCGAACTGTGACCTGGTTCATAGGTCGATGCTCAACCACGGAGCCACGCCGGCCGGGCACCTTGGGTGACCTCATGTGTCCCGGAAACGGGGCTCAAGTCTCCTGGCACCTTCCTATGCACTGAGATTTGCTTTTCTTTTTTTTTTAATAATTTTGATTTTAATTGCTGTGTCGTCGCCAAGGAAAATATGCATCCGTTACCCTCTCTACACACAGGCCTTTTGCAGAGCCATCAGATTTCCAAGTAAAAGCAGACAGTGCCGGCCCCGAGGATATTTTCTTCATTGATTTTTTTTTTTTTAGAGAGAGAGAATGGAAGGGAGGGGGAGAGACCGAGAGAGAGAAACATCAATGTGAGAGAGACACATCCGTTGGATGCCTCCCACACCCTCGGATGGAGCCTGCAACCGAAGTACATGCCCTTGACTGGAATCGAACCCGGGACCCCTCCGTCTGCAGGCCGACGCTCTATCCATGGAGCCAAACCGGCCAGGTATCCCTTTCTTTTAAAAAAAAAAAAAAAAGACATTAGTTATTAGCAGAGCTGCCTTCCAAGTACTTGATTTCATAAGCGTCACGTTGCCAAGCTTCTTCAGCCAGCTCCGGGTTTGAGTGGGGGGCCCTGCATAGCTGAGGGGACCCCTGCGGTCCCTGCCGATCCGCCCTCCCCTCTCCACTCACCGGAGGCCACATCCCTGAGCAAGGACGCGCGGTCTCCGGTCCCAGCCACGCGCACGTGTGTGTGCATGTGTGTGTGTGCGTGGGTGTGTGTCTGTGTGTGCACGTGTGTGCGTGTGTGTGTGTTTCCAGCAGGTTGTTTGGTCTGCGCCTGAAGGTTATCCTACAGATAAGGCTGAAAGAGACCCGCCCGCGCCTTCCACGCCCGTGACCTTGAATGGTCTTCCCCGGGCGGGGCGGCTGGACGGGGCTGCCGTGGGCTCAGGTATGTGTCGGGCCGCCTCCTCGCAGCCCTGGACGCACAGGTGCTGTCGGAAAATTCCTTCCCGAAGGGCTCTGGGGATTTGCAAGTTCTCGCCGCTTTTCGTGACCTTGTGCGGTGTCTGGTTTCACGGGCGGCTTTGTGTCTCGGGTCGCACTGCTGCCTTCAGCCTTGCCTGGAACCCCGGGGCGCCGGGGGGGGGGGGGTGCTGCCTGGGTCCTGGGGTGTGCTCGGACGCCGGGTCAGGCCTCGGGTGTCCACACGTGTGTGTGTGTGTGTGTGCTGAAGCACACTTAGTTTCTCATCGTAGCCTGCATTTAAATTTCACAGGTGCCCCAGATGGAGTGATTCCTTTGAGCTGCTCAATGTGTTTTATTTCTTTTTTTCTTTCTCTCTTTTTTTAAAAATATATTTTTTGATTTTTTTACAGAGAGGAAGGGAGAGGGATAGAGAGTTAGAAACATCGATGAGAGAGAAACATCCATCAGCTGCCTCTTGCACACTCCCCACTGGGGATGTGCCCGAACCAAGGTACATGCCCTTGACCGGAATCGAACCCGGGACCCTTCAGTCCGCAGGCCAACGCTCTAGCCACTGAGCCAAACCATTTAGGGCTCTTTTTTTCTTTTTTTTTCTTTTACTGATTTCAGAGAGGAAGGGAGAGACAGAAACATCCATGATGAGGGAGAATCATGGATCGGCTGCCTCCTGCACGCCCCACACCGGGGATCGAGCCCGCAACCCGGGCATGTGCCTTGACCGGGGAATCGAACCTGGGACCCTTCAGTCTTCAGGCCAACGCTCTATCCACTGAACCAAACCAGCTAGGGCTGAGCCACCTCCGTAGTGGCCTAGCCACAGGCTGGCGTGGCCGTGGCGGGGGAGCCACCTGAGCCACGTGTGGCATCCCTGGCGGTGACCTTCGTCACTTTGCGATATCCCGTGACTGCCGGCTGCCGAGGCTCTGGACGGTAGCCCGTGGTCGGTCTCCGTCTCTTAAAAACAATGGAAAAGTACCCCCACCCCTCCCTGCCGGCCCCCAGACCAGCTGTCTTTCTGCTGATGAACAGACAGCGATCCCCGGGGAGCAGCGAGCCGCTGGGTGTAAGTGCTCGGGGAGGGCACGGTCCGTTTTCAATAAGACGGAGAATTATGGCTGAGCCTCACACGCCAGCAGGGGCGTCAGCTCATTGAGTGTGGGTGCGGGGGCAGCCTTGAGCGCGGGGCGTGAGGCACGGAGTGGCCACATCCGCCCGGCGTTCGGTACGTCCACTTCGTTCGAGAACAATGCCTTCAAGGTCAGTGTTTCTTGGCCGGGCGACAGGGTTCTGGAAATTCCCAGGGGAAGAAGTTGTGTGTGTTTTTTGTGGGGTTTTTTTTTTTTTTTTTTTGTCTGTTATGTAACCCAGCATGAATGAATGGGTACATTAGCGCCTCATATATAGCAGTGGCTTTTCAAAGGCAGTGGGTTCTGAAACGCAGCTTTTCAATATTTGGACGGTTGGAAAAAATATTCCTCTGGGGACGGCAGGTAGACTTTTAGCTTATTTTGTTTCCTTTACTCAAGACACAGTGGCAGAGCCCTGGCCGGGGTGGCTCAGTTGGTTGAGCGCCCTCCCGTGCACCGAGAAGTCCCCAGTTT
Organism: Ia io; assembly: GCA_025583905.1. Taxonomy (NCBI): domain Eukaryota; kingdom Metazoa; phylum Chordata; class Mammalia; order Chiroptera; family Vespertilionidae; genus Ia; species Ia io. The sequence continues at coordinate 20,533,344 of JAJQQW010000024.1, forward strand.
GATTCCCAGTCAGGGCCCATGCCCAGTGGGGGTCGTGCAGGAGGCAGCTGGTCAGTGTTTCGCTCTCCTATTGATGTTTCTCTCTCTCCCTCTCCCTTCTTTCTCTCTCTAAAGAATTGATAAAAACACATTAAAAAAAAAGAGAGAGAGAGATGGTTATAGCCCTAGCAGGTTTTGCTCAGTGGATAGAGCACAGACCTGCAGACTGAGGGGTCCCGGGTTCAGTTCTGGTCAAGGGCATGTAGCTCAGTTGCAGGTTCCCTGGCCCTGGTTGGGGTGTGTGTGCAGGAGGCAACCAAACAATGTGTCTCTCTCACATCGACGTTTCTCTCTCTCTCTCCCTCTCCCTTCCACTCTCTCTAAGGATCGATGGAAAAATATCCTCGGGTGAGGATGAACCGAAAAACCCCCAAACAAACAAAAGAAATAGTTATAGAGCATTGTAGCACTTTACAAATATTAATTGACCTTCAACCTCTCCAGGTTAATGTTCTCATGCCCACTTTACAGATGGGAAGACTTGAGTGATAACAGTAGCACGTGACTGTGAAAACACACAATGATTACCTAGGAGCAGCCACTGTGGAAAGATAGCAGTAACATAGGAACACGTGACTTGGGCTTAACCCAGGAGGAAGGCCAGGGTGAGCGTTACAAAAAAAAAAAAAAAAAAAAAAAGGAAAGAAAATAACCTATCTCATTTATTTCATATTTCATATATGCACACATGCTAATATACACTGAGTGGCCAGATGATGATGATCTCTGAATGCATAATAATCTGGCCACTCAGTGTATATCCTATAGAATAAAAGGCTAATATGCAAATTGTCCCCTCGACCAGGAGTTCGACCAGCAGGCAGGCTGGCCAACCGCCCATGTCCCCTCCCCCTGGCCAGGCTGGCCGAACCCCACCCATGCACGAATTCATGCACCGGGCCTCTAATACATATACATACACACACACACACACACACACACACACACACACACACACACACACACTGAGTGGCCAGATTATTATGCGTTCAGAGATCATCAACATCTGGCCACTCAGTGTATAGTGCTAAGCATGCAAATGGGATCGTTGATTTTCATCGTTACATACCTTTTTTCAGCTTAACAATCTACCTTTATTGTCATTCCCTGTCAGTGCCTATGGCTTGACCTAGTTATTTTTAACTATTGCATAATGCTGGAACAATGGGCACAACTTCTTTAACCACACCAAAGGAGGCATTTTGGTGGTTTCCAGTGTGTTACAAGTACAGATACCCCTGCGGTGAACATGCCTTGGACATGCGTTCTTTTCATTTAAAGTCGTCTAGTCCCTCCGAAATGCTGCTCAATAATTGGCTGAGACGTGTTTCCACGCTGACGGCTGGGATTGCTCGTGTGCAAGGCCTTCCTTTTCACTGATGGTTTGCAGAGTCTCAGACCCTCCACTGGTACACCTGGAACAGCCCTTTCGCTCTGAATGCCATGCAGCCCGAAGATGGGATTTCTAAATCTCGCGGTGACGGCCTGGGGAAGCGGTAACCCTCGGGCCGGGAGTCTCGGTCAGGAAATGATTCGACTTGCAAGCAGCTGGCTGTCTGCCTAGGCTGCCGGAGAGACTGACAAGTGAACTTCATTGTTGTTGAGAGACTTTTTTATCCATTAATTTTTTAAAATTTCATTGATTTGAGAGAGAGAGAGAGAGAGAGAGAGAGAGAGAGAGAGAGACCAGTGATGGGAGAGAATCATCAGTGGGACGGGCTGCCTCCTGCACGACTCCTACTGGGGATCGAGCTCGCAACCTGGGCCTGTGCCCTGACCGGGAATCGAACCGTGACCTCCCGGTTTCTAGGTCGGTGCTCAACCAGGGAGCCACACCCGCTGGGCTATTTTTTTAGCTTTTCTGATGGATACGGAGCAGGATCTTGTGGTTTCCTTGGCTCACCTAACCAGACTCAGAATCATGGTCATTGCCGCAGGTGGCCCTCCCTCCGTGGTTTAATCACTCAGTGGGAGTTCAGAACTTTTTTTTTTAAATGAACAAGGACAGAAACCTATAGACCTTCTTGAACAGATCACCCACTTCAAAGACAGCGGCTCAAGCCCAACTGCCGTGGCTCAGGGGTTGAGCGTCGGCCTAGGAACCAGGAGGTCACAGTTCGATTCTGGTCAAGGGGACATGCTGGGGTTGTGGGCTCGATCCTCAGTGTGGGGCATGCAGGAGGCCGCTGATCCATGATGCTCATCATTGATGTTTCTCCCTCCCTCCCTCCCTCCCTCCCTCCCTCCTTTTCCTCTCTGAAATCAATAATAATATGCTATTAAAAAAATAAACAAGCCCTAACGGTTTGGCTCAGTGGATAGAGCGTCGGCCTGCGGACTGAAGGGGTCCCAGGTTCGATTCCGGTCAAGGGCATGTACCTTGGTTGCGGGCACATCCCCAGTAGGAGGTGTGCAGGAGGCAGCTGATCGATGTTTCTCTCTCATCGATGTTTCTAACTCTCTATCCCTCTCCCTTCCTCATTGTAAAAATATCAGTAAAAATTATATTAAAAAAAAATAAACAAAAGAAAGCTGCTTGCGGCTGGAAGGGACCCTGTCCGCGTGTGGAACCTGTCGACTCTTTGTCACCTCATGAGAAATCCTCTCTCTGGCTTGTGCGGGGGAAGCCGTCCAGGTCGGGGTGTGGATTTCACTCCCAGGCCTTGTTCAGAACGGTTCGGGGGAGGACATTGTTCTCTGGCCGGTGACCAGTCACAGACGCATCCAGCAGGTGCCTGGACCGGGGGAGGACGGCGCGCTGGGCGGGCGGCGAGGCCCCGGCGCCACGTGCTCGCGCTCCGTGCCCAGGGCCAGCCTCACCTCTCCCCCCCTCCCCCCACCCCTGGCACGTCACTGGGAAGGCGGCTCCAGGCCCGGGTTCCGGATTGAAATGGGGCTATTTCTGGTCGTGATGACATCCCCTAAGCCCGCCGTGCCATTTGGATACGCACCCGGGTGCCCGGATCCATCAGCGCCCTGAGTGGCGGGTCATGGGACCCGACGGGGTGGGGAGGGCTCCCCGTCCCGGCCCCTGGGGAGGAGGCTCAGCATAAGGACTCCCCCTGCCGCTGGGGCGCAGGCTCTCCGTTGGCCGTCCTTTCCCAAACCTATCTGCCACCACCCCGGCCACTCCTGGCCAGCCTGACTTCTCTACATTGCTTTTCTTTTCTTTCTTTTTAAAAAAATATATATTTTTTTATTGATTTTTTCAGAGAGGAAGGGAGAGAGAGAGAGAGAGAGAGAGAAACACATCCATGATGGGAGAGAATCGTGGATCGGCTGCCTCCTGCACGCCCCCTCCTGGGGATCGAGCCCGCAACCCGGGCATGTGCCCTGACCGGGAATCGAACCGTGACCTCCTGGGTTATAAGTCGACGCTCAGCCACTGAGCCACACCAGCCAGGGCTCTTGAGTCTCTTTTTTTTTTTTAACGTTTCTCAAGACAGAGTGCCTGGCCTCCCAGCTAGGTTTTCCCAGCTCACCTCCCCGTTCACTTGCCTTTGTCTGGAATGGAAAGACAAACAGGCCAGCCTCTAAGCCTCTCTTTGTGTGTGAGAACTTACATTATTTCGAGGTCCTGCCTTCTTTATTTATCTTTGAAAGAAAGAGAGAACACCTCCCAGTGTTTACAAGAACGCGTTGTTCCGCGCAATGGCGCCCGTGACTTTTTGTTTCTTGTTTTTCATGTGGAGGCATGCGGGGGTGATGAGGTTGATGTCAGTTGGCTAGCCCGTTTTTGTGTGTGTGTGTGTTGTTGTTGTTGTTTATTTTAAGTATGTTTTTATTGATTTCCAGGAGGAAGGGAGAGGGGGAGGGAGAGAGAGAGAGAAACATCGATGATGAGAGAGAATCATGGATCGGCTGCCTCCTGCACGCCCCACACTGGGGATCGAACCCGCAACCCGGGCCTGTGCCCTGACCGGGAATCGAACCGTGACCTCCTGGTTCCTAGGTCGGTGCTCAACCCCTGAGCCACGCTGGCCGGCTGCTTCGGTTTTGATCTGTTTTTAGAGGCAGAACCTCACAACCGTCATGCTTAGCGTCGTCACCTTCGTTATGTGTGGAGCGTACTTCTCAGCAGGTCAGATGTCATCGTCCCGGTTTTTGGGATGGAGGGCGGCGTTCACCGCCCTGGCCTCCCCCCTCCCAGCCCCGGGCCCCTGGTCCCCTCCCTGAAGGTGACGGGTGTCTCCCCTTTGTAAATCAATAATCCTGTTCTTTGCAAAGGAGATACGCCGCTTCTTAACTGTAATTATATGCAAGCGTCACGTTTAAAGGGGGCCTTTAAGACTATACCATTGGAGGGGTTTTTTTTTTTCTTTTTAATTGGAGCGCATGCAAGAGGCAACCAGTAGATGTGTCTCTCTCACATCGATGTTTCTCTCTCTCTCTCTCTCAAGATCAATGGAAAAAATACCCTTGGGTGAGGATTTTAAAAAAACAAAAGTTTGCTTTCGTTTTTGTTTGTGTGTGTGTGTGGGGGGGGTGTATTGTGTACCCATATTCTGTGCCTAAGCAACAAAAGAATTGGGGGCTCAGTAAGCGTTGATAGCTCGTTCAACTACAAGTTGAAGTTCACCAGGCTGCTGACCCGGATGTGGCTGTGTGCTGGAACTGGGTAAACACGTGCGGCTTTGTGGGCCATTGTCTGCTGCTGTATTGACTTCTCTGTCCTCCCGAGAAGCCCAGCCTGTCCCTTCTGTGCCGATACAAAGCCCGGCCTGTTCCCCAAGGCCCCTCGGGGGACCCTCTGGGACATGCGCCTTCTTAGATATTCCTATCTGCCACGTCCCTCCAAATTATTTCGCCCTTGATCCCAACATTCCATTAAGAGTTCAATGTCCTAGGAACCAGGAGGTCACGGTTCGATCCCCGGTCAGGGCACATGCCCAGGTTGTGAGCTCGATCCCCAGTGTGGGGCGTGCAGGAGGCAGCTGATTCATGATGATGATTCTCTCTCACCATTGATGTTTCTCTCTCTCTCTCTCTCTCCTTCTCCCATCCTCTCTGAAATCATCTATATATATATGTATATATATATATATTTTTTTTTTTTAAAGTTCTATGTCACAGGAAGCGTCTTTGTCCAAAAGAATAAATGCTGACTCAACAGAACCACTCATCGGTCGTGGACAGATGTGAGAATTACCAAACAGCCCAAAGTCTCTCTGTTAGGAAAGGAATACAAGTATTTTGGTGGGGGGAGGGGAAAAAAGTCTGCTCTGGTCCCTAAAAGGATCCATGTTAAAAGGGTGTCTGGGCATTTGTCATGAGGATGGAGGCCTCCGAATGTCTTGGAGCTTATGGGGAGTCAGCGTGTGTGTTTGTATGTGCATGTGTGCATGAGTGTGTGTGTGTGTGCGTGTGTGTGTGTGTGCGCGTGTGATCAGATGCCTGTCCCTGTTATCAGTAAGCAATGGGGCTTAGTCCTGCCCTTCCCACACTTCTGTTTTTATTTTTTATACTAGAGGCCCAATGCACGGATTCATGCACCGGTGGGGTCCCTCGGCCTAGCCTGCGCCCTCTTGCAATCTGGGACCCCTCGGGGGATGTCAGAGAGCCAGTTTCAGCCCCATCCCCGCAGGCCCAATTTCTACAGGCTCCATCCAGACAGGAAGGAGGCCCATCCTTGCACGCCTGATTCAGTCAGGAGGGAGCCCGATCCTGTGCGTTGAGCGTCTGTCCCCTGGTGGTCAGTGTGCGTCATAGCAACTGGTTGACAGGTCGTTTGGTCATCTGGTTGTTTAGGCTTTTATATATATATATAGATTTTGGTGAATCCTCACCTGGGGATATTTTTCCGTTGATTTTTAGAGAGAGTGGAAGGGAGAGGAGAGGGAAAGACAGAGAGAGAGAAGCATCGATGTGAGAGAGACACACGGATTGGTTGCCTCCCTCGCACTCCCTGACCAGGGACGGAGATGGAGCCTGCCCTTGGCCGGAACTGAACCCCGGACCCTTCAGGCCGCAAACCGACGCTCTATCCACTGAGCCCAACAGGCTAGGGCAATACCTTATTATTTTAACTTTGTTCTCTAGGCATGGTTAAATAGTCATGGATTTTATGTCTTACGAAACATATCCCCATGTATTAGCAAGTTAAAAAGTTAACCATCCACAGATGATTCTGTTAGAATTATGTGCTTCTTGAGGACACGCTCTGACTCTGACAAGCACATGTTATAGCTGCTATGTCCTGGGAACTATCACTTCTAGATGGAATGTGCCTGATATTTGGGGTAGCTTCTTCCGTTTGTCCATGTTTTCTTCCTAGTAATATGCAATCCCTATTTATTTTTTAATTTTTAAGAAATAACTTTTATTGCCCTAACCGGTTTGGATAGAGTGTCAGCCTGCGGACTCAAGGGTCCCAGGTTCGATTCCAGTCAAGGGCATGTACTTTGGTTGCGGGCACATCCCCAGTGGGGGGTGTGCAGGAGGCAGCTGATCGATGTTTCTCTCTCATCGATGTTTCTCTCTCTCTATCCCTCTCCCTTCCTCTCTGTAAAAAATCAATAAAATATATTTTTTTAAAAAAGAAATATACTTTTATTGATGTCAGAGAAGAAGGGCGACAGAGAGAGAGAGAGAAACATCCATGATGAGAGAGAATCATGGGTCGGCTGCCTCCTGCACACCTCCTCCTGGGGATGGAGCCTGCAACCCGGGCATGTGCCCTGACCAGGAATCGAACCGTGGCCTCCTGGTTCCTAGGTCAACTGTCCCACCCACTGAACCACACCAGCTGGGCACGATCCCCACATTCTTCACAGCTCTCTCCCCTGCCTGTGTCGGGGCAAAGCACTGTGAGCACAGAGCCACGGTCACGCCAGCAGTAGGATGTCACATGTTGTCTCTGCTGCATAGGCAATGTGCCCCAGGCTCCGGGAGCTGGGTGCTGGCCCCCGGGCTGCGGTCAGAGCCCTGCCCTTGAGTGGCCGTCGCCCGGGCAGCCGTGACGAGCACCGTGAAGCCCACTCAGGGGGAAGGGACGCCCGAGGCCCGGTGTTTGCACAGGGAGCGCCGTGTGGGGGCCTGGCTGTGCCCAAGGGCGCTCGCCTGGGGTGGCAGATGTTGGGCTGTTACTTAGCAACGCAGACTTGTTTTCCTTGGCGCACAGGACACTTCTCGACCCCGGGTGCTCCTGCCAGCTCCCTTGGGGTGCTGATCCAGCAAGTGAGGCGCTTTGGGGTGCTCCTGGGGGTTCATTCAGAGAGCACCCTCAGAGGGTACGTCCCTGGGTCAGACAGCCTCCCCGCCCCTCCCCTGGGCCTGTGCTTCTAGTTTGTAAAGGAGTATATGCACCGCCGTTCCTTCGGAAAACGTGGACCAAGCGCTCTGATGCAGTGGGATGGGTGGACCGAGACCCTTACTCAGAAAGAGACACTGGGAGGCAGAGGCAGACAGGCCAGCCCGGCCTGTGTGGCTCAGTGGTTGGCACCGACGTATATGACCCAGGAGGTCACAGTTCAATTCCCGGTCAGAGCACATGCCCGGGGTTGCGGGCTCGATCCCCATTGGCGGGCATGCAGGAGGCAGCCGATCCATGATTCTCTCTCATCATGGATGTTTCTCTCTCTCTTGCTCTCTCTCCCTTCCTCTCTGGAGTTAAAAAAAGTATTTAAAAAAAAGAAACAGTTGGATGATTAACATGAGATGTTTGGGAGTGGGATTAGAGACAATTTAGCTCTTAAAATTTCTCTAGACCCCTATCCATTCCACGACTCACACCCCCTCCTCCCACGGGCCCCTCAAAAACTGACCATGGGTACCTTTCCCTTATGTGTAACGCGTGTTCAAGGTCATGGAAAATCCACAGAGGCCCACAGGCCTGTAGCTCTCTACATAAAAGCACTCCCCCCAGTGTCAGAGGTCTGAGACAAGGCTTTTATATATTTTTTGTTGTTTATTTACTTTTTAAATATATATTTTTATTAGATTTCAGAGAGGAAGGGAGAGGGAGGGAGAGAGAAACATCAATGATGAGAGAGAACCATGGACCGGCTGCCTCCTGCACGCCCCCTACTGGGGATGGAGCCTGCAACCCAGGCATGTGCCCTGACCGGGAATCGAACCCTGACCTCCTGGTTCATAGGTCCACGCTCAACCCCTGAGCCACACCGGCTGGGCAGTTTTTCATTTCATTTTATTTATTTTTTAATTGGCTTGGAGTCAGGGTGCAGCGCCCAGAAGGTGTGGGGAGCCTCTCCCCAGGGCTTGGCGTCCTTTCCCCGAGACTTGTTTCTTTTGCTCTCGGCTTGCTCTCCTGACATTTTCTGCCTTTGAAGAGGTCATGGTGTTATTGCGATTTAACCACAGAGCAGGGGGTTTCACAAGCTCCCGTTGCTATCTCCAAATTAGGCTCTTGTGTCTCTGGCTGTTGGTGGGTCCCTGGGCGCAGGCAGCGGGACTGCCCGGGGTGGGTGTGGCGGGGGGGGCGAGCACGCGGGGGAATGGATGGATGCCCGCCGGTGGAAGGAGGGCGCCAAGGGCCGCTGCTGTTGTCTTGGGCACCTGGCAGCGAGCGTGTAGGAACTTGAACCCCCATTCCCAGCCCTGATGCGCCAAGTGTGGGGGAGGGGAGGTGCGTTAAAGCTGGTGTTTTCTGGAAATGGAGCCGCCTGCTCTCTCTCCCTCCACACCTGTGTGGCTTTGAAGACCCGTCTGGGTGTTACAAGAGTGGAGAGCAGACCTGTGGGCAGCTTGGACCGCCTCATCTCCGGGAGAGAACTTTTGTTGTTGTGAGTCCTCCCCCGAGGGGGTTTCCCATTGATTTCCAGGGAGAGAGGAAGAGGGAGGGAGAGATGGAGAGAAACATGGATGTGAGAGAGACACCTTGATGGGCTGCCTCCTGCACGAGCCCCGACCAGGGCCTGGGCTGGGGAGGAGCTTGCAACCAAGGTACGTGCCCTTGACCGGAATCGAACCCGGGACCCTTTGATCCCCAGGCTGACGCTCTATCCACTGAGCAAACTGGCCAGGGCTGGGAGAGAAATGTATATCTCAATTCGCTCCAAGTCAGTTCTGGTATCAAGGCAATGACACTGGCTTAGCTCCAGTCTTCCAGGAGGTCACGGTTGGATTCCCCGTCAGGGCCCAGGCCCAGGTTTCGGGCTCCATCCCCAGTGTGGGGCATGCAGGAGGCTGCGGGTCTATGATTCTCATCATGGACGTTTCTTCTCTCTCTCTCTCTCTCTCTCTCTCTCTCTCTCTCTCTCTCTCTCTCTCTCTCCCCCTCCCTTTCTTTCCCTCTCTCTTCCTCTCTAAAATCAATAAAAAATAATAGGTGTTTTTTTTTAAAGTGGACAATTAGAACAATTCTGTCTCTCCTGGATCTGTGTTGCCACGGTCACCCCCATTTGGCCGTGGATGGGTAGATGGACAATCCCCACTTTACCTGCCAGGAGGGGCCTTTGATTTTTCATTTCTTCTGACGTCTTTCAATGGCAGGGAGGTGAGGCGGCGGCGTGTGACCCAGCAGACGGGAATTGTTTGAATAACAGGCCGGGCACGTGAGCCCTCCAACGGCTCCCAGCAGACAGCGCCGCAGACTGTCCTCCGGGTTTGGGTGACAGACCTCGGGAGACCCCGGAGAGGCCCCAGGCGGGCGGCTGCGGGTCGGGGCGTGGGAGGGCATCTCTCTGCTTCAATTGTTTGCCCTCTGCCTCGGAGAACAGGACACAGACCCAGGCGGGTTCCTGCAGCTACTGGGCAAAGCAGGCTTTTTATGAATGAGGCCCAGGAGGGGGAGGGGAAGGGGGAGGGGAGGCGAGGGAGGGGAGGGGAGGGAGGGGAGGGCTTGCCTTGCACCAGCAGGTGGGTAACACGTTTCATTCACGCCCAGCCATCGAGCTGGGCTTTCGTGTAAAGGATGTTGTCCGATGTGGGTGATTCAGCTTACTTTTTTTAAAAATATTTTTTTTATTGATGTCAGAGAGGGAGAGAGAGAGAGAAACATCCATGATGAGAGAGAGTCATGGATTGGCTGCCTCCTGCACGCCCCGCACTGGGGATGGAGCCCGCAACCCGGGCATGTGCCCTGACCGGGAATCAAACCCTGACCTCCTGGTTCATGGGTTGACGCTCAACCACTGAGCCACGCAGGCCGGGCGGATTAGACTTTTTCCCAACTGCTGGTAAAACAGGACCCCTGAGCCTGTGTGTGCGTGAATATATTTGTTTGGAGGTGCGTTCATTTATTCGGGGGAGGTAGTAAGAGAGGGGAAGTGGAAGAGGGGGAGCTGTCACCCATGGGGCCTAAGTCGTTTCTCTGTCCCATTGCCACCCGAGAGGAGGCAGGCGGGGTCCCTCTGCCCAGAGCCGGAGCCTGGAGGTGGAGTGCTGATGGGGGCGGGGAGGGGTGACTCCTACCCTGGGGTGTGACCTGGTGCCAGGTGCCAGCACCCCTGCCCTGGGCCCCTGTCCTGTTCCCCGTGGGCAGCTTCCGAGGGGTGGCCCCAGAAAGCCATTGTTGTGTCACCGAAACCTGTATTGGAAGCTGAGACCACCCCGACCCCCTCGTCCCTGCCTCAGCTTCCTGCCGGGGGTGAAGGGAGAGGCCAGGCGTTGTCTTGGCATCAGTGAACCTCTATCAAAACAAACGCCCAGCGAGGCGGGCGGCCTGGTCCCAGCTGCCTGTGTGAGCCCGGACGGGGGGGGGCCTTGTTCCTCACCAAGAACCCTTCAGGGCCTGGACGGGGCCTTTCTGGGGGACTCATCCTGTGGGCAGAGAGCAGTCCACCCCGACGTAAAGCAAACCCCAAACCAGCACCCTCCATCCCACCCCCATTGCTAGCCGCATCTCAGTGCTTGAAGACACCTGAACCCGGCCGGTGTGGCTCCGTGGTTGAGCGTCGACCTAGGAAGCAGGAGGTCACGGTTCGATTCCCAGTCAGGGCACATGCCCGGGTTGCGGGCTCCATCCCAGTAGGAGGCAGCCAATCCATGATTCTCTCTCATCATTGATGTTTCTCTCTCTCTCTGTCCCTCTCCGTCTCCCTTCCTCTCTGAAATCAATGGGAAAAAGGAAGTTATGGTTGAGTGACCGGAGCCTCTCTCTCACTGGCACGTGTGGGAATAAGGATTAAATAAACAGCTTCTAAGAGGTGTTGCCGGAACTCCCCGGGGAACTCCCGCGCTGGGTTTTCAGCGTTGTGTAAAGATTAGCCGACTCCCACGGGTATCTCGTTTCCTGGTCCTGTTGTGGACATGCGCTGAGAGCGGGGATACCGAGGCCGGAAAATCCGTTCTCTGCCCTTCGCAGGACACAGCCAACGGGGGGCGTTGACCGGACTTGGGCCCCACAAAATACTGACAAGAGTTTTAGGACCCAAATGACTGCCTGCCTGACATGATATTGAACATCACCTGAGTGGAAATTTTTATAACATCTCATGGGATGTGTTCTTTGTTAAAAATTTTTTTTAACCCTCACCTCAGGATATTTTTTCCATTGATCTAGGGAGAGTGGGAGGGAGGGAAGAGAAGGAGGAGGAGAGAGAGAGAGAGAAACATCGATGTGAGAGAGACACATCCATGGGTTGCCTTCCACACGCCCCCTACTGGGGATCCAGCCTGCAGCCCGGGCATGTGCCCTGACTGGGAATCAAACCGTGACCTCCTGGTTCATGGGCCAACACTCAAAATACTGAGCCACACTGGCCAGGTGAATGTTTTTTTTTTCATGTTTGAGGTCTTACTTGAGGGGAGGGGGTTAAAGACAAGAAATATAGGTGGTTTGTGAAAGGTGTTTGGGACAGATTGGCACCAGAAACATGGAGGTTGGGGTATTCCCGTGAGGAGCGCCGACCAACCAAAGGTAAGGCCGCATTTGTTCGTTAAGATCTACACTAATCAAAGAGTAACATGCTAATTGACCGTACCTTTGCGACACCCACCAGCCAGTCAGGAGTGAGTATGCAAATTAACCCAACAAAGATGGTGGGTTGATTTGCATATGCAGGTGCCGAGCTGCCAGGGGCGGGACGCTTGCATTGTCACCATGGCAACGATGCAGGCATTCCACACCACCCCAGCTGCTCTGGGCCTCTGGGCAGCGTGGGAAGGCGGAAAGGCAGCTCGGGCCAGAGCACGGCGGTGCCGGCAGCCAGGGGAAGGAAGGCCCATTCTTGCACAAGTCTTCGTACGTCGGGCCTCTAGTCTATTAATAATAAAAATAATTTTTAGAAAAATAACAAGGTAGCGGATATCAGTGATAATTAGATAATTCCAACTATATAGCCTTTCATTAATTCTGAAAATTGAAGCGGAAAGAGTTCCATTTTCCTTGTCAGTTATGTTTACCTCCCTCCAAAATGTGTGTGCAGCTTGGGGATACGTTGGGAGTAATCATTTTACTTTGATTTTTAATATTGCCAATACCCCAGTTTTTGCATTAAAAGCACAGTGGCTATAAGAATGACTGTTTAGCTCTCTGGATTCCTGTGTATTCCTGTGTCACCAACACAGGGGACTTAAAAAGCAGATGAGCACCCTGGCCGGTGCTTCTTAGTGGTTAGAGCGTCCCCGAAGGGTCCCGGGTTCGACTCCCTGTCAAGGGCACCTATCTCAGTTGCCAGTTTGCTCCCCACCGCTGGTCACAGACCATGTGAGAGGCGACTAGTTGATGTGTTTCTCTCACATCGATGTTTCCCTCCCTCTCTCTCTCTCTCTCCCTCTCCTTTCCTCTCTGAAATCAATTAAAAAAAAAATATTTTTTAGCCCAGCCATCATAGTTCAGTGGTTGAGCGTCAGCCTATGAACCAGGACATCATAGTTTGATTCCCAGTCAGGGCACATGCCCAGGTTGTAGGCTCGGTCCCCACTGTGGGGCGTGCAGGAGGCAGCCGATCCATGATTCTCTCTCATCATTGATGTTTCTATCTCTCTCCCTCTCCCTTCCTCTCTGAAATCAATAAAAATACATTTAAAAATATATATATACACATATATATGTGTATATATATGTTTTTTAAAAGTTAAATTCTGGAAGGGGACATAATGCTCTACGTTTTTCGACACAGAGGTTGTGTTTTTATTCTTCAGCCCACACCTTTCTTTTGGTTTTAACCAGGACAAGGAAGGCGTGCGAAAATATTAGTCCCTCCGACTCCATTCAGTTCTGAAACTATCGATAGAACATACAAGTTGCAGCGTATCCCGATTTCTTTTTTTTTTTTTAATATATTATATTGATTTTTCACAGAGAGGAAGGGAGAGGGATAGAGAGTTAGAAACATCGATGGGAGAGAAACATCGATCAGCTGCCTCCTGCACATCCCCACCTGGGGATGTGCCCACAACCAAGGTCCATGCCCTTGACTGGAATCGAACCTGGGACCCTTCAGTCCACAGGCGCACGCTCTATCCACTGAGCCAAACCGGTTAGGGTGCCTATCCCAATTTCAAATCAAGGTGGGCATGTCAGGAAGAGTTTCACAGCAGGAGAAGGGCGGGGCGGGGGGAGAGAGAGAGAAACATTGATGGGAGAGAGGCACATTGGTTGGTTGCCTCCCACACGCCCCCTCCTGGGCATCGAGCCAGTGTCACCATTGTGTCCTTTGGACCTGGGGGCCCACACAGCCCTGCTCGGGAGAAAGCAGCACTTTCTGGGCTCGGCCGAGGTCAAGGGCACGGGAAAGCCTGCGGAACAATGGCTGTTGTCTGGAAAGGGCTTTGTCCCTTTCCCCTGTGGCAGCGGCCACTTCCTGTGGCTCCTTGCCTCATGGAACTGCAGCGGTGACGTGGTTGGAGAGATGAGGAGGGGGTTGGGGGGGGGTCCGAGCCGTCCTGCCGCTGCAGGGGAGGGGGGCGCCCGTGAAAGCAGACCTTTGTGTGCGCTGGGCCGGGCCCACAATCCGGCTATTGTTTATTTGGGAAGAGCGACGGCATCCTATCGCAATTATTTATGGAAGAGCGTTTGTGATGTTTTTGGAAGAGGTTGGGTGGAGGGGGCGGGGGAGATGCGGGAGGGAAGGAAGGAGGGAAGCTCACCTTTTGCCCCGTCCACGCCAGATCTCTCCGTGGGGCGTGTGGGGGTATCGGGGGGGCGGAGAAATGAATGCATCCCCGGCTTCGGGGCCCAGGAACAAGAGGAAGGATGGGCGACTGACTCCTCAGGAGGTTGAGGGGAGGCCGCCTACCAGCCCCTCTTTTGTTTGGATGCTTTCCTTGTACCGTGGCCCACATGCCCTCCCGTGCCCCCTCAGTGTTCATCGCTAGACTTGGATGTCCCTCCGTTCTTGCTCGTCAGAGTTTTAATGAGTTCCATACCTCCGCGTTGATACTCCAGAGATGGGCCCTGTTGAACTGGGGACCTGCCGAAGCCACTTTCCTTCGTGGATCCTTCTAGCTTTTTCTCTCTGCGCCTCCAAAGACGTAGACAGCGCCCTGGTCCGTGCGGACCAGTGGCCTGGCCATCTTCCCGGCAACCGAAAGGGTGCTGGTTCGATTCCCAGTCAGGGCTTGATCTCCAGTAGGGGGCCTGCAGGAGGCAGCTGATGGATGGTCCATTCTCACATCAATGTTCCCTCTCTCTCTCTCTCTCTCTCTCTCTCTCTCTCTCTCTCTCTCTCTCTCCCCCTCTCCCCCTCCCCCTCCCCCCCCATTTCCTTTCCTTCCTCTCTAAAAATCAATTATAAAAATTTTATTTAAAAAAAAAAAAAGACATATGCATAGGCACGTCCATGTCACAGAAATACCTCGTAGCCAGCAGGACATCCCAAGAACAGAAGACGGAATAGCTTGAGTTATGCAAACGACAGCTGAGTTACCCGGCAGGTAGAAGAGTCTTTTTCTTTAAGCAACACAGTTCAGTTAGTCCTTTTGTAAAGGACACATTCCTAAAGGCCATGTTACGTTGCTTGCGTTCAAGAGGATCTAATGACGGGACGATGATCTCACGTTTTCTCAGGAATCCAGGGTCACACTGGGAAAGGAGCTTTGTTCTCGGATAGCAACGTGGTAGTCCCTGGGCTGAGCAGTGTTTTTTCATCTGTAACAATGAAGACCCCCCTTCCTTCAGGTTAATAGATGTTCACTGACCCCCCAGGGTCCTTATAAATGACTTGAGTGTAAAGGTACTTCAAGCCCTGGCCAGTTTGGCTCAGTGGATAGAGCGTCGGCCTGGGGACTGAAGGGTCCCAGGTTCAATTCTAGTCAAGGGCATATGCCCGGGTTTCGGGCAGGCTCGATCCCCAGGGTGGGGTATGCAGGAGGCAGCCGATCCATGATTCTCTCACATCAGTGATGTGTCTCTCTCTCTCCCTCTCTCCCTTCCTCTCTAAAATCAATAAAAATATATTTAAAATAAATAAGTAAATGTACTTAAATACCTAATACAGTTGTATTAGAACTAAGTGTAAACTTGTTAGGGTTCTAGATCTCTTCATAACTACACATGAAATCAATGTGCACATTAAATGCAGAGGAAACAAATATCAAACCCCAGCATGAATGGCATGATATACCCGGGTGATGTTTCCCTGCCCCTGAGTCAGCACTGAGATTGTGACTAAGCTACTAACC
Source organism: Ia io (assembly GCA_025583905.1). Classification (NCBI taxonomy): domain Eukaryota; kingdom Metazoa; phylum Chordata; class Mammalia; order Chiroptera; family Vespertilionidae; genus Ia; species Ia io. The sequence continues at coordinate 20,548,908 of JAJQQW010000024.1, forward strand.
TCGAAGGCACGAGTCCCTGCGAGTTACGGAGCGCCGCGCTCTGGCATTTCAGCTGGCTGTTCGCTTTCAGGGTTGTAGAGCCTCCCTAGTACCATGACATGCCATGTAGACACATGTTCGTATGTTCCATGTCCTATGTTCCCTCTACCTTTTGGGGGTACCGCCACTAGAATAACCCACTTTGCTTCCCGTGTGTTTTCTAGGTAAATGCAGGTGCTAGAATCACTTGGGCAGCCCGAAGGTCTAAGAGGGTTGAGTAGATGACCTGGAAGATAGAAAAGTAGATCATACTTAACATGAACACAGACAGGAGTTAGTTCGTCAGGGGAGCTCTCGAGCCCCCCCCCCCCCCCCCCCCCCCAAGAATGAGCAGAACAGCTCCTGGTGTGGGAAGTAGTACACTGCACCTGGCTGGCACGTGCCCGGTGTCGGGGACCCCGTGTGGGCTTGTGGGATCCTTGCCCCGTCTGTTATGTCTCATAGTTAGTTGTAGTGTTGACTGCTTTTAACATCACTGTCTCTAGCCCTTCTCCCTAGAATTGGCTGCTTCGGATCTACTCTGGGCTGGGCACTGAAATACTTCATCTTGCTGAAAGTACATATGTGAGCGAATGTAAATGTAGCGGGCTGGGGATTTAGATGAGTGACACATAATCGTGAATACATAGTCACTGTGGCCGCCTTGTTACTAGATGTTGGGTCTGTAACCATCTCTGTTTCTTCTTTTCTTTTTTTATTATTATTTTTTGTCTTTATTTATTTTTGGTAACCATTTTTGGAAGGGAGAGGGGGGGAGGGTGGCTTGTTCGCTGAGGGATGAGTCAGAGAGGGGTGAGACGTGCATCATACTCTAAGATGCATCCATTACTTTTGCCTCCAGGAGGACGTCTCTCCCTCAGACGATGAAACACCAGGTGGAGGACGGAGATGCTTGCCTCCGGCCTTCGTTAGTGGGGAGAGTGGGACCAACGTCCTCGTGGAACTGGCTGTTCCCGGGACAGCCACATTGCTTTGCTTTGCTTTCTGCAAGGAACTCCGGGTCCTGGGATGCCTGGGACCAAGGGGCCAGGACATGAAGTGTCAAAGGATGGGAGGGCGCGGCCGGCGTGGCTCAGTGGTTGGGCAACTACCTAGGAACCAGGAGGTCAGGGCTCGATTCCCCGTCAAGGGCACATGCCCGGGTTGCAGACTCGATCTCCAGTAGGGGGCGTGCAGGGGGCAGCCGATCCATGATCCTCTCTCATCATTGATGTTTCTCTCTCTCTCTCCTTCTCTTCTTTTCTGAAATCAATAATATATGTATATATTTTTTTAAAGGGTGGGAGGGAATTTACTAGTTCACCTCATGGAAAAACATACATGTTGCATAAATGCATGTACATATACACTGAGTGGCCAGATTATGATGATCTCTGAACATGCAATAATCTGGCCACTCAGTGTATGTGTGTGTGTGTGTGTGTGTGTGTGTGTGTGTGTGTGTGTGTGTGTGTGTATTAGAGGCCCGGTGCATGAATTCGTGCATGGGTGGGGTCCGGCCAGCCTGGCCAGGGGGAGGGGACATGGGCGGTTGGCCGGCCTGCCTGCTGGTCGAACTCCTGGTCCAGGGGACAATTTGCATATTAGCCTTTTATTCTATAGGCTATACACTGAGTGGCCAGATTATTATGCGCTCAGAGATCATCATCATCTGGCCACTCCGTGTATATTCCCGGCGGCCTCTGAATTCCAACACCAGGCCGGCGCGGGTCCCTTCCCCGCCCCACGTAGGTGGTGATGGGGTCACCAAGGGTTTCCCAAGTACAGAAGTCTCTGCAGAGTCTGTTGCACAGGCGAATCCTCTATAAACGATAAATAACAATTAGCAGGCAAGTCCAGGCAGGGCAGCCCCGCGAGACGATGGGAAGAGAGATGCCAGGCGTTCAGGAAGCTGGAAAGATCCCTTCCTGCCAGCCAGGCCTGTGCCACAGCACCCCAGTCCCCTCAGGCAGTTCGCCCCGAGCGTCCCACTGGGCAGGCAGCCCCGAAGCAGAGCCCCTTTGCCAGTGCGGGCCACGGGCAGGCATCCGTGTGGTGCCCAGTCCTGCCCCCGGCCTGCAGGCCGAGACAGAGCGCTCCTCCGCTCGCTCCTCTCCTGGTGACGCAGGGAACAAGTGGGGACAGGACCCGGAGCGCCGCGCGGGCTTAACTGATGTCACTGCACTCCTCACAGGACAGTCAGGCGCTAGGTGGGAGCTCCTGACTGCGAGACGAGGATGGTGGGCCAAACTGAAGAGTCGCCATTGCGTTTGGGCCCGGCCAGTGCAGCTCAGCCGTTGAGCCTCGGCCCAGGAACCGAGAAGCCGCTGGTTCGATTCCCGGTCAGGGCCCATGCCCAGGCTCGATCCCCAGTGCGGCGCGTGCAGGAGGCAGCCGGTCCATGATTCTCTCTCATCATTGATGTTTCTCTCTCTCTCCCTCTCCCTTCCTCTCTAAAAAAAAAAAAATCAATAAAAAGTATTAAAAAGAGTGGGCTGGGGGTGGGGGCAATGGTAAGATATGTACACATATAATACCTTAATAAAAAAAATGGGGAAAAATAAGTAAAATAAAAAGTATTAAAAAGAAAATACCGTTTAAAAAAAGAAAGAAATTGCATTTGGGCCAATTGGTCCTGGAAGTTAGTATAATCTCATGGGGTGTGAGTCACTGGGTGTCTCGTTGGTGTGGGTTTGTGAAACCTGTTTATTTTTTATTTTTTTAAATATGTTTTTATTGATTTCATTCTAGAGAGGAAGGGAGAGGGAAAGAGAGAGAGAAACATCAATGATGAGAGAGAATTATGGATCGGCTGCCTCCTGCACGCCCCCGACTGGGGACCGAGCCCGCAACCCGGGCATGTGCCCTGACCGGGAATGGAACCATGACCTCCAGGTTCCTAGGTCAACACTCCACCACTGAGCCATGCTGGCTGGGCATCACTTTCCCTAGTTTCGAATGGGGTGGGCATCTGCCCCTCTAAGGAATGTTGTGCATGTAGAGGGTGCAGGGCAGTGCCTGGCGTGTTGTCCGTGTCCATCAAGCCGCCGGTCCTGGTGGCCGTGGCCGTGGCCGACTCCTGGAATCATGAAAATCCCCACATCCTTCCCCCACGTCCCAACCCTGCAAGTCGCCGAAGTTTGATCAGTATTTATTGCACGTGATACTTGTGTGCACACACGGAAAACACCCCCATGTGTTGCAAACTCCACCTCCTCCTGGATCGAGCTCGCTGGATGCGGGAGAAGGAAGGAGGGCACGCGTAAGCTGTCTTTTCCTTGCGATGCTTGTCCACGTTGCCGCTGAAATGAAAGATTTTGGGAAGGCCACGGCGAAGTGATTTACTATACGCCTCCGTCATGGGCTTCCTGAAAGCAAGATGGTGTGTGTGTGTGTGTGAGTCGTAAGGAAAGATGCAGCTACTATGAGCTCCTGGCGAGGAGCATTGACTGAGAGCGGAGGGATTGACCAAGGCTCGCCCGTGTTCCATCTGCTAGGGGAGGACAGATTCAGGCTGTCAGTCTGTAGACTTCCTCTGGGGTTTGCTCTCCTCTTGCTCTGCCAGGTACATAACGGAAGATTGCAGGGGCCGGGGGAAGTGGGGGGAGGGAGGTGGGAGGTGCCAGGAGGCCGTTTGTATCTCTTTCAAATTTCCTGTTGTTTCCCTAGCCAGTTAGGCTCAGTGGTGACCAGCAGACCAAAGGGTCTCAGGTTCGATTCCCGGTCCAGGGCATGTTCCTGGGTTGCAGGTTCCATCCCTGGCCCCGGTCAGGCCTCCTGCAGGGAGGCAACCCATGGATATGTGCCCCAACTCCTTTGCAGAGTCATCCGGGGTCTCTTTGAAACCCGGGACATGCCTGATGTTACTGTGTATTGCATCTGTGCATCTTAACCTCCCATCGCATGACAAAGTAACCAGTTCCGTTAAATGCCCCATAGACTCCTTTCTTTTGTAGGAACCTGATACGTTAACTACTTGAGAACGATGACTCCAAGCCCTCGGAAACACTTAGTTACAACTGCTGGCCTAATGGCACCGTTATTCTTACTCAGTAAAGCAGGCCTCCAGGGCTTCTTAAGGTACCACTTCTTGTTATTGTACCAGCCCTTCCCCGGAGAAACACTCCATACACTTAAAAATAATCTCCAATTCAGACTTCTATTCAAACACGTCATTTTGACACGCGTCCAGCTCCCATTGTACCACATTCGATGCGTCCAGGGAGAGAATATTTTTGCGTGCTTACTGCCCTCCGTCCCCACACACTCCTTCCCCTCCACGCCTTTAGCATCAGCCATGCCTGAGATGAACAGGATGCTAAGTAAGTGAATGATTGAACTATCATTTTAAATATATATTTTTTAATTGACTTCAGAGAGGAAGGGAGAGGGAGAGAGAGAGAGAGAGAGAGAGAGAGAGAGAGAGAGAAACATCAACGATGAGAGAGAATCATGGACCGGCTGCCTCCCGCACGCCCCACACTGGGGATCGAGCCCGCAACCCGGGCATGTGTCCTGACCGGGAGGGAATCGAACCGTGACCGCCTGGTTCATAGGGCGATGCTCAACCACTGCGCCAGGCATTGTGGGATTTTTAACATTTCTGTTTAGCATTTAAGCTGCTGTAAGGAGCTGGAGAACACTGTAGCTCTTGGATCCCGGGAGAGGCAGGCCACGGGGGCGCCTGCTGTTTGGGGACAGACATCTTTTCATAGGCGGCAGTTACGAGCTTGGTAAAAACGGGGTGACTCTAATGTTGACATCTGTAGCCTCGAACTTTTTTTTTTTTTTTACGCATCAGTGGCAGAGACTGGATCGCCCAGCCTCGACCGCTGCTGCTGTGTTTTGGTGAAAACGGATGCCCTCGCCCTTCTTCTGACACCTTGTTTTTGATAGGAAAGGCCTTTCTTTATGGAAGTGACCGAGTGTGAAAAGCAAAGCAGGGCTGAATCGAAGGGCTGGTTCCAGGGAGCTGTCACTCACGGACCGCGGATCCAATGTCCACCAGGACTGAGCTAAACACGGTTTTCTAAGACGGAGGCAGCGAGGGTGGGGTGGCCTGTCCTTTGAGGTCTTGCTGTGTCCAGGCCTGGAATGCCCTCTCCCCTCCCTTCGGCCGAAACACCCTCTGAGCTCAGGCCTGGCCTCACCCCCTCAAGGGAATCTGGTCTGTCCTACGGAGTGATGTCAATGACAATCTTAGTGTGATGTCGAGGCGACTGATTGATTGGGTCTTCTTGTTGACCTGGCCAACCCAGTTTCGTCCAACCTCAGAATGGATTTCTGGGTAGACAGATTACTTTTTAAAAATATATATATTTTTTTAATTGATTTCAGAGTGGAAGGGAGAGGGAGGGAGGGAGAGATAACATCCATGATGAAAGAGAATCATTGGATCGGCTGCCTCCGGCCTTCTACTGGGGATCGAGCCTGCAACCCAGGCATGTGCCCTGACCGGGAATCGAACCGTGACCTCCTGGTTCCTAGGTCGTCACTCAACCCCTGAGCCACGCCAGCCGGGGTGGCCAGATTTATAATGCGTGTGTTCTTCCTGAGTAGGTGGGGGATAGCATTTGCATCGGCTGTTTTGTGGAGGTGAGTGATTCTCTGTCGATGGCAGTGCCTTCAGAATCTCATGTGAATACCAGTACCTTGACAACCATTCCCATTGCTGAATGGCCCATTGATAGTCCTGGTCGAAAAATTTTCCAGAAATTGCACAAGGGCTTTTATGTTTTGTTTTGTTTTGTTTTGTTTTGTTTTGTTTTGTTTTAAGGGAGAGAGGAGCAGGAAGGGGGCTCCTCTGTTCCAGAAGAATCTTTAGGGCAATTATAGGCTCTTAGGAAGTATCATGTAATAACAACACAGATACGTAAGCTTCTATCACATAGGCCATTAGTCATGCTCTTGATGGGGAGGTGAAGTTCCAGTTTTGTTTGTTTGTTTTTTTTAAAGCAAATCTTAAACACTTAAGCTTTTTTTTTTTCTCTTTTTTTCTTTTTATTTATTAAGAATTAATTTGGAGCCAATCACTTAACCTGTTTTTCATAAACGTGCTAGCTAGAGGCAGCCAAAAAAAATACCCATGCCCCCATAGCTGGGGTCCTCAAGTGAACTCTGTTGGATCATGATGGCTCTAAGTAATCGCTTGAATGATCCCTGTTGAGGAATCACTCGGACCCTGAAATCAGGACTTTGATTGATTATGACCAGATGTCTATTCTGAGGACTCTCTGAATGCCATCTCCTCATTCAAACCCTCTTAGCCCGGCCACTGTGGCTCAGCGGCTGAGCATCAACCCAGGAACTAGGAGGTCACGGTTCCATTCCCGGTCAGGGCACATGCCCGGGTTGTGGGCTCAGTCCCCAGTAGGGGGCGTGCAGGAGGCGGCCGATCCATGATTCTCTCTCATCATTGATGTTTCTCCCGCTCTCCCTCTCCATCCTCTCTCTGAAATCAATGAAAATATATTTTATTGTTGGTTTGATTTTAACCCTCACCCAAGGATATTTTTCCATTGATTTTTAGAGAGAGTGGAAGAGAGAGGGAAAGGCAGAGAGAAATAGCAATGTCAGAGAAACACATCCATTGGTTGCCTCCTGCAGGAGTCCTGAGCAGGGCCTGGGCCTGGGAGGAGCCTGCAACCGAGGTATGTGCCCTTGTCCAGAATCGAACCCGGGACCCTTTGGTCCACAGGCCGACGCTCTATCCACTGAGCTACACCGGCCAGGGCGAATATATATTTTAAAATGTTCTTTGACGCCTTCGTTTTTTCCACACTTGCTTTCCCGGTGTGACAGGCACCCTCACGTTCCTCATTGTTGACTTGGCGCAGAGAGTAGCCCTTTAAGAAGGACCAAGACATATGCCATCTCCCGGGCTGTCACCGAGCGGGTCCAGAAGGAAGCCTAGACCGAGGTAGAGACAGACATAGTCTCCTGGGCTTTCTTCGTCGTGGGATCATTGGTGTTTTATTTTATTTTACCGTGCACAGTGGTCTATATAGAATTAACTGTTGCTAGAGGAGAATTCTGTTCTCCATACAGAATTCTATTCTTGTCGGCAGTCCGTTTTCATAACGGCAGTGGAAAAAAAATGAATGAACAGTGCCATCTCGCCAGCCGCTGAAACACACGAGTACTGGAGACATTCCCACGGACCGTGCGCGCTGCTAATTCCTTTTGTTTGTTTGTTTTCCGAGCAGATGGGCCTGTTTGCTTTTTGCTTAACCATTAATCAGAAATCAATTCATGGCTATGTAAGTGGCATTGGATCATTCTCGTTCTCACTACAGTAAATAACGCCTGTTTGTTCACGTTAGATAAGTCTGGGTGGCGGCGAGACACAGGCCCGTGAGGTATGGCGTGTGGCTATGTGTTTCCTACAGGAACGCTGTGGGGCGCGGGAGGAGAGGAGGTGGAGCGCGCTCACCGAAGGAAGTGCGGGGCGGATTCCGGAGCAAGAAGAGGGTGGCAGGTCGGGATGAATTTGGGAGATGAAGAGACTGTGAGATTTGAGTGATATATTTTTAACCCAGCATCCCACATTATATGTTGGGATGTGAACCGTGGCACAAGGACCATTCTAAGTACTGAATGTTTTAGTGTAAGCCAGAGATGCTCTTATAAATTTTCTGCTGACATATATCTCTATCTCTGTCTCTATCTACATATCTACCTATACCTGTGTCTATATCTATATACCTACCTATACCTTACCTATGTCTATATCTATCTATATCTATATATCTATGTCTATATCTATATACCTACCTATACCTTACCTATGTCTATATCTATCTATATCTATATATCTATGTCTATATCTATATACCTACCTATACCTTACATATGTCTATATCTATCTATATCTATCTATCTATCTGTCTCTATCTATATATCTACCTATACCTGTGTCTATATCTATATACCTACCTATACCTTACATATGTCTATATCTATCTATGTCTATATATCTATGTCTATATTTATATATCTAACTATATCTATATATCTACCTATACCTGTGTCTGTATCTATATACCTACCTATACCTTACCTATGTCTATATCTATATCTATGTCTATATCTATATCTATATACCTACCTATACTTACCTATGTCTATTATCTATCTATATGTCTATGTCTATGTCTATATCTATATATCTAGCTATATCTATATCTCTACCTATTCCTGTGTCTCTATCTGTATACCTACCTATACCTTACCTGTGTCTATATCTATCTATATCTATCTATGTCTATATATATGTATCTAACTATATATCTATATGTCTATATCTTTATCTATCTATCTACTATACCTATGTCTAGAGCTCTAGCTCTAGCTCTATCTCTATATCTATCTATACTTATCTCTCTCTCTCTACCAATATAGATTTGGGGATTGGGGTAGAGGGCATGCGATGACATACAGACTGATATGTTTTTCCTAATCCTCTAGCTGGTATGTTTACCCGTAAGTGGCTTGAGCTCGTCATGTTTGTGCAGATGCAACCGACATGTTCTTGACATTAGGAAACAGGAATGTGGGTTTTGCGGAGGAGCTCTCTCTATTCTCTATAGAGACAGCTGCACATTCTTATTTGAAACATCCAGAGAAAGGGAGCGGATCTTGACATTAGGACGAAGGATCCCCTTTTCCTAGACCTGTTCTCTGCAAGACATCTGCTTCCCAGTGGACCAATGGGAGCCTTGCTTTCTTCCCTAAGACTCCTGTAGCCTTGACGAGGCCGCGAGTATAACGAAGCTGCTGAATGCCCGTCTTTTCTCCCTTCTGTTAGAGGATGTGCTCCAACTGTAATTACATTTGCATTGTCTAAAACACCAGTGATCGGTCCTGCCAACAGCCTGACGCTGAGCGAGCCGAACAGCGTAGAAGCGAAAGCTCGAAGACACCGGCGGGCGCCCTGGCGACCCTCTCCGCACACCACGCTGACCCCGCCAGAGCTTTCCACGGGAGCGTTAGCGTGTACGAGTGACCTGGGGGTGATGGGCTCTGTGTCCCGTGATGGGGCTGGTCACTGCAGGCTCCGCTGGTGGTGGACAAGCCAAGAAATAGGTTCCTCTCCCATAGCCATATGTCTTAAAGATGTGGACCTTTAAGAATAAACAAACTCACCCTGGGCGGTGTGGTCAGTGGTTAGAGCATCGGTCCACTCATTGAAGGGTCTCAGGTTTGATTCCTGGTCAAGGGCACCTGCCTTGGTTGCAGGTTTGATTCCCCCATCCCCGTCAGGGTGCGTGTGAAAGGCAACCATTCATTGTGTCTCTCTCACATCCATGTTTCTACCTCTCCCTCCCTCCCTCCCTCCCTCCTGCTCTCTCTCAAAATCAATGGGAAAAAAAATACACTCAGGCCTGCCTGGCGTGGCTCAATGGTTCAGCGTCAACCGAGGAACCAGGAGGTCACAGTTTAATTCCTGGTCAGGGCACATGCCTTGGATTGCAGGCTCGATCCCAGTAGTGAGGCGTGCAGGAGGCAGCCGATCAATGATTCTCTCTCATCATTGATCTTTCTATCTCTTGCTCCCTCTCCCTTCCTCTCTGAAATAAATTTAACCCTTCGCACTCGCTTGCTTTTTTCTCGATTCCTTTATTCTAATGCTAACCGTGTCGAGTCACACTGGACATCCGGGTGCAAAAGGTTATATATACATCTGTCCTTTGTACCTCTCTTTATGTTGAAAGCTTGGACAGGCTGGCCGGCCGGCCGAAGGTGACAGTGTGGTTTATCACCAGTGTCAAGTCCTGGGGGTCCCTCTTGGGTGCCTTCTCTGGCCTTGGCCAGCCCAGGGAAGGGCCCCTCTGGAAGCCGGCTTAGGAAGGTGGTCTGTGCAGACCTCTTGGGGGCCACCAGGTTTGGGGGAACAGCAGGGTTTCTAGGCTAAGCTGCTACATAGGAGGAGGAGGGAGGGGGACAGGAAGAAGGCTGGATTGTGATTCAGGTCAAACCAGATGGGGAATGGCTACCCAGCGCGGGGTCCTGGGTGAAGGACACCCCCGCTCATGTCTTGTCAAGTGCCCTTAATGCCATCATCTCCGTTTCTTCTTCTATGGGTTTCCGACCAAGGGCCCCTTTCCCGTGCCATCGCAGCTCCAGAAACGTGCGATGCAAGCAAAAGGTCTCCCGGGGCAGCTGATTCACCTCGGGGCCATTCTGGGCATATTGTGGAAGGTAACCATGTTTAGGGCAGGGACTGGAAAACGACGCCTGGAAAGACGCTGCTGAAAATTAAAGGTGAGGGGAGCAGGAGGGAGGGTCCATCCAACAGGCCCTGGCTCCCCCTAGGAAGAGGAGCAAAAAAAAAAAAAAAAAAAAAAAAACACCACCTTTGTGGCTTTCCCCAGGACAAACAGGGTAGGGAGCCGCAAGTCAGCAGCTCTCGCCCAGGGAGGGGCTCTAAAGGACGCCCACTCGTGTTTGCTTTTCGGGGAGACCCTTCGCGGTCTCCCCGCTGTGGGCTCCCTTTGTCTCGCGTGCGCCCAGCCACCTGACTCCATCCCCGGGGGGGCGGGGAAGGGGGGCGAGGACGGGCGAGCTGGCATCCCGCGCCCCCCAGCTCAGCCCCCCAGCTCAGCCGTGGACCAAGGTTGTTTACTACTTTCTACTCCGAGAAGCACGCCAATCACGAGGGCCCTCCTTCCCCGCCGTCCAATCAGCGCGTTGGGAAAGTCTACCTTGTCCCCCCCCCCCCCCACCCGGGGGGCCCGGCGGCGATTGGCTGCGGCGGCTGTCAGTCAAGCGGGCATCCCGCAAGGATGCAGCCGGGAGTGTGAGGGGACCCGATCACCCGAGTGGAGGAGGAGTAACCTTCCCCATAAACAAGATGTGGGGGCTCCCCCAATAAAGCGGGGGGGGGGGGGGGGGGGGGGGGGGAGGAGGGGGAGGGAGGGCTCCGCCGCACAACCCAGCCCGGGGGCCCCAGCAGAGCGCAGTGGGCTGAGTGCAAAGTCGGGGAATCCCTCCCTCCTGCTCTCCCTCCCTCCGCCTCCCGCCCGAGGCTGCTGGTGCAGAGCTGGTGCTTCGGCTGGTGCCGCTGCTGCCGCAGTTGTAAACACGGTTCCTCTCCATGTCTGTTTCCCCTTCTTTCTCTCTGCCAGTGGCCACTGCAGGTGGCTGGCACCAAATCCCTCGGCAGGACCATGCTCCCAGGTCCAGCCCTCCACGGCCCGCACCTCCACGCCCTCATTCTGCCTTTTGCTGCGTGTCCTCCCTCGGGTCTGCAGAGGAATGGAGGCTGTCTTGGGATCAGCCCCGTTCCCCCTTCATTCCTGCCCCATGTGGGACGAGTCCTGCGGTGCCAGCGTGCACCCCCGCCCCAGGCCCGTCCCCTGGAGAGCGGGCTTCCTTTTAGAATAGAAGTGCGTGCACCCGCCGCATGGATTTGGGTTCGGGGGTGCTGCAGGGGAGACAGGCAGGGCACATAGCTCGGACAGGACTGGGTGCGTTTGGGTGGTGGTGGCTGGGTTGGGACGCCAGGGAGGCTTATTTGCATTCTGCGTTTTCTTCCCAGACGGGTCTTGCTGGAATCCTTCTCCCCACTCCTGCTGGGTTTGAAAGATGCACCCCCTTTAAAAAAAAAAAAAAAGAAAAAAGGGGGAAAAAAAAAAAAAAGACAGCATTGTGTCGCACTCGATGTGTTGGTACCTTCTCCCGTGATCTGAATCAGGTTCCCATTTCCAGCTGCACAATGTGCTTGTATGCAGTGCGATAGGGGCGTAGTGGGCATGAATTATTCGGGGCAGGGCTGCCCGGAAGATGCGGAGCGGAGTGTGCGTGGCCCGGAGCAGCGCCAGTGTCTGTGGCTTCTCTCCGCCTGACGCTCCCTGGGCTCCGAGCAGGAAGCGCAGAGGCAAAATGGCAAAACGCAGCCTGTGGCATTTGCCCCCAACATGCCCGTTTTTTCCCGGAGATGCTACTCCAGATGCCATCTAAGTCCAATTCAACCTTTCTTTTTGTTTTATCATTTTCAGTAGGTGAGTGATTTTTGTGTGTGTGTGTTTTTTAAATAATTGATTTCAGAGAGGAAGGGAGAGGGATGGGGGAGAGAGAAATATCCATGATGAGAGAGAATCATGGATGGGCTGCCTCCCGCACGCCCCCTACTGGGGGTCCAGCCGCAACCCAGGGATGTGCCCTGACCGGGAATCGAACCTTGACCTCCTGGGTCATAGGTCCACCCTCAACCACGGAGCCACGCTGGTGGGGCATCTTCCGGTCCATTTGTACTCTCTCCCCTGCTGCTAGGAATACTTGCCCCAAGCTGACCGATTTCATGGATGTTACTATGTTACTGTTAGCACAGGTTCAGCTATGTTACTGTGTTACATGGGTGTTACTATGTTACCGTTAGCACAGGTTCAGCTATGTTACTATGTCACATGGGTGTTACTATGTTACTGTTAGCACAGGTTCAGCTATGTTACTATGTTACTATGTTACATGGGTGTTACTATGTTACCGTTAGCACAGGTTCAGCTATGTTGCTATGTTACTATGTCACATGGGTGTTACTATGTTACTGTTAGCACAGGGTTTGAGAGCAGTGGTTCTTGCCCCCAGGAGGTGACAGCCGGTGAAGGAGAGGCCGAGGCTGGGACAGAGTTTGCCTCAGGGCCCTGTAGTTCCTCCTGAATCATCAGTCATCGAATCACCGCACCCCCTCGTGAAATGACAAACTAGGCCACTGACGTGAAGGCAGAGAGAGAGACGAGAAGGAAGTGTGCTGGGGGCCGTGTGCCCAGCTGCCGGCCCGTAGGAGTGAGTTCATCTGGGACAGTGCATTGCCCTCTGAGCCTCGGCGTCCCCGGCCTGGGATGGGAAGCGACGTGTGTGTGCAGTATCGTGAGGACGGAAGGAAATGCGTCACGGAGTGTGCCTGGGCACATGCCCTGCCCGGGAATCGAACCGTGACCCCCCTGGTTCATAGGTCAATGTTCAACCACTGAGCCACCCCAGCCGGGCTCGTGTGGGTCTTGTCTTCACCATGTGTCCATTTGCTGTGTCCTCTGTGGCCTGGAGGTGCCCAAGGCCCTGATTCCCCTCTCCCCCGCCACCCCGCCCCCGCCCTCGGGGTAAATCATCTCCCCCATCTTCCCTCCGGGACCCTTTTATTGTTGTTGTTAATCCTCACCCGAGGATATTTCCCCACTAATTTTTAGAGAGAGCTGAGGGAGGGGGAGAGACAGAAACATCGATGTGAGAGACGCATCGATTGGTTGCCTCCTACACGCGCCGCAACCAGGGCTGGGGATCGAGCCTGCAACCCGTGCGTGCCCTTGACCAGAATCGAACCCGGGTCCCTTCGGTCTGAGGGCGGATGCTCTATCCGCTGAGCCACACCTGCCAGGGCCCTCTGGGGCCTTTCTTGCGAGCCTCCTCCCCGGTCGGGGTGGCCGCTGCACCCGCCCTGGGCCTGGCCTTCTGCGCCACCTGCTCCTTCCTGGCCAGGTCAGCCTGTTCATTCTGCCGCGCCCACGGCCTGAAGTGCCAGTAAGTCACGTCTGAATAAGCCAGGCCTGTTTCCCTGCCGGGCAGTGCCCGGGGGGCGGCGGGGGGGCCCGGCCGGGAAGCCAAGTGGCTCTCTCCTGCGCCAGGACCGGGGACGCGGCAGGGCCCTGGCTGCTCGGCTCCTTGGAGAGTGGAGACAGGTTGTTTGTTTGTTTTAAATATATTTTATTGATTTTAGAGAGGGAGAGGGAGATAGAAACATCAATGATGAGAGAGAATCATGGATGGACTGCCTCCTGCACACCCCACACTGGAAATCGAGCCCGCAACCCAGGCATGTGCCCTTGACTGGAATCGAACCTGGGACCCTTTGGTCTGCAGGCTGACGCTCTATCCACTGAGCCACACCGGCCAGGGCCCGAAATCAGGCCTTCAATCCCTGCCCAGGGTCGGTTTCCCCGTGCTTCCCCACATGACTGGGCTTTGAACTCTTCCTGATCTGACTGTAGCCTGTGTTTTCCCTTTGTCCCCCCCAACCCCCCCCCACCCCCACCCCCACCCCCAAACCCCTTGCACATGCCTGTGATTCCGCCAGCCACCCGACTGCAGGCATGGAACCTTGACCTCCTGGTTCCTAGGTCGATGCTCAACCACTGAGCCACGCCGGCCGGCCTCGTGTGAGTCTCATCCTCACCACGCGGGGGACACGGGCTGTGTCCTCGTGGCCTTGAGTTCAGTGTTTATTTCCTGTGCGTTTCCGGTCGGGGTGAAGGCAGGCTCCCAGAGCGGCCCCTGGGCCGTGGGGCCGGACACACCAGCACCTCCGACACGTGACTGTCCCCCCCTGGGCCCGCTCCCAGCCGGTAGAAAGGGGAGATAACATCTCTCCCCGGGGAGCCCTGGGGATTAACTGTGCTTGGCGCTGGCTTGGGTCTCGTCGGCCCCGGGTGAGTGTGCGCTGTGGTGAGCGCCGCGTGGATCAGCCACCGGCGGGGATGCTGCCTGCCGTAAGGGACCCCCGAGAGCATGAGCGGAGGATGGCGTCTTATCACTGGGGAACCCGGTTACCGCTCGTCTCTCTCTCCTCCATAAGAGGGGCCCTGGATGATGCTTACTGCCCTTTCGTGTCCCACTCGGCAAGCTCTTGATAAGCGATGAAGCCGCCAGACGTTAGCTGTTCATATGTATCCGCTTCAAACCTGTTGCTTTAGGAAGAGTGACTTTTTAATGAAAATGAGGGCTTAATGAGGGCAGACTTCTAAAAGCCCTCGTCTGAATTGGGCCAAACAGGAAATGCGGAGCCCCTTGAAGGCAGATGTTTGTAGGGATCAACAGGCCCTTACCACATCACCCACCGGCAAGTGTGTTTTTAAAACGTCGTGGGTCCAGCAGGCGGGTCCAGCGTCAACCTAGGAACCAGGACGTCACGGTTCGATTCCTGGTCAGGGCACATGCCCAGATTGCAGACTCCATCCCCAGTGTGGGGCGTGCAGGAGGCAGCTGATCCATGATTCTCTCTCATCATGGATGTTTCCCTCTCTCTCTCTCTCTCTCTCTCTGCCTCTGCCTCTCCCTTCCTCTCTGAAATCAATACAAAAATAAAATGATGAGTTTGTTGGTGAAAAGTTCAGCGTCAGGAGGAAAATGTCGCGGCCAGCTCTTCCCAGTGCCAGGCAGTGGTCAGTGTCCAGAAGCAGATGGCCACGGCGGCCACAGCATGAGGCTGCCGCCCAGGGGCCAGGTGGCAAGGTCACTGTGTGTCCCCATGTGACCGTGGGAGAGAGGCGGGGTGTGCCGAGCCCTGACCGCATCTATCTACGACCCTAGTGGGCCCCTACCCCCATGCTAAGTAGCCCCAAGCCATTAGGACAGTTGAATAGAGATGCTACTAGGGCAGGGGTTCTCAACCTTTCTAATGCCGCGACCCTTTAACACAGTTCCGCATGTTGTGGTGACCCCCAACCATAAAATTATTTCCATTGCTATTTCATAACTGTAATTTTGCTACTGTTCATGAATCGTAATGTAAATAAATACCTGTGTTTTCCGATGGTCTTAGGCAACCCTGCTAGCAGGTTGAGAACGGCTGCTGTAGAGCCTAAGACCATCGGAAAACACAGATATTTACATTACGATTCATTAACAGTAGCAAAATTACAGTTATGAAGTAGCAACGAAAATAATTTTGTGGTTGGGGGTCACCACAACATGAGGAACTGTATTCAAGGGTCGCGGCATTAGAAAGGTTGAGAACCACTCTACAAGGGCATTTGTGGGGTGCCTGCTAAACTCTGGGTGTGCCAAGATGCCGAGCCATGCCGTTTCTGGAAGGCGTGCCCAGGACCGTTGGCATCGTACAGATAGGAAGGGTCCATGTTCCTCCCCAGGGGTGGGTCTCCAGCTCTCTGTCCATGGCTTTGTGACCTTGGGCAGGGGAGGTGACAAAGCCATTCCCCTAGGCCTTGCTTTCCTCCTCCATGGAGCAGAGACAGTGACCAGCGTGAGGGGCAGGTTGAGACAGCCTGGGACCTGAAGGAAGGCCTAGGGGCTACACCCCTGCTGATTATGGGAGACCGTGAACTTGAGGGGCACGCCCGCTCGCGTGGAGCCGTCCACTGAGTTCTTTCCAGTCTGCGTCCAGCCCGAAAGGGTGCCTGGCTGTCCGAATAGAAAAGAATTGGATCCAGGCCTCCGGAGGACGCTTGCTGTTCTTCACACAAAATACCACTCCTCTTACGATGCATTCGATCACTCCACAAACATCCGAGCATCTGTTGGGTCCCCGGGGCCGGGCTGGCCATGGGTGTCCGGCAGCCAGCGGAACACTTGTGAGCCGCCCTCGCCGGCCGCTGACAGTTGGGCAGGGAATGCGGACGCTCAGTAAATAGACGTGCGATGGTGGCCCGTCACGGGGGACGCCTGCTATGCGTTTGACTGCTTCACACCTGCTGTGTGTCCTAGTGTTTACATGTTGCTCGAGGTCTTTCTCTCTCAACATCACGACTTGCTCTTTGGCTTGCAACTGGAACACCATCCTCTGTGGGCGGGAGGCATCCTTGTTCACGTTTTGGGTGAGAGGTTCTGTTGACGGGGAAGAGGGGGGTTTTACCGTTGAAACTAACCTAGAGGTGACGCTGGGGAGAGAGTATATACTGTAATTTTTTTAATTTTTTTTTTGGCTTGTGCATTAGGGAAAACAGTTGTATGCAAGTGGAAAGCTATCGCAACGTAACCGCAAAATTCAGGTAGACGATTGTGTGTACGTCTTTTTTTTTTTTTTTTTTTTTTTTTTGACGAGCTAGTCAGGAAATCTCCATTTGCCCTTTATATTTTTTTAAAATATAATTTTATTGATTTCAGAGAGGAAGGGAGAGGGAGAGAGAAAATGGAACATCCATGATGAGAGAGAATGATCCATCGGCTGCCCCCTGCACGCCCCCCTACTGGGCATCAAGCCTGAAACCCGGGCATGTGCCCTGACCGGGAATCGAACCGTGACCTCCCGGTTCACAGGTTGATGCTCGACCACTGAGCCACCCCGGCTGGGCCACTTTGTGTACATCTTTTAAAATAAATGCGTGAACACCCAAAGCTCCCAGCTCCGTTCTCTCATCTACTAGCCCAGGGCTCTCCATCCGATAGAGCTTTCTGTGCGCACGGAAGTCTTCTGCATCCGGCCTGGACGACACGGTAGCCACTCGCCACATGTGACGTGGGAGCACTTGAAATAGGGGCAGTGGGACCGAGGGGTGAAATCCAGAAGAACCGAAATCGGAATCGCCCCATCGGGCTCGCGGCCGCTGCACAGTACAGGTCTACACCCACGATTAGCCGGCAAAAACGCTTTCCTCCTCCGATCTGTGTTGATGTTGGTAAGGGCCATGAAGACCTGGGCGTTACATTTTTCTTGTCCTATTTAGGGTTCGACAAGGGGGTGCAGATTTTAGAAAATTACCAACGCGATCGATGAGACCAGCTGTGTGATGGCACACATTTTTCTGGAGGTCTTTATTCATTTTGATGATTAGCAAGTACTAACGAAATGCTCCTAACGACCTAAGCATTGTGAAGGAGGCAAGCTATCTTCTGTAGCGATAGCAAAACAACCGAGACAGGCCATTGTGTCCATCCCTGACTCCTGGACACTCAAAGGCTTTTTCTGGCTGGATTTTAGACAATTTGAATCCAAATGGAAACTCTCATTTGCGTTTACAATTTTCCTGGAGTTCATTTGTATTTCTCCTTTTTAGTGCATCTGTGTTTTTTCTTTTCTTTCTTTTTTTTTTTTTTCATCCCCTCCCCGATTTGCTGTTTTATCAGGTCGGAAGCATAAAGCCCGCCCGGTCAGTTTCAATTTTATTTAAATTCATTTTGTCTTCATTCTTTCTCATCTAGCACGGCCCTGTGATGCAGCGAGATCAGAGTGCTCCGGGGAAACGCTGAAATGGGGAAACATTTTCAGGAAAACATTATTTCCACTTAGATTTAATTTTCCTTTCTCAATAGAAGAAAAAAAGACTTCCAACCTCATGCCCCCATCACCACCACCCCCCCTCCGCCCCCTTTAAATGAAATGCAGGCTCGACTCTCGAAATAACACCAGTCCGCCCAGGGTACAAGGACAGTCGCGGCCCTTTAATGGGGATAGAAAGGCCCAGAGAATGGTGGGGTTCCGAGGCCCAGGCTGCCTTTCAGGAGGCTCATAAACGTGGCCCCTCTACCCAGCAGCTTGGCAAACAGGAGCCGCGTAGAGCTCCCAGCTGGCCATGCAGGCGTCTCCCTCCGTCCTCAACCATCAGCATCCTTGAGGTCTATTTTTTTTGTGTGTGTGCTTTAAAAAAAAAAACATGTTTTTATTGATTTCAGTGAGGAAGGGAGAGGGGGAGGGAGAGAAACATCCATGATGAGAGAGAATCATCCATGATGAGAGAGAATCATGGATCAGCTGCTTCCTGCACACCCCCTACTGGGGATCGAGCCCACAACCCCGGGAATGTGCCCTGATTGGGAATCGAACCGTGACCTCCTGGTTCATAGGTCGACGCTCAACCCCTGAGCCACGCCGGCCAGGCCCAAATGTATGCTTTTATTTGCACTGAAACCTTGACACTCAGATGGTGGAGAACATTTTCTGTGGCGTGTTTACCCCCAAGGCAGAGCCCGTGAAAGTGAGCGTTTCCAGTTTGGAAAGCCTCGCCCTCCAGAGGGGCTAGAGACGCGTGGGTTTGTGAGAACGATCAGAACAAGGAGAAGTCATTGTGGCGTAGCTGTGCTTTCTGATCAGGGTCTGGTGTTTGCCACCTTGTGAATTACACCGTATCAAGATGTCTAAGGTTTTTCCCTCATTAAAAAAAAAAAAAAAAAATTAAAAAAAAAATGAGTCACCCCCTAAAACATGTCACATTCTGAAACGCATTGATTAAATGTACGGTGATGCGGTTATTGGATGCTAGCACCTAAACGTGAGATGGTATGGGTGTCAGAACTCATTTCCGCTGCGAGCAGAAAGCGCTGGCAGATTCAGGAATCGGAGTTCTGTTGGCCTCGCCTGTGGTGGTATTTTTTGTGCAGGCGAAGCCGCGTGCCTTGGACTTGGGTACGGCTTTGTAACATGTTTGACTCCTCGCCGTTCCGTCACAGCCGCCAGCTCCACTCAAAAATAAGTCAGAACCTCCCTCAGACTCCACTCCATAGATAGCACTGAGTACAGAAGTCCAGACACTGGTCTGGCCAGTGTGGCTCAGTGGGTTGAGCATTGACCTAGGAACCAGGAGGTCACGGTTCGATTCCCGGTCGGGGCACCTGCCCCAGTTGCGGGCTCCATCCCCAGTAGGTGGCGTGCAGGAGGCAGCCGATCGATGATTCTCTCTCATCGTTGGTGTTTCTCTCCCCCTCTCTGAAATCAATATAAATATAAATATATATATATATATTTATATATATATATTTATATATATATATATATATATATATATATATATATATATATATATTTTTTTTTTTTAATCTTGGCACATTTGCAATCCTGGTAGAAATTGGGGCCCTGCGTATCCCAGATACTTACTAGATTGTAAACTGCGTGAGGACACAGCCTCGCCTCTCTCAGCGTCTCTCCAGGATACTCAATACAAATTCGTCAGATGAATACAAATTCGTCAGATGAAAAAAAACCAAAACAAAGAAGTACAGGAGCGCCCTCGGGCTGGCTGAGGCCCGGGCACCTGTTTCCGTACGCTATGGCGCTGCAAATCTCTGCCGCGTAGATTATGTACTTCTTTGCTTCTTACTCTAGTGAATATAATTTAATCAGTGCCGGCCGTCGCGGGGACATCAGCGAGCGTAAATTGCTGTATTGCGCATAATGCGGCGATAGCCCGGGGGCCTGGTGGGAAGCCGTGCGCCGGGGACGGGAGTTCTCCCATGCTCCCTGTGCTCTCGGGGGCTGGTTTTATCATTTTTATGCCTCCGTTTCCGTTTAATAGACTGAACGGCAGTGAGCCGGGGAGGCTGTGTCTCTCTCAGCTCCTCCGTAGGTGGTGAGTCCCGGCTTCCTCTTTGCTGTGAGTATTTTGAAGACAGATTTGCAAGATGGTTCGAATTGGGTGTGAGTGAGCCCTGGCCGGTCTGGCTCAGTGGATAGAGCGTCGGCCTGTGAACTGAAGGGTCCCATGTTCCATTCCGGTCAAGGGCACCTACCTGGGTAGCAGGGTCCCTCCCTCGCCCTGGTCAGTAGGCAACCAAAGGATGTGTCTCTCTCATATCGATGTTTCTCTCTGTCTCTCTCTCCCCCTCCCTTCCACTCTCTTTGGGAATCCATGGAAAAATATCCTCGGGTGAGGATTTAAAAAAAAAGAAGAAGGAAAGAATTGTGTATGAATGAGATCTGACTTCTCTCTGGTCCTTGGCTACCTACCCCAGAAACGTCTATATGGCTGGGTAGTTGAATTCTGGTACCAGTCTGTTTTCCTATCACATAATGTTTTACTTTTACTTCTCTCGGCCCCTCCATCCATCTGTCTCTCCCCTTCCCTCCTTCTCTCTCTCTCTGTCTCTCTCATAATATGATGGTTGCTGGAATCATTCCACTGAATGGAACACATTTATCCACAGTGAAACCAAAACAGTGGTCAGGATCATTTTCAAAATGGATGCAGCGATCCCAACCTCGTGTCATGACACAGTGTTCTAGAAAGGTCCCCTTGTGCCTCCCTTTTCAGATCAGCACGCCTGAGAGCACTTTTCCTCATCTGCTTGGTATGGGCCCATTATGGGTATATTACTGTGCAGGCAACGCATGCCTGGGCCGTGGGAACTGGTTCTTGACAAACCTCTCAGCTCATGCAGCCTTTGGGAGCCAGCTTTAATTGGGGAAGCAACCTAGTATCATCGAGTCTAGAAATCAGAGGGAAAGGGAGAGTGAGGGAGAGAGAGAAACATCAGTGATGAGAATCATCCGTCAGCTGCCTCCTACATGCCTCCTACTGGGGATTGAGCCCGCAACCAGGGCACGTGCCCTTGACCAGTATCGAGCCCTTGACCGGAACCAAACCCAGGACCCTTCGGTTTGCAGGCTGACACTCTTATAAATCTACGGAGCCACACCGGCTAGGTCTGTTTATTGATTTGAGAGAGAGAGAGACAGAGAAAGAGAGAGAAACATCAATCGGTTGCCTCCTGTATCTGCCCCAGCTGGGGATCGAACCCTAAACCTAGGCATAGGCCCTCCCGGGGATTTGAACCTGCAACCTTTCGGCAGAGGGGAGCGACGCTCCAACCAGGGTAGCCATTGGAGTACATCCTTCCGGTCGCGTTGGTGCTTTTTTCCCCCCCGGATGAAATCCAGGTTCTACAGTTTTATAACTCACAGAAGGGCCACTGTTGCTTCCCGAGCGGGTCCCATCCGGAGACGCGTGGCAGGGCTTGCAACTGCGTTCATTTTGAGCGCCACTTGAACTGCTGGGTGAAGGTGGCCTTCTGCCTTTTATTTTCTCCATCCATGTTGCTCTTTCCCCCCCTTTGTCACGAGGAGGCATCTTTTGGGGGGTAGATGCTTGAGACCGTCCCGTTCCCACGGTCCCCCTCCTTATCCTTTTTACCAACCCATTTTAACGCCCTTTGGACCGCCGTGTTTGCCACATGGTGACTTTTTGTTTTTTTTCTTCTTCTATTTCTGTGTCTCCTACCCTTCGTCGTTAGAATTCTACTCGGAGGGACTCTCTGTATTTTTAAAAGGAGGGACGTACAACTTCTTTTAAAATAGCCGTGGGGCAGCTCCACTTTTTCTCTTTTTTCTTTTTTTTTTCTTTTTTTTTTTTTCTTTTTTCCGGGGAGGACAATTATGAGTGACACGCCGCCAGAAAAATTCTGCAGAATCGCCATGTTTTCCTGGCGAGGAGGTCGGGAGGAGGGAGGAGATGTCGGTTGCTGAAAAACAACCCCATTAGTTTTGGTCCGAGCTGCTCTGCATAGCTTGCCTATGAGGACACAAAGAGGGGACCCGATTGGGGGGCGCTTTCTGAAACCCAGCCCTAAACCATTCCATTGCGGCCGCCGCGGGGGGGGGCTGGGGAGGAAAGAAAATTTAAAAAAAAAAAAAATCAAGATTCACGTGGGGGTGGGGGTGGGGGGACTCGTTCGTTTTGAATTCTCCGTCACTTTTTTAAAAAGTAAAAAAAAAAAAAAAAAAAAATACATAAAAATAAATTATTGACGACTTTTCCCGAGAGGGGTCCTTTAGAAGTAGGCGGTTTTCTCTCTTCTGTCTGAACCCTACCTGGGCGACCTTTTGTCGTCTTTGGACTTCTCCCTTCAAAGGACACAAAAGGTATCGCTATTCCTCGGCCGTAATGTGCTTTTCCCCCAAAGCCCTTGATGGCCCTGCGAATGGCCCTGTTTCTTTTTAATATCCCGCGACCCGTCCCAGGTTGCGATTTCCTTAAAAATCACATTCGGACAAGATCACGCTTCCCGTGGCCCTTCTTCTTCTTCTTCTTCTTCTTCTTTTTTTTTTTTCCCCCCCCCTCCCTGACCTTTTGAAACGCCGCAAACTGAATTTTGGGAGGTGGACATGCAACTGTTGTAGAAGGACAAGAAGGAAGAGAAGACGACGGGAAGAAAAACCAGTGGCGGGGCCGGGAGTGGGGGACGGAAAGCCGTGGGGTCCGCCGCCAGGTCGCCCTCGCTGGCCCGCGCCGGGGTCCTGCCGGCGGGGTGGGTGCTCTCGGAAGCAGCGTGGCTGCTCCGTGCCCGGGGCGCTCCCCGGTGTGGCTGCGCCGACCTCGCGGGGGTACGTGTCCCGAAAGTTCTCTCCGCGTTTTCCATCTCCCGGTGAAGGTCTTTTTTTTTTTTTTTTTTTTTTTTTTTTTTTTTTTTTTTTTTTTGGAAAAGTTGGCCGCACAGCACCGTGAGCCACGTAACATGTACTTATTCGAGGGCTCGGTCCAGACCCCGAGCCCGAGGTTGGAAGCGGTCCGGACGTGTGCGTCTGCGTCCGACTCGCACAGCGGCTCCCCTCCCGGGACTGCCACGCGGCCGCCGCTCCCAGCCAGCGCCGCCAGCACCAGCGCCGGCCAGGCTGGCGGGGCGGGGCCGGGCCGGGGGGCGGGGCCGGGCCGGGGGGCGGGGCCGGGCCGGGGGGCGGGGCCGGGCGTGCGCGCGCCCGCGCTGGGCTCCGCGGTGGGGAGGGCCGGCCACGTGACCACGCCCCCCCCCCCCGCCGCGTGGCCCCCCCCCGCCGCCACGTCACGTGGCCTCTGGACGCCACGTGCTTGGAGTGGACGGAAAAGGGAGCGGCCCCAGGCCCCCGGTGTGGCGGTCTGGGTTTTTTTTTTTTTTTTTTTTTTTTTTTTGGAAACACATGAGCTCTTATTTTTTTTCTACGTCTCCCTTCGAATGCCTCCATCCCGATCGCCGCCCCCAAGAAACAAAAAAACAAAAAAAAAAAAAACGCATCCGTGGTTCCCCGTGTGTCGCCCGCCCGATCATGGCGATCGTGGCGCGGAAACCACTCGGTGGTGCAAGGTTCGCTGCGGAAACACGGTTTCAGCCCTGGCGGGGGGCGGGGAGGCGGGGAGGCGGGGAGGCGGGGGGCGGGGGAAGGGACGGGGGCGAGCGGGGGAGGGGGCGATGCCACGGCGCCCGCAGCCACGCGGCCTCCCTGGGGACGGGACGTGGCGGGCTTGGGTTTCCGGAATGTCGGTAATCCGTTTCACGGTGGAAAGTTCTGCATTCTCAACTGTTGGAGAAACTCCCGTCTCTTTTTGACGGGTCTTGGGAGTCCTGCGCAAACCAAGTTGGGGGAAGGAAAAAAGCAGAAAAAAAAAAAAAAAAAAAAAAAGCACACAACCCAACAGTTGTCCTCAAGTTGTAAGGGGGAGGAATGCGCCCCAGCCTCCGAGCCCGGTGGCGCCGTGGTGGCGGCCCACGCGATCAATAAACAACCCGCCCGAGGTCACCCGCGTCTGCCGCGCAAGTGCGGGCGGGGCGGGCCGTCCGCGATGCAAAAATGAAAGTAAAAAAGACGGGAATGTGTGTGTGTGTGCGTGTGTGTTTTTGCAAAAGACACAATGTAACATGGAAGAAGGGCGTGCATTCCCCCCCCCATCGGACTGAGCCTATTGTTCCGAGCTGAGCTCACCCCCGTGACTCACTCATTCCCCAACTGTTCCACCCGCGCGCGCGCGCGCCACGGAGCAGCTGGGGCGCGACCGCCATCCACAGGAAGCCACGCGTGTCGCGGCCGCCACCGCCACCGCCACGCAGGCCACGGACACCCTCCTCACTTCCATGCACCCCGTAAATGCAAACCCGCATTTCAAGTGTCTTTCATTTTTATTTATTTTTACTTTTTTAAGCGCACTCATTTCTTCCCCGTGGCGCGTAGGAAGCGAAGGGTACGCTTCGGTGTACTTTCTGTTCCCTTCCATTAAAACGCAATCCGGCAGAGGAGGGTATGGAAAAGGGGCTGATTCCCCCCCCCCCCCCGCCCCCGTGTGCCCAGGCAGTTTATGGGGAAAGAGAAGAACGTCTCGAAAGGTTCCACCTTCAGAATCGGGAGGCGCGCGCGTGCGTGATTGAGGAACTTGGCAAAGGCGGCGCCGCACTTTCTGATACTTTGTTTCCCGGGAGCCGCCGGGACGGGGCCCCGGGCGTGCGGTAGCGGGGGAACATGTGTCTTGCTCATCAGTGATCGTGATTTCCTAGCCTCGGCTCCAAAGTGAAAATAGAACATAAAAAATAAAAATAAAAAATAAAAAAAAAAAAATCAGAATATTCATGAGCTTTCTGGTCGGACTCAGACCTTCGGGAGCCATGACATCTTCTCGCCGCCGCCCGCCGGGGCGAGAGGAAGTGCTGCGGGCGACCTTGGCACCTGAGCGCAACCAGAATGGAGATCCACAAGAGAAAAGGGGGGTGACAACGTCCGTGTGTTGGGTCCCCTCGCCCTGCTCTTAATTTGTGGAAATGTGTTCTTTGTGGTGTTGAGTGTTTTGGTTTTGGTTTTAATCCCATTAAAACGTGCGACGCGTTTTCGAATTCACGGGGTCTGGGGAGGAAGTGGTTTTGTGTTGGTGAAGTTTGTTTAAACAAATGGTTTTTGTTTTTGTTTTGTTTTTTGTTTTTTTTCTCGGTCTGGCCAAGCAGAATGGCTACACTTTTTCTTTTTCTTTTTTTTTTTTTTTTTTCTTTTTTTTTTTAAGAGCTTGAAAATACTGACCAGCGAGCGTTCTTTACCACCCTCTCTCCTTTTGTGCCGGAAGGTAAGGAGGCGCACAACACCCTTGGCGCCTCGCACAATGGAGGTTTGTTTTGTTTATTTTTTTAATTTAATGGAGGGATTGGAGATGGTTTAAAATTCCCTTGTGCCCGGACAGAAAGAGGAGGAGGAGAAGAAGAAGAAGAAGAAAGAAAGAAAAAAAAAAAAAAGAGAGAGAGAGAGGGGAATAATTAGCCCTTTCTAAACAACTTTCGCCATGGACCCATACGCGCTCACAGAAGCCCCGGATATTTTCAACACATTCTCCTTGTTGGATTCCAATCTTCACGTTAAAAAAAAAAAATAAATTAAAAAATGCACGGAGGTGGTTTCGAAGCAGTTTAAGTTGCCGATAAATTAAAAGATGCAATTTGTAACTTGCTGGGGCGAGGGATGAAAAAGTCCCAACGCGACCCCCCAGGCTCCCGAATGGGGGCGGGCGGGGTGGGGGGGTCCCTCCTCCTCCTCCTCCTCCTCCTCCTCCTCCTCCTCCGGCGCTGCGCCCTGCAAACACCTCCCCACGCCGTGGTCCTCGCGGCCGGAAGTGTCCTTGCCCCGAATGGGCGTCTTTTCGGTCGGGGAGTCTTTACCTCCGATGGGTATCTGTGTGCCCATCCCTCCTGCTAACCTGGCCGCAGCCGGCTGGTGTCAGGGCATTGATTTCTGCGATTCCCTCCCAGGCTCCGCGTTTGTCTCCCGGGTTCAATGAACAAATACCGAATCGGCAGAAACTCATCCAAAGGAGAGCTCTTTGTGGGGATTGGGGTGGTTGTTTTTTTGTTGTTGTTTTTTTTTTGGGGGGGGGGGGTTGTTTTTTAAAGTCCTTGTT
This sequence comes from Ia io, assembly GCA_025583905.1. Lineage (NCBI taxonomy): Eukaryota > Metazoa > Chordata > Mammalia > Chiroptera > Vespertilionidae > Ia > Ia io. The sequence goes on from JAJQQW010000024.1 coordinate 20,574,986, forward strand.
ATTAAACAGCACGCTTGGGGTGGCCCTCATGCCATGCTCTCTCACTCGGTGTGAACCCGGACAGTTCCAGGGAAAACAGCCCAGAACTATTTTGAAGTGGGGTTCAGCTCTGCCTGAAGTCCCCAGCTTTTCATCGAGCCCAACCCACGGCTCGCCTTTCAGGATCTGTCTCCCACTCGTCAGCTCGGTGTCCCCGGCAAGTCCTAGCCTCTTTCCTCCCCGGGGCACCCCCCCCCCCCCAACCCCCCCATTCGGTGCAGTCATGCCGACCCCCTTCTGTGAGGTCTGAGGGGGGAACCTGTGGCCCAGGTAGGGGCCCTGGACCCTCCGGCTCCGAGCAGGGACCCGGGAGCAGATGGCTGGGGTGGCAGTGCCGGCCTGGTGGCTCCGGGCAGCCACGCTCTGGGCACCCCCCCCCCCCCCCGCCCCTGGCCTCCATGTGGGAAAAGGTCGGGCCGCGTGTCTCCGAGTCGCGGTGATGAAATCAGGCCTTGCAGGCCGAGCTCTGAGCGCGGGGAGCGGTCAATGCCCCCCCTAAATGGCAGGCGCCTTCCTGCTAATGATAGCAAACATCCATTTTGTGCTTTTCCAGCCGGTTCCTTCAGCTTTTATTTCTACCCAGCCTTCAGAAGAGAGAGAGGCATTTCCATTAGGAAGGGTTTGTCTCCCCCAAAGCAAAAAAAAAAAAAAAAAAAAATTTTAAAAATTGTTTTTTGTGTGTCTTGTCTTGTTTTGTTTTGCTCAGCCGGTGGGGCTTGGTCTTAGGTCAAATGATTATTTTATTTTTTGCCTCTTCTCGGGGAAAAGCAGCCGAGGAGGGAAGCCAGAGGACCACGGTTTCTTTTACTCCTCATCCCGTCGCCGTGGCTGCTCTGCGTGTTGCCCTTTTCCCATCCTCAGGAGGCGAGCGGAGAATCGCTTTTCCCATTCCTCTTCTCCTCCTCGTCGTTTATTTCCTAACCATTCACCCCCAAAACCGAGGAAGGGGCTCATGCCGGAGGACTGACCTGCTTGGGGGTGTTTACACGGTGTCTAATGTCAAAGAGAGGACGAGGCACATTTTCATTTATTAAAAAAAAAAAAAAAAAGGCAGGAGACGGGGGACACGGGGCCCCAGTGGCGGAGTCGGCGAGATAAGCACCCGGGACCAGCAGGCCGGTTCCTGGAATGCGGTCGCCCTGGGTTCCTGGCAGCCAAGGCGAAAACGGCAACGCACATCTGCAACACACGCACCCCTTCCCTTGCGCGCAGCCATCTGCATACACACGCACCCCTTCCCTTGCGCGCAGCCATCTGCATACACACGCACCCCTTCCCTTGCGCGCAGCCCATCTACATACGCACGCACCCCTTCCCTTGCGCGCAGCATCATCTACATACGCACGCTCCCCTTCCCTTGCGCGCAGCATCATCTACATACACACGCTCCCCTTCCCTTGCGCGCAGCATTATCTACATACGCACGCTCCCCTTCCCTTGCGCGCAGCCATCTGCATACACACGCACCCCTTCCCTTGCGCGCAGCCATCTGTATACACACGCACACCTTCCCTTGCGCGCAGCCCATCTACATACACACGCTCCCCTTCCCTTGCGCGCAGCATCATCTACATACGCACGCACCCCTTCCCTTGCGCGCAGCATCATCTACATACGCACGCTCCCCTTCCCTTGCGCGCAGCCCATCTACATACACACGCTCCCCTTCCCTTGCGCGCAGCATCATCTACATACACACGCACCCCTTCCCTTGCGCGCAGCATCATCTGCATACACACGCACCCCTTCCCTTGCGCGCAGCCCATCTGCAACACACGCACCCCTTCCCTTGCGCGCAGCATCATCTACATACACACGCACCCCTTCCCTTGCGCGCAGCATTATCTACATACGCACGCACACCTTCCCTTGCGCGCAGCCCATCTGCAACACACGCACCCCTTCCCTTGCGCGCAGCATCATCTACATACGCACGCACCCCTTCCCTTGCGCGCAGCATCATCTACATACACACGCACCCCTTCCCTTGCGCGCAGCCATCTGCATACGCACGCACCGCTTCCCTTGCGCGCAGCCATCTGCATACGCACGCACCGCTTCCCTTGCGCGCAGCCCATCTACATACGCACGCACCCCTTCCCTTGCGCGCAGCCATCTGCATACACACGCACCCCTTCCCTTGCGCGCAGCATCATCTACATACGCACGCACACCTTCCCTTGCGCGCAGCATCATCTGCATACACACGCACCCCTTCCCTTGCGTGCAGCCATCTGCATACACACGCACCCCTTCCCTTGCGCGCAGCATCATCTACATACGCACGCACCCCTTCCCTTGCGCGCAGCCATCTGCATACACACGCACCCCTTCCCTTGCGCGCAGCCCATCTACATACGCACGCACACCTTCCCTTGCACGCAGTCCATCTGCAACACACGCACCCCTTCCCTTGCGCGCAGCATCATCTACATACGCACGCACCCCTTCCCTTGCGCGCAGCCATCTGCATACACACGCACACCTTCCCTTGCACGCAGCCCATCTACAGACGCACGCACACCTTCTCTTGCGCGCAGCCATCTGCATACACACGCACCCCTTCCCTTGCATGTACATTTGCTACAGAGTGCAAAGGCGTGGCTTCCCCCAGAAAGGTTGCATCAGGAGGGAGCCAGGCTTCCATCATCCCTGACTGCTGCTCTCTCAGATCCTCCGGGAGCCACGGGGAGACGAAGGAAAGGAAGACCCGGTGTCCCAACCCCAGAGGAGCCAGCCGGAGAGCACGTGGCATGAGTCACCGAACTAATATACCGCGGCCCCTGGCCAGGTTTGGGCCCGGCCCTGGGAACTCCAGGATGAAAAAACGATGCTTCCTGCCCCCGTGCAGGGAACACGCGTGGAAGAAGGAGAAACATAACGTAAAACATAAAAGTGTCTGTTCCCCCCCCGCCCCTCAGCTGGTATGGCTCAGTGGCTGAGCGTCGACCTATGAACCAAGAAGTCATAGTTGGATTCCCGGTCAGGGCACATGCCCGGGTGCAGGCTCGATCCCCAGTGTGGGACGTACAGGAGGCAGCCGATGGGTGATTCTCTCTCATCACGGATGTCTCTCATCTCTCTCTCCCTCTCCTCTGCTCTCTGAAATCAATCAAAATATTCTCAGAGCGTGAATGCAAGCATCTCAAAATGTTAAACACCGACACGCCCTAAAACCAATTTTTTTTAAAAAAGTAGGCAGACAGCTGTGACTTGGGCCCTTCAAAATGTGGCCCAGCCGGCACGCCACCGGGCGTGGGCCGTTCCTAAACGGTCGCCTTCCATTTCACCAGCGCAGCTCCTGGGGTGCTTCACTTTGATTGCTTTGTCATGCGTTTTGGACAACGGTTTACGCTCAGAGGAATGTCGCCATCGCCCCTGCTGCCTGAGGCCACGCCCAGGGTGCCCAGGCCCACACCAGGGGTCGTGCCCCCAGAAAGCCACACCACCCGGCGGGATCCATTGGGGTAGATGACAGTCTGATTTTTTTTTTTTTTTTAACGTGGACGATCTCATCAACATGCGTGGACCTGTGTTGTTCTGTAAGCTGAGCCCTGGCCGGTGTGGCTCAGTGGATAGAGTGTCGGCCGGTGGACCGAAGGGTCCTGGGTTCCATTCCGGTCAAGGGCACGTACCTCGGTTGCAGGCTCCTCCCCGGCCCGGGCCCTGGTCAGGGCGCATGCAGGAGGCAACCCATCGATGTGTCTCTCTCACATCGATATTTCTCCGTCCTTTTTCCCCTTCTCTTCCATTCTCTCTAAACATCCATGGAAAAAATATCCTCGGGTGAGGATTTAAAAAATAAAAAGTGTGTAAGCTGAGGCCCAGATGTTGCCCACTTCCCCCCCCCCCCCCGTTCTTTCTATTTCTTCATTTTTTCACCGATACGTCTCTTCACATCTTCAGTAACTTTAGGGCTGAGTTAATGATTGCTCTGTGGATACATAGGTTTACATTGTTGCTCTCCGTCGGAGTCCAGTGGAAAGACAGGGAAAAACAAAAAAACAAACAAAAAAAACAGATCAAGGCAATGGGATTTCTGGCTGCCTCCTCCTGGCTGCCTGTTCCAATGTGGACTAATTTGCAGATTGTTTGTATTCATTTAAAAAAAAAAAAAAAAGGCCAAGCCTGCCCCTTACCAAGAGGCAGAGGCACGTGGCCGCCGTACCTCCGCTCGCAGGCGCACCAGCAGGCTTGAAAGCCAGCCAGGATTTTTAAAATATTGGATCGGGATGATGTTGTGTGTGTGTGTGAGTGTGTGTGTTAAACACCTGGCTAATTTAACATAAAGTGTTTACACTTCATTTTGCTGGCAAGGGGTTTTTCTATGTAGGCGGTGGAGGATTTCCTGTAAGTTTTGCAAGCTGCAGGGCAGGCGAGGTTGCAATAGGTGCGTACCCTCTGTGGTCAGAGGCACGAAGGCGCGTTTCTTCACCTCCTGTGTTGGTCCCACGTGTGGGAGGCGGCGGCTGGATGCCGCTCCCGCCGGACGGTGGGACGTGCGCAGGTACCTTGGTGAACACGATGAAGAAGGATGGCCTTTTTAGGAATTGCACATAACTGAGTCTCGAAGCAAGATCCTCCTTCCCCCCCCCCCCCCCCCCCGAACGCATTGCTCCGGTGGGAATCGCGGTCCCCAAGGGCCTCGTGGGTGGAACAGATACTTCGAACGTGACCCAGCCTCTTGGGAGCCCCAGGCACTTCCTCTGCTGGGGGGTTCAGGCATTGCAAAGGGTGGGGGTGAGGGCGGGAGGGAGGAATCCTGGGCGTGCCATGCTGAGGGAGGGGGAAGACGGAAGCAACAGGTTCAGGATGCCTCCTGCGGAGCCCCGGGTGGGCGGAGAAGGAGAATCCAGGGAGAGAGGTGCATCCCACCCGTGGGGCAGGAGCAAGAGGGCTTGGGGGGAAGCTGAGGCATGGCTATGTGGATGGGGGTGAAGGCGTGCATTTGGGGGTACAGCTGCACGTAATGGGCTTTACCTTAGACTGGGTGGTGTGGGGGAGTAGTGCGGTTGGGAGACAGTTTCAGACCTGGAAAATGGGGGAGGGGGTCCGTTTTGCAATTGGCTACAGTATCCAGGGGGGTCGTTCATTCGCTGCTCTAAGGGGAACATCACATTGTCCTGTGACGGGGCCCTGGGGCCCCGAGTTCAGGTGGCCTGGGGGCTGGGCCCAGCTGCACCCTCACCCCCACCCCACCGCCACCCGCGCTGTGCGCGTGGGGGTGACTTGCACAGCCTGGGCTCCCCCGGCCCTTCACTTTCTTCTGCTGCCAGACGAAGACAAGACACCCTCGCCTGGATGCCACATTCTTGGGGTTGCTTTCAGAGGAACGATGACTCCTCGCTTTGGGCATCCGTCTCCTTTGCAAAGGTGCTCCAGACTCAGGCAAAACAAAGCCTGGGGCAGCCCAGACTGGGGGCGGGGCGTGGGCCTGAGGTGAGAGGTCCTCCTAGGTGAAGGGAAACCGAGAAGCAGCCCAGGTTTCCCCCCCCACCCCCCCACCCAACACACACACACACACACACACACAGCCCTCCCTTCAGCGCGCCCCACTTAACAAGCGTTTGCACAGAGTCTGGCCCGAGCTGCTGCGATGAACAAACGCTGACTTCAGCCTTTACCCGGGGTTTCAGGTCACTCCGATTGTTTGCAAAACATGTTCTTTTTCTTTTTTTCTTTTTTTTTTTTTTTTTTTTGTTGTCACTTGCCAGTACTTGTTCTCTCTGTGAGTAAAACGCAAACGCGTCCAAAGGGATGGTGTGCAAGCGGGGTCCGCGCCCTGGTCTCGCGCGCCCTCTGCTGGCCGTGAGGATGCACTGCAACTCGGGACAGCCGCGGCTCCGCCAGGCTGTTCAAGGAGGTTGTGCTAAGAGCTTACTCGTTTGGGGGGGAAACGAAACGAGAGAGAGAAAGGACCCCTTAGTATTTTCAGATTCTTGTTTTCAGTGTATTCAAGCCCAGGATTCTGGATAAGATGTTTGAAGAAGAGACTGATGCTGGAGATCCCCCCCTTTAAAAAACTTTTAGTTTTATTTTAAGTGACTTGGCTAGTTTGGGGTTTGACAGTGTTTACGGAAAAGGGTTAAGAAGGTAGCCTAGGCCCTAGCCGGTTTGGCTCAGTGGGTGGAGGGTCAGCCGGTGGACAGAAGGGTCTGCAGGTTTGAGTCAGGTCAGGAGCACGGACCTCGGTTTCCGGGGGCCGTGCGGGAGGCAGCCGATCGATGTGTCTCTTTCACATCAATGTCTCTCTCTGTGTGTGTCTCACCCCCGCCATTCCACTCTCTCTTAAAAAAAAAAAATAAATAAAATGGAAAAAATATCCTCAGGAGGTCCCGGTTCGATTCCCGGTCAGGGCGCATGCCCGGGTTGCGGGCTCCATCCCCAGTAGGGGGGCATGCAGGGGGCAGCCGGTCCATGATTCTCTCTCATCATGGATGTTTCACTCTGTCTCTCTCCCTCTCCCTTCCTCTCTGAAATGAATAAAAGAAATTTTTTTAAAGAAAGATCGATAACATGCTTATCCAGTGCAGTGCCCCCATCACCCACAGAAACAAAAAACAGGAAGCAGCAGGATCCCGTGGGAAGGGCAGGTTTTGCTTTTTGTGTTTCGTTTTAGCGTCATCTTTGCCAGGACAGGTGACCCCCCACCTGTGGATGGTCTCCCGGGGCCCTTGGGAAGCATCCGACAGATGCACTCCGTTGCGTTTTTGTGGGGGCAGGCGCTCCACGGTCCAGGACCCCCCAAACCTGCTTCTCCTGAGGTGTGCGTGGTCGTCGTTCTGAGCAGCCCGGTGTGTGGCCAGCCCAAGACGCCCTGTTCCCCGCCGTGTCCTGGGAACAGAGCTGACGCGCACTGGGGAAAGTCCGGGGGGCCTTCTGCGGTTTCCCCGCCGGAGGACGAAGACTCCAACCTCAGGCACCGGGGCCAGCGACCAGATGAGAGAGCGGGAAGGGATGCGGGGACTTTATGCTCTGAGACACGTGTTTGCACGCCCAGCGGGGTGCCGCCAGGAAGGACCACGGTCAAAGCAGGGGCGGCCAGAGAGGCCCGGAAGGTGACAAACGAGTTTCCTGGTTTGGACTCTCTGCTGTCCATGCTTCTCCTCAGTCACAGAAACAAGGGGAGGAGGTGTATGTTTTTCCTCTCTCACGCCACCTAAGACACTTTTATTTATTTGTTTTATTGATGTCAGAGAGGAAGGGAGAGGGGGAGAGAGACACACATCCATGATGAGAGAGAATCAGGGATCGGCTGCCTCCTGCACGCCCCCTACTGGGGATCGAGCCCACAACCCGGGCATGTGCCCTGACCGGGAATGGAACCGTGACCTCCGGGTTCATACACACTGAGTGGCCAGATTATGATGATCTCTGAACGCGTAATAATCTGGCCACTCAGTGTATATCCTATGTAATAAAAGGCTAATATGCAAATTGTCCCCTCGACCAGGAGTTCACCCAGCAAGCAGGCCAGCCAACCGCCCATGTCCCCTCCCCCTGGCCAGGCTGGCCGGACCCCACCCATGCACGAATTCATGCACCGGGCCTCTAATACACACACACACACACACACACACACACACACACACACACACACACACACACACACACTGAGTGGCCAGATTATTATGCGTTCAGAGATCATCATCATCTGGCCACTCAGTGTAGGTTGATGCTCAACCACGGAGCCACGCCGGCCGGGCAGACGAGACAGATACTTTCAAGGCACATGCTAGATGCTATTTTTAAAAAGCATATTCATCTTTAAGGGCTTAAAAAAAAAAAATCTAAACATATAGTAAACACGTAAGCCCCCAAGAAGAAAGTGGACCAAAGACACTAAGAGACGTGTAAAGGGACCACAAATCATTAAAAAAAAAAAAAAAAATGTGGGTGGTGGGGACCCCCAGCTTCACTAGCGGTCACAGAATTGAGACGAGCTCTCTATTTCCCCTCCTGACGTTAGAAAAGAGAGAAATGGGGCTACTGGCCGTTTTTTCCTTCTTTTCACAAAGATGTGCCACTCTCAAGGCTGTAGCAAAGAGCACACCAGGGCCCGGCCGGTGTGGCTCAGGGGTTGAGCGTTGACCTCTGAACCAGGAGGTCACGGTTCGATTCCCAGTCAGGGCACGTGCCCGGGTTGCAGGCTCGATCCCCAGTAGGGGGCGTGCAGGAGGCAGCCGATCCATGATTCTCATCATTAATGTTTCTCTCTCTCTCTCCCTCTTCCTTCCTCTCTCTGAAATCAACAAAAATTATATTTAGCCCTGTCTGGTTTGGCTCAGTGGATAGAGTGTCGGCCTGCGGACTCAAGGGTCCCAGGTTCGATTCCGGTCAAGGGCATGTGCCTTGGTTGCGGGCACATCCCCAGTAGGGGGCGTGCAGGAGGCAGCTGATCGATGTTTCTAACTCTCCCTTCCTCTCTGTAAAAAATCAATAAAATATATTTTTTTAAAAAATGTATATATATATATACGTATTTAAAAAAGAAGGAGTGTTATTTGCGGCTACCACTGGATAGCCTGGATGTATACAGTAGGCATCTACCAGCGGCGTTGATACCTAGGCCGATACCCAGAAGGCATGTCATTGTGCAGAAATGGGCCCCCGCAACGGTGGGTGTTGGGATGCAGCCAAAACCACAGAGCCAGGGGCCTCGCTCCCCCTCTGAGCCGAGCTTGCACTTGAACGAGAGCCCCCAGTGTGTCCCCGCGGGGCCCAGGCCGGCCTTGTTAGGAAATGGGCGCCGCCGGGAGCCCGCGCTGCCCCGCGTAGCTCTGTGTACAGTAACGGAGGGTGCAAACAGGGCCGCGAGCTGGGAGCCGCCGGCACGCGATAAATATAGACTCCTCTCCCCATTCCTCTGCCCTTAGTCACGGAGGGACAGTGCGAGCTTCATAAACTTATAAGGAATATACAAACAGTTCCCGATTTAAAATAACTTGGAGTAATTTTTAAGTGTGTGAAACGAGTATTTTTTTTTTTTTCCCCTCCGCCCTGGCCATTTAAGCCTTTGGGACAGGCGATGGGCGTCTTTCTGTGGCTGTGCCTGGCCGTCACCCCGCTGGGGAAGGCTCAGCAGAATCTACGGGGATCTTTCTCCTCTCTCTCTCTCTCTCTCTCTCTCTCTCTCTCTCTCCCTCCCTCCCTCCCTCTTCCTCCTCCTCCTCCTCTTGAGAAATACTACAAAATAATAACAAGAATAACATGTTAGAAGCAGGATGAGGGGGTGTGAGGTGTGTGTGAGACACCTGTGTGTCCCCGGTGAAGACCTGGACACGGGTCACCCTCATCACACTTCACTAGAGCGGGCAGGTTCTGCCCGGACCCGGGACGTGTCTCCCCTCCTTTTCCCTGGTTTTTTCTCCCATTAAATCTCGTCTAGCCCAGCCCGCTTGGCTCAGTGGTTGAGCGTCCACCTATGAACCAGGAGGTCACGGGTTCCATTCCCCTTCGGGGCCCAGGCCCGGGTTGCGGGCTCCATCCCCAGGTGGGGGGCGTGCAGGAGGCAGCCGATCCATGATTCTCTCTCATCGTTGATGTTTTTCTCTGTATCTCCCTCTCCCTTCCTCTCTGATATCAATAAAAATATTTTTAATAATAAAATAAAAACCTATTAAAAAAATCATAACCGCCCTAACCGGTGTGGCTCAGTGGATAGAGCATCGGCCTGCGGACTGAAGGGTCCCAGGTTCGATTCCGGTCAAGGGCACGGACCTTGGTTGTGGGCACATCCCCAGTGGGGGGTGTGCAGGAGGCAGCTGATGGATGTTTCTCTCTCATCGATGTTTCTATCTCTCTATCCCTCTCCCTTCCTCTCTGTAAAAAAAAATCAATAAAATGTATGTTTTTAAAAATCATAACCCACAGTCGCCAAAACCCGCAGCTCCGCCAGAGGATTCCGACCCCCCTGGCGTCCCCTGCAGGGTGCGAGCCTGCTCTGTATCTCTGCCCTAATGGCAGCCTTTTCTTCCCTCTCACTAATTAGCTCTTGGAATGTGTACTTGATACCGTTGCCATTGTAACTTCCCCCCCTCCGCTTTCTTGGGGGGCCTTGTTTCTCTTCCCGTCCTCTCAGTACCCCGCCTAGCACCGCCTGTCGGATCCGGGAGGGACGCACGCCATGCCACCGGTATTGTCTGAAGGTGACTGTGGCCTTTGTTGGCGAGTGAAATGTTCACAGACGCATCCAGGAGCCATCGTGACCCGTTTCCCTATAGCTCTCGGCCTCCCGTGGGTACCGGCTGGGCAGGGACAAGGTCCCTGGCGCCGAGGCCTTCTGTGGGCCTTCCCTCGTGTTTGTTTACGACACATGAATCGGTGAAGAGCGTGAACTCGGGCTGGCTGGTCTCGGGAATCAGACTTGTTTGGGTGGGGGGGCGGGTTCTGGGGGCCTTTGAGTCTCCCTGCGCCTCGTTGCTCTGGCTGCCGGGGAGCTGCAGCCGTTTCTTTATACACAGTTGCATCTGCCCCGGAGAAGGTGTCTGTCTGTGCAGCGAGCTGCTCCTACAATGTTGCATCTCGGCAGGGACCCTGCCTGATACCCGGGGCCTTGTCAGTCATGCTGGAGGATGTCCTCGGAGGCTGTTGGCAGCAGCTCAGTGGATACCGGGTGTCCCGGTTACCGATGCGGATGCCGGTTAATAATGCGGGTTGACCATTTACCGGTTAAGAATGCGGACTTCGCAATCAAAGAAAACACGGTCGTTTCAAGAGAAACATCGAAAGTGCTTTATTCAAAGTAATGCCCGTCGCTAGCTACGCATTCCCCCCGGTCTTTCAGGTGATTTGTGGGTACCGTCCCAACAGAACTTTCCTTGTTTTGAGGCAGGCCATTCAGAGGCCCCAGTTTCCCACTTCTTCGTACGTTTTGAAGGGCTGCTCAGAAAGGGCGTGTGCCATCGGTTCTCTCTCCTCCTGGATGTTTCTCTCTCTCCCTCTCCCCCTTCCTCTGCGAGATCAATAAAAATCTATTTTAGCCCTCACCGGTGTGGCTCAGTGGATGGAGCGCCCGCCTGCGGACTCCAGGGTCCCAGGTTCCATTCCTGGCCAGGGGCGTGCGCCTTGGTTGCGGGGCGCATCCCCGGTGGGGAAGGTGCAGGAGGCAGCTGATGGGTGTTTCTCTCTCCTCGGTGTGTCTTAACTCTCCATCCCTCTCCCTTCCTCTCTGTAAAAAAAAAATAAAATAAAATGTGTATATATATATATTTTTTTTTTAAAAAAAAAAAAAACCTATTTTGAAAAAGAAAAGGAGTGGTTTGAAAACCGAATCGTCTTTCCACATTAGGAACAAGGTAAATTGAATTTTTTTTTTTTTTTTTAAAAAAAAGGGGGGGGAAGGAAGCCTGCTCACCCCGCGCCCTCTGCCCCACAGCCTGCCCGAGCGCGTGCGGGAAGCGGGCGTGCACGGAGCAGGACGAGTGCTGCCACCCCGAGTGCCTGGGCGGCTGCACAGCCCCCGACGACGAGGCGGCCTGCGTGGCGTGCAGGCACTACTACCACGAGGGCGTCTGCGTGACCGACTGCCCCCCGGACACCTACCGCTTTGAGGGCTGGCGCTGCGTGGACCGCGACTTCTGCGCCACCATCCCCAACGCCGACAGCTTCGAGATGGAGGGCTTCGTGCTCCACGACGGCGAGTGCATGCAGGAGTGCCCGTCCGGCTTCATCCGCAACGACAGCCTGAGGTCAGGCCCGGCCCTGGGGGGGGGGGGGGCGGGGGTCCGGGGTTCTGGGGGGGCCTTTGAGCCTCCTTGCGCCTCGTCGCTCTGGCTGCCGGGGAGCGGCAGCCCTGTCTTCGTGCGCAGCTGCCCCTGCCCCCCAGGGGGCGGTGTCCGCGTGCAGCGAGCTGGGGCTGCTGCAATGTTGCATCCTCAGCGTCCCACCCTGAGCGGAGGGGGCGGGGCGGGTCCGCCTGCGCGCCCCCTAGTGGGGATCGAGTGCCCAACAGGGCGTGCGCCCCGAGGGTGAGCGCGGCAGCGCGCCCTCCCGGCTCCCGGGTCCCGCTGCTCCGCGGGTCGGAGGGGGCGGGCCGGCCTTGCGTTCTTGCAGAGACACGGAAGCCGCAGCCGCGGCGGTGAGAGCGGGGCCCGCTTGGAAGGGACACGGGTCCTGGCGGGTTGTCTTGGGGCGAGGACACGCGCTGACCTCCGCCTCCGGGGCGCGGCTCGCCCTCTCTCCCCCCCCCCCCGCAGCATGTACTGCGTCCCCTGCGAGGGGCCTTGCCCCAAGATCTGCGAGGAGGACAAGGGGACGAAGACCATCGACTCGGTGACCTCGGCTCAGATGCTCCAGGGATGCACCATCTTCAAGGGCAACCTGCTCATCAACATCCGCAGGGGCAGTAAGTATCCCCCCACCCCTTCCCTCCTGCCCGCCCCGCCCGCATCCTGCAGGATCCCTGGGTTTTCTTGGGGGGGGGGGGGGGGGTGCCTTTGCTACCCGTCCCTGACTCACAACTGAAACGCAGGCCTGGAAAAACAGCGCGGGTGCCCGAAGACTCCATCAAAAAATTATTAGACGTAGTAAAGTGAATTCGGCAGAGTAGCAGGATACAAAATAAATGCTAAGGGATCTATGGCGTTTCTGTACGCCAACAATGATCTTGCAGAAAGAGAGACTAAAAAAAGCAATCCCATTTACCATCACACCAGAAAAATTAAGATACCCAGGAATAAGCTTAACTAAGGAGGTGAAAGACCTACACGCGGAAAACTACACAGCACTGAAAAGAGAGGAAGACGTAAGCAGATGGAAGAACGTACCATGTTCATGGACTGGTAGAATCAACATCATCAAAATGTCCATGCTACCAAAAAAAAAAAAAAAAAAAAAGAAGAAAAACAGCGCGGTGCCCAGCCCGCTGGCTCAGAGGTGGAGCGTCCGGCCCATGAGCCAGGAGGTCGCTGTTCCATTGACCATCAGGGCGCACGCCCTGTTGTGCACTGGATTCCCCACTAGGGGGCGCGCGGGAGGCAGCCGGTCCACCATTCTCTCTCATCATTGATATTTCTCTTGCTCCCTCTCCCTTCCTGTCTGAAACCAGTAAAAATAAGGGTGTGTGTTTGTTTTTTGTTTTGCTTTTTAAATAAAACGAGAGCTGCTCTCCAGACGCAGTGGCCTTGGCTAACTGGCGGTCTGGCGTTTATGATTTTACTTTCTTTTCCTCCGCCTGGGAGCTACCACCTCCAGTCTTCTGGAAACACACCCTCCACTGCCCAGAGGGAGGGTGGGGGGGGGCCTGTTCTGCGAAAGGGGGTTGTCTTGGACCAGGGAGGGGGCTCCCCACCAGCAGCCTGAGCACCTCAGAGTCACCCCCAGAGCAGGCCCTGCCACTTGCGCTGAGCGGGAGCTGGGTAACGCGCCCCCCGCCCCCCCTTCCTGCAGATAACATCGCCTCGGAACTGGAGAACTTCATGGGGCTCATCGAGGTGGTCACGGGCTACATCAAGATCCGCCACTCGCACGCGCTGGTCTCCCTGTCCTTCTTCAAAAGCCTCCGCCAGATCCTGGGAGAGGACCAGCTGGAGGGGTGAGTGCTGCCTATGCCTGCGCGCGGCCCAGGGTCCCCTGTGCGCTTGGAGGGTTCTGTGTTCCGGAGGTAAGAGCCCCCTCTTGTCAAGAAGAAAGGAGCCCTGGCCGGTGTTGCTCAGCGGTTAGAGCTTCAACCTAGGAACCAGGCAGTCCCGGGTTCGATTCCCGGTCAGGGCACAGGCCCGGGTTGCGGGCTCGATCCCCAGTAGGGGGCGTGCAGGAGGCAGCCGATCCGTGATTCTCTCTCATCATTGATGTTTCTCTCTCTCTCTCCATCTCCCTTCCTCTCTGAAATCAATAAAAATATAGTCTTTGGATGTAAAGGCCGTGAGCCTTAGAAACAGTGAGGAAATCGCACTGAGTGACTGAGTGGATAGCACTTCCTTCAGGAAACAATGGGGAAGAAATCTGTGTGCATGTGTGTGCATGTGCACGTGCACACGTGTGTGAAAGATGTGCAGGCGAGTCTCTGCCTTTGCTGTCTCTTAGGGGAGGGATTTTGGGGGAGCCGGCCCCCACACCAGGGCTGAAAAACAAGAGCAGTATTGACAGGCAGCTTAGGAACGGCCTGATGACGACTTGGACAAGGGTTCCGGTTTTGTTTTTCTGCCCCTTACACAGACTCCGTAATGCCTGGGTGTTATTGCTCCCGGGATCCGGGTCCCCCCACACACACACCCGGCCTTCCCCGTGCTGTAAACAGCCTTGGTGTTCCCTGTGAAAAGATCGCCTTGCTTTTCAGAGAGGTTCATCCCGCACACAGCCTTTCCCGGTTCCGCATGCACGCTTTCCCCACGGGGAGCGCGCTGTTCTGCCCCCTGCTGGTGAAACCGGTTTACTGACAAGAAGCCTGGTCCTGGGCAGAGACAGTGGCTGGACCTGGTCAGTGGGTCCAGCTCCCAGCCCAGAGGTTTCCGGACCCACAAGGGGACTTTTTTAAATCTACTAATTATTTTTTAAATTTATTTTTATTGATTTCAGGCAGGAAGGGGGGGGGAGAGAGAGAGAGAGAGAGAGAGAGAGAGAGAGAGAGAAGCATCAATGATGAGAGAGACATATCGACTGGTTGCCTCCCACACCGGCCTCGAACCAGGGCCAGGGATCGAACCTGCAGCCCAGGTATGTACCCTTGACCGGGAATGGGACCTGAGGCCCTTTGGTCTGTGCGCCGACACTCTGACCTCATAGCAACCCCGGCCAGGGCTCAGTGTCGACGTTCATACACGGTCCTTGGCCCCGTTATCCCCGTTGTTAACGACAGCTGTTCACAGAGACCACTGGTGACTGTGTTCTCACGGCCGAGCCTGTGCCCTCGGGAGCCACGGGGCCGAGGGGGCGTGTGGGCTGGCGGCGGCGGCCGGCCCGGAGGAGGGGGGCCCGGCGCCGGGGCGCTCAGGCCGGCCGCTGTGTTGGCAGGAACTACTCCTTCTACGTCCTGGACAACCAGAACCTGCAGCAGCTGTGGGACTGGGACAACCACAACCTGACCATCAAGGCCGGCAAGATGTACTTCGCCTTCAACCCCAAGCTGTGCGTGTCCGAGATCTACCGCATGGAGGAGATGACCGGGACCAAAGGGCGCCAGAGCAAGGGCGACATCAACACCAGGAACAACGGCGAGAGGGCCTCCTGTGAGTGGGTGCATGTGCGTGCGTGCACATGCATGTGCGTGCTCATGTGTGTACACGTGTATGTGCATGTTTGCGTGTGTGTATATGTATGTGTGCACACGTGTGTATGTGCTCGTGTGTACCATGTATGTGCATATGTATGTGTGCAGACATGTATGTGTGCTCATGTGTGCACACGTATATGTGCACATGTATATGTTTGCATGTGTGCACACGTGCATATGTGCTCGTGTGTACCATGTATGTGCATGTATGTTTGTGTGTGTATGTATGTGTGCACGTGTGTATATGCGCTCATGTGTACCATGTATGTGCATGTGCGTGTTTGCATGTGTGTATGTATGTGCACACACATGTATATGTGCTCGTGTGTGTAGACATGTATTGCGTGTTTATGTGTTTACGTGTGCTTACATGTATATGTGCACATATGTACATGTATGTGCTCACATATGTGTGCGTGTGTGTTGAAGATATGCAGATGAATCTGCATTTACTGTTTCTTGTTTTTCTTTTTTTTTTTTTTTTTTTTTTTACTGTTTCTTAATTCTCCTCTAATCAAAACCCTGTGGCCTCCGCTGGGTAATAAAGGGGCCTCCTTCAGGAGCCCTTGCAAGCTCCGTGGGGTGGAACCCGTATTTGGGTCCTTAGTAGAAGTAAGAAAGCCACTGAGACGTCCAGAGAGGAGCTGTGTGTGTGCTTGTGGGGCGGGGGGGGGGGGCCCATGCTGCCTCCTCGGGGCCCGTCCCCGCTGTCACATGACATCTGTCACTGCCCGTGACAGCAGCAAATGAGCAGGCAGCTTTGGAGCCGAGGGGAACGGGGCGGGGCGGGGGACCCCTCGGACACGTGGAGGAGAAGGCGGTGGGTGCCCCCCCTCACGGCCGTGCCCGGCGCCCCACAGGTGAGAGCGACATGCTGCACTTCACCTCCACCAACACCTGGAAGAACCGCATCATCATCACGTGGCACCGGTACCGGCCCCCAGACTACAGGGACCTCATCAGCTTCACCGTCTACTACAAGGAGGCGTGAGTCCCGCCGGCCCGCGGCCTGTGGGCGGCCGAGAGGCGGGGAGGGGGGTCCATGCTGCCTCCGCTGTCACGTGACCTCTCTCACTGCCGGTAGCAGCCACACACGGGCAGGCTCTGGCTTCAGGGGGTGCAGGCGTTTGAGTAAAATAAATGCAAAGGAGCCCGGCCCACGTGGCTCAAGGGTTGAGTGTTGACCTATGAACCAGGAGGTCAGAGTTCGATTCCCGGTCAAGACCATATGCCCGGTTTCGGTCTCGATCCCCAGTGGGGGGCGTGCAGGAGGCAGCCGATCCATGATCCTCTCTCATCACGGATGTTTCTGTCTCTCCCTTCCTCTCTGAAATCAATACCAATATTTTTTTAAAAAAAGAAAGGGGTTCATTTAAATAATAATAAAATAAAATAAACAGGTAGATAAACATAAAGAAATGAAGAAAGCGGGAGGGTCTCTGAGGGCCTGGGTGGGAGCCCAGGGGGGCTCTGAGCGCTTGGTCGTCCCCCAGGCCCTACAAGAACGTCACCGAGTACGACGGCCAGGACGCCTGCGGCTCCAACAGCTGGAACATGGTGGACGTGGACCTGCCCGCCAACAAGGACATGGAGCCCGGCATCCTCCTGCATGGCCTCAAGCCCTGGACGCAGTACGCCATCTATGTGAAGGCCGTGACCCTGACCATGGTGGACAACGACCACATCCGCGGGGCCAAGAGCGAGATCCTGTACATCCGCACCAACGCCTCAGGTACCGTGTGCGGCCGCCGGGGCATCAGTCCTCCGGCTCGTGCCCTCTCTTCCTCCCTCCCTCCCTCCCTCTCCCTCTTCCTCTCTCTCTCTCCCCTCCTCTCTCCTTCTCTGTCCCTCTCCCTCTCTTTTTCTCTCTCCCTCTCCCTCCCCCTCTCTCTCCATCTCTCCTCTCTCCCTCACCCTCCCTCTCCCTCTCTTCTTCCCTTCTTCCCTCCCCCCACCCTCCCTCCCTCTCTCCCTCCCTCTCTCCTTCCAGCCCCTTTCACTTCCCCTTTTCATCTGGGTTCTTGCCATTTGAACCAGTGATTCCAAAATCTCAGATGAGATGCAGGTTGCTCCTGCTCACCGCCTGCAACACGTGCAGAAGCCCGCGCGTGGACTCGCTGTGGGCGCCCAGGCATCGCTCCGCCCTGGGTCCCCCCCAACCTGTCCGACCGCAGCTCAGTTTCCCCGGTGGCCTGGTCATGAGGCCGCAGGGAGACGCGGCCCTCACTGTGCCTCTCCACGCTCCCCTCCTCTCCGGGGCCGGACGCGGGCTCCGGGGAGGTTTGCACGGAGGCTGAGGGCCCGGATCTCGGGTCCCGTCCGTCTCCCGAAACGCCCGCTGTCCTCCTTCCAGTGCCTTCCATCCCCCTGGACGTCATCTCGGCCTCCAACTCGTCCTCGCAGCTGATCGTCAAGTGGAACCCGCCCTCGCTGCCCAACGGGAACCTGAGCTACTACATCGTGCGCTGGCAGCAGCAGCCGCAGGACGCCTACCTGTACCGGCACAACTACTGCTCCAAAGGCAGGGCACGGGGACGGGGACCCGGGGGGGAGTGGGGGGGACGCCCCTGCCAGCCTGTGCCCCCGTGCCCCCTCCCAGCGGGGTGACCCGGCCCTCCTGCACCCCCCTTTCCCCGAGCAGACAAGCTCCCCGTGCGGAAGTACACGGATGGTGCCTTCGACATCGAGGAGGTGACGGAGAACCCGAAGACCGAGTCCTGCAACAGCCCCAAGGGGCCGTGCTGCGCGTGCCCCAAGACCGAGGCCGAGAAGCAGGCGGAGAAGGAGGAGGCCGAGTACCGCAAGGTCTTCGAGAACTTCCTGCACAACTCCATCTTCGTGCCCAGGTGCGTCCCCGCCGACACCTGTCCCGGCCACGGGGCCCCCCCGGCGGCCTGTCGCTCCCTCGCCGCCCTGCTACTTGGTGGATCCGGGACCTCGGGGCGGCACCAAGTGGCCATCAAAGAGGGACAAGCACCCGGCCGGCCTGGCTCAGTGGTTGAGCGTTGACCTAGGAACCAGGAGGTCACGGTTTGATTCCGGGTCAGGGCACAGGCCCAGGTTTCGGGCTCCATCCCCAGTAGGGGGTGTGCAGGAGGCAGCCGATCCATGATTCTCTCTCATCATGGATGTTTCTGTCTCTCCCCGTCTCCCTTCCTCTCTGAGGTCAATAAAAAGATGTATTTGAAAAATAAAAATGAGAAAACAGTAAGGAAGGAAATCCCTGGACTATTGCTTGGCTCTTAGCCAGGAGGGCTGCCAAGCTCCTTTCATTCCTGGGTTAAGATTTTGCTTTCCTTTTTTTTTTTTTTTTTTAATATATTTTATTCATTTTTTACAGAGAGGAAGAGAGAGGGATAGAGCTAGAAACATCCGTGAGAGAGAAACATTGACCAGCTGCCTCCTGCACACCCCCCACCAGGGATGTGCCCACAACCAACGTACATGCCCTTGACCGGAATCGAACCCGGGACCTTTCAGTCCACAGGCCAACGCTCTATCCACTGAGCCAAACTGGTTTCAGCAAGATTTTGCTTTTCTTAAAAAAAAGAGAGAGAGAGAGAGAATGGAAAAAAACACACATAATGAGGTATCATTCCATCTTTTAACGAATGTATTAGCTAACTTAATTAATAAAAATGATAATATAAATATAACAACCAAAAAAAAAAAGATTTTGCTTTTCTCTCCGTGACTCCAACCGGAGGTGGAGACGAGGCGAGAGCGGCGGAGGCCGGTGCCAGTCCGGTGTGTCTCTCCTTTGCAGGCCCGAGAGGAAGCGCAGGGACGTGGGGCAGATTTCCAACACCACCCTGTCCGGCCGGAGCCGGAACAGCACGGTGACGGACGCCTTCAACAGCACCGACTCGGACGACATGGAGTGGGAGCACCCCTTCTTCGAGAGCAGGGTGGACAAGAAGGAGAGGACCGTCATCTCCAACCTGAAGCCCTTCACGCTCTACCGCATCGACATCCACAGCTGCAACCACGAGGCCGAGAAGCTGGGCTGCAGTGCCTCCAACTTCGTCTTCGCCAGAACCATGCCTGCAGGTACGGCTTGATCCAGCCGCACCCACCCCGCCTCCCCGCTTCTTAAAGAATGGGGGCCGCCCGGCCGGCACAGGGCTCAGTGGTTGAGCGTCGACCTATGAACCAGGAGGTCACGGTTCGATTCCCGGTCGGGGCCCATGCCAGGGTTGTGGTCTGGATCCCCAGTAGGGGGTGTGCAGGAGGCAGCTGATCTGTGATTCTCTCTCATCATGGATGTTTCCGTTTCTCTCTCCCTTCCTCTCTAAAATAAGTAAAAATATATACTCACAAAAATAAATAAATAAATAAATAAATAAGAAGAGTGGGTGCTTAGCTGTGGGCAGCCCGGTAGACCCCTCCTGGCGCCATCACTCCCACCCCAGAATCTCCACACAGAGTACAAAAGAGCACAGAGGTCGCTTCAAAGTCACCGCTCCTCCTCCTCCTCCTCCTCCTCTTCTTCTTCCTCCTCCGGCTGGGTTCACGGCGTGCATTTCCTGGGCCTTTCCCCGTCTGTGCCAGGCCCCTCCTGAGTCCTCACAGCTCCAGGGAAGTCCCCAGCTAGCTGCCTGGACTCCGAGTGACCTTCACTCCTCAAGGTCATCTCCTGGAGCCGCCTTTGGCCCTCCTTGTTGGGTCTTCTCCATCCCCTTGTAGGTTAGAGGCTGCCTGTCGCTCAGACAGACGCCCACCCATCCTTAAGGCTGGGTGCAGCCCTAGCCGGTGTGGCTCAGTGGATAGAGTGTCAGCCTGCAGACTGAAGGGGTCCCCACTTCGATTCCCAGTAGGGGGCGTGCAGGAGGCAGCCGATCCATGAGTCTCTCTCATCATGGATGTTTCTATCTCTCTCTCCCTCTCTCTTCCTCTCTGAAATCAATCAAAAAAAAAAAAAATTAAAAGGATGGATGCGGTGCCCGGTTCCCTGTCCTGGAGGTGGCAGGGGGTGGCCAAGGCTGGCCTGGCGAGACTCACAGGTCATCGCGTGCCTCCGCCTCCCAGACCCCCGCAGTGTGCGAGCACCCAGCTCACGGGGACTGTGTGGCCGCCGTCCGAGGCCCTGGGCTTGAGGAGGGCGCTCGTGGGTGAGCCCGGTGTGGGCATCCCTCCCGGGGGACCGAACCCGACGTGATGGCTTGTTCCTCATTGTCGTACAGATGGAGCAGATGACATTCCTGGGCCCATCACCTGGGAGCAGAAGGCTGACAACACCATCTTCTTAAAGTGGCCGGAGCCTGAGAATCCCAACGGACTGATCCTCATGTATGAGATCAAATACGGGTCGCAGGTCGAGGTGAGACGGGGCCGGGGGCTGCGTCTGGGTGGGTCTCCTTCACGGGATACTATAGGTTACAGTACGGTACAGGCCCCTCCTGCTTAGCTTGATTTTAAACAATAAAATAAGGACTAAGCCCGACTGGCATGGCTCAGTGGTTGGAAGTCGACCTGTGAACCAGGAGGTCCCGGTTCGGTTCCCGGTCAGGGCACATGCCAGGGTTGCGGGCTCCATCCCCAGTAGGGGGTGTGCAGGAGGCAGCCGATCCATGGTTCTCTCTCATCATTGATGTTTCTCTCTCTCTTCCCCTCTCCCTTCCTCTATTACATCAATAGAAATATACACTTAGTGGCTAGATTATTATGATCTCTGAACACATTGGAGGCTCGGTGCATGAATTTGTGCATGGGTGGGGTCGGGCCAGCCTGGCCAGGGAGAAGGGACATGGGTGGTTGGCCGGCCTGTCTGCTGGTCGAACTCCCTGGTTGAGGGGACAATTTGCCTATTAGCCTTTTATTCTATGAGATATACGCTGAGTGGCCAGATTATTATGCGTTCAGAGATCATCATCATCTGGCCACTCAGTGTATATATATTAGAGGCCCGGTGCATGAATTCGTGCATGGATGGGGTCCAGCCAGCCTGGCCAGGGGGAGGGGACATGGGCGGTTGGATGGCCTGCCTGCTGGTCGAACTCCTGGTCGAGGGGACAATTTGCATATTAGCCTTTTATTCTATGGGATACACACGGAGTGGCCAGATTACTATGCAGTCAGAGATCATCATCATCTGGCCACTCTTATTTAAAAACAAGAAAACTTGGGTGCTGTTTAAGGCTTGCTTTCCTCCCATCTATTGCAAATCAGGATCACGGGCCGGGGGAAGGGAGGGACCGGGCCGCGGGAGTCCCCCCGTTCCTCGCGTGTCTGTGAGAAGTCGACGCATATCCGTTTCCCTCCCCCCAGGACCAGCGGGAGTGCGTGTCCCGGCAGGACTACCGGAAGCACGGAGGAGCCAAGCTGCAGAAGCTCAGCCCGGGAAACTACACCGCCCGCATCCAGGCCACCTCTCTGTCCGGGAACGGGTCCTGGACGGAGCCCGTGTTCTTCTACGTCCAGGACAAAGGTGGGGCCGGAGGAGGGAGCCGCTGGGAGGCGAGAAAAACGTGGGCCGGGACAGGGGAAGCCTGGGTGATCCTGGCTCGTCGGTGTTCTGTCCTGGGAGTGCCGGGGACAGGGATGAGCCGGGGCTGCAGGGAGCTCGGGGCTCTCGGACGCCTCACGGGACTGGAATGTCTGGGGAGGGTTCAGAGCTGCTTGGAAGAGGGGTGCCATTTAGCTATTTTGTGTGTGTGTGTGTGTGTGTGTTTTATATTTTTACTGATTTCAGAGAGGAAGGGAGAGGGAGAGATAGAAATATCCATGATGAGCCGAAACCGGTTTGGCTCAATGGATAGGGCGTCAGCTTTCGGACTGAGGGGTCCCGGGTTCGATTCCGGTCAAGGGCATGTACCTTGGTTGCGGGCACATCCCCGGTGGGGGATGTACAGGAGGCAGCTGGTCGATGTTTCTCTCTCATCGATGTTTCTAGCTCTCTATCCCTCTCCCTTCCTCTCTGTAAAAAATCAATAAAATTTATTTTAAAAAAAAAAAAGAAAGAAAGAAACATCCATGATGAGAGAGAATCACGGATTGGCTGCCTCCTGCACGCCCCCTCCTGGGGATCGAGCCCGCAACCCGGGCATGTGCCCTTGACCGGGAATCGAACCGTGGCCTCCTGGTTCATAGGTTGATGCTCAACCACTGAGCCACGCCGGCTGGGCTGTGTGTGTGTTTGTTTTTAAATTGTCTGTGGCACTGGGTTAAGACAGATGAAAAGGCCAGTACGGCTCGAGCGCCGGATCAGTAAGAATCTCTCTGCATTTTATTTCAGCAAAAGCATGCATTTCCTTAACAGTCTTTAAGCTGCCGAGAAAGGCTATTGTGCTTGAGCCCATCATTTGAACCAGGACCGCAGAGGACACTGTACTTTAAAAAGGAAAATGGGCCCTGGCAGGCATGGCTCAGTGGTTGAGCATTGACTTTTGACCCAGGAGGTCACGGTTCCATTCCCCGGTCAGAGCACAAGCCCAGGCTGTGGGCTCCATCCCCAGTAGGGGGCGTGCGGGAGGCAGCCGAGCCACGACTCTCTCTCATCATGGATGTTTCTCTCTGTCTCTCCCTCTCTCTTCCACTCTTGCTCAAAATCAAAGGAAAAATATCCTCGGGTGAGGATTAACAAAAAAAAAAAAAAGAATGAATGAAATGAAAGGAGTAGCCTGTTCACCTCGTGACCTTTGACCCTTACCCCTTGCGTTCCCGCAGCGGCCATGGACAATTACGCCCACCTGGTCATCGCGCTGCCCATCGCCATCGTGCTGATCGTCTGCGGGCTGGCCGTCACGCTGTACATCATCCACCGGAAGCGGTGAGGAGCAGAGGGAGGAGACGCTCCGGTGTGTGGGGGGTAGTAGGGGGCTACAGGGTATGAGTTAGGGTCAACTTTTTGAGGAAAGACTTTAGGGCTCGGAAAGCCTGATTTTCCAATCGGATGTGCTTCCCGGGAACAGAGAACGTTTTGTTTGTTTGTTTGTTTTTGATGAATCCTCCCCCGAGGATATTTTTCCATTGATTCTTAGGGACAGTGGATGTGGCGAGGAGAGAGAGGAACATTGATGTGAGAGAGACACGTTAATGGGTTGCCTCCTGCACATGCCCTGACCCGGGCCAGGATCAGGCTTGCAACCCTGGTACGTGCTTTAGACCGGGAATCGAACCCAGACCCCTCGGTCCGTGGGCTGACGCTCTAACCACTGAGCCAAACCGGCAAGGGTGAGAATGTTTTTCTAATGATTCAACAACGACACCATGTTTTCTGATGATGCCACCATCCCTTCACTGGTCACTCAATCACACAGATACCGCTGCCCTGCCCAACTTCCCCAAGCCTGATCTGTTAGCCCTGTCAATCCAGTAACCCTTCCTATTTCCAATGACGTTAAGAGATGAGTGTTTCTTTCAAAGCTCTAGTCTGGCCCGGAGGGCGTGGCTCAGAGGTTGAGCATTGACCTATGAACCAGGAGGTCACGGTTCGATTCCGGGTCAGGCCACATGCCCATGCTATGGGCTCGATCCCCAGTTTGGGGCGTGCAGAAGGCAGCCGATCGATGATTCTCTCTCATCATAGATGTTTCTCTCTCCCTCTCCTTTCCTCTTGGAAATGAGTAAAAATAGATTTTAAAAATTAATAAATAAAGGCTCTAATCTGCCCTAGCCGGTTTGGCTCAGTGGATAGAGCATCAGCTTGACTGAAGGATCCCGGGTTCGATTCCGGTCGAGGGTGGCACGTACCTGAGTTGCAGTCTTGATCCCCAGCCCCGGCTAGGGGGGGATCAGGAGGCAACCAATCAATGTGTCTCTCTCATCGATGTTTCTCTCTCAGTCTCTCCTCCTCCCTTCCACCCTCTCAAAAAAAAAAAAAAATCAATGGAAAAATATCCTCGGGTGAGGATTAACAAAAAATAAAAATAAAAACAAAAATAAAAAGGGCTCTAATCCGAGGGCCCCAAACTCTGCTCACTCTTTCTCCGGGAACTGAGTGAAACAGAATGAATAAAATGGTGATAGCAAAGATGCAAGTCTCTACAGAAACGCGTGGGGATGGGGTTTTTTCTTTGCCTAACGTGTACCCCTGTTGGCTGATGCAGTAATCGCATGGGGAACGGAGTGCTGTACGCGTCTGTGAACCCAGAGTATTTCAGCGCGGCCGACGGTAAGCTCAGCTCCCTGCGTGGGGACGCCGGTCACTTTCCGGGGATGGGAGGTGGCTCATTTAGGGGGAGAAGAGGTCTGCATTATTTGCAGGTAATCTGTCTTCGGTAACACTTCTTTTTTTTTTTTAATCAGAGTTCTTAGCAGTTGCTGAGTATCTCAAAAATCCCACACTGCCCAGCCGGTGGGGCTCAGTGGTTAGCGTCAGCCCGTGCCATCGTTACATTCTTTCTTGCTCTTTGTCTTTGAAATCCAGGGTGAATTTTAGACTTAAGCATGTCTCCAAGTGGACTACTTTCTGGGTCTTATTTTTCATTAATTTTTAAATGTATATTGTTCAAAGTATGACCGATGTCCCCTTTGGTTTTTGGGGTGTTTTTTTTTTCCCATTGACCCCACCCCCCACCTCCATCCCGCACCCGTAGTCCTTCTTATATGCTGTTAGTATCCTCGAATTTTCTGGGACTCCTGGAGGATTTGAAATGCCAGCATCGGAGGGCATGCTTGCCTCCTAGAATCCACAGCACGGGAGACGTTTGGGGACAAGCCACGGCGCTGCCCCCCATGTCCTCCTAGGCTGGCTTTGGGAAGTGGCATGGTGCATTCTTCTCCCCAGAGGTTCCCCCCACAAAATACATCCTGCCCAGGTGCCCGTGGCGACACCCCCGTCAGCTCCCTTTTCTGCTCCCTCAGTGTACGTGCCCGACGAGTGGGAGGTGGCCCGGGAGAAGATCACCATGAACCGGGAGCTGGGCCAGGGCTCCTTCGGCATGGTGTACGAGGGCGTGGCCAAGGGCGTGGTCAAGGACGAGCCGGAAACCAGGGTGGCCATCAAGACGGTCAACGAGTCCGCCAGCATGCGGGAGCGGATCGAGTTCCTCAATGAGGCCTCGGTGATGAAGGAGTTCAACTGTCACCATGTGGTAAGAGAAGGCGGATCCCGGCTCAGGGAGGGCCACGGAGAGAGAGGCCACGGGGAGAGAGGCCACGGAGAGAAAGGCCATGCCTGTGGGTTTCTCGACTTGTCCCCCCCCACCCTCCCATCGCCTCACTGCTGCCCCCAGACGCCTGTGCACACGGAGACTCGGTGTGACAGGCTGTGGCCGTGACTGATGCTGTACATGTCCAGATGGCCCTTGGCAGGAAAAAGGTTCCCCACCCCTGCCACGTGGAGGGTCGGCCTCCCTTTGTGCGATTCCTGAACACATACGTGGCCCGTGCATCTGGGTGGAGGAGGAGCACCGACCACATGGGTACCCTTCTCCTCTGAGTCCTCCTCTCTGTCTCCCTCCCTCCCCGCAGGTGCGTTTGCTGGGCGTGGTGTCCCAGGGCCAGCCCACCCTGGTCATCATGGAGCTCATGCCCCGGGGCGACCTCAAGAGTTACCTCAGGTCTCTGCGTCCGGAAATTGAGGTGGGTTTTGGATTTGTTTGTTTGTTTTTAATTTTTATATTTTTTTATTGTTTAACCCTTACCCAAGGATGTTTTTTCCATTGATTTTTAGAGAGAGTGAAGGGGGTTCGGGGAGAGACAGAGAGAAACATCGATTGGTTGCCTCTCACGTGCCCCCAACCAGGGCTGGGAGCCTGCAACCTAGGTATGTGCCCTTGACGGGAATCGAACCCAGGACCCTTTAGTCCGCAGTCTGACGCTCTATCCACTGAGCCAAACGGGCTAGGGTTGGGTTTTGGGTTTGATTGACGTCACATCTGGTATGTTCTCCTTTCAATGTCTTTCCCCAGAAGATAGCGTGTCTTTGAATCTGTCTACATTGAATGCTTGGTCATAGATCTCTTCTGGGGCCAGTTCCCTCCCGCACTGCCACCTCCCCCGACTCCACCCAGAGACCCATGTCAGCACTGAGCCCTCCCTGAAGCCTGGCCTGTCCCAACTTCGTGCACCCATCCCCCCCCACCCACCGCCTCTCCCCCCAAACACACACACACACACACACACACACACACACACACACACACATGCCCCCTCCCTGCCCTGACAGCAGTCTGTGCCCTTGAGACCAGGAAGCTGAACTTGTCACACTCTGTGCCTGAAGTTCAGGCTCCGTCCTATGCTTTGGAATGAGAACCTTGCACGATTTTAGCTCCATCTAGTAAAAAAACATCCATCTGTTCTGAGCTACAAATCCTTCTTATAAAAATAAATATTTTTAATTGATTTTTTTAGAGAGAGAGGAAGGGAGAGAGATAGACAGAAACATTGACGAGAGAGAAACATCATCAATTGGCTGCCTCCTTGATCGGCTGCCTCCTGCACGCCCCCTACTGGGGATCGAGCCCACAACCCCGGGCACGTGCCCTGACCGGGAATGGAACCGTGACCTCCTGGTTCATAGGTCAACGCTCAGCCACGGAGCCAGGCCGGCCGGGCGGACTCGTTCCTTCTGGACAAGGCCTGACTCCTGAGCGGAACGTACCCTGTGTGGCTCAGACTGAGCAAAGATGGTTGTGCAAACCCCGAGAAACGCCCGGATTCTCACGTGAATTGTTGTTGTTGTTTGCGTCTCCGACAGAATCACCCCATCCTCTCGCCGCCGACCCTCAGCAAGATGATCCAGATGGCCGGGGAGATTGCGGATGGCATGGCGTACCTCAACGCCAACAAGTTCGTCCATAGGGACCTGGCTGCCCGGAACTGCATGGTGGCTGAAGATCTGACCGTCAAGATCGGAGGCGAGTCCTTGGCTTCCGAGACCTGAGCAGGGACTCGGCCCGCACGCGTTTTAGGGGGCGGGTCGGGGTGGGCCCCGCTGTGGGGAGGTTTTCCCAGGCATCTTGTGGGCGCAGAGGCCGGCTCTTGGGAATAATGTCATCGTCTCCAGTGACAGCCAATCGCAGGCCCGGCCGGGCTGGCTCTGATCCTGACAGCGCAGTGGGCACGCGGTCCAGGCAGTGGGTAAGGCTGGGCGGAGGCCGGGGCCCTCAGGTTGCCTCTCCTGAGATTTGGGGGCCTTCCTTGGCAGAACAGTTCCAAGCATCGGAAATAATCGAGACAGTGTTCCCGGGTGACTCCGACTTAGGAATAATAGTTGCCATCCAGAGTACCAACATTGCCCGGCCGGTGTGGCTCCGTGGTTGAGCGTTGACCTCTGAACCACGAGGTCACGGCTCGATTCCCAGGCCTGGGCACGTGCCTGGATTTTGGGCTCGATCCCTCTCCCTTCCTCTCTGAAATCGATAAATATATAGAAAGTACCAGTAATTTCCCTCCAGTTTTCTTTCTTTTTTTTAATTATTATTTTTAAACAAAAGATTAAGCACAGAGACAAGGTACAGAAACTCGTGACCGGGAATCGAACCGTGACCTCCTGGTTCGTAGGTTGATGCTCAACCACTGAGCCACACCCAGCCGGGCGCTGCCTCTCATTTGAAATGCAATGAGGGATTAACTTTGTCAAAGAATCAAGTTGAAAGTGTATTTAGCAGCAGAGCTTTTTGGTGTTTGCTTGGCACGTGGCTAACCACTCGTGCCTCATGGGTTCCGCCGATGGAATTGCAGACACTGCCACGCGGCCCCTTTAGGAGGCGGGGCCGCCTCGCAGCAGGGATGTCCCATCTGTGCTGGTCCCCTGAGAGTCGCTCTCCTGCCTCCTCCCCGCCCCGCAGATTTCGGCATGACTCGCGACATCTACGAGACCGACTACTACCGGAAGGGCGGGAAGGGGCTGCTGCCTGTGCGCTGGATGTCCCCCGAGTCCCTCAAGGACGGCGTGTTCACCACCCACTCTGATGTCTGGTAGGCGAGACTGTCCCCGGAACGCCAGCCCCACCGGCCTCCACACATCCCCCCATCCCGACCCACACTCCCCCTCTTTGGCTCAGCAGAGAGAGCCCGGGGTGGAGGTTCCCCAACTGGGAGCTTGTCAAGCGGCTTGATGGTCCCAGGCCACGTGTGAGGCCACGGATGAGGCCACTCAATCCCTGTCCTGGCCGAGCCTGGGCATCCACGTTAGCTTACAGTGGAAACTCATTTCTCGAACTGAATTGGTTCCGGAAAGCATGATTCCATTTCAACCTTTCTTATATACAGTACATGTCTAAGGCACCTGTTTAATCTGTAAGCAAACACTGCTTTTCTTAAGTTGATCGGACCACCCCCTCCCAACCTTACAGGAATTTTTCATCGATCGCTGCCTCCGAAATGCTGTCGCAGGCTAACCGCTTTTCCTTTATCCACATCAACGACCGTTTTTCTACCTGGTCAAGTGCCTGTGACCGGTGTTCACTGCACACGTTCACACCCTTCGCGACATTTAAAAATTGTACTGGTCGTCACGAGCCACAAAAGCGTCTCCTTTGCTTGCTGCCTCTGAGACGCTTTTTGTCACGCTATCAGCACGAAAGGGTTGTCAGGTCGAACACTGAAGTTTTGGTCAACAACCGAGACTTTTTTTTTTTTTTCTTTTTTTGACTGTGAACATCGTGGTGGAGAACCGACTTGTTCCAGAAGGGAGATGTTCAAAAAACGAGGCTTGACTGTTTTGGGGTCATGCACGTTTGGGAGACTGCCCTGCCCCAACTCGCTTGCCTGGAGGGGTTCAAGTTCAAGGGCCCCTGAACCTCCCTGCCCTTCAGCATCCAGGGCCGCACTGATCTGCAGGAGACAGACGTGGCGGCAGCAAACGAGGACCGCTGTTGCATGCGTAGCACGGAGCTGGGTTCCCTGGCCGCCCAGCAGGGGGGCTGCAGGGGGGGCGGTGTTGGAAGAGAGTTGGGAAGGGGCGGGCACGTGTTCTGTGCACCCGTCAAGGCCTCACGTCCGCCCCTCTCCTCACTGCAGGTCCTTCGGCGTCGTGCTCTGGGAGATCGCCACGCTGGCCGAGCAGCCCTACCAGGGCCTGTCCAACGAGCAGGTGCTGCGCTTCGTCATGGAGGGCGGCCTCCTGGACAAGCCCGACAACTGCCCCGACATGCTGTACGTGGTGCCCGGCCCCTCAGCGCCGGGGGCGGTGGGGACGAGGCCCGTCCTGGGGGGGGACCTGCGCCTTCCTCCCACCCACCTTGGCAGGGTGCACTGCGGCATCTCAGGCTGACATCTCTGTGGAATGTTACCCAGATGCCACCCGTGCCCACCGTCTCCACGCAGAGTTGGTTGTTTTTCTTGAATAAGGCAACACGGCATCGGTTACTCCTTCTTTTTAAAATGTATTGATCTCAGAGAGGAAGGGAGAGAGAGGGAGAGAAACATCCATGATGAGAGAGAATCATGGATCGGCTGCCTCCTGCACGCCCCCCTGCTGGGGATCGAGCCCACAACCCGGGCATGTGTGCCCTGACCGGGAATCGAACCTGGGACCCTTTGGTCCACAGGCCGACGCTCTATCCACTGAGCCACACCAGCCAGGGCTGCACTGCGCACCTTGGCTGTGATCACCACCTTACGCACGCAATAGGGTGGGGAAACAGGCACGCAGTGTGCAGGTCGGAGCAGGCAGGGCTGTGGCCCCCTAGCCCCCAGGGCCCCTATGTCTGAACGAGGCAGCTTATCTCGGGGCAGCAGCTCCGTTCAGTCTTGTTCCTACCCAGGTGCAGGGCTGTGTGCTCCCCACAGGGAGTTCAATGAAGGACGCTCCCGACACCAGAGCTGACCGGCTGTAGAAAATGTGCTTTTTCTACAGACGCGTTCTATCAGCTCATAAATCCTCCTAGGATCTGCAGAGTTTTCTTGTGGAGAGGGTGTGAACAGGTCTGGAATCCCACAGCGTGACGGACTTCCTTTTAGGGACGGTGCTGGGAGGGCTGGGACCCTGGGATGGTCTAAAAGAGGCATCGGGCCCTGGCCACTGTCGCTCAGTGGATAGAGCGTCGGACGGCGGACAGAAGGGTCCCAGGTTTGATTCCGGTCAAGGGCACGTACCTTGATTGCAGGCTCGATCCCGGGCCCTGGTCCATGCGGCCCCCGAGTCTCATCAGCTGGCCACAACGGCCCATGTTTCGGGCTCACAGGCCAGACGGTGTCTGTTCCAACTGCTCGACTCCCAGTAGGAGCTCAAGAGCAGCCGCAGACACTGTAAACAAACGAGCCTGTTCCTGTTGCCACCAAACTTGATTTATGAAAACAGGCGGCAGAGCAGGCGGCAGGCTTGGCTCCCACCCGCCTCGGGGTCACGGCCTCTTCTGTCTGACCTCCCCGACCCCTTTCTCCCCACGCCTCTCAAGGCAGCTGGCCTGGCCGGCCTGGGAGCTGTCTCTTTGCAGGCCGGGGTCAGTGCCCCACTGCTTCTCTCCCTGGGGCCACAAGGTGGTCTGTTGGTCACGTGGTCACCCCGACAGATGGCGGGAAGCCATTTCGGGGTGCTTTGATCTTCCTAGGTATGAGGAGCTCCAGTTGGCCTTTTTAAAAAATACGTTTTTATTGATTTCAGAGAGGAAGGGAGAGGGAGAGGGAGAGAGAGAAACATCAATGATGAGAGAGAATCATGGATGGGCTGCCTTCTGCACGCCCCCTACTGGGGATCGAGCCTGCAGCCCGGGCCTGTGCCCTTGGCCGGAATCGAACTGTGACCTCCTGGGTCATAGGCTGATGCTCAACCCCTGAGCCTTGCCGGTCAGGTTGCGGACTCAGTTGGCCATTTTTGTTGAAAAGCATTTCTTTAGCCAGTTTTTTGTTTGTTTTTTAAGCCAGAGAACAGAACTTTGCAGTGCGAACGGAAGTGACAGAGAAGGCACTGTGGGTCCAAGCCCACGGCCTCCGCACTCTTGGTCAGCCCGGGCCTGTGCCCGCTGCCGTGCTTTTCACCCCCGAGGCCTGCCTCGTGGCGCTCTCGGCGTCTGGTGAACAAGCAGCAGTGGCTTCGTCCGCAGCCACTCTGAGCCCTGGTCACAGCCTTGCCTGCCCGGCAGCTGCCTCCTGTTCCTGGGGCTCAGTCCCATTGCTAGGGTGACATCCTGTGGCCCCGTGACTGAGGGCCTCGCAGAGGTTTACAGCCTGGGCACCCTCCTGGGCAGCTGGTGAGCCCGGGTGCCACTCAGCTTTGCACTGTGCTCTCTGCCTGCCCCTGGCTCGCGCGGGGACTTGAGCACAGGGCTCTCCCTCCTTGTGGGGTCTCGTTCAGCTCCGAAGCAGCCTCTGCCCCTGCTAGCCGCCTGCGCTCACACTGTTCGCAGGTTCCTGTGGTGGCGCCTGCCACCAGGAGGCAGCTGAGACCAGCCGAGGTGGGATTGAGAGAGATCACTGTCTGCAAAGCTGTGACCACTCCCCAGCCTTATGAGTGAGAAACCAGAGGTTTCCTGGGTTCTGAATCTGGAGAGAATGTTGAATCGGTGGCTGCAAGAGACGCTCCCAATACAACATGGGCTTGTGTTGGCGCGGTCACCACCAATAATAACTCATCGCAGCGGACTCTGGGCACCTGGCGGTGTCCTTCTCGGGAAAGGAGAGCTTGGGTTTTGCCTGCGGGTGGGTCCTGGTGACGTAACTCGGTGGTGGGAGAAGTCAGGAGAAGCTCAGGACTACTTGGGCCACCAAAGAGGGAAAGCCGGAGCCCGGCCGGTGTGGCTCAGTGGTTGAGCGTCAGCCTAGGAACCCGGAGGTCACGGTTCGATTCCCCGTCAGGGCACATGCCCGGGTTGTGGGCTGGATCCCCTGTATGGGGTGTGCAGGAGGCAGCTGATCCATGATTCTCTCTCATCATTGATGTTTCTCTCTCCCCCTCTTTCTTCCTCTCTGAAATCAATACAAATACATTTTTTTAAAAAAGGAGGGAAAGCCCTGGCTGGTTTGGCTCAGTGGATAGAGCGACGGGCTGTGGACTCAAGGGTCCCAGGTTCGATTCCGGCCAAGGGCATGTACCTTGGTTGCGGGCACATCCCCAGTAGGTGGTGTGCAAGAGGCAGCTGATTGATGTTTTTCTCTCTCATTGATGTTTCTAACTCTCTCTCTCTCCCTTCCTCTCTATAAAAAAATCAATAAAATATATTTAAAAATAAAATAGTGAAAATAAAAAAGGAGGAAAAGCCAGAGACTCAGAGAGGGTACAGAACTGGGACTGGCATGCCCTTTGTGCCCGCAGAGGTGGGCAGAGCGAGCGTTGGCCCCGGAGGCTGCTGGGCCAGGTGCAGCCCGGCAGGTGGGGCCCATCTCCGTCTGTCCGTCTCCCCGCAGGTTCGAGCTCATGCAGGTGTGCTGGCACTTCAACCCCAAGATGAGGCCTTCGTTCCTGGACATCATCGGCAGCATCAAGGACGAGCTGGAGCCCGGCTTCATCGAGGTCTCCTTCTACTACAGCGACGAGAACAAGCCGCCCGACACCGAGGAGCTGGACCTGGACCCCGACCACCTGGAGTGCGTGCCCCTGGACCCCTCGGCCTCCTGCTCCTCCCTGCCGCTGCCCGAGCGCCACTGCCACCACCACCACCACGACGGCCGCGAGCGTTACTGCCACCACCACCACGAGGGCCGCGAGCGTTACTGCCACCGCCACCACGAGGGCCGCGAGCGCTACTGCCCGCACCACCGCCACCATGAGGCCCGCGAGCGCGAGCGCCACTGCCCGCACCGGCCTGAGAACGGCCTGGGCCAACGCGTGCTGGTCTACCACCGGGCCAGCTTCGACGAGAGGCAGGCCTACGCGCACATGAATGGGGGGCGCAAGAACGAGAGGCCCGTGCCTCTGCCGCAGTCCTCCACCTGCTGATGTGGGACCCGGTCCCGCGAAGCAGGGCCCCGTTGTGTGTGTGTGTGCGTGCGTGCTCGGCTGGCGGGGGGCGGCCCCAACCATCTGGCCACGGCCTCCTGCGCCTCGTGGGTCTGCGGCGCCGCCCTGCTGCCCACAGGCAGGCCTCTTTGCCGCACACACACACCCGGGATGTCCCTTTTTTTCAATATGCAAGCAGCTTAGTGCCCTGCCCAAACCCTTAACTGACACGGGCCTTTAAGAACCTTAATGACACTTAAAGCAACAGAACACTAGAGAATCGAGTCTCCTCACTCCTTCTCTGCCTCTCTCTCTCTGTGATCTCTCTCTCTCTCTCTCTCTCTGATCTCTCTCTCTCTCTCTCTCTCTCTCTCTCTCTGCTTCGTAATGGAAAGAACATTTGCCACAGCCCAGCAGCCAGGACGCCCTTCTTATCCGATGGAGGGAAGGGCTGGGCGCCCCTGTGGCCCCCTCTTGCTCCCTCGCACACCTGCCTGTCACCGTGGGTCCTTCTAGAAAACACGTTGCAATGGCATTTTCTTCTTTAAAAACTGTCACCTTTCACCTTTTTAGGGACACACGACATTTACAAAGGGCCATCGTCCATCCCAGGCTGTTGCCGTTGTAACGCTGCCAAATTCTGCCAAAACCCGGGACTCCGTCCCTCGCACCCACACCCCGCCTCCTCTCGTTTCCTGGTGGCCAGACGCGCGGGCGTGCGCGGTCTCCGGTCACTCCTATCTGTGACAGCCACGCGGGCGGTAACCTCCATCCCATCGTCCCCGGGGATTCTTGGCAAGTCTCACGTCCACGCAGGTCAGTTTGCCTTTGACTAGGTTACTCTCTGGGGGAACTGGACAGGCGGGCGCGTGCTGTCAGAGATGGGAGAAGCGGGCCTGGCTTCCCCGCGCCACCGCCCCGCCGCCACCTCCCCGCCCCGGCGGCTCTGCAGCCCACAGGCCCTTTGAGGGAGCAAAGGTGGCTCACGTGCTAGTCTGCTGTCCCCCCAGAGCCCCTCCCGGCCCCCGAGGACACAGAGGAGAAGGGGTTCCCAGGGACAGAGCCCAGGGGTTCACGCAGGTTTGCGGGAAAAGCAGTGCAGACACCCCCAGTCACGGGAAAGCAGGCCGTGACGCCAGCCGCCCGAGCCTCGGGCACGTTCCGTTTCTAGGACTCTGGGTCTTGCGGTTCTGGGTCAGACTCGACACATTTGCATCCACATCGTCTTCGCGTCACTTTTATAACTTTTTTACGGTTCAGATACTCATCTATACGTCTGTACAGAAAAAAGACGGCTGCTATTTTTATTTTTATTTTTTTTTTGGTTATCTTTGTGGATCTATTCTATGAAAACTTTCAGGTCTCCCTCTCTCCCTCTCTGAGAAGCTGACGCTTTGGACTAGATGCGTTTCTGCCTCCCTCTCTCCCCAGGAACGGACTCTCGTAGATCGGCGTTTGCCGTGAGCTGCCTGTGATGCCTTTTAGAACTCTGCCCCCCGCTCTCTGCTTCCCCCGGCCCCCCGCTAGATCTGTTACAACCTGTAGGCTCTGTGGGCACGAGGCTGGCGAGGGAGGCAGGTGGAAAGGGGTTCCCTTCCCCGCCCCCCCCCCCGCCCGCCTGCCCTCGCCCGGCGTTGCAGTCTGTTACCGTGCCAGCCGTAGACAACCTCAGGTCAGAATACAAGGTCAAGTACTTCCCACGCCTGTTCAGTGTTTCTCGTCGCCGTGGGGAGGAGCCTCCCTCCTCTTTCCCTGGCCCTTCCTTTTGGATGTGACACACTTTTTGTAATTTTTATTTTTTAATTCTCGGGTACAACAGCAGTTTGAACTGCAGATACTAGTCATTTGAATTACATTGTTTTTTGTTATTTTTTTTTTTTTAGTGGATATTTAATCCTTCCATCCTACGAAAAACAGCTGCTAAATCTAAGGGTGCAGTGGAGTGTGGTCAGTGGCGTTCCGCCGCCACCCTCCAGACCGACCTACCTGTCTGTCCTGAGAACCAGGAAATCCCCAGGGACCCCCCTCTGCACGGGGCGGGCGCAGGGGCTGCCGGGAGAGGGCCAGGCTGGGGCAGCGCCCCCAATGGCCCAGGAGCCCCGTGCTCGCCCCAGGGGACCAGGGCGCTGGCACACGTTCCCTGGGCCGGGAAACCAAGTCCTCAGGGCCCCGGGGTCGTTTGTTTCGTGTTTTTTTTTTTTTTTTTTTTTTGTTTTTTTTGAGCGCTTCTCACCAGAGCGATGGCTAGATGACCACACGGAGTTGCTGCTGGGATGGAAACGTTCAGATGATGAGTGAGAACAAAGCTCAGAGAGGGTGACGGCTAGTCGCCATTGGAAAGGAAACACGAGGAGGAGAATTCGGAGTAGTTTCAGCCCCGGGATTGTCTCTAGCCCCTGTCCCCACAGTTGGTCCCTTGAAGAAACTGCGTCAAAGAGAAAGGTTCATTGAGAAGGTGTGTGCAGGAGTTTCCGTTTATTTTCTGATTCCGGTTTCAGTCGCTGTTCGAGAAGCTCAGCCCCCTGATGGATTGCAATACTGACACAAGGGTTTTGTGTGCGTTAAGAAGGGACAGTTTTTATTTTTTGGGTTGTTTTTTTTTTTTCAAACATGTATCTACCTCACACTTCTTTTTTATATGTGTATATACAACAAAGAATACATCTCACATTTCTCAGCACCTGACAATACGCCATGGGTACTGGTACCTCATCCACGCACAGGCCGCGCACGCCCGTGACCGGGGCCAGGCCAGGCTGCATTCCGGGGCCGCAGCTTCCCTCTCCCGCCTCTCCGCTCCTCTCCAGCGGCTTGCCTCTTCCTCGCTGTCTCCTCTGGCCTTGCTTTCTTCTTCTTCTGACTCGGTTCCCTAAGAGGTTGTGAGGTGTCACGATTCCCCCCTCTTGGCCCAGTGTCCCCCACTCAGCAGGGAGGTGAGGGACCCCCCCACCCACCCAGCGCTCAGTGGGAAGGAAGGCCCCTTGGCTGCCCCAGCCGGTTGTCCTTGAACCCAGTTGCTTTGTGCAGACGGAATGGCGAGCCTATTCCGTCACTGGAGCAGTGGTTTCGGGATCTAGCGGGCAGGAGGCAGCCAGGGGTGGCCGTCTCTGTTAGCACCCCCCTGCTAGGTGCAGGGGGGGGCCGCTCCATTGGGCGCCACTCTGGCTGCCCCCCCCGGACGGGGTCTGTGCCAGGCACTCTGAGAGCCCCGTCCGCCAGGCCTCCTGTCGAGAATAGGAGGTTCCTACCTCCCAGCCAATCCCTTCCAGAATGTTCTGTGGAGAAAAGTCCCCGTCCCCGTCTCCAGAATGTTCTCTGAATTCCCCCCTCATTTTCTCCTCCCTTCCAGGGGAAAACAAAGATGTACCAAGCCTTCGGGCTGGAGGGGGGTGGTGCTAGGCGCCAAGCCTCCTTCTGGGGTGTCGGGGTGTCGCACCTCCCACCAGGCCTTGCCTCTGTTCCTCTGTCCCGCTGCTCACCGGGATGGATGGCGTTACCCGGTTCCAACAGCTGCTCTCAGGCCCTGGTGATGTGATCTGGGCGACAGGACGCGGGGAAGCGTTCCAAAAAGTGGGGGCAGCTCTCCCGTCCCGCAGGGACACCCCTCCCCTCTCCCCACTCCCTTGGGACCTCGAGGTCGCCGAGAAATGCTATCTGATGGGGTTCCCCTCACCCACACTGCCGGGGAACCCCTGGGCGGTGGCCTCCCCTCTTTTGCACATACCTTCCGGTTTCCACGACTGGGCGCGCCCAGTCCACCCAGCCGGTTCCAAGGGTTTCTTTCGTTCCAACGTCCGAGTTGTCGGTGTGGTTCTGTTACCGTTTGACGTCGGTGGTTTTTCTTTAAGTAGAAAGCAAACACTAACCGTAGTAAGTGCGCATCGTAACCAACGCTTCCGCTGCAGTTAGAGAATCGCTTGCTGTGAGGGTGCGGTCATCCTACTGGACCAAGCCCCCCGGGGCCCGCCCGCCCGCCGCGAGGCCGGGGCCCCGCCTCCCCTTGATTTTTTTTTTTTTTTTTTCCTTTTTCCTACGCTCCGAATAATCCACTCGAGCCGGACTGTGGCACACGACCTCCCACGCGACCTCCTCCCGACAGCAGCTCCCGCTGCTCCAAGCAGCACGAACCGCTCAGGCGCATCATTGAGCCGAGGTGAGCGCTCACCATCGCCGCGCACGGCCGCCCTGGGCCCAACGGGAGCTAACCGGCGTGTTCTGGAGATGCTGTCAAGGCCCGGCGGGGCGAGACCCCAGCCGCCCAGGTCTCCTTCATGGGGTGTCGTGACGTTGGACACAGTTGAGATGAGCTTCCTCAGAGGAGGAAGAGAGACAAGAAGGGGTTCAGGGCCAACACTGGCCTCCCCTTCCAGCCGGTTTCTCGTGGCGCAAACGAGGTGTCCAAGGTCGGAGAAGCGGCGTGGGAAAAAGAAAAGAGTGGTTATGGTGGAACTACCCAATGGCAAGATGCTTGGCATGAACTGGTTGGTGTGTTTTGGCTGGTGCCACGCATTCACGAGCCAAGTCCAATGCCAAATCCTGGGCCAGTTGGTTCCACCGATGCCTTTCTCGGCAGCCCACCTCTGTCGGCAGGTGGGCGCGTGGCACACGCAGGCCACTCCTGTGGCCAGGTCACATGAGCTCAAGGGGCGAAAAGGCGAGGATGCGCGGTCCAACGTCCTCGCTGTCCCCAGAGGATAGAAGGCAGCTCCTTCCCAAGTCAGAGGCCCCTCCCAGTGGGCAGTAGCCCTCCGCGCCCGGCCTGGGCCCGTCCCAGGGGCGCAGGTAAGGCCTGGGGCCCAGCCCCGGTTCATGTTGCCTCTGTGCGCATTGGCTGTCTGTCGCTCCGTCTCCCGGGCTCCATGCAGCGCCGGGAGATCCGGACCAGACACCCGCTCTCTGAAGAAGCGGCGATGAAAGGCTGGCGTCCTGGCTCTAGTCGGGACGCAGTCGCTGCCAATGAGAACGAGAAAGGATGTCGTTTGGACCGAACCTCTCTGTTGCCGGAGATGCTGAAGATACAGAGGACAGGCCAGAGGGGTCACGCCTGGCCCCCAGCTCAGATGACAGAGCTGGTCCCCCAGAGAAAAAGCGGATGAACACTCCTTGATGGCGGGAAGAGCAGGCGGGAGGAAGCCTCTGTCGCCGAGGTCCTGGCGGGACGCGGAGAGAAGAATCGCTGAGCACAAGGGCCCAGGGCCTGGAGGGAGGAAGTGCGGGCCGCGCTCTGAAATGCTGGTTTCTTGAACACGTCAGACCACGTCCAGGCTCGGGAGTCATCCATGGGCATTTGTCTTCAAGAGATACCCCAACGCCCTACGTTGGGGACGGTGACTCGGAGTTAAGTCCAATCGTCTGAGGACACGAACTCCATCACGCTCGTCAGTGGTCGGTTCTGGGGCATGACTTTAGGGTTTTTACTTTTTTTGTTTAAGCAAGAATATGATTACTCATCTATATTTTTGTTGGTTTTTTTGATTACTCATCTATATTTTTTGTTGGGTTTTTTGATTACTCATCTATAATTTTGTTTTTTTGATTACTCATCTATATTTTTTGTTGGTTTTTTTTGATTACTCATCTATAATTGTTTTTTTTGATTACTCATCTATACTTTTTGTTGGTTTTTTTGATTACTCATCAATTTTTTGTTGTTGTTTTTTGATTACTCATCCGTATGGCCACGTTTGTGTGTGTCCTCATTTTTCTGGTCAGCATCGTTTTAATTACTCACACATTAGCATTTTCAGTAGGGCTCTCATGTCCAGTAGATACGGGTAGTCAGTCGACGAAGATCTGGTTTACAAGAACTAATTCAACGTTTCATTGCATTTTTGTAAGGACATAGAATAATTTTATACAACGTTTGTAGTCTGTAATCGCCGAAATAATTTAAAGACACTTGGGTTCTCTGCAAATGTATGCTCGTAATCCATTTATTTTTTTTTATAGGACACCTGTTTACTAGCTAGCTTTACGAGATGCCAAAAATGCATTTCCCCTGTCCCCAAGCCCTGCATAACCCTTTTTACACCCCCCACTCCCCAATCCACGCTTCATGCCCTAGTTTATAGCGGAGGAATGGTGGCGATTTAAGTAGTTCTGTATCTTCAGTATCTTGGTCTTCCTGAACCTTCTGGTTGGGAAGGGGATCATCATTTGCTGGTCGTTTATCTTTGGAGTGTAGCTACTTTGAGACTGAAGGAACCTCACTGGCCAAGGAACCAGCGGAGGTGCTGCCGCCCAGCGGTGCCCGGGGGTGCGGCCGGGCACTCGGCATCTGGTGCGGCTGTTGCCATGGTTGCGGGACGCCTCGCGATGGAGCAGCTGACATCACAGCTCGTGGCGTCACAGCGCTCGCCGCCCGCAGACTTATCACGCAAGACGGTAATTCTGGTGCCGGCGGACTGTTTGCTTACATGCCTCATATTATGATTAACGCTTTGTTATATAACCAGAGACTCTTATTTTTTAAGGCACAACACCGAAGATACATTTTTCCAATACAAAACAAAGTTCTTTTGAATAAAAACTACACACACACACACACACACAATTTTTTTAAAGTCTGACTCCATTTCCTCTTGCGCCCAGTGGGTTATGGGCCACGTCTACACAATGCCACAAAAGCCCCACCATTGGAAACGGGGTGTTTTGCACAACATGGGAGAAAGGTCCAGATACAGTATTTTCTGTTTGCAACTTGGCATTCGGGTGTTGGGTGTTGCGTAGACGCATCCACAGGTGGAATAGATGCTTGGCAAAAACACCTGTGTGCTTTCTAAGCCAGTGAGGTTGACAAGAGAGGTTTGCCCGAGTTTGTCCTCTGGGAAAAAATTTTAAAAAACAAAATCAGACCAGAAGGCGCGATGGAATGGATGTATTGCAGATCATTTATTTTCCAAGTTTTCTTGTTTAAAAAAAAAAAATAAAAGTTTTTTAAAAAGTTTTTAAAAACCAGTAATTAACACAGCCAATTTGTTACGTAAAATGACTTTCTGTGGACAAATTATTCGTAAAAACTTCCTCTGTTTATATACAAAAAATCAGTAGCTAAAAAAAATTTCAAAATGGTTTTGTATACTCCATTGTAAGAATTTATCCCTGTTATCGCGATATACTCTGGATTCTTTACATTATGGGGGGAAAAAAGAAACTTTGTCTATTTTGAATGGCTAAAGCTAACGCGACTTTAGTTTATCTTACTCTGCTTTTTTCTAATAGTTCAAGTATTACATGGTTTACGTTCAATAAAGGAATTCTGTATGCATTTCTGGTCTCCAATTTTGTTCGCGCCTCCGTGCAAGACTCACCATGCTACTGAGGCAGGGGCGCTGAGCTGCGTGTGGCATGCGTGTTCACACATGTCGCTTGGAGGTGTTCAGCGTGAAGGCTTTATTTCTGACAGCTGAACCCTCACAGCATGCAAATTGCTGGTGAAGACAGGGGAGCATTCTGTTTCTCACTCCATTAAATCAGCTACGAGAAAATTTGAATGCCTAAAATACAGAAATCGGTACTGATGTGTAGATTTTTCCTACACCTTCCACAGACAAAAGTCAGGCCAACGGGGGCAGCTTGATCTAGGGGACTCTGGGGCAAAGGACTTGACCTCCACATTTCCATGTCGTCGTTGGCATCTCACAGCCAGCACACCTACTCAGAGGGGGCAGGGAGAACCGAGTAAGCACACCTAGGATGTGGCTCGCGGGAGGTGTTCACAAAATGTTAGCTCCTCACGAGTTCATGATCTCGGCCAGCCCCGAGGACTCTACAGCCCAGGCAGCATTATCTCTGCCAGGGAGTCACGGTGGGAAATGTGAATACACATTTAGTGCAAACAAGCTGTGCCCGGCCGGCGTGGCTCAGTGGTTGAGCGTCAACCTATGAACCAGGAGGTCACGGTTCAATTCCCCATCAGGGCACATGCCCGTTTGGCGGGCTCGACCCACAGTTGGGGCCGTGCAGGAGGCAGTCCATCTATGTGTGTCTTTCACATCAATGTTTCTCTTGTCTCTCTCCTCCCTTCCATTCTCTTTAAAAATCAATGGAAAAATATCTGTGGGTGAGGAGCAACAAAAAAATAAACTCTCAAGCTTGGTGTTGTCCCTGGAACTTTGCTCACCATTGGCAGGAAGTGCTTGGCCTTCAGGGGACCGTTACTATACGACCAATGACTAAAGGCAGGCTCGTTTCCAAGGCTCCGGGGATGTCTGGGCTGCGGGCAGGGTGAATAGAGGAGGCCGGCGTGCCTCTCCCATATCCCCGGGTGGGTTCCTGCTGCCTCCTGGGCTGCTGTGAAGGTGCTGGGTCTTCAGAAGTGTGAGGAGGACCTGTCCCCACCAGGCCACTTCCTAAGACCTCGGGTCCAGTTTCTCCTTTTATCCTCGCGGGTCCAGCAGCAGCCCGGTGGTCTCCCATCACTGCGGGACCGTCACCTCCATTCTCTCACTGCATCTCTGGAACAACTCTGCAGGGGAGGGACTTTTATTAGTTTTAGAGATGAGCAAACCGGCAGCCGAGCCCGAGACCCGCCCCCCAGCTATTAAATAACCAATCCAAGGCTCAGCCTTTTCCGCTGTAGTTTTCAAACCGACTCAGAACTGCCGCACATTCATAACTGAACAGGCCCCGTGTGTATCCGGGAGGGGGAGTGAGGTCGCAGGCCACTCTACCCAGGATGTGGCCTCTGGGGTTCTCCCTGAAGAATTTCGGAGGCCATGAGGGGGGAGGACATGACACATTCATCAAGAGGGAGCTCTGGGCCTCCCCAGAGAATCTCATCTAAAATCTCATGACATGTGTATGGCTTGGTGCCAAGCAATGTGAAATAAAACAGGAGCCGGGACCGGATGCCCCCTGCCTGCCACTGTCCTGAGACGGGAGCTAGAATTGGGAGGGGCGGGGGCATCAAGGGCTCCGGGGAGCAGGGTTTACCTACAAATACAGAAGGATCTGCACGTTAACAACTGTTCTGGCCAGACCATCCCACCCCCACTTGCTGGCTTTGATAGGCTACACCGTGACTTTGAGCTGTGTTATGTCCAGCGAGCACATTCATTTGCAAAAGAGGTCCTATAACGTCTACTCCAAATGCACAAGTGTGCCAGGGGGCTGGTGCTGAAACAAGGCCTGCCCAGCTCCGTGGTTACTAAGT
This sequence comes from Ia io, assembly GCA_025583905.1. NCBI lineage: Eukaryota > Metazoa > Chordata > Mammalia > Chiroptera > Vespertilionidae > Ia > Ia io. The sequence continues at coordinate 20,617,154 of JAJQQW010000024.1, forward strand.
TCCAGGTACTGTGTCTTATAGTGAATGAATATGAACACTAAGTGACCTTTTTTTTTAAACACAATTAAGTGGAAAGTAATAGCTGTGAGCACACCAAGACAATAAGAAATTTCCCAGAGCTGAGCCACCTTCAATCCTTTCCTCCAAACACGTTACTAATGGGGCTCCCAGTGGGCATTTGCTTACCAGAAAACCCTGGGCAAGGAAGACCTGACTGTGAGCAGGGCGGTGTCGTGAAAGCAAAATGAATGATGAAAAGAGGCGAGAAGCAAACCTAGCTATTAACCTTTGCTTTAAGACCAAGCACTACAGGTAGGAACAGAAAATGCTGCAGCTGCCATAGAAAACAGTATGATGTTACCACAATTATTTTGTTTTTAAGTTGAAAAAAGGACAAGAAAAAAAGAAACACTTGAGACTCAGTGGCTCAAAAAAGCCCACAGCGCCTGCACGTCAGAGCTTAGAGGTTAGGAATGGGGCGCCCAGCGGTGACCACGCCTGTACGTCCCCATGGCCAGGTGGTCAGGGATCAGCCCACCGCTGCATCATCTTGTCTAAGAGAAGAAAAAAATTACTAGGACTCCATTTTACTATCATGAAAACCATAACCGAAGCTGGTTGATTCTGGGTGAAATCTATGCCTTTCAGAGTGCTGTCCTGCCTTCTGACAATAAAATAACTCAGTGAGCCCTAACCGGTTTGGCTCAGTGGATAGAGCGTTGGCCTGCGGACTCAAGGGTCCCGGGTTCGATTCCGGTCAAGGGCATGTACCTTGGTTGCGGGTGCATCCCCAGTAGGGGGTGTGCAGGAGGCAGCTGATCAATGTTTCTCTTTCATCGATGTTTCTAACTCTCTCTCCCTCTCCCTTCCTCTCTGTAAAAAAATCAATAAAATATATTTAAAAATAAAAAAAAAAATAACTCTGTGACTTCCTGGGGCTAATTCGGAATGTGTCCCTCTGTGTAAACGGTGTGGTAAGCAATTTTTTAAAAGCCTCTCAAAGCACAGCTGAACTCTCCACACGGGACTGAAACGTCCCATTTTTCTCCTAAGGAGACGAGCCCCAGTCGGTTCTCCTGGGCTGGAGCCACCGAGGTCTGTTTTCTGGGCACCAGGCTTTGGCCTTGGGCGTTCTCACCCTCCTCCAGCATCTCCTGGATGATGACTTGCAGGGCCTTTCCCAGCAGGCTGGCGGGGAGCCCCGGAGACAACGGGGGCACGTGGATGAGCGCCGCACGCCCATTCCCATGATGCAAAGACAGGTAGTAGGTGTAATCGCAGACGTATCTGCAACGGCAGGGAACCCCAGGTGACTCCTTGGACCAGGGAAAGGCGAGCAGCAGTGGTGCTGTAGCATCTTCCCCAGCACGTGAGGAGGGAGGACTGCCACCCAGGGAGGCGGAGGTTCTGTCCTTCTGCCTCAGAAAGGATGTATTCCTGGGAATAAGCTGGGGAGAGACTGGCTCTTAGCCTCGTGGTCTTTTTTTTTTTTTTTTTTTTTAATTTTTATTGATTTCAGAGAGGAAGGGAAAGGGAGAGATAGAAACATCAATGATGACAGAGAATCATAGATCGGCTGCCTCCTGCACGCCCCCTACTGGGGATCGAGCCCGCAACCCAGGCACGTGCCCTTGACCGGAATCGAACCTGGGACCCTTCAGTCCGCAGGCCAACGCTCTATCCACGGAGCCACACCAGCCAGGGCGGCCTCATGGTCTTATGACCGGCAAGTGGCCCAGCTGGCTTCACCTCTAACCTGTGAACCCCTTTCCTTGGTGTCTACACTCATTCTTTTTCTGTTTGTTTGTTTTGTTTTGGTGGGGAGGAGAAACCACCTCCTGGGAGCCAAGCGTTTGGAGAAACAAAGACAAGTGAATCTGTCAGAACAGTTCCATCACCACTTTGGCTGCAATCAATAAAAATAAAAGCACCCCCAAACTACTAGCGGCTCTCAAAATATGCCATCACGTCTTTTTTCCTGCCAACGCACCGACGGCTGTGTGAGGGGGAGGGGACAACAGCTGGTCTGCACGGACCATCCTGGGGTGGCACTGGGTTGCCCACGTGCCCAGTGGGAGGGCACGCGGTGGCCTTTTTGAAGGGAGACTTCCTAGGAGAAAGCTGGGTCAGGCCCGGCCGGTGTGGCTCAGTGGGGGAGCCTTAACCTGTGAACCAGGGGGTCACCGGTCCATTCCTGGTCAGGGCACAAGCCCCGGGTTGCGGGCTTGATCCCCCAGTGGGCGGCCTGCAGGCGGCAGCCGACCCATGATTCTCTCCCTCTCCCTTCCTCTCTGAAATCAATGAAACTATATTTATTTTAAAAAAAAAGAAAGAAAGAAAGAAAAAGAAAAGGTGGGTTATCCTCCCCTTCCTGCTCCGCGACGCACCTGCCCGCATCGCGGGAAAACAGCACCTCCACGCCCTCCACAGCCACGCGCCGGCTGACCGCCTTGGCGTTGACCCGCGACTCAATCACTTCCGGGCCACCCGGGACGCACGCGCCGCGCTCGGGCCGGAAGCCCCGGACGTCGGTCTCGCGATACCAGCGGTTCCAGCCGCGCTGCTCGAGCACCACGGCCTTGGCGGCGGCGTCCACGCCCACGTGCACGGTGAGCTGTGGGAACAGGGGGCGGGCGGCGGGGAATTTAGGGAAACCGAGGCCTGTCTGTCACCATCTACCCTGAAGGCCCGGCCGGGGGGCGTGTGCGAGGCGTGGGGGGGGGGGGGTGGGGGGGAACCTCTCAAACCGCGACGGCGCTTCCGGGCCTCGCCGCTACGTCGTCCCCCTCGTTCCGAGGCCGCACGGGAAAGCCGCCCGGGTGGGAAAAGCATGAGGCGTCGTCTGTTTAAGTGCTTTTGTACTTAAAAACATTCCTGCACGGGGTGGAATGTTCCTCGGTGTCCCCCGGGGGCGGGGCGGGGGGGGGGGGACCGGTGTCCAGCTGCGCCCTGAGACCGCAGGGGACGCCCCGCGTTGCCATGGCACCGCCGATGCAGGAAGTGGGTCGCGGAGCTCCTCCGGTGTTCTCGGCGTTTCTTGAACTGGTTCGTTTTCCTCTGGGGAACACAGCTCAGCGTGTTATGGGAGCCTTTGGGGCGCTGTCTTAATGGGGCCGAGGTGTCTGTGCTGCTCCTCTCATCGTCCGGGCTCTGTATTTGCGGGGTATTTGTACCCGTTTTTTTTTTTGTTGTTGTTTTTTTTTTTAATATAGGAACTTGTTGGGATAAAATGGGCTGGGTGTAAGGCAGGCGGCCCTCCCGTCCCACTTGGCAGCGACCTTCCCTGCGTGGGCTTGGCTGGGAAGTAACCCGAGGCCTGTGTGCTAGGGGGGCAACTATCTTTTGAGTCCTGGCTGGGAATAAAGCTTCCATTAAAAAAAAATAATAATAAAAAAAAAAGAGACACGTATTTATTGATTAGAGGCCCGGTGCATGAATTCATGCACCAGTGGGGTCCCTTGGCCTGGCCTGCGGGATCAGGCCGAAACCGGCTCTCCGACATCCCCTGAGGGGTCCGGGATTGCCAGAGGGTGCAGGCCAGGCCAAGGGACCCCACCGGTGCACAATCGGGGCCGCGGGAGGGCTCCAGGGCCTGTGCCCATCTCACTCAGTAGCAAGCTAACCTACAGGTTGGAGCATGAGATAGCAAGCAGTTGAGCGGCCATAGCATATCATTAGCATATTGTGCTTTGATGCGTTGAACAGCCAACTGGACAACCGGACACAGCATATTAGGCTTTTATTATATAAGATTTGAGAGAGGAAGGAGGAGGGGGAGAGGTAGAAACTGATAGGCTGCCTCCTGCACGCCCCCTTCCTGGGGACCGAGCCCACAACCCTCGCTTGTGCCCTGGCTGGGAATCGAACCTTGACCTCCTGGTTCATAGGTCGGCGCTCAACCACCGGGCCTCGCCAGCTGCGCTGCATTTATTACAGCTTAAACTTTTGGAAACAGGCCGAGAACCTTATAAAACCCACTGGGATGGTGCTGGTGAAATGCAGGGCGGGGGGGGGGGGGTGGCGGGGGGGGGCGTGCACTTAAGCCATCAACTCTAGAACCGGGGTCCAGGGGTTCACAGGCTCTGGGGCTCCATCTCATCATCAGCAACCCCCTTCTTCCCCCGCACTGGCTCCCCAGCCGCCATTTACTTGGGGTTGCAGATCTTCCCAGATTCTGGTGACTCTCCGCTTCACCTCCCTGTAGTCCACGGGCAGCTGAAGAGTCCGCAGCTCCACCTCCGTGTCCCTCCCCAGGCCCAGCTTGGAGAGCTCCTGTTGAAAGAGGCAGGCAGCCCTGGCCCATGTGGCTCTGTTGGTTGGAGCATCGTCCCATACCCCAAAACCAGAACGTGCTGGGTTCGGTTCCTGGTCAGGGCATATACCTAGGTTTCGGGTTCGATCACTGGTCAGAGCTAGTAAGTAAGCCCACAGTGGATTTTGTTTTGTGTTCTTGTTAATATGAGAAGGCCTGAGATAATAATAACCAGCATGAGAACAAAATGAGACCCCTCCCCCCCCTACTTCTCCCTGTTTACAGGGACCTCTCCTACTGTAGCAACCAGCGTTCCTGGCAACCACTTAACACACACACACACACACACACAACATTTTTATTGATTTCAGAGAGGACAGGGGAGGGAGAAAGAGATAGAAACATCAATGATGAGAGAATATAGTTGATTGGCTGCCTCCTGCAGGCCCCCCAATGGGGACCAAGTCCGCAACCCAGGCATGTGCCCCGACTAGGAATCAAACCATGGCCTCCCGTTTCATAGGTCAATGCTCAACCACTGAGCCACGCCGGCCGGGCTAGCTTTGTTGTTGTTTACCACACAGCCTAAAGGGCCACCTGGGGCAGGCGAGGACCCACCCAAGGACCAGAGGCCAGCCCTTCTCCAGGGCCCCTCCCTCAGGGAGCTGGTGCCAAAAGGAGCTGGCCTGGCCCTGAGTGCCCAGGTCTGGGCCTGGCAGACGTTTACCTTCACTGCTTCCCAGCTGGAATTCACCAGGTGCTGCCGGAAGGGCCCGAAACCTGAAATCAAGGAGATTCTGTTTTGCTCAGGCCAGGCCTAGGGCGGTGGGGGGTGAGGTGGGGTTTCTCCTCCTGGGCTGCTCCCAGAGCCATTGTGGGTCCCCTGGAACTCCCACATCCCTTCCTTGGAGGCCTGTGACCTCGCCAGGCTGGGAGCATCACAGAATGTGAGGCATTGTTCTCCTAATAAATATTTTTATTGATTCCAGAGAGAAAGGGAGAGGGAAAGAGAGAGAAAACCTCTATGATGAGAGAGAATCATGGATCGGCTGCCTCCTGCACACCCCCTACTGGAGATCAAGCCCACAACCCGGGCATGTGCCCCAACTGGGAATCGAACTGTGACCTCCTGGTTCATAGGTCGATGCTCAACCACCGAGCCACGCCAGCTGGGCAAGGACACCTTGATCTTGAGCCCTTGTTTTCCCATCATCTGTCTCCATGCCAAACTGTCTTGGCCAGATTCACACAGGAAGCAAATCAAATTAAACGAAAAGACCGCGCCTGGCAGCTCAGCGTTTTTCATAAAGGCAGGCCACTCCTGGAGGCCACCGCCGACTGACAGGCACTTCAGCAAACAGGCTCAGGTTGGCCAGCACACGGGTCCGCGTGAGTCTGAGACCTGCCCTGGCGCTTCGGTATTCATAGTTGATTGGTGACAGGCATTCATTTACCAGAGGTATAGTTTCCTTAGGAATTCAAGGGTAATTTGAACCACTCAATCTCCATACCCAGAATACCACAGTGAGAGCAGGGGAGATGAAAGGTTTTCACAAGAACGTTCCTTTACTCAGAAGGTTGAGAGGAGTTTGATTATAGTCTGGAAATGTTGAGATAGATAACTTGTGATTTGCCACACACAGAGGAATCCTTGTCTTGCCTCTGTTGCCTTCAGCCAACACAGTTCCAAAAACTTAAAATGTGCCAATTATGTCTAAGTAAAAAGAAAGAGCTTTGTAGAGAAATCAAACCCTCGCCCTAACCAGTCTGGCTCAGTAGATAGAGCGTCAGCCTTCAGACTGAAGAGTCCCGGGTTCGATTCTGGTCAGGGGCATGTACCTGGGTTGTAGGCTCGATCCCCAGCCTTGATTGGGGCACATACAGGAGGCAGCCAATCAGTGTTGCCTCTCTCCTCGATGTTTCTCTCTCACCCTCCCTACCTTCCTCTTGCTCTAAAAACCAATGGAAAAATATCCTTGGGTGAGAATTAACAACACCATCAAAATAAAAATCAATGGAAAGGTATCTTTGGGTGAGGATTAACAATAAACAACAACAACAACCACAACCCCCCAAAACCACCGAGGGGGGCTGGGGGGCTGGGGTGGATTTGGGGTGTGCTGGGGTGGATTTGGGCAGGAGTGGGCAACTACCATTCCTTCCCAGGAAGCCTTTTGGGTTCAGAGCCTCCAACTGGGGGCTCAGGGTACCTCATGGTTTTCTGAGGGGCCAAGCTCTCTCGTCTGGGGGTGGGGGTGGGCACCTTTCGGGGGGTGGTCACTGCAGATGGACTGCCCCAGCTTTATGAGGCCCTGTCCTTTCTGGGACCCCCAGCTCCTCCTCCCTGGCTAAGAAACTGCACTCCGGCAGATGCCACCTGGGCCCACTGACTTCCTCCCTGATGGGCTCAAGGTCAAGGTCTGGGCCTCAGCCACAGGTGGGCGCTTACATGCCTGCCATTCGGGAGCTATTTGTAGCGAGCGGCAGGACAGAGTGCAAACGCCTCTCTGTCCGCTGACGGTTCTGAACAGGCAGAGCTGGGAGTTAGCTTCCTCTGGAGTTACTGGCACCACTGTTGGCCACTTTCTTTTCTCCACTGGGGAACCGGTTGTGACCAGAATCAGGGCCAGGCTAAAGGCAGCGGCACATGGGAAAGCAGCAGACAAACAGGCTTACCGGTCACCACCACGCAGCTGGGCTGGGGCTCCATGAAACCGGAGTGGGGCGCGTGCCTCTGTGCCGCCCGGGTCAGATGGCCGTGACGCAGCCCGGACACTGGGTGCCCCTCCCACAGGGCCACCAACCTCCTATGATGGGGGTGCCCACCTCCTGCTCCTTTAGGGGGATCTAGCCACAGGGTCCCTCAGCATTCTGGGGCTCCTAAAGCCTGAAGACTCTGGGTTGGGGGAGGGTGGTAAGACGATGCTCTTGAAAGCGGAAAGCCAGCTCAGGGCGCAGAGGCGGAGCCATCTGGGACTTGCTGGCCACTGGTCTGGGCCAGTTTGCTGCTTGGTAGGATTCAAAGGGGAGGTTGGCAACTGTCTGTCCTGCTTTGCCGGGGACTGGGGGGTGTCTGGGATTATGGGGGGAGGCAGGGCTAAAATGGCTGAAATTGGTACAGTCCTGGGCAAACCAGGAAGGTGGGTGACCCTACAAGTTGCTCGGTTAGGTTTTCTCCGCTTCAGTAATCCCCTCACCTGTCCCAGAGTGCTCGTGTTTGGCCATTAGGACTTGATGAGGTTGCTCTTGAAACGGATTCTGCAAAATATGTTTTAAAAAATAAGAAAACAATGAAAGAAAGAAAAAGAAAACAAAACCAAACCCCAGATGATGGTTATGATTAATAGTGTTGGTTGAAGCCCCATTGCCTATAAGCTGTGGGTCCTAAGGCACGTTCACAAACCGTTAGGTTTAATAAAAAATAAACACAAAAGCACCCTTTTATAAAACTAAATACTTTTCTGAAAAACTGATTGATATGAGTTACAAAAAAATACAATTCTTTTTCTCCATCTGGGTGTAGCCAGGGGGAGCCCCGGAGCTCCCCCAGTGCAGAGGGCCTGTGTTAGAGGGCATGGCCACGTGGTCCCCTTGCTAAAAATAGCCCCCCACCCTGAATGGGGATCTCTGCCCAGGGCTGGGCTCCCCCTGACGCCTTCCTGGGACGCTGAGCCCTCAGCCATTCCCTTTCATTGGCCCCTGGTGTGGGCTGCGGCCATTTGCAGAGAACGGAGGGGAAGTGGCGTCTGTCCCCCGTGGCCTCCCGGGCCGCTCCGAGAGGCCGGGCCACCTTGTTCTGCAGGGGAGGCCGCGGCCTGTGCGCGTCACCTCAGCTGGAGAGGAAGTATGCCGCGCCCCAATTCAGGTCGGAAAGCGGTGACCGGTTTCTCATACTCCCTCTGGCATTCTCGATGGTATCTGAACCCCCTTCTAATGAACGATGGCTCCCCAAGTTCACGACTCTTACCTAGTTCTGTCAGAGTTCTTGACCTGCCTGTCACAGTTGTAAACAAGATTAGGCCACTAGCAATGCCCACATTTGTAAAGTTGGTGGCCTTGAGGGTCAAATTCTGATAGCAACACTAGCTGCTGAGGTCTGCTGTGGTAACTCCTAACTTACCACGCCCCAGACGTGGCTCAGTGGTTGAGTGTCGACCTAGGAACCAGGAGGTCGCGGTTCAATTCCCGGTCAGGGTTGCAGGCTTGGTCCCCAGTGTGGGGTGTACAGGAGGCCTCTCTCCCTCTCCCTTCCTTTCTTTCTAAAAATCAGTAAAAGCATATTTTTTAAAGTAAATAAAGTAATAGTAATAGCTCTTCCCTGTGTCAAACATCACTGCTTCCAGATCAGTTACTTATTACCATATAACACAGAACTCAAGCCAACCTGCTCTTGTCAAAGTCCTAACAGGATTTCCCAGAATGCCCTCCTCCACCCTCAAGGCAGCCTTTTGGACTCACCCTCCCTTACTCCTTTGCCTTTTCAGCTTAATCCTCCAACGGGGGCCGAACACGATTTCTGTCCAGGGCCAGGCACTGAGCATTGCAGGCTTTCTGGGCAACTATTCAACTCTCCTGTTGTCCTGTGAAGCTGCTGTCCATAATATGCAAATGATGGGTGGGGCTTGGTTCCAATAGCTATTTATGCATGCTGAGTTTTGAACTTCATATAATGCCCAAGTGTCACAAAGGTCTTTTATTTTTTATGCTTCCTCTGATCTGCCCCCCCCCCCCCCCGCCCAGCTCTTTACAACTGTAAATACTATTCTTAGCTCACAGACTACCATACAGATACAGGCAGCGGGCTGTAGTTTGCCAAACTCGGCACCAGAATACCATTTTCCTCCTCTAGGAAACAAGCTAGGGCTTTGTGGTGTAGGGGTTCCAAACCAGTCACCCCAAGATGTGCCTCTGTGGTTTGCAAATTGTTTTGAGTTGAAGGCAACCAAGACCCTGAGGTTCAAGAGAAATGTCCGCCTAGAAGAATTTAAATTAGGGCCTTGCCCATACTAAGAGATTATCAGAGACAGTTTTCTGACTTCTCTGTAAGGCAGGGCGAACTTCTAATTACTGAACACCTGTTTTCCTTATTGTCTGCAATGACCATCCTCCTCTCTCAAGTTCCAAGGTGACCCTTAGCTCAGAATTCCATATGTATCTCATTTTCCCATCCCTTTTTTTTTTTTTTAATGTATTTTTGTTTCAGAGGGGAAGGGAGAGGGAGAGAGAGAGAGATGATGAGAGAGAATCATTGATCGGCTGCCTCCTGCACACCCCACACTGGGGATCGAGCCCGCAACCCAGGCACGTGCCCCGACTTGGAATTGAACAGCTCTGGGTTCATCTGTCGACGCTCAACCACTGAGCCACGCTGGCTGAGTCCCTTTCTGTCTTTAAACCTCTCATGTATGTGGGTCTGTGATTCTCTCATGTATACAGGGTTCCCATACTTAGGCATGGATTAAACTTGGTCTTTTTCTCTCTAAAAAATGAATAAAAACATACTTTTAAAAAACTTTTTAAAAAAGTAACAAGGCCTTGAAGAAGTAGGTTTTAAAGCAGAGATTAATACACCTTTCTCCCTCCGTGCCAGAAGCTTAAGTGACACCCATGATGATGGGGGGCTTCACAGTGGGCGAGGAGGCAGACAGTAGCCCTGGCCATTTCCCCTCCCCACATGCCGATGTGCTCGCGTTCTTTGGGGCACATAGCAGAGCCTAATAAATGTGGGGGAAGGCCTGGTGTTTGGAGGGGCTAAGGGTGCTGAATGCTGTGGCCCAGGCGGCTCTGTTTCCATCACGAGACATGAAATCTCAGCTTCCAAGGTTAGACTCCAGGAAGGCTGTGAGGGCCCTCCGGCACTGGGGTGCAGTCAGTGCATCTGCAGCCTGTGCAATGGGAGCAGAACTGGGGCCGTTTTCATCCTGTGCTGGGGGTGCCCTGGCCTCCCCCTGGGAAGGGGACTGGGGCAGCCCCTGGGGAAGGAGCCGGGGCAGCCCCGGGGCGGGGGCGAAGGCGGGAGCAGCCGGAGGTGAGGTAGGACAGGCAGGGGGCGGGCACAGCACCGCGGAGCTGGAGCATGGAGGCTGGGGCGGCCCGGGGAGCCACAGGTAAGGGGAGTCCGCGCGGCCAGACCGAGCCCACCTGCCTTTCTCCCTGTCCGCCGCCCGATGGCCCTCCCCCCGTGTCGGGTTTCAGTGGCTGGGCTGGCCCATAGGCGCTGCGAAACTGAGGGTAAACAGCGCGCCGCCCAGGGAAGGCTCCTGATCCCTGCACCTGTCACCTCCAGGGAATGAGATGGGCTGGGGGTTCTGGCGCTCACCCCCAGAGGAGCAGACCCCGACTCCCCGGCCGCCCTGAGGGCCACCCGCCGTAGGGACTGCTGGCCTGGGCTTGGTGAGCTCCATGCCTTGGTGGCACAGTCTGTGCGATGGGAAGCGCACAGTGGGGGAGAAGTCAGTACAGCACCTCGGGGTACCGGGTTCCCACAGGCGCCCCTGTCGCCCCATCCACGGGGACTGCCAGGTACCCCTGGGCACCGAAGGCAGGCGGAGCAGGTCCAGGCGGGGCCCTGAGCGCGGCCTCCCAGGGCCCCGGGGCAGGTGCCCAGCTGTCTGGGTTGGGAGAAAAGGCACATGAAACAGGCAGAAGGGTTTGCAGGCAGCAGGCTTGGGGGCGATGCTTACTGAGGAAGGGCGAGGTCTCTAGGTAGGGTCATGTGAAATGGCCCGAGGACACATTTCTCAGAACACACCCCTTCCTTACGTGGTCCGATTAGAAACAAATTGTTCTATCATCATAGTGATGAGGTGCGGGAGGATCGAACTCTTGTTTATATCAGGGAGCCTATGGCAAAACTGGTTCGGTTACAGTGCATTGCATAAGCCTAGGACTATTCATGGCCCCAGATGATGTCCTTGTGTTTATGGCCTGTCCCTCGGAGCTGCGCCTCTGCGCTGCTTTCCCCGATTGCAGGTGAGTTAAGGAGGGAAGGTGACCGCTAGCCAATTGTATGCATGAGTTACATTCCTCCTGAAAGTTTTCCTGGGTCTAGAGGTTGACAAAGGGTTTTGTCTTTAGAGGGGGAGATAACTGTTTCCTTTTTTTTTTTTTTAATGCTTTCTGGAATCGTTTGTCATGACTGTGGATATGTTGGAAAACTGTGGCAAGAGAAAAAGTGACTTACTCTTTTTTTCATCCTCACCCAAAGATATTTTTCCATGGATTTTTAGAGAGAGTGGAAGAGAGAGGGAAAGACAGAGAGAAATTCCATTGGTTGCCTCCTGCACATCAGGGCCCGGGCTGGGGAGGAGCCTACAACCCAGACACGTGCCCTTGACCGGAATCGAACCCGGGACCCTTCGGTCCTGGACCGACACTCTATCCACCGAGCCAAACCAACCAGGGCCGTGACTTAATCTTTTGATCTCATCTTCTTTGTGTGCAAAATGGAGATTACAGGAATATCTCACATTTTAACCGAGTTTTTAGACCACGATTCCTCCCTCCCCTCTGCCCAGTGGTACCCTGAGTCAGAGACTTCCTCCCAACCACTGCCCTGCTGTGTGGCTCCCCCACGCCTACTTCAGCGTTACGGGAAAAGTAATGGTTCATTTCGTCTTCTGAAAAAGTGTAGTCGGCCAGAAAGGTTTAAGGATTTTCCTGTGTTTATTTCAGTGTTCGCTGTGGCGTTCATAGTTGCTGATGGCCCAGATGACACACAGCAGTCGCCCGTCAGTTATGTCCACACGCGCTAGATCCTAATGGAGAGGAGTTCTGCATAGCTGAACCGCTGCCTAAGCTTTCATAGCCCGTCTCCAAAAGGCGTTTGAGCAAATCACATATGCCTGAGAATCCTTTTTTCTCCAGCAGGGAAGCGTTAATCTAACAATTGTGCTTTCTTTACTTTTTTTAAATATATTGATTTCAGGGAGGACGAGAGGGAGGGAGAGAGAGAGAAACATCAATGATGAGAGAATCATGGATCGGCTTGCATCCTGCACACTCCCTACTGGGGATGGAGCCCACAACCTGGGCATGTGCCCTGACCAGGAATCAAACCGTGACCACCTGATTCATAGGTCGATGCTCAATCACTGAGCCACGCCCACGTTTAGACAGCAAGGGCTGTATTATTTCCACGGATCTCTACTGCATGAGACAAGGCCAGGGACAGCTGGTTCCTGACCCTGTCCTGGGCCGGACAGAGTGAATGACCCGGTGGTCAGGACTCGGGCTGGGCAGTGGGAGGGCAGTGGGCACTGCGGTGTTGTCCTTTTGACCTTTGAAACCCTTGTCTGCTGACCAGCTGACTGGCCTGGGCTGGACTCCTGCCGGCAGCTGTCTCCCTGCTCCTCTGCTGACATCCTTACTGTAGCTCAGCCCGGGGGCCTTCCCGACAGAGGGTCCTAGGAAGGGCCTGTGCTTTTGCTGTGTTGTGTAGTTCAGGAACCTGCTTCCGGGCAAAACTCCATCGTGATTGCTGTTAGATGCCTAGAGTCCATGTGACTTAAAATCAGGGTTCCTGGGGGTGGGGCAGTGCAGTTAGGTGACCGTCAGTAACCACTGAAGGTCTGGGGCCTTTGAGTAACTCACGCTTATGATGATGATGATGATTCAGCAGCTGTGATTTGCAAACTCCGTGCTTTAGAGTGCACCCCAACCTCAGCTGTGGCGTTTCCGCTCCAAGGCCAGCAGTCAGCAGGCTTGGGTGGGGTGCAGCACACAGCGTGTGTGACTCTGAAGGCCATTGTCTGTTGAAATCCAGGCTTGCCTTTCCCCATCCCCTCTGGCCCACTGGAGCCTTGTCATACTCCAGTGCCCGGTCTGTGCCCTCACTTCCTGCTTAAACCAAGGCCTGTTGTCTATTGATTCCGGAGAGAGGAAGGGAGAGGGGGAGAGAGAGAGAAACATCAATGATAAGAGAGAATCAGTGATTGGCAGCCTCCTGCACGTCCCCTACAGGGGATGGAGCCCGCATGTGCCCTAACCAGGAATCGAACCATGACCTCCCGGTTCATATGTTGAAGCTCAACTACTGAGCTACGCTGGCCGGGCTAGAAACCTTTTGATGCTTCTTTGCTCCTTCAGAGCAGGGCAGCCCGGGGCTGCTGGGCACCGCCTGAGGCTGAGGGCTGCGGGGGGGGGGGGGGGCCTCCGGGAGGGCTGAGGGAGAGTGCCTGTCCATATGAGGTGTGAGGGGGGCTCCCCAGGCCCCCACACCCTCCTAGACCGCTGGGTTTCCTTGACTTGCAGGAATTAAGATAAATGTGTTCTTCTTGGAAACCAAGTCTCTCCCCACTACTCACAAATTCCCTTGACAGGAGAGACAGCCCTGTTTCGCTTTATTGAATTGTGCTGACATAAACCCTCCTCAGAGTTCCCGGATGTGTCCTTCAGTGTAAGTGTTTGAGAAGTCCGCACTGTGTGGAGTCCGCACTGTGTGAGCCCTCCCCTCGCGGTGCTGTCTCCCTGCCCCCTTCTCCGTGGCCTGCAGCTTCGTGCGCTGTGTTTGATGTATGTGTATGTGGGTAGAGGGGTAAAACGCCCAGTGAATTATAGTCGGTTGTTCATTTTGACCTTTATGTTTTCTAGTAAGTGATTTCCGTGGTGCCCGTGTGGTGCCCGTGTTGGTGCTGTTAGAACATCCCTGGGGGTGGGGGGGTACTGCAGAAGGAGAGGTACTGCTTAATGTTTTTCATAAAACATGAATATTGAATAAACATCTCATTAAAGTCTTTAAAAAGTACTTGGGGTAAAAACACTAATAAAACAACATCTGTCCTGCAAAAACATAGCCTAGTTACTTGTTGATGAATATCTGTTTTTTATCATAACCAATAAATACAGAATTAAAAATGAATTTAGCTGAACACAGATCATCTTGTTTTCATTTTTTGCCTTCTTTTAAATTAAGATTCTCCCTCCCCCCATTTTTGCTTTCCTTAATTCCATTTTCTCTCTCTCCTATTTTGAAATTTAATATCTATGTTTCTATTCTTTCAGGGGGGAACTTGGAAATTTTAGTATACATATTAACTCCCAATTAATTCTGAAGTTAATCAATTCTAAACTTTCTCTGGAATTGTATTAGCGCTTTAGCATGCTTGGCTTGGTTGGGATTCCAGAATCTGAGGATGGGTGTCTTTCATTAATTCTGGAAAAAAAAAAATCAGTCCTTATTTCTTCAAATCTTGACTTTTCTTTATTATTCTTTTTCTTCTTCTGGAGCTTCAATTATACTCTTCCTGGAGCTCATCCTTCTACTCTCCATGTCTCTTAACCTGCTTTTCATGTTTTGCTTCTATGCTGCATTCTGGGTAATTTCTTCATACTTTTTTTTTTCCAGTTCATTGGTTATTTAGGACATTCATTGCTAGATCTACTATCTTTCCCCCTAGAATCTTATTGGGCAAATGAAAAAAAACGTGGCTATTTAAACTTACTTTTCGTTGTTATTCTTGTTAATCCTCACCCGAGGATATTTTCCCATTTATTATTAAAGAGAGTGGAAGGGAGGGGGAAAGACAGAGAGAGAAACATCCATGTGAGACAGACACACTGATTGGTTGTCTCCCCCAAACCCCGACCTGGGTGGGGATCTACCCTGCAACCGAGGTACATGCCCTTGACTGGAATCGAACCCTGGGCCCTTCAGCCCACTGGCCGATGTTCTATCCCCTGAACCAAACCAGCCAGGGCTGAACTTCTTTAGCACATTTAATATCCATATCTTCTATATTGGACAGTGTCCGTATTTGCGGTGGTTGTGTGTCTGATTCTGTGGTTTATGCTGGCATGTCATGGCCGTGTATTTTTTATATGTTCAGAGATTTTTAAAATTAGGTCTGAAAGCCAGTACCCTTGCCCCCATCAATAAAAAATATATTTTAAAAAACCCTCACTGCCTGTTGTTGGGGAAGTGTGACAGGAAGTAGGTAGTTAAGATGCTGTTCCTCCCGCCTGCCCCAAATAGGGCTCCACGTGTGTCCCCAAGTGTGACATCTCTGCATGCAAAGCGAGCAGTATGTTTCAGTCCTACCTCATAGCCTTATGCATGATTCGGGGCGGGAGGGGGGGGGGGGGGGGGGAGCGGCGGGAACAGTGTTATCTTTGTATCATTTTTTTAAATATATTTTTATTGATTTTTTTACAGAGAGGAAGGGAGAGGGATAGAGAGTTAGAAACATCGATCAGCTGCCTCCTGCACACATGCCCTTGACCGGAATCGAACCTGGGACCCTTCAGTCTGCAGGCCGACGCTCTATCCACTGAGCCAAACCGGTTAGGGCATATCTTTGTATCATTTGCCTGAAAGTCAAACTCTCCAAAGTTCAGGTTAGGGGACGTTTGTATTAAAAGCCATTAGAGTTACATAAACCTTTGTGTGGGTGGCACAGAAAGTCATATGCACAATTTTACCATCTCCGATTCGGAACAAGGGTTTATTCTCAGCCAAGGCAATGACAGGTTGCGAATTGGCCAATACTAAGTATGTGAGAACACAGCAACAGGCTCCCTGTCACTTAGCGGGAATGCAACTCCCGCCGCCACTTGCAGACCCTTCCCAGAGCTTCCTCAGCTGCTCCAGCCCTCTGACATGTTCTGCATCCTGTCTTCCAGCTTTCCTTTTTTTCAATGCTTTGCTAAGAATAGTTTGGCAATCAGATGCTCATCATCAAGAACCAGCGAAAATATCCAAGTGTGTCTTTGCCTCCCTTCTGTTCTCTACTCTCCATGTGGGGAGCGCTCTGACACCCCGGCCCCCTCTCTGGGTGGGGGGTCCCGAGCGCCAGCATCTGCATGTCTGCTGTCGGTCCCTGACATCATGTCAAAGCTCTCGCTTTGCAGGTGTGTTTCGTCATCTGTCAGTTAGTGTTCCGGAACAAGGGGTCCCTCGTTAAATAAGTTTGGGAAGTAAGTGCTGGGTTAAGCAAATTCCTTTGCTGCAGAATTGCTAAATGTCCCGGCAGGCACGCGGAATGCCCCGCCTTGGGGCCAAGTGCCACCGCAGGCCCCCTTTTTGTGGCCTCAGAAGCGCTCCCTCCACGGCACAGCGGTGGAGCTGTGTTCTTCAGGATAGGCTCGGGGAATGCTGGCATACGACAAGACGAAAGGTGCACACACCTTGGACTCCACGATACTCTATACATGCCAGGCACTGCTTCGCGCAACTGCGGGCATTTGCGTGTTTCCCGCTGTGCGCAACAGCCCTGTGAAAATATAAGTGAATGTAATCACGCTTTAAAGTTAAAAGTAGTTCTCAAGCCAGGTGGGTGTGGCTTAGTGGTTGGACATCGACATATGAACCAGGAGGTCACGGTTCGATCCCCAGTCAGGGCACATGCCCTGTTTGCAGGCTCGATTCCCAGTAGGGGGCGTGCAGGAGGCAGCTGATCCATGATTCTCTCTCAGCATTGATGTTTCTCTCTCTCTTTTCCCTTCTCCCTTCTCTGAAATAAATAAAAATACATTTTTTAACAAAACGAAACAAAAATTCTGTACAAGTGATATCTACTCTTAACCATTTTTAAAAAACAAAAGGCAAATGCTGTTTTATTTTTTCACATCTTCAGCAAGAATTGTTTTTATAATTTTAAAATGACAATCCCCATTACTGAAAAACACAAGTGATTTCAGCCAGCTTTTCCAATGGCATAATGCTGTGCAGTGACCTATCGGTAGAAACTTTCAGTAAATTTCTGAAAATATCTTCATTAATGTTTCTCCTGTGAGACACACTTTGTTAAAATGAAAGAATGTTCCTTAATCATTGTAGTGAAGTGGTATTTGGAGAGGATATTAAGCAAGTTATACTGAATCAATGATGAAGTGCAAGCAACGACCAATGCCATTTATTGGCATTGCTATTTACATAGGGAGGACCAAAAAGTGCTGGGAAAGCCCTTGAGCATTAGCCTTACCCGACTCACCAGCAGTGGCTTACCCAGCAGTGGCTGGCTGGTCCCCAGTTTGGGGCAGGCCATGGCCCCGGGGCGGGGGGTGTGTGTGTGTGTGTGTGTGTGTGTGTGTGTGTGTGTGTGTGTGTGTGTGGCCTGCCTTTCAACCAACCCTGGGCACTCAAGCTTTTGGCACAAAGATCCTGAATGATTTAAGTATTTTCCCCAGAATACAAAAATCTAAGTATTTTGCTTTTTGGATGACTACAGCAAACATATGCTTAACGTGAGTTCTTCAATTTGGGGCTCATTTGGGGATTTCCATTTCTTTACAGTCTGCAATGAATTATCATCGCGACTGTGGGCCTTTTTTCATAAAAGCATCTTACATTGTATTGAAAAGATTACATTCTTTGGGCTTTGGAAAAATATTTCCTGTTCAGTTGAAGCCATTAAAGCCTGTTAGCATTTCACATCTGGAATGGAAGCCCTGCCCGGGTCTGCCTTCCGTCACCACCAAAGTGAGCGACAGGCCGGCTCGGCCTCCAGCGCATGCGTAAAACGCCAGACTCAGGTCCCTCTGCTCTGCCCAAGTGTGCCCTCGTGGTTTTGCTGTTGAACCTCACATCTCCTTGGGGTTGGTGCCAACCCTGCCATCAGGAATGCCTTTTTTTAAAATTATTTTTAATTGACTTCAGAGAGAGGAAGAGGGAAAGAGAGAGAAACATTGATGAGAGAAATAAGCATCGATTGGTTGCCTCTGTACTCGCCCTGACTGAGGGTCAAACCCGCAACCTAGGTATGTGCCCTGACCAGAAATCAAACCCGCAGCCTTCTGGTATTCAGGATGGGGATGACACTCGAACCCACTGAGCCACCCGGCTATAATCACTTATGTTTTTTAGTAATGGGGATTGTCATTTTAAAATTATTTAAATTCTTAATCATAATGCTTGCTGATGTGAAAAAATGAAACAGCATTTGCCTTTTGTTTTTTAAAAATGGTTAAGAGTAGATATCACTTGTACAGAATTTTTGTTTTGTTTAAAAAACGTATTTTTATTGATTTCAGAGAGGAAGGGAGAGGGAGAGAGAGAGAGAAACATCAATGATAAGAGAGAGAAGCCAAAAACCGGTTTGGCTCAGAGATAGAGCGTCATGGATCCCAGGTTTGCCTCCTGCATGTACCTTGGTTGCGGGCGCCCCGTACGGGGAATCTGCATCGTGAGTAAAAAATCAATAAAATATATTTAAAAAAAAAAAAAAAAGAGAGAGAGTAAAATGTTCGTTTTGGGTGCTTTTGGGTGCTTTTTAAAAAATATATATATTTTTATTGATTTTAGAGAAGAAGGGAGAGGGGGAGAGAGATAGAAACATCAATGATGAGAGAGAATCATTGATTGGAGCCTGCAACCCAGGCATGTGCCCTTGACCGGAATCGAACCTGGGACCCTTCAGTCCGCAGGCTGACGCTCTATCCACTGAGCCAAACCAGCTTGGGCTTTTTTTTTTTTTTTTTTTTTTTTTTTACTCTTCAAGAAATAAGTGATTTCCCTTTAACAAAAGAGTCAAACCGCTGTCATTTCTTTTCTTGCCTCCTCGTCCCCCTCGCAGGCACTTACCCGGTGGATGTTTTGGAAGATGACCCCGAAGGTCATCGGGAAGCAGCTCTGGCTTACTATGCGGCGCTGAGGGAAGGGGCGCGGTCCGCGGCAGAGGTCTTCTCCCTGCCCACCGGGGAGCAGGTATGTCTGATCCTCCTTGTTGGTAGAGAGCTCTGAAAACTCTCAGTGTTAGTGAGCATGTGTTACAGAGTTAACAGAAAAGCTTCTGGAGCGAATACTGTATCATTCCACCTTGAGAAGCAGAAGGGTTCCTGGATTGGGATTCTGGAGTCCCGGATATAAGGCGAGTTCTGCGAGGCAGGGAGCCCCACAGCCTGTTGTGAATGCCATGTCTACCACTGTGTGACCTTGAGCAAGTGTCTTGACCTCTCTGATTTTGGTATTCTCAGCACTAAAACTGGGACAGTGAGGAAACTTGCTTTGCACTGTGGTTAGGAGAATTAAATGAGCTACTGTGAAGCCTGCCGCAGACTTTGGCAAGCAGCCTGCCTGCCTCACTCTTTCCTTACTTTGTTGTACCCTCCTCGGTTTTCAAAACGGACTTTGCCATGGAATGTGTTGACCCTTGTGCTCAGGGCGCTGGGAGCCGTGGGCCACAAAGAGAAGGCTTGGCATGCGGGCAGTCCCGGCATGAGTCAGAGACCCTGGATGCTGCCGGGTGCTCCTCTCACTCGTAAGCAGGCAGGCACCCCGCACTGAGGCTCTGTCCCAGGTATGCGGTGGGCCACGGATCTCTCGAGGCTGCTTGCAGCGACCCGAGCCCGGGCAGCTGGCAGCCTGAGTGGCATTGTGGGTGGACACCAGGCTCGTCCATAGAGAGGCCCCAGGAGGACAGGAGGCCCTCTGTTCTCCTAGGCTGAGGCCCGGGGAAGCGTGTGGAGGGGAGACTGGAAGGGCCTCTGCTGAGTGGGTGCTGAGTCCGTGCTGAGTCGGTGCTGAGCGGGTGGGCAGGTGACCCAGGAAAGAGGCGGCAGCCAGGGCCTCTGTCGTGTTACCTTGTTACCCTTTGCATTCAGCCAGAGCGGGTCAGTTTTCCGGTTAGGTGTTGCCTGCATCCTGTCAGGTTAACCTCCGCGTAACAGCGACCTTTCAGCGAATACCGGGCTAATTGATGAGTGACTTCCTCGCCTCCTACGATGAAAGAACCCAACAGCCATTTTATCATCTTTTCCAGGTTAAACTTGAAGCTTCGTCCGTTTGCTTCTGCACGGTGCACCCGGATGAGCCTCAACACAAACTCTTGGTCTTGGTCAGTCCCCAGGACACAAAGACAGGTGGGTAGTCACTACTGATTTGAAACTCGGATTCAGGCTTACCGTCTGTGACTGATGGAACCAGACCCCTAGGAGGTGGCAGTGGCGTGCTGGGGCTGGACTTAGAACGTCAAGCAGAAGTGACACATTTTTAGCTTTTAGAGAGGAAACAATGCATTCTTTCTATTCATGACACGTACTGATTACTTGTATTAAAGACACTAGAGCCCCAGCCGGCTTGGCTCAGTGGATAGAGCATCAGCCTGCGGACTGAAGGGTCCAGTTTCAATTCTGGTCAAAGGCACATGCCTGGGTTGCGGGCTTGGTCCCTAGTAGAGTGTGTGCAGGAGGCAGCCAATCCATGATTCTCATCATTGATGTTTCTATCTCCCTCTCCTTCTCCCTTCCTCTCTGAAATCAATAAAGAAATATATATTTTTTAAAAAGACGCTAGATACACTCTTGCCCACAGTGATGGTGGTCAGGCCTGGTTTTTTTAAAGATATATATTTTATTTATTTCAGAGAGGAAGGGAGAAGGAGAGAGAGATAGAAACATCAGTGATAAGAGAGAATCACTGGGGATGGAGCCTGCAACCCGGGCATGTGCCCTGACTGGGAATCGAACCATGACCTCCTGGTTCATAGGTCGACGCTCAACCACTGAACCATACTGGCCAGGCATATATGGTCTTTTTAATAAGAAATTTTAAAATCCAAACCAACCCTTAATTAGTCAACCCTCCTTGAATGACATCTGGTGAAAGTATGGGGTTTAGGTCTTTAACTGCAATTTGCAAACGGGTCCTGATCAGCTCTATACACACACACACACACACACACACACACACACACACCACCCCCCCCACCACCCCCCCCACCCCCCCCTCCCCCCCCATACAAGCTTGCCTTTCGCCTGCGTGTTAGTCTGGGGTTTGCTGTCTGGTGATATCCTTGACCAGGGGAAGGTATCTCTTGTTGCCCATCCAAGACGCAAGTGCTCAGCTGGCTGTCCGGGGTTGCAGGCGTGTTGACTGCGAGCCTGGGGTGGCTGAGCTGTGTGTGACAGCTTCCCCGTCAAGTTAGGACATGCATTTCCATCTGGCAAAACCTGGTCTCCGTGAACAGAGGGTCTGTGATAACACCAGGCCTTCACCATGGCCTTGAACTTGGACTCCAGCTCCAGGCTAGAGACAAGGAACAAATTAGTAACACAGCGTGCCCACAGGAACCCCTTGGTGAACAGATTGTCAAACACGCCCAAAATGTCATTTGCTGACTTGAAGAACACATCCAAATTCCAGCAAGCCGCCCTCCCCCCGCCCCCTGCCTTTTTTCAGCATTTAATAATATTCTGGGTGTAGGTCTTTAGCTATAGTTTGCATAATGTTAACATATGACTGACTCTGGTGAATCTGTTTCCTATTAATTCCTTAATTTGTTGGTTGTTTTCAAGAATGTAGTATAGTAAATATTCATCAGCTCCAAGAAGGCTCACTCTGAACCTCTCCTTATACGGATGATAGACTTTAAACAAAGTTTCCAGATGTTTCCCAAACTGCAGGGGCTCTGCCGTGGTAGCTGCGATTTTTGCGAGATTCCTAAAAGGCATCTCAGGGGTTCCCCATCCCTTGTGCCCTTTCCGTTTGTCTTTAGAATCAGACATGACGCGTAAGCGGGCCTCCGTGGCTTGAAGCCGGTGGACTTGGAAGGGGCCGGAGGTGGCATAGCGCCTCGGCACAGCTTTCAACATGTGTCTTTTCACCGCGTGCTTAGCCGTGACCGGGGAGGTCGCCGTCGCTGGTTGCTCTGAATTTCCTGGAGCTGTTGTATTTGTACAGGCGGTTTGTGTGTGTGCGTGTGTGTGGTTAGATGGAAGTGAAAGGAGCAGAGCTGATCGATAAGCCCCGTGTGAGTGAGCGGCTGATAAGCTGGTCCAGTCCATCCCAGGGACTCCCCTTACCCGGTGAGCAAAGGAAAAGCATCCGGGCTGCGAGTTTCCTGGCTCAGCGCCGACTGCTGGTAGGATGTGGGTACTGCAGCTTTCCAACCCCCTTAAGAAGCTGGGCAGGCACTTCCCGAACAGGTGGTCTGAGAGGCACAGGACCTGGGCCCCCTTTGAGTCTCGTTCTTGTCTGTTTCTGTGACCAGGGGCTGCTTCATGTCAAGGGACCAGACCCTTCTTCCCTCCTCAGAGGCCAGGGGATAGACGGAAATTTCCAAGCTCCTGATGACGCCATTGCTCCTCCTGGCTTGTCAGGAGGGATGGGGTCGCCTGCATCTTCTGGGACCTTCCCACAGGGTGTTTGGTGGTTCCTCCTTAGCTCGCTCACAGGGAGACAGACGAGGGCAGGGGAGGTGGGGGGCTGAGGGACAGAAGGACGCAGGGCTCCCGGAGAAGGGGGGCTGCGGGGGGCCCTTGGGCAGGTGTTGCCACATGCAGCCCCCCTCCCAACCCTCGATTAGACTGTCTCCCCCAGCCCGCCTCCAGGACGCTTTGTGCCCGAGCATAGCACTCGTCCTTCAAATGGCTGCTCAGTTATTTTCCGTGTCTGGTGATTGCATGTCATACGCACCCTGAGACAAACAAGAGGGAGTCGAAAAATGATGGTTTTTTCCTGGAAAAGCGTTCCCGTTATAGGCCTCAGTGACGGCAGAGCCAAGGCAAACATTCGGAGGAAGCTGTCCTGGGCCTGGCGGGATTACGACACCGAGGGCCTGGGGCCAGACCTCCTCGGGGCTGCGTTTGGGGCAGGTGGGTGGTGGGTCAGGAGGGGTGGGAGGGTGGAGAGTGAGGGGTGCCCCTGCGGGGCCCAGGGAACTTCAGAACTGGGGGGCCCTTTCTGTGACGCCCCTCACTCCAGCTCATAGAAGCAAAAGGGTATTCATGCTGGAAACAGAGAGAATTCTGTTTCCCGGGGGCTGTGAGGGGCCCCGATGGGAGGGCCGTTCGCCGTGACAGCCCCGTCCCAGCTCCGTTCGCCGTGACAGCTCCGTCCCAGCTCCGTCCCACCGCTGGCTGTGGTTCCTTCTTTATTCCCTGTTAATTCATGGCACGGAGTTGGATTTCAACGTAGGAGAAAGCCTCCCACCAACAAAGGCATGTCATTCTTACCAGGGGACCAGTGGTATTCGGAGAGCAGGGACGGGCCAAGGAAAGTATCCCGAGTGTCAGGGATGGGTTCCGAGCTGACGGCTGTATCCAGCTGCCTGCTGGCCACCCTCCCCTGTGCGTGTGCGTGTCTGTGCGTGTGTTTATACAAGTGGCTCAGTGGTTGAGTGTCAACCTATGATCCCACAGGTCAATGGTTTAATTCCTGGTCGGGTCACATGCCCGGGTTGTGGGCTCGACCCCCAGTGTGGGGCATGCAGGAGGCAGCCGATCGATGATTCTCTCTCATCATCAATGTCTCTCTCTCCCTCTCCCTTCCTCTCAGAAATCAATAAAAATGTATTAAAAATAAAAAAGGATGGAGCCGGAGTCTGGGGGGGTGGAGGTATCTTGAGGCTCCTGAGGTTTTGCCCCTGCGGCCTGGGCTGTCTGCAACTCTGTCTGCTCCCCCAGCCCTGAGGACTCGCTGTGGTGCCCTGGCCCAGCCCAATGAGGTTAAGACCCCCTTCCTAGTGAGACCAGCTTTGGTGTGGGTTTCTCTCCGCCCCCCACATCTTGTAGTCGAGGTGTACCTCCAGATTCAGGCACCCCATCTTGCCCCGTCTTCCTTGAGTTCAAATCCAGGCTCATGGCGGTCACATTGCTTACTGCTGGAGAACCACAGGGAGGTGGATGCTACGAGTACACTGCGAGCCAGATGTTCCCTTCTCCGGGGCAGAGAGGGCCAAGTTCATGGGCAGCTGGGGAAGGGCTTCCCTTTAAGGAAGACATCTGCATGGAAATGGTAGCCCGCGTAATGCGATGTGACAGTTGCTATGTCAACGCGTGTGTTTCCCCTTCCCTTAGATTATTGACGGGCTGGGCCGGTGTTGCGTGAAGTCCCACAGTCCTTGGGACGCATGTGTGTTTTGCTTTTGCGAAGATGGCTCGTCACTGTGGTTTAACTGTGCTGAGTGTTTGGGGGGAGGACTACATGTTTCTTAGATTTGTAATGGGGCAGTGGTGGCTTGGACTCCAGGGGAGCAATGGCAGGGAGGGGGAGCCTGGGGCCGGGGGAGCTGCAGAGGCAGCAGGGGGACTTGAAGCCCCTTCTGTTGTGATTGAGGAAATTTTGATCATGGGCCAGTCCATGGAACACTTGCAGTTAGTGCGGGGACTGTGCGTGCGTGTTCATGCTTATGTGTGCACACTGTGCTCATGCATGTGTGTTTGTGCACGTGTGCACGTGCATGTGTGTTTATCCATGTGTGCGTGAGAGAGAGAGAGAGAGAGAACTCCCCCCTCCTTGGTTCTTGGGATGGGATGGGGCATGGGCCTTCTCTGTCTCTGCTCAGCTCTGGCTGTATAGCACCTGCCTGCTGGCCACCCTCACCCAGTGACGCCAGAGCCCCAGCTGGGGGCCTCCCAGGGACGCTCTCCCAATACCCCTCTGGGTCCTCAGGCCACTTGGGCTCCCAGCTCGATCCCGCACCTTCCGTGCCCTGCCCCGTGTTGGAGAGCTAGTTTAGGTCCCTTCCTGTTCCGGCTGCCAGCTCCCAGGGCGAGGATGGGCACCTGGGACAGCGGGCGCCTGGGACAGCACGTTCATGCATTTGGGAGTTGAATTCAGTGGCTCTTGCTGAGCCTCCGGGCAGCCGGGGCCCTGGGAGTTAGCCTTCGGGACCTCGCTGTCTTTACTCGTTTGGGGAACCTTGGAGTGTCACGGAATGAAACCCATTCTTGACATCTGCTCTGTGGCCGCATCACCTGTCACCCGGAGGGAGAAGGAAATTAAATTAGTTCAGCAAGGCTGACCTCCCTGACGAGGCGGGCCCAGCTGATTGCTGTCACCACTGCGCACGCTGTCGGCTCAGGTACCTGGTGTCTGGAGCCAGGGGACGCTAATCAGAATCGCATTTTCCCTGCAAAACCATCTTCTGACTCCCATCTCGCTGGCCCCGGGGTCTCAGCAGCCCTAGGCGGGGTCTGCAGCGTGTTAGCCCAGCTCTGCGCCCGTCCTTGCCCAGCGGCACAGCCTCTCTCCCAGGGCTGTGCCGCGTCCCTGCTTCCTGTCTCCTCTCAACTGGGTATCCTGCTTTTCTGACCAAACACCGCCACTCTCCAGAGGGCTGATTCTACTTTCCAAGAGCCGTTTTTTGTTTTTGTTTTAATAGATTTTAATTGATTTCAGAGAAGAAGGGAGAGAGAGAAAAACATCAATGATGAGAGAGAATCATGCATCGGCTGCCTCCTGCATGCCCCACACTGGGGATGAGCCCGCAACCTGGGCATGTGCCCTGACTGGGAATCGAACCGTGACCTCCTGGTTCATAGGTCAGTGCTCAACCATGCCAGTTTTGAGGACAGTTTATTTTAGGCCTGTTCTTCGTTGTTGTGTAGCAGCTTAAGATTTCATTTTGAAAAAAGCAGTTCCGTCTCTTTGGTGACAACTTGTGTGACTAATAAATGCCCTGCCCGCACCGTGAAACTTCCCAGGCAACACCCAGACACCGAGACCTAACAGCTTTCCTGTTTGAAACGTCTTAGTACAGACAACATCTTTGTGACAGTAATACACTGTTAGTTAATTGGACGTCTCTTATTGATTCATCTTGTTAAGCAAGAAGAAGAATTCTTGGGCTTTGTAAAGCTCCTGTGCCTTCCAGTAGGTGCCATTTTGAACATGAATTTCGTGGAATTAATAAGGCAGATGTCAAGCATTTAATTGGCCCTTCTCTCCCAGCCGGCTCCGTCCACCTAGGGACTGTGGCTGGGGATGGTACCGTTCGCCAATGACATGCAACCGACGTGTGGATTAGATGCCGCTGGTCTTTGGCGAGGAGGGGCTGGATGGACAAAGTTATGTTGAGTAACTGGCTAATGCCACTGTGGCCTGGTCTTCACAGAGCTTCCCACCAAACTCCCTCAGAGAGCAGGGAGACATCGGGAAGACCTGTGGCGGCAGCTTACCCGGAATGGCCCGCAACATTTGCTTCAACGTCGGGAGCTTGGTATTAAATGTTGAAGACTTTTGTTTTCTCCTCCATGCTACCATTTTCCTCCCAATCTTCAGCTCACAGAGTTTGACTGGGAAGATGCATCTTCTTATTTTGTGGTTTTGGACCCCCTGGCTTGAGAAGCAGGTATAAAAATGGCAATGGGCCGAAACCGGTTTGGTTTGCAGACTCAGGGGTCCCAGGTTCGATTCCGGTCAAGGGCATGTACCTGCGGGCACATCCCCAGTGTGGGGTTGCAGGAGGCAAGATCGAGCAATGTTTCTGACTCTCTATCCCTCTCTCTTCCTCTCTGTAAAAAATCAATAAAATATATATTTTTATAAAAATGGCAATGGCTCGGTGGTTGAGTGTTGACCTAAGAACCTGGAGGTCACAGTTTGATTCCTGGTCAGGGCACGTGCCCAGGTTGTATGCTTGATCCCCAGTAGGGGGCGTGCAGGAGGCAGCCCATCCATGAATCTCTCTCATCATTGATGTTTCTGCATCTCTCTCCCATCTTCCTTCCTCTCTGAAATCAATAAAAATATATTTAAGAAAATAAAAATGGCAACATAAGGGGTCTAGAGAAAATACCACAGGAGAAATAAGCGGTGGTACATCCATTCAGTGGAATAGTGTTCAGCGCTAAAAAAGAATGTTGATAAATCCAGCCATGAGAAGACACGGAGGAACCATAAATGCCTGCCACCGGAACCTTCCCCTTGCACTGCAACATGCTGTTGAAACCTGTCTGGTGACCAGCTGGCGGTGTGCGTGTCATCGCCCCCTCTGGGCTTTCTCTCTAGTCGTGGCTGTTTACCTGACGGACTCCTGGTGGGCCACCGAAGACGTCCTGAGGACCTCCGACCCTGCCAGAGAAGGCCTGGTGAAGGTGAGGCGCTGCCGTTTAGAGGGGACATTGCAGAAGGTTTGGAGTCGTCATGCTGTCCCTTTAATTACATTTTGTTTCTCAGCTAGTAGCTCTTCTCCACCAGTTACCAAAAAAAGCTTGCTTAACCCTTTGCACTCGCTTGCTTTTTTTCTCGATCCCTTTATTCTAATGCTAACCGTTTCGAGTCTCACTCGACATCCGAGTGCAAAAGGTTAATGTTCTTTCTGTTACCATAAATTAGTGGCCCTGATTGAGGGATTAGAATAGGGTCTTATTTTTGTGTTTCCAGAAACGTTTCTAAGTCAGCATCTCATTCCCCACATTATTTTCCCTCCCCCAGTCCCTCCCCCCCTCCCCCCATCATGAACCTGCACAGATTAAATGCATTTTCTTTCTCTCCTCTTCTGCTGCCAGCTTTTGACTGGGTGTTTCCCTTAAGTTGACAATTATAACCTCCCACATCACACCGACTGGGTGTAGTGACTGGGTCGTTATGCTTAACTCTGAACTTGATTTGGCTGTCGCTGTCTGAGATACCGAATTGGGGTGGCTTCTCAGAATTAGCTGGTGTGGCCCGGCCAGTGTGGCTCAGTGATTGAGCATCGACCCAGGAACCAAGAGGTCGCCGGTTGATTGCCGGTCAGGGCACATACTGGGTTGCAGGCTCCAGCCCCAGTAGGGAGCCTGCAGGAGACAGCCAACCCATGATGCTCTTCTGATCAATGTTTCTATCTCTCTATCCTTCTCCCTTCTTCTCTCTCTAAAAATCAATTTTAAAAAACATATTTCTAAAAAAGAATTAGCCGGTGAAGTTTTCACAAATCTTTTTCTCATCCAAGATTTGGCTCAAGATAAAGGTAAAATATTTCACATTCTGGGCCAATTAATAAGTTTATTGGCTCTGAACACTTTGTACCATTTGCTGGGATTCTGCAAGCTGCCTTCTTCTTATGAGCAGAGCAATTGAAAAACAGACTAATGTTTTAGACACCACTTAGGTGGTCTTTTCCCTAGACTTGCTGAGGAAACTGAGGCTCAAAGAGGTTGTGAGTTGCAAATATAGGCCAAGAAGCCACAACCACAAATGATGATCATGATGGTGAAGAAAATGTAAGGGTCAAGTGTTAAATATAACACCCAGCCCCGCCAGCATGGCTCAGTGCTTGAACATCAACTTACGAACCAGGAGATCACGGTTCGATTCCCGGTCAGGGCACATGCCTGGGTTGCAGGGGGCAGCCTATCGATGATTCTCATCATTGATGTGTCTATCTCTCTCCCCCTCTCCCTTTCTCTCTGAGATCAATAAAAATATATATTTAAAAAACACACACACAAAAAAAAACCCCAACATTAACAGTTGTATGAAACTCCCCTTTCCCAGAGTCTCAGTTCTAATGGGTGACATGCAGGAGGCAGCCGCTGGCCGGCTCAGCAGGTGCACCGGCCCGGCCTGTCTCTGCAGAGTCCCCATCCGGCTGCCATAAGCCCTCTGCAGTGAGGCAGGAAATCACCTATCCTCTCTGAGCTTCAGATTCCTCACCTGCAAAGCCGGACCGCCCGGCAGGTGCTGAGAACCGAATGGCAGCAGGTGGGGCCGACTGGTGTGAAGGTCACGGGAAACCATGCACATCTTGGCCTGGCACGTGAGAAGAATCATGGGTGGGTCGGTGCCGAGTGCAGGATTCATCGCATCTTTTTCCCCTCTAGCCTCACTTGCTCTTTCTGCTTTCCTTCAAAGGTTCAGTCATTTGGGGAAAGGATTGTGCTTTTCATGCTCAACGTCGTCATTTTTGGAAGGTTGGAGAGGAACTTGGATGACGACACCATGTTCTTTTTGCCTCACTCTGGGAAGGAGCAGGCTAAAATCCTGTGGAGGGACGGAGCAGCGGTTGGATTTTACACAACCAAAGCGAAAGGTGAGGGGGGGCAGGGCCGGGCCGGGCCATCGCCGTCCAGGCTCTCTGGGTCAGTGGTCCGCAGACCACTGGTGGTCCGTGAGGTCCGAAAGGTTGGCGACCGCTGCTCTGGGTGACCTCCTGCCTCCGCGGGGCCCCCTAGCATGGGCCTTGCTTGGGGAGAATCTCTGGGTACACCAGTTATCGCCAACTCAGCTGTCATGTAAACGGACCCAACGTACATATCTCACTCTCACCCGCTTCTCGTCCTGCTGGCTGATGGGCTGGAAACCTGCCCCTTGGATTCTCAGGCCGGGCCACAGCCCCTAAAACACTTGTTGCGGTTCATGGTATAAAGTGACTGCAAACACGATGCTTTTCATTTCTTCTCTCGAATGTTCCCATGAGCTGTCAGGACAAGTACCGTTGCCGGTGGCTCACATGTGCAGAGCACACTGCATGCTAAGAGTCATGGACGGGACCTCCAAAGCAGGGAAGGTCGCCACCATAGCAGGGTCAGGGAGAGGGCCGGGCTCAGTTTCCTGGGCTGTGGCAAGAAGTGCCTGGCGACCAGTGCCATTTTTAAAAATATATTTTATTGATGTTTTACAGAGAGGAAGGGAGAGGGAGAGAGTGTTAGAAACATCGATGAGAGAGAAACATTGATCAGCTGCCTCCTGCACACCCCCTACTGGGGATGTTCCCGCAACCAAGGTACATGCCCTTGACCAGAATCGAACCCGGGACCCTTCAGTCCGCAGGCCGACGCTCTATCCACTGAGCCAAACCAGTCAGGGCGACAAGTGCCATTTTGCCAAAGGGCTCGGTCTCTTCTTTAGTGTTGCTTTCTTTAATAGTTTTTAACTTTTTGAAATTAATTTTTAAATTATAGTTGATATATAATATTATATTAATTTCAGGTGCACAACATAGTGATTAGGCATTTATATACCTCACGAAGTGATCACCCCACTAAGTCTGGTACCCATCTGTTCATGTGCTTTCTTTAAACAAATAAAAAATAAAGGTTTTTTATAGATTTCAGAGAGGAAGAGAGAGGGAGAGAAAGAGAGGAACATCAGCGATAAGAGAGAATTATTTATCGGCCGCCTCCTGCACACCCCCCAACTGTGGATCGAGCCCACAACCTGAGCATGTGCCCTGACCGGGAACCGAAGTATGACCTCCTGGTTCATAGGTGGGCGCTCAACCACTGAGCCACACGGGCCAGGCTAAGACTTCCCCTTTAAATTGCAGCTGCTTTCCTTGTCCTGAAATCCCATCTCTGCCACCGTTAGCTGGTAAGGCTTCAACTTTTCCCATCACTGTTTCCTATAGCTTTGGGGGTTGCGTTATACCCTGTGACCAGTAAGCTTTTGTATAAAAATCTAAAAAAAACAACTTCACATTTCAGGCTCCTGAAAGCCCAATGCTCATGCTGGAGCAGCCCGGGGGAGCATTAAATTAGGTGGTTTGCAGCCCAGACAAGCATGTGACCTGGGACATGGCAGGGATGCTTAGAAGTGGCCCCAGGGCCTCCTGTTCGCCCCTCCCCCAGACACCCAGTGCCACAGGCGCCTCCTCTCCGATTGTCCATCAGGCAGGGGACCCTCATGTCATCTTCCGGCCTTTAGCAGAAACATAAGCAGCAAACAGTAGAGAGGCAAGAGTGTGGTGTTGGTTCACGTTCCAGCTCCACCACCCGATGAGAAAGGGGTTGCTGTTTTCCCAAGGGCTTTGCAAGACGGGGCGTATAGGAAGGGTGCAGGGGATTCATGGGGTGCAGCTGGCTTCTTACGCTGGGTGGGTACCCAGCACCTGCTCCATTGCCACTTAACCAAACTTCCTTTACTCCCTATGTTCCCTGCTTCCTTATAACCTCGACTTCAGTTTGCCATGCTGCCCACCTGGCCTCCAACTGTACTTGCCTTAAAGGGGCAGGACCTACCATAGTCCTATTTCCTCTTCTATAGGTACAATTTTAATACAACTCATTGTATCTCTTTAAAGTCAGTTTTACATCCCGTAAAAGCTGCCAGTGTAAGTGTACCATTCAGGGACTTTTAGCAAATGTAGAGTTGTGTCACCATCACCCCACAAAGTGGCCTGTGCGGTGTCAGTGGCTGTTCCCATCCAGCTCTAGGCAGCCACCCATCTGCTCTGACTCTTATCAATTTGCCTTTCCTGGACATTTCATAGAAAGGGACGGATGCACTCTGCGGTTTCTTTCCTGACATCTGGCTTCTCTCACTTAGCATGGTGTTTTTGAGGTTTATCCAAATGGTAGCATAGATTAGTATTTATTCCTTTTTATTGCTGAGTAATGCTCCATGCTCTGAATGTACCACGTTGTGTTTGTGCATTTACCGGAACGGTTTCCAGTTTGGGGCTGTTCTGAATAACGCTGCTGGAAGCATTCACACACCTGCCTTTGTGTGGGTGTGTGCTCTCATTTCTTTTGGGTGGATTCCTGGAAGTGGAATGGCTGGGTCGCTTGGTAAACCTGAGTTTAACTTTTTAAGAAACTGCTGAATTATTTGACACCGTGGCTGTAACACTACATATTCCCATCAGCAGTATATGAGGGTTCATTTCTCCACATCCTGTCAACACTAAGTATTGCATGTCTTTTTGATTATGGCCATTCTATCTAGTAGGTGAAAAGTTCTGTTTCACTATGGTGTTTTTAAAAATATATTTTTATTGATTTCAGAGAAAAAGGGAGAGGGAGAGAGAGAAACATCAGTGATGAGAATCATTGATCAGCTGCCTCCTGCATGCCCCTCACTAGGGATCAAGCCAGGAACCTGGGCATGTGCCCTGACCGGGAATCGAACCGTGACCTCCTGGTTCATAAGTCAACGTTCAACCACTGAGCCACACCGACCAGGCTCACTGTGGTTTTACTTGGCATTTTCCTAGTGACTAAGGATACTGAGTATGTTTCCACTGATTGAGAAATTTGTTCAGATCACCTGTCCATTTTTTATTGGATGTTTGTTTTCATTTTATTGAATTGTAAGAGTTCTTTATATATTCTGGATATGTCTTTTTATCAGGAATGTGATTTGCAAACATTTTCTTATAGTCTGGCTAGTCTTTACATTTTCTTAGTGTTTTCTGAAGTACAATGGTTTTTTATTTTGGTGAAGTCAGATTGACCCATTGCTTGTGGTTTTGGTGTTGAATCTAAGAGCTGTTTGCCTAACCTAGGCTAGGTTGTGAAGTGTTCCCTTTTTTTTTTTCCCCCTAAAACTTTGTGTTTTTAGCCTTTACATTTATGTCTAGATCCATCTTCAATTAACTTTTGTATATAACGTGAGGTAAGGGTCCAACTTCATTTTTAAAATACTGACTATGGCCCTGGCCAGTGTTGCTAAATGGTTAGAGCATCAGCCCGCACCCCAAAGGGTCTTGGGTTTGATTCTAGGTCTAGGGCAGGTACCTGGGTTGCAGGTTTGATCCCCGGCCCAGGTTGACCAATCAGTGTGTCTCTCTCTCATCGACGCTTCTCTCGGTCTCTCCCCCTCCTTTCCACTCCTTCTAAGCGTCAATGGAAGAAATATCCTCAGGCAAGGATTAACAAAACGTAAGTAATGTGGGCTGACAGCCAGTCAGCAGGAGAGCTGGCGGGCTGGGGAGAGATGGCCTTTGTGTTTTGGGGGCTGGTTTGTGAAGATGGCACCTGTGACCTGGCCGTGCAGGTACGCGCAGGGTCCTGGCAGGTTGGGACAGGCCCCGGGGACAGTCTGCCTCTTGATTTCCGCTGCAGGCAGCCTGTGCGGTGATGGCACAGGCATGTGCTACCTGCTGCCTGTCTTGGACACCGTGTTTGTCCGGAGGAGACACCGTGGCCAGGGCCTGGGCATGGCCATGCTGCGGGACTTCTGTGAGACCTTCGGAGACGACGAGGCCCTCGGGATCAGCTGGCCGATTTCTCCTGCCATGTACCAAGGTAAGCCCCCACATGTCTGGGAGAGCGTGTGGGGAAGGGTGAGGGTACCCGGGCATTCCAGGTGACACATGTGGCTGACCTCTTCCTTCTGAGAAACCTCTCGTGGCTTGGACACAAACGAGCCTTTATCACCAGGGCCAGGCCTTGCCCAGCCTGGGACATAATTGGGTTTAGATGTAATAAAAACATCCCGGCCAGTGTGCTCAGTGGTTGAGTGTTGACCTATGACCAGGAGGTCATGGTTCAATTCCCGGATTGCAGGCTCGATCCCCAGTAGGGGAAGTGCAGGAGGCGGCCAATCGATCCATGATTCTCTCTCATCATCGATGTTTCTATCTCTCTTCCTCTCCCTTCCTCTCTGAAATCAATAAAAAACATATCTCAAAAAAACAACAGCAAATCCACACAAGGTCAGAGCGCAGAACCCAGCGATCTGCTGCTGGGCCTCCGCCTGCCGCTGTTCCTGCCCTCGGAGTGTGTAGATCCTCGTTTGGCTGCAGGGCGCCCGGGCTGGAGGGAAGGCAGGGCTGGGGTGCAAAGGCTGTGCCAGTACGTGGGGAGCAGGAGCAGACAGAGTGTGGAGAGAGAAGTGGCTGCAGGCTGGGGCCAGGCCGGCTGCCCTCGGGCTGGACAAGGGGGCCTCCTGCCCAGGTTTCCGTCTGTGCTGCTGGCCGGCCGACAGTGCCAGGAGAGGGCCTGATGGAGGCTCCGGGCCCTGGGGGACCAGGAGCAGGTTCCCCTTCGGCTGCATTTGGGACACTGCCAGGTGACAATGCTCACCTGTGAGCGTGGGCATGAAAGCCCACAGCCTTGAGGGCACGCGGGACTCGAGGCGTCCACAGAGGATGAGCTGGAAGGTGCTGAGGGAGAGAAGGGCTTTGAGGCTTGGGAGGGAGGAGGGACAGTGCTGAGGTGGGCGAGGTTATGGGTTGAGTTTGGTACCCCTAGTCCTCATGTGGAAGCCCTAGCCCAGCGGTCGGCAAACTCATGAGTCCACAGAGCCAAATATCAACAGGACAACGATTGAAATTTCTTTGGAGAGCCACATTTTTTAAACTTAAACTTTCTTCTAACGCCACTTCTTCAACATAGACTCGCCCAGGCCGTGGTATTTTGTGGAAGAGCCACACTCGAGGGGCCAAAGAGCCGCAGGTGGCTCACAAGCCGCGGTTTGCCAACCACGGCCCTAACGCAATGGTTGTATGTGGCGATGGGATCTTTAAGGGGTAATTAAGGACCCTGATCCAATAGGACTGGTGAGAAGGGGTCCCGTAAGGACGACCCAGATGGGAAGGCCAGGGGAGGGTCAGTGAGAAGGCGGCTGCACGCCGAGGAGAGGCAGCCCTGCCGACACCTTGATCTTGGACTTCAGGCTCGAGTTGAGCAGGTAAGTGTCTGGTTGAAGCCTCCGGTCCCTCGTGGCGTGTGCTGTGGCTTCCTGAGCTGAGGCCGGCAGGATGGATGGAAGGGGCCGGATGGGTAGGAAGGATGATGACAGGGCTGCGTGGAGCAGAGCGCCGGGTGGGCTGGGCCGCAGGAAGGACTGGAAGTGGCCATTCCCACGGACTCCAGGCTGGGCTGGCCTGTGTGGGGGGCAGGAGGCACCCCCCCCCCCCCCCCCCCGACTCACGAGGGCCCCTTTCCTCAGTCTGTAGGAGGTTCCTGCTGGCCCATCCGGAGGAGCGGGCGCGCCTGTGGGAGGTGGAGCCCCCGGGAGCCTGGGGCCAGCGAGGCAGCATCTGGCTGAAGGTTCAGCTCCAGCAGGCGGGGCTCCCGGACCCAGAGTCGGCATGAAGCGCCGAAGCACAGATCCCTTTACACTACAGGATGGAGTCAGGCCTGCCGGGGACCCAGCCCCGCAGCGCCCGGTGCTGGCATCTTGTCCTCCCTCCACCTTCCCTTCCTGAATGAACACAGCTGCCAACACCCTGCCCAAGAAGAGCGGAGCGGGGCCCCCCCCCCGCCCCCGTCCCCCCGGCTCAGCCACTCGGAAGCCCCCTGCGACGAAGGGCCCCTTTTAACAGTTGAGCGGATCATTGCAACCGGGTAGACGTGAATGTCCTTGTCCAGCAGAAGATCAGTTGGAACATATTATTTCAGAAGATACACAGGGTTTACTGTGAAGAGCTGGCCACCTGTCCCTGTCCTTGGGGAGGAGAAGAAGGGGTTGGCCCAGCCGGCGTGGCTCGGGTTGAGCTTCGACGTATGAACCAGGAGGTCACAGTTCGATTCCCGGTCAGGGCACAGGCCCGGGTTGCGGGCTCCTTCCCCAGTAGGGAGCGTGCAGGAGGCAGCTGATCCATGATTCTCATCATTGATGTTTCTGTCCCTCTCCCTTCCTCTCTGAAATCAATAAAAATATATATTTAAAAGGGGGGGGTGCATCCCGTAAACAGCATTCTGCAAATGAGTCGCTAGGTCTTTCCATGGGCAGCGTGGGATGATGTCGTGTGGAGATGTCCTTGTCTACTTGGGCAGCCCCGTGACGGACTCTCACACACTGTCTTCAGTTTGGGGTGTTACCATGGAGTTTGCCGGTGGGGTTTCGATGGGGGGTATTTGCCTGGTGGCTCCCACGGGGAGGCGGTGGGGATGGGAAGACCTTTGCGTAGCCAGAGGGCAGCGCAGGGCGGCAGACGCACCTTCTGTGGGTCTCCCCGTTGCTTTTTGCCAGTATCCCCTTCCACCTCTCCCACCTTGCAGGCTGTTACAGCTCAGCCCTAAAGGTGAGGCCTGGGGCAGGGCTGGATGGGTGCGGGGCCTCCGCGCTGCCGGTGTGGGGGTGCCAGGAGACTTGGGAGGTGCTGATTAAACTCTGGCCAGGTGAAAGCGTTGGCGTCCCTTCCCTCGTGGTGCCCATGCCTATCAGCGTCAAAGCCACCCCCGAGGCTGCGGGGAGCTCATTAGAGGCCGTGGGCCGCTGAGGCCTGGCTCTGTCCCCCCCTGATTTCCCTCAGCCGGTGACAGGGAGAGTGCCCTGGAGTTTATTGGTGATAATAGTGATCATTTTGGCTTTTACGGGGCCTTTCAGCGAGAAGGCTTAATGGGTCTTTGCAGACATTAATGGGGTAACCAGGCACCTGGGAAGGAGGCCATGGCAGGGCTGTGGCTGTGATCCTAATGAGGCGGCTAAGTGGCTTGCCCTGTGGCATCGAGCGTTAGACTTGCAGGCGAGCGAGCCTCCTGGAGCCGCTGCGTTGAGCTGGCCGCCCGGGTTTGTGGGGGTTTCACAAACGAGCCCGCAGTCCCGTGCGCCTCCGAGGTCGCGGTTCCTTGGGACTGGGGGTGGGAGTGACTAATGGCTCGCATGTCAGGACGTGGAAGCAGCGTGGACACCGCGCAGGTGGAGGGGGGCACAGGGCGAGGACGTGTCTGCATAATTGGGGAGATGGCATCCTCTCAGGAGAACTGCACGGGGTGTGGGGGGGCGGGGGGCGGAGGGGGGTCTGTTATTTCAGGAGCTGAGAGTTGGCCCGGTCTGGTCAGGGTAAACCTAGCTGAAGTCAGATGCCAGAGCTGCCACTTTAACTCAGGCTGAGATTCACCAACTCTCTCTTTAAATCCGCAAATGTGGGGACTCTGACAGGGAATGTTCCAGAAGCACGCATGAGCCCTTGAAGGAAGAAGGGGCGTTATTATAATTAGATTATGAAAGCTCTCCCATTAAAAAGGTTTTTAAGTTACGGTCTTTCACCGCCTGTGAAATAAGCGTTGGTTCCCAGTTCCCCCAGCTCTGTCTCCCAGGGCCAGGCAGGTCTTAATTCACTGGGCCGGGGGGGGCGCGGTCTGCGGCCACTCAGCTTCATCTTGCAGCGGTTTTGTGCGTCAACGCTGACATTTCAGGGTTGTTCAGGTGGTGAGTGAGGGCCCAGAATCCCTGCAGTTCCTCCCTCGTCGGCTTCTCCCTCCGTGGAAATGGGTGAGAGGAGCCCATGAAACGGTCCATGGGTCGCCCAGCAATGCAGACTCAGGGGTCCTCTCTTCCCCGGAAACTACTAGGCCACCTAATGTGGTTTTAGTTTTTAATCAGCCAGTTATTCTTGGAGTTCCTTTCTTGACTTGTTCTGGTCTTCAGGCTCTATCCTTGGTCCCTTTATTCCCGAGCGTGATTTTGGAGGTTTCCTACCATGTCCTGTGCCTTAGAAATAAGCAGGAAACCAGTGCAGCCGACAGCTTTTTATTTTATTTTGTTTTTGAGAGCATGGAGGGGAGGGAGGAGGAGAGAAACATCAATGCGAGAGACACACATTGATTGGTTGCCTCCCGCACATGCTCTTGACCCACACGCCCCAACCGGTGCTGGGGATCGAGCCTGCAACCCAGGTGTGTGCCCTTGACCAGAATCAAACCCAAGACCCTACAGTCCGTGGGCCAACACTCTAACCACCGAGACAAACCAGCCGGGGCCTGATAGCTTTTCACATGGAAGTAAGGCATGGCCATTCCTCGGCGTTCCAGAGGGAAACTGGCCTTCCTTCCAAATGCTCTACTCTGTTTCTGAAGCAGTGTCATTTGTGGACGGGGGCTTTTAAAGTTTGCACGATCCTGCCTGTGATAACATCTGGGGCTTATCATGGTCCTGGAAATATTTATGGGGTTATTCTGATCTTTTGAGAGGAGTTTGTGGGACATGTTTTTCTCACAACACTCGGTTGCATATGAAGCCTTTGAAACTTGACCAATGGGATCATAACTCTCTCAGCTGTGACTCCCCGGCTAGCTTGCACATACCTCAGGCTTCTTTACTCGGGGAGATGAAATTGAATATGTCAACAGTTCTTTTACAGAAACGTTGCTGGAGGCAGAAGATAATTGCACACAGCTTTAAAAATTAATGTTTTCATTCTTGAGCTTACAGTTTTGCTTTTTTTTCCAGGTGAATTTTTAATAGATTGAATTGCCATCCACAGGGGAAATATTTTTCTTCCATTTATATTAAATTTTTAAAGCTGGGGGGAGTGTGTAAAGGACATGTGAACCGCCTGAGCTGGGAGGTGGGGCCATTTTCTTCATCTTGTCTCAGCTTGTCCTGGGGAGTTGGCCGGTACACAGTGCAACAGCAATAGCAGTTTAATGGCAGCGAGCTTTGCCTGGAAGTGCCTAGAGCAACCTCCATGCTAGATGGGTTTTCCTGTCTCATGCTGCTCTCTGAAAGGTTCTGTCTCCCTCTAGTGGCCATTGTCGCCTACTGCACCCTGCATGACAACTTGTGGTGTTTGCCATTGACCTGTTTGGTTGCTTCTCAGATTCTTAGCCTTGAGTTCAAATTTGTGCATTCATTAAAAAAAAAACACACACAGAAAACTTACTGAACTTTCACTGGTTAGGAATAAAATACAAGTGAGCATTTAACAGCAACTAAAACAATTTCATACATCAGGAAAGGCAGAAAAATGATACTGGATGACCTACTTCATTCATTCACTCATATATTTGCTCATTCGTTCCATTGATTGCTGTTTCTGGAGCATCTTCCGATACCAGGCATTGTCTGCGGTGATAGGGATGCATAGTGAGTAAGGCGGACAGTCTCTGAACTCACTGATGAGCTTACGTTTTTGTGAAGAAAATTACACAGCAACTCCTACTGCATTACATAGAAACTATGAGAGGCCCGGCCGAGTGGCTCTGTGGTTGAGCGTCGACCTGTGAACCAGGTCACGGTGGAATTCCCAGTCAGGGCACTTGCCCAGGTTGCGGGCGCGATCCCCAGTAGGGGGCATGTAGGAGGCAGCCCATCAATGATTCTCTTACATCATTGATGTTTCTTCCTTTTTACCTCTCTGAAATCAATATATATATACACTGAGTGGCCAGATTATGATGATCTCTGAACACATAATAATCTGGCTACTCAGTGTGTGTGTGTGTGTGTATGTATATATATATATATATTAGAGGCTCATTGCATGAATTCGTGCATGGGTGGGGTCCAGCCCGCCTGGCCAGGGGGAGGGGACATAGGCGGTTGGCCGGCCTGCCTGATGGTCGAACTCCTGGTCGAGGGGACAATTTGCATATTAGCCTTTTATTATATAGGATATACAGAGTGGCCAG
Source organism: Ia io (assembly GCA_025583905.1). Taxonomy (NCBI): domain Eukaryota; kingdom Metazoa; phylum Chordata; class Mammalia; order Chiroptera; family Vespertilionidae; genus Ia; species Ia io. The sequence goes on from JAJQQW010000024.1 coordinate 20,656,068, forward strand.
ATTGTGTTCAGAGATCATAATAAACTGGCCACTCAGTATGTGTGTGTGTGTATTTGTATATGAAGGAAATTGACATATACAACATGAATTTACTTCAAGGACATTATGCTAAGTGAAATAAGCCATTCACACAAAAAGCAAATCGTGTAGGATTCTACTTACATGAGGTATCTAGTCAAATTCATAGAAACAGAAATTAGGAGGTGGTTGCCAGGGGCGGGAGGGAGGAATGGGGAGTTACCGAGTTTATTGAGGACAGTTTCAGTTCTGCAAATCAGTGTGAATGAACTGGACACTGAGAAATGGTTCACATGCTCCATTGTACATTGTGTATTTTATAATTAAAATGTGTGCTCTTTAATAGGGCCGTTATAAAATGCTTATAACATGCTGAAACTGGTTTGGCTCAGTGGAGAGAGCGTCGGCCTGCGGACTCAAGGGTCCCAGGTTCGATTCCGGTCAAGGGCATGTACCTTGATTGCGGGCACATCCCCAATAGGGGGTGTGCAAGAGGCAGCTGATCGATGTTTCTCTCTCATCGATGTTTCTAACTCTCTATCCCTCTCTCTTCCTCTCTAAAAAATCAATAAAATATATTTTTTAAAAAAGAAATGAAAAAAATAATAAAATAAAATGCTTATAACATGTGTACTGTACAAATTCATAGCTCTCATGTTCTTACCACCACCTCCCAAAGCATCACCGTGAGAGCCGCCCACCGTGAGGCCAAAGCTCCCAGCAAGACTGGGCGTCCATCAGGCCCCCCCTCCCCCGCTTGAGGAGTCACAAAAAGGCAGCTTCACCTGCTTTTCCAATTGAGGTTTATTCCAGAGCAGTGTTGCAGCGATGCTGACTCAGAACCCAGTTCGTTTCTAGAACACCAGTAACGGCTTCATTTCCCTCTACCCACAGGCAAAGGAACAGAAGCTACTGCCCAGCTGTGCGTCTAGACTTTTGAGGAATCCAGAACATGGTGCTGGAGCCGCGCCAGCCTGTCCGTGACTCAGCCACTCCCTGCGCTGCAGATGGGGAAGGAGACGGTGACTGCTGGACCTGCAGCCCGGGTCACGGTCGTGTGGTTGTGGGTCTCCTCCTGGCCCAACCACCGTCGCCTCCGGCACACAGCAGAGGGACGCAGATGGCACTCGGGTCACCCAGCCGTGGAGAGCGGCGAGCACCTGGAACCTCCACGCGGTGCCCTCCCCACGGGGGCCCTGCCCCACCTGCTGGAGCAGCGGAGCGAGGACAGTCAGCCCGGGCCGGGCCAAAGTCCTTCCACCGGGGGCGTGTCCGGGCGTTACCCTGAAGCGGCTGAAGCTGATCCTTCAGGGGAAACAGCAGCTCACGTGGACCGGGGCCTGCATGTGCCGGCACCGTGCTGCGTGCTGGCATTCCGTCCTCATAACCACCCCGAGGTAGGTCATACCCTTGTCCCCATGTTACAGGCTCCAGAGAGAAGCCACACAGGTGTCTAAGGTCTCCAAGCTACGAAGTGACAGGACAAGCAACGGAGAGGCTCCAAGGTCTGTATGACCTGAGCTTTCGGTTACCCCAGTACCCCAAATCGCCCCTGAGGGAACAAGGAAACGGGTGGGGGTGAAATTTGGAGGAAACCCAGCCACCACTGTGATTATCAACCCAAGTGCCTGAAGGAGGGCGGTCTCATTCACACTGCCGGAGCCCCAGCCCCAGCTGACACACACCCCACTCCTCCCAGGGGTGGGGAGTGACAGCCTGGGACAGTCCCTTGGCACAGACCCTGCTCCCATGGCCCTGTAGCTGGCCCACCTGACATCTCATGGTGTCTATAAAGTGCCATCAGCAAAACCAGGGGTTGAGGGGTGACTACAGCCCAGGAAAGGGCTGTGCTGTGGGGACGGGAGTCAGGACAGACGATCCCCACTCAGACCAAGTGACATGCCCAGTGCCCTCCTGGCCCCACTCCCCGACTGGAGGCCACCCCAGGCCTCTCCTCCCTCACGCCCTCCTGTCCTGTCCCTGCCCCCCGCTGGAGCCCGGGCCCAGGTCCTCGGGCCAGTACTGGTCTTGCATGTACTGCTCCACGTCCACGCTGCTGTCAGGCTCCCTGTCCTCGGGGCGGGTCCAGAGGCGGCTGGCCTCCTGCTCCCACGGCACCTCCACCAGCCGGTACAGCTCCATGGCCGTCACGGCGTCTTCCACGGACGAGTGTCCGTGCTGGCCCACCTGCGGACGAGAGCCCACGCGTCACTCCAGGCGCTGTGCACCGGCCCCAGACTGTCAGAATGGCGGTGTCCACAGGGCGTGGGTTTTCCAGGCAGAAGTGCGGGAACCTCAGCCTTGGCAAAGCCAGCTTCTAGCCTGTTCCCTCAAATATAAACAAGATAAAAATCGCCGCCCTGGGCTTGAAGAGCAGGGGGACGCTGGAGGCGACACAGTAGGAGTGGGAGTTAGGAGCTGCCCTGACCAAGGCTTCATCTCTGGTTGCAAAGGCAGGCTCCGAGCCTGGAGCTGGGGGGACAGACCCGGAGAGGGGATCCTGTTAAGAGGTGTACCCCGGGAAGAAGGGGGCTGCGTGCGCATGCGGACCCAGGGCCTGAACTGGTTAGGAATGATGGGGAGTTGCAGGCGCAGCCCCACCACCCCGCCTGGGACCCACCTGCAGGGAGGTTAGGCCTGCTTGCTCCCCCTTCCCCCACCAGACACACACACACACGCACCTGGATTTTCTTGTGCAGCAGCTGCTGGGCCAGTTCCTTAAGTGAGACCCGGGCCCGGATGTGCAGGCCGGGCTGGCTGAGGAGGTTGGGGACGTAAGTGGTGTCCCGGGTCTGGCTCCGAGGGTGGACGTACTTGAGGGCCTTGAAGTCATTGTGCAGGGCATGTCCCACCACCACCTTGCCCTTCAGGAGCTTGAGGATCTGTGAGCGGGGAGAGAGGAGTCAGGAAGGCCCCACTGTTGGCAGCCCAGCCCGGGGGGTGCAGATCCCTCTGAAGGGAGGCAGCACGGACGGGGGCGGCCAGGAGCTCAGTCCACCACGCTGCCAAGGGCGAGTCCAGACCCTATATCTACTGCTTAAATAAGCAGGGTCGCCCGGCCGGCGTGGCTCAGTGGTTGAGTGTTGACCTAGGAACCAGGAGGTCACGGTTCGATTCCCGGTCAGGGCACATGCCTGGGTTGTGGGCTTGATCCCCAGTAGGGGGTGTGCAGGAGGCAGCTGATCCATGATTCTCTCTCATCATGGATGTTTCTGTCTCTCTCCCTTGCCCTTCCTCTGAAATCAATAAAAATATATTTTTAAAAAATGCAAAATGTCCCAACACGATCGTTACATTAGAGCAGGATTTGAGAATGGGTGCTTTTGCCCTTGAGAAACACTAAGTGAATGCAGGAAGCCACACTCGGGAGAACTGAGCCTCGGGGGAAGGCACACCCTTCAGACACCCACCAGGGAGCTCTGGTCACCTGTGTGAGAGGCCACAGCCCCCTCACCTGGTGTCCCCACTTCCCATGTGATTTCAGGTAACTTCCGGGATCCCTTCACCGGAACACACGCTCAGCCCTTCTGACGGCTGCCTGCACGAGGAAGCTGTGGGTCTCTTTCAAGGTAAAGTGCGCCGTTACTGGTGCGTGTTGGTATTGGTTGCATGTATGCATTTCTTACCCATTTAACACTGCCAAACTGGGTACCGCTGTCCGGTGTGCAGGCCAGGCCTTTCTCTTTGGCTGTGACGCTATGACATGTTTTGAGTGCTGTGTCCCTAACCCCATTTCCCCACAGGCTCTGCGGTTTTAGTGCCAGTTTTCACAGCATGTGGAGTTTTAGGCCCACACACCAGAGCCTCCACAGGCGTAGAGACCTGAGGAATCAGAATTCCCAGAGGGATCTGGGACGAGGAGCCGAGATTAGCAAGGCTTGAGGTGTTTCTTATGCTTAGGCACGTCTGGGGACTCCTGGCACGTCCGATGGTCCCAACCATTCATTCATTTTTTTTCAAAGCCCTGAAAAACGAACGTAAGGAAATAGACCAAAGTACTGACACCTGGTGGACAGCTATGTCTGTGGGCCTTCGGAATGTTGTAGAGATGGAATGCTTTTATGAGAAAATGTAAAAGGTGAGCAGCCTCACACCTTGCGGTGGCACAGCTCTCCTCGGTGATCAGCATACGCAGGGAGGTCAGAAGGAACCTCTTGTTTGGAGAAGTTAAGTAACTTTCCCAAGCTCTCGCTTCCAGTGGCTAAGCGGTGGCTCAACCCCAGGGCCACTCTTCCCACCCATCACCGAACCCACAGTCCCCACTGGCCCTCACCTCCTTCTGGGCCACCTGGAAGGGGATGGCCTTGCGCATGTGCTGCCGAGTGATGCCGCTCCAGCGAGTGCGGTAGTCCACGATGGGCATCTCAGGCCGGATGTACTTGTCGTAGAGGACGTCGCCATGGTAGCTCACCACGGAGCAGCGGGCCAGCTCGCTCACCCGCCCACAGGGTCCGGTGCCCACCATCTCGCAGTCGATAGCCACGCATCTGCTAGGCCAGGGCCCTGCGGATTCCCTGGGGGAGGGCTTTCTGTCGCATGGGGCACCTCCAGAGTCAGCCCTGGGGCCCTGCCTCCCAAGGCTGGCAGCCTCGGTGCCTGGCGGTGCCCCCGATGGCACGGGCGGTGGGGAGGATGCTGGCTCCGGGGGTGAGCTCTGCAGCCCCTGCTCCTGCAGCAAGGTCTTGCGGGCCATGAACCGCTGGTGCTGCCGGCTCTTCCGCTTGTGCTTTCTCCGAAGCACATCCTTGGCATTCGGGCCGGGCAGCAGAGGGCACAGGCACTGGGCAGGCTCAGGGGCTTCCCTGGATACCATCCCAATCTGCTCACCACTCAGGGCGCGGGAGGCCTGGGAGGTAATCTTCCAACAGGGCAGCTCCCTGGAGAGAGAGCACAGGGCAGAGGGCCTGGGTGAGGATGGGCCAGGCCACCCTGGCTCCCTCCCTCCTGCAGTGTCCCCTGCCTCTGCCCCAGGCTCCTGGGCTGAGCCAAGGACCTATTTTATTAAGAAGTGCCCTCATGCAGTCAATATCACATGCAAACCTTTCTATGGAATCACTCAATCTTCCCACAACCTCAACAAAGTATGATTATCCCCACTAGAGGCCCAGTGCATGAGTTCGTGCACTGATGGGGTCCAGCTGGCCAGCCCCAATCAGGGCTGATGGGGCCTGGCCAGCAGGGGGGAGGGGGCACGGGAGGTTGGGTGGGCGCCTACCTACAATCACCTTCCTCCAGTTGACAAGGTACACACTGGGCAGAGAAACACAGAACCCATCCCTCTGCCTCAGCCCAGCCAAGGGGACAAGGCCTGGAAGTCCAGACTGAGGCTGACCCTTGTGGGGCCGAGAGGGTGGAGGGCCTGCAGGTCAGGAGCTGAGGCGGGACCTGGGTCCCTGGCCTCCCTGACCCTGCGGCAAGTTTCAAAGCCAGAAACAGTTCCCTGAGAACAGGGCTCCGCGGCTGTTTCAAGAGGTGAAGCAGCCAGCACCAAGTCAGTAAGCAAGGGCACAGTCCCCGTCCTGGGCCCGGTGAGCTCAGCCAGGCTGGGGAGAGGCTCGGCTCCAACAGCACAGCCTCGGGGAGGACAGCACGCAGCCCTCCCCAGCTCCGAGCCGGGGTCTGGTCAGCAGCCGCCAGGCCGCAGCCCTCGGAGCAATGGCCCCACCAAGTCAGAATCGCCAGGGGCGTCAGGGCCACCCACCTGCGGGCGGATGGCCCAGACGGCGGGCGGCTCTAGGCCCCCCACCACAAGCGAGGTGCACCGGCCCAGGTCGCCGGCCCCGCACCCTCAAGCCAGGGTTTGCTCACGGAACAGGTGAACTGGTTAGGCACGCTCCCAGGGCAGCTGGTGGCCAAAAACAAGACGTCGGTTTCAAACGCCCCTTCCCAGACCTACCCGCGCACCTTAACCGTCCTTCTGGGGAAGGGGGCCTGAGTATCTGGGTGTTTCAGAGCGCGCGACCCCGCCCCCCGGCAGGGTCCAGCAATCGCCCGGATGTGGGGAACCCGGCCGGGTCGGACCCCGAGCTCCGAAAAAGTTCCCGGGGACACGGCCGTCCCAGGAAAGCCCCGCCCGCCCCCACCGGGAGTGACGCGAGGGAGGCCTGGCCCCGCCCAGGGAAGGGCTCGGGCGTTGGCCACTCCCGGGCCGCGGCGGCCCAGCCCCCGCCAGGCCGAGGCCCACGGCCCACGGCCCACGGCCCACCGCCCACCGCCCACCGCCGACCCCTGAGGCTCCAGCCCCCGAGCGGAGCGGGGACTCGGGACAGGCGGCGCCCAGGCCCGGCCTACCACCCGCGGACCCGGAGACCGGTCGGCCAGGTGCGGGCGGCCCCCGCCGCAGACCTGGGGTGGACACGCGCGCGGGGCCCCACGGCGGGGACTCGCCACGCCGGCCCTAGAGGGGTCCCGCGATCACCTGAAGCCGGGGCGCGTCCCCTCCCGCCCGCACGTGGCGTCCAGACGGCCGACAGGTCCCACTGGCCCGGGCAAGCCCCGCTCCGCCTGCCCGCCGATTGGCTCGCTGAACTGCAGCTCCCGCCTAAGACCTCTTTTGATTGGCTCTCTGGGAGACCCTGTCTCTCTGCGGATTGGCGCGCGATAGCAAAAGGGGCGGGGATTCCCGGAGGGGCGTGGCTTGTACCTCCAGCCGGCCGCGGCCGCGGGAAATTTGAAAAAGACCGGAGTGGAGAGTGGCCTTCTGGCCCGTGGTCCTCTCCCATCTCTGTCCCCCGGCTCCAATGCACCCCGCTCCCTGGGTCGGGACGTGGACTCCTATGAGCATTGTGCGGCCAAAGGCAGGATGGCTTGCAGAGTTCACAACACTACCTCCTCGGTTGTGGGCATTCAGTGAAATAATATACAGGGTGGGCACTAAAGAAAGATTTTTAAAGTCGGGTTTGCTCTTTCGGCGCTTTTTTTTTAAGTTTATCCTTTTTCAATACTTCACTCATCAGTTCTTACTATGGGCTGAGCACTGGGATACACAGAATAGGATACACAGTGCCTAACTGGGGCGGTAACAGCATGTTTAACAGATAATCCAGTGCAATCCCAAAAATAATGAGAATAAAAAAAAACAGTTCACATTTATTGTGAGCACTGTGTGCCAGGCAATATATGAGATATGTACTCTTGTTATTTCTGGTTTACAGCTAAGGAAATTGACATTTGAAATTAAGGAGAGCCCTGGCCGGTGTGGCTCGGTTGGTTGGGGCGCAGTCCCATGCACTGAAAGGTTGCCAGTTCCATTCCTGGTCAGGGCGCATGCCTGGGTTGTGCACTTTTATAGGGAAAGGGAAGGAAAGTGGGGGTGTGTAAGCAGTGTTCTTGCTGGTTCCCACAAAGATCTTGGTGTCAGTATGTTGAATCCTTCTGCATCCGCCGAATCCCTGTGGTGGGCCATCTCCTCTCTGGACAGGAACTGGAACTGCTGGTCCCTGCAATTTACTAAAATCGAGGTGTTTGTGTGGGTCAGAAGTCCGGGTTCTGTGCTCAGAGTTAATCAACACTGAGATCAAGATATCCCATGGCCTGCCCTGGCCCAGTACCTCAGTTGGTTAGAACATCATCCCGATACACCAAGGTTGTGGGTTTGATCCCGGTCAGGACACATACAAGAAGCAACCAATGAATGCATAAATAAGTAGAACAGCTCTCTCTCTCTCTCTCTCTCTCTCTCTCTCTCTCTCTCTCTCTCTCTCTCTCTCTCTCTCCCCCCATCCTTCCCTTCCTCTTAAAAAAAAATCTCCATGGCCAACCTTTTTTTTCCAGAAACTTGGGGCCTTCTTCCATGCTCAGTCATGCTATTGGCTGAATTCACTCCCTTACAGTTGTAGGACTGGGCCCCTATGCTGCACACTGTCAGTTTGGGCTCCATCTCAGTTCCTAAACGTGCTACTTTGTCACGTGGCTTTCTCCTTGTGCCTCAGATCCTTTTGATGCAGTTTTAAAATAGATAATGTTGGTATCAAATTGCTACGGTATTCAGACTTCATTGCATTCATTTGAGGGCACTTTTTCAGAAAGACGGCAATACTGATGCTACATCCTTTGTAACTACTTAGGCTTACAATAAAAGATATTACAAAGCCAAAAAGTCATACAATAGGGATGGCCCAATACTGGCATCATGACTGTGGATGGCAGTATCCCCAACCCCAGCATTAGGGACCTCAGCCTTTCGTTCCTGGGGTGAACATATCTCCTGCTTCCTCAAAGACTGGGGCTCCTATATAGCAGAGCCCCCTTTGAGCTGGGAGAAAGCCCAGAACCCAAGCCCTGCCCGTATGAACCCACCCATTCCTCCCCCACCTTATCAACCGAGAGGCATTTGAGACGAAGGACTCGACCTGTTTTGTGCTTACAGACCATTATTGCCACAGTCCGACCGCCATCCTGCCTGCCTTGTGTATCTGTTTTGAGGACTATTGGGGATGCTACCGGATCAGGTGCCGACGTGAAGGGGGTGTCGATCTGGCCACTTTTCAGAGTAGGGTTTCTCTAAGTGTGGTCCTAGACCAGCAGCCTGGGCATCACCTGGGAATTGCTTGGGCCTATTGACTCAGAAATTCAGGGGGTGGGCCCAGAAATCTGACCGATCTGATTGACAGCTTCCCGGCACACGCTCAAGTGTAAGATTTGTTGTTGGGAGTATGAAGCTGACAAAACCCTGGGAGCCAAATGCAAATCATTCATACATTCTATTTGAGCAGATTCTCTGTCTGCACTCTTGACCCAGCAGTGACTCCGGACCTGTCTGGATACAGCCTGTCCCCCTATTTTCTACCGACATATGTTCCATTCCAGTTTCTTGACACATGAAACCTGTGGCTCAGTCTCGGCTGAACATTGGAATCGCTAGAGGAGTTTTAAAGAATACTGACGCTTGAGCCACACCCCGAGATTCTGATTTAACTGGTCTGGGCGGGCCCTGGACTTAGCGAGTGTCAAAGCTCACTAGGTGATCCAGTTTGCTGCCAAGGTCAGGAATCGCCACTAAGGCGCAGTTACCTACAGAGTCCACTAGGGGGAGCTGCTTCCCTGCTCATTTGGGGAGGCAGATGCCAGCGTGAAAACGTGACTGCTATGTGTACCAGTTAATAATGTCTTTCACATCGAAATCATCACTTTTAAAGCGTTTAAACCAGCGTTCACAAGGATCTTGAGATGGAGCATGTTCACCATAAGCTTCCCGAAGTATAGATAACTTTCAGCAGCACTTTTCTTCAAAATAAAGTAATGAATTAAAACTCCCACAAATGCTCTTTTTTTGGCACTGAAATTCGACATTTTTAAGCGTAAAAATATCTAGAATGTTAACACCTTCAGAAAATTTGACAGGAAGTTTTGAAGCTTGTTGTCAATACAACAAAATAGCATACATATCAAATCACATATATGTCAACGTATGTGTCAATCGATTGAAAAAAATCCGCATTATTAACCAGTACACCCGGTAGACCTGGTCCCTCCAGTTAAGGTGAGGGGTTACCAGGTGCCCTGACACCTGGCTTACCAACCCTTTTGTGTTTTGAGTATGTCTCTTTTCCTGATTGACCTAGAAGTAAGCAACACAACCTCTCTAAGCCTTGATTTCTGCATTTTTAAACCCCGGGGGGAGAGACGGGCTTGGGCTACATTCATTCTTCCAGTATATATCGAGTCTTGTGAAATGCACAAGGTGCTGATGTGGATATGGAAAGGATAAGCCTTCAAATAGGATAAGACTCCGCCATGATAGGGGAGACGAATAGAGAGAAGGTAGCTTTCATTCATTCCTACTTCATGGAGGGTTCCCGTGGGTGCCTTGATCACGCATCAGGAAGCTGTCAATCAGCTCAGTCACACTTCTGGGCTCACCCCCTGAATTTCTGAAAATCACGGACGAGGAGGCAGATGACTATTGGGTATGTACACATGCCATTACATATTATGACTCTCCTCTTAATTACCATAGTGACTAGCATGATCGATGTGACGCATTCCATTTTACACATGAGGAACCTGAGGCTCAGAGAGGCTAAGTGACTGGCCCAAAGTCACACAGCCCGAGTCAGGACTGGAACCTAGGTGTGTGTGAGTTCAAAGCCAGGACTCCCTCTTCCCCAACTTGACCCCCGGGAAGTGACCAGCTCCCTGTTTTATACCCTGGTTCATATCAACAGGGGCTCTCTTATCCATCTCTCTCGTCAGGAGTGCACCCCAATTTCCTTCCCAGGTGTGTCTCTGAGGCAGGATCTCTCCCCCTTTTGTCACCACAGCAGCTCTGGATGCTGAGGGCTGCCTGGGACAAATGGCCCTTCCCTCCTGTTCCCCTCCTGCTCATCCAGGCCCCTCTTCTCCCGAGAAGGGCAGACACCCGCTGACTCGCACCAATTTGCAGCCTTCTCAAGTGTGAATGAGATTTCTGATGGGACCAGCTGCCTCCTCGCTGCAGGCAGGGCCGGGAGTGAAGAGAACATGTGAGAGGCAGGCAAGGGGGAAGCAGGGAGCCAGTTTGTTGGAGCTGAAGGAGCCGTGAGGTAGTGACAGCCGAAGTGAAGGGCTGATTTGACTCAGAGAGGTTGAGTGCCTGGCCAGAGGTCACACAGCGAGCAAGTGGTACAGGTGGCGGAGCTCAGCTCCTGGTTGCAGTTTTAGGGTTCCCTAAAGGAATACAACTCCCAACCAAGTTAGATTTATAAAAGGTTTCGTGTTGGTTTTTTTTTTTTTGCATCTTTTAACTTTTTTTATTGATTGATCGATGGATGCATTAGTGTTCTAAAGGAAAGACTTCCCCCGACTTCTCTGCCTCTGGATGCTGCTGACCAGCCCTTCCCTTCTCTGGCCTCAGGCTCCTGGGGTGCCTTGTGCCTGGCATGTGGGTGGAGGAGACCATGCACTTGGAAAGGGGCGAAGAGGGCGTTTGAGTTTGTTGCTTGAAAACCGTGTCCCTGGAGGGCCTCCTCCCTGGGCCTTGACGATTCACCCTTTGCAAGGGGACCCATGCAAACAGGCCGGGAAGTGGGGTTCCTGATCGCTGCCTCTGCTACTGCGGGGAGCGGCCCCACACAGGTGAGGCGACTAGGCTTCCCCACCCCAGTTTTTCCCTTGGTGCCCCCTCCGGGCTTGAGGCAGATTCCAGAGCCAAGATGTTCCCTCTGCACATGTCCCCTCTCAGCCCGGGTGGAGGCGCCAGACCAGCTCCAGGCCGGGTGTGTCCTCCAGGCAGCTGCTAAGACACCCAGCATCCCAGTGTGTCCTTTAGGGGCACACACAGCCGTCTCTCCTGCCAATCCGGACCGAGAGCCCTGGGGTGTGGGCTCCAGGCCGCCTCATACTGTGGGTGCCCAACCCTAACCGGCTGTTGGGCAAATCAGTGAGTCCCTGAGGGGAAAGCTCTGGTGGGGGTGGGGGGGGGGGGGGGTGGAGGGAGAGGAGGCGTGCTGTGGTAGCAGCCCAGGCTCCCCGGACAAGACGTGCCATACAACCCCGCCCCCCTCCCCCACCCCGTCCCAGGCTCTCCACTCACACCCCCTCTGTTCTTGTTTCTGGGAGATGCCCCCCCGGGTGTGCTGCCCAGGGGCGTCCAGGGCGGTGTTTTCTAGGAGACAGAGAGGGGGGGGAACCAGCCAGGACCCACGGCCACGCTGCCCCGCTGCCAGGGCCCGCACCATGCGGCAGACTGGGACTTGTTGCTGATGCAGCGAGACAACAACAAAATCACTAGTCTTCCAGATGGGGCTGGCCGTCCAGGGCGCCCGCTGCTGCCCAGAGGCGCGGGGGACCCGGGGCCCTGCCCGTCCCCCAGGTCAGCCGCCCAGCACCCCACCGCCCGGTCCATCTTCCCCCCACCTCAGATTTCTCCACCGCCTCTGCTCAGGCGAGGAGTTCTTAGTTTTGATTTTTTTCCAGAGTTTAACATACTTGTGTTTTTTTTAATTGATTTCAGAGAAGAAGGGTGAGGGAGAGAGAAATAGAAACATCAATGATGAGAGAGAATCATGGATCGGATCAGCTGCCTCCTGCATGCCCCACACTGGGGATCGAGCCCACAACCAGGCATGTGCCCTGAATGGGAATCGAACTGTGACCTCCTGGTTCATAGGTCCATGCTCACTTTAATAAGGAGATCTTATTTTTGAAAGGAGGCAGGTGGGTGACTCATTTTCCTACCTTTCTTCATTGATCATAAAGAACCTACTATCATGGGGAAGGGAAGGAAGGAGGAGCTCCAGGACCCCCCCTCCACTCTATCAGGCCCCCGCACCTGCAGGGCTACAGACCTTCCCAGTGCCCATTGAGCCCCAGTTCAGAATGGAGAGGGGGTGTGGGGCAGCAGAACAGAAAGGAGAGGCAATGGGGAAAGGGCTGTGGGTCGGGGGAGGATGGAATCCTGTCCCTACACTCCCAGCCCCCCCACCCATCCCAGGCCGGGGGCTGGGCTGCCTGGTTAACGTCCCCAGCCCAGGGGCGGATGGGGGAGAGGCCAGGCCCCTCAGCCCGAGCCAGCCTCTAATTGCACTGGCGGAGCGTATCCGCTTCTTAATTAGCCAAAGCCACAGTGTCCTGGCGGCTGGGAGAGCGGGGCCCTAATTGTGTTTCTGCAGCAGCTGAAGGGTAATTACCCTCCCCTGTTGGTGCCGCTTTTAATTTTTTTATCCTTTTAATTGAAAACTCAAACTCTCCCTCTGTGGCCCAGCCCGCCACCCTCTGCCTGTTCTCTCCATCAGAGCGGAAGGAAGGGCTTGCCTGGACCCCTAGAGGGGCACCGGGAGGCGACTGGCAGTGCCCAGCCCTTCGGCGGGCAGCCCTAGACAGGTGGGCTCGCGACAGCCCGAGGGTTCTCCTGTGGGGCAGTTTAGGAGAGGCACGCCCCAGGAGGCTAGGACCCCCTTTTCTCCACCCCAGGTGGGGCGCTAGCGCTCCAACTCCAAGCTGCAGGGAGCTGAGGACCGCCCCCCCCTCCCCCCCCCCCCCCTGTCTAACCAAGGGATGGAGAGGAATTTGTTGTCTTTAGTTTCTTTTAAAATAAGTGCTGCCCGGCCAGCGTGGCTCACTGCTTGAGCGTCGACCTCTGAACCAGGAGGTCACAGTTCGATTCCCGGTCAAGGGCACAGGCCTGGGGTGCAGGCTCAATCCCTAGTAGGGAGCGTGCAGGAGGCAGCCGATGCATGATTCTCTCTCACCATGGATGTTTCTCTCTCTCTCCCTGTCTGAAACCAATAAAAAATACATTTAGAAAAATGAATGCTGATCTTTGGCATCGTTGGGGAAGAGCCGCCTCGGGTTCAGGTCTCAGAGACAAAGGCCTGGGTGCTCCTGTTAGAGAACGGGGCTCCCTAGGGTACAAGGTGGGAGCCAGCGGAGTCGGGAGCCTGGGGGTGTGCCTAGGGAACAGGCCTTTTCCAGGGAGCTCTGGGTTCAACTTCCAGGTGGTGGCAGATAAGCTGAAAGGTGTTACAAAGAGCGTTTGCACAGAATCCTGCTGCAGGCTCCCCAGGAGAGGAGGGCCTCTTTGCTTATTATTATAAGCCCGTGCGCAGCACCGAGCCCGGCAGAGAGACGGAGGTAAGGGGCCGAGAAGACCATGAGGTGTGAGCGCAGTAAACGCATTCCCCGTGGCTTCCTCCTTGCAGCACCAAGGAAGATGCCCTTGAACCTGACAGCGGGGCCCCGCTTTCTAACATTCTTTAACTCTGGGTTCTGTCTGGGTTGGGGGAAGATACAGGTGTCTAAAGAGGCTGCTGTGACCTGCCCTCGAGCCCCCCAACTCCCTCTCCCCACTTGTCCTTTCTTGCCTCTGCATTTAGAGCCATCCCCTTAGCAACGCTTGTTGCCATGGTTTCCTTCCTGACGGGGATCCCCGAGCCCCTCCTCTCTTTTTCTTCCTGACGGTAATGGGTGATAGGGATCCTCAGTGCGGCCACTCCACATAACCATGGTAACAATGAACCGAGCCTTCATTTATCTTTTGTGGAGAGAGCTGGGGCATAGGAAGCATCTGGAAGGGAGAAGGTGGGCGGGGGGGGGGGGTAAGGGGGGCGGGCCCAGGGCTAGAGCTGCCATTGTCATGAAGAGGAAGTTAAGAGACTTCTAGCCCTGCCAGCATGGTTCAGTGGTTGAGTGTCCACCAGGAGGTGACGGTTCGATTCCCCGTCAGGGCACATGCCCAGGTTGTGGGCTTGATCCCCAGTAGGAGGCGTGCAGGAGACAGCCCATCCATGATTCTCTCTCATCATGGATGTTTCTATCTCTCTCTCTCCCTCTCCCTTCCTCTCTGAAATCAATCAAGATACTTAGAAAAGAAAAAAGGGAGCGAGAGACTTCTAATACTCCTCAGTAAGATTCGCTTCAAACACTTGTTGAGCCCCTCCTCTAAGCCTGACCAAGTTCTAGAGAACCAGAGGTGTCCAAGACACAACCCTGATATGGAAGGGCTTACGGTCTAGCAGCGGGGCTCATGGTCCCACTGACACGCTGGCACAGATGGGAGGTGGCTCTTGATAGCACCATCATGGTCGAGCACCTGCCCACTCCCAGCATCCCCTGCAGCCAAGAACCGAGAAAAGACGGACCAAGGCCGTCTATACTCACATCAGGGCGTCTCCGGGGCTTCGTCAGGGGGCTTCTGACTTGGAAGAGAGGGGGTCTGGACGCACCTTCCCTGTAGGGACGTGGAGACTAATGCCTGCAGTCCTCGGTAGGGCTCTTTGGGGCCCTGGCCGGTGTGGCTCAGTGGATAGAGCATCGGCCCACAGACCGAAGGGTCCCGGATTCAATTCCTGTCAAGGGCACGTACCTCAGTTGCAGGCTCCATCCCTGGCCCTGGTCGGGGCATGTGTAGGAGGCAACCAATCAATGTGTCTCTCTCACATCGATGTTTCTCTCTTTCTGTCTCTCCCCCTTTCTTCCACTCTCTCTCTAAAAAAAGGGAAAATATTCTGGGGTAAGGATTAACAACAACCAAAAACCTGCCCTGCCCCCCTCCAGCGCCTTAAGGGACCCCCTAATCTCCAGTTCCCGCGTCCCCATCACCTGCCTGCCACAGCCCCCCTGGGGAGTGACGGGGCTGCGCTTACACTGAATTAGAGGGTCCTTGCCTCCATCCATCCAGGTTTCCCACTTGCCACTGAAAATGAAGGAGAGTAGAGAAACCAACAAATAAAACTCCCCGGGGACCCCAGAGTTCAGCAGAGGGAAGTCCAAAGCTGAGATTTCTCTTTGTCACAGAGAGCCCAGCTCTTCCTGCTCCCAGCTTCCCATCCTCATCCCCCAAAGTGTTTACTCAATTCCCCGGGGGCGGAGACCACTTCTAGAGGAGATGACAGAAGTCCTGGGTCCTCAGGGGGCTGATCCCAGTCACTTGCACTGACTTGGGAAGGTAATCCTGGTGTATTCTAAACTGATAAAAATAACCCATAGAACAAGGTATTATCCAGGTGTGTTCAAGTAAGCTACAAATAACAAGGTAGCAAATTTATTCTTGCAAATCAGATGTAGCCCAGACTAGCTAAAGCTAATCCCAGATCCTGGGTCCCAGACCGCTGAGTTCCACCGTCTGCTACTGGACGGAATGAAGGCAGATGCAATCATTGTGGCTACCCTGCTCACTCTGCTAGTCAGAGAGGGATAAATGGCATCCTCTGATTGGTTGACCAGGGAATACACACCAACCAATGAAAGAAGGCTTCTCCCTTCCTGGCCAATAAGATCTCAGTTCTCTTCTTGAAAGGAAAGTAGACCCTTTGTCTATAAAGAAAATGAGCAGAAAGGGAATAATAATATATTTTTTAAAAGCCACTGTTGCTATGGGACATTACTGATGCGATCAATGATAGAGAATTCATAAAGGCAGGCACTTCTTTGGGAAGAAAAAAAAAATACAAAAAGCACACCAGCTGTCTGGTCTGGATTAAAAAGAAGTTTCTATATAACATGAGAGGGGGAAAAAAAAGTATTTTAATGTAAATCTTCCCCAAAATGATACTTAGCCAATTATTGGAGGTGGTTTTTTTCCTTAGCCTTTAATTTGGATTGAAACGATAATGATTTAACTTTTTTTTTTATATTAGCGATAGGTGAACGAAAGGGTGAAGAAGAGAAAAGGAAAGAAACGTGTGTTTACTGACATAGGACATCCCAGATAAAAATAGGCTAGTTACCGCTGGAAACATGTATTTCCTCTATTCCTGTGTCGGCAAGCGATAGCCCAGCTTACAACAGGTTTTGTTTTGGAAAGAGCAATGTAAGAAGTATTCTAGATGAAAGAGTACACAGAACACAGGTTGTTCCATTCACTTATTGGTGTGACCCCCCCCCCCTTAAATCATGCTGAAGGGTACAGCTGCCTTAGGAGAATGGGGAGTGAAGTGATTTCCCACCCCGGCATTACAGACGGACACAGAGAGGCAAGGCTGACAGGTGAAGAGTGGAGTCCGTGTTTGCCAATCAAAGGGAAAAGGGAAAGATCAGAGGAGGAGCAGCTTGAAAGTGCTGGATTTGCTAATTATGAAGGTGCTGGTGAGCTAGTACCCTGACCCCCTCCCCCCAATGGCAACCAGAGCCAAACCCAGGAGAACGCCTCCTCTACCAGAGAGACCTTGGGGACAATTTCTGGTCTCCCTCCTGTTCACCCACCAAGAGCAAATGTGTCTTTCTCATTTAAAGGTGGGGGGGGGGGGGGCGGGGGGAGAAGGGGGTGGGGATCAATCCCTCCATCTAAAGAAAAGACTAAACGAACAATAAAACCCTAATTGTAAATCCCAAAGAAATGGCAGGGGAGGACTTGATTACCGCTCTGAAGGGAAGGGGCGGGGTGGGGAGGGAGGGTCCGGCTAGTAGCTGCCTCCCCAAGCACCTTGACTCCAAAGGAGACATTCACCCCAGCAGAAATTTTGCAGAATCAAGGTGCTCATGTATAGTGAGTGGCCCAAGCCCCTCCATTCACTGTAACCCAGGCAACAGGAAGCCGAGGATGGTTGCCGGGCAACCACGCTCCAGCGCTGTGGGCTCTCCTCCTCCCCGCCTCCTTTAGGCCTTTGGTGATAAGGTCTCCCCCTCCTCCGTGGCCGTTTCCTCGCCGGCGAAGCGGTCATTCTGTTCCTCCTGCGAAGGGCAACCTGGCCTCCTCTGGCTAGAAATGCGGACTTGGTGTTCACTTTGGACGGAATTCACCTACACCCAGATAAAACGCGCTGCTGCTGCTTTTGGTCTCCCTGCCTCAATTATCCTCTCCTCCGCGTTTGGAGATTGTGGGGGGAAGGGGAGGAGGAGGAATGGGGGCGGGGAGGCGGAGAACACGACTTGGATGCGGTGATGCTTCCCAGCTCACGGGGTCCGGGGACACAGCTTGGCCCCTCCACGCACCGCTGACGGGCGCCGCTTTGCTCTCGGGCACCAAGTCACTCCAGCTGGTCTTAGGCGTCAGGATGCCCTCCGAGGACCCGACCCCTCAACCCCTGGAGAGACAGGGAAGACGACTCCCCCTCCCCTTCCTCACCTCGTGGCCTCCTCCGCGTGGGGCCTGGGGGGCCGCGAGCGCCAACCGCGGGGGGGCTGGGCGCGCGGAACGCGGAACACGGCCGGTGCGCTCGGGGCCGTGGCGCTGTCCGGCCCCTGGTGCTGGAGCTGGAGGCTCCGGCGGTCGTGGCGGGGCTGGGGACCTTCAGCGGCCGAGTCCGAGCGCGGCGGCAGGGACCCCTAGGCAGACGCTCGGCCCGCCTGGGGGGCCAGGCGAGGCTAGACGTCCTGGCCGACGCACCAGATGCGCTTTATTTCTGCAGCCCGGGCTCCCTCCGGGGCGCATTCCGCGCGCTTCCCCTCGCCTCCCGGTTGTCGGCACTCTTTGCCGCAACAGCAGAGGGTGGGAGAAGCCCCGCGCACGCCGACCGCCCAGCGGCCTCCCGGCACGTCCCACGCTCCTCCCGCACCGGGCTCTCCCGCGTCAGCTGGCTTAGCCGGGGGCTCCCGGCTCAGATCCTGTGGCGGGTGAGGAAGGGAGGGAGCTGTTCTGCGTGCAGCCCCAGGTCTGCGGCATCCGGGTCTGCGGAGCGAGCAGCGCGGGGAGGCGAGGCGGCGGTGGGCTCGGGGCGTCTGGGTCCGGACCTCGCGCGCGTGCCGCCGAGGCTGTGGCGCCGCGCATCTCCGAGGGGGAGCCCGACCGCGCCACACCGACGGCAAGCGGGTTTTAGGGTTTCAGCTCCGGCGCGTGGGTGGGCACGAGGTCGAAATGCCCCACAAGTGGAGCTGGCCGAGGACCCCCCTCTTCCCAGGCGCCCTCCCCGCCGTCCCGCTTCGCTTCGTGGTGACTCTGGCGGTGGGCACGGGCACCTTTGGCAGACGCCAAGGCCCGCTTCCCCCTTCCCCCCCGGGCCCAGGCTCGCGAGTGCCAGCTCCCGTGGGCTGCGCCTCGGCTCCCGAGCCCTTGACCCGGGCGGGGAGGGCAGCGCGGGACCCAGACCCTGACTGTTACCTGGCCTCGGTCGGCACCGCCCAGAAGCAAGCCGGCTGCTCTCCACGTCCTTGTGCGAGCACCTCACCACCCGCCGCCGGCTGCAGAGCGGGGGCGGGGACAGGGGTCGGTGGGGGGTGACGGAGATACTTTGAGGGGCACCCCGTGAATACTCGCCTCTCCGTCGGTCCCAGGCGGCGGCGGCGGCGCCAGGGCAGGAGGCAGGTCCTGAGGCCAGGGTGGTCCTCCCGGGGCGGGCGCTGCGGCCGGGCCTGGGAGAAGAGCTGCTTTAAAGCCGAGACCCACCCCCAGGTGGCCTGTCAGGGCCAGGGACGTCCATGACGTCATCCAGAAGGCGCGTGGAGGGGGGGTCAGCGCGCTTCACCACAAAAGTCCCCTGTGGCCATGGCAACCGCCCTGGGAGGTAAGCGGGCTGGCGGCTAGCCGCCTTTTCTCTCCGGGATCTGGGCTCCCCTGGGGCAGAAGCTGGAGTAAATTCAGCTGTAGAGCTGCAGCCAGAGTCACCCTCAGGGGAGGAGGCCCTGGAGCTGGCCCCGGCCCCACCTCTCCGTCGGTCCCCTGCCAGGCGGGGCCTCGCTGGGGAGGAGACTCCCAGAGGGTGAGCAGGCAGGAAGCTTGCTTCCCACAGGGACCCTGCCCATGGGGGGGGGGGGGGGGGCAGGAGAGAGAAAAGTCTCTACCTTACACCGCGTACAAACACGCACCCCAAATAGAACAAAGACCCACAGGTAGGAGCGGAAACGGCAGGCCTCTTGAAAGCTAACGTCGGTGTAAGTGTTTGTGCACGGGGGTTAGGCAAAGATTTCTAAACTATGACCCTGTAGGGATCACGCAACCAAAGAAAGATAGATACACTGGACTTCATAAAACGTAAAACGTTTGTGTTTCAAAGGACACTACTAAGAAAGTGAAAGGAACAACCGCAGAATGGGAGGAAATATTTGCAAAACATGTATCTGAGAAGGACCTAGAATCCTTAAAGAACTTTCACAACTCATCACCAGAGGGTCCCGGGTTCAATTCCAGGTAAAAGTCATGTTACCTGGGTTGCAGGTCTGATCGCTGGCCCTGGTAGGGGAGTGTGCAGGAGGCAACCAATCTGTGTGTCTCTCTCACATCAATGTTTCTCTCTCACACACTCTCTCTCTCTCTATCCTTGTCCTCCCCCCCCCCTCCCTTCCACTCTCTCTAAAAACCAATGGAAAAAATAATCCTTGGGTGTGGGTTAACAACAAAAGAATAAAATAAAAATGGGCAGAGGGTGTGAATATACAGTTCTCCGAAGAAGGTTTACTGATAGCCAGCAAGCACATGAGAGGACTTGGTGTGCTTACTCATTAGGGAAAGGTAAATCAAAGCCACAATGAGATGTAGCCAGGGTGGCTATACTTTTTTCTTTTAAATACATTTTATTGATTTTTTACAGAGAGGAAGGGAGAGGGATAGAACGTTAGAAACATCGATGAGAGAGAAACATCAATCAGCTGCCTCCTGCACATACTAAGGATGTGCCCACAACCAAGGTACATGCCCTTGACCAGAATCAAACCCGGGACCCTTCAGTCTGCAGGCCGACGCTCTATCCACTGAGCCAAACCGATCAGGGCAAGGGTGGCTATACTTTTAAAAGTGAACAGTGACAAATGGAAGAAGGATGTGGAGAAATTGGAGTCCTCGTCCATTGCTAGTAGGAATGGAAGACATTGCAGCCACTTTGGAAGACAGTTTGGCTGTTCCTGGAGTTACCACAGGACCCGACAATTCCATGCTTAGGTATATATCCATCCTACTTGAAAATGTATGTTCACACAAAGAACTTGTACACACATGTTCATAGCAGCAGCATTCAGAACAGCCACGAAGTGGGAACGACCAAATGTCCATCAGCTGATAGATGAGTAAGCAAAGGTGGTATATCCACATAATGGGATATTATTCAGTCATAAAAAAGGACTACCCTGGCCATTGTGGCTCAGTGGTTGGGCATTGAACCAAGAGGTCATGGTTGGATTCCTGGTCAGGGCACATGCCTGGGTTGGGGGCTTGACCCCCTGTAGGGGGCGTGCAGGAGGCAGCAGATCCATGATTCTCTCTCATCATTGATGTTTCTATCTCTCTCTCCCCCTTTCTCTCTCTGAAATGAATAAAAACATATAAAAAACATTTTTAAAGAGGACTAAAGAATTGATACATGGATGGAGCTTGAAAACATTGTGCTAAGTGTAAGAAGTCATTTGCAAAAGGCCACATACTTTATGGTTACATTTATAGGAACTTATTCCCAGATTAGGAAATCCATACAGACAAAGAGCAGATTGGGGACCAGGGGGTCCCTAATTAGGGAAGGGGAAAATGGGGAGTGACTGCTAATGGGTGCAGGGTTTCTTTTTAGGGAGATTCTCTCTCATCATTGAGGTTCCCCTCTCTAAAAAATCAATAAAAGCGTATTTTAAAAAATCCCTGGCACAAAGTTGTTTGATGATAGAAATCGATGTTTGGCTTTGGGGACCACTTCTGTGCCCCAGCTTCTCTTTACTCAGTGACGATAGCGGGCCTTCCTTTCCTACCTGATAGTGTTTTAGTGAGCCTCAAACCCGCTAACACACCAGAGAGCACGTGGCCAACGGTAAATCCTGCCTCATGCTGATGCCATTGCTGTCACACAGAATGAAATGGCAGAAACATCATGAACTCAGAACGGCTCAACCTGAGATTTACAAGGAGAGCTCACGCTAATTTTGAATTAGGTTAGAGATAATGAGAAGGCATTCAATTTCCCCTTCATGTGTCCCCAGGGTGTTCTAAGCCTCGAAGATAAAGGCCGCTTGCCCAGGGAGGTGGGGGAGAAGGTCCCTGCCTGCACGGCTAGCATCCATCAGAGGAGCCTGGCCATCCATCAGAGGAGCCTTCCGTGGAGAATGGCAGAGGCAGCCACAGAAGGCGGCGTGCAGAAGCCTTAGGTTATTCTGTCACAAAGGCTGTCCTTTGAGAGAGATTACAGGTGAGTTCCTGGCATTCCTGGGACGAGAGGGCCTGGCAGACTTTCCTCTGACCAGCTCATCCTGTCCTGCCCTTGGGAAGGAAATTGACGGGGTTAATTAACATGGGGGGGGGGGCACTCAGCCCTGGCTGAGGGATTGCTTAGGATCTGCACTGTTATTAGGGACTTGAGCTCAGCCTTTCAGCTAGATTGGGACACTCCTGCCTCCTTGAGGGGAATCGGGATAAAGTCATTGTTTGCCTATCATCAGGTGGAAATCTTGTTAAGCGCTCCAAGGACCTTGGTTTTATGGAATTGTGTTCCACAGCTCACAGCAGCCTTGGCCGGGATTTCATTCTAAAATAACATTTCCTCTTGGTTAAAAAAAAAAAAAAATGTCTTGTTGCTCCAGGCTCTGGGGCTCAATGACCTTCGTGAGCTTTTGACTCCAGGATACTCAGGGGTGAACCAGAGGTCTGCAATTTATAGCAAATCCACACACATATAATCGCTTAGGTTTTTATATTTTATTTTATTTCTTATTTAAAAACTTTAATATATATATATATATATATTTTATTGATTTCAGAGAGGAAGGGAGAGGGAGATAGAAACATCAATGATGGGAGAGGATCATTGATTGGCTGCCTCCTGCACGCCCCCTACTGGGGATTGAGCCCACAGCCTGGGCGTGTGGCCTGACCGAGAATCGAACCATAACCTCCTGGTTCATAGGTCGACGTTCAACCTTCTGGGCTAGATTTTATATTTTAAGCAGTATTAGGTGCCCAGCAAACTTGATCAGAGATTTCCCATACCCCTCTGCTTCCACACCCTCATCCTCGTCGTCTTCCCCACTCTCAACATCCCCCACCAGAGTTTATTGATTTGTCACAATCAATGAACCCACACTGACACATTGTTATCACCCAAGGTGCATAGTGTACATTAGGTTGTACCTTCCATGGGTTTTGACAGATGTGTAATTACATGAATTCGTCATTATAATATCTCAAAGAATAGTTTCACCACCCCGAAAATTCTGCATGCTCCGCCTGTTCATCCCCCCCCCCTCACAACACGTGGCAACCACTAATTTTGTTTACTGTCTCCATGTTGCCTTTTCTAAATATCATACAGTTGGAATCATGTAATATGAGATCTTTCAGATTGGCTACTTTTGCTTAGTAATATGCTGAGTAATAGTCCATGGTCTATGGACAACTTACTCATCCATTCACTTACTGAAGAACATCTTGGTTTCTTACAAGTTTGAACAATTGTGAATAAAGCTATCACCATCTGTGTGGAGGTTTTTGTGTGGATATAAGCCCATATATATATACTAGAAGCCTGGTGCACGAAAATCATGCACTTGGGGGGGGTCCCTCAGCCCTGCCTGTGCCCTCTCGCAGTCTGAGACCCCTCGGAGTATGTGCACCTGCTGGCTTAGGCCCAATTCCCCTCGCAGTCTGGGATCCCTGGCTCCTTACCGCCTGCCTGCAGTGGAGGCGGGAGAGGTTCCTGCCACCGCTGCTGTGCTCGCCAGCTGTGAGCCTGGCTTCTGGCTGAGTGGTGCTACCCCTGTGTGAGCGCACTGAACACCAGGAGGCAGCTCCTGCGTTCAGCGTCTGTATAGGATATTTGATTTCAGAGAGAGGAAGGGAGAGGAAGATATAGAACCATCAATGATGAGAGAGAATCATGGATCGGCTGCCTCCTGCACATCTCACACTGGGAATCCAGCCCACAACCCGGGCACATGCCCTGACTAGAATTGAACCGTGACCTCCTGGTTCATAGGTCGACGCTCAACCACTGAGCCACGCTGGCCGGGCATGATTTCACTTTAAAGAAGAACATTACTTTTTTCTTTCCCAGTTCACTTTGCATAGGTACCCCCAGTGCGCGTGCACACACACACACACACACACACACACACACACTCTATCTAAAGAGACAGCTGGAGCCACGGGAGCCCACGCCAGCCACGCCTTTCTCACACCTCTCCACGGAGCAGAGGCTCCCATTCAATAGCTGCTAACTAGGCTCTGGCCCTGGCCTCTCTCGAGTTTGCCTTTCCTGCAGGATCATCAAGGTTGCCTGGCAACCACCAGCAGGTCGGCCTGTCACTTGGTTTCCTTCAAGAAAATGGCAAAGTGCTGTTCCTGTCCCCAGCCAGGCAAGGCCTAATTAGTGTGAACCGGGAATCAATCACGGGGGTTGAGGAGCGGGGGTGCAGGATGGCGGGCCCTCCGGGGCCCGTGTGCAGATCACTGTCATGGCTTCATTTTACCCCTTCCCACCTGCAGGAAGGGACCCAGGGCAGGGCGTAGCCAGGACTGAACTTTATAGGCGCCTGTCTGAGCCACTGTTGAAGGAACAGGGGATCGTTCACCGGAGAAGGCTCCTTTTGAGGATGGAGACATGGCTGTCTTTATTTTATTTTTTGTCTTTATTTTTTATTATTATTTTAAATATATTTCTTTATTGATTTCAGAGAGAAAGAGAGAGAGAGATAGAAACATCCATGATGAGAGAGAATCATGGATCGGCTGCTCCTGCACACCCCCCCACTGGGGATCGAGCCACAACCCAGACTTGTGCCCTTGGCCAGAATCGAACCCGAGACCCTTCAGTCCACAGGCTGACGCTCTATCCACTGAGCCAAGCTGGGTAGGGCTATTTATTATTATTTTAAAAATATATATTCTTATTGATTTCAGAGAGGAAAGGAGAGGGAGAGAGAGAGAGAAACATCCATGATGAGAGAGAATCACGGATCGGCTGCCTCCTGTACGCCCCCTATTGGGGATCAAGCCCGCAACCCAGGCATGAGCCCTGACTGGAATCAAACCATGACCTCCTGGTTCCTAGGTCGATGCTTAAACACTGAGCCACCATGGCCGGACACATGTCTGTCTTTAAATATGTGGAGGCTGGGAAATGCAGAGAAGGGTTTGGGTGGTTCTGGTGGTCAGCACATCTCCCGCCGCCCCAACTGTGTTTTTCTTCCTCACACACCATCGGGACAGCTACATACATACACACACTCATGGGTCACCTGCCGCTCCACAGAGCCCAACAAGATTTGCTGACAAAGGTATTGTGCTTTCTCCCCAAATGCTATGGTTTCCAGAGCCCGGAAGAGGGGGAGGGGCTGGGGGCTGATTGCCCAGCAGATAAGCTCCTGAAGGCTCAGCATTTGAAATGATGGATGGTCCTTGGGCCGCTGATGGGGAGAGAGGGCAGCCTGTTTCAGCCTCTCCCCTGTTCCAGCCCCAACAACCCTGCTCTGTTATCTCAGTGCATGTAAAGTCCCAGGAGCCTCAGCGAGGCCCCACCCACGTCATGTTAGAGACCATCTCTCCACAAAGTCGCCTTTGAACACAGAAATCTACCCTCCAGCCCTTGGTACTTGGTACTTGGGGGACAGGGGGTGGGGGGGTGCGGTGTCATGCTTGCTGGCCACTATTAGGGGCCCCTGCAACTCGCTGGCTCCCAGGAGGTGGGCGAGGAGGCCTGGGTGGCCCCGTGCAGAGGACAGAAGTGCCAGATGGCGGGCCAGGTGTTCCAGTGACTTAACAACCTTATCAGATGCCCAAGGGGCCCAGCCCCCCGGCGGACAGGAATGTTTTGTGAAGGTGGCAGGGGAGGCATCCCCCTCCTCTCTGCCCGCCTCCCGTCTCTTCAACCTGCCCCTTGTGGGTCAGAGAGCCATCCCGAGGTGCTTCGCTGCTGACTGTCCCCCTGTCCCCCAAAAGGTCCCCCCGCTTTTCTTTATTTTTTAATTTTTTATTGATTTCAGAGAGGAAGGGAGAGGGAGAGATAGAAACATCAATGATGAGAAAGAATCATTGATCAGCCGCCTCCTGCACACCCCCCACTGGGGACTGAGCCTGCAACCCAGGCATGTGCCCTTGACCGGAATCAAACCCGGGATCCTTCAGTCCGCAGGCCGATGCTCTATCCACGGAGCCACACCAGCCAGGGCCAGGTGTGTTTATGTTATGACTGGAAGTTTGTACCTTTTGACTTCCTTCACCTATTTCGCCTCTTCCCTGCATCCCTCTGGCGATCACCAACCTGTTCTCTGTATCTCTGAGTTGGTCTCTTTCCTTTCTGTTTCTATTGCACATGTAAGTGAGATCACACATTATCTGTTTGTCTCTCTCTGACTCATTTCACTCCGCATAATGCCCTCCTGGTCCACCCACGGCAGGATTTCCTTCTTTTTTATGACTGAATAATACTCCATTGTGCATATGTGTGACCGCATCTTCTTTACCCACTCATCGGTTGATGGACGCTGAGGTTGCTTCCATGTATAGGCTATTGTGGATAATGCTGCAATGCATACTTCCTGATCAGGAACACCTACCCGGGCTGGCTGTCCCCTGCTGTGTGGCCCCCCTCCCCCCCGGCCCCGTGCTTCCCCAAGCAGCACTTTCTGCACCCCGTTCTCTGTTTGATGGCGTGTGTTCTCACCGCTGGATTCTCAGCGGGTAAAAGGGAGAGCAAAGCAGGGAAAGGGGCCCTGGCTGGTGTGGCTCAGTGGATAGAGCGTTGGCCTGCGGGCTGAAGGGTCCCAGGTTTCATTCCCGGTCAGGGCACATGCCCGGGTTCTGGGCTCGATCCCCGGTGTGGGGCATGCAGGAGGCAGCCGATCCATGATTCTCTCTCAACATTGATGTTTCTAGGTCCCTGTCCCTCTCCCTTCCTCTCTGACATCAATAAAAAATATTTTTAAAAAGGAGGGATGGAAGGGGAGAAGGAAGGGATGCCCTGTCCTTCCTTCCAATACCCTCTGGCTCCTCCCTGGCCCTCTGGTGCCTGTGTCCTAAGATAGGCAGGACGGTGAGCCTAGCTTAGCCACCCCTGTGAGCCTCCTGCCCTCTGAGCAGGTCCCAGGCTGGGACAGTGGTTGGGAGGAGGACTGTGCCTTGTGAGGGCCAGGCCACCCCAGCTCCTCCAGCTGCCCCCATTGCAGGGCAGTGTAGGGACGGGGCCAGAGGGACTGTTTGTTCAGTCACCGAGACGGAGGGCGATTGCCGGCACTGGCGGGGGGACCAGCTGTTCCAGCCCCGGCCCCCCTCACCTGAGCGCCTCCCTGGTTTGATCAAATCTCGGTGTCTCACAATTACCTCTAATTTCATTGCTTTTATGGGAAGAAGAGTGCTTTTCCCCGCAGCGAAGATTTTTCATGTTCCCTGGGCTTCGGCTCCTTGGCCCCCAGCCTCTTCCTTTCATTTCCAGCCGCTCTCCTCTATCCCGGCCCTGAGCGGAGCAGGTGGGACAGCGGGGCCCGAGCTGCCCCGGGACCCCTGGCTGAGGGACATGCTCCACAGGGTCAGCTCCGGCTACAGGAAGGACGATGCTGCAGTGCTCCCTGCCGCTCCTCCGCCCCTCCTACCCCACATCCCAGGCGCATCTAGGAAGAGCACCACTCACCAGGTTTGACTCACTCATTCATCATTCATTCATTCATTCAGCAAATACATATTAGGCGGCCTCTAATATGTGCTAGGCACAGTGGTTCTCAACCTTCCTAATGCCGCGACCCTTTAATACAGTTCCTCATGTTGTGACCCCCAACCATAAAGTTATTTTCGTTGCTACTTCTTAAGTGTAATTTTGCTACTGTTATGAATCGTAATGTAAATATCTGTGTTTTCCGATGGTCTTAGGCAACCCTGCTAGCGGTTCTCAACCTGTGGGTCGCGACCCTGCTGGCGGTTCTCAACCTGTTGAGAACCGCTGCTGTAGAGCCTAAGACCATCGGAAAACACAGATATTTACATTAAGATTCATTAACAGTAGCAAAATCACAGTTATGAAGTAGCAACGAAAATAATTGTATGGTTGGGGGTCACCACAACATGAGGAACTGTATTAAAGGGTCGCGGCATTAGAAAGGTTGAGAACCACTGCCTGACTAGACAATAAAAAAACGACTTGTTTTGCCCAGCTGCCTTTGGCTCAATGGTTGAGCGTCAACCCATGAACCAGGAGGTCATGGATTGATTCCGGGTCAGGGCACACGCCCGGGTTTCGGGCTCGATCCCCAGTAGGGGGCGTGCAAGAGGCAGCCAATTGATGTCTCATTGATATTTCTATCTCTCTATCCCTCTCCCTTCCTCTCTCTCTAAATTCAATAAAAACATATTTAAAAACCTTATTTAAAAAAAAAAGAAATAGGTGGACCTGGGGCAGGGAGCATTTAGCCAAGAGCATGGAGGGAAGGCACCTGTGCAGACAGTTGATACGAATATGGGTTTGAAATCTGAAGACTGAAGAACTGCAAGCAGAAACCGAGCGTTTCCTGCAAATAGCTTATCATGATGAAGTGAGTCTCGTAAAGCAAATACAGGATTGGGGCGGGGGGGGGGCGGGAATCAAGTGGAACTGAGCCTCAATTTCTGCATCTGTAAAGTGGGGATTATAATACCTAACTCACTGCATCAGCTAGGGGATTAACTGAGAGAATGTAGGTGAAATGATTGGCATAGGGTCCGGCATACAGTACATATGTGCCTAATGATGCAGTTGTTTGGATGAAAGGATTGGTGGTGGTGGTGGTGGTGGTGGTGGTGATGGGAGTGGGGGTGGTGTAATACTTAGGGCAAGGCATGTCTGCCACCGTGTAGAGGTGAAGAGAGCTCTGCCAGCCTGTTCTAGAAAGGGAGACAGAACAAGAGCCTCTCATGCCGCGCTCCCACGCCCTCTCCTCGCGGCTAATGCAGATCACGGGCAGAGTGGTTAAAAGCTGAGGCAGACGAACCACAGGAGGACTGGAGTGAGTGGTGAGGAAGCTCTCAAGTCCTTCAGCTCCCTCCCTGTGCCCCCATCATCCCACTCACTCGGGGACTCCTGAGAGGGACAAAGGGGGCCGGAGCCAGGGGGTGCAGCGGCAGTTCAGGACTCAGTGTTCTTCCCAGGGTGCGAGGACATCGGGACGAGTGGCAGGGAATTAGACACGGGAACATCTGAGAGAGGCGGGCTGAGGAGCCGTGGAATCGCAATGGAACATCTGGTGTATTTGAAGGTGACCCCACCACCGAGGCACCGCTCTGTGCGTACAAAAGACTGTTATCAGCATTCAGCATACATTATATATATATATATATATAAAATTGATTTTTTACAGAGAGGAAGGGAGAGGGATAGAGAGTTAGAAACATTGATGAGAGAGAAACATCGATCAGCTGCCTCCTGCACACCTCCTACTGGGGATGTGCCTGCAACCAAGGTACATGCCCTTGACCGGCATCGAACCTGGGACCCTTCAGTCCGCAGGCCGACGCTCTATCCACTGAGCCAAACCGGTTAGGTCCAGCAAATATATTTTTTAAAATTTAAATTCTTTAAAGTATTACACGATTCTCCTGTTCTCCCCATTGACCTCTCCCGGGCTGCTCCCACCCCCCATTCAACAAGTCTTTCTTGAGTGCCCGTGTGCTTGGCACTGTGTTAACCCTCGGGGATCAATAGTTGCAATACAGAAATGGTCTCTGTCTTTGTGGCACTGACTTCGGGCATAGCCCAATCCAAATATTGGATTACTTTTTGAGCAAAAGCATTCACAGTTACTTAGGTTCCTTAGCTAATGAAAACGGTGCATTTAATCAAAAGGTGAAAAATTTATTTTTTTAGAGAGAGTGAGAGAAACATCGATGTGAGAGAGACACATCAATTAGTTGCCTCCAGCGTGCACCCCGACCACGGCTGGGGGGTCAAACCTGCAACCCAGGTATGTGCCCTTGAACGGGAATCAGACCCGAGACCCTTGGGTGCGTGGGCCGACACTAATCACTTAGCCACACCGGCTTTTATGCCTGTTTTTGCAAAGGTGCCCAGCAGGCGCAGAGACATTGCCACGGGTGCCCTGCTAGGAGCTCTGAGGGAATTATTTCCTTGGCCGTCAGTGGGCCTCTTTGGCTTCTACCCCCCTCCGGACACCAGGGTGCGCTGTAGCGCTTCCCAGTCCCGGCTGGGGGGCGCGCTATCCCCACGTGGCTTCTCGCTACCCCGCACTTCCGGTGGATGCCGGAAGCGAGGGCCTGAGGTCGCGGAGCCGGGTCCCAAAGCATGGCGGGGGCGGGGCCGGGGGAGGCGCGCGCAGAGCCGGCTGGGGGTCCCTAACCCCGGCCCTCTGAGCCGGGACCCACAGGTGAGGACCTCTCCTTCCCGAGCCCGGCCTCCCAGCCCGTCCAGCCCTCCCCGCGGCCGCCTCAGGTTACCGGCCGGGGCTGCCGCCGCCGGACGGGGAGGCCCTGCGGCCCCCGCCTTCCCTCCGATTGCCCTTCCCCTTGAGGCCCCGCCCCTGGCTTTTCTTTCCGGGGGCGCCCCCTGGGGGGGGGGTGTACCCGCCCCTCGATCCTGGCAGGTTTGGAAGCCGTCGCGAGCAGTGGAGGGATGCGTGCGCCTGCCCTCAGGGGGACCCAGAGCCCCCCAGGGAGGAGGGTTGCCGAGGACCCCAGAGGGAGCCAGTGGCCCCTGCCGCCCGGCTGGCATTTGTTCCCTGGATGACCCGCTCAAGGCGCAGCGTGCCCGGGCGGGGCCCCGAGAAAACAGGGCACTTAAGCAGACGTGATTATTTCCTGCCCGGACCGTGCAGTTCCGTCGGGGCGCCGGTAGTAAGCACAGAGCCATGCAAGCGAACGCACCGACTCCGACGGGGACAATCCCTTCGGAGGAGGCAGCCACGAATCTAATTGGGAGGCCAGGGTTGGGTCGGGTGGTCAGGGAAGACTTCCTGGAGGCGGTGACCCGTGAAGCTGCCAGGGCCGGAGGAAATACGTCCCAGGCAGAGGGCACCGATGGGTCCCTGACTTGGCAAAGAGCTTGAGGACGTGAGGCAGGCCCGGCGTTCAGGACAGGAGGCTTAAGATGTGCCCAGGACTGGCCTGGGCGTACGGGCCGTAACGTCTGTATGGGCTGGGCAGGCGCGCACTCACCACATGCGCCCTAGGCTTAAGTCGAGCGCAGAGGCAAAGTTGCAGGCAGGGCAAGTGCCCTGAAGGGGAAGGATGTGAGCATGTTACCTGCGTTCAGGGTCCCCTGAGCTTCCTGACTCTCAGGCTGGTATACGCAGAGGGGTATTTCCGCGCTCTCCTCTGTTCCATGGGTGTGCTGTTGTCAGTTCCACCCTTTTTTGATGACCTCAGCTCTGTGATGTGTTTTGAAATCAGGACGTGTGAGTCCTCCGCCTTTGCTTTCTTTTAGAAAACTGTCGGCCTTTTGGGGTTCCTTGAGGTGACGTGCACTTTTAGGATGCGTTTTACTGTTGTTTTTTTTTTTTGCAGAAAAATGCTGTTGGGATTTTGATATGGATTACATTGAGTTTGTAGATTGCTTTGGGTAGTGTGGACATCTTAAGAGCCCAATACTAAATAAGTAAGTAAATAAGTAAAAGCTTTTAAAATGAGTGTACATTGAATGTGACTCTTACACTGAACAAATTTCATGCAGATGTAGGTGTGTTTTTTTTTCCTGTTGTTTCCAACAGCTAAGCATGTTTTGAAGATATTCCAGTTGAATTAGGTCCTCCTCTCAAATCGGTTTCTAGACTCAGAAATATCAGGACCACTTCCTGTTTATAATCTGAGAAGGGGAAATGCTGATCCCTCTCATCTTCGAGCTCCTAGATGCCGGGTACAAGGAGGGAGATAGGTTTTGGTAACTTTCGTTTTGTTTTCTTCTACTTGACTTTTCCGTGTAGAGATGTGACAATGGATCATCATGTTTCCACCATCAAACCTCGAAGAATCCAGAACCAAAATGTCATCCACCGCTTGGAGCACAGGCGCATCAGCTCGGGCAAGGCAGGCACCCACTGGCACCAGGTCCGAGTGTTCCACCAGAATGTCTTCCCCAACTTCACGGTGGTCAACGTGGAGAAGCCGCCTTGTTTCCTGCGTAAATTCTCACCCGACGGGCGCTACTTCATTGCTTTCTCTTCAGACCAGACGTCTCTCGAAATCTATGAGTACCAGGGCTGCCAGGCGGCCGAGGACCTGCTGCAGGGCTACGAGGGGGAGATCCTGTCCAATGGCAACGACCAGCGGTCAGTCAACATCCGCGGGCGGCTCTTTGAGCGTTTCTTTGTCCTGCTGCACATCACCAGCGTGGCGGCCAACGGGGAGCACCTGAACCGGGAGTGCAGCCTTTTCACCGACGACTGCCGCTGTGTCATCGTGGGCTCCGCTGCCTACCTCCCCGACGAGCCCCACCCGCCTTTCTACGAGGTGTACCGGAACAGCGAGTCCGTGACCCCCAACCCGCGGTCCCCTCTGGAGGACTACTCCCTCCACATCATTGACCTCCACACCGGCCGCCTGTGTGACACGCGCACCTTCAAGTGCGATAAAGTGGTCCTGTCCCACAACCAAGGGCTGTACTTGTACAAAAACATCCTGGCCATCCTGTCGGTGCAGCAGCAGACCATCCACGTCTTCCAGGTCACCCCCGAAGGCACGTTCATCGACGTGAGGACCATCGGCCGCTTCTGCTATGAGGACGACCTGCTCACGGTGTCCGCCGTGTTCCCGGAGGTGCAGCGGGACAGCCAGACAGGCATGGCCAACCCTTTCCGGGACCCCTTCATCAACTCCCTGAAGCACCGGCTGCTCGTCTACCTGTGGCGCCGGGCGGAGCAGGATGGGAGCGCGATGGCCAAGCGGCGTTTCTTCCAGTATTTTGACCAACTGCGGCAGCTGCGCATGTGGAAGATGCAGCTTCTGGACGAGAACCATCTGTTCATCAAGTACACGAGCGAGGACGTGGTCACCCTGCGGGTCACAGACCCGTCACAGGTAGGAGGTGCTGTCCTGCCTGTCACCCCCATTACCCCAATCTCGGCAGAACGTGACGGATTTTCCCTTTGAGTACAGCCAACCTCTCAGAAATACACGTTTCATGTAATCTTCAATATTTGCGATCCTAGGGCTCAGCCAAACTGAAAACAGCTCTGGTTTTCTCTGGCCACGTGTATTTCTTTGGATAAATGGAAGTTAAATCTCAAGCCATTGACATGTAGATCGTCACCTCTGTGATTATTTCCCTCTACCTTCAGCAGAACATTTTAATTTTTATTTATTTATTTATTTTTGAATATTTTTGTTGATTTCAGGGAGGAAGAAAGAGGGGTAGAGAGGGAGAAACATCAATGATAAAAGAGAATCATTGATTGGCTGCTTCCTGCACGTCCCCTATTGGAGATCAAGCCCGCAACCAGGGCATGTGCCCTTGACCGGAATCGAACCGTGACCTCCTGGTTCATAGGTTGATGCTCAACCACTGAGCCATGCTGGCTGGACGGCAGAACATTTTTAGTGCCCTTGAGGTGGAAGCCCAAATGCTACGGGGTTAACGTGTGGACTGCCTGTGGATAATCCTGCCTTGATTTTGTAAGACTCCTTGCTAGTCTGACTGTTTTAGTTCTGGCAGAAAGAATGAGCCCACCGCATGCAAAAAGGAAACCCTCTGAAAATCTAGCCGCTCTTTCCTGCTTAAATGGTTAATGCCCTTATACTTCTTTTTTTTTTTTTTTAATATATTTTATTGATTTTTTACAGAGAGGAAGAGAGAGGGATAGAGAGTCAGAAACATTGATGAGAGAGAAACATCGATCAGCTGCCTCCTGCACACCCCCCACTGGGGATGTGCCCGCAACCAAGGTACATGCCCTTGACCGGAATCGAACCTGGGACCCCTGAGTCCGCAGGCCGACGCTCTATCCACTGAGCCAAACCGGTTTCGGCGCCCTTATACTTCTTAATAAGTCTTCTTTAAAAGATAACTACTAGGCAAGTCCATTTCACAGAGTTAAGTTTTATAACGTTACCTTGACCTTGCCCATGTGCTGAAAGGTAGGTTGCAGAGCAGTAAGAGATCAAAAGGATCCCAAGTTTTGGATCCCCCAAGTGATTCCTCAGGACTCCAGGTCCTGAGGTCTTTGTCAGTTTGAGTGAAAGATGTTGGTAGGGGAGAGAGGCATTTCTCAAATGGGAATAAGATGTTGGTAAGAGCACGGAAACCTTTAAGATTCTTGGATTGAAACATGGTGTTGAAATTTGGGGTAATTTTAACATTTCTCTTTTTTCTGTTGTTAATCTTCACCTAAGGATATTTTTTCTGTTGATTTTTTAGAGAGTGAGAGGGAGGAAGGGAGGAGGGGGAGAGAGAGACATCGATGTGAGAGAGACACATCAGTTAGTTGCCTCCTGCACACACCCCACCCAGGGCTGGAGGTTGAACCTGCCTCCCAGGTACATGCCCTTGACCGGGAATTGAACCTGGGTCCCTACAGTGCTTGGGCCGACACTCTGATCAGTGTGCAGCACTGGCCAGGGCAAGGGCATTGCCCTTTAAGAAGCTCTCCATACTGAGTAAGAGACCACCTTTCTGTACCTTTGCCCCATGCTCCTGTCTCCAGATGGTCTCCTTAGATGCTAGTTTGCAAATTCTGTACAGAGAGCAAACCGGTAAACCACAAAGTCATCTGAATTTGCTATCGCTCCTTGACCTGCAGCTGATTCTATCGTTCAGAGAGTCTGTACAGGGCACTCTCTCCTAAGGCCTTACCAGCCATCCAGGGTAAAATGTGTCTGACATTTTTCTTCTGAGTCGTAGTTTATGAATTCTTTAAAAAATGGGGAGTGCTGTGGCTTAGAGAACATTTTGCTCTGGACTCTCTTTCTTCCGGGTCAGTGATGAAGGCACCCGTGGAGCCGTCATGGGGGAGCATCTAGTTCATCTTACTGTCCTGGGAGATGGGCGGTGAGACCTCGACTTCTATAGCCTCCTGTCCTGTGTTTCCCGATGTCCTGGAGGAAGGCTTAGGAGATGCTTGTGTAATTCTGTAGCCACATGATGATGGTAGATCCTGGTGAAGCCCTGATGGGATCAAAGTGTTGTCCCAGCCTGCAGAAAGAACACCAGTCCATGTTTGTGTAGGTCTGAGCGAGAACTGCCTTTTTGTTTTGGAGGGAATAAGATGTCTGTAATTGCTGCCTTTGAGATTATCCGTTTTTCCTTTGCTAACCCGTGACCTGTTTACTTCTGAAAGCTGTAATAAGCTGCAGCCAGAAACATCGCTAGGGCTCTGTGCTTGGCTCCCCAGAGGTTGTAACTTTAAACCCAGTCTCTCTGCCCTCGCTGTCTTTTCCTCCTCAGTTTAATTTGCTGGGTTCCAATAAGGTTAATGAGTAAAAAGTGCATCCAAACAAAGCCTTGCTAATATTAGGGGCATTAGTCTCAGGTTACCCCCCAGCCTCTTTAATTTGCAGCCAAGTTTAATTTCCAGGGGTTCACAAAAGTCATGTAACATAAGCTCCGGGAAGGACTAATGACTAGTAAAACAGGTGAGCCAGTTGGCATCAGAAACCGTTAATGGAGATTTAAACTTAATCATAGGAGGGGGACTACTAATCTCAGTGTTCTGAGAACGTCTGGAGTCCTACTAGAAGCTTGCGGATGGATTCCACTGTTCCATTCGCTGACAAAAACGGTGGGTTCCGGTGCTTCCCTGTTCGCAGAGCAGGGCACTGAGGTTTAAAGGAAGAGGGCCTGCCACCCAGGGTCCTTCATGGCATTTGGGTGCTTGTCAGTCCCCCCTCTGAGATTCGCTATAAATCACAAATGGTATCTTACAAGTGCCTGGGCTGAAAGAACATTTAGGACAGAAATGGAAAATCCTCTCTGATTTTTCATTTGCTCAGCAGCAGTGCCCTGCTTGGTTTCAACTTGCCTGGGCAGTTTTAGGGCAAAACGTACGTAAGGCGGCTCTCTGCATGCTAGAAATAGTAAGAGGAAGAGCAGGTGCCCCTCAGTTGAACTTTCCGCTGTATGTATGTATGTATACAAGAGAACATAATCTGCCAACAGGCCACCCCAGGCCGCAAATCGCTTTCTCAGCAGGGAGGAAATTAAATCTGGCATTTTAAGAAAGCATTTTTTATCCATCTCAGGGTGGGCTGGGAGCAAGTAGGGAGTAAACACTTGGAAGGAAAAATACTGAATTTGCACAGTTGGAAATGAAAGATTGAAAGCCTTTTCATACATAGATGCTGGCCAGTTCAGTCATTTTAGCAGCACAGAGACAGTGGGGCATCTGGCCACACGAAGCCCTTGGCTGAGAAAGCCCTCCCGTGCCTCCCCCTTTCCCAGAAACACGGGGAGCCATGTTGGAGCCGTGGTGATGGAGCGGGGGCAGTTCATGTTTCCCCGGGGTAGCCTGCATTTTCAGCCAAGTGACGTTGGCCAGGCATGGCGTTCTACTCCGCTGCCCCTTAGCGTTCTCTGTTCCCTGCAGGCATCTTTCTTCGTGGTGTACAACATGGTGACAACAGAGGTGATCGCGGTGTTTGAGAATACGTCCGATGAGCTGCTGGAGCTCTTTGAGAACTTCTGTGACCTCTTCCGTAACGCTACCCTGCACAGTGAAGTCCAGTTTCCCTGCTCAGCTTCCAGCAACAATTTTGCAAGGCAGATCCAACGCCGGTAAGCTGTTCCACCCAGCTTCACAGGCCTAATTTTTCTCAAATTTTCTTAATTTGTGGCAGTGACATCAATAGTCATTTACTTCAGAAAACCACATGACAATCTTTCCTCCAAACCATATATCTATGTCATCTCCCCTATAGAATCCTCTCCTAATGTAACATTTTATTTATCATCTTATCATACTTTGCTGCATCAAAAATGTAATGTATATATAAATTAAAATTATTTTTTATTTCTTGGGAACGCATGGCTCTATATGCTCAATTTTATAGTCTTCAAAAATCTTTTGGTGGAGATAAATGAAAATGGATCCATTATCGGTTAGAAGACATGTTTCAGAGAAGATAAGGTACCAAGGATCATGAGTCACTTAAGAAAGTCTTTGTCTTGCAAGGTGTAGAGACCAAACTAAAACGAACGGAATAAAGAAACAACATTGTGGTCACTGAAATAATTCAAGCTGTAAGAACAGGAACATTCCTAGAACAGCGACACTTTAGAAATTTAAAATTCCTTAGATATAGTTGAAGAACTCTCCAAGAAAGTAATATAAAAAGATAAGAGGATAAAAATGGGAGAGAAAAGATGGAAAAGAAGTTATGCCCAGGTGATCCACTATCTGGCAAATTCCAGAAGGATTAATCAAGAAAGTGAAGGGCATGTCATCACGAAACTTCGAAGCATTGGGGATAAAGAGAAAATTGTAAAGATTTTCAGAAAAAAACATCTCATAAAAAGATAAATCATCAGAATGGCATTGGACAGACCAATCAACAACATTGAAAGCTTGAAGCCATTAAAGTCCTGCCCTCAGACTGCTCAAAAAAAAAAAAAATGACTCCTAATTTAGAATTCTAATAATCAATGGAGCAAAGACATTTTCAGACATGCTGTCTCAAATAATTACCTCCCACCCACCTTTTCTGAGGAAGCACCTGGAAGATGTATTTTACCAATAAACACAAAAGAATGGTGTAGTTTGACAGTGGAGAGCAGCAGAGAGAATTCCAAGGATGACGGGAAAGGGAGGTTCTAGAGTGACGGACAGCAGCCGAACACCAACCACACCAGTTACACACATTTTAAACTTGTGTGTAGAGTCTTTTTTTTTTTTTTTTACTTTTCTAAAGTAATGTTCCCCATTTCTAATTCTGTTTTCTGCTTCTTGAGAGTATTTGAAGCTAGCCAGGCTTGTGATACGTGTGAGTTCTAACTTCAGTCAATAACTGGACTTTTACTGGCAGAATGAATTGTTTTTGGACATATGTTTGT
Source organism: Ia io (assembly GCA_025583905.1). Taxonomy (NCBI): domain Eukaryota; kingdom Metazoa; phylum Chordata; class Mammalia; order Chiroptera; family Vespertilionidae; genus Ia; species Ia io. Next base: position 20,693,297 of record JAJQQW010000024.1, read on the forward strand.
CAGTTTAAAAAAACGTGTGTCTGCAAACACAGCCTTCATCACTGGTGTTTTCTTTCAGGTTCAAAGACACTATTGTAAACGCCAAGTATGGAGGGCACACCGAGGCAGTCCGCCGGCTGCTGGGCCAGCTCCCCATCAGTGCCCAGTCTTACAGCGGCAGCCCCTACCTCGATCTGTCGCTCTTCAGCTACGATGACAAGTGGGTGTCAGTCATGGAGCGGCCCAAGACGTGTGGCGATCACCCGATCAGGTACAGCGTCTCTGCTCAGCTGCAAACTGCAGTTCTTAGCGCGGGGTCAAGGGCTGGTCATGCCCGCTTTCTCTCTCTTCTTGGACATCATTTTGTGTGCTTGTGTCCTTTCTGCTCATGGGCTGAATTGGAAGGGGAGCCTGTTTCTGTAATGTGGTGGGTGTTTTGCTCACATAGGCAATAGTCTCATAAATGAAAAACGCCTACTCTGCTTCTCACCAAAACATCCAGTTCAGGTACGTGTTTCCTTTTAAAGGCATCCAGGGCAGGAAACCATACTTTCCATTTAGTAATCGAATACTATTTCATAATGATGTGTATGGCTCAGACTTTGAAGTTTTATCTAGCTCAAATGATTTCATCCCCCCACTTACCTACTGGGAATGATAGCAGAGACAATATGGGGAACAGGAGGTTTTAGAGAAACTCAGTCTTCCTCATTTTGGGGATTTGGGAATGTAGATTTGGAATGTACTTGTAAATATCTCAGCATTATTGCTGGAAGGGTGCGGCTAACCTCTGACAGTCAGTCCCTTCCCTCATAGGCGCCCAGTTCACAGACCCACCTGTCTCCACGTCGGGAGCGTGTGTTGCTCTGTGGGCTGTGGAGGGTGCTGTGGGGGTAGCACCATTGTCACCACTGGGGCTGTTGCAGGGCAGCTGGGTGTTCCTGGAGCCCAGAGGTGGAGTGTGAGCCTTCTCACATAGAAACAGTGTAGTTAGTATTTCATAATCCAGCTTCAATGTGTATTAAACAGGCGTGTGTAAAATGATTCTGTACCATTAATCATTCCAATTGCAGTCCAGTTCCAAAACCCAGTTGAAATTTTTTTATTCTGGAAAAATGTAAACCTATAAAAAATAGAAGAGTATAATGAACCCCCATACGCCCATCACCCGGCTTCAGCAGTGTCAGCTCGTGGTCAGGGCTGTTTCATCTCTTTCTTCCACCACCTGCTTTCTCCCCTCGCGACTTGTCACCCTGGATTATTCTGAAGCAACCCCCACGTGTCATAACACTTTCCTCTTAAATATTGCAGTATGAATTTTTAAAAGGTAAGGACTTAAAATGCAACCTCATTACCATTATTTCATCTGGAGAAAGTGAGGAAAACTTTATTGAGAACCCCAAATATCTGACCAGATTTCACACTTGCCTGTTGTCTCATGAGTCTTCTTTTTACAGTTTGTTCCAAATAAGGATCTAAACAAGGTGCCTACATTGCATTTGGTCACTATTTTGTTGTCTTTTTTATTCTGTACATTCTGTTTCCCTTTTATTTTCCTGGCAGAGAACGTGTTGGGAAAACCAAGTTGCTCATCCTGTAAAGTCCCCCACATCCTAGATTTTGCTCATTGCATCCCTGGAGTAGTATTTACTGTCTTTCTCATTCCGCCATATTCCCTGTAAACTGATAGATTTAGAAGCACAGACAATTCACTTTAACCCTTTGCACTCGCTTGCTTTTTTCTCGATTACTTTATTCTAATGCTAACCGTGTCGAGTCACACTAGACATCCGAGTGCAAAAGGTTAAATTATAAGCCTCTTGTGAGTTGGGGACTCTGTGGGTAAGGTGAATGTGCTTTTCACACACTAAAAGCATGTAGTGGGTCTCATTTGATATGGTCAAATAGCATGAGATACATTCCTCTCCTTTCTGACTTCCTCACCTTTCTAATTTGAAAAGTTAACCTAATTAACACATCTGGAAATGCCATTGCTCCTGACTAAAGGGTTTTTTCTTGTAATTCTTATTTACTTGTAATTTAAAATGGGAACTGTGAGGATATTAAAAGCCTATGAAGAGGTAATGCCATGACACCTTTATTGGGTATTCCATTCTAGTCTTTGTCAGCATGCATGTCTACATTTCACAATTGTATGGTGGTCAGCATGATACTTTGTAGTCGGCTTTTATCTTATAAATGGGTTTCAGTGTTGTTACCTGGTCCTCACAGTTACAGTCCTAATGACAGCATATTATTCCATCAAGTAGATGTACCATACTTAATTTAACTCTTCCCGTTACTGAGCATTGATCCTCTTTCTGCTTTTTTTCTGGTAGAGCTAATGCTATAGTAGCCATCTCTATTCATGTCACTATTTACTTCATTTAAATTCTGAGGTTATAAATTCTTGGAAATGGAATTATTGAGTCAAAGGATATGAATATATTTATGTCTATTATATATTTGCTTCCCAAAGGGGAAATTATAGTTATTTAATTCAGGCTCTTCATTTTCTAGACCTTCCCTCAATTAACCCCTAACCCCGCTGATCATCTGTAGTTCTCAGGACCACAGGGCATTTACTTTGCATTATGGGTATTTAAGAACTGGGATGGAGCGTGTGTCTTGAATCTTACTATAGTAGATGAAAAATTAAAAACTACTTAGTATTTTGTTTTTGTGTGTGAAGAGTCTTTCAAAATAGTTTATTCTCAGTAAATTTAATAAAATAAAGAATTTATTCTTAAAAATGAAATACTCAAGTATGAGTGTAGATCTGCACTGTCCTATATGGTAGCCACTAGCCACACGTGACTATTGAGCACTTAAAATGTGGCCAGTCCAAGTTGAGATTTGCTCAAGTGTCAAATGCATATCAAATTTCAAAGGTTTAGTACAAAAAAGAATGTATAATATCTCATTAATCTATTTTATATTGACTTTAGATTGAAATTATATTTTGGATGTCAATATTGGATTAAATAAAATATATTATTAAACTTAATTTCACCTTAAACATTTTAAAAAATATATTTTATTAATTTTTTCAGAGAGAAAGGGAGAGGAATAGAAAGTTAGAAACATCGATGAGAGAGAAACATCGATCAGCTGCCTCCTACACACCCCCTACTGGGGATGTGCCTGCAACCAAGGTATATGCCCTTGACCAGAATCGAACCTGGGACCCTTGAGTCTGCAGGCCAATGCTCTATCCACTGAGCCAAACCGGTTAGGGCCACCTTAAACGTTTTTTAATGTGGCTACCTGAAACTTCAAATTGCATACATGGCTCACATTTCTTTTTCTTTTAAAACAAATATATTTTATTGATTTTTTACAGAGAGGAAGGGGGAGGGATAGAGAGTTCAGAAACATCGATGAGAGAGAAACATCGATGAGCTGCCTCCTGCACACCCCCTACTGGGGATGTGCCTGCAACCAAGGTATATGCCCTTGACCAGAATCGAACCTGGGACCCTTGAGTCTGCAGGCCAATGCTCTATCCACTGAGCCAAACCGGTTAGGGCCACCTTAAACGTTTTTTAATGTGGCTACCTGAAACTTCAAATTGCATACATGGCTCACATTTCTTTTTCTTTTAAAACAAATATATTTTATTGATTTTTTACAGAGAGGAAGGGGGAGGGATAGAGAGTTCAGAAACATCGATGAGAGAGAAACATCGATGAGCTGCCTCCTGCACACCCCCTACAGGGGATGTGCCCGCAACCAAGGTACATGCCCTTGACCGGAATCGAACCTGGGACCCTTCAGTCCGCAGGCCGACGCTCTATCCACTGAGCCAAACCGGCCAGGGCTCATGGCTCACATTTCATTTCTAGCCCTCGCCTAGACAGTTTTGGGGTAGATAGCTTTGGGAAAGGGGGAGGCTGTAATTGAGGTTGTAGCGAAGGGCTGTCTTGGGAAAGAGAAATGACCTAATGGCTTAGGACAACATAGTAAAATTCGTAATCTTCCTGCCCCTAAAATGAGCTCACTAGCCGAAGGTGATTTTGCAGTTCTGACGCGCTGGGGCTGGTGTAAGGGATTCCCCTGCTGTGCACATCTCAAGGTGGTGGTGAGTATCGACACCGTCCTCTCTGTCTCTCTGTCTCTCTCTCTCTCTCTCTCTCTCTCTCTGTTTAGGTTCTATGCTCGGGACTCTGGTCTGCTCAAGTTTGAGATCCAGGCAGGCTTACTGGGCCGCCCCATCAACCACACGGTGCGCCGCCTTGTGGCCTTCACGTTCCACCCCTTTGAGCCCTTTGCTATTTCCGTGCAGAGGACTAACGCTGAGTACGTCGTCAACTTCCACATGCGGCACTGCTGCACGTAGGGCCTCCCGCAGCCAGGCTCTCTGGTCTTCCAAGACGTTCCCTCCCTGCCCGTGGACGCAAGCACACGCTCCTGACCAGCAGCTCTGTGGGTTCCGGACGGGCCCGTGCACCTCAGACGGGGCGGGCTGAGAGGGCAGTGCGGGCGGCTCAGCCTGTCAGAAGTCTATTGTGTCCAGAAAAAACTACTGATTGTCTCAGAGCCCTCTTGCGTTTCCCTGTGGGAATGTCCAGCACTAATCAAGTTCAGTCATTTTTGTTTGAATTTGCATTTCATTGCTGTGACGATGAGAGCATTACCCCCTTCGTGCCCCTTCCTTGGCATTATGTGTGCATTCGGTAGCAGGTAACTCATGTTGACTCACGAGAACTGTGTACACCCTTTCTACTTAGCCAGCAAGCAGGGCTATCTTTATAAGAAAACAGAATAAAGCCTTGGTATTTTCTTACGTAAATACATCCTGTTTGATGACTGCCTTATGTTCTGATCTCACCAAATGCTTTTCAAATACACGGGTCCCAGGAAGGACTGCGAAAGGCGCCAGAGGCCATGGATCCAGCAGCTGCTCTTGGGAGAATTGAGTGTGTGTGCCAGCATGGAAGACAGTCATCTGCCAGGATTGTTTCCCTCCCTCGGGCTTTCTCCTGGGAGCTGCTACAGCTGGAGGGGCTGGGCGTAATTGCACATTCTCGCGTGGAAGCATGCGCCCATCTGTGCCGTCTGTGCTGTGCAGGTGGGAGAGGGGGCGGCTCTGTGGCCACCGCAGAGACAAACGCTGTTGAGCACGTACTGCAGTTGGGGTAGTGGGAGCTGGCAAGCGCCAGTTGTCCCTAGAGGGATCAGGCTGGTTGTTCCTGGATGGCTGAGCCATCACAGCTGTCCTGCAAACATCTGCCAGCCCCCAGCCGCTGTCACATTCTCAGCTGTCTCCTCCAGAGGGCTTGTCAGGCTGTTATGCTTCATCTTCATAATGTGCCCACCGTTCACGTAGCAAGCTTGCCTGGTGACATCTGAGGGCGAAGGTAGCATTGGAAGGAGCCACGGCTGCAGACAGCTGGTCCTGTACCCTTCAGCAGCCACAGTGACTGCCCTGGGGACAGAGGAATGGGAGAGGAGATGCTAAGCCCCATCAAAATATTTTGGCTGATTTCATCATTGTCATTTAGGACTCAACACAGGCTCTGAGCACCTGTGTTCACCTGCTATGAGTCAGGAGGTGCTGTGTCAAGATGTTGAGGAGAGAAATAGGCAGATGAAGGGAATTACGGGTGCAAACCAGTGAAAGCTCCAGTGTTGTCTATGTAGGAAAAGTGGGGGGAATGAGGACGAGGCGAGGAGCACAGCTGTGCTGGGACCGGGTGCCGGCACTGGATAAATGGGAGTGGAGTGTGTGAGCCAGGGCGGAGGACATTTCAGGGAGACCCAGCATGTTCAAGGGCATGGCAGCCTGAAGAGGGCTGACCAGACTGTGGAATGGCCAGCGATGGGAAGGCGGCTACAGCACGGGCTGGGGGTGGGGGCAGGGCAGTGGGACTGCAGCCTGCAGAGCGGCCTTGTGCACGCGCTCGGGTTTTACGCAGCGGAGGGCAGGGCAGGAGTTTCCCAGAGGCAGCGAGGCCCGACAAATCCCTGGTGGGAATCCGGAGGAGAACGGGAGGGCTTGGACTGCGACAGACTCCCAGGGTCTTTGTAGTCAGGACACAGGGTCCGGAAGCAGGGACACGGTGGGACGGAACTTCCCTTTCTTTGTTTTCTTCAGCCTTTCGGCCACGTGACTCGCACCTGTCTGTGCTCATGGGCTGCCTCTCCTCCGGCTTCTCTGGAAGGCCAGCTCCTTCCTGCACCTGCTCGCGCCCCGTTTTGGCTTCTTTGCTCCTGCAGTTATCTTCTCTCTCCTGCATCGTCCATCTCCTGATAGGTCATTCCCATTAGCATGTACGTGTGCTGGAGGGTCTTCCTGTTTTAAATAAAGACTCCTACTCCGGCCCCACCATTCCCTTTAGCTACTGCCCGTTCCTCCGCTACCCTTCACAGAAACTTCCCGAAGGAGTTGTCGGAATGAAATGTTTTCGCTTCCCCACATTCCGTCTTTCCTCGGCCCACTCCACGCAGGCTCTGTCCTCACCATCCACTGAAACTGGGGTGTCTAGGTGGCCAGTGAGTCCACGTGGCCAGTATAGGCTCACCTCGTGTCCCTTTCTTACTCAGCCTCCCAGCCCAGGGCGTTCTTGAGTTCTCTTGGTGTCAAGAAACGCCTGCCTCTGTTGGTCTTGAGGACAGGACATGTTCCTGGCTTCCTCCTGCCTTACTGACTGCTTCTTGGTCCCTTTGCCGGCTTCTCTGCCTCCTCTGCTCTGCCTTTGGCCTTGGGTCCTCACCTCTTCTTCTCTGTACACTCTTCCTTTAGCTGATTTCTCCATTCCTAGCTATACGCCGGTCACTCTCAGTTATGGCTCCAGTCTTGACCCCTTCCTTGAGCTCCAGGTTCATCTATCCCCGTGGTCATCAAACTGCAGCTCGCGAGCCACATGCGGCTCTTTGGCCCCTTGAGTGTGGCTCTTCCACAAAATACCACGGCCTGGGCGAGTCTATTTTGAAGAAGTGGCGTTAGAAGAAGTTTAAGTTTAAAAAATTTGGCTCTCAAAAGAAATTTCAATCGTTGTCCTGTTGATATTTGGCTCTGTTGACTAATGAGTTTGCCAACCACTGATCTATCCCATGGCTTACTTGGCATCTGGGTTTGGCGTCTAATAGGCATTCTACAACTAACATGTCCAGAACGATGCTCCTGATTCCCACCCCCATCGCTGACCTGTTTTTCCTCTAAGATTTCCTGTATGGCTTTAGTGTCTACCCATTTACTGGAGCCAACAACTTAGGCATTATTATCTTTTTCCCATCCCCCCACCTTCCCCTCCACCACCCACATGGGTGACTTCACTCCAGGCATGTGCCCTGAGCACTCTAAACCGATTATGATCATCCTGCACTCTTTGCTAGTGACGAGAATGAGAACCAGGCCAAAGCCAGCCAGCACGAGGGGTTTGTTTAGCAGTCACGTGACTTCATTCAGGTCAGTGCTACCACGAGGTAAAGGTTTCTGGGACTTCGGGGGCAACATTTCTCTTTGCGCACACAGCCCCCCGTTTCCACTATCCCGCACCCTACGATCGTACTCGGGAAGCCTTAGGATGAAGCTGACCCTCTCGGTGGCAGAATGCGGAGGGAAGGACCCGGACCACCGAAGACACGACACGGACGAGGAGCTCACAGCCTGGGAGGAGCTCACAGCTGACATCTGGCTTGCCAGGGCATTTCCTTGCTGCCGGCGCCGTTCTGAATCGGGCTTTCTGCTCCTTGCAGTTAAAGCATATCAGTAGGTGCAGAGAGGGAGGCAGGTCCCCAGGGTGGGATCCCAGTCCTGAAGTTCCGGCTGGCTCGGCACCAGTTCAGTTCCAGTTGTCAGGAGGCCCAGTTAGGGTTCCTGTGCTGGAGCTCCTGTCCTGGGGTTTCTGTAAGAGGCCTGGCTCTCCCCTAGTCCCTGCAGCCATTCCGGAGCTGGCCTGGAAGCTTCTTGTCGCTAAAAGGACTTCTCTAAAATGGGAGAGAAAGCACTCGGCCTGTTGAGTACTTGACCCACGTTAAGTTCTCAGTTCCTACGTGTTTGCTTATATTAACGTTGTTTCTAAAGGATTCGAGGCTGCTCTCAGTCAATCTGGTGTCTTCTCTCCACATCTGCCAGTAGATCTCAAGAATCTTTGGAGAAAAAGATCTTTGGAACAAAAATGTTTTTTGTTCTATTTTAAATATTTTTTATTGATTTCAGAGGGGAAGGGAGAGGGAGAGAGAGATAGAAACATCAATGATGAGAATCATGGACCGGCTGTCTCCTGCACGCCCCCCACTGGGGATCGAGCCCACAACCCAGACATGTGCCCTTGACTGGAATCGAACCCAGGACCCTTCAGTCTGCAGGCCAGTGCTCTATCCACTGAACCAAACCAGTTAGGGCTGGAACCAGAATGTTTAAGAAAAGCAGTAAGTTTGGCGGAATATATCTTCCAGATCCAAATTCTTCCCTGAACCTCTCTCCGCTCACCCCTACTCTTTGTGGAGCTGACATGTCAGTGTGACCCGTGCGAAGCTACTCGGGACCTTTGAGAGAAAGGTTCCCTTTACATTTAGCAGAAGCCCTTCCATTCAGAGTCCTCGCAGAGAAGCACGGCATAAATCAGTGAGAACCCTAAATTAGATAATTTTTAAAAGAACGGCAGCTTCATTATTTTCAAGTACACAGAGTCATTCCATCTCAGCCACGAGTGTGCCTCTGCAGAAGCCCTCTGGGACGTTCCTTAACGAGGAGATTATAATTATTGGTAATCAGCATAACGGCTCTCTGCAACGCGTGCTCTGAAAGCGACGGAGCACATTAAGTGATTTGGATGTTCCAGGGGGCAATTTTGTTTACAACATTAATCTGCTCGGTGGATACCCTTTATAGCTATAACTCTCTGTTGTTTTTAAAGAGACAAAACTCTGAAGCCTCCATCACGCAGCAGTTGATTCAGAGGCAGACATGATGCAGGCCGAGGGTTCTTCGACCAGCGTGTCCTGGTGGAATTATGGGAACGCCTCAGGCTCCCTCACCTGCTAGCTGTGTCCTAAGGACTTCACCGAGACTCAGTTTCTCCTCGTAAAAGAGGGACGGCTTCTGCATTGCAGGGTTGATGTGGGCACTGAGTGAGTGTTAATGAAAGCCCTTTATACAGAGAGGACTCCATAAATGCTAGCTGCCTCCTCCTTCCCTCTAGATCCCTTGGCCGCTTTAGTGTCACAGCGAGTGTGCGCAACCCTCGTAGCAGCTCCCATTCCCTGATGACCCAGCACCGTAAGCGTGGCGCTCCTCCAGGCGCAGCCCCTGCTCTCCCACCAGAGACGGGCGGCCTCTGCCGTGGTGCCACCCAGCACGCCCAGGCGTGAGAAAACCACAGCATCCCTGACCCTCTTTGTAGCCAGATGCGTTGGCCGCAGGAGCTTTGTTTGCTGAGAGCTTGTTGTCGTTGATTGTGAACATTTATTAAGAGCTCACGATGGCCCGGAACTGTGCTGTGCACCTCACATGGGAAGGCGCGTCAGTTCACCAATTCGGAGATGCGTTTTTATTTTATTTATTTATTGATTTCAGAGAGGGAGGGAGAGAGAGAAACATCGATGATGAGAGTTCAGTCGTGTTAAGTATATTCTTATTGTTACGCAAGCAATCTCTATAACTTTTTCATCCTGCAGACCTGAAACTGTACCCAGAAACAACAATTCCCCATTTGCCTCCGCCCAGCCCCTGGTAACCACCATTCTGCCTTCTGTTTCCATGCATTTGACTCCGTGGGATACTTCATACGCATACAAGTGGAGTCACACAGCACTTGTCTCCTTGTGTCTAGCTTATTCCACTGAGCATAAGGTCCTCAAGGGTCCTCCCTGTTGTAGCATGTGTCAGAATTCCCTTCCTTTTAAAGGCAGAATCACATTTCATCGAGTGCAGGACCGCATTTTGTTTACCCATTCATTCATCAGAGGACATCTGGGTGGCGTCCACTCTTTGTTGTGACGAGTGTTCCTATAAACACGAGTGTGCAGATACTTGTCAGAGATCCTTTCATTGCTTTTGGAGACATACCCAGAAGTGGGCTTTCCTGAGCTTTAAAACGTAGTTACCCAGTGCCCTCCCCCGCAGCCGCAGAGGTGGGATAGGCAGGCGCTGTGGGCCTGGGGAGTTGAGTAGTCTGAGGCCCGGGTTTTTACTTCACCAGCCTCCCGGGGACGTAGCCATTCCATCCCGGCCCCCTGAACCTTGCCTGTGCTCAGGCAGGCGGGTGAGCCCGCTGCGCCCTGCCCGCTCCTGCCCGCATTAATTCGGCACATTTCTATGGCTCCCCGAAGGAAGAGACGCTTCGGCAACATTTAATTAGCGGCCAGGAACATGCTTTCCCAGGGACACGACTCATTTCTCAGCCAGCTGTTGCCGGTTGCTTCCTAGCAACATGCAGCACTCACATCTGATTGCTTCTCTCCAGGCAAGGGGGGTGACTGGTCCACCTGCTGTCACAGCTGGGGGGTGTGTGTGTGTGTGTGTGTGTGTGGGACCCCGGGTCTAGGGCTGATTTTCCAGAGGAAGTGAGTGATGTGAACCTGTTAGTTCTGCAAAGCCAGACCCGGTGCTGAAGCCTCTAGACTCTAGAGCAGGGGTCCTCAAACTTTTTAAACAGGGGGCCAGTTCACTGTCCCTCAGACCGTTGGAGGGCCGGACTATAGTTTAAAAAAAACTATGAACAAATTCCTATGCACACTGCACCTATCTTATTTTGAAGTAAAAAAACAAAACAGCAAAAACACCCGCATGTGGCCCGCGGGCCGTAGTTTGAGGACACCTGCTCTAGAGTCTAGAGAGCCTTGAACGCCCCTCCCCACCCCTTTCCTTCAAGTTCATGATTAGAGCAGGCAGAAGGAATGCCACCAGCTGCAACACAGACAGCAGCCTGGTCCAGGGAAGTCTGCTGGGATGGGGTGCAGCTAGGGAAGAGTCTCGCCCCGTAGGAGGCAGAGCCTGCCCCTCAGAACGTGGGTGTGTGTGTGGGGGGCCTGGGCCACTCTGGCTTGGGCAAGGGGAAGGGAAAGCCTTATTTATTTTTTAAAAATAATTTTGATTTTCTACAGAGAGGAAGGTAGAAACATCGATGAGAGAGAAACATCAATCAGCCGCCTCCAGCACACCCCCTACTAGGGATGTACCCACAACCAAGGTACATGCCCTTGACCAGAATCGAACCCGGGACCCCTCAGTCTGCAGGCTGATGCTCTATCCACTGAGCCACACCGGCCAGGGCGGAAAGCCTTATTTCAAGAGGCCCGCCAACTGCTGTGGGCTGCAGGGGCTTTGGAGAGGGAGCGGGAAGGGCAGTGTCAGCAGTGGCCCTGCCCTGGACTTGCCAGTACTCAGGGCATCTGAGCGATGGCGGCTCAGGGACCAGACCTCAGACCCCTCTCTGCCCAGATGCCTCTGCAGAGGCTGCAGCGGGAGCCTCGGAGGAGGTGCTGCTCGGTGACGCTGCGCTCGGCACACGTGGTGTGTGTGCTGTGAAGACTGTAGGGCAGCCGCTCCTTCATGTTGCCGTCTGGAGGCCACCGTCCCACGTGGGGCCTTTGGACTGAGCACGTGAGCCTCCGGCTTGCACAGCCCATCACCCCTCCAGCAGCCTGTCTCAGGGGTGGCCCCGGCACCCTCTCCACCCGCTGTGGCGAGTGGGGCTGCGTCTGCGGGGGTGGGTGGTGGTGTATGTGTGGGACCCCGGGTCTAGGGTGGGGTGCCCTGGCATCTCCTCCTTCATTTGGTCCACAAGCATCTCTTGAGGTGCTTCTGAGGAGCAGAGGCTGAGCTTTTGCAAGGTGTGTCTTTGCAAGTCCCCAGTTACGGACCGGATGGGGAGCGGACAAGGAGGCAGGCTGGGGATTCACTGAGAGCAGGTGCCAGGTGGCACACAAGAGGCACAGAGCACCTGCCCCGACGGGGGGCCCAGGAAGGGTTCTGGCAGAGATTCTCTCTCATCGTCGATGTTTCTCTCTCTCCCTCTCCATGTGTATGTACACACACACACACACACACACACACATACACACAGGCTGCGTGTCACACACACACACATACACACACAGAGGCTGCATGTCACACACACACACAGGCTGCATGTCACACACACACATACACAGAGGCTGCATGTCACACACACACAGGCTGCATGTCACACACACACAGAGGCTGCATGTCACACACACACATACACAGAGGCTGCATGTCACACACACAGGCTGCATGTCACACACACACAGAAGCTGCATGTCACACACACACAGGCTGCATGTCACACACAGGCTGCATGTCACACACAGAGGCTGCATGTCACACACACACACAGAGGCTGCATGCCACACACACACAGAGGCTGCATGTCACACACACACAGGCTGCATGTCACACACACACACACACAGAGGCTGCATGCCACACACACACACACACACACACACACACACACACAGAGGCTGCACGTCACACACACACACACACACACACACACACACACACACACACACTGCACACACACACACACACACACACACACACACACACACACACACAGGCCCCTGACTGACACATGGGTAGAAAGTGCTGGTCAGTTGGGCCAGGCATGTGTTCTCTCAGGGCCACACGGCTCCTTCCTGAGTCTGGGCAAGATGCAATGAGTGAGTGAAGGGTTAACCTGGCATTTTCAAGTCCCCCCCCCGTCTCCCATGGTGAGAGGGACTCGCTTGTCCCCTTTCTAGCAGCCATGGGCAATGAAGACCCCTGCTCTGGCTCCCCTTCCAGCTGCTGCTTATCGCTGAGGTGAGAACAGGAAGCCACCACCTCTCAGGTCCCGCTGCGCAGGCAAAGGCCACCGTGCCTCAGCCGGCAGACACCTGCCTTCTAGGTGTGCGTTCCACGCTGTGGGGGCCTCCACAGGGGGCCGTGCCGGGGAGGCCGTGTCCTCCACACCGTCTCTGGGAAGCCCAGGGTGTGGCTGTGCTCGGGCCACTGGGTGCTGCCGGGGCCCGGGACCCAGGGCGCCTCACACGGCAGCACCACACAGTGAGGCCACCGCGTCACAAGCTCCCCACAGTGTCAAGTTCACGCCTTCGTCCACCTAAACAATGACGTTAGTGGGCCCGCCCCCAGGCTCTCCTTTTCATACCCTGAGTGACACTGTCATTTGTTCAGTCTCCCAGCATTCGAACCTCTTTCGGGGTTTGTGGATTCTACCTTTTGTGAGTTGTTTTTTTTTTTTTAAAATATATTTTTATCGATTTCAGAGAGGAAGGGAGAGAGAGAGATAGAAACATCAATGATGAGAGAGAATCATGGATCGGCTGCCTCCCGCACGCCCCCTACTGGGGATCGAGCCCTCAACCTGGGCATGTGCCCTGACCGGGAATTGAACCGTGACCTCCTCGTTCAACCACTGAGCAACACAGGCCAGGCTCCACTAGATTCTTAAGATCCATTCGTAGTTTTTCAGGACCCTTTCTGAGGAGCGTTATGAAACTGCTTCTTGGTCTCCTTGTCAGAATGCAAATAGAGTTGAAGGCCCTGTTTGAGTTAGGGTGGTCTGCTGCCGGGGTGCCTCCGGAGGGGCAGAGGGCCTGCAGGGCGGCGAAAAAGAGCTTATGTTTCCTGGGCCCGGGAGCCAGACCCTGTAAGATGCTCTGTGCTTGGGAACCAGCTGAGTCCTCCCAGGCTCTGCCATGCCCAGGTCAGCGATTGCCCCTGGCGGGCCACAGCATGGCTGAAACATGCAACACATGCCTTTAATGAGGAACCCCGAGCTCTTTCCCCTCAGGCTGTGAAATAAACAAGTGGCCATGGCCAACGCAACAACAGGCACCCAGTGAGTGAATCAAAATCATACCCCTTTTTTTGTCTGATCAGCAAAAAGTACCTTTTTGATGTGCTGCAGAATTTTAGTAATTTATGTGTGCCACGAGAAGAAAAAGGTTGAAAGCCACCGGCCCAGGTTGTCTCCATCTTATACATGATACATGAGAAGGCGCTCAGGCACAGAGAGACTAGCCTGCCAAGGGTCACAACACTGGTGCCAGAATTCACATCGGACTTCAGAGCCTGCTGCTCAGCCTGGTGAGGGCCCGGGGAAGGACCTGGGATAGAGGAGGACAGATGGCATATCTGGGACTCCCAGTGCCCGCAGTGGCCAGGTGTGTGGGATGGAAAATCCCCATCTGAGCCACACTGGCGGGAACGAGGGGAGATGGTCCGTGGGATAAGGGCCGTCTGAGCGACAGCACAGCGCTGGCCAGGGAGGGCTGGTGGCAGATGGGCAGCCGTGAGCCCTGCCCTGACCAGCTGTTGTTTGCAGAGGAGGGTGGGTGCCTGGTGACAGCTGGATTAGGTGTACTTAGCAACCTCAGTGACCATTGGGTGGAGACACACAGTGGGCCCTTCTGCCTGGCCCTCCCCGCGCCTCCAGGGCCTGGGAGCTTAGTGCTTGTTAATCTCCGTCCCCATGGCAGCAGGCGGAGAAGGGCCATCCCAGGCTCTGGAATCTCCCACCTCCCACGGCCCATGGCCCATGAGCTTCTTCCAGATGCTGCAAACCTCGGCCTCCTGGAAAGGAAGGTGTGAGACTCGGGTGCTGGGCACCCAGCCTGCAACTGGAGTGTTCTCCTGGCGCTTCCCTCATGGCTTCTGTCCCCCCTGGGTTTGGGGCTCCAGGGTTTCATCTCATCCTGTCTGTTTCCTGCCACGGACTCTTCCTGAGATGGAGGTTCGGGGAGTTAGAAAGGGCGATCAGACATAGTTGATCTGAGGCAGTGACAGGAGAAAAATAAAGTCGGATGCCGTTAGTGCTCCAAGTTCAGCATGTTTCCGAACTTGTCCCTCACTTGGGGGCGCCCAGAGCTGCCTATTCCTGGGAGCAGTGGAGGGGGGGGGGGGTGGGATGCAGGAGGCTGCGGGCCTGCCCTCTGCTCGCTGTGTCTTGGCTGTGAGCCCACGTGGTGACCCAGTTAGTCTGCTGCCTGTCTGAGCGATGTGAGCTCTGATGATAGGGCTGTGAGGGCTCTAAATCCCCGCCACGTACTTTTTCATCAGACAGAGAACGGTGAGAAATGCTTTCCCATCAGTGCCCCAATTATCCCAACGCACCAGCACAAAACCTGTCTCTCGCCTGCTCCCAGGGACGTGGAGTCAGGGTCCTGAGTGTCCTTTCCCGGAAGTAGCTTTGTGCCCAGCTCCACAGCCTCACGGCTGGGGTGGGGTCCTTGTGACGGCTGAGGGCCAGGATGCCAAGCCCGGGAAGGGGCCCCATCGGCCCCCCAGAGGCAGGGCACACCCAGCCAGGGCGCCTGTGACGTCCCTTCTGTTAGAAGTCCCTGTGGCAGCCTCGGTGCTTCCCCGCCCTCTTCAACCAAAAAGCAGTTAAAACAACAACCATGCCCAAACGGGTGTGGCTCAGTGGATAGAGCGTCGGTCTGCGGACTGAAAGGTCCCAGGTTTGATTCCGGTCAAGGGCATGAACATTGGTTGCGGGCACATCCCCAGTAGGGAGTGTGCAGCAGGCAGCTGGTTGATGTTTCTCTCTCATCGATGTTTCTAGCTCTCTATCCCTCTCCCTTCCTCTCTGTAAAAAATCAATAGAATATATTTAAAACAAACCCCCCCAAAAAAAAAAACAACAACCACAAAATAGAGCGGTTCCGCCTCCTAAACCTCTCTTGGGCTGGCCCTGCCCCACAGTCCCGCCTGCCGCTGTTCCCGCCTGCCGCTGTTCGCCTGCCTCTCCTCCCTCGTCTCAGCATCTCTGCTCATGTCTCCTCAGATGTGTGTGATCTCCTTTAGGGTCCCCCCAAGTGATCCAGGATAACCTCCCCATTTTAAGGACCTGGCCTTCAGCACATCGGCAGAGACCCTGTTTGCATGGAGGGCGACGTGTACAGGTTCCAGGTTAGGGTCTGACATCTTTGGGGGCTGTTATCCTGTCTGTGCAGCCGCCTCGCTTCACATCATGCCATCTGCACGTCACTGCACCGTCTGTGCGTTTCTGCATCCGCCCTTTGTCCATGCCACCCCCTCGCTGGACACGTCCCCCATCGCCCTGGGCCCTCACCGCTACTTCAGCACTTCCTCTTATTTTGAGCTCAGGTGTCACCTCCTCTGGGAAGTGCTCCTTGATACTTCTATACCTCTTCTCACTCTTTCTTTTTCACACACACACACACACCCTTGTTCTGTGTTAGCACTGGTAGTATTCAAATGAAGTTAAAAAAATTTTCTCTCCCCATTTGCCTCAAAGATGCTCAGAGCAGTTACCAGGTTTTAGACATATTTTATTTGAGTGTCAATAGATTTTTGAGGAAGGAGGAAGGCGAGAAAGACTCCTGAGGAATGATTCTTGAGTCATTTGGCTTTTTAACTTAATTTTCGGCTGCAGATTTTAACCATCTGGCTTAATCTACAGTTGGCTGGCCAAAAGATGTAGGAGGATGGGTGATTGGCTCTTACATAACATTTTCTGATTAAAATCACAGGGAAAATGAGCTTTTAATGTAGTAATAGTAATAATAACAACAATAGCAGCAAGATGGGTGTGTATCTGCATTCACACTCTGTCCCCACAGGAGCCCGAGGAGCAGTGTGAGAGGCACCCTGGATGAGCACCAGCTGTATACAGCAGAGTACACAGTTATCTTAACGAATGACTAACGGGCCGTGGAGGTGGGAGTGGTTGAGGTTCAGGTTGATGCAGAGCTGGGATACCAACCCAGGCCGTGTCTCCACCCCAGTCCTCACCCCCAAGAAGACTGGAAGGAAGGGGCGGCCGGGGAGCCGTGGCAAGGGCACCGAGGAGAGCTAACTGCATTTCCGGGGCACCCGATCAGACCTCTGTCCCTCCCTGAGGGTCTCCCCTGCTGCAGTCACTTGTACGTGAGGACCTGGACTGTCCTCCCAGCCATGAATGAACTGCATGCCCCTCATTCCTGAGTGCCAGAGCCCCATCCCACCTAACTGCCTCTGTCCTGAGGGGAAACTGAGGTCCAGTTTGGGAGGGGCGTGTGGCCCGCGACAGCCTGCGCACCGAGTCTGTGCTCAGCTGCGTCTAGACAGCAGGTGTCGTGCTGGCCAAGCCCCGGACACCACGCTGACCCTCAGTTGACATTTCCTTCGGTCCAAGGGGATTACACAAATCCAAGGTGGCTAAGCTGCCCCGGGCTCTATGGAAACAGCCCTGCGCTGTCTGCCCCTCCCTCCCCCGAGCCAGCAGTCCTGACACCGAGGCTGGGCTTGCCGGCAGGACGAGCTGTGCCAAACTGCAGAGCATGTGCACAATTTAATTTTAACGTGGGTGGGCGTGGGGAGAAGCCAGATTAACTCCCAGAACCAATTTCCGAGCCAAGTCAGAGTCCGCCCCCAAATAGTGGACCACCCGCGGGGCGGTGGGGGCACGTACAGGGTCCATGTGGTCAGAGGGCTGTTACAATGCTAGGCGAACACTTCCGTAATTGACATAATGCCTGACTGCAGCTTCCGTACAGTTTTATAAGCCAGTTCTTTTTTCCTATTTTTATTGTATTGAAGTGGTTCATTAATTAATCTGACTAAGCAACAAGGTACACAGCACCCTCTCCTGAAGGTTAAAAAGGCTTAAGTTACGTCTTCTTTCCGCCTGCTTCCCACTCATTCATTTTCTCTCCCTGGAGAGAAGGCTACCACTTGGGGAATGTCTTTCCAGATTCTTACTGCATGTACATTGAGGCTCATATATCCTGTCCTTTCCTGCAAAAACCGGTGCCTGTACTATGCACACTGTCCTCCCTCCCTTTTTAAAAATTTCCCCCTTCCTTTTTTAATCCTCACTTAAGGATTTTTTCCCCCTTTTGATTTTTAGAGAGAGAGGAGGGGGTCAGAGGGAGAGGGAGAAAACATTGATCGCTTGCTTCCTGGATGCACAGGCTGGGAATCGAACCCACAACCTTTTGCTGCGAGGGACGATGCTCCCACCAACCGAGCCACCCAGCCAAGGCCCCCCTCCCCGCTTCTATTTTTACTTAGCAGGACATCGTGACTTGTGTCCGGGCTAACATTCCGTTATATGGTTGGAACATAACTTCTTTAACCAGCCCCCGCTGATGGACATTTGGGTTCCAGTTGTTTACCGCCGTTCTCAGTGAATACATATCTTTGCATACTTGCTACACACGGGAAAGAATAGCTGGCTGCCAGCTGCCAGCCACATGCTGGTGTTTACGTCTACATGAACTTGAATGAATGAAACCGGTCCAGGTCCTCATCTCAAGTGCGGGGGTCACAGGACGGAGCACGCCCTGGGTGCAGGGCGCGCTCCCAGGAGGGAATTGGGAGCCAGAGGCCTGCCCATTGGGTGTGGACAGCTGCCAGCTCTCCCTGTGAAGAGGCCTCGCTGTTTATAGCCCCCAGGCAGGGCTCAGACAGGGAGCGCACTTTCAACCCAAAACAATTATGTGGAATGTGGGGTGGGGGGAAGGAGGGGGAAGGAGGGAAGAAGCCGTCCCTGAGTACTGATGCAGGGACATTGTGTTTCTGTGGTCACGGCTCACACTGCGCTGTTCCAGGCAGACACGGCTGTTCTCAGCTTACAAGGGGCACACCTGTCTCAGGGAGCCCCGCACCACTGTGTCTGAGGCCTGCCTCCCGCCACCTCGCTGCGGTTGTTTCCCCCCCCCCGCCCCCCTTTTACAGCCTCGGCCCTCTCCTCCCCCAGGTCCAGGGCCCCTCCACACCCTGGCTCATGCCCGCCCTGTCAGGGAGAGTGCTGTCTCCTCGTGCGTTCCCTGTCACCCTGACACAGCCAGTCTCCATCTCCTCACTTCCCACCCTCTCCCCCTTCCCTCCCTTTGGTGACGTGATGTCCACATTGCCAGCTTCCGTGGGCACTGCCCGGTCCTCCTCTTGGCGCAGTCTGCACTGTGCCCCTTCCTTCTTTTTTAAAAAATATGTTTTTTATTGATTTCAGAAAGGGAGGGAGAGGGGGAGATAGAAATATCAATGAGTGAGAATCATGGATCGGCTGCCTCCTGCACGCCCCCCACTGGGGATTGAACCCGAAACCTGGGCATGTGCCCTGTGTGGAATCGAACCTGAGACCCTTCAGGCCGCAGGCCGACGCTCTATCCACTGAGCCACACCGGCTAGGGCTGCCCCTTCCTTCTCGAAGTGCTTGTCCCGTTGGCGTCCAAGGCACCGCATCTGCAGTCTAACTGCTCCACCCCTCGTCCTTTGCAGTCTCGTCCTGGCAGCATTTACAGCTCGGTCTTCTTTTCCTCGCTGTCTGCTTTTTTCCTGAGCGATCTCACCCCCACCATGGCTTCAATTCGTGAGCACTGTTTGGGGAGTGACGGTCATGCATCTTAATTCCCTAAGAAGATGGGCATCTTCATGGTTTGCATTTCCAACCCGAAGGACACCCGTTGGTCCATTTGGTTGTCTCGCCTCCACCTGCTCCACAAAGCTTCCCTTCCATCCCTTCAACTGCGGGAGCACCTTTCACTGACACCGGGGGCACTCCTGCCTCCTTCACAGACCTCCTCACTGACCCGCCACATGCGTGTCCAGCTCCCTTAGACCGTGGGCCTGGGGGAGTAGTGACAGTCACAGCGGCTTGTTCCCCGGAGCCCGGCCTGTTGGCTCAGTCCCCCCGTGCTTGCTCAGTCTGGTCGAATGGGCAATTTCTGCTGTGGCCATGACCGCTCTATCTCTTTGGGCTGATAATACTCAGGTTTCAAAAACAATGGGCGTATCCAGAATAGAGGAAAAATGAATAGAGGAAAAGAATAAGGGAGCCCAGGGGAAGGGATCCATGCTTTTTTTTTTCTTTCTTAAATATATTTTTATTGATTTCAGAGAGGAAGGGAGAGGGAGAGAGAAACATCAATGATGAGAATCATTGATCGGCTGCCTCCTGCACGCCCCCTATTGGGGATCAAGCCCGCAACCCAGACATGTGCCCTGACGGGGAATTGAACTGGGACCTCCTGGTTCATAGGCTGACACTCAACCATTGAGCAATGGACATGTCAGCCAGGTTGTAGGCAGGGGCGATTGGAAATGGTTTCTCTTGACATGCCGAGTGACATTCTGCCCGCATCCAGGTACATAAGTGTTCAACAGGCTTGTTTGGCACTTGGTGTCAGGTGATGGCTTGGCTGAAAGAAGGGAAAACACTGCGTCTATGCTGAAAGGGAAGACACTGTATTTGTCTTTTTGCCTGAGGAGAGGAGAGGCGAGGGAGGGGAGGGGAGGGGAGGGAAGCTCCCCTTATGCAGCCAGGCCTGTGCCACCAGCTTTGAGCTGCCAGAAGCAAAACTGCAGATGCACTTAGAAGTAATCCAGAACCCGCTGCCAGGAAACAAGGAAGCGTGCCACACAAGCTGTGCCAACACTTGGCTCGTGCCCATGTTCGGCTCTGCCTCTTCTCTGCCTGTGGGAGGTGCGAGCACACGGCCCACCTGTGTTCTCAGGACCCAGGCTGCTGCTGAGGGGCAGAGGCAGCAGGGCGGCAGCTGGCTTCCAGGTAAACAAGACTGCTTAACGGTCAGCCTTCCGTGGCGGGCCTGTCTCCCTGAGTGGTGGCTGGTTTATATGTCAACCCTCCCAACTAGGGTTTCATCTCAATTCATAACCCTTTTCAGGAGCACATGGGGTTACTGTTTGCCAATCTGGAAGCAGAAGTCTGACAATCACTTCAGATGGTAGATATCTTTTATTGCTTTAGGCAGGGCAGCAGTTACTGGTTGGGGTCTGGGCCACAGCCCCCGCGTCCAAGAGAAGACGGCCTCACTTCTGGGCACGCGCGTCTCCAGTCAGAAGTAGGTGCCACGAGTAGGTGTCCCTTCCTGCTGAGCACCGCCAACAGCCCGCCGCAGGGCGCTCCGAGGGGGTGCTTTCTGCAGGTCTGGAGGTGGGCCTTCCGGTCAGGTTCAGGTGCAGGTGCAGTTTCATCCCGTCAGAGCCTGCGAGCCTTCCTGGGGCGGCAGCCGTTGTGCGGGATGGGGGTGTTGTCCGTGATGGAGATCACTTCCAGACCCCCCATGGTCAGGCCCTGGATGGCAGACTGGGAGGAGCAGAGGAACAGGAGGACGGCTTGGTGCCGGAAGTGATGGCCTAGGGGGTCCAGGCAGGGCCCAGACAGCAAGAAGGGGCGTGGGAGGTGGGGGTGGGGGTGGAGGGAGAGAGGAGAGGTTCCCTGGCTTTGATACCTACTCACAAAGGTCTCCCATCCAAGCCCCTTACCAGGTGTTCAGTGCTGCCCACTGTGGTCACACCTGTCGCTCCCACCTGCGTGCATTCTACCACCTACGTCCAAAGGCTGCCTGTGACCCGCACACTCAGGCTCACACTTCGGCAGCTTTAGGAACCAAGTTGTTTCCTCTGCCTGGAATGTCCCCTCACCTGGACAATGCCAGAATTGTCACCTCTTTGGGGGCTTTCCTGATCATCCCCGATGGGCTCCCAGCCAGCCCCCGGGGCACAAGCTTTACCAGTCCACCCACTCGTCTGTACTGAGAGTCCCATCTGTGATGGTCCCCAGGGACCACCTTTCTGTTCCCCGGGCCTGGCACCCAGCAGGCACCCAGTGAATGTCTGCGGAACTCAGCTAAGTGGCCTGGGCTTGCTTTCGGCTCAGTAGATTGTAACAACAGGAAGCCAAGCCCTCATAGAAACCCACTACAAGGCCCTTCCACTCGCCCACCCTGCTCTCCAGCCCCATCTGTCTACAGAAGGAAGTGCACTCACTCGTGTGGACAATCACTGCCACTTACCAAGCGCCCCGGCCCCAGGCCCTTCACCACCACGCGGATGTGGGTCACGCCCTTCGCTGTGGCTTTCTGGAGAGGAGCGACAAGTGGTTAGTGGCCAGCGGGAGCTGCTACACCCACGTCTCTAGCTCCTGCCCCTGAGGCCGCAGGGTAAGAGCTCCAGGAGAAGGCACCCCCAAATGTAAACAGGAGAAGACAGCAAGGACACAGGACCGATGGCCTGGGTGCGGGCAGACAGCACTCAAGTCACAGACTGCGCGTCAGCTGGGACCGCCTTTCGCCCAGGACAGCACTGCCACCTAGTGGAGTTTCTAACCATCGCTCCGATGGGCCTCAGGAGGGTGGACGCAGAATCTCAGACCTCCAGGAGCCCGGGACCTGCAGGCAGAGCTTCAATACCCACTAAGCCAGTGTCCTCTTACCATTCTACACCTTTAGTGAAAGTTACACTTTGCTTCACTGATTACAAAGGCATCGTGATGGAAAGCCCGGAAACATGCAGATGTCACCGAACCCGCCCCGCAGACGCCACTGTTAACAGACCAGTGTCTTTCAAGGGTCTGACCTGCCCCTTGGTGGACATGAGCACACGCTGCGGATCGTTAATGCAGAGCAGCCAATGGCTTGGGCACTGCGCGGTGTGCAGGCCAGGGTTTTCCTTCAGGAAATACCTGTGTTTAGGCAGAAGCGTGTGACCCTCGGGAGGCCTGTGCCGCAGCAGCCAGGGCACAAGCTTTGGTCCCAGACCACACCAGGCAGCTAACGCGACTGCATGGCTCTGAGCAAGTCGTAGTCTGTATGTGAACGGGCTCAAAACACGGACAGTGCCGGTGTCTCTGAAGACTCAAGATAATGAGGGTCCAGTGTCTGCAGTACTAGTATAGTGATGGCCATAAACACGCCAGAGTCAGCACACTGCCAATCTGCGTCTAGAAAGGTCTGCCACGTGCACGCTCAGACGCGTCCTGCGTGAGGGTTTCACCACCACCCGTCCCCATCCCCACACTTACCGCTGCGCAAGCTATGCCTGCTGTCTGTGCCGCGATGCCCGTGCCCTTCTTGGCGTTCTTGAACCCCTCGGTGCCGCAGGAGGTGCGGGCAAGGGGCTGGTTGGCGGCAGAGACTACCTGGATCTGGGTGCTAGGAGAGCAGGGGAGGCACAGAAGGGAAAAGGGACTATTCAGGGACTTTAGAGAGTGCTAGCCTATGTCCTCACAAGCCCGAGTGAGAAAGCAAAAGTCAGCTGCTTTTCCTCTGAACTTAGCCAGTAAAATGCTTTTTGAACTCTTATAAGGAGGCGCCGGGGAGGGTCAGAGTCAATCCCTTAAGCCACACTGAAAACTGACAGGTCGTATAATCTAGAGAGCTCTGATATGGACCGAATGTTTGTGTCCCCCAAATGCACGTTGAATTTCTAACCCCGAATAGTATGGTGTTTGGAGGTGGGACCTTTAGGAGGTAATTAGGTCGTGCGGTGGCGCCCTCATGAATGGGATTAGTGCCCTTGTGCCAGGGACTCCAGAGCGCCCCCTCGCCCCTCCCACCGGGAGGGCACAACGAGAAGCGGGCCCTCACCAGAACCCACCATGCTGGCACCCTGACCTTGGACCCGTTTGTAGGAAAGCAAATCTCAGCAATAGGATATGCCCAACCCAGCTGACATTTTCATGAAATCTGAGTGAACGTCATAAGGAGGAGAGGGCCTGGGGGATACGTGCACGGGTACCACCATGCCCTCCCTGCGGAGGGGAGAGGAACCCACCCAGACCTGCCCAGGTGCCCCCTGCCCACTCACTTGTTGTAGGAGGCCTTAATGTGTGCGATGGGGATCTCCTCAAATTTCTTCCCTGCCCACCTCAGGGGGCTCTCCTGGCCTGGAACTGGCGGGTAAATGCTGCAATGAGAACATTCAATGGAATGTTGTCCTTATATTTTTTAAAATCAAAGAAATGCATCCCAGAGTTGAAAATGACCCAGCAGTACAGACAAACTCAATGAAAACAGCAGCCCCGACCTGCCCCTGAGGTGGCTGCCCGGCATTCCCTTTCGGTCCTGGTGCTGCCACCCCGTCTGAGCACCTCTGACTAGGCACAGGGAGCTGCTCTCTCTGCGAGAAGAGAAGAGGTACAGCCCATCCTCCCACCCATCTTGTCCCTTCTAGTGCAACCAGATCAGTACTTTCAATCCTTTGTAGGATCCGCTTTCTGCAACTTAAAAAAATACAGTTAAACCACTATTATTTCATCATCTGCAGATGGCATTTGACTCTATAAAGAAAGGGCAACAAAACTTTAATAACACTTATTATTACTATAAAAAAATCCAGTATCCCTTAGAATAGAGGTCAGCAGACTTTTTCTGTGAAAGGCCAGGGTGTAAATATTCTAGGCTTTGTTGGCCATGAGGTTTTTGTAGCGCAAAAATGGCTGGCTGTAGACAACAGTAAATCAATGTGTGTCGCTGTCCCAATAAAACTTTATTGCAACTGGCCAGATCTGGCCCATGGAATATAGTTTGCAACCCCTACCCTAGACCAATGGCTCGCTCTCTGAACAGCAGAAGCACCTGTTATGTGACAGGTAGGCCTGGGAATCTTATCTCTACGACGCCCCAGGCCAATCCCAGGTGAAGCCAGGGCTGAGAACACTGGCCCAGACACTGCAATGAGTTCATGATCTTTTGTGATCTCAGCCCAGCCTGTTCTCTGGCTATCCTAGGTCAGCACTCTGCATTTTCAGATGGAGAAACTGAGGTAGGAAACACAGGGAGAAACACAGGGTTATAGCTGGGAACTGGTCAGAGCTTTGCTTATCATGCTGTGCTCTCTTTTATTCACACACACGCAGCTGTCATTAAGCCCTTGAGATGTGAGTAAACCTGCTGTTGCCCCCTGCCTACACGTGCAAATCAGGTCTGTGTCTGTACCTGCTCCCGTCATGAAATTCAACAGATTTAGGTTTAGAAAATACATGCTTATCTGAGAACAGTCCTCCCCTCAGCCCTACCAACTTTCCTAGCGATATTTTTAAAAAACAACACAGCACAGTGATACAAGAGTTACAAGTGTATTCTTTCCTGGTAGGCCTGATCTTAAGACATGATTGAGCACCTCAGCAGGTTCCTGGCTTATCAGCCTACACACACGGATGAGGCCGAGATGACATTCATGTTTAAAACATCACCGCTTCCCAGTTGATAGTTTCCCCCATGGACGTGGGAGTGAAGACAATTAAGCCGACTAAAGTCTGAATGGACCAGTGCAGTGCCTTATGCAGAAGGACAGGTTTGTGAACCAGCAAGGACTTGGAACTTGAGCTATTTAAGTGAAGGCATGGATAAGGTCGGCCTTTAACCCTCCCAGGACCAGTGCGCAAATGAACCAGTGGTTCCCCGCACAGAAGCAGGAACGGGCTGCCGCGTCTTCACAGCCATCCTCAGACCATGGCCACCTAGACCAGGGCCAGCACATATGGCATCACTTCTGCACGGCTGCGGACGGACATCAGCCGCCTTTCCCTGCTGAGGGTCCGCGAGGAGGGCCGATTCCTGCTGCTGTCCCTCAGGCATGAGAACTTGCTGGTCCCTGGGCCAGTCCAGCCCCAGGGGCCCCAACACATGTGGCAGACGCTGGAATCTCCTCTGGGTACACTGCAGCTCTGCACCCCAAAGGCGGAGGCCCTGCCTCAGCGTCTTCCACCTATTTTCTACCTGGGCTATAGGCACTTTAGAAACGGAGATACGTGTAGAAAAATGCAGTGATCCGAGCTCATGGCGCACTACTCCTGTCATAATTATGTGTTTTCAGTAAGAGCCTTCTAACCCTTGGCTTCTGTTTCTTGACTTCCCTTTCTCCCGTGATCCTGTGTCCTCCATCCTACCCTGGCTACTTATTCCCGTGGGAACTAGCCCTGTCATTACCATACCTGCAATCCCATCACACCCTGGGTTCCTAGCATCACACGCTGGCCTGGCCGCCACCTCCTGACACACCCACTGGCTCTCTCCACTGGGAACTCTTTAATCCCACTCATCCTTCCAGCTTTCCCCTTTCCCTTACACCCCTGATGCTTTCCGTTCTGCCCTGACCTCAAGTAAATTATATGGCCAGTCATAATCATTCCCTTGCACACACCCTCAATCCCCACCCCTCACCCCTCACCCCTACCCACTTCATGGCACTCTCCTGGCAAACCCCTAACCCTGGTTAAAGCCATCTCTCCAGCCACTCTGAATCTGTGCGTGCACAGTTGGCTGGAAAAAAATAGGACAGCAATGCTGACTGGTCTCCCTATATCATGTTTCTTCGCCTCAGCACTACTGACATTTTGAATAAGATAATTCATTGTTGTGGGGGGCTGCCCTGCATACCGTGGCCTCTACCCACTACCTAATGTCCCCCAAGTTGTGACAATCAAAAATGTCTGCAGACATTGCTAAAAGTCCCCTTGGAGGCAACATCGCCCCAGGTTGAGAGCCATTCTTTATTTTAATGGCTTCTAACATCAAGTGGGCCGTCAGCACTGCTTGGCAATCATACAGCACATCCCCCCTCAATTGTCCCTCCTGTCTCCTGGATGACTGTTTCATACCTTCTTTTGTCTCCTCAAACCTGCAGCCTTACTGACAGCTGATGGCCTTCAGAGAGAAATAGAAGCAATCAGAGTTCTCTCCAGCTCCCACTACCAAACATCTGTGCCCGCGAGCTTTGCATTCTCTCCTGTTTTGATGCTTCGCTTGTGTGTGCGCCTCTCAAGGACATCTCTCCGGCAGTGTTCCGCCCCGGCTTCATTGCTCTTTCCCCTCCGCTGCATCACGCCCATCAGCAAGAGGCTGCCTCCCCCCACCAAAAAGCTAATAAAGACCTCTCGCTCCCCAAGCCTCCTTGAGCTACTGCCATTTCTCTGTGACCCTTACAGCAGGTCCCCCTTAAAGAACTGACTGTGCCTGCTGTTCCTTCCCATCTTCTATGCTCCTTGAACCCACTCCAATCAGACTTCAGCCCCCATCACCCCACCAAAAATGCTGTGCTCAAGGTCACCGACCAACTTACAAAGTTAAATGCAAGGAGCAAGTCAGTCTTCAGCCTATCAACCTGTCATATCAGCAGCATTTGACATAACTGACCTTTGCACTTGAACCACATTAAAAAAAAAAAAACCTCTCCAGGTTTTTCCCCCCACTACCTATCTCTCTTTAAATATATTTTTATTGATTTCAGAGAGGAAGGGAGAAGGAGAGAGATGGAAACATCAATGATGAGATCATTGATCGGCTGCCTCCACTACCTCTCTTCTCTCTCTTGCTGATTCCGCCTCATCTGCCAAATCTCTAAATGTCAAAGGGCTCGAGAGTTCAGTCCTTGGACTTCTCTTGAGCTTCTCTTCCTCTCTTGATGATCTTGTAGTCTCATCATCATCTCTGGCGCGTGTTCCACATGCACGTGTGGCCCAGATCTGTCCCCCGAACTCCATGTCTAATAGCTAACATCCTATCTCCACTTGGATGTTAACTAAGCATCTCCAACTTAGCCACCCAATCCCAAGCTCCTGTAGTCTTCCCCATCTTAACTCCATCTTTCTAGTTGTGTAGGCCCCAAATTTGATAGTGTTCCTCCATGCCTCTCCTTTTTTCAGACCTTACCTTAATAAATCACATTGGTTCTGCTTTCTAAATGTATCAGTGCAACCATTCATACAACCTCCACAGCTGTCACTCTGGTCCAAGCCACCATCATCTCTTGCCTGGATTATTTCAATGGTCTTCTAACTGCTTAGAAGACTTCTTGCTTCCCTACAGTTCAATGTCAACACAACAGCCAAAGGGACTCTTGAAAAAATGTAAGCATGAGTGTGTCAACCCAGTGGTCGGCAAACTGTGGCTCGCGAGCCACATGCGGCTCTTTGGCCCCTTGAGTGTGGCTCTTCCACAAAACACCACGGCCTGAGCGAGTCTGTTTTGAAGAAGTGGCGTTAGAAGAAGTTTAAAAAATTTGGCTCTCAAAAGAAATTTCAATCGTTGTCCTGTTAATATTTGGCTCTGTGGACTAATGAGTTTGCCGACCACTGCGTTAACCCTCTTCACAACTCTCCAGTGGCTTCCCATCTCATCAGAGTAAAAGCTGAAGTCCGGACGATGACCTCATGTCGCCCTGTGTGCCTACTACCCTGCTGCCCTCTCTGCTTCCACGTCCTATTTTCACTCCTTCCTCCATGTTGGCCTTACTGCTTATAAACACTGGAGACACGCCTGCCGTCTATCACACTCCCATGTTTTACTTGTTTTATATCTGCTGACCCCTATCCCCTATAATTTAAGTAATGCGGGGACAGGGATTTCTGTGTTTGGTCACCAATGTGTCCCTAACACCTTGAACAGTGTCTGGCAATGCTGAACGACCAGAACAGAATCCTGACTTAAAACTCCTTTAGAGGCCCCCCACTGTCTACAGTGGGGACAGTGCAAAAGCCCCAATTACAGACAATACCCTTGGCATTCTGATTCCTTCTTGTCTTGCTGACCTCATCTGCCATCACACACACACACACACCTGAATATCCCATGTTCTTTCACACCACGTGCCTTTACACACATGCCCTGTTAGCTTTGCCTAAAACAACCCCTTTCATCTTGTCCAGCTGAACTCCCATTCGGTGCAGGTGTCAGCTCCACACTTCCTTCTCTGCAGTCTCACCTGATACACTCAGGAGTTAAACACGCATTCCTTTACACTTCTCCACAGCCGGCTCTCACCTCCAGTCTATCACTCGTCAGATTCTGGTGAAGATGCTTGCAGGTTTGTCCTCCCTACTGTGGGGAGGAGCGGTGTTTTGTATTTGTATGGGTGCGTGGCACAGAGTAGGTTCTCAGTAAATGTTCGTTAAATGGATGTGAAGTACACCTAGCACACGGAGGTGGTGGCAATGGTGGGAAGCAAGATGCCAGTCCCTAGGGCTGAGCCCGAGATCTCCCTCGATCTTAGACCAACTCTGAAAAGTGTAGAATAATCAACACCATAGTGTAGCGCCCTCTCTCTTCCCATTTTGTGTTTGCTTAGTCTGTGCGACCTGCGCTCCCTCTCAGAGGTGGAGAGAGCTGATCTGACTGTGCACCTCTGACATCCACTCATTCATTCATTCATTCATTCATTCATTCATTCATTCATCACATGCTCACCAAGCATCCACTTTGTGCTAAGTCTCATCTCCTTTGATTCTCACAATCTCTGTCGGCACTTTATCCATTTGTAGTCGGGAAATCGGAGGCTTAGAGGTTAATTTCCATAAAGTGGCACAGATGGCAAGTGACAGAGCTGGGAATTCACTGGTTCCCAGGCTCTGGAGGGTGGTGCTGGTCTTGGGAGGGCTGGGCCGAAGCGCCCCTCACCTGAAACTGCTGCTGCTCGGAGCCGGGGTCGCCGCCGCCGCCGGAGCCGGAGCCGGGGGCCGCCGTCTTCTTCTCCACCTTCTGCTTGGCCGCCGCGTCCTGCAGCTGCTGGGCGCCCGTGTGGATGGTGGCGGCCGGCGCCCGGGCCACTATCCTGCGGGGACGGACAGCTCGCTGAGGTCCCCAGGCCTGCCGCCCACCGGAGTCCCCATGACTCACGGGACGAGGGCAGGAGCGTACCCTGGAGGTGGCCGTGGGTTCGGAGGGCCGATCACTCTTACCTGCTCGTGGGCGGCCAAGCCCATGACCACAGGAGCCGAGACCCCGCGTTCTTTACCGCCTGCATGACTTGAATTGACCCCAACGAGTTCCCGTCCCCGGCGCCAGCACCATGAGCGCCCGTGGGGGGAGCCCCGAGGGGAAGTCACCTGACTCCCCTTCGCCGGGCCCGTTAAAGTCTCTTATCCCGGTTTGTGTGCTCCATAATAACCATCACTGTGGTTTTCAGCTGGGGATTTCTTCTCTTTCCCCTAAATTCTAACAGGAGCCCTTCTCCCCTCCCCCTCCGCATGGAAATGGTTCATCCTGGTCCTCCCGGACGCGCCGTCCCCGCGCTGCCTTGTGGGAACACGGGATTGGCCGGGCCGCGGCCGCGGTGCATCGCGGGAGGGCAGGGATGGCGGCGCCTGGAGCGCGCGCGCTGCTAGGGCTGGCGAGGGGCTGGCGGCGCCCGCTGTGGGCCGGCGGCTCGGGTTCTCGTGGCCTGACCCTGGCGGCCGCCCCCTCGAGCGGCGGGTCCCCATGGCGTCTGTGGGGTGCGCTGTGCCTGCAGCGGCCACCGGTGGTCTCCAAGGCGCTGACCCCTTTGCAGGAGGAGATGGCGGCTCTACTCCAGCAGGTAGATTGGAGGCGCGGGTCGGGGCCTCGGGGCGCCTTCAGGGAGCCAGTAGAGGCGCGCGGGCTCGGGTTCGAGCCCGACTCGCTCAGTCAAAGGTGGTTGGTTTCCCTCGGCCTTCTTTCTTGTCTCCCGAGGCAGCTCTTTGGAGACGCTTCCTTTGGCTTGCGTTCAGCACTCGACGGGAGCGGTGGTCAACCGGACGGACTCGGTCGCTATCAGAGTGGGCAGTTTGGGGAGGAGACAGTCTTTCTTGGGGATGTTTTTCGAGGAGCAAGCCTCAGTGAGGCGTGTTAGGAGACGGCGGCGGCCCATCCGCGAGATAGATGCCCGTGAGAGGGCCAGCCGTTTTCCTCCCAGGACTGTCGGTGTGAGAGGCACGTGCGGAGCCGTGGGCGGAAGCTGGGTGTGGAGGCGGCGAGGGTCTCCAGTGCCCACACGTGGCGACCGAGGAGCGGCCTGTTCCTCTAGAACCGGAAATGGGTTTTTGCCTTAGCCGCTGAGAGCTGAAGCTTCCGTGCAGTGCTATGGACGCGGCGAACTCCTTTCCTCTCCACGTGTCTCGTTAATCACAGAGAAGCACGGAGCGCTTCGTGAAGCTGGTGGGGAGGGCCAGCCAGGGACCAGATAATCAACCACACGACTGTCTACTAGGCGTATCGGTTAGTAATGCAGATCGACTATTAACCGGTTAAAAACGCGGATCGAGTCTCAACCGGTTAAGAATTCGGATTTTGTAACCAAAGAAAACACGGTCATTTCAAGAGAAACATCAAAAGTGCTTTATTCAAAGTGATGCCCATCGCTAGCTACACATTTCCCCCGTCTTTCAGGTAAGTTGTGGGTACCGTCCCAATAGAACTTGGTTTGAGGCAGGCCATTCAGAGACCCAATTTCCCACTTCTACGTGCGTTCTGAAGGGCGGGCTGCTCAGGAAGTGCGTGTGCCATCGATCTGAACAAGTGGTCATCTGAAGGAGCGAGGGCTGGTGAATGCGGCGGGTGGGCTAATACTTCCCAGGCAGGATCTTCTAACGTGTCTTTAACTGGTGTTGAAGTGTGTGATGCTGCGTCATCGTGAAGCACAATTACTTTGCCGTGTCTTCTGGCCCATTCTGGTCGTGGTTCAGATTGATTCTTTGTTGTCGGTAGCGATCAGTATTAACGGTTTCCCCTGGTTTTAGAAGCTCAGAATACGCCACACCTTCCTGATCCCACCAAAGGCAGAGCATGGTCTTCTTTTCAAAGCGAGTTGGCCTTGCAGTTGATGTTGATGGTTGAGCTGGATCCACCCATGATTTTGTGCGTTTGGGATTCTCAAAATAAATCCGCTTCCCATCGCCAGTCACAGTTCAATGCAAAAAAGACTTTCTTTCAGTTGATGGGGCACCCGTTTTCCTTCCTTTAAAATCTTTCCCATTGCTCGTAAACGGTTGGAAATTGTTTGCTGATCAATGTTTAATCTTTCTGCAAGTTGTTGTTGAGTTTGACACGCATCTTCATCCAGTAATGCTTGTAATTGTTGGTCTTCAAACTTTTTCGGTTGACCTGGACGTTCTTTGTCTTTCACATCGAAATCATCAGTTTTAAAGCGTTTACACCAGCATTCTCAAGGATCCTGAGATGGAGCATGTTCACCATACGCTTCCTGAAGTATACGATACCTTTCAGCAGCACTTTTCTTCAAAATAATGAATTAAAACTTACAGCAAATGCTCTTTCTTGGGCACGAAATTCGACATTTTTAAGCATAAAAATATCTATGATGTTAACACCTCCAGCAAATTTGACATAGGAAGTTTTGAAGCTTCTTATCAATACAACAAAATAGCATACACATCAAATGGAATATACTGTATATCAACATGTGTAACTCTATTGGAAAAAACCTGCATTATTAACCGGTACACCTAGTAATCGCAGAGGCAGGGAAGTGTTGGGAAGGAAAATGCACAGCGCTGTAAGAGAGTTTAACAGGGACGCCTAATTTTAATCTTATGAGAGGTGTCAAGGCATCTCTTTCCAAGAAAGTGGTATTTAAACTGAGATCGGAAGGAGGAGTAGGAAATCTTCCCGGAGGGAAACTAGGAAGAAAGAGCGGCGTCTGTAAACTCCATGGGCCAGGGAAGTCCCTGGTGAGTGAGGTTCCCATCAAAGACTGACATGACTGCAGCGTGGCCTCTGTTACTCGCCATCTTTTTTTTTTTTTTTTTTTAAACTGTATTGTTATTGATTTCAGAGAGGGAGAGAGAGGAAGAGAGATAGAAACATCAGTGATGAGAGAGAACCATGGATCAGCTGCCTCCTGCACACCCCACACTGGGGATCGAGCCCACAACTCGGGCATGTGCCCTGACCAGGAATCGAACCGTCACCTCCAGGTTCATAGGTCAACGCTCAACCACTGAGCCACACTGGCCAAGCTGTTGTTCACCATCTTGACCTCCAATCACATTATCACATTTTAGCAAATGTAACTCAAGCCCACAGTGCTTTCTCTGTCCGTGCCCCTCCCCCCGTGGTGTTTTGATTGTATGTCTGGTTGTGTTGGGTGGTAAACTTCTGAGTCTGTCAAGTGTGCTGTAACTCTGTTTTATTTTGCCTCTTTTAATTTCCCCAGATCGAGATAGAGAGAAGCCGGTATTCAGACCACGAGCTTCGTGCTTTGGATGAAGCCAAGCGCCTGGCAAAGAGGAAAGCTGACCTCGATGACGATGAAGATGAACAGAATATATTGCTGGTACAGGATTTGGAAGAAATGTGGGAGCAGAAATTCCTACAGTTCAAACCTGGAGCTCGCATAACAGGTGTGTGGTCTTTTTCAGGAGAAAAGGGAAAGAGGAGGAGAAGAAGAGTATTCTGGTTCCCAAACCAAAGACTATTGCTTAACCCTGCTCAGTGTTTTAAGTAACAAATAATTGCAAATGACAAATCATCCGTCTTTCAGGTGGGAGAAAAATAATTTTGCCCCCAGTTCCTCACATCTGCTCCTAATATTTTTTAAGGCCTATAGAATTTTTGAATAGGAGATAAGGACGTTGGGATAGCCTTCTTTCTCAGTTAAACTTTAGAAATGTTTTCTGAATTGATCTCGTAGTTTGGACTGAGAGAGGGGGAAATTAAGCCTTTTCCACTATCTCCCTGTGCTTTATCTGAAATCCCTCCTAAAGCATGGGGTGAGTTCTCCTATCCTGTCTCAGAGGAATGCCAAAGGGAAAGGGGCTGGTGAGGTCAGAAACAGTGTCCACACCAGTGAAGTAGGGTTTGAATTAGTGTGGGTATTGCCTCTTTTTCAGAAGCTGAAAGTACTTCATGGTTTGCGCTCTAAAGGAGAAGTTCAGCTTTTGGTTCCTCTTCTTATATTTTAGTTTCCTCAAGATTGTGAGGCTTGCTGAAACCGGTTTGGCTCAGTGGATAGAGTGTCGGCCTGGGGACTGAAAGGTCCCAGGTTCGATTCTGGTCAAGGGCATGTACCTTGGTTGCGGGCACATCCCCAGTGGGGGGTGTGCAGGAGGCAGCTGATCGATGTTTCTCTCTCATCGATGTTTCTAGCTCTCGATCCCTCTCCCTTCCTCTCTGTGAAAAATCAACAAAATATATTAAAAAAAAACATTGTGAGGCTTTATCTTGGAAGAGGCCAGAGTTAGAGAGATGGGTCAGGGTTGTAATTTAATTAGAGTAGTCCCCCCCCTTATCCTCAGGGGAATACATTTCAAGACCGCCCCCAGTGGGTGCCTGAAACTGGATAGTACCAAATCCTGTTTATATACTGTGGTTTTCCCTATACTTATACACTTATGGTAAAGTTTAACTTATAAATTTGGCACAGTAAGAGATTAACAACAGCTAGTAATAAATTAGAATAATTATAGCAACATACTGTAATAGAAGTTGTGAATGTGGTGTGTCTTTCTCAAAATACCTTGTGTGTACTCACCATTTCACGTATAAGCAGCACTTTATAGCTTCTCTTTGGCATATCTGAATGGCTAGCATTACTACTCTTGCACTTTGGGGCTGTGATTAAGTAAAATAGGGGTTATTGGAACACAAGCGCTGTGACAGCCGTTTGATAACTGAAATGGCTGAGTGACTGCCGGGCCGGGAGTGTATACAGCCTGGAGACGCTGGACAAAGGGATGGTTCATATCCCTGGAGGGATGGAGCAAGATGGCACCCAGTTTCATCTTGCTGTTCAGAATGCGGTGCAATGGAAAGCTTTTGGCTAGTTTATTTCTGGAATTTTCCATTTATGATTTGATCGCAGGTGACTGAAACAGCAGAAAGCACAACCACAGATGGAGAGGGACTCTAAGTTTTGTTGAGAGCAAGCGTTGTGGCTCTACCTTAAAGGAAGATTGTAAAGCTCTAACCTCCTTGGTTCTGGCAGATCACATGGTCTCGTCTCCTCTGACCCCCATTTCTTCGCAGATGCCGATGCAAAGAACGACCGGACCTCACTGCACCGGAAGCTGGACAGGAACCTTGTTCTGTTGGTCAAAGAGAAGTTTGGAGACCAGGACGTTTGGGTGCTGCCCCAGGCAGAGTGGCAGCCGGGGGAGACCCTCCGAGCAACAGCTGAGCGAACCCTGGCCACGCTGGCAGGTGAGTTCTCGCCGCCCTCTAAACCCTGTGAGGTGCACTGTGGACTCAGCCAGAGGATTTAAAGGCTGGCTGAGGACGGTGTAAAGGTAAGGATATTCCGTAGATGAGGTGAGAGTGTGTCTGTCCCACTGAGTTTTTTAAACTTAGTACATTGATTCTTGAACAACATGGGTTTGAACTGTGCAGGTTCACATATATGCTGGTTTTCTTGAATAAATATGTATAATACTGTAAATGTATTGTTTCCTTAATAACGTTTTCTCTAGTCTACTTTATTGTAAAAATACGGTATATAATCCACACACGTATGGAATATGTGCTAATTGTTATTTGTAAGGCTTCTTGCCAACGGTAGGCTTTTATAATTAAATTTTGGAGGAGTCTAAGTTATATGTGGTCTTGTGGCTGCCTGGGGGAACCACTTTGTTCAAGGATCAACTGTACATTCAACGTTGTTGTTCCTACCATTCTCTCAGCTTGCTTCTCTTCCTATCCTTGCTCTTCGGCACCGCCACTTACCTGTTCACCCAACTAGAAGCCTCAGAGTTATCCTTGAGCGCATTCCGACGGCCATCAACTCTTGAGTCCTACCTGGTCTGCTCTAAGTATTCTCACTCCCACAGCGTGGGCTTTGATACCTTGACTTCTCCCCAGGGTTTCTCATCCTTGCACTATTGGTGTTTGGGGCCAGAGCAATCTTTGTGGGCACTGTTATGTGCCCTGTGGCATGTTTAGCAGCATCTGTGGCCTGTACCCATTAGATGTCAGTGGCACTAACCCATCCCCACCCCCTGTAGTCTGACAACCAAAACCATGTAGACGTTGCCAGGTAATAGCCTGGAAGCAAAATCACGGTGCGTGAGAACCGCTGCACTGGACGGGTGAAGTCGATTCCGAATGCGTTCCCTCTTTGTGTCACACCCTTCCATGCTGCCGGAATGAGCTTGCTCAAACACAGATCCCTGTGGCTTCTTCCCTAGAATCCTTACAGGGTTTCCCATAGAAGTTCGGACATTCAAGCATGGCCTGCAAATCCTTTCTGTTCTGATCGCGAGCTCATCAGTCTTCCGCCTCGCCTCATTAATGTGTAGTCTTAAGTTCTAACCTAGCAAACCTTTTGCGTTCCTTGAATAATGTGGTCTTTCATGCACCTCTGCTTTGACACATGCTGGTCCCCGATTGGCTGCTTTTGCTTCTCCCTGGTCTGACTGCTCAGCTTTTAAGTCTCAGCTCGTTCGTTAAACATGCTGTGGTGGAAGTTTGTCCAGGCCTCCGGGTAGGGAGAGCTACGCCTCCCTGAGGGCTCCGTAGCACTGGTGTGCCTTACTCAGTGTGATAGCAAACGCTCTGCCTTCCATTTGCTGGCCCTGTCCAGGCAGTGGGGTCACCGTGATGACACCACAGGACATTACTGCTCCCTGAGAGCTTCTGTGCTGGTGGAGGATATGCTCTTTCACTTATCCCATTGCCCTGTGGTTGTTTATTAACATGTTTCCCTCCCCAGCCAGAGTTCTGACCCCCTTGAAGGTACGTGCCATATCTATTCCTCTCCATCCTCCAGCTTTCAGCCGAGTATCTTGCCCGAGGAGGTATCTCCTGAGTGTTTTTGAGAAAGTGGATTTGGCAGGATCAGTGCACAACCACTTTACAGGCCCTGCCACCATCTTAAGTACTCTTTCCCTCGAGGGGCCTGTGTGGCCTGCAGGAGAGGGAGCACGCAGATAGGGGTGGGGGGGGGGTGCTTTGCTGTGCCCAGTGGTCCTGCAGAATGAATCTAACATTTGCAATTTTCAGGGGTGGTGTAAAGAAGTGCCTATTTGCCGAGGCCTCACCAACATGAAATAGTCCCTTTTAATTTTTGCCTATCCAGTCCATAAAAATGATTGCTTTTGGATTGGCATTTTCCTAATTGCTGGTGAGATTGACCATCCTTTCATGTTTATTGGCTGTTTGTATTTCTTCTTCCATGAACTACCTATTCACGTTCTTTGCTCATGTTTGTAATGAACTGTTTCTTTTTTATTTTCTTGATTTGATTACTTCTTAATCCATTTTCCCCAGGTTATAGAAATTAAGTGGAAATTTCAGAAAGATACAAAGAAACATACAGATATAATCTCACCACTCACAGATACCCACTATTGACTGTTTGGTATATAGTGTTGTTGTTTTTTAATATGGAGAATGTCAATTCATTGAAGATGGTGAAAAATTTATCAAACAGTGTCTAGTAAATGTATCACAGGGTAAGAAGTAGTTTTCCCTTCTCAGAGGCAACCACCATCAGCAGTTTTGGTATGTTTTTAGAATTGCACATATGGTATCTGTTTCTTTTACCCACACAGAGCATATTTATACAGTTACATACTTTTTTTCTCCTCTTATATAGAGCCTTTAGTTGTCTGTATCAGTACACGAAGACATAGCTCGCACTTTAACACCAGCGTGCTTTTTCACATGTGCATGTGCTGCCATTTGTTTAACCAGTCTGTCGCTTTTACAAATAAAGGGGCAGTGAACATCCTTGTACACTCATCTTTGCTCACACGGGCAAGCAGAGTTGCTAGATCACAGGGACTGTATAAGTAAAATTGATACCTTGCCAAACAGAGCAATCATACTCATTTACATCCATTGCCGAGTTACCCATGTTTTCTTAACCTCGACAAGCAGTGTACTGCTCAGTTTTTGAACTTTAGTAATAGTAGGTTGTTGTTTTAATTTCCGTTTAATAATAAGATTGAGCCTACTTTAATGAGTTTGATACTGACTTTCATGTGAACTTCCTGTTCATATGCCTTGTTCATTTTTCTTTTAGATTTGTATTTTTTTTCCTCATTGATTTCTAAATACTTCTTATACCTTAAGGTATTTATTTTTGAATGTATTGAAATATTTTTTCTAGTTTGTTATTTTGTCTTTGACTTTTTTATGGTGGTGTTGTTTTTTTCTTGAAGAAAGGCTTAATTTTTATGTGAATGTCTTTTTGAATTTTTGAATTTTGTGTTTTGTTTAGACCTTCCTCTCTTAAAAATGATGCAGAAAATAAAGTACTCTTATGGTCTTTTTTTTTAAAATGAAAAATTAAAAAATATGGCAACATTCAGAAAATATTATTAAATATCCATGAAACCATCAAAAATGAATAAAATTCTAATGAAAAATTTAAGTCTCTGTTGTTAAATCTTTTGTCTGTGCGGTATCAGTTTTGACATGAGGGCGAGATCCAGCTTTATTTTTCTTGTTTAGCTCGCCAGTTCTCCACATGCCTTTCAGTAACCCATCATTTCTCCATCCTTTGAAATAGTGGGATGGGGTTATTAAGCCCTTTGTTATACATTGCAGGGCTTATCTACCTACCGTTGTCTTTTAACTTCGATTATGGTGTGTTCACCCTACAGAAGTCAAATCAGGTCCTTCTCATGCTTTCCGTGAGACACTCCTTGAAAAGGCTGAGTTTTGCTTTCCAGATACCAAGTGACTTGGTCCTTCACCAGCAGACAGTGACGGGGCCGAGTCTAGAAGCTCAGTGCCGTGACTCCTGGCAGTGGTATTGGAGCTGCATTGCTGGATTCCGTGTGAAAGCAGAAGCTTGGCACACGGGGTGGACCCAGTGAATCGGCTCCTCAGGAATGACCGCGGGGATTCCTCACTCCCCGCGATTTCTCTTACTCTTACCTTGGCCGGAATCAGCAGGTGGGTGTCCTCATCTTGCAATTCTGTTTTTCCCCCTCCCTCAGAACACAACATGGAAGCCAAGTTCCTGGGAAATGCACCCTGTGGCCACTACAAGTTCAAGTTCCCCCAGGCAGTGCGGACAGAAAGTAGCCTCGGGGCCAAAGTATTCTTCTTCAAAGCACTGCTCCTAACGGGAGACTTTTCCCAGGCCGAGAAGAAGGGCCAACACGTGTGGGTCAGCAAGGAGGAGCTGGGGGACTATTTGCAACCCAAATACCTGGCCCAGGTGAGGAGGTTCCTGTTGGACCTCTGATGGACTCGCTGCCTGTGGACGATGCTGGGACAAGTCTGCAGCTGGGGCCACAAGAACGTTTTGTGGTTGCCCCATCTTTGCAGCGAATCTCAAGAAGCAAGCAATTCTGAGAAATAAATGAATTTATCATTGTGTGGTCTTGGCTGGTTTGTCCTTGGAGGAGGACTGGCTTCTCTCCCTGTGAATTGAGGGCCAGCTCCGAGGGTGCCTTTTTCCTTTTCTCTCCAAGCGGGTGATTGGGTGTCACATTGCTGTAGTGAGTCAGCTGGCTTCCTGGGCCAGAGAGAAAACAAGGAAATGAATCCAAAAGCCTTGTGTGCTGTGACAGCTTCTAGGTGTGTGTGTGTGTGTGTGTGTGTGTGTGTGTGTGTGTGTGTGTGTCAAAATCTGTATAGTTTTCTTTCTTTTAACCATTTCCCCTTTTGTTATTTCCTTTTCTACTTGATAGATGGAAGTATCAGTCTAGCCTAGGGAATAATTCATTCTCTCTTTTCTGTTTCTCTTGTTTTATTCATTCTCTTTATTTTTTATTTTAATTTTTTTTATTGATTTCAGAGAGGAAAGGAAAGGGGGAGAGAGAGAGAAACATCAGTGATGAGAGAGAATCATTGATCAGCTGCCTCCTGCACGCCCCCCCCCCCCCCCGCAATGGGGATGGAGCTGGCAACTTGGGCATGTGCCCTGACTGGGAAACCCTGAACTCCTGGTCAATACTCAACCACTGAGCTACACCAACCAGGCCTGAATTGGCTTCTTTCCCCATGAGTACTGAACTTGGGAGTCAGAAAGCCTGGGTTTGAATTTATGACCTTCAGCAGGTTACAGCTACTGTCACTGTTAGCAATAGTGGTGTGACCCTGAGTGCTGCCCATACTTCAACACACATTTCCATTCAAACCAGCGGGGCCGGCATCGTCACGCCGTCATCCCTGTGTTATAGATGAGAACATAGACTCGGAGAGATGTGTTAACTTGCTTAGGGTAACCCGCAAGTAGCGGGGCCAAAATGAACTCCGATCTGTGTGCAAAGCTAGCTCTTCGCCATTCTTCGCTTTCCCTCTCATCTGGAAGACATGATGAGACTCAGAGGATGTGGGAATTTATGTGAAGGTACTTAGCACTGTGCACGGCTTGTTAGACACACTCAGCAAGTGGTTCCTCCTTCCAGAGGCTTTAGACTCCTACATTCTGGATTCAGCTGTATCATCTTTAGCTCTTCCATCTCCCATTCTTTCCTTTTCCAGGCTTTATGTTAACTAGGAGTTTCTGTCTGACTTGTCTGATAAGGGACATGGGTAATTTGGACATTAGCGTGTTCATTCCACAGCCAATCTCAAAATGCGTGGGTGGCTGGCCAGTCCCATCATCACTGCCAGCGGGTTGGGCATGTCGGCTCCGCCCCACCCTGGGCCAGGAAATCTGGAGCCACTGTTAGCACCGGCTTATGGGGTACTAAAACCAGAGTAGACCCACTGACCCATTCTATTACACCAGCAGGGGAGAGAGAAACAGCGGAAAGGTTGCCAATCCAGTCACTAAGAGCGCTGAGCTGCAGGCATGCGCAGCAAGATGAAGCCCGTGTGCCAGGAACCTCAGGGCGGCCCCCGTCCCCCCGCCCTTCGCTTTATTCCCGGGAAGCCTGGATTGGAGCCAGTCATTGAGGCTGTCAGTCACCTTCCACCTGCCTTGGGAAGTTCAACACCACAGGAAGCGAAGGAGGAAACTGCTCTCCCCCCTGCTCCCAGGAGCGGGGTCCAGAGCAGGTGTGGCTGTAAAGGTGCAGGGGTAGGCCCAGACAGCCAGCGCTGCTGCAGCTGAGGGCTGGCCCTGGGCAGTCCCCTGTGAGTCCGGGGTGGGGACAGCCAGGAATAGGCGCATGTGTGTACCTGGTATGTATGCACACACGTGCACCTTCGCCACTCTGCCCCAA
Source organism: Ia io (assembly GCA_025583905.1). Lineage (NCBI taxonomy): Eukaryota > Metazoa > Chordata > Mammalia > Chiroptera > Vespertilionidae > Ia > Ia io. The sequence goes on from JAJQQW010000024.1 coordinate 20,733,817, forward strand.
GTCATCCTCAAATGGGCCAGAGAAGCCGGCGGCAGCAGGTTTGTTGAGGGTTTGGCAGCCCGGGAACACCACTGATTCCTGAAAACCTGGCTGCCCAGCCCCCAAGTCGCTGCTGAGCGGCTGAGAAGGGACTGAGGTGGGAGGGAGAGACCTCGAGGTTCTCCATTTGAAAAATAGCCCCATGCTATTAGGGAAGACAAAATGGGGAACACCCTGAGAACGGGGTTCGGGAGGGCACCTCCAGGCTAGGGAGCCTTGGGGTTTGGGGGGCTCCGAGAGGACACCCCAGACTAAGAAGCCTGGAGGAGGTGGAAGGGGTTAGGCAGGGCTCCAGGGCTGGTGGGCTGGGCTCATATGCACAAGCGCCACAAGGTGGCAGGATTTGCCTGACAACCAGGCCCCTCGCAGCCTCGCCGCCCCTGGCCTGAGGTCCCTGCCTTGGAGGAGAGCCCCCAGTGCCCTGCTCTGTGGGCCGGAGGGGCAGCCCGAAGCTGACGTGTAGCCAGCCAGGACAGCTGGGGGGCCCGTCCCCTTACTCCGCCTCACGCGATTCCCAACTCAGCCCTGGGTGGAGGCTTCCTCTTGCCACGTGCTGATCAGGGAGGTGAAGGGACTCGATTTAGACTCACAGGTTTGGACTCAGCTATGTGACACTAAAGCCACCCACTGCCCCCTGCTGTCTGGACCATCACCTTTGAATCATAGAGTTTGCACCTGGAAAGGCCCGGGCTGGAGCACTGTGGGAGAACATGAAGAGGATTTGGAGGAGGCAGCAGTGAGACTGAAGAGATGGATGTTACTGGATTTGGAGACGGGAATGATGAGAGACGGAGTCCTCAAGTGTGTATCTTACACAGGGCATGCCGGCCAGTCTCCTGTCAGTGACGGGCAGTAGCTTGAAATGCAGTAGGAGGAACCCTGGGAAATGGCCACATGGGAAGAATTCTTTGACATTTAGGCCTATTCAGCATTAAAGTGAAGTTCTAAAACATTGCAGTTACCATTCAACAAGAATTTGTGGGAAAATGGTGATCAAAATACTCCTGGCCAGTTTGCTCAGTGGTTAGAGTGTCGTCCCTCTGACTGAAGGCTCGGGGATTCCTGATCAAGGACATGTACCTGGGTTGCAGGTTCAATCCCCGGCTTCAGTCAGGGGCGCATTCAGGAGGCAACCCATCGATGTGTCTCTCTCACATCGATGTTTCTCTCTCCTCGCCTCCCTCCTTCCCTTTCACTCTCTCTAAAGAGCAATGGAAAAAATAACCTCGGGTGAGAATTAAAAATAAATAAATAATGATAATAAATACCCCTGCCAATATCTTCATGATGGTGGGGCAAGAAACAGACCCACCAATCAGCAAAGGCGAACTATGCCATAGGGACATGTGCTGGGCACCCAACCCGGGCAGGGGGTCAGGGAGGGCTGGTCAGGGCTGAGCTGAGGCCTAAGGAATAGGAGAATGAGCCAGGGGAGAAGCATGTGCCCCCGAGGCCTGAAGGAAGTTCTGTGGGGCTGGGGTGTACTGCCTGTGGGAATTTTAGTGTTTTACGGTTTTTAAAACATATGCATACACACACATACATATGTGTGTGTTTATTGATTATTGATTTTAGAGAGATAGGGAGAGAGAAGTTTTGAAGTAAAAGAGAATCATCTGTTGGCTGCCTCCTGCAGGGATGGAGCCCACAACCCGGGCATGTGCCCTGACCGGGAATCAAACCGGCAACCTTTTGGTGCATTGGATGATGCTCAACCAACTGAGCCACACCGGCCAGGGCAGTTCTAAGTTCGTCATTGTCCAAGACAGCCTAAGAGTTGTTTTCTTTGAAGGCAAGACAGTGAGTTCTGTGGTCTCTTGTTACAGTGGAGCCCCATCTTGCCTGTAGCCCTGGCCTGGGAGTGCAGTTGGTTAGAGCATCGTCCCTATACACCAAGATTGTGGATTCCATCCCCCGTTAGGGCACATACAGTGAATGCATAAACAAGTAGAACAATCTCTTTCTCTCCCAATTTTTTTTTGGGGGGCAGGCAGCCAAAATTTTTGGTGGCCTTGTCTCAACAAAAATAAATAAATAGATAGATAAATAGATAGATAGATAGAACAAGTCAATCTTTTTTCCTCTCCTCTCTAAAAATCAATAAAAATAATAAAATACAATAGAAGCCCATGCGTAAGGCACAGATCACGTTCACAGTTACTGTTGCGCTGTCTCTTAGAATCTAACATGGCCAGTTTCCTCCAGGGATGGGAGCAACCCTGGGTTATTGGGTTGAGCACAAGATTACCCCGTTGAGGGGCTATGCAGTGTAAAATATTAGGATTCCCATACCTCTCAGGGGCCATTGACTGACTGCAGGTCTATGCCCCCCGAGGAAAGGCCCAAACGAGGGCAGTTTGGGAGAAGATGAAGGGGATTCCAAATCACGTGACCTCAGCACCATGGAGCTGCTCACACAAAGATAGGAATTGGGGATCCAGGGTGGAGTGCCCCACCCACCTGAGGCTCGCTCCAGAGCTAGAGTCTGGGGGCAGCGAGCTCGTCCCCAGTAGAAGGCAAAGCCTTCTCACCTGTAGAAATCCCAGGATAACACTTTGCATTCATAGAAGTCCAGTGTGCACGTGATGTGACTCTGTGGTAGCTGCCTGCACCCTCCGACCCGCAGCAGCCAATCATCAAAGCAGTAACGCTCCTCAGGTGACAAATTAGCATTTTCTTTTTAAAGGGGAGAGATCCGGGTGTTGGCAACGTTCTTATGTCAAGCCAGCGATGAAGTGATGAAGTTGGGTAATTCTGGCCGTAGCCACTAAGAATATATGATGCTTGTAGTAATGGCTGTGGATTTCGTGGATGGCATGTAAATCGACTGAAAGCGGGTCCACAAACTTCGTTCACCCTCAATAAAATAAGAGTTTGACTTTTTAAGATGACTCCTTTGAAGCAAGTGGCACTCATTTGGATGGAAAAGTATGTTTGTTAAAAAGATATTATAGTCAGACCTGATGCACAGCGCTTTTGAACAGCACCCTCTTAGCCATTGTTGGGCATATGTGAGAGTGAGAAGTGTTTTTATATGTATCTGTCTTCCCACAAAGACCCAGGCTACATTTCCTGCCACATCCGTGGAGAATATCCCTGCCCTCCCTTTCTCCCATCCCCGTTTCTCCCCGATCTCCAACGCACAGCCCCACACACAGCCTCCCCCGACATCCTTGAACATCTTGTCTCACGGCTTTGAATATTCACATCACACACACACCAGGAGCTGCAGATATTCTCATCACATACACACACACCCTTGAATGCTTACTCCTTCCACACATTTATACAGTCCCTGGAAATGCGTCTGATGCATACGTATACCAATACACACACCTGCACATTACAACACACACACACACACACACACACACACACACACACACACACACACACACACTTACACCTTCGACACTGATGCCCTACCACACCGAACATCCTTGAGCATTCACATCACACAGAGGCTTGCATATTCCGCTCACGCACGGTTCAGGTCATTTGCCTGTTGCTCTCAGATCCGCGCCCTCCCCTCCCCACTGAGCTCTGCAATGTGTGTGCGCCTGCGTGTGCACATGTGTTGAGGGGGGGTGCTGAGCCCTGAAAATTACGTTTTCCAAGCTTTCTTGCTCCTGGATTCCAGTTGGGTTTGGCCAGTAGGAGGTACTGGTGAGAGAGGGGAGGACGAAGGGAGAAGCGGGGTATTTCTCCTCATTCTTTGCATCCCCTCTGGTCCCGTTGCCCGCCTGCTGTCAGGCTTCTTCATGATGCCAGTTCCCACTGGTGGTCAGGATCCTGGCAGCACGGCCTCCTCCCTCTGCCCCTCCAGCTCCAGGGGTGGTGGTGGCTTGTCCTGCTAATCTCGGGGTCGTTTCCCATCCCCCGTTTTTGTGTTTTCAGTCTTTTCAATACTTTTTTTGCAGCCAGTTCCCTGTATTTACTTTCCCTCTTCTGAACTACCTGGCATGGGCGACTTTCCCTAACTGGACCCTGGCTGCTGCTCAGGATATTCTCATCCCAGACCGACACTTCCCTCCAGCTGCTGGACCTCTGCTGGCTCCAGTCCTGGTGCAGAGTGGGGGTTTGGTCAGTGTTTGTTGAATGAATGATGACAGTGCCCGCCTCGCTGTTCTGGGATTTTCCTGGGGCAGAGCTTGTATCCCTGAACTGGGTGGCTCGGGGGCATCCTCAATCCCCTCTAGATGGGTCACAGTGACATCAGTGAGCCCAGCCTCGGGGAGGGCCAGGTCACCCAGCCAGAGCCACTGGGCAGTGGAGAGTGAGCGGCCTCACCTGAGTCGGGGAGACTGTCACGGAGCCTCAGTAGCCAGATGTGGTTTCAGAAGCAAGAGACTTGCAGAACCTGAGATAAACAGGAAAGAATGTGACTGGTGCCCTCTTTCCCTAAAGATATGGGGGTCACCTGTGGTCTGAACACCAGCCCCCAAATTTGGTTTCTGAAATGGACTCGGGCACTCGGTTCTTTGTCTCAGTATTCGTGCTTATAGAATCATGGGGGACTGTTACCCGCCATTTCTTTCTGTTTGTAAAATGTCTAAGGAGCTGTTTGGTCTGGACAAGGAGTGTGTCCCACTGTGGGCCTCGGTTTCCTCAGCAATGCCGGTGAGGGCTGGGGTGGGTCTGTGGTCAGGGTGGGTCCCAGGCCGTACGCGTGGTGTCCACTGGGAGGCACCACACACATGCATTCCCGCCCGCCTGGGGAACTGCAGGCCGGAAGCTGCGCTGCCCCGGGGGTCGGAAAGCCCAGGCTCCCCGTCCCCAGAGCCTCCCTGTGTGCGGGTGCATGGTGGCACCAGTCACTAACCGAGTCATTAGCACATGAGCTTGAGCTCCCAGGGTGACGCAGAATCATGAAGGGGGTGTGGGAACACAGGAGACGTGCAATTTGTCAGGGAAGACAGAGCCAGGAAAAAAGTGATAACACCAACATCCAAGGATTTTCACACATATTTGATCCAGTTAAATATATTTTACTTGGAGCAGACCGATGATGCTAGAGTCTCCCGTGGGCCAGTGTCCTGAATTGATGTGATCTGTATAATGTGCCCGAGGAAAGCAGGGTGGCGGCAGTGTTCCTAATTGACAGACAAGGGGAGCCAAGAGCTGGGGGAGTGAAGTGGCATCGTCCTGGTCACACCCCTCGTCAGCGGCAGAGCTGGGACTTCAGTCCAGGTCTAATGAGCCAGGAAGGACATCCCTGGGCACCTGAACAGTCAGTAGAGCGGGCACCTGCCTCAGGGTGGCCTTGGGTGATTTTATCTGGCGAGCAGCACCTGGCATGTGCCAGGCAAGCAGGGGAGCTCCTTAAATCACCTGTGCTTGCACATCCTCTCTACATCTGGGGTGAAGAGGCCCAGAGAGGAAGTCTCTTGTCTCAGGCCTCATGCAGAACCAGAGGCGAAGGTGGGAGACGCGCCCTAGCTGGTGTGTCTCAGTGGATAGAGCGTCGGCCTGCGGAATCAAGGGTCCCAGGTTCGATTCCGGTCAAGGGCATGTACCTTGGTTGCGGGCACATCCCCAGTAGGGAGTGTGCAGGAGGCAGCTGATCGATGTTTCTCTCTCATCGATGTTTCTAACTATCTCTCACTCTCCCTTGCTCTCTGTAAAAAAATCAATAAAATACATTAAAAAAAAAAAAAAAAGGTGGGAGACCCTGGGAGTCCTGACTCCTAGCCGCTGGCTTTTGCCACATGGAGTTCGCCTGGTCCCAGCGTGAGAGCTGGTGCTTCTGGAAGTCTCTGGGATCTTACGGGCCTTCCTTCCTGCTCACAAATATCAGAGCCAGCACAGCCCTGGTGATAGCCTCTGCTCGGCCCCCTGGCAGGGCTCCTCAGCCCTCCCAACCCAGCTCAGCAGAGCAGGGTTCGCCCAGCTCACGGGGGCTTGTGGGGCGGGAGAGCCGGCTCTGCTCAGCACAGCTTTCCCTGGGATTACAAGGTAATGCATGCGAAGGAGCGCCAGCTCATCCAAGTTTATGGATTATGTGGAAATCGCATTGTGGTCCTCTCCCAGGCCATCTGCTCTTGGCACTCTAGCCAGGACCTCCCAGAGGCCTCTGCCCCTGAGCAGGGCTGGGGCCAGGGCTGGGCATGCTCTTTGTGCCTGGGGCCAGGCCAGGATTTTCCAAGGGACCTCGAGTGGTTTCTGCCCCCAGGGCCCCAGAGGGGAAGGCGGGCAAAGCAGGGCAGTTGCAGCCTGAGCAGCGAGGTGGAAACCCATTCATTACCGATAGGATGGTCCACCTGGTTTTGGAATGAAAATGCAGCCTTGCATTTTAGAAGGCATCATTAGGCACATTGCTGGGGTGGGGTGGTGGGAGGGGGGTTTGTCTCAAGATCAGATGCAAAGGTCTCCCGCTCCCTTGAGAAGTCTGCCTGAGCAATGGAGCGGGCTGCTGAAGCCGTGGGCCTCCCCGCCTCCCCGGGAGAGGAAGGGAGTCAGGACTTTCTGTAGCCAGGAGTTAGGGCTCTGCTTTCGTGACTGACAGAAAGCCCAGAGCCCACTGAAGCTTTCGAAGGGGAAGGGGCGAAGGGCAGTGTTATGTAGGGGTGAAACATTTCATTGGTCTCTGGCCAAGCTGGAACTCAGCTCTTAATAGCTTGGCCTTGGGCAAGTCACCTGACCTCGGGGTGCCTCCGTTCCTCATCTGCATAATGGGGATATACATAGGACATACATGTGGGCTGTTGTGAGGTTAAATGAGTGTGAAGGTTGCCTGGCACCAGGTTCTCTTGAGTCCAAAGACTGTCCTGAGTGTGGGGCTGTGGCTGGTATTTCATCAGGATCGGAGGTGGGCGGTTTTGTAGCTCTTGCCAGTTTCCATGGTGTAAATGCTCCCACGATGGCTGGCTGTGAGCCATCGCTGTGGTGCTACTAAGTGAACTGGGAAAAGGTGCTCACAGTTGGCTCTCGAGAGTCGCTGGGAGCTGATTCCACTCAGCTCTGGCCCAGCTACACTGGATGGTAAGGCTACTTAACAAATACTGAAATATCGGTTGCTAAATAGCCACAGTCTCAAGAGTTCTCCTACTACTTTGTTAGCCTCGGCCTTTCCTCGGGTGATCCTCCCAGACCTCCACTGGTCCTTTAACTAGGAGCGTTGTGGAGACCCTGATCCCGTGATTTGGCCAGGATCGGTTGTGACTGGTCAAGGCTGGGCCAGACCAATAAATACATTATTTGGGTATCACACGTCTGTGGCCTAGAGGTGCCAGGCCAATAGGCTGAGTGATTCTGGCTTGTGGATGGGAAGCTCAGTCCCCCACTGTCAGCTGCCTTGTGAGGCACCATCCTCATAGTGCTCCCCAGAACAGCTGTGGACAGAGGAGGGGAAGCCCTGTATCTGGAGGTCGAACTGGGGCAACGGAGAGTGTATGTCTCTGTTAAAATAGAGTTTGCACAAGATTTGCTTCAATGATTAAAAAATGTCATCGGTATGACCTGTTTCATCAGGTTGGAATGCAAATACTGTCACTCTTTAAAAAATTTCTTTAATTAATTGCTTGAGCAGTCTTCATTATTCAGAAGTTCAGTATCCCTCTTTTGAGGCTTCCTGCCACATTGGATTGTTGGCTCAGCGTGAAGGAAGTAGACTGGCTTCCAAATGCCAGGCAGAAAAACAACTAGAGTCTGATCAGTCTGCTAGCTGGTGGTCTGGGTTGGTGGCTGTGGTGGTGACCTCACTCAGGACTCCCAGCTGACCCATGTGGTTGGACCTGGGGCAGTAGGGAGACAGGCAGGTAGCAGAAATCAGTGTGATGGGTCGGGCGCGACAATAGAGAGTAGTGTGGTCTGTGGTGAGTTGGCATGTGCATCCCCCCAGCCAGCTGTGGCCCAGTGTGGGCCCTCTGTTTCTGGATCTGCTCATACTTTCAGAAGAAACAAGATTTAGGTAGGGTTGTATTTTTGAGGGAAAAATTGCATGTAATAAGATGTACAAATCCCAATGAATTTTTACATATGTATACATTTCATGTGTGCAGCCACCATCTATAAAAAGCTATGAACATTTCCATCTCTCAGACATTTCCCTTATGCTCCTTTCCAAGGCAGTAGCTACCCCTCCCTCACCAAAGATCACCACTGATGTCTATATCCATAAGTTAGCTTGTCTGATCTTGAACTTCTTACGAATAAAATCTTACAACATGTATTCATTTATGTGTGGTTGTTTCATATAATACTCTCAAGATGATCCATCTTGTACATTAGCAGTAGTTCATTCCTTTTTACTGCTGATAAATATCACAGTTTGTTTACCTGTGCTCTTGTTGAGGGATTTTTGGATAGTTTTTACCTCTTGGCTATTGTGAATATAATTGCTGTGAGCCTTCATGTATAAGTCTTTTTTTCTGGACCTAGACATTCATTTCTCCTGGGTACATAGAGGGTGGGGCAAAAGTAGGTTTACAACTGTGAGCATGTGAAACACAGAGTTTATTCTTGTATTATTATTTATTAATTATTGTATTTCCCTTATGAGCAACTGTAAACCTACTTTTGCCCCATCCTGTGTAGACATTGGAGTGGTATTACTGGGTCATAAAATAGGTCGATGAAACTTGATTAGAAACAGTTTTTCATAAAGGTTATGTTCGTTTATATTCCCACGAGCAATGCATAAGAGTTCTAGCGGCTCCACATCCTCACCAGCACTTTTGGCCATTCTATTGGGTCTGTAGTGGTACCTCATTCTGGCTTGAATTTGCATTTTGCTGATGAATAGAGATATGGAGCACCTTTACATATATCTGTTGGCAGTTCAGTATTTACTTGCAGTATTACTTTCAATTCTTTGCCCTCTTTTTAAATTGGGGTGCCTTTCTATTTTTCACATGTAATATATGTATAGTCTCTATTCTTTGTATATTCTGAGCACAAGTCCTCTGTCAGATGTGTGTGCTATGGCTATTTTCTCCCAGTGTGTGGCTTGCCTTTTCTCTTGCTGGTGCTATTATTTTTCCTTAAATGTTTGGTAGAATCCATCAGTTAAGCCATCTGGGTCTGAAGTCTAATTTGTATAAGGTTTTAACTACAAATTCAATTAACAAAAATAGAATTTCCACTTTCTTCTTGGATCAGTTTCAGAAAGTGGAGTTTTTCATGGGGTATTTTTTATTTCCTCTAAGCTGTCAAATGTATTAACTTATCGTTCTTCATGTTACCTCCCTATTATCTTATCCATGTCCTTAGGATTTATAATAATAAATATTCTTATTTTTATTTTTAGTATTAGTATTATGTTTTATTTCCTTTGCCGTGGTTATTCTTATTAGACATTAGCCAATTTTATTAATCCTTAAATAAGACAATTTTTTCTTTGTTGTATTTCTCTGTTATTTTTCTCTTTTCTATTTCATTGATTTTTTTCTCTTTTATTTTTTCTACTTTGGGTTAAATTTGTTCTTTTGTTAGCTTCTTGAGGTAGAATTTTTGGCTATTGATTTTTAAAATATTTTATTCTTTCCTAATAGATGCCTTTTAACTAACAGTATTTTCATTGTTGAGATGTTTGATCAAAATCTTAAGGTTATTCCTTTAAATTTAATATCCCTCTTTTCTCTGGCTGCTTTAAACTCTTCACTCCATCTTTGTTTTTCAGTGGTTTTTTCTATAATGTGCTTAGATAGGCTATTCTTTGTATTTTCCCAACTTGGGATTCATTTAGCTTTTTGGATCTGTGGGTTATGTTTCCCAAAGTTTTGAAAATTCTGTTCACTATCCGTTCAAATATTTCTCTTGCCCCAAGTTCTCTTTCCTCTTCTTTTTGGACTCCAATTGCATTTATATATACTTCTTGACCCCTCCCCCCATCACTCTGATGCTACATTCTCTTTATTTTAGTTCTTTTATTCTCTTTGTGTTTCAGTTTTGTTATTTTTCTTATTGACCTGCTTTTTTAATATATATATTTTTATTGATATCAGAGAGGAAGGGAGAAAGAGAGAGAGAGAGAGAAACATCAATGATGAGAGAGAATAATTGATGGGTCGCCTCCTACATGCCCCACACCGAGGATCGAGCCTGCAACCGGGCATATGCCCTAACTGGGAATCGAACCATGACCTCCTGGTTCACAGCCCACACCAACTACTGAGCCACACCTGTTTTTTATTTTACCAACTCTTCTGCTTTGTCCAATCCATCATTAAGTTAATTCTTCATTTCAGTTATTCGTTGTTTTAGGTGTGAAATTTCCATTTGATTTTTCTTTAGAGTTTCTGTTTCTTTGATGAAATCCTCCATTTTTTTTTTATTATATTTATACTTTCCACCAATTAAAAAAATTTATAATTGTCATTTCACAGTTCTTGTCTGTTAATTTCATTATCTAGATCACCTGTAGGTTGTCTTCTACTGACCATTTTTCTCTTGATTAGAGCTGTCATTCTTCATTGCATTTATTGTAATTTTGCATTTATTGTAATTACATTTATTGTAATTTTGGATGAAAAACTAGATGTTGTGTGTAAAAAAGAATGGCAGAACTTGAAGCAGGTATTATTTATTCCCAGAAAGATGATGTCCTTTCTTTTCTCAGCGGTGAAATAATGGCTTCATCATCGCTGGCTTCAAATGCCTTGAGGATGGTATCAAGGCTCTCCCTGGGATCTAAATGGTAAATGGTTATAAGAACTTTCTCTGATTTTCTTTCCTGCTTTCCGATCTTCATTCTGTGGGAGTCCTCATGCTCTGCTTTCCAGCCCAGGTTCATGTGCAGCTGTGTACTTGATAAACATCCTGTGGGGGAGAATTGGCCTTCTCTCCCCGAGGGCTCAATCAGAATCCAGTCCATCATGCCAGCCTTATGGTCAGTATAAGTTAATCTGGTTTCCTCTTAATTCAGCAAAGTGCCCCTATCTATTGCACACTTGCTTCTCTGCCTGCCCATGACCCAGGAACAAAAGCAGCCACTGTTCTCTATTCACTTATTAAGCCTTGTCCCTCTCTAGAATTTAGTGCATTTAGATTTCTCTACATCATCAGCTCTTTGTTGAGTTTACAAAATATGATTTTGTGGTTTATTGATGTTTTCTCATTGTTATGGTAAGAATGACTGGAAGCCCAGATGTTTGTTCTTTTAGTGTGAAATCATCTCATTTTCAAGGTAGCAAAAAATTCCAATATTTAAAAAACGTTATGCAGACCAAAAGAAATGCTTCTGTGGGCTAGACTCCTCGTAGCCTGTGGGCTGTAAGCTTGTAGCCCCTGATGGACCTAAAATTACTTATTAATAAATAATTATTGATGGATAACTGTGACATTGTAATATCTTACTTCCCTGAAAATAGTTGGCGGCTTCTGTTAAAATCTGCATGTACTTAGGATGCCTGTCATGCTTAGGTTTTCACCTCTCTCGTGAGTGCTATGATGGGAGAAAATGTAAGAATCTGCTTGATAAGGCTGTTGGTGCTCATAGTCGATAGTCCTCCAACTGCTTAAGTCCTTGGATTGTAGCAAGCCCACCTTGAGTGCCGACAGGCTGGGGTCTCTGGTGGGGAGAAGATAAGGAACTGAGGATGCTATGGTTGTGTGTGTGTGTGTGTGTGTGTGTGTGTGTGTGTTTCACTTCGGGAAAACTAACTAACTGGGTAGGTCTAACTAGTAGTCCAAATCGCCAAGTCTAATCCCAAGGATTTGGACAGAATGCAAGCCTGCCCTTTCTCCAAGTCCAGTGACGCATGGATCAGGAAGTGTTAGAAGGACCCAAAAGTAATGGAAAGCCCCGGGGGCTGATGGGAAATGAGCCATACCCAGTGTAACTATCACACTTCATTCCAGCAGATCTCACTTGCTGTTAACAAAATCACACATTTTCATCTCTCTCATTGTGAAAAGTTAATCTCATTCTTCTCAAATATAACACTTAATGAGCCCTGTGATGATCATTCTAAGGCCGTGGAAGTGGTTCCTTTGTGGTTTCTGAGCCCTTACGTTTGGTGAGCTATCTTTGGCCTTCTTGAAAACTCGAAACCTTCAATCAATGAAGTAAATGCACCAATGTATGCGAATTTTTGATTAAACAGATAAATGCTCAGAAACAATGCAATTCTTGTAAATATTTTTACTGTACTGCGTTAAGAGAAAAAGAAGTGACATGCTTAATGAGGCACTTTGCAGAAATCCCAAGGTTAATTTAGGAGAGTAAGTAAATACCCAGAAATGCATACAGTTCTTATAAACACTTTTACATACAGGTCAAAGTAGGTGACACATATTTCATATCACTGCTGTACCGATTCTACATTCAATTTGGGGGCATGAAGTAAACAAGTGCTCAGAGCATGTCAGTTCCTTCAGAGGCATCGCCCTTATTTAAAAAACACCAGGAGATTGGGGAAACAAACCTCTGGGTTTAAAAAAATGCATTTTTATTGATTTGAGAGAGAAAGGGAAAGGGAGAGAGAGAGAGAAACATCAGTGATGAGGATGATTGATCGGCCGCTTCCTGCACACCCCCTGCTGGGGATCGAGCCCACAACCTGGGCATGTGCCCTGACTGGGAATGGAACCGTGACCACTTGGATCATAGATTGACACTCAACCAATGAGCCATGCTGGCCGGGCCAAACCTCTGGATTTTGTATTTCAGTAAATGAGCCTGAAGGGTGGCAGGAGGTGGTCAGGACACTCTCCGGCCTCCAGGCCCTGACATGGCAGCAGGATTACGCAGATGTGCAGGGAAGGAGATTGCTGGCCACTGGGTAGTTGGGAAGTGGTTTATTATGGCCAAATCTCTTTGGGCTGGGGCAGCAGGCACCCCAACCGTGGTGCAGATGTCCTTTCCTTGCTCCCATACTTTAGGCTGAGAAGTCCCAGGCTGTGGCTCGATCCCCCAGTAGGGGGTGTGCAGGAGGCAGCCAATCCATGATTCTATCCACTGAGCCAAACTGGCTAGGGCCTCTCTCATCAGTGATGTTTCCGTCTCTCCCTCTCCCTTCCTCTCTGAAATCAATAGAAATATTTTTAAAGAAGTGGCTGTGGTGGAATTCTCTTCATGTGGATTTACATCTGCAGTGGAAACACACTTAGCAACCTGGCCAGTTTAGAATAACTCGTGGCGGTCATGCGTTATTTGTCTCTCTAGCATCCATTCCCCATTTTCATCTGAGGATCCAGGCCCGCCCCCCCCCCCCCCAGCCATGGGGTTTAAGTGGGCCTCATCCCTGGTCCCAGGGGTGGAGTGCAAGGCTCAGTCAGTGCCTTGGATTCCTCTGCTGACAGGGATGGCTTCAGGAAGAGCACACAGCTCAGTCGGGCCAGTCAGAGCCACTGAGCCTGGCCCTGGGTTTTTGGTTGGGTACTGCGGAAGCTGACACCCCCACTGTCGCAGGACTGGAGCCTGGAAGTGTGTGATGTTGGAGCCAGTGTAGTCATGATGTGGTTCTGCCAGGGAGCCTTTCTGAGAATGGAGCCCAGCGAGAGAAAGCAGACCTTATAGATGAAGAGCTAAATTTGGTGGTGCTGGTGTGCCTGGACCAGCTATGCCTGAAGTCAGCCCTACTGCCGAACTTTTCAGCTAATTTTTTTTTTTAGATTAAAACAACTTGGGTGGGGTTTCTGTGCTTCCCGTGGGAAGGAAAGGGTGAGGCAGGGGGAGCTGGTCTAGAATTGGAGGGTTTGAATAATTGCAGGGGGCTCAGGGTGCAGGGGCTGCCCCCAGTGGTCTGACACCTGGCCCTGTGGTGACCAGGACAGACAGTGTCCCGCAGTGAAAGAGCAAGAAAGTGGGTTGGGGTGGGGCTTGGGCTGGTTGGTTTGCTTATGGAAGGCTGCTCTTCGGACAGTTACTATCTCTAGAAATCTAACTTGGGGAGGTCGGTCTCCCCAGCGTCATAAAGACCCAGCTGTCCAAACAGCAGAATGAAAAGGCATGCTTCATGTACATTGGTTGCGGGCACATCCCCAGTGGGAGGTGTGCGGGAGGCAGCTGGTCAATGTTTCTCTCTCATCAATGTTTCTAGTTCTCTATCCCTCTCTCTTCCTCTCTGTAAAAAATCAATAAAAATATATATAAAAAAAAAAAAAAAAAAAAAAGGCATGCTTCATTCAGTGGCGACACGGAAATGTCAGAAAGGCAGGGAAACGTGATGGAGCTGAGTGCCCAGGGAAAAGAGGTCAGTTTTGCTGAGCACATGTAGTGTCTACCACAGCAACTTAATTCCGTGGAAAGAGCTTACACTCTGGTGGTAGAAGGCGGGAAGTGCTGGCCCTGTGACCTGGAACGTGTGAGCCTCGACGAGTCACTTTCTCTCTCAGAGCATCAGTTTCGCGAGCTTCCCCAAGGGGAAAGCCCTCAGAGCTACGTCGCATGGCCACGGTGAGAATCAAATAAGATGCCGTAGATGTTTCTGGCAAAGTCCAGAGCTCCATTCAAACGTTAGCTGTTTGTTGTGGTCTTTCCAGGTTTGCCGGGCCCACTGTGGCTCCTGCAGATGGAGCTCTGCTGTCGTTTAAGCTCAGGTCCCACCTCCAAGCTGATTGGAGTGGGACCAGGGAAGCAGCTGGATGACCTGTTTCCCAGGGCCTCACGCAGAGGCGCCGGGGGTCTTTACAAGGATGCGCAGGAGGAGCAGATGTGGCCCGGGAGCCCACGCCAGATCCAGCTGGGAACACACGCGGCTCACCGGGACGATGGCGGCCAGTTCTCTGCCAAGGCTTTTTAGAAAGGAATCTTTCCCCCCCTTTAAATCAGTACACGCTCATTAAGGAAATCGGGTTAAATATAGAAAAACACGGAGAACAAGAGAAAGGGACTCCTAGTACCATCACATAATCACTGGTAACACCGTGTTTCTGCCTTTTTATTTATTTATTTATTTATTTATTTATTTTGGTTTTGGTATTTTGCCACTGTGAAATGGCTTTTAATTCATTGATTCTTCATCAAAATTTCATTTTGCTACATAGTACATACAAAATTCAAAAGTTACAGAGGTTACGCAGTGAAAAAAGGCCCCTCCCCTCCCAGTTCCCTTCCTGGAAGGCAGCCTTGGTTACCAGCTCCTCGTGCTTGCTTCCAAAGTGAATCAATGCACATATGAGTATATGTATGCATATCCTTTATTTTTATACACGGATTCTTGCGTGGGATGCACCCTCTCCAACATCTTGCTTTTCTACATATTAATGTGTCCTGGAGAATGCTCCACGTTGGTTTGTGGGAGCTGAGCCTCACTCATCTTACCATAATTTATTTACCCAGTCTGATATTGAAGGGTATTTAGTTTTTTTTCCAGTATTTTGAGTTTTTTATTTATTTATTTATTTTTTAAAATATATTTTATTAATTTTTTACAGAGAGGAAGGGAGAGGGATAGAAAGCTAGAAACATCGATGAGAGAGAAACATCGACCAGCTGCCTCCTGCACATCCCCCACTGGGGATGTGCCCGCAACCAATGTACATGCCCTTGACCGGAATCGAACCTGGGACCTTTCAGTCCGCAGACCGACGCTCTATCCACTGAACCAAACCGGTTTCGGCCAGTATTTTGAGTTTTTAACAATGCGGCAGCGAGTATTCTCACACATGTGTCATTTCGTACATGTACCAGTGTATCCGTGGGATAATTCTCTGGAATTGGAATAGCTGGATTGAAGATGCACATTTTAAATATTATGGTTTGTTGCCTCTGTAAAGGTCGCGTGCATTGACAGTGCATAGAATGAGTGTCAGTTTCTTCACACTCTCGCCAACCAACCTGTTATTAAGCTTTGTCAACTGGCTAACCTGATAAGTAAAAATCGTGCGGTATCTTCTTTTTAATGTTTAAAGTCCATTTTATTTCAGTTGCTATTAACTATTTTATCTTGTCAATATTTTCCTATTGGACTGTTGACTTGTTGAAGCTCTTTATATATTAGGGAAGCTAGCCTTCTATGATATATGTTGCAAATATTTCCCTCCATTTGTTGCTCTTCTTATGACTCTATCTTTGTTTTTCATAAGGAATCTTTTTATTCTTTGTGAAGTTAGTATAATCAATTTCTTCTATCACAGTTTCTGCATCTGTGTCAGATTTTGAAAAAGGCCTTTTCCCACTCCAAGACTAGTTCTGTGGTTTTATTTTATACATTTGAACATTTCTTCCATCGGAAATGTATTCTGGTGTAAGGAATAAGGTCGAGATCGACTTTTCCCCAGGTAGAAACATAGTTTATCCCAATATCATTTATCGAATACTGCGTCCTTTGTTCTACTGATTTGAAATGCCATGCGGACCATGGGCTGCATTTTCACTGAAATTTGGATGTATTTCTGGAAGCTGACATCTGTTTTATTGATGGCTGCTCTAAAGGAAAAACAGACCGAGGGAGGAGTGATCAGGGAAGGTCAATGTGAGGAAGTAATTCAGCAGAGGCTGGAATGGTCTTTCATGAGGAGGGAATGGCATGTGCAAGGGCCCTGAGGCAGGAAAAGACCCGGTGCATTAGAGGAACTCACAGAGAGAACCCAGTGTGGCTGGCCCCCAAGTCAGGGCGCTAGTCCTAGGAGATGAGGCTGGAGAGATGGGGAGGGACCTATTAGTCCTCCTGGGTCTCGCTAACAATCCTGTGCGTATCCCATGCCATTGGGAGCCTGTGAAGGGTCTTAAGCAGGGCAGTGCTATGGCCCAGCCCACAGGTATTAAAAATCTCTCCTGCTGAAGAATGAAGACTCTAGGTGCAAGCTTCGCTATGCAGAGCCTCGAGGGAGCAGGGTGAGAAGGTACTCTTGGGATTCCCAGCACAGCCACCAGGCCTCCCCTCCCTCTGCCTCGTGCTGAAAGCAGCAAGACGGGCACATTGGCAAATAGCTGGCTTTTAACTAGAAAAGTACGGCTTTGCCTTCATGAAGGGCCAAATACCTTTACAAATTGAATCATTTCAATTGAACAAATCTTTTCAGATAGTTCTGAAAATTTCAGTCCTTTCATAAGAGCCCCATCGTGCAAAGCCATTTGAAATGCTCGGTTAATACAGCAGCCACCGGAGCCCCATTTTGAATAGAGTTGTGTTTTGTTGTTGTTGTTTTTATATATATTTTTATTGATACCAGAGAAGAAGAGAGGGAGAGAGATAGAAACATCCATGATGAGAGAGAATCATGGATCGGCTGCCTCCTGCATGCCCCCTACTGGGGATGGAGCCTGCAACCTGGGCATGTGCCCTGACCGGGAATCCAACCCTGACCTCCTAGTTCATAGGTCAACGCTCAACCACTGAGCCGTGCCGGCTGGGCCACACTGTCTTTTAAAGTGTGTGTTTGTATGTATGGGTGTGAGTGTGTGTGTGTGTGTGTGTGTGTGTGTGTGTGTGTGTGTGGCGTGCAACATTTTCCCAGACACGGGACAAGCTGAAGCCCTAGCTCAGTGGTCGGCAACCTCCTTAGTCAACAGAGCCAAATATCAACAGTGACAACGATTGAAATTTCTTTTGAGAGCCAAATTTTTTAAACTTAAACTTCTTCTAACACCACTTCTTCATAATAGACTCACCCAGGCCGTGGTATTTTGTGGGAGAGCCACACTCAAGGGGCCAAAGAGCCGCATGTGGCTCGCGAGCCGTGGTTTGCTGACCACTGCCCTAGCTGGAGTGATTAATGTCCCGGGGCTTCCTGATGGAAGAAGATGAGGATGAGGATGCTGATGCCAGGAAGCTCAGGGTGGCCGGCGTCACAGTCCTTCCTAGTAGAGCTGGTCCAGGCTGCCGCCGCGTCAGCAGTGAGCTCAGAGAGCCTGAGTGAGGTCGAGTGGCCAACCATCCAGCTGGCGGAGCCTCTGCCCTGACGGGGCTGGGTCCGATGGCCCAGAGGACCCCTCTCAGCTCGGAGCATTCCCAGGATGGTCAGCCGGTAACCGAGGTGACCAGCAAGCCACTGGGCTTTGGATTCCCCCCTGCAGGTGTGGGCGGTGCTGCGGGCGTTGGGGTTTGCCTGCCGGAACTGACAGGAGCCATTAGGCTGGGCCTGGCACTCACAATGGGCTCTCGATGTTATCTCCAAATGCAGTTACACACGCAGGCTGAGATGCACTGACAAGAGGGAGAAGAAAAGACATTCATCACAGGGCTCCAAGCACATCGCATTACTGACGCGTGCTGCCTCCAGTGCCCTAAGAATTAACAGTTCATAAATCCTATCATTATTTTGTGGATAACACAATTATAATTGCATTTGAAACCCACGATGATAATTTGTTAAATGTAAACATTGAGAACAGCAACAAATATGGGGAGTTGGTTGTAGCAATTTGTCATTCTTTAATGTTCTGGAAGCTTCGAGGCTGCAGGAGGGCCGGGTCTCTCATGACCTCTGAGGAGCCCTGAGTGTGGGTGTTTGTGTGTCTGGGATCGAGGCTGCTTATCTGTGCGAGTGTGGGTGAAGGGGTGTGTTTGTGAGCCTGCGGGCGGGTGTGTTGGTGAGAGAGTGTTTCTGTGCAGCGGGAGCATCCCCAGCCTCTGGGGACCGGGAAGGGGGCTGTCAGAGCGCTGCGAATCTAAGACATCAGGGCATAACTTGATTTGATGATTTGGCCCGAGTAACCCTCTCAAAATAGAAAAATCAAGGACCCAGCGTGGAGGCAGCCTGTCTGGGCTCGGGCTGGTAATGAGGACTAACAAGGCTTGATGGAGCCCGGGAGCAATGGGCTGAGATGGCCCCGAGCTGCCTGGCACCCCGGGCCCCGCAGCCATCCAGCGAGGCCCAGCCCAGCCTAATGCTATCACCCACGGAGATCCTCGCTGATAAGGATGAGAGAGAGCAGCTCGAACACCCTGCGGGAGGCTGCCTCTGAGGCTGGCAGCGCGCCCAGGGCAGCTTCTGGGAGGGTGTCGGTGGGGTGCTTGCTGGGACAGGGACCCTCCCAGTCCTTTCGAAATACATTACATAAACACTTGTTCGTTTTAGGAAACTTGGAGATATAGATTATCATCAAGAAAAGAAGAAACAGCTTTTCACTTGGAGATAGATCCCCCTGCACACATATTACCGGGTAGGGCCTGACCACGGACGCCAGGGTGTAAAGTCGTCCATAAGGAGAAACACTACCCTGGACAGCTCCTCAGGAATGTGTCACGCTGGGAGCAGACACACCACCCGCCATCCACACGCCCCTTCCCCACTGGGATGGACCCGCTCACCGTTTTGTTGGTTGAGCCCCAGGAAGAGTAGTTGGCTCGCATGTAGGGGACAGGTGGTGTGACAAACACACATTTTGGAACATTAGAGTCACACTCAGCATGGGAGGATGCTCGCATTCTAGAAGGCAAATGGGGCCTGGGAGGGACAGACAGCGGCATCGTGTCAGATCTGCACTGTTGCAGTTGTCTCTCCCCACGCCCCCGCCCCCGGCCTCCCCACCTTGTAGAGTGCGTAGAGTTGAATTCAGAGGAGGGAAATGCATGCCTGATGCGGCCGCCTTGTGTACCTTTTCCATCTTTGTCTGGCATGTGAATATATCCATATGATTGATTGTTTGATAAAAACAGGATCATACTGTATATGCTCTTCCCAGCTATTACACCCTGCACATCATTCTCTATAATATCCATATCATCATTTTACATGACCTCCTGGTATGCCACTGAAGAGATAAATGCCGTAATTTGTGTAATTATATAATCAATCCTTCATCGCACGGCATTTGCTTTCAAACTGTTGTTATTCTAAGAATTGCTCCGATAATTTCCTTCAGGAGGAATCTTTGCTTTTCTGTCCAATTCCTTTCCCTAGAGGAAATGTTCCCCGTGAGGAATCCTGTGTCAGACACACTTATAGTTTAAGCCTTTGGTCACAGGCCACCTGCTGTGTTCACTCTTCCCCAGGGAGGGGGACGAGCTCAAAAAGCTGACCAGTAGCCTACAAAGAGGTAGAGTGGGCATGCCATGGTGGTTCTAAACTTTTCTGTTTGTCTTAGCTTTCATCCACCTCAGTTTCCCTGTCATTTGCAAATGGGAGGAGCTAGGCTCAGGGCGTCCCTGGTTTCCTTGGAGCAATAAAGACGATCCAGGGAGGGCTTCCCCGATTTCGGAGCCCCACATGCCTCAGCTGTGGCTCTCACACTGGGGCAGGCCACAGGCTCCACGTGGCCGCTCGCCACAGCTCCACCCAGTCCTGGGGTCCTGGTGGCTGAGCTCTGCGCGGTGCTGCTCCAGAGCCGACCTTGCTTTGCACCCACATAAAGCTGGCAGCCTGGTGGGTGAATGTTACCTAATTCAACTGTACAGTCACGAACTGTGAAGTAGCCGGGAGAGACTCCCCTCCCCTCCCTTAACCCTGCTTCCGCAGCCTCCTCAGTGGGCACGGTGAGCTGTGGCCAGTGTCAGCTAATGCCAGCGTTCTAGGAATCCTTTCCCCCTTGGCTACAAGTACCCTGGCCTGTATTTTGGGTTCCTTTGGTAACGGCCAGGTGGAAGTACATGCTGGTGATGTTGCTACATGATTCTTTTTTAAGGGACCCAGGCTCCTCAGTCCCGAGGCTGTGGCTCCTCGAACTAACGCAGGACTGGGAATTGGGTGAGAGGCAGCGGGTCCCTGTAATTGTGGCTCCAGTCAATCTCAGCTTCTTCCTAAGCCGAACGCCTTTCCCTTTGGTCACGCCCATCAGGTGACGCCTTCGGGAGTGCCCGCTCATGTCAGTCCTGGAGGCCTAGTTACCGCCCAAGATCCCTGTAGGTACAGCCATCGTGTTTGTGGGCCTGACTCCGCTGCCTGTTCTGGGGGCGCCTCTGCTTGCTCTCGGGCAGCTGAGTCCCTCTGCTCGACCTTGGTCCGCCCAAGTTTCAATCACTGTCACTTCAGTCAAGGAGCTCGTGAGCCTGGCAGCTTTTCCTCCTGCTGCGACGCGATTCCCCAGGACGCTGGCGCTGCCACACCGCCAGCGTGCTGCTCCAGGCCGTCGTGAGGAGCTTGTCCTCTGAACTCTCGCGTGGGTTACTTTCGGGGTGGAAGTTGTGAACGCCTGATAACTGTGCTCTTACATCCTTATCTCCCCAGCGTTTTGGGTTCTTTCCTCTGTATTATCTCAAGTTCTTCCTGGCATTTCAAGTTCATATAGGTTACTGTTGACTCTAGTTTTAATTCTCAACCAAGCAAATAACTGAAATTCTTCCCAGTGGCTTGAGTCAATGTTCTGTACCCAGAATCTCTGCTAGGTGTTGACACATCGAAAATTTGACCTGTTCTTAAGTGATGCTCCTCTCTCCCTGCTCCAGGTCCTCATAAAAATATTTAAATGAACATACAGGGAAATTGACTTTTTTTGGCTTACAGTTCCATGAGTTTTAACCTACACAGATTCATGTAATTACCACCACAATCAAGTTGCAGTATAATTGCATCACCCCCAAATCTTCCTTGTAATACCCTTTGCAGTCACACCCCTTCCCCACTCCTAAGTCCCGGAAACCATGGTCTGTTCTCCGTCACTGTGGGGGTGTGTGTTTGAGAGCGTCATATACGTGGGATCATACAGTGTGGAGCCTTTTGAAACGTGCTTTTTTCCACTCATCACAATGCATTTGAGAGTCATTCCCGTTGTTGGTGTGTATCAGCTTTCTCGTTTCTGCAGGTGGGCACCTCTTGCTTTTCTGGTTCTTGAGATCTTACTCCATTCTAACAACTGCCCTTTCAACAGACGTGGTAGGGCTTTGAGCTCAAGCTCTAATGTAATTAAACAGACCCTAGCAGACTCGAGTTTCATTGCAGTTACACCGGCCCTGCTAGAGATAAGAGAGTCATTCTTTCTGGGTAGTCATAGAAACTCCCTGGCTCTCTGACATGCTTGGAGTGGAAAGCTGAAAACCCCAGCCTTTTAATTTTTATTCTCTAAGTTTACCAGCGCAGTTATAAACCTCATCTCCTCCACAGCTTTTGTATTGCTCACGCCACTGATAATGCTTCATCGTAGCTGCCAGTCTGACCACCAAGGTTTTCATTCATTCTCTCAGTTCAGGTAGACACAGGTTGTATTGAAGAATCATTTTTTTCCTGCTGACACCGGACAGTTTATTGTGAAAAACCGTGGTGTGGCAAGGGGAGGCTGGGAGGGACAGGACCAGGGCCCACCTGGGGGGATTCAGCTGGACATCAGGCATTCCTCCATCAGGTTTAGGGGAAACACTCTCAGGGATAGAACCCCCAGAGGGAGCGCTGTGACCGCCAAGCAGGAGGACTGGGGCGGCGGGGGGCGGGTGGGGGGGACCCTAGGCACTGCTGGGCCTTGATGTGGGGCTCCATGTCAATGGCCGGAAAGTGGAGGCTGTACCCGCACACAGGCACACGGTCCGCGCCCACCAGGTGACGTCATCGCGGCATGCCAGGACCAGGCGGTGAACTTGGGGTGGGTCATGCGCCCACTGGCACCTCACTGGGTGCGGGCAGAGCCTCCCGCAGGAAGACAGAGAGGTGCGCCTCCGCGCCCCTCACCTTGCACTTCTCGAAGAGCATGAAGTTGGGCTTGAGCCCGCCACCAGGCCTGATGTACTTGAGGGTATTTGGGATCTCTTCATTCTTGGTGTTCTTCTGATCCCAAACCGATTACATGGGAAGCCCGGCACGACCAGGCCCCGGGCCCAAGGCACTGCTGCAGCTCGTTGGCCTGGGTGTAGTCCCAGACCTTTGTGCCTCAGAGCGAGGCCACACTCTCATGAGCAGCACCTTGCCCCACGGGGAGCCCAGGCTCCGGCTCCCCATTGGCCAGCGGGCGCACAGAGAATGCGTCCAGGGAGCTCGGGGCCCACATGGCGTGGGTATCAGAGAAGGGAAGGCAGCGCTTGGAACAGGAACACCAAGAAGTCATTTTGTCACTAAGCGTTATAAACTAGCAATGCCACATCCTTTCTTGATAACTGGATCAATTAAAATAGTATGTGTCTTGGTCCGTTCAGGCTGCTACAACACAAATACCATAGATTATCAGCTTATAAAAAACAGAAATGTATTTCTTCTAGGGGACCTGCTTTCTGGTTCATAGACTGATGCCTTTTCACTGTGTCCTCTCTTATAAAGGCACTAATCCCAGTTATGAGGGCTCTACCCTCGTGACCTAATCACCCCCCCAAAGCCCCACCTCCTCATACCCTCACATTAGGGATTAGGTTTCATAGATTTTCAACATATGAATTTTTGGGGGACACAAGCATCAGTCTTTGGCAACGTGGTAGGCAGAATTCTAAGATGGTCCCCAAGATTCTGTTTGCCTTGCGTAACCCCCTGTCTGCCTGTGGGAGGAAACTTTGACTATGACAGGATATTACTCATGTGATTAAGTTACATTATATGGCAGAATGGATCTTGCTGCTGTAATTAAGATCCCTAATCAGTTGACTTTGAGTTAATCAAAACTGAGATTATTATGGGTGGGCCTGACCTAATCAGATTATCCCTTAAAATATAAGAATAAATAGCAGATGCCCTCCTGCTGGCCTTGAAGGAGCACACTGCCATCCCGTAGAGAGGGCCATGTGGCAAGGACCCAGAGCAGTCTCTAGGAGATAGTAGTGGTCCCCAGCTCACAGCTAGTAAAACAGGGACCTTCCTCACATGACTACAGGGAAATTAACCCTGCCAGCAACCCGAGAGAGATCGGAAGTGGATCTGTCCCGAGTCGAGCCTCCTGAAGAGGTCACCTTGGTTTCCATGCGGCCCTGAGCAGAGGACCTCGCTGAAATGTGGTGGACTCTTGACCCCTGGAAATGATGAGATAATAAATGTGTGCTATTTTAAGCCACTGTTTGTGGCAATGCATTGCACAGCAACAGAAAGCGAATATAGCATACTAACAAACTCACAAGCTTGCCGAATTTCCAAAAGGTCCAGGACCCAAGGTTACTAGTAAAAGCCAGAATTGATCCGCTAGGAGATCTGTCCAACCCTACAGCTGCAAACCGCTGCCGCCTTCATCTGATGCGCCGCGTGCATACACCAAGGACCAGACACCATGAAGAAAGGCTGTTCTCCATGGCAGGACCCGGTTAACGTGATGATGTTGTTTTCTCATCTGTGAAATAGGAATAATAGTACTTCCCCAGCAGGTGGTTATAAGGATTAAGTGAGAGAAAACATTTAACGTATTTGAGTAACACACAGCTCTTAATGCTCTAGCTGCGTTAGCTATTATTCTCGAGTGACTTGCCCAAAGCCACAAAATTAGTAAGAAGCTAAGTGGAGACTTAACTCTAGGTCTGTATACTATCAAAATCCATTCTCATCTTCCTCTCTCCTTGACTTTAGCAGGAGGCGTGATCCAAGAACCCAGTTTAAAAAAAACCTTTGCCCGTTCCCATCCTTAGTCTCTCCCAGGAGAGAAAGGTTCGCATCTGAGAGACAGAGGAAATCCCGCATAATGGAATATGAATGTTTTATGAATTGGTCTTCACCGAGTAAATGAAAGGGTCATTAAGATGCTCATTAACAAGTACAGCACTTGGTTTGGAATTTGAAAATGATTGGACACTGTACAGCCAAATGAGCTCATAGGGACTTCCTGAAATTCCCCAGATCAGCTTTCCTGCTTTCACAATGTTCTCTCTTGTGATGTCTGGTGTCAGACACCCTGTACACCCTGTTCCAAGTATACATCGCCTTCTCTCCTTTACTAATTGTCTGGAATTCTCCTCTGCCTGTCGCTGGGAGGAACAGGTATAAAAGTTTGGAACAGCCGCCTTTGCTGGCTATGGAAGGAGTGTGTGTCTGTGAGTGGGCACGGGGTGTGTACACACAGGTGGAGAATAAGGCCGGTGGTGTGGTGAGGGTGTTGCAGATTCTCAGAACTGATGCAGCGGAGAGGAATGCTGACCGGTCGATAGGGTGCAGTGTGAAGAGGCTAGGGAAGCAGTACCCAGGCCAGGGGGAAAATCCCTTAGTGGTGTCAGGAAGGAGTACACTTAGCCATGTGTGGCCATATGATCATTATGAAACTAGAATATTGGAAGTCGAATGGTTCATTGAAAAAGTGAAAAATTAAAGGCGGAAGTGAGCTGGGTGATGTTTCCATCCAGGGAGAGCCACGGATGGCCAGTGAGAGGTCTGTGAAGCTGCGCACGTGGTCACACTCTGAGCAGCAGATAGTCGATATAAACCCGAGGCATTAGTTCCAGCCCTTGGTCATACACAACAGTCCTCGCCGCGCTAATCCAAACCCCAATGGATTTACCTGGAAGGATATCGAATTGCTCACCAGATAAATCCTAGAAATCTGGAGGGCTGGGTTTTGAGTGCTGAGGTACATGGAAAACTGACAAGGGTGCTGCTCAGTTTGTATAACAAAAATACTTCAAGAGACTTCTGGTTTCAGATGATGGCAGAGAACCTTAGTCAGACTAACTTCCCAGTGACGATACTTTCAAGTTCTTGGCAAAATGCAAAAAGGCACTGTAGAGCGGTCATTAGCAGGCAGAAACTGGAGGGGCTGCCCCCCATGAAATGAGGGAAACCCCGTAGGCGAGATCATATTTACCTGTGTTTCCCCGAGAGCACCCCCCAGTCTTGGGGTTCTTCTCTGTAGCACTCTGCCCGGGGAGGATGACATAGCCCTGTACTTTGAACCTGACCATGGCCACGTGACTTGCTGTAGCCCATAAAGAAGCTGTAAAAGCCAGTGTGTGCTCGTGCCAGTTCGCTGCCCTCTGCCGCGAGGACTGGCGGTCCCTGGCAGGGCCATTCCTCCCGCAGCTTCTCGCAGCAGGGCTGCACCTGACCTGCGGCCCGCATGCAACACGAGCGAGCCGGAAGCACCCTTTCGTGGCTGAGAGCCAACAGGTTCTAGGGGTTTGTCACTGTGGCGTAATCTAGGGATCCCTGATTTACACGGGAGGAAGGAAGGGTGCCTCTGGGATACGAGTGGTAAGAAGGACAAACCACCACCTTGCAAAGAGCGATGCCCTGGGAAAAACCTTCGGGGTAGGAGTTTGGGGAGAATCATAACCCGTTGGATCTGGCCCAGGAAGAGATGAGAAAGACCATCGTCATGGTCTTTCCCCGCCTGCAGGTCTGTATTTGTGGGGCTCTCCCGAGCCCTGGAGTCCTGCAGAGTTGGCAAGAAGTGGGGTCCTGTGCTCAGGGCTGTGGTGGAGTTGGAGGGAGAGGAGGCTGGGGGTCAGGCGGGGAATGTGCAGGGTGGCCGATGGCCTGGAGCCCGGCTTGGCCGATGGGGAGGGAGCAGTTCTCTCTATCCCCACCAGCATTGGGGGTTGCTGCTAAGCTAAGCTAATAATTAGCCCAGGCTGACTCGCATAATTCTCTTTATTTACAGGCAAATGAATCAGTCGTGGAAAGAGGTTTCTCTGTGCAGTCGGCAGCGCTGTGCTCCATTTTCTATGCGCCGGTGTTCTGGGCCACAGTGCCGGCCCGGCCTCCACAGGGGGTTCGTTTGGAGCAGAGGACAGGGGCTTGTGTGTTGGTTGGGAGGGCGGAGGGGTAGAGGACGGCTTCATTAGGAACAGTCAGGGGCGCAGACTTGGAGGGGAAGGAGCTAATTGAGTTTGCATCGCCCTCCACCCAGAATATGCAACTGATTAAAACCTGGAGCTGGGAGGGACCACGCTCTCTCCCTCCGGAGGATGTCTGTGCTCCCTCGCCAGCGGGAATAAGCACACGTTACACAAGCTTCCAGAATGTGGGGCTGCCTGGAGGCATGTGCTCTGTGCTCCTCGACCTACATTTTCTTCTTGTAAAGGAGGTAGTGGGGGTGGGCTGCACGAGAGCATGAAGAAAAAGCGCCATGTACGTGGTATTTGTGCAGTCAGCACCCATTAACTGAGCACCTACTATGCTTAACTCTGTTAGGCAGTGGAACACCTAGGGAGAAGGCAGTCACAGCCCAGTTCCCTCTCAGAGCTCCCATTCTGGCGAGGAATCAGGCTTCGAACAATTAAAGATGTCAGAGGCGCATCTAAGGGGGCTTTCATTGGGGACTTAACCTTGAGGGTTGAGAAGGAAATGATGTTTAAGGTGAGAGCCGAGCATGGAGCAGTTGGTGTGAGGACAGTATTTATATGAGATTTATACGTGTGCCTACGTGTGGTTGCACAGTGAGACCCTGGGTAATGAGGTAAGTGAATTAGTACACAGAGCAAAATTTTCCAGATTGTCAAGTTTATAATCCATTGAGCACCAGATGACTTTATTGCCAACCAATTAGGTGTCGATTGTTTTTACGAAATTAATTTTCTGTTTCCCTGCCCTCTTAAGCAGGCTCGGTATGGCCGCCTTCGGATGTCAGGGCCTTCGCTGTGGCTATCAGGCCTCTCAGAGACTTCCGGAGAGCGTGTCCTCGGGTTTATGTAGGGGCTCTACTCTCCGGATCCCACGGAGGTGGCTTCAGAAGGCTGTGCTTGTTGAGTGCTCTGTCTGCTTTTTATAGTTTGCTGCCTCTTTGCTCTCCGCCTGTCAACTGTCACTTCCTGCAGCTGTCAGAGAGCCTGGCACTGGCAGGCTCTCCATCGGCATCTGCCTCGCCCAGCACACACCCCCTCACTGGGTTCTGATGGGGGCTGGCTGCGGGGCCAGTTCACTCATCTTGGCAGTGAGGCCCCTGGACCAGCAGCAGCACCCTCCTGGGCGCTTGCTGGAAATGCAAATGCTTGCCGAGCTGAAACTCGGGGCGGGGGGGGGGGGGGGGGGGGGGGGGGGGGCTGGGCAGCGCTGTATTAACCCTTTGCACTCGCTTGCTTTTTTCTCGATTCCTTTATTCTACTCGGGATTTAATTTTTTAAATACCCCAGATTTTACAAAGTGCGGCAGTAGAATAAAAAACTGGAGTTTCTGCCGAGACCGGTTTGGCTCAGTGGATAGAGCGTCGGCCTGCGGGCTGGAAGGTCCCAGGTTCGATTCCGGTCAAGGGCATGTACCTTGGTTGCGGGCACATCCCCAGTAGGGGGTGTGCAAGAGGCAGCTGATCGATGTCTCTCTCTCATCGATGTTTCTAACTCTCTATCCCTCTCCCTTCCTCTCTGTAAAAAATCAATAAAATATAAAAAAAAAAACAACAAAAAAAACCAAAAAACTGGAGTTTCTTTTCATACAAACTTATTTATTTGGATTTTTTTATATTTCAAATTATTGATACAGTCAATACAATTCGACGTACGAGCTGCCACCGATGCTAACCGTGTCGAGTCACACTCGACATCCGAGTGCAAAAGGTTAACCGGCTCCTGGTGTTCCGGTGTCCCCAGTGTTTGAGAACCAGCGCTGTGAGGAAGGACAAGTAGGATCCCAGTGGGGACAAGTGGCTCTTACACGTGCAAACTGCCTGCGCTTTACGGGGTCAGCCACGGCCTGTGTTCTGTCCCACGAAGGGGCTTGTGTTTCTTCTTGGTCCTCGGCTGTGGTCCAGTGTGAGGGGATCGTTACGGAGAGCTGAGCCTAGGAAGGTGTGTGTGTGCACGTGTGTGTGCGGAAAGAGAGAGTGAAGGATAGAAAGACAGAAGGAGAGGGACAGCCCAGAGAGAGACAGACCTGTCAGATGCTCCTTAGCTGCGGAGTTTCCCACCGGTCCTGGTTTCAGCCCTCCGGGAGCCTCCCCCTGGGCCCCCGTGGTCCTTAGGTAGCACAGGGTCTCCTGTCCCCCCTCCCACTCAGGAGTGGCTGCCTGGGCCCAGGCTGCATGTCAGGAACACCCTGAGCGGCACCAGCTGGCGGTGACTGTGCCAGTGACTCTCCAAACGGCGCTCTTGGGAAGGACAGCTGGGCTACGGGCGGGAGCCTGGGCGATGCAGGACGGGTTTGTAAACGCGGGCCTGTTCCATGGAGGGTGGCCACGGGCCTAGGAGCGCGCCTGGCACTTTTGGCAGCAGCTGAAAGTTTTGAGTGGTTTGCAACGTTGCTCATACCTTATATAGTAGGAGGCCTCTTCTAGCGCAGCTCGTCATGGGGACGGGGGAGGCCTGGCGCCGATTGGTCGCCCACCACCCTCTGTGGGCAGGCATCTGCAGGAACCCTCCCCTCCCCAGGGCCAGGCTGTTAGCTCTGCCTTACGGACTAGGTGTTGACCGAGACCAAGCATCCGGGCCCAACCTGACCTGATGCGAGCCGCCAAGACCGCAGCTGGTGCTGGTGGCGCTGGCACCGCAGGGGTGAGGGCACTCCACCCTCGTGGGAGCACACGGTCACGCTCACCATCCTAAGGAGCTCAGGCTCCCTTATTCTCAGCTTGCCCTGTTTGCCCGAATCAAAGTCTGAGGCGGGTGGCGGGGGGGTGGACGGGGAGAGCGAGAACAGCCCAACAGGAACCCCAAGAGGTGCTCCTCGACTGCAAAGCCCTGCTGGCCAGATCTTGGGGAGCTGTCTGAAGCTGAGTCCTGTGGAGCTGTGACCATGACACAGATTGTGTCAGGCAGAGCTCAACCAGAGAAGCAGAGCCGGGAGGACAGATAGAGATGGATCACCAGGAGCGGCTGCCTCTGGGGGCAGGTCAGGCAGGTCAGTCGTGAGGGCAGGCGTCAGGGAGAGCAGGCTGGCGCTCTTGGCCGGGGGACAGGGGCGGGGGGAGCTCTGTCTGCAGCCCAGTTCCTTCTTCCCGGAGGCCCAGCTCTGCTCTAATAGGCCTCAGGACTGACCCAACTACGCTCACCAGGATTGCATTGGATCATTTCTCGCACTTAATGGAACTGACTGTGGATTCGAATCTCTATCGTACCCACACGTTCACATCAGATTAGTGCTGGATGGGATACCCGTGGATCAGTCCAGGCAGGCTGACTTACAAACACTGACCTCACACACACACTGACCTCACGCACACACTGACCTCACGCACACACTGACCTCACGCACACACTGACCTCGCACACACACCTCGCACACACTGACCTCACGCACACACTGACCTCGCGCACACACTGACCTCGCGCACACACTGGGAAGTCCCGCGCTGAAGCCCTCTTGGTTGGTGAAACCCACGGTTTTCCAAACTCCCATGAATGAGAACCACCTCACTTCCTATCCCTCCACAATAGCCATTCACACCCTGTGCACCCACAGGACACTCTGGGGTTCGCTGGCCCTGCCGCAGAGGCTGTGCAGTGAGCGCTGTCAGTGAGGGCCGGGACGCAGTGAGGGCCGGGAGCCGTGTGTCTGCTTTCAGGGGCTGGCCGTCAGCACTTCTCAGCTGGGGTGCACTTTACACTGGGGGTCAGATAATCCTGCCTTGTGGGAGGCTGTCCTGTTTACTGTGTGCAATGTTAGTAGCTAGAAGCCAGTGGCATCCCACTCCCCCAGCTGTGACAGCCTAGATGTCTCCAGATGTTGCCCCGTCCCCTCTGAGAGCCAGTGGAGGGGAGGAAGAAAGTGTGGGACAGCCCGGGTTTGAATCCACCTCTGTCTGTGTTACTCCTCCTTACTTACATTCTGTCCTCTTCCAGAAGGGATCTGGAGAGCTAAGTCTGTGACGAATACAGCTGCGATTCTGGGGAAGTTATTTACTTTGGCGGCCTCAGCTTTCACCTCTGTAAAACGGGGATCATGACAGGACTGGCCTTGCGGGGCCATTAAGGGGATTCATTGGAGTAGAGCACGCAGGGTGTCTGGATCTCGGCCGTGACTCTAGAAATGTTAGCTCCTCCCAAAAGGGACACTTGAGTCTCACGAATAGGCTGTTGTAGGTCTGGTCTCCCAGAATGGTGGCCTGGGAGCGATCTGAGCTGTCACCATTCCGTTTCTGGATGAGACCAGCCCAGCACCCGCCTGAAGTCCCAGACCCCCAGGCCTGGACGGTCCTTAACCGAGGTGTGTGGCTTCCCCAAGCGCCCTGGGTACCAGCAGCCCAGGTGTCCTTCCTGGCTCCTACTGCTGAGTCTGGAGAGAAGAGCCAGGGTGCCGGGGGTCAGGACACCCCGCTCCGCCCCAGGCCCCTGCTGTGGCTGCTGGAGCCCAGTCACCCCTCAGCGGGCGGTGGAGCAGAGCTGAGCGCCGAGCAGAGACCTATGACCGCACTCCCCGCGCTGCCCCGGTCGGGCCTTGCCAGGAGGGTGATCATGGGCTTTCATCTAGCACTTTAGGGTTGCAGGCTCTGTCTGTCCTGGGTCACAGCTGGATATAGGGGAAGGGCGTGGGGGAAGGGGTGATCTAGACGCTGCCCTCCAGGCTCCCTGGGATCAGCACCCATGGTCTTCCTTCCCCCGTCTCGGCTGCCTCAGCCTCTGTGCTGACGCCCTGGGAGGGAACGTACAGTTTGTAGCCTCATCATTCAGAACGGTGACCACTGACTCGGGCCTCGGGGGGGTGGGGGAGGAGCTGAGGATACCAGCCCTGGGTCAAGAACTCTGGACTTTGCTGTGTACCAAAGGGATGACCTGGGGGAGCCACTGCATCTCTCAGAACCCAGTTTCCTCATCTGTGCAATGGGGCGGGAGTAGCCACCCCACGGGAGGGTCATGGGAATTCCCTGAGACCTGGTGTGCAAGGGCCTGCTAGGGGCTTCCCCTCCTGCCCCTGCCCAGCACAGGGTTCCGCCCTCCTCACTGGGGGGCTGTGAGCTGCAGGAGGCATCGTCCCCAGGCATTGAAGCTGGGACACATTCACCTGGTGGGCGGTGGCTTCGAGGCTCCTGCCCCATCGAGGGACATCGCCTTCCCAGCCGGGAGAACTCGAGGGGGGCCTCTGCCCCGCTCAGCTTCCAGAGCCATCCACACCTGACGCCAGGGAAGGGCTGCGGAAGGTCGGGTTCTCAGCTGCGTGGCTCAGGGTTTCTAGGCTTGAATCATTTATGGAGAAAGGAGCACATCCAGCCGCCTCTCCCACCCGCGGGGAACGGCTGGCTCAGCAGCTCCTGAGGGCTGGTTAAAAATGCAGATGCTGCGCCCGCCCCGCGCCAGGGGTCAGCGCTGCTCCTGCAGTGAGGAGAGTGGAGCCGGGGGGTGGAGAGCCTCTTGCACGCGCATCCTGCTGGGGTAGCGGAGGCCGCACCGGAGCTCGCTCTCGGGGTCTGCTTCCTGCAGTTTTAGTTTAGGGAGTTGGCCTGGGAGACCCCAGAAGTCCCTTGCAGTTCCGACACTCCGTGCTTTCAGGAGAGGAGCTCAGCCATGGAGGAATGGCACCTCAGCTCTGCCCTCGGGTGCTGAGCTCCGGGGCACAATATGGCTACCCTCGTCACCAGCCTGTGACACGCCAGGCCAGACAGGAGGGACTTTGGGGACCCCTTTCTACCCCTTGCATTGCAGACCCCGCCTGCCTCTCCTGGGCCATGTCTTCACTCCGCAAACCATGGCTGAGCACCCGCTCTGGATGTGAAAGGCACAGTCATGAGGGGAAGGAGGCAGGCCCAGGAACGGAGAGGGGCTTTGCAGTGTCTCAGACCGTCTGATGGACAGCGTGCAGGCTGCGATGCCTCCCTATGTATGCCGCCAGCAGGGCCAGTTCTGGCTCCTCCACCAAACATGGGCTTAACTTTGAGGCCAGTGCCCCCGACCTGACCCCCAGCTGACCCTGGTGGAGACCCTGCACCCCCAGCCAGTTCCAGGTTCTGATTTGGGGTGTGGAACCTGGGATCCACTCTGGGCCTGAGCTGCCCCCTGGGCAGGCCCCGGGGATGAGCGCCTTGGAGCCGTGTAAAGCCCTGTAATTGCCCTGCTGGTTCTAGGGCCACTCTGGGCCTCCCAAGTTAACACTCATGCAGCCCGGAAGTGGCTCGGATGCCAGCAGTTCCTGGAGCTTGGCTGGGGTGCAGAGGGAGGAACGTATTTCCCCCGAGGATTCCCAGGGCCCCTGGGGACCTGGACCAGGAGGGAGCCCTCAGGGATGCAGGGGAGAGAGTTGCAGGGATGGGAAGTGTGAGGAAAGAGAATTTGCAGAAGTTTTGGGGACTCTGGGTGTTCTTAGTGCCTTCAAAGCATATGTAGTGAGCATCTGCTCTGGGTCCCCTGCCAGATGGGGGGGTCCAGCCCTGAGCAAAACAGACCCGCCCTTTCTCGCCCCCAAAGAGCTCACTCTGCTGGGAGACACACCAGAGGCGCTTGTGCAAACGCATACGTGTAACAGCCTCAGGGAGTGAGGCCTGGGAGAAGCAACACGACGAAGCTATGGGACAGAAAGATGGGAGGACGGCGTAGCCAGGTGGCCCATGGGACCCCGAGCAAGGGAGGCCCCAGAAGAGCTTTTCCTGGGACTGGAAGGCGTGAAGGCGCAGGGGAGTGTGGGAGAGGGTGAGGGCAAAGGCCCTGAGCTGGGGATGTTCACGGAACAGCATGGGCGCAGTGAGGCTGGTGTGGGTGTGGGGAGAGGGTGAGGATTGTTTGTGGATCTGGTAATGGCAGTGAAGGGCGGTCCAGCATGCCCTCTCTTTCTAAATGCAGCATGGAGTGAGATCAGCAGCTGAGAGTGAGGGGTCCAGTGGGGGACTTGGGGAGCAGGGGATGGAGAAGGGTATGGAGAGAAGAGGAGGTATTCAATAATCACCTTGGAGAGAAAGAGAAATTTCTAGGAAGGCATGCTAGGACTACGGGGCCGTGCTGAGGGTCGTTTGTGGTTTGTGGTCTTGCATTTAAAGGAGCACCAGCCTCACTGTGTGGTGTGCTTTGTTGAGTGGCTAAGATGGGCTGGCTTAGGGCTCGCAGTCATAGGGTATAAACCAGACACAGTGCTGCCCTCGGGCAGCTGGCACTCTGCAGGGAGTAAGTCCAGGTTACAGACAACTCATCAGAGGGTGTGCGGAGGGCAGGCAGGAGGCTCGGGAGGCTGTGAGCCTTGGGGAGAGCTGGGTGAAGTGAAGGGCCAGGGAAGACTGAGCTGGGTTGGAACCAGTGAGCTGGATGAGCTGCGGCAAGTCACTAAACCTCTCTGAAACTCCCGTTTTGTGACTTAAAAAATGAGGACCATCCTGCGAGCCGATAAGGCGGGGACAGAGACCGGATAGGAAGCAGAAGTTCTCATGTGGAGCAGGGATTTGGTGAGCGGCTGTCCTTGCTGGTCACTCTGTGGGCCTGCCGACGGTTTCTGTACAGCCCACCAGCTAAGAATGATTTACGTTTTTTAATTGTTGGAGAAAATCAAAAGAAGAAGATTTCATGACACGTGAACATTATATACACCGAGTGGCCAGATTATTATGATCTCTGAATGCATAATAACCTCGCTACTCAGTTCATATATATATTAGAGGCCTGGTGCATGAATTCGTGCATGGGTGGGGTCCGGCCAGCCTGGCCAGGGAGAGGGGACATGGGTGGTTGGCCGGCCTGCCTGCTGGTCGAACTCCTGGTCAAGGGGACAATTTGCATATTAGCCTTTTATTATATAGGATATACACTGAGTGGCCAGATTATTATGCGCTCAGAGATCATCATAATCTGGCCACTCAGTGTAAAGTGCACATTTCGTTGTCCATAAAGTTTTATTAGATACGGCCACGCTTGTTTTGTTCATGTGTTGTCTGTGGCTGCTTTCGCTCCACACCTGCCGCACATGACGGCAGCCAACGTAAACTGCGTACTGCGTGGACTTCTACAGAAAAACGTGCCCGTTTCTGGCTCAGGACGGAGGGGGAGGTTGAGCTGGGCATCCGGAAAGACTTGTCTTGGGTCTGGCCTTGAGTGCCAAGTAGGATTTTCTTGGGTGACTTTAGGTGAGGAGTTGTGGGGAAGGAGGCCGTTGGATTGGGGGTGCTACTGAAGACAAGTGAACCCCATGAGCAGAGACAGAGCTTAAGGGGAAGAGTGGCTTTATTGTGGAGCGATTTCTCCTCTTCGAGCAGAAGCAGGATGGAGGTAGGGGGTGCGGGAGGGGGGCAACAGGAATTCTCTGCAGACAAGGGCTGCGTGTCTGGAGGTGGGTGGTACCCGGGCCCGGGTCCCTGAGCTCTTGTCCAGGGAAGCGAGATGCAGGGCCTTCTTTCCCAGGCCCTTGGAGAGAGAATGAGAGCCAAAGAAATGTTACAGGCAGAGGCCCGAGTCCGTGTGGACAGACCCTCTGCTAGGCAGCGACCTCCCACTTTCTCCTGGCCGTGACAGCCTGACCGACCTTTCTCTACTGTCCTCCAGACCCCGAGCCACCCACGTGCCCCCTCAGCAGAGGACCCCAGCCTCAAGCTTGAGGAGACAGAGCTGCCTGCTGCGAAGTCACTCGCCCTTCCTCCTTCCCCTCAACCTTTCTGAGCTTCGCAGGAAGCCGGCTCCTCCACAGCGAGGCAACGCCTTGCGCCCTGGCTTTGATCTCATCCCTTCTTGGCGCCCCCAGGCTCTGGCCCTGCTGATGATCCAGCTCTCTTGCTCTCAGTCTGTGTCCACTGGCACTTTTCCTCCCTCCTCTTGTTGGGAAGGCGACTAATATTTAATGGGTTCCTATTCCGTGCCAGCAGCGAGGTGATTATGTATGCTGTTTCATTGGATTCTGACAAAGGCCCAGAGGTAATGGTATTAGTCAGGACTTTCAGTTGCCGGGGAAAGAAACCAACTCAGACGAGCTCAGAGGCCATGGATTGGCTCGTGTCATTGGGAAGTTCAAGGGTGAATTTCAGACAGGGCCACAAACAAGTTCTTAATGTCCGAAGACAGTTTCTCTCTAGGTCTTAGTTCTGGCTTCTGCTGCGTTGGTTCACGCTCAGGCATGCCTCAGGCAAAGCTGGCCACCAGCAGCTCTGACGTGTACCCTACCTTTACAGCAGCACCCAAGGAAAGTGCTCTTCCGCAGAATCCCGGGGCTGACTGTCATCGGCTTGGCCTGGGTCACATGGCCTTCCTGAACCAGGCACCGTGGCCAGGCCCGGGGCTACCTGTACACTTGTGGTGAGGGAGCCTCAGCCATGTAATCCGCATGGACGGGGAGTGAGAGTGATGAGGTTTCCTCAAAGGAAAATCATGACGTTGACACCAGAAGGTAGGAGGATGGTTTATGGGTTGGCCAAAATGACAGGTGTCCCTTAGAGATAGGTTTACAGCTTCCACAGTACAGACGAAGACACTGAGGAGAGAGAAGTTACAAGCTCAGACTCAGTAGAGATGCGATTTCAGCCCAAGCTGGGCTCGCTCTGTAGTCTGCTTTGATTCCCAGGCTTGCCAAGGGACCGTAGGAAACGAGCTTGGTCACGGAGTGGAAGGGAATGGGAGGGGATGAAGAGAAGGAAAAGATGGTCTTCTGGAATAACCAGGGAAGAAAGCCACTGGCCAGGTGGACCTCGGTGGCCAGGCAGAGGAGCTGGGATCCAGGGGTCCGTAAGGGGGACATCTGTGCTGGAGAGATCTGGCCTTACTGCTCTCGTTTCCAAAGCCTCGTCCCGTCAGCCTCCAGGCTTGGCAGACGCCAATGTATGTGACCTAACACAGCTGGGCCTGGGCATCGCGGTGACCACACATGAGCCCTGGCGTTTCACAGAATGACATCAGTGGGCGCGAGTCCTGTGAGTGAGTGAGTGAATGAATGAATGAATGAATGAATCCCTGTCGGGATGAGCTGGACAGATACCACCCAGCCAGATATTTCAGTTCTGTGCCCACCTGGAACCTTGCAGGGGAGAGGGGCCCTTTGAGCAAGACCAGGAGGGGTAAGGGAGTTTGCCTGGAGCAAGCATTTTCCTGCTGGTCTAGGTTGGGGTTGTTTTCTAGAAAATTTGGGGACACACACACACACACACACACACACACACGTTCTCTCTAGAGCACTTTATATCGGGGCCTCCAGACTGTGATGTGGGAAGGTTCTGGTCAAGGCTCTGCGTAGCGGGTGCTGGGAGTTAGGGAGCCCGGGCGACACGGGGCACACCGGAAAGGAAAGAATTTCGACGACATATGTCACCACCTCGTGGTCCTGCTGCTGGTTCTCCCAGGAGGTGGAGATGGCGACGGAACCTGGCATCAGCCCCTAAGGAAAGGCAGGGGTTGAGTGTGGGGCAGCCATGGGAATGCTGTGTGAGAGCCGTGCCTCCCTCCACCCCTCGGCCCGCCAGCTCCTCTGTGCTTCCCAGCCGAGCCCCTGGAGGCCCCAAGAAATGGGTGGGGCATTTCCAGGTACAGAACGTCTTGCACTTGGAACCTATGGTAACCTCAGAAGCGAATCCGTCCTCACCCGGGGGACAATGTTCTGGATTGGGATCATTTGATGCCTTGCCATTGTCACCCCCAATTCTGCCTTTCCGTGAAGGACCCAGTTGTGGCCAGTTGACTCCGTGCTGGACCAACCTAAGCTTCTTTCCAAGTTAGGGCTGGTGCAGGAAGTATCAGTGACGTCATGTGGTCCGCACAGCACCGCTCCCCGTGCGCATGTGTGTGGGCTTGGCATGTGTTGGCGTGGCGACGTGTACTGTTGTGCGTTCAGGCAACCCAACTGGTGAGTAAGCGTGTGGCTATATTTATCTCCGCCTCCCAGGCCCAGGAGCTCCTGCTGTGTGCCAGTGATGGGAAAAACAAGCGTACGGCGATGCCTCACATTATTGTGACAAGTAATTAGGGGATGTGAGATGTTCAGAAATTACTTTATTAGACAAATGCTGCCTATAAACCCCACGCAACAAACATGCTCGCGGAGTTGCTCCTGGTCCCGGGACTCTGATGCGAAGGAGCGCCAGCTCCCCTTGCCAGCGGGCTCCGGGCCCCTCTGCGTGGTGGGGCGCGTTTGCACCAGGTGAAGGGTAGTGTCACGTTTGCAGGGAAGGGTCTGCATGTGCATCTCTGCTCTGCCCCCTCTAACCCCATGAGCTGAGGCAAGTCAGCTCCCTCCTTAGCGTGCGGTTTATCTGTCTGTAGGTGGGAGTTTGTGCTCTGCTGTGGGAAATGTCTCCAGTAGATTCTTCCACTGCCGATAGGCGAGGCGGTGTTTCCGGCGGGAGCGGAACATTGAGTGTGTGCTACTGCTCAGGACGGGGACAGGCCAGGCCCAAGGGACAGAGCTGAATAAAATTCCTCCTCCTAATGTATTCTTCTTCTTTTGATTCTTTACGAACCCTTTAAAATGTAACAATCGACCTAGCCAGTTTGGCTTAGTGCAGTGGTCGGCAAACTCATTAGTCCACAGAGCCAAATATCAACAGTACAACGACTGAAATTTCTTTGGAGAGCCAAATTTTTTAAACTTAAACTTCTTCAAACGCCACTTCTTCAAAATAGACTCGCCCAGGCTGTGGTATTTTGTGGAAGAGCCACACTCAAGGGGCCAAAGAGCCGCATGTGGCTCTCGAGCCGCAGTTTGCCGGCCACGGGCTTAGTGGATTGAGTGCTGGCCTGTGGACTGAGGGGTCACGGGTTCCATTCCCGTCAAGGGCAAATGCCCGGGTTGTGGGCTCAATGTCCAGTAGGGGATGTGCCGATCCATGATTCTCTCTCATCATTGATGTTTCTATCTCTCTCTCCCTCTCCCTTCCTCTCTGAAATCAATACAAATATACATTTTTTTAAAAAAGTAACAACCATTCTCAGCTGGTGGTCCCTAGAAAAGCAGGCGGCCGGCTGGATTTGGGCCGTAGTTCGCAGACCCCGGCACAGAGGAAGGAGTAGTGGATGCGTGAGGGTACCAGGGAAGGCTTCGCTGGACCCAGTGGCCTTTTCACTGGGACCACGTGCTGGGTGGCGGGGGGAGGTGGGGTCGCCTAGGCTGAGGGAGGTGCAGCCCAGGGTGACAGCAGGATGGTGGGAGGTGGGATGTGTGGAGGGACTGGACTGGCTTGTAGGTGCCGGTGGGAAGTGAGGCAGGGAGAGGTGGGGTGGGATGGGAAGCCCTTATAAGCCATAGGGGAGTGGAGCACGTCCTGAGGGCCGGGGCTCCGTTAGGGGTTTCATTCTGCTGCGGACGCTGAACGGGAAGCCTTTCCCTTTCTCTCGGGTCCCCTTCCCTTTGGGGGTCTTTGAGGGGCGTTCCCATGGCTGACCTGGGGCACAGGGATCCGGGTCTTCCCACAGGGGTATTATCTCCTGGTTACATTCTCCCCCCTCTTCTCCTGGTCTTGGACAATGGAGCTCTTTGCCTGGTGGAAGGCAGGGGAGCGGCGGGGCCCCTCACCTTTCTCAGGGCTGCAGGACCTGGCTGCGATCTCTCATCCCCGGCGCAGGCCCGCGGCCCACGGTGGGGCACTGGAACTCGAGGACTCAAACTCTCAGGCCCACTTTGGGGCTCCCCCCCCCCCCCCCCCCCCCCCCCCCCCCCCCCCCCCGTTTACCTCTGCTCCACATTCCTTCCGTCTAATGGTCTGCCACCTTGGCAGGAAGGGCACTGCTGGGAGCTGGGGAGGCCCCTGCTTCCAAGTCCTCCCTCCTGGCAGGAGGGCCCTGCGTTTGCTAATAGGTGTTAAATGGGAGCATCAAACTTTAATCAGCTCCTTAATGGAGCCGGGGGCCTGGGGGAGCGCTCGGGCCCTGCATTACGCTGCTGCCCAAGCCAAGCTGGACGCTGCCGGTGGGAAGGGGGGCTGGCGGCTGCCGTCCCAGCCAGAGCTTGTGGGAGGAGGGGGTGCTGGCCAGTCACCAGCCGCTGTCACCCAGGGCGGCACAGCTCGAGCGGAAGTGTCACCCTGGACTGCTCCTGGTGACCCATCCACGGTGGCTTCCTCTTGGCGGGAAGCAAGCCCGGCAGCCGGTGTGGAATGAGCGGACACTGGCGTCAGAAGACGGCTCACACCCTGGGGTTCCACAGGCGTGAGCATGGCCCAGCCCGTGGCGTGGCGGCTCATGCCCCGGCGGCCCTCGTGAGCCAGGCCTCCTGGGCCCCTTCTGCCACCGGCTGTGGCCGCTCCTCCCATTGAGGGACGGACTGCGTCTCCATCCCTTCTGTGCTGTTGGCCTGGGCCTTACTTTGACCAACAGAACACGGTGGAAGTGTCACATGGTGAGTCTGTGCCTAAGGGACCCTGTAGCTCTTGCTTTTCCCTCTCTTGGAATGCTGCCCTGAGACCACCGTGAACGGAAGCCAGTGTGGCCTGATGGAGGGCGAGAACCCCTGTGAGGGACCAGGTACCCCCTCATGGCCAGCACCAACCGCCAGACGGGCGAGCGAGGTGACCTTCCAGCTGCAGGTGACCTACGCGTGACCCCAGGTGCGACCCACAGAAGGACCATCTGGGTTCTAAGCCCGGGCTGTGAGGAGTAGCGGTCATTGTTTCAAAGCGCTGAGTGTCAGGCTGCTTCGTTACTCATGGTAGAAAAGGGAAATGTTGGATTCTCTGCGCCTGGGGTTGTCAGGTGTAGCACAGGACCAACAACGGGCACCTTGCCATTGGGAGGGCATCGGTGACGGGGGCCTGGGACCGTGCCTGGGACACAGTGAGTCTGCAGCGAGGCTGGTTAGGGAGGCGTTGAGTACCGCCGTGGAGCAGATGCGACAGCGTGGGGTAGGATGTGAGGAGAGAAATGACGTGCAAGACATTTCCAACCCCACAGAGGCCTTGATGAATGACGGTGCGAGCGAGAGTGTGAGTCAGGGGTGCCGTGGGGGCGCCAGAGGGAGAGTGAGTAAACAGTGCAGGGAGGGGGTGAAGGTGCTTCGCACAGTGGGTGAGAAGGAGCCATCAGGATGCGGGATGCGGTTGGCTCTGGGGTTGGAGCTCAGGAGGGAGGCTGGGGCTGGAGGGGTGTGTGGCACTCACTGGGGTGCAGGACCATTGAAACCTGGAGGGTGGCTGTCTTCGTCTGCTCAGGCTGCTGTAAGGAAACACCACAGATGGCGCTTAGAAGCACCAGACATTTCTCTCAGGGCTCGGCAGGCTGGCAGCGGGCAGTCGGGGGCCAGCACGGCCAGGCTGTGTCTGTGAAGTCCGCTTCCTGGTTCACAAACCGCTGTCTCCTTGCTGTGTCCCCATACTGTGGGAGGGAAGGGTGAGGGGGCGCTCTGGAGGCCCTCCTGTAAGGGCACTAATCCCATTCACGAGGGCTCCACCCTCACGACCCAATCGCCTCCTGAGGACCCCACTGCCTAAAGCCATCGTGTTGGGGTCAGGATTTCACAACATGAATTGGGGGTGACACAAACATTCAGACCGTAACAGTGACTGAAGACAGTCAGGTTAGGGACACAGGGCTGTGGCCACCCCAGGTTTCTCCGGGGGCTAAAGTAGAATGTGGCTGAAGTAACAGACCAGGTCGCCTTCCCAGCAAGGCCTGCTACGGGTGGCCAGAGCCTCAGGAAATCCTTTGCTTTGGGCAGATGGGCTTGCGAGAGGAGGACTCAGCCCAGGGAAGGAGACCTTGAATGTGGATCCTCTCTGTCCAGACGGGCTGTTTCCTGCTTCCCCTTGGCAGCGAGAGGGGTTGTCTTGAAAGAGGGGATATTCATGAGTTTTGAGGGATAAAGTGAGAGGTGAAATGCATTGCTATAAATCAAATAGTTATGAGAAACAGGAGTATCCGTGTGATTGCCCTGCAAGGCCAAGGGCCCTCCCTCCAATGCCTGTTTGCCCGCCGGACTGTCTGCTTCGTGGCCGTAATGACCGCTAAGCGTCATTGGCTGCTTCATCAATGCCAGGCTCCTTCTAAGCTCCTTCACAAAGATCATCTCTCTCAACCTTGTAATGCCCCCACTGCTCCCATTTTACAGAGGAGGAGTCAGAGGCCCAGGCGTGTGGACTAGAGCCCACGTCTGGTAAGTTCCAGAGCCCACACTATTAACCAGCCTCCTTGCCAGATCCCCGCCCGCTGCACAGAGTAGGCACCCGTGAAATATCTGTCGCCTTGAATCAAAGCAGAGCACATAGTAGGCACCCATGAAATAAATACCTGTCGCCTTGAATCAAAGCAGAGCACATAGTAGGCACCCATGAAATAAATACCTATCGCCTTGAATCAAAGTAGATTGCTATTTCCAAGAAAGCCCGAGATCATCAATCCTTTGGAACCCGACTCTCTTTAAACATCACGTTTAGAATCTCAGTAACTAAGGAGGGAATGAAACAGGAGGGCGGATGGGTCCTCAAGGGGGATTTTGCACTTCCAGTTTTGCAGCCAGTGTGGTTTGCTGCCCCCTGCCCCTCCCCTGCCCCACGGCCCTTTCTCGTGGGGAAGGGAGAGGAGGGAGTGCCCACAGGAACGGGCGGAGCAATGATCAGCGCTCTGCACGCTGCTGCCGGAGCCAGCAAGGCGGAGGCCCGTCGAGCCCAGCTCCACGAAGTTTCTGTCAGAGTCCCCTTTCAGTCTGAATTCAAATCCTAAATTACAAGCCACCCGGATGACAAGCTGACACCCGCGCTCCAAACATTCTCCTATAATTAGTAGGACCTAATGCAGTACAGGGAATGGCTCCGTGTTACACACACACCGCCATACCGTACTGCCTTTCAATACGATCATTGATCATGCTTCTGCACAGGAAAGGGAGAGATGCAGGGTAATTAAAACCGGCACTTGGTTCCCAGCTCCCTGACAGGTGATCCACGAGCCACTCACAAGCCCCGAGAGCAGTGCTCACACCACATCCCACCCTGCAGAGTTTGGTGTGAAAGAATTTGGGAGAATGCCTGTTTCCTCCTGCCGGCTCCCAGGCTGGAACGCAGTGGGGGTGGCTCCTGACTCTGGTGGTTCCTGTAAGGCCTCCTCAGCTCGCTGACACTCGCAGAACTCTGTCCTCTGCTTCCTCACGAGGCCTTCCTTATATGATGGGGACCCCGAGGCATGAGGACGTGACAGCGGTTCTGCCATGGGCCAGGCTCGAGCTCATTGCCTGTCTCAGAGCCCTCGCCGTTAGGTTTGAATTGGAGTTCTGCTGGACGTGGGCGGAAGTGTGGTTCGGCGTACAGCTTGTAGGGCTGGAATGAGGAAACCTGGATTCTAGCCTTGGCTTTGCAATCAGTTAACTCCCCCGAGCCTTTGTTTCATTGATTGGCTGTGTGTGTGTGTGTGTGTTGCGGGGGGGGAGACAAAATTAGATCAGATAAGTAAAGCGAGAAATCTTAATAGAATAGCATCGAGTCAGGGAGAACTATGGGCGGAGCGGGGTGGGAGTGTCTGTGTGGAGACAAGTTGAATCTGGCTGTGGAAAGCTCTGTGGCCCTGAGGTCTAGGAGGCCCCGATCCTGGCCCATTCCTCTCGCCCCAGCCTCATCTTCTGGAAGCCGATGACGGAGAGGAGATGGGAGTGTGTGATGCCCATAGAGAAGCTCGTTGAGGATGTGCGGGCAGCTCTCTGCCTGGCTGGTCCCTGAAAATGACCTCAGTAGCGTGGACACCGTCCCGAATCAGTCGCACCCTCTCAGGGAGGGTTGGTCTGTGGCGTGCGTCCGTGGGACAGCTAAAGGGTGTCCGGCCAGTGCGGGGAGGCCCGGAAACAGAGCTTCTCCATCTGGCTTCTCCTTATTCCCATGAACCCCTAGCTTCACCCCAATAACCGTACTTGCGCAGGCCTGGCTCCCTGCAGAGGCCAGTGTGAATGCACTGGTGCAGGGAGAAGTCCTCCCAGTGCGGCCTCCTCATGCGGCATCAGTTTCCTGTGGCTGCTGTAACCAGTGGCCACACACTCAGGGGCTGGAAACACATCATCGCCTTACAGTGCGGAGGCCAGAGGTCTGAAATAGGTCTCCCCAGTCAAAGCCAAGGTGATGGCAAGGTCGCATCCCTTCTGGAGGGCCCACAAAATCCTTTGGTCTGGCCCTGCCAAGGCATTAGGGTGAGTTAATTAAATGTTGGATCAAATGTGGCAGGCTCATGTTCAAGTTGATCATTTTGCATGGCCCACGAATGATGTTATCGATATCCAGATGGCCCTTGGCAGAACAAAGGCTCCCACCCCGGTCTAGAGTCTGCTGATGTCTCCAAGCAGGGATGTGGAGATAACCGTGGAAACCTTTGAAGTTTGGGTTTTCCAAATGATGACGATGATGATGGCAGTGACAGTAGTAAGATGTACTCTTTTTGTGAGTCATTCACACTTGTCAGGCCCTGTCCTAGCTTACTTGTCTCCCGAGCCTCAGTTTCCTCATCTGCAGAATGAAGAAAGCAGCATCAATCCAGCAGGGAGGCTGTGAAACCTAAATGAGTTAAGTGGATAAAGCGTCCAGGCAGGGCCTGGCACCTGGTGGGTGCTGGGTTTACTTGCACACCAGCTCCCGCCTGGCCTGCCCATGCCCGTGCTCCTTTGGGGAGCCAGGGTACCACGAGGCAGGAGATCACAGCCATCTCGCTGCTCTGGCATGCTGGGGTGGCTGGGTGTGGCTGAGTGATCCCAGTGGCACCTACAGAGAACATTTCTAAGTGGCCACGGGTCTGACAGGCTGCGCAGGAGACCATTATGCAGGCTCGGGCCAGGGTGAGGCTGCTGGGTGGTACGCCCAAGCCCTCCATTAGGTCTCAGACCAGCAGCCTCAGCCAAGAGCGGTGATTCTGGGCTATTTTTACCTCCCAGTGATGGAGCTGGATCTATTCTCCTAAGGGGACCAGTCTACGCTGCACACAGTCCTATCTCTAAGGCCCAGCCCACTTCCTGTCACTGACGACTGAGCTCCTCTGATAATCATTCCCGGCCTTCCCAGCCCTCGGGGGCTTCTCTAGAGCTACCTGGTGGTCAGGTGTGAGGCCAACCGAGGTGTGATTCTCTGAGGGCTGGACCTGGGGCCTCTCCTGCTGAAGACATCATTTGTTCTTCTGGGATGCCTGGGCTTGTCTCCTCTCACAGCCCCACATAGGAAAGTCGTTAGGGCTGGGGACCTAAGCAGTCTTCTCTGTTCTGCCACTAGTAGGGGAAACTGAGGCAGAGTACCGGGCTTAGCTGCTTACGGATGGCACGAGCTTTGACTGTGATGGGACGTCCCAAGCCTCCCGA
Source organism: Ia io (assembly GCA_025583905.1). Classification (NCBI taxonomy): domain Eukaryota; kingdom Metazoa; phylum Chordata; class Mammalia; order Chiroptera; family Vespertilionidae; genus Ia; species Ia io. The sequence goes on from JAJQQW010000024.1 coordinate 20,778,514, forward strand.
AAGTTTCAACTCAGTGAAGAGTCAGGGCCTGACTTGTTCAATATGTTCCTTCCTGGCAGAATCCGGGGCCCTAGGGACTGGCGACAAAGACCTAACAGGCAGAGCTCAAGATTCAAAATAGTTTTGCATCATTGACCTTAGGGTCAGAGAGCACACCCAAACCAACTCCGGTCAGCCACTCTCTTCTGTTCCGGAAGGCAAGTCAGTTCACTCATCGCAGCCCCGGTTTCCTTACCTGTGGCATACGTGTATCAGTCAGCGTAAGTCCACGCTGCAGTAACAAGTAACACCCAAATCTCAGTTGCTTAGCACAGCAAAGCTTTATTTCTTATTCACTTTCATGTCCATCGTGGGTCGATAGCTAGAGGGGATTTTAGAGGTGATCTGGCCCGACTCCGTTATTTATGGAGGAGGAAACTGGGGGCCCCCAGATGGTTGCCGTGGCTCAGCTTGAGCTGTCTCACTCCTTCCCTTTTTCTGTTATATGCTAACCATCATGATTGTTGTTTTGGTTTTATTTGTGTCCCTTCCCGCCCCCCTTCCTACCACATCTCATCCTCATTTGGTCACCCCAGCTCCTAGAACCCCCTGGTGATCATCTCTCCTCCCCCAGGTGAGCTGCGTGCCTACTCAAGGCCTGTAATGGGGCCTGTGGCTTTCAGGTTGTAGCAGATGCCATCGTGTTACAGTAGCCAGTTCACTGATGGATGATAACAATGGACCTCCCTCTCTACCCATCACCTCTAGAGCAGACTTTATGTTTGTGTTGCTTGCTACTTTGTACTGGGGGCTGGCACTTGGCTGATGTTTAGAAAATGTTCATAGAGGGGAGGGAGGAAGGATGAGAGGGAGGAAGGGCGGGAAGGAGGAAGGAGCCAGGTGTGGCTTCCAAACTTCTGGGCAGCCTGGAGTGAGGGGCACCTTCGAGGGGCTGCCCCTGTTGGGCCTCCCAGGGGTCAGCGGGCCGGAAAGCCTCTCCCAGTCTCCCCAGCAGGCCCCGGAAATGGGAAATGAGCGAGGGGGCGAGAAGGAGAGATTGAGGGGGAGAGTCAGGAGGGTGTGCTGCTCCGAGATAGGGAATGTCACTTACAGAATGTCACTTACAGCCCCTGAAAGAATTCGCTGTAAAACCACCGCCCGCTCTGCTGGGTGACGCAAGTCAGAGAAACGCCAGCGATTAGTCACTGGTTCTGAGTAGGAGGTGGGAGGGCACAGGGAGGCAGAAGGGGGGCGAGTGAAGGGATGGGGGCAGCGAGCAACTCCTCTTTCTCTCCCACCAGGTGGCATCTGCCCCTTTGCCAACCCGGGCTCAGTTCCAGGATCGGGGAGAGGAGCCCAGTGTCCCTAAGGGAGGGAGGAGGCAGGGAGGCCAGGAGTCATGGGAGTTTAAAGGGTGAGCAGTCTTTGGCTCCCCACATTCCTGTCCACTTTAGTCCAGAGGGAAATGTTCACCTTGTTCAGGACTTTCAGGGGGAATTCACTCACTGCCCCACCTACCAAACACGTGCTTAGTATCCACCGTGTGCAGACCCTGCCCTCATGGAGCTCACAGGTCAAGAAGAGGGACAAGCAGCAGGTGGATAGGATGCTCAGTGATGAGAGACGTTGGTGCTTTCCCATTCTATCCACTAAAGAGGTAGGACCCCAGCAAGATCGCCACTTTTAACCAAGGACTCTATGGTACGAGCGGAAGGACCTTGTACTATATCTGTCGCCTTCTGTCGGCAGGAGGCTGAGTTGATGTGATTTTGTTTGCATCTACTTAAGTTTGTAACTTGGATATTCATAATTAGAAATTTTTAAAAAAATCTGTCGTTTGTTGGATTCAATTATACTTAAGTTAAATCCAGAGTATAATCTCCCTTAGTAGCTTTCCATAGCGTGTGAGTTCCAACGTTCTCAGTGACTTCTTCCTGTTGGGTGCCAGTGTCCGGGGAATAAAGACTTCTCTTGAGTATTGTTCCAGTTCAGTTTGTCCCATCCTGGGCTGTGTGGGGTGTTCATGGGTGTTCCCACCTGTTACAATGCTGTGATGAGATACATGCGGGAGTCCTGGCATACCTCCCTCTTGGTTATTCACAATCTGTGCTTTATTTATTTATTTTTATTGATTTCAGAGAGGAAGGGAGAGGGTGAGAGTGGGATAGAAACATCAGTGAGGAGAGAGAATCATGGATCGGCTGCCTCCTGCACGCCCCCTACTGGGGATGGAGCCCACAACCCGGGCCTGTGTCCTGACCAGGAATCGAACCGTGACCTCCGGGTTCGTAGGTCGATCGATGCTCAGCCACTGATCCACACCGTCCAGGCAACATCTCCAACTTTCTAAACACCTTTGAGGTTAGATTTCTGACTTTGAGGTGAACGGATGCAGTGATGCATCCAGAGGAATGCCCCTCGTGTGTGGAATTCTATGGAGAACACTTCTGATAACTTCCTGTCCTTGGGCTGTGGCGTTGTCATAAATATCTGAGACATGGATGCCCAGGGGTGTGATCCAGTTACTTCTTAACAGGCGTTTGTGCTGCTGTTATGATCGTCATTGTTAGCATCATTGCCATCCTTACATTTGTAAAGACTCTTAGTGGCAATTGTTCCCGCCCCAATCCCAGCTGGCTTAGCGCAGCCAGACTCTGTGGGCTCAGGAAACTTACAAGTCTAGAGGTGGCCCGGCCAGTGTGGCTCAGCAGTTGAGCATCAACCTATGAACCAGGAGGTCATGGTTCAATTCCGGGTCAGGCACATGTCCGGGTTTCGGGCTCCGTTCCCAATGGGATGTGCAGGAGGCAGCCGATCCATAATTCTCTCTCATCATTGATATTTCTATCTCTCATCCTCTCTCCCTTCCTCTCTGAAATCAATAAATATTTTTAAAAAAATCCAGAGTGGAGCAGGATTCTGTCACTTTGTCTAAGGTCCATTTAACGACAAGCTGCCTTCCTGACTTGTCTTAGTGTTAAGTTCATCTGTTGGCACACTGAGAGGAACACATGGGTCCTATTGCTTTAGCCCTTGAGCAGAGAAGGAGAAACTGATTGGTGAAGAAGAAATGCCTGGATCTTTGGGAATCTCCCCGGCTATCTCAGAGTGGGCGAATCTGGGCACAGTCATATTCCGTATTTCTTAAGAAGTTGGGCCCGAGTAAATCATAGCCCAAGATTAGGAAATAAGATGGCTCAAGAGAAGGGGAAGATCGTCAAAATATAACTCCTTTAAATATTTTTTTTCCACGTTACAAAAGCAATCCAAACTAATTGCGGGTAAATATAGAAAATACCATAGATACGAGCCAAAAACAGGAGAGCCTTTTTGAAACTTTAGTATTCAGAAATAACCACTCGCAGTTTTTTGTTTATCCTATCAGTCCCTTTGCTCTGCGTATAGATACATTTCAGATACATTTACACACCCTGCAAAACAGGATCATCTGTGTAGACTGTCTTGTAATCTGCTTTTTAACGTAACAGTGTTTCACAAACATTTCCCATGTAATTAGCTGTTCCCCTACCTTCTTATTTTAATGGTTGCATGGCAACCCATTCATGATTCTGTCATGATTTATTTAATCAACCCTATTTTAGAATTTACCTGGTTTCCACTTCTTAAATATTATAGTGTTTGATGAACATTCTTGGAGTTTTCTCCCTCGCCACGTTCCTGAATAAATGCCAACAAGTAGAAATCGGGGTGACATTCAAGTTGCCAAATGACTCAACAGGAAGATCGTGCCACTTCCCATTCCCGCCAGCAGGGGGTGAGCGTTTGGGTTTCCTGGGAGCCCCTCCAGCCAGGGTTGGAACAGAGTTCGGGATTTAGCAGTTGCTCAGTGATAAGTGAGATGGCATGGACGCCCTTTCTGGGATGGAAGGGTGCGGGCTGAAGCCTTGAAAATGGGCCGCTCAAGAGCCGGCCCCAGAAGTGCCTTCTCTCACAGCAAGGTTCCAGAAAGGGGTTCGTCTCCCCCGTGCCGAACTCAGTGGCCGAGCGAGTAACCGAGCCGGTGTTGCCTTTCTCCCAGGGGAGTTCATCCTAGGTGCTACGCGCACAGTGTCCTCAGGGCAGGCATCAGTGCTCAGCAGGGCCTGAGCGAAGGGGAGGAGGCTGCTGTAGACGACCTGGGAGGGCATGATAACATCTCCGAGAGTGCAGGGAGGCATTCAATCCATTGCCAGGTGAGGAGGATGCTGGTTCCTTTCTTTCTTAGAAACCTTTTTCTTTTCTTTTTTTTTTTTGTAAGAAAGTTTAATTTTTCATCAAAAAAGTAATGCCCTGACTGGTGTAGCTCAGTTGTTATAGCATTGGCCCACACACCGAGGGGTCGAGGGTTCAGTTCTGGTCAAGGTACCATGCCGGGGCTGTAGGTTCGTTTCCGCCCCAGTCCGGGTATGTGTGGAGGCAGCCAGGCGATGTGTCTCTCCCATCTGTGCTTCTCTCTCCCTCCCCCTCCCTCCCTCTACTCTCTCTGAAAATCAATGGAAAAAATATCCTTGGAAGAGGATTAACAAAACAAAAAAAAGTAATGCCCATTCTCTAAAGAAAATGTGGAAAACATCCTGTATAATAAAGAGGTAATATGCAAGTTGACCCTCATGCCCTCACAAATGGCTGCCTACGACCAGGCCGGCAGGGGGGTTAGTGAGGGACGACCAAACGACTGAATAAGCAGGCTGCGTGGGGCGACCAGGTTGGCAGGGGGGTTAGTGAGGAATGACCAAATGACTGAATAGCAGGCTACGTGGGGTGACCAGGCCGGCATGGGGGGGCAGTTGTGGGCAACCAGGCCAGCAGGGGGGGCAGTAAGGGGTAACTAGGCAGGCAGGCAGGTGAGCGATTAGGAGCCAGTGGTCCAGGATTGTGAGAGGGATGTCCGACTGCTGGTTTAGGCCCAATCCCTGGAATCGGGCCTAAACCGGCAGTCAGAAATCCACCAAGGGGTCCTGGATTGGAGAGGGTGCAGACTGGGCTGAGGGGACACCCCCCCCCCCCATGCACGAATTTTGTGCACCGGGCCTCTAGTAGGATATAAAGTGAAGGAGAAATCACCCATGGGCACAATACCCAAGGACAAATGTTGGTACATGTCTTTTCAATCTTCTGTGTGTGAATGTGTTCGTGTGTGCAATTATTTGCTTTTTTATAAAATATAGTTGTAGTCACATGCCCTACATCATTTTTCTATCCTGCTTCTTTCACTTTAACATCATATGCATTTTCTATGTTATTACATAGTCTTGATAACATTTTTTGATTATGTTATTTTCAGTTATGTGAATGGGCCACCATTCACTGTTCAATATTAACATTAGGCTCTTATTTCTATTTTGCAGATGAGGAAACTGAGACCCACAGGAGATACAGGACTTACTCAGTATCACCAGGCAGGTAAGAGGGACAGCCAACAGTTCATCCATTCGTCGGTTATTTATTTATTCATTCAACAAACGTTTATAGAGCACCTGCTATTGTATTGTGTGCTCTAAGTCTTTTGGGAGGTAAAAATGATATCCCTGCTCATGTGATATTTATAAATCGATGGGCAGAACAGCCTCATTGGAGCTATGCCGGGTCGGGTGGGGCAGGAGAAGGCAGCAAGAGAATGATGTTCTGGGAAGACAAAAAGGAAGTTTATGAAAAAGGGGTGATTGCCAGTGTCAGAGGGCTAAGGTCAAGGTTAGGGTGAGGTCAGTGCTCGTGAAGCTGAAGCTCAACAGGTTGAGCACCAAGAACATTAAAAAGACCCAGGGCTTCCAGCTCATGGGTCAGGGTCTCCCCCGAACGCTATTCGGCGTCTCAGGAGAGAGCGCCCATCCATCACAAAGAGCCCCCTGTTTACGGCAGGTCCCGCTTGGTTGTGAGGGCAGGAATTGCGAATAGTCTCTGAGCTGAGGCTGTGTGATTGATTCCGCCCCCCCTCCCCCCCCCCCGCCCCGCGTGTCTCCAGGCCTTTTGCTCTGAGGCCTTGAGTTCCTTCCGCGAAAGGGCGGGTAACGGTCCCTGCCTCTTGACTTCGCGCTCAGCACAGGACTTGCGTGGGCTGGGAGGGTGGGAGGGGCGTGGGGCGCCCATGGAGTTCGTCTTGCCCTTCGGGGCTTCTGCAATGACTAGAGAAAGGCCCGGCTGGCTGGCTGGCTGGCTCGCTGCTCCCAGGAGCAGGGGCTGAGAGACGTCACCCCAGCCAGCCTCTGACTCAGGAGTGACCAGGACGCGCCTGTCACTGTGCATGGAGACCGTGGCTCTTTGGGGCAGGCAGCGAGGTCTGCAGTCCCCTTCAGTGCAGCCCTCGGGTCACAAAAGCTTTCTCCTGTTCTGCCCTCCTTGCCTCACCCACAGTCCCTCTTCCTGACTCCGGGTGGCCTCGGGCCCTGTCAGAGCCGGGGACCTGACCAGGCAGCAGGGCGGAAGCCTCTGGCCCGCTCCCTGTGGTGCACATCCACTTGAGCGCAGCTCGCCGCAGCATTGGACTCACGCCTGCTCTTTCCTCCTGACCCCAGGCCCAGGCCCAGTCGGCGCCCTTCCTTCCAACTGGGATCCAGTAAACGAGTCTTTGAGGACATTTTACTAGAATGCTACTATCTGCTGGTTCGTTAAAAGCAAACTGCTTTTTAAAGACACAGTAGTTGTTTCTTCCCTGTGAAGCACAGTATGCTGCTGGTGTGTCGTCGGTGAGCCGCCAACGGCAAACACATCGCTGTACCATAGCGAACACATCCCTACCTGACTCTTAGTTTCGGTTTAAAAACATTTCCTATATTTTTAATTGCAAAAGTCATGCATGCTTGTTTTAACAAACTAAAATGTCAAATTACGTATAAATTTTAAATCCATTGACAGGAGCCTGGTTTCTGTATCTCCCAGGCAACTGTCTGTGGAGTAACCCGAGGCTCAGCCATGGCTCCGGCTCTTGTTAGGTGTTCAGCACCGGGCCTGGCACAGGGTCAACCCCTGATGCATCAGCATCCTCCCTGCACACCCAGATGCCCGGGCCTTGCTTTCCTCGGTCGGTCGGGTGATGCTGGGTGGGCCCTTTCCAGCGCGTCTTCCTGCCGCATCCTCCTGGGTCCCCCCTTGCACCGCCTGTGACTGCAGCTGCGCTAGGGGCTTGGGGCTGCTCATGTGCCAGCTCAACCCCAGAGGCCAGGGTAACGGTCAGTGGGGAGCAGTCCTCCGCGCTCCCTCTACTCCTGCCCTTTCGTGGCCTGCATCACCGTGGAGTGCATCACTCCCTGCCCCCGGAGATGGAGATTCCTCCCAACCCCTCCTCTCCTCCTGCTCCCCGTCCTCTCATGCATGGGGTCAGTATCCAGAGCCTTGTCATTCCCACGCCTCCTCACCCTCGCAGAGTCTCATGGACTGGACTGTCCTCTCCTCTCCTCTCCTGTGGCTGCCACAGTCAAGGTCAGGTCGGCAGGAACTCCTGCCAGGAACCTCCGCCCTGGGCCCTTCCTCCAGCGCTACCTGCACTTCCTGAGTCCTGATGAGAAGAAATGCATCTCCTCCCGTCTCCTGACCTCAAAGCCCCTGGAGGGCTCCCCAGGGCCTCCCTGAACCATCCCCAGTTGCCTAAGGCTCCTGAAGACTAATCTGAAGCTGGTTTTCCAGCCCTTTCCCTTGCCTGCGCCTCAGGGACCCACAGCACACTGGACAGTTCCTTAAAGCGCCCGCACTCTCCACCCTCTGGGCCTGGCCCACTCTCTCCTCTCCTCTCAGTGGGGAATGTCTGATCTCCCTACTCATGCCAGGCCCTTTCAAGCCTCTGAGCGTTGGTTTGTGCTGTTCCCTCTCCCAGGAATGCCCTTCCCCTCATCCCTTCATCTGATTTCCTCCTTAGCCTCCAAAACCTGGATGGCAGCTGCCCTCTCTTTCCCCAGTCAGAATGGATGGCCCTGCTCCCCAAGGTCACACAGCACTTTGCACAAACCTCCCCACAGCCCTCACCGGACCCGACGCCTATCGCGCACATCCACTCATTTTGGAGACGAGTGTGTTATAGGAATACTAGAGGCCCAGTGCATGATTGAATCATGCACGTGTAGGGTCCCCTACACGCTTTCGCTTTTGATGGCGGGGGAGCTGGGTGCCTGTCTGCTGGTGCACCAGGCCTTTCGGAAGCCTCTGCCACACTGGAGGCTTCTGAAAGTCCTGGTGCTGGAGCGGACAGGCACCCAGCTCCCACGCTTTCGCTTTCAATGGCGGGGGAGCTGGGTGCCTGTCCACTGGTGCACCAGGCCTTTCAGAAGCCTCCGGCTCAGCGGAGGCTTCTGAAAGGCCTGGTGCCAGAGCAGACAGGCACCCAGCTCCCCCGCTTTTGATGGTCTGCGGTGGGACGTGAGCTCGCTGCCCCAGAGGCCTCTTCTGTTCGGCAGCACAGCCATGGCGCAGACGCTGAGCTCGCTCTGCCGCTGGCGACGCGAGCTCAGCGTCCCGCTGGCCCAATCGGCTACCCCGGCCACCCCGAATTCTGCCCCCTGCGCCTCCTGCTGGCCCAATCGTGGGTGTAGCGGAGTGATGGTAATTTACATATTACCATTTTATTAGGTAGATAGTGTGTTATAGGAATATAGTGTCAGTATTGTCCCCCAAGTAGAATGGGAGTTGTCACGTGACAGGGACCCAGGCCTGCCCAGGGCTCCCCAGGGGAGCCAGGCCCTGCACAGGTCGGAGATCACCAAGCACAAGGCAGTGCACTGGAATGGGGATGGGTGTCCAGGAACATCCGTGCCCAAGTTCAAGTCCCAAGTTAGGCATTTCCTAGTTGTGTGATTTTGGGTGATTTATTACTCTTCTCTGGAGGTTTAATTTCCTTCTCTGTAAAACTGCCTTAAGAACAGCATCTATCTTACAGGGTTGTTTCAAGGATTTAGAAAATTAATACTCATAAAATGCTTACCTGGTACCTGGCATATAGTAAGTGCTCAGTAAATCTTAGTGATTAATGAAGAATGAATGAATGAGGGTTGAACTGGGCTGTGGGGAGGTGTGGAGTCCATGGGCTGGTCCACCCCCAGCGGCCCATGGCTAGATGCTGCCCTGGGAACTGAGCCTCCCTCTCCCTCCCACATCCCCGCCCCTTCCAGCTGTCCTCACCCTGTGCCCTCCAGCCCGGCAGCTTGGGCAGGGAGCACAGACTGCTGGGGGAGAGGCTGTGGCCTCACTTCACGGGGAGGTAGCCAGGCTGGGCGGAACAAGGACAGACATTAAAAACCCATTTTCTCACTGGGCATAAGTAATTGGCAAAAAAGCTCTAAATCCATAGCTGTCAGGTGAAGTCATTTCCGAGAGGAAAGGATGGAGGGAGAGAGCTGAGGGGAGCTGGGGTGGGAGCCAGAGGGAGGAGGGAAATGCAAAACCAGGCGGGCGCTGGCGAGTCCGGAGCAGACAACCTCTCCCAGGCCAGACGGGTCCTCCTTTATCAACTCTCCCTCGTCCCCCCCCCCCCCCCCCTTTTCTGGAAAGAGAGATTTCTAAGGTGGTAGAAGCAGCGAAAGCCAGCCCTGGAATTATTTAATGAGCCAGAATGAATTGCATTTGAAATCATTTAAATGGGATCTGGGAGCATTTAACTGCAGCTCGGGATCTTAACTAGAGTGGGGAAGGATCTGTGTGCTAATTGCTGGCAGTGATATTCCTACAGAGAGGGAGAGACAGCAGCGAGCAATTAGCAGGCGAGGGGTAATTGCAGAGTCGGGGCTGTTGGGTGGGGAGAGGGGCACCTGGACTTGGCTGTCTGGGAGCCCAGGTCCCCCAGCAGGGGCAGGCGAGGCCTGCGGCCTGGGTTCGGAGGGGAAGCGGGAGAGGCATGGGACCAGGGTGGGCTTCCAGCTGTGGAGGCGGGGCACTGGGGTCCCCAGAGGGAGATGAAGTGAAGCCGCCTGCCTCGCCGTGGTTCCCTGCCTCACCTCCCGGAACACCAGCTTGGGGACAGCGGTGAACTCTGCCCAGTGAACAGCCCACTTTGGTTCTTCCTGTCCCTTCTCCACCCAGTTTACCTGGAGGTCTCTGCACCTTCAGTCACCAATTTCGTCTTGTAGTGTAAGATCCTGTTCCTTAGCTTTGGGACTGACAAGTAACCCTGGGCAGATGTTAATAGCCCCATTCTACAGATGAGAAAACCAAGGCTTTCCATCCTGACTCAGTTGCGGACACATAGTTGATGAGTGTCAGAGGGTGGCCTAAGACCCAGGGGTGTGTCCTGAACATTCATCCCCTAGTAGTCATGGTTACGGTGGGTGCACAGACCAATGTGAATGCCATCTACAAGGCTCCTCCTCTGGAATCGGTAATGATTATGAAAGATTTGAAATGCTAACTTCCACTTGAAAGATACAGGGAGGCCAGAGGAGAGAGGGGTCCCTCTGAATGGGTGGCCAGCACAGGTGTCACCTTGGAGGGCGGGATTTGGACATGTGGCGATCTGGAGGAGGCTGCTGACAGAGGGCGTTATCTGAGCAAACACAGGACGTGGGAAAGCTGGGTCAGTGTGGAGACCTCAGACATTTCTGTGTCTGCAGACGGGGGAGGGCTAGGGCGAGAGTTGGGGTCAGCTAATGGGGAGTTTTGCATGCTGGGTGATCATTTAGACCTCATCGTGCAGGCAGTGGGGAGCTATGGGTGGTTTTTGAGCTGGGGAGCAGCTGCAGTAGGTTAATCTGGCAGTGCTGAGGGGGAAAGGTGGGGGGTGGAAAGGGCCTGCCTGTTGGAGAGAGAGAGAGAGAGAGACAGAGAGACAGAGAGAGAGAGACACTGTCACTAGGGTAGCCTGTAGGAGAGGCAGCAAGAGTCTGAGCAGTCAGCGGCGCGGACGGGGAGAAGAGGACACCTTTTCCATTGCCCGCTCTGTCCTCAGCACCACAGGGCCGCGTGGCTGTGCTCTGAGGTTCTCCCGTAGGTCAGCCTCAGCCGGTTGGACACACTGTGGACGGCATGTCTGTACAGTGTGGGGCACGAGGCTGGCGTGGCCAGGAGGTCATCTGGCCATCATGACTAGCCCTTGCTTTTTTTTAAAAAAAATTATTTCTATTGATTTCAGAGAGGAAGAGAGAGGGAGAGAGCGATAGAACATCACTGATGAGAGAGAATCATTGATTGGCTGCTTTATGCACCCCCCCTACTGGGGGTCAGGCCCGCAACCCAGGCATGTGCCCTTGACTGGAATCGAACCTGGGACCCTGCAGTCCACAGGCTGAAGCTCCATCCACTGAGCCACACCAGCCAGGGCAGTCCTTGCTTTTTACAGATGACAACCAAAGCCACCCACAACTGTGGGCCCGTCCTCTGTTTGCAACCCCACAATCTCTCTTCCCCGCAGAGGCCTGCACTTAATCATCCTGACAGCTCAGAAAGCCGGCGCTCCTGCTCCCGCACCTAGAGCAGGAGAGTTTCTAATTCTCAGCTGCCTCCTGGGTGTGGCTCCCACTCATCTCTGGAGCGGGGGCCAACAGGCAGAAGCTGTGGAGCGCGCTCAGATTCCAGGGTGGGAACTGGGCGGGGCTTCCTGACTGTAGACGCCTTCCTGACCCCTGCTTCCTAAGGCCTCTCATCAGGCCGCACACGCCTTCCATTCTCCCCCTGTGCCGCCTCCTCCCGGGAGACTCCCTGCTCTCCACGGCCACCTGTGCCTCCCTCAGGACCCGCTTCCTGGGAGAGTTGCCTACAGAGAGAGCTGTGCTGCTTTGAGGGCAGGGCCGTGTCTTGTACATTTTCCCTGTAAGACAGCAGAAGGCGTGGTTGAGAGAACTGTGTTATTAATTCTTTGTCGTCTTTTTGCTATTTTTAATAATGCTAATAGTAATGAAAACTCCCACTGCACTGACCATGTGGTGAGACCCTCTAGTTCTCAAGTAAACCTACGAGGGAGGGATTCTCACTCTGATTTTCAAATGAGGAGAGTGAAGCTCAGGGAGGCTGTGCTACCTGACCTGCCCTACAGTTAGGAGGGGACCTTTCAGGAGTTACTCCTGTCATCCAGTTCCGGAAGCTCTTTCTTCTCCCCACCCCCCATTCCTCCTCCTCCTCCTCCTCCTCCTCCTCCTCTTTCTCATTCCTTCTCCCTTCTCCTCCTCCTCCTCCTCCTCCTCCTCCTCCTCCTCCTCCTCCTCCTCCCCCCTTCTCTTCTTCTCCTCCTCCTCTTCTTCTTCCTCCTCCCCCTCCCTTCTCCTTTCTCCTCTTCTTCTTCCTCCTCCTCCCTTCTCCTTTCTCCTCTTCCTCCTCCTCCTCCTCCCTTCTCTTTTCTCTTCCTCCTCCTCCTCCTCCTCCTGATTCTTTTTCTTTTTCATTGGCGTGGAATTGAATGATCATGGTCACACTTCCAAATGCTATCTCATGGTTGGATAGCATAAGAAAGGCAGATCAGACTGAGGATGCTGAGCTTGGGGGATAGTCCGCCCGAAGGTCCACCTAAGTGTGTAGCCCAGGAGGGGAGGTTTGCTTGTTGTTCTAAATTCTCCGCTCATGCAACTCTGCACAGCTCTGGGCCACCAGGCAGAAGGTCGGGCCGGGAGGCCCTAGCTCCGGGCAAAGGGGCTGCTCGGGAGAGGCTGTTGCTCTGGGGTCTTCCAGCCCATAGGTGGAGCTGTTGGACTCTGGGAAGTCCCCCGTTGCAGGTGGATGGAGGGAGCAATGTGGGCCGGTCCCAGCTCAGCTCTGTTCAAAAAAAAAAAAAAAAAAAAGCACAGAGCTGCTTCTAAGAATGAACCCCGGAAACAACCAAATGACTCCCGCGCTGGTCCGGGTGAAATCAATTATAACACACCCACAGCATGGAATGCCATGTAGCCATTAAAAATTATGACATGGATTTATGTGGATTGCTATAGAAAGATACCGCACCATCTATTTTGCTGAGGGAAAAGCATGCCTCAGGACATTTGAGTATATATAGCATTATCCCCAAGATATAAAACTGGGAAAGGGAGACAGAGATGGATAGGAAGCAGGACGCTCACCAAAACTGGGAACACTGTCGATCTCTTTAGGTGGTGAGGTTTCACATCATTTGTGCTTTATTCTTCTCTACTGTAACCTCATCTATAACATGTGAGTTTTTAAAGTAACAAGCATACGTTATCTTTGAGTTGGGAAATAGAAGCTTATTTTTCACGTGAAAATGTATAAGCCAAACCGGACTGAAGGTGTCCAACTCTTCGCAGACATAGTTGCTTTCAGAGTGTGTCTCCTCCGTGTGTTGGTGACTAGGTGCTCCCTTGTAGAGGAGTGGAGACTCTTGTCACCAGCGTTGGAGACAGAAAAAGCTGAGGAGGCCTTTTCTGGGCCATTTCCGGGACCTACTTTGGAGCCCGGGGCTGTGGACTCGCCGTCCCTGGGCCCTGGCCCCCCCTGCTTCCCCTGCAGCCTCCGCCCGCCCTCCACTCTGCCTTCACCTCCTCCTGGGGTCCCCGGTAGCTTCCATCTCCACAAATTCTGTGTGGCAGCAGCGAGTCGCTGAACTTTCTAATTGAGATCAGAGATAAATATAGTGGGGAAGGAAGGAGGGAGAGGGAGGAGGCCTCGTTTTAATTTGCAGCATTTCCCATTAATAACAACTTCTAATTAAAAAGGCTTCGTCTCCCAGCCGAAGTCCAAGAGCAGAGCCTCCCCAGGTCTGTCTGGCAGGAACTTCAGTGCCTGCGTGCGGGTTCGGAGTGCGGATTTCTGCCCCAGCTGAGCCCTCCCTGCCAGAGCCATAATTAAGCCGGAAAAGGGGGAAGAAGGCGGGGCAGGGGGATGTTGTCTGAGACTATATGCATCTTCCCTCACTGCAGTCCTTGAAGGAGGCCGTGCACCCTCCTTGGACAGCGGTGCCTGCTGGGTGATTCCTCTTAGAAAGGCGCCCAGGCCCGATGCGAGGAGACAGATGTTGAATGGGTGTGGCAGGAGCCAAGGTCAGACACAGGAGGCAGCAGCAGTGAGTCTGAGAGAGTACTCGCCCCCATTCAAGGTGCGCCTGCCTCACCTCCTCCCTTTCTCTTCCTCCCAGATTTCCTCTGCACAGGCCCAGCCTTCTGTGGTCTGTGCTCCCGGTGTGTGTGTGTGTGTGTGTGTGTGCCGCCGCCGCCAGAGGAGAAGCCGTGGCTGTTGATAGTCTAAGATAGTAGGCCGTGCCACTTGGTATTGATCTAAATACAAGCCCAAGTTTATTTTTTCTCCGGAAACATCTTGATGTCTTTGTAACTCGTCGAACTGAAGTGGGCACTCAATAAAGAGCCATGAGCGTGCAGGGCTGAGTGCACAACAGGACGCTCCTGGAACGTGGGTCTCGTGGCCGCCTGCTTACTCAGTGCCGCCCTCGGCGTGTGATAGGTTTCTCAGACTTCATGTGCCCCTCCAGACCTCTGCTCCCCACACAGCCGCCTCCCGTCCCAGCTACGGGCAGCCCCTCCTTCCACGCTCAGGCCAGACATCTTGGTGGCATCCTCTCTCTACCCTTCCCTTCTCACACCACATCTTTTGTCCACGAGGTGTTTCTGTGGCCCCACCTTCAGAATAGCCCCAGGCACGTCTCCCATGTCTACTGGGCTGACCTGCTCCAAGCCACCGCTGGTTTGTTCCAATAGCTTCCCGGCTGCTCTGCCCGCTCCTGCTCTTGTTCCCTAAAGCCCATTGCAAACCCGGCAGGTACAGAGAGCCCTTTAAAGCATCAGATGATGTCCGTCCGTCCGTCGCTCTGATCCCTTCGGTGGCTCCTCATCCCCCTCAGTGAAACCCAAGAGCCTTCCCAAAGCCTCAAGCCCTGCAGGGCCCTTGCTGCCTCTCTCCCATCTCAGTCCGCTCGGGCTGTGTGGCTTGTGAACAACAGAAATTCACTTCTCACACCTCAGGCTGGAAGCCCAAGGTCAAGGCGCTGGCCGAGTCGGGTCTGGTGGCAGCCCACTTCCCCATTCTTAGACTGCTGTCTTCTCACGGTGTCCCGCACGGTGGGAGGGACAAGGGAGCTCTCTGGGCTCTATCCGACGGGCACTAACCCCTTCACGAGCGCTCTAGGTTCATGGCCCCCAAAGGTCCCACCTCCTGATACCACCACAGTGGGGGGTAGGTTTCAACATATGAATGTTGGCACACAAGCATTCAGTTTATTGCACTTCGTTCACCTCCTCCTCCTCCCCCCTTGGCCTGACTCCAGACAACTGGTCTCTTTGCCATTTCCGCACCCTGCCAGCCACGCTCCTGCCTCGGTCTTTGCACCTGCTCTTCCGCTGCTTGGAGGGCTCTTCCTCCAGGTGCCCACGTGGCTCAGCCGTGGTTCCTGGCATATAGAAGGTGCTCAC
Source organism: Ia io (assembly GCA_025583905.1). Classification (NCBI taxonomy): domain Eukaryota; kingdom Metazoa; phylum Chordata; class Mammalia; order Chiroptera; family Vespertilionidae; genus Ia; species Ia io. Next base: position 20,793,774 of record JAJQQW010000024.1, read on the forward strand.
TGGATGTTTCCCGAATGTGTGAATGAATGAATGAATGAGTGAATGAATGAAGTAGTGATCTGGGGCTCTGCTCCCTAGACCGCCAGCACCACAGATGGACAAGAGGCAGGGATCCTGAGTCATCAGCACAGCCCAGCTATCAAAGTGGAAAATGACGAGTGTTTTCCCTCCTGGAAAAACAGAAGTCAGCCTCGGCCTGGGGCTCCTGAGTCACCGAGGCGGAGTGAACCCAGGGCGGGGACAAGCGGCCGAGCTCGGGTTTGGGACCCGGCCAGGGAGGCCAAGCCGGCAGCCTTCCATCCAAGAGCGCCGACCATCGAGGCCCACTCTGTGCAGCCCGGTCCCACAGCTGTGTGGATGCTAACGGGCTGCCCAGCGCAGCCTCCCCCGCCTCCCCCCCCTCCCCCCCCGTGCTGCTGGTAGCCATCCACCACTTAATGGACCTCTTGAAGGGGGGCGGGCGGCAGCCATCAGCGCAGCTCCCCACCCCACAGTCCTACTGAAGCCGTGATTTCAATTAAAGGGCCATTACCATGAAACCCTACCCAGCCCCAGCTCCCATCGGCCAGCGGGAGGCCTTTCTTCTCCTCGTCCCGGGCCCTGCTCTGTGGTTCCTGAGCGGCCCTCCCGCGGGGGCCCACCACCTTTGCTAAAACACAGCAGCTGCTGCTAATAAACAAACATATTGATCATACAGATATGGGATGTCAGGGACTTAATTCATGAATGAAGTGAGCTTTAAGAGTGTCCAGTGGGAGCTGCCTGCGTTTAAAGGGCCAGCAGCTGCCTGAGTGCTCCTGAAGTGGGTACCCAGGCAGGCCCCTCTTGGACCCACTGTGGTGCTGTGGTGCCCTGCTGGCGTGAAAAAGGGGCCTTCACTCCATGGCTGCCACCGTGCCTGGAGTGCTCTCGTGGCTGACAGCACAGGGCTGAGCCAGTGTGGAGGAGAAGAAGGAAGACAGGGCTTGGGATCAAGATGAGGATGATGGTGATAATGGCCTCAGTCCTGGTTATTATAATGCAGTGAGGTTAGGGAAAGGGAAGAGCGCTGTCCAGGGGGCTGTGGGAGCTGAGAGGCGCTTTGCCAGGGGGTGGGGAAAGTGCCAGGGAAGCTTCCAGAAGCCACTGGCTCTCAAGTCCAGAGGGTGGTGGACACAGCGGGCAGGACAGCCTGCAGAGCAAGGGGATGAAGTTGTACAGCAGGTGGGACGCAGGGAGCACTGGCCCTGTGGTTCTGCTGGGGAGTGCATGGTTCTGCTGCAGAATGGGGGGTTGTGGTGGGTGGCATGGGCCATGAGGGTAGGCGAGGCTGGAGATGGGCAGGAGTTCAGATGGGTCGTATCTGCCATGCTACAAACAATCCTGGTGCAAGAAAGCTCGGACGAGTTCTAGGCAGAGGAACCATGAGATCATGAATGTGAATTAGAAAGATGCCAGAGCCATGCTGTGGAGAAGGAGCTGGAGGCAGGGCAATCATTAGGGGCTAGAGAGGGTGCAGGCCTGGACGCAGGTGCTAGGCTGCAGGAGAGAAGAAAAGCCTTCAGGACACACAGTCAAGTGTTAACCCGTTGGCTATGCATGTCATTAATTTTGAACTTGTGTTCAGAAATCCGTCTTTAGAGAGAGTGTAATCCCCAAGTCTGTCTGATGCAGTGAAAGCTGTTTTTAGAGGAAAATTTATAGCCTTAAGTGTCTTCATTGTTAATGAATAAAGACCCCCTCCTCACAAAAGGGGGGGTGTTAGGTAATATTCTTAAGAAATTAGGAAAATTGAATAAACACAAAGTGGGGAAAGAATATGAATAGAGATAAGAGCAGAGATTCATAGAATAAAAGCCAAAGTATGTTAGAAAGGATAAATAAAACCCAAAGCTTGTTCTTTGAAGAGAGTAGTAGTGAAATAGATGAATCTGTTTTGAGAGCTGATTAAGGGGAGGGCAAGATATTAATGAGTGAGAAAACAGAGATGGCATAAATGAATTGCCTCAGCAAGATTGTCCAGAGGAAATTATAAATACGGCACTTGAGGTTCGAGAGCCTCTAGCACTCTTCCTACACTGATAATGGCTATGGCAACCCCAGTCCTGGGTTCACCCACCCTTCCCAAGCCTGAGGATACCAGCAATAGTTCATTAATGCCACTCTCCTTACTGTCATCCTATATAATAAAAGCCTAATATGTAAATTGACTGAATGGCAGAATGACCGGGGGAATGAACGGTTGCTATGATGTGCACTGACCACCAGAGGGGCAGACACTCAATGCAGGACCTGCCCCCAGCCTGCAGGCCCCAGGCTGGCCAAGGCGGGTGCCAGCGGGGGCCCCCCAGTCACCCCGCCGGTCTCCACACAGATCGGCCTTGATCGCCATCCAGGCCTAGGGGCCCTACCTGTGCACGAATTTCATGCACCAGGCTTCTAGTAAAAAAATAACAATGACTCACAGTTGTCTACCTTTTTCCCCCCTATACACCAGGCACTATGTTTTCTTCTTTGCATGAGTTTTCTTTTAACCCTTCCAACAGTTGCACCAGAGAATCGGGCCCCTGTGTGACACAGGTGAGAAAATAAAGTTTAGCGTGATGGGGTCATTGAGCCCACTCTCCCATCTCCCAAGAGCTGGGGGCAGCGTTTGTCACGGAGGCGGCCTGACTCCTGGGCTGGTGCCCTCTCGCTGTGGAACTCCTACCTCTCCCCTGAAGGACAGCGCCCCCTGGGGAGCGTGCTTGAAGCTTTTAGGGGGTAGGAACAGCACTTGGGTGTGCTGGGCCCTGGGTTCCAGTAATGTCTTTGGCACTTCCTGGCCCAAGATCCCATCCAGGAACACACACTACGTTCGGATCCGTGTCTCAGTCCCGTCTGGTCTGGAGCATGCTCTGTGCTTCCCTAACTGCCCTGTGCAGTTTGGAAGTTCAACAAGTACAGGCCTTTCTCCTGGAGGGCGACCCTCAACCTGCAGGAGTGGGAGGCGGCCTCCTGACAAGGCCATGTTTCTGTGTCAGGTTTACTGAGGCTCAGTTTGCACACAGTAACATTCATCCTGTGTAGTGCGTGGTTCCATGGTTTTGGCAAATGCAAAGCACTGTGTCACCACCGCCACAAGAATAAATAGAACGTTTCCATCCCGGGCCGGCTCCCTGGGCATGTGACCTGTAGTTGCGTAAGTCCCGGCGCTCAGAAGGGCCGGTGCTGGTTTAATGCTTTCCTTTCACCGTCTTGAAAGTCTTAATAATTTCTGAACAATTGGTCATGCATTCTCATGGTTCACTGGGCCCTGCCAGTGATGGAGTTGGTCCTGTTTCCCATCACCCCGAAGAGTTTCCTCCTGCCCCTTCCCAAGATCCTTGGCAACAGTGGCTCTGTTTTCAGTTCCTGTGGCTTTGCCGTCTCCAGATGTCCTCTAAGCAGAAGCACACAGCACGGAGCTTCTGCGTCCGCCTGCTTCTGCTTTGCACAGCGCACCTGAGGTTCGCCTCCGCCGTCCCACGTGTCCCCTCCTGTGACTTGCCGTGGAAGCATCCCCGTTTGTTCATTCAGCCGCCAGTCGAAGGACAGCTGGGTCGTTCCCAGTATCTGGCAGTTATGGTGACAGTCATCATAAATGCTCACGGGCAGGGTTCTGTGTTACCATATTTTTTTCTCTGGAATAGATGGTGATCATTCAGAGTGGGACTGCTGGGTCAAATGGTAAGCATGTGCTTAACTTGATAAGAAACTGCCAAACTGTTTTCCAAAGTGGCTGAGCCGGGGGCATTCCCACCAGCAAGGGTGTGAGAGTTCCGGTTGCTCCTCGCCCTCGCCAGCACCAGCTGTTGCCGTTATTTTCTATCTCAGCCATTTTAATAGGTGCAGCCATTCTATTGGACAGTTCCCTGATGACTAATGACATGGAGCATCTTTGCACGGGCCCGTTGGCCATCTGCATATCTTCCTAGTCAAAGTATCAGTTGGCAGCTTGTGCCCACTTGACAATCGGGTGTTTTTTTTATTATCAACCTTGGAGGAGTTTTAACCTTTTGCACTTGGATGTCGAGTGTGACTCGACACAGTTAGCATTAGAATAAAGGAATCGAGAAAAAAGCAAGCGAGTGCAAAGGGTTAAGTGTGTATTCTGGGGACAAGCAGATATGCGTTTCATAGAGCTTTGTCTGGAAGTGCTTTCGAGACCCTCAAGTGTGTGAGCTGATGCACAGAGGACGGTTCTAGGCCACTGGAACGGACTGTGTGTAAGTTGGAGTTGAGCACACGGGCGTGGGTGCAGTGTCTGAGGGAGGAGGAGGAGGAGTGTTGAAAGGACAGAGCTTAACGCGGAACCTTTAGGAATCACAGACTTTAATACCAGGTCAATGGGATGGGCTGGAACGCAGACTGACAGTGTTGCCAAAAGTTTAAGAGGAACTCAGGAAAGTTTGAGGCTAAGGTGACAAGATAAAGGAGTGTTTCCAGAGGTAATGGCCCTGGCTGGTGTGCTCAGTGGTTAGAGAACCGGCCCGCACACTGAAGGATCGTGGGTTTGATTCCTGGCCCTGGTCAGAGTGCATGCGGGAGGCAACCTGATGTGTCTCTCACATCGATGTTTCTCTCCCTCCCTCCGTCCCTCCCTCCCTCCCACTCTCTGAAAATTGATGGAAAAGATATCCTCAGGTGAGGATAACAAATAAAACTAACAAGAAGGGTATTGTCGAGAGTGTCAGGCTCGGTTGAGAGACCAAGGAAGAGGAGCACTCAAAAATACCCTCAGCAGACCTAGCGACGTGCGAGTCACCCATGACCTTGTTTGTGTGGCGTGACAGGCCCTGTGGTGATTAGAACATGGAAATACTTGCGTGTTGATGGGCAGATAGCTACCATCTGGCCCCCCTAAGTGACCGCGTCGCCCCAGCCCCGGCTCTTTCCCTGGCTCTCTGGTTGACCTCCCCATGGTCCAGGCAACAGTGAGCCTCCCGTCAGCTGGGGTCTCTAGGACCCTGCTGAAACCCCGTGGCTTGTTGATTGGTTTCCAGGCCATACTGGCAACGACTGGTAAATGCCCGCACTGCCCTGTGGGGTAGAAGCCCTGTTGAAGTGGATAGTGAGAGAACAGGGAATGGCAATGAAGAATTCCTCTGGATCCTTCCTTCTGACGGGGAGGAGGGCGGGGCAGACCCTGGAGGAGGACGTGAGGCCCAGGGCGGGGTTGCTCCTGTTGTTCTTTTTCAGAGGAGAGGGCCATGCGCGCGTTTACGGGGAGAGGACCTGACCTGGAGAGATGGCTCTGGTCGGACAGATGCAGGCACTCGAGTCTGCGTGGCCACTGTGGTGACATGTTTTTCCACTTAAAGTAATACGCTAGGGCCCAGTTGGTCTGGCATCTGAAGAGCTGGGCTGATGTTAGTTGTCTCCAAAGGACAGATTGACTAGAAGAAGGAAAACGCAGGCTTAATTTTCAGTGGGGCATTTCAATACAGAAATACTGCGCCAGCCCTACCAGAGAGGCCACGTCTCTCTCTCTCTCTCTCTCTCTCTCTCTCTCTCTCTCTCTCTCTGTTAATCCTCACCTGAGGAAATTTTCCCCTTGGTTTTTCAGTGGAAGGGAGTGGGAGAGACAGAGAGAGAAACATCGATGTGAGAGAGACACATCCGTTGGTTGCCTCCCGCATGCACCCCGACCAGGGCCAGGGATGGAACCTGCAACCCAGGTTCGTGCCCTTGACCGGAATGGAACCCAGGACCCTTCAGTCCTCAGGCCGACACTGAGCCACACCTGCCAGGGCCACATTCTCTATTTTGAGGGACTTTCTCTAGGCATTCATGTAGCTCTTGGCTCACCGACTCCCAGTTCCCAAGGTTCGCTTCCCTCTGATGGAACAGCCGTCCTTTCCCAGCCGCAGGAAGGAGCTGGGCGGGATGGTGCCAAGCCTCTTCCTGCTCTGCTGACGCGGAAGTCCTTGTCCTTTGTGGTGTGTGTCCGCTCTGAGCCAAGGACACACCGCCACACACATCACCTGAAACGGTCGCCCACACGGGGCGCCACCGGGGGCGGCCACCATTGTGTGGTGTTTCAACTGCAAGGTGACCAAGTCAGAATCAGGGAAAATATGCCTCCTCATCATTGTCGGTCTTTCTGAGGAATGCTCTGTGCACGCGCCGGAGGTTTTTACTTGACAATCAATTGTGCTTATTGTGCTCTTTGGAAAAGCAAACGAGAAGCTGGGAAGAAAGCAGTGGGATCCAGGGCCTGGTGACACAGAGGTGGGAGGGGGCTGTGGGAACGCATCCTGCCCAGCCTCGGCTGCTGTCCTGGAAGACGGGGTGAGCAGCCAGAAACCCCAAGTGGTTGCTATGGGAGAAGAGGGCTTCTCACGCTACAAAAATGTACCAGACATATGTGGGCACAGCAGCTGTCTTCCATTACCCCAGGCGCCCGGGAACCTCCGTCCTGTCCCGGGGAAATGGGGCCCGCACCCCAGGGAAGGGCTGTTAAGTCAGAAAGAGCAGGCATCAAATCCAAGTTTGGCCGCTCATTAGCTGTGTGTCTCCTCTGTGGAGTGGAGGGACAGTCCTACGACGGGGCGGTCAGAGGATCACGCCAGCCTCGGGCACAGTGAGCCAGTGTAGCTGCTGCCTCGGATGGGGTCCGTGGCTGGGCAGGCTCCGGGGAGCGTGAGGAAGTGTGGGCTGCTGGGGCCGAGGCTGGTAACCCGAGAGAACCACGTCCAGCTGAGGGATGCGAGAGGGGCTGTGCTCTCAGCTCAGGCCCAAGTGGTCCAGCAGCTGCTTGGGCAGTGGCGGTGTTCTGCTGGCAGCACCTGAGCAACTGGAACCCCGCAACGCATGGCTCCGAGGGGTCCGCACTCGCTTCTCTGTTGAGCCACACGGCAGTGACACACACACAGAGACCATCTGCTCTCGGCCCCGTCCCAACACTCAGAGCCTCCCACTGCCTCTCCAAACCCACCCAGCCTCACAGGGGGAACCGGGAAGGTGGCTCCTCTCAGATGCTGTACTGGGGCCTGTTCGTAGTCACACGATTGTACGTGAAATAGCACCCACCTACCGCATGGCACAGAGCGGCCTCCAACAGGCCACTTAGCTCTCCTGGCCATGACCTCAGCTTCTTCTTTTGGCCCCTGCTCACTTTGATACTAGCAGGGATGGTCTCACTGGAGAGGCCACTCCCAGGGAGCTGCATTTACCCGCCTTCTGCTCTCCTCGGGGGCTCTCTCTCTGTGGCCTATGCCCCAACGGGACGGAAGGTAGAAGGATGGGGTGTGGGAGAAGGGAAGCAAAAAATAGCTTTCTTCTTGGTCGCTGGAGATGATTCATGAGGTTTGATCGATTGGGTGCAGGGTCACTTTCATCCGCTGCCTGGTAGGAGAGGTGAGGGTGAGGGCAGACTTGGGGTCGGGGGGAGGGGCGCAGATGTTGGGGGGTGAGAACCTCTGAGACCTGGGGCAGTGTCCAAGGTTCCTCAGTGGCTCTAAGTGTTCTGGCGACCACGCCCTTCTTCTAACTCTGCGCCGTCACCGTGTCCTACGTGGATGGCGTCCCCGGGGACCCTGCAGCCTGGCGGCCTTATTGCTCAAGCTCCAGCTGCACGGGCTGCGCGCTGTGGGCCTGCCATGTGGTTCCATCCGGCGCCCGAATGGGCTCTCATCCTAGAGCTCTCAGCTCACCCAAGAAGGACTTCCACATGTCTCAGTTACCCAGGCAAATGATCGCCTTACTGGTTGGGCAGACACTGCTGGTTGCCTGGGCAACAGACCTCTCAGCACCCCAAATCCTCCTCTGATGGTAGAGCCAGCCTTCCACTGTAAGGGTGACCGTCATATACCTATTGTCCCAAGCCCCTTTGCATCAAGAGTATGGACAACGGGATCTGAGCGCTGTCACTGGGACCGGAGAGGAAAGGTGCAGGGAGGTTGCTGAGAAAGGGTTTCTTCCCTGGTGAGAAGAGACACGAGGATAAAGGCCTCCCCCCTTTATATTGTGACGACGGTTGTGTGAGGATGCGAGGCCCGGAACCACAGCAGTCATCGTGGGACCACGCGGAGGAAACAAGCCGGAAGGAAGTGATGGTCACGGAAGAGGAGAAGGGAAGAAGGAGGCCTGTTCGTTTGTGACTTTGTTTAACCCCTAGATAGACCTTTGAACTTCCGTGCCTCTGTGATTTGTTAGATTAGGTAATGAAGTGCCTTTCTTGATGAGTCTTTATTGGGTGTTCTGTTACATGCAGCCCAAAGCATTACCCATTGACCACCACCAGTGTGTGCAGCTGTGTGGTGGGGGGAGGAGCCCTGGGCTAGGAGTCTGGTTGTTTGTTCCAGCTGTTTTACCACCTTCTTGGGGTGAGTCAGGGGCTGATGGAAAATAGCTTAGAGAGTCAGGCTAGACCCCAGTTCTTGAGGAAAACTGGAATGGGTTCAAGAACCAGGCTCCAGGGCACCAGGTCATTGCCATGAGCTGGGCAGAGAGGGTACAGCACTGTTACTCTCTTGAAACTGTCCAGGTAGCGACTCTGACCCACGCTCACCTAGAAGGTGGCATTCATGTCCCAGACCACCTCCAAGAGTCCTTCTGTCTGAGCGGAGGCCTGAGTCAGCGGTGTGGCCGGCCCTTCTTGGCTCGGGGACTGGCCAGAATGAGCCGCAGTTGGCAGCGCTCAGAACCACACAGGACATGGCGCGGGTTTGAAGAGGCTCGGGGCGGCTGTGTCCGAGGCCTTGGCTAAGTTCTGACCTTTGCTTTTTGAATTTTTCATGCTGTCCCTGCCTTCCCTCGAGCTAGCTGTGAAAAGGTCGTCTGTGTCATGCTTGGTCTTTGAGGAAACACCTTTGTCTAGAGCAGGACCCCTCGCGGCAAAGGCAGGACCCATAGCATCCCACCTGCCAAGTGGGAATGTCTTGTAGAATCACAGAATATCAGAACCGAGGATGCTGAGGCCAAAGAGGGCCAGACCCTTTTCTTTTTCTTTTTCATATTTTATTTTATTTTTTAAAATGTATCTTTATTGTTGAAAGTATTACAGATGTCCCCCTTTCCCCCCATTGGCCCCCTCCACCCAGCACCTGCCCTCCCAGGCCTTCACCATACTGTTGTCTGTGCCATGGACTATGCAGTATGCATATATATTCCCTGGTTAATCTAACTGCTCCCCTCCCCCCCATCTTCAGACCCTTTTCTCATATTCCCAGCTGGTTAGTGGGACCAGTTCAGGGTCCCCTGTCTGACATGGATCCATTGCATGGGTGCCCCAGACAGCTGAAATGAAGACCCAGGAGATGTGCTCATGGAAGTCGGGGCCACAGGCTGACAGATTTATCTAAGTACCTCACCCCTCAGACTCTTCATTACCTTCCAAAATGTGGGCTCAGGTCACCGGGAGAGAGGCAGCAACCTGGGCTTCTCAGACATGAGCATGAGCGGCTTCGATGTCGCCGGGTGCCTGTCTTTAAGGATGCATTTCCCCAGCTGACCGTGGGCCTCATGGGCGTGGCGTGGACGGGGGAGTGACCGCTGCTAGTTTCTGGGAATCGGACATCAGTCACGGTGCTTTATGGAGAGCAGCGCAGTCTTCCCTGCGAGCTGGTGGCGATGCGCCTCTGCGGGCGCACAGCAGACAGACAGCTGATGGACTCGTTTCCCTGCTGACGTGGTCACAGTCTGGAATAATTCACGAACCGCTGTCATTCTTGGCGCTTTGTAGGTCACTCAAACAAAAACTTCAGGGCTGACGAAGCAATCCATGTTTGTCAGGGAAAGAGCAGACCCCGGTGTGAAGAAGTCCTCAGGGGGATAGGTTGAACTCCCAGGGACGAGAATAGCTCACCCGGCGTGCTTGGAATACAGATGGCCTACATCTGCCGGCGTGGCTGCGCGCACACCTCCGCACAGGCGTGTGCCTCCTGACAGTGCAGCCACCCACAGACTCACACCTCCATCTGCAGGCACCCAGATCCAGGGCACTGGGTGGTAGGGAGGAAGGACACGGATCTTCGAGGTCAGCGAGCCTGGGCTCCAGTTCCAGCCCGCCAGCTCATTGTCTAGAGCGAACGTCTTTCCTCCTCTGGGTCTGTTTCTCCACCTGAAAAATGGGGGCAATTCTGTTAACCCCTCCAGGTTTTAGTAAAGATGAAATGAGATCATGTATGAAAAAATGCATAGCATGTAGTAGGGTCTCAATAATGCCAAGTTCCTTTCTTCTTTTCTTTTCCCTCATAATCTGTCAGCCACTTGGGGGAATTTGGTTACACCCCTTGGAGGGTCTCAGGCCATAAGCTTCAGAGTCACGTGCGGCCGCTGGGGAGGATGCAAGGAGCAGGGGCCTTCCCTGCCTGTCCCCATCCCTTACGCAGGCACATCTGCTGCTCGGCAAATAGCAGTCACATCCCTCTTTTCCCCGGAGGGAACCGGACGTCTGAGACCTTTTTAGGTGTTGGGTATCAGGGTCCTAATGGCAATAGCTCCTGACTACTGCATTTTTACCGTGTGCCGGGCGTCACGCGAAGTGCTGGGTGCTTCCTTACTCGGCCTTTCAAGGATGCGGATGGATGGTGTCAGGACAAGGAATCCCAGGCCCCGGGAAGCTAGGCTGCTTATTCAGAGGGCACAGTGTGTAAACCCCAAACAAACACCTCCCTCTTTAAAAAAATACTTCTATTGATTTCAGAGAGGAAGGGAGAGGGAGAAAAAAACATCAAGGATGAGAGAGAATCATGGATCGGCTGCCTCCTGCACACTCCCTACTGGGGATGGAGCTCACAACCTGGACATGTGCCCTGACTGGGAATCCAACCGTGACCTCCTGGTTCCTAGCTCAGTGCTCAACCCCTGAGCCACACTGGCTGGGCCAAAACCTCCCTCTTAAGCAAGGGTCCCAGTAAGCGTGTGGTGTGCATGCAGCTTTTCATGGGTGCAGCAGGTAGGCGTGTTACAGCTGTGCTCAATACTGCATAGGCATTGATCATGCGCAGTTTTAAATTTCAGGCTCCAGCACACCTCAGATAGATATTAGGTAGTGCGCGCCCTCATTGCTGCTTGTTAAAATGTATGTTGTAAGTTGGAGAGAAGAGCCACTCGGATGTGGTCCCAGCTGCACTGCTGGAAATGCGAATTCTCAGCGCCCCCCGGTCCCCTCCTGCCCCAGGCCTGCTGCACCCGGTAGGGATGTGTGTTTGAAGAGTCTCCAGCTTGTGCGGGAGTGTGAGAAGAGAGGCGCTAGCAGGGACGCTTCTGTGAGACGCTGGGCATACAGCCTTGCAGGAAAACGGAGCGTTTAAGCCCATCCTCTCCGGTCTGCTCCGTTGGTGGGTGGGAGGTTCTGCCTTGTGCTGGAAACCTTGCACCCCTCCAGCTTCCCCACCACCCAAGACAGCCCGCTCTTGTGCTGAGAGCTGGTGGATGAAGAACGAGCCGTCATTTCTTCTCTGACCAAAATGCTCTCCATCCAGCAACAATGGCAGCAAGCATGGCCCCGCTCTGGAAGATTTAAATACTCAATTAATCAATGGAATATTCCATTAGCGGGATAATCAGTTGCCATTGCCCTGATCTATAGTTACATCTCAGCTGGGCCTCACAAATTGATTCCTGATGAAGTTCTAATTGACTGGACCATCTGATAAGGGGCCAGTGGAGTTTATTGAAATGCCCGGTGAGCAGTCCCTGGGGTCAGGGCCTTCCTTAGGGGAAGGCAGGGGTGGAGGAGGGGCAGAGCAGTGTAATTTATGCTCTGATTTCACTTCATCTTCTCTCCAATACAATGTTTATGGGTCCCAGGTGAGGGATGAGCGCGCATGCCTGGGGCATGGGATGAGACAGCCGCTCTGAGCCCACCCCCAACTCCGGGTAGCAGGTGGCCAGACGGGATTTGCCAGGAGTCCTTCAGGCAGCAGTCCTTAAACTTGTGTGCTGGTGAGGATGACCCAAAGAACTTCTGAGATCTGTGAAATCGGGGTCCTAGCCTCAGATATTCGGATAGAGCCTGTGGGTCTGGGCAGGGTCTAGGCATTGGCATTTTAGCAGACTTCCCATGGGTTCGGATCCTGACCGCCCTTCAAGAAATACTGCCTCAGGAGCGGGCGGCCCAGCAGCAAACAGCGCTGGGCTCGGCGGCCCCGGGGAGATTCGGGTTTCCTGGGCCTGTGTGGGGACAGATGTGTGTGTGCGTGTCAGAAGCTCCCAACCTCTTCCTTGCCTAGTGCCCCTGTCATTGTGTTTTTGTGTGTTGTTGTTTTTTTTTTTACTTCTTTTGAGTGATTTTCCTTCCAAATAATCTACATTTACTACTAATAGATTTGTCTCCCCATTCATAACAAAGGATGTCATTAAAAAAGCATAGCGTCACCTTTCATTCATTCGCGGACTTATTCATAGACATCTTTTAAGGCTCCTTATGTTCCCGGCATTGATAATTTCTTTCTTTCTATATATATTTTTAATTGATTTCAGAGAGGAAGGGAGAGTGAGAGAGAGATAGAAATATCAATGATGAGAGAGAACCATTGGTCAGCTGCCTCCTGCACACCCCACACTGGGGATGGCAATCTGGGCATGTGCCCTGACCTGGAATTGAACTGCGACCTCCTGGTTCATAGGTCGACGCTCACCCACACTGAGCCATGCCGGCCGGGCAATAATGTTTTTAAAAAGTGTAATCACAAAAGTGCATGGTTTCCAATTGCAAGAAGCTCTAACTGCTGGGTGGGAGACAGGCGAGTAAGGACCCCACTACAGGAACGCAAGTAATTTAGTAGTTTTTGTTGCAGGAAAATATAGGATACCCATTACAATTTTTTTTTTTGAAATTTGAAAATAGTTCCCAGATCTCTGTGTCTGTCTTTGAGAATTGTCCCAGCCCAGGGAGTCCGGGTGAAATTAAGGCCCCAACAGCCCAAGAGCCCCGGGTGGCCCACGAGCGGGCAGGGGCGCTGCTCCTCCGGCTCTTCCTGCGAGGAGCTGCAGACACCGGGTGTCTGAGGGGCTAGGTTTGGGTAGAAATGACCCAGAGCTCCGGGTATTTATAAAGGAGATCGGGCTTGTTCCTATTGTGGAGGGAAGAGCCATGGTCAGACTTCAGAGAGATTCTTTTTCTTTTCTCCTCACTTCTTCTTGCCCCCATTTTCCATTTCTTCCTCCTCCTCCTCCTCTCCTCCCCTCCTCCTCCTCCTTTCTCCTTCTCCTCCTCCTCCTCCTCCTCCTCCTCCTCCTCCTCCTCTTCTTCTCCTTCTCCTTCTCCTTCTCCTTCTCCTTCTCCTTCTCCTTCTCCTCCTCCTCCTCCTCCTCCTCTTCTTCTCCTTCTCCTCCTCCTCCTCCTCTTCTTCTCCTTCTCCTTCTCCTCCTCCTCCTCCTCCTCCTCTTCTTCTTCTTCTCCTCCTTCTCCTTCTCCTTCTCCTCCTCCTCCTCCTCCTCCTCTTCTTCTCCTTCTCCTCCTCCTTCTCCTCCTCCTCCTCCTCCTCTTCTTCTCTCCTCCTCCTCCTCTTCTTCTCCTCCTCCTCCTCCTCCTCCTCCTCTTCTTCTCCTTCTCCTCCTCCTCCCTCCTCCTCCTCCTCCTCTTCTCTCCTTCTCCTTCTCCTTCTCCTTCTCCTTCTCCTCTCCTTCTCTCTCCTTCTCCTCCTCCTCCTCCTCCTCCTCCTCCTCCTCCTCCTCCTCCTTCTCCTTCTGTCTTCCTTCTACTCTTTCTCTCCCCCCCCTTTCCTACTCTCCTAATACACTGTGTTTCTGTATATATGACACTTTAATCCGTGTTTAGATACAAATGGTCAATGTTCTTTCTGTGAATAATACCTCCTGGTGTTTGGGATGATGTGGGACTGAGTGGAGAGCCTCAGAATGGGCCCGGGGCTATTGAATGTTTTAATTCCTTAGACACAGCCCTGCCCCAAAGTGCCACTGTAGCTGTTTAGGAGATGGAGCCTTTCGTGTGGTTTCACATTCTCGTCCCGTCTCCTTCGTCCTGATGCCTGCTTCTGGCAGAAATCGCCAACTAGGTCAGAGAGTGTTCCCGCCATGCCTTCCCTCGTTGCCACGTATTAAGTGGCTCCTGTGTGTGAAGCACCACAGAGATGTGACTGCCATTAAGATGTCGGCCTGGCTGGCAGAGGCCATGGCCTTGAAGAGTGAGCCCCCCAGTCGGTGTGGGTCGCTGGTGGGCACTCCTCATGATTATTGTAAGGTGCATGTCTCAGTGTGCTATCAGCTCACTTTTAACACCTGACTTCCCACAGTACTTGCTAATCTCCCTTTCAAATAGAGAACGAATAGCAGGCCTCGGGCCCACAGCCTGAGACAGGCTGCAGAATCGAGCCGGACTTAAATAATGTTAGGTTTGCATTGCCTTCATCTTCTGTTTGTGACAAGCACAGTGGTTAATTTGGTGTGTCAGCTCGACTGGGCCACAGCGTGCCCAGGCATTTGCTCAGACGTTATTCTGAGTGTCTTGTCTATGAGGCTGCTTCTGGATGAGAGTGACATTTGGATCTCTAGCCTGAGTGCAGCAGATTGCCCTTTGCACGGTGGGTGGGCCTCATCCAATCAGGTGAAGGCCTGACCAAATAGAACAGGAAGACTGATCCTCCCTCTTGTAAGAGGGCGTTTCCCCCTGCCTGACGGTCTTGAGCTAAGACATTGCTTTTTTCCTGCCTTCGGACTTGAACTGAAACTTCAGCTCTTCTGGGCTCCTGAGCCTGCAGACCTCTGGGCCTGCACCACCGGCACTCCCGGGTCTCCAGCTGCTCACCTGCAGACCAAGGGACTGGCCAGCCTCCATAATTGTGTGAGCCAGTTCCTTATGATCAATCTCTGTATCTATGTCACCTATATCTATACCTATACCTATACCTATACCTATACCTATACCTATACCTATACCTATACCTATACCTGTATCTATACCTATACCTATATTTATATCTTTATATCTACATGTGCATTATTAACCGGTACACCAAATGTGCATTATTAACTGGTACACCTGCTATATCTATATCCCTATATCTATATCAGCTCTATTTCCCTTGAGAACCCTGGCTAATACAGCAAGCACTACTAGTATTCCATTTAAGAAGTTACATAAGGTATCCTTATTCCACATATTTATTTAAATACAAAAAGAATCCATTTAAGGAAAGATATTAAGTGAGTGATAATAGACATAGTACATGGATTTGGCAAAAATGGTGAAAAGGGCTTGGAAGATCGAGGCTGGGGAGGGCTGCGCAGAGAGAACCACAGACCTTGGCAGGAGGGGGGAGGGTCAGGAGAGAGGCTGGAGGGGCACAGATGACAAGCAGGGACCGGGCCCCATGTCTGTGGAGTTTGGACAACCAAATGGCCAGTGTTAGGGTATATGAATGGCCGTCACAAAAAATCTCAAGCCTCAGCAGCTTATCCCAATCCAGGGCATTGGTGCCTCACGCTGGATCTTGTGAACGGCAGTTGGGGAGGAGGAGAGCCCCCCGCTCCAAGCTGTTGTTCAAGGGCCGACTTCGCCCAACGTGGCTCCGGAGAGCGGTGCCGTCTGGGCTTCCTGCGAGGATGGATAGGCCTGTGTCCCGCTGTGGCGATGGCGTCCTCAAAATGTGCTTAGTTTCTAATTCCTTTCATTCTGAGTAATTTAAATAATCGCATGTGGCTAGTGGCTGCCGTGTGGGACAGTGCAGTGTAGAGCCTCGTCCTTATTTGCAATCATCTAGTGAGAGAGAGAAAGAGAGAAGAGAGAGAAAGAGTGAGCGCGCGCCAGCGAGCGAGCGGGGAGGTATGGAAGTCCATCTCTTCCTCCCACATTCCACTGGTCAGAATGCAGTCATTTGCTGCACTTGTTCCCCAGAATGAAGTCCATGTCCGTGCCAGGGGGAGGAGGGCGTGGGGTTGGTGGGAATGCAGCTGTTCACTGCCACCATGAATGCAGCAGAGGAGAGAGACGCTACCTGGTGAGACCATTCTGGGGCAGGCATTGGGCAGTGACGGGCACATGGCATCAGCAAGGTCGGGTCTCTGCTGGCAGCGCCTAGTCCTGTGACAGAGGTTCGGGGGTGGGGGGGACTCTAGTCTCTGGGTAAAAGGAAGCGGAGCTAAAGGAAGTAGATAACTGGGATTACAGTGAAGTCTGAGGCCTGGGAAAAGGTTAGGCCTTGGTCTCAGGATCAGGCAGAACAGAAGGAAGGGACAGATCAGGCCCTCTGGCAAGGGGAGCCATCACTGACGGAGGCCCTGCGCGTCGGAAGGCTGCCGCAGCCCTGAGGTGGGGGGCTGAGGGCAGGAGGGCTCGGGGGTTCGGTAGTGGGGAGAGACATGTGAGGGGTGCTCTAGGGAGTAGGCCAGGAAGGGAGACGCTACAGCCAGCTGTGGGGTCCTGCATATTCATTTCTTCAATCACTTATTCGACAAGCAATGGAAGACCTGCCACGGGACAGGCAGAGACCGGGAGGTCGCCTTGTAGTCATGAAACATTTCGGAAAACCAAACCTTTATATGCCCAGCTATTTTCTAAGCAGTGTATAAACCAGACATCTTCACCACATCCCCAAGCCTCATCCCCTGGTCAGCCTCACCCCTTAGGGTGAGCATTGTGGGTGGGATGGGAGCGAGGGTAAGCTAGGACTCAGGGGTTTTAAGTATGGACGTGGCTGAGCCAAATGGGTGCCTTGCAAAGAGTGTCAGGGTGGTGATGTGAAAGTGTCCTGCTCTTGTCACATACTGTGCTAAGCGTGGGCAGTCGTGTGGAGGAGGTGACAACTGAGCTGGGCTTTGAGGGGAGGTGAGCTTTGACAGATAGGGATGGAGGGGAGGACAGTCTGGCAGAGGATGGAGAACGAGCAAACCCAGGTAGGAGTGTGGGAGTGTGCACAGGCAACGGCAGGTAGACCAGTTGGCTAGAGGATGTATGGGTGCCGTGCAAGATACAGCTGGAGAGATTTGCTGGGGCTGGTTAGGAAAGGTCTTGAATGCCAGGCTAAAGGAATCGCCTTTATTCCGGGGGTAACAGAGGGCACTGAGGGGGTTGAGCAAGGCTAGGTCAGCAGGAGAGATGGATGGTGTGAGATGGGACAGAGGCTATTGTGCTGGAGAGAGGCCGGGACCAGTGTGCTGGCATAGGCAGTGAGAGGGCTCTGTGTGTGTGTGCGCACGTGTGCAGGGGAAGTGGGGAGAGGTTTAGTCACTAAAGACCTTAATGCAGGATTTGGACTCACAGCTCAACAAGTCTATGTCCGGTCTGGGCTTGCTCAGACAGGCCCGGTGCTCGGTGTGTGGACAGGTCAGGCGAGCAGGGGCTCGTCACACACGGCCACCCTTTCCCACCAGGACTGTGCTGCTTGCTTTGGGGCAGAGCAGGGCCCTGCTGAGTTCCACAGCAGTGACCTCGGTCTGAGAGAGGGGCTGCTGCTGGGAGGGAGGTCTTGTGAGTCTGTGTCTTGGGCTCAAGAACGGGCAAGCATGGAAGGTGCTTCTCGGCTTGGGACCCCTGGGAGCCATGGCCAGGCCCAAGGAGGCGAGAAGGCAGGTGGGGAGGGGCGGCAGCAGGGGCAGCGCTGAGCCAGGTGTGAGCACCATGGGGAGATGGAAGCGTGGCCACCACAGGACTGGGTGTTATGCATCCGGTGCAGGACTGCCTGGCAGGAGGTTGTGCTTCTAGAAGAGGACTTTGATGGTTACATTTGAGTCTATGACACCAACCTGGTTCTTTTATAATTTTTTAATTTTTTTTATTGATTTTCAGAGAGAGAGGAGGGAGAGGGATAGAAACATTGATGAGAGAGAAACATCATTGATTAGCTGCCTCCTGCACACCCACTCCTGGGGATCGAGCCTGCAGCCCGGGCGTGTGCCCTGACCGGGGATCAAACCAGCAACCTCTTGGTTTATAGGTCGATGCTCATCCACTCAGCGATGCCGGCCGGGCACAACCTGGTCCTTTTTACCACGGCCGGCTGGGGACCCGGCAAGAGCTTGCCTGTGCCACCAGGGACGTTCAGTGTGGAAACCCACGCGGCTTCAGCGGGCATAGCAGGCGCTCCCCCGGGACCCAGCGGGCAGCAGTTCCCTCGCTGTGTGTGTTTCTGCAGCGGCCAGGAGAGGCCCACACGCCGCCCAGATACGTGCCCAATTGGAGAGATTTCAAAGGGGATGAGTGTTCAAGGTACTTGGTTTGCGGGCTTTTTTGATTCAGTTTTTCTTTGTCTTTTTCCCCCATTGTGGTTGTAATCCCAAATGGAACTGCAGGAAAAGGCAGTGTGTTCTCAAGGCAAAGTTTATCTCCCGCTCATTACCGTGCCGGGTGATGCTGGCAGAACCGCCAGCCGTCTCTCTGCTTCCCCGCGTGAGTGGGGTGTAAATGCATGGAGCCAGCCGGCACCGACTCCCAGATGCACGGAGAAACCCGGGCCCCTCGGTGAGCATGCCGTCATTTCACCTCCAGGCCAGAAACCCTGCCTGCCTCTAGCCCCACGGTGAGGGGCCCAGCCCTGGGGGCAAGCTCTCAGAAACCCCAAGAGCCTCTCGCCAGCCTTTTCCAGCCAGTCAGAAGTGTGTGGGTCGTCATCCTCCACGAACTTTTAAGGCGAACCCCAGCTCTTTGTGTGACCAGGCTGGGCCCCGCCGCGCTGGGTGACTGATAGGGCAGACACAGCCCGCGGGTGATGCTGGGCTTTGGCGCCCAGTTTCAGCGTTTAGGAGCTTTCTTTTCTTCCTCTGAATAATGGGGGTCATAACAACGCCTCAGGCATAGGTAGAGTGGTGGGAGGACTGAATGGGACCCTGCACCCGCAGGCTCCCGGGCGCCTAGCACGCGTGCGCCGCACCTTCCATAGCTGGCCAGTTGGCCAGACGCACATCGGCATTTCAGGGGACACGCCTGACACCAGGCCAGGCAGTTGGGACCCAATGGGGCGCACGAGCAGAGAGAAGAAAATAGTTCCCAGATCTCTGTCTGTCTTTGAGAATTCTCCCAGCCCAGGGAGTCCGGGTGAAATGAAGGCCCGACAGCCAAAGAACCCCGGGTGGCCCACGAGCGGGCAGGGGAGCTGCCCTCCCGCTTCATCTGTCAGAGGCTCTGACCCTTTCCAGAGGCGTGGACTCATTCTGAAATGTGTCCTTCCGCTGTGGCTGCGGCTCCCCATGTTACAGTAAAGGGGGAAACGGTGATCAGACGCACACCATGAGGAGCGCTTTAGGGGGACCCCGGGCACTGCGGGAACACTACGGGGCTCAGCATCTGAGACACTTGCAGCCCAGAAGAGAGGCAAAGGAAGATGGGTCTTTCTGGGGCTGGAAGCAGCTGCCACCCCCCCTTTAGGGCCCGGGATCCTGAGCACGGAGCACGCATCAGCAGGGATGAGGTGGGCGCCCTCTGAGCACCTGGATTGCCAACAGCTGAAGCAGGAGCACATGTTGGAGGCCTGGGTTTTCTTGGCCCTGGATCCCCGTCCAGGGGGCTGTAAGCAAATGGTAGCCGCCCGGCCCTGCAGGTCCGGGGCGGAGCAGGAGCCTCCCCCGCGGGGGCTGCCCCTCTCCTGCTGCCCTTGGGCAGGCGTTTTGTCGTGGGCAGCTCTTCCCATGAAGGTTCCCTCCTAGACCTGCCTTCCTGAGCAGCTCCGCTATAGATGGAGCCCCCAGGAGGCGGGGGGCGGGGGAGGGCGTCCGGCCCAAAGCCTGTCACAGATGCCCACGGAGAGCGAATCATTAATTGTCATTAATATGCTGGGCCTTGGCAGCTCTGGGTTTATTTTTACACCGAAGCCCAGACGTGCCTCGCACACGCGCTGGGCTCTGGGCTCTGCAGGAGACGGGAACACTCGCCGCACTTGTCGTCTGCCAGGCCCTGCGGGCTGGAGGGCTCCCCTCAGCTGGCTCCTCAGGGAGCAGGCCTCCACGGGCCCTGCCGCCTTCCTGCCAGCTCAGGGCCTTGTTCCCAGGCCCCAGGGTGTGAAGGAGGCAGTGCAGAGAGAAGGCCACCGTGGGAAGCGTTAAACCGCCGCCAGGAGGTGCAGAGTGGAGCAGGTGCTCAGAGCAGGACTTTTCCCGAGGCGGACATCTGTGGGGGCAGGCGGAATTCTGGGTTGCCTCTCCTTTCAAGTAGTTCTGTGAGAACCAGGTGTTACTCCACAGGTCATCATGGAGCAATGCTGAGGGCTGTCCAGGAGCTGATGGTGTGGTGGGGACACTCATGTTAGCCAGTGCTGTCCTGTGGGCTGGAGGCCCACAGCAGGTCAGCGGCAGGGCCAGGAAGCCATGAGAGGGGTTAGCCTTGGCTCTGTGTCGGTGCTGAGCGAGGCCACATTCATCAGGCAGTGAAGTATGTGCTCTGGTGGAGAGCGGTGGGGCCTGTCCTCTCCCTTTTCCACCCTCTGCCCGCCTTCCTTCCTGGGCCCCTGTCCGTTCCCCTTAGTCAGCACCAGGGAGAGCGTCATCAGCTTTGCATCCGTTTCCTATAAGAGAGGACCATAAACTTGGTGGTGTATAATGCAGCACAGACTTCTCATCGTACAGTCCTGCAGGTCAGAAGTCCAGCTCGGCCCACAGGGCTGAAGTCAAGGTGTTGGCAGGGCTGCGTCTCCTGCCTTTTCTGGCTTTAGAGGCCGCCCTCACTCACTGGCTCAGGGCCTCTTCCTCCACCTGCACCCCAGCAACCTGGCATCTCTGTGCCTTCCTACCCTAGTCACATCTCCCCCTGGCCCTCCTCTTCTGCCTCACTTTCCCCATTTAAAGGCCCTGTGATTGCACTGGGCCCACTCGGATATCTAGGGATGTGCAAACACTGAGCAAAGGCCTCGTGAGGGCACAGAGAAGGCGGCCGTCTGCAAGCCAAGGAGCAAGGCCTCAGGAGAAACCAACCCTGCTGATGCCTCAATCTTGGATTGCCAACCTCCAGAACTGTGAGAAATAAATGTCTGCCATTGAAGCTGCTCCATCTGTGGTACTTTGTTATGGTAACCCTAGCAACCAAGACTGGAACAGGTTGACATCGCTGTCTCCCTCGGCTGACAAAGAAGCTTATTACTGGCGTGCAACCTAATGGCTCCCATGACGCTTCCCCCTTCAGGCTACATTTGTGCATCTTCCTTCACCCAAAGGTGATTCTTTGGAACAAACATCTCTCTCTGCCCGCATTCCTCTGGATTCGTTTTCTGGATTCTGGAAGGTGGATGTGAGTCATTGGAGAATACCCTTGATGAAACCATGGACTGCAGATATCTGGACATCTCCTGGAACAGCGTTCATCGTGCATAGAGCCAAGAGTCCTTTGTCAAGGTCACTTAAAACATGAATTGAACTTGGATCTCACTTTCCTTACCTTGAAACAAAGAGGCAAGGTCAGATCAGAGATGGCGAAGATCCGGCCCGGCCAGTTCCAGTCCATTCTGAGTGGCAGCCTGTGGCCAGTAGGAGGGAAAGTTCTGGCCAGTGGGCCAGGCTGCAGAGGGAGCTGGAGGAGCAGACGTAGCAGGCGTGCTGGGGACCACCATCCCAGTCTGATGGCTCCAAGGGCTTTCCCAGCCCCAGGTCTCTCCGACTGCGGACCACAGGAGCATGCAGACTCGGGTCCGAGTGTCCCCTGATCGTGTGC
Source organism: Ia io (assembly GCA_025583905.1). Classification (NCBI taxonomy): domain Eukaryota; kingdom Metazoa; phylum Chordata; class Mammalia; order Chiroptera; family Vespertilionidae; genus Ia; species Ia io. The sequence goes on from JAJQQW010000024.1 coordinate 20,815,315, forward strand.
CTGGAGCCCCACCCCTGTTCCAGCTGTGGGCCCATGGCCTGTGGTCTGCTGCCGCTGTGGCTCCGTTGTGGGCTCTTTCCTTGCTGGTGCCTCCTCTGGCTCCTGGGAATGCCCATAAAGCCCCTCCCACTGCTAATGAAGGTATTTCTTCTGAGCCTATTGCTTAGCAGCTCAGATGGCTGTTCACCCCACAGCCCTTGGGTTCCCACTGGGACCCAACTCTAATTTCCTGAAAGCGGGCGCTGTTGCCAGTGGCCACCAGCTGAAGGTCAGCGTTGGGACTAGAGAGCTGCCCGCACGCCATTAAAGTCCATCGTCACTGCAGTCCGTCCCATGGTGGATGGAGGGATTGGACTTTCCTCTTTGTTCAGAGCAGAGAGGTGTGTGTGTGTGTGTGTGTGTGTGTGTGTGTGTGTGTGTGTGTGTGTGTGTGTGTGGTTTTCTTCCTCCAAGGAAAGCCTTTCTAATGTTCATTAGGCAGAAGTATCTATTTTACATGCACTGTAATTGTTCTCCCTGCGATGAAATATGTTATTTTTCTTAAGTAAAGCTACAGGCAGTTTATTAGCAGAGCTAATTAACCCCCAATCAGCAACTGGCTCACCCCTCCTCACAACCTGCCTGCATCTTCACAGGCGGCCCGGTGGTGCGACAGCACTTATATTTATAAATCTGTACAATATGAACTATATTTATGCGCACGGCATCACTTTGGTTAGCCACCACGTCTGACCTACCTAAAACAGATGGCGCGAGAACTGGACTGCAGGTCCGGAGCTGGGCCCAGGGCCCCTCATCTCCGCTGCCACAGTCTCTTTTTATTTGATCCTTTCAGCCTGTTAGGTGGCTTTTCCTCCCAACAAGTATTCCCGGGGGAAGGGCTGCCTCATGCATTGCGTTGTGCAAGCTGGCTGCCTCCTTGTGGGGGGGTGTCAGCCTCTCCCTCCTTTCCCTGGTTCCTACTGAGGGATGAATGGGGGTGTCCTGGTTGGGGCGGTCCTTTGAAGAAGGTGGACAGTCTGCTGAGGCTTGAGTGGAGATGACAGCTGGAGGAATTCCTCCGAGCATCCTAGCAGCACCCCCCCCATCCCCCCGGACAGGCGGAAGTTGTCCTGTGATGGCCGGTGGCACAAATTAGGTTCAAGTTTGACGGTCTGTCTGCCAGAGACCCAGCAACTCTCACTTCTTGGCCCGACGACTGTCTCTGTAGGGTTTCCGGACACTGAATGGAAGAATCAGAGGGAGTAAGGAGCCCCTTTATTAGCAGCCGGGCTGGGCTGGACTCCGTGGTAAAGACGCCTGAGAGCCCGGATGCAGATTTGACCTGGAGGCGCCTCCGATGAGGGGGATCCTGCGGTATTTGTCTTTGTGGCCTTTTCTCACTGAGCCTGTCTGCAAGGTCCCCAGGCAGCACAGCTTTGGGGGAACGTGTGGGCATACCTGCTAACGGTGGTACCTCAGCTTCGGGCTAAGTTTCTTGGCGAGTTTCTCTTTTTCCACAGGATTTACTCTCAAGCCTACCCACGTGCTATTGACATGGCCGGGATGGACTACTCTGATTGGCCAGGCCTGGGCCACGCCCACCTGTGAAGCCGGAGGTTGGGGCCAGTCTATGCCTCCCCCAATGGAGGCTGAGCACGAGGCGGGGTTGGTCAGCAGCGGGGGGGGGGGGGGGGGGGTTGCTGTTCCAAGACCAGGGAGCGGAGAGGGGTCAGGCAGCGACAGCAGACGCACCTGCACCTTTCAGAGCCCATCATGACGCTCAGGAGATGACGGGAGACGCGGCCCGGGGCTTAGACTTGCTCTAAGCTCATGTCCACGCCTTCTCCTGCCCTCCTGTCCCTGTCTCCCCTAGTTTCTCTGCGTATGTTGGCCTTCGCCGGGGGCTCCTGCCCTCTCGCTAGCCCAGGGGTTGGTGACCCCGTCCAGATAATCCGGTCTGGCCCATCACTGCCCTTCTGCCTGGAGAGGACTCGCGGGGTGTGCCTCTGTGTCCGCCAGGGGTGCAGGGAGTGTGCCCCAGATTGGGGGAACTTGCCTTTGGAGGCTGTGCTCTCACCTCCCTTGTCCCGCCCGACTTCGAGCCTTGCCTGTCCCCATCCCAGTTATTTTCTTCATTTGTCAGCTTCCTGTTGTGACCTGGGGTGCTGCGTGTTGGTGGTGTTGGTTTGTTATTTTCACTCTGCTCTGTGCGCTGACACTTCCCAGAGGTGCGGGCACATTCTGAAATAATGATCTCCCGGTCGAGCAAGCCTGACCCTCTGCAGAGCTCGGAGCAGCTCGGGCCTGGGGGAGGGCAGGGGTGTCACTCGGGCCCAGTGATGGAGAACGCCCAGCGGGGGTGCAGAGGCCAGGGCTGCAGGGGGACGGGAGGCAGGAGGGAACGTAACAGGTCCAGGTGGGGGGGCCTCAGAGGTGCTGGTCTGTGCTGGCAGCTCCTGGCCCCCCTCAGGTGACCGTGAGGCTGCCCAGGGCATCAGGCCTCGAGGAGGCAGGTTCTCCAGAGTAGCAATGGCTGATGCGCCGTGGAGGGTCTGGGCAGGGAAGGGGTGCGGTAGGAACAGGGGTCCCTGATCATGAATGCCCACAGGTGAGCCCTCCCTCACCCCTTCCCCACCTTGCTGGTATAGAGGTACAGGGATCATTCCATTATTCAAGGGGCTCGGTGTCCTTGCTGGTGGCAGGAGTGCTTCCAGATTCCGTTCCTGTCGCTCGGGGCCCCGGCGGCCTTGCTCTTCAAAGCCGGGTGGAGGCGGTGGTAACCATCAGCCCGAGGCGGGCAGCCTTCTCTCGCAGGAGCAGGCTCGCTTTGGTCCTGCTGCTCGGCAGCCTGGGTGCAGCATGCACACCCCTGTGCCCATGCCCTGGGCCACACTGCCCTGGGACGCCCCTGTGGGTGCAGCAGTGATCATGACCTCACAGCCCGGCCAAGCAGGGCATGCTCAGGTGCTCTCTGAGGGGTGAAGGGGAAGTGGGGGGGGGCCAGTCCAGAGAGGAGGGGACTCAGTTGACTAGTGATTAAAGGTTCCTTTTGGGGCCACAGCAGTGGAGCAGGGCCTGGGGCTGCCCCCCCGCCCCACCCGCCCAGGGCCTCCACAGGTGGCAGGTCACACCTCCTGCTCCCTGGGACCATCCCCGCCTCTGAGGCCTTGCTCTGGAGGCAGCGTCTCTGGACATCCCCCTCCCTTCCTGCCAGGAGGGGGGCTGAGAAGCTGAGGGTATTGGAGAAATGGAGGATGGACTGAGGAGCCAGTGGGGCAGCCAGGCGGGCAGACACTGCCCTCCCGGACAGGGATGTCGGTTCTTTCCCGGGCCTCTCTAGGGGCAAAGGCAGCCCTTGGACCCCAGAGCACGGGGCTCCTCCCACAGAGATGAGGCCTCTCCCCCGCACTGGCCTGTCTCCTGCCACAGTCAGAAATCCAATTTGCAGAGATTTTCCCTGGCCTGCGCGTGACTGCCTGCCGGTCTCGCTGGCAGCTGGCGCAGCTGGCCCCTCCCTCCCCTGCCCTGTCTCCTCTCGGATTTCGTGGGTGCAATTGATTCTCTTGGAGCCTCTCACCCGGATGCAGCTCAGAGCAGTGGGGCCAGGGAACATTTTCTTTAGCAAACTGCCCGCCTCATGTGATGAGCAGTGTCCACGAAACCCTCCGACCGTGTGTGTGTGTGTGTGTGTGTGTGTGTGTGTGTGTGTGTGTGTGTGAGAGAGAGAGAGAGAGAGAGAGAGAGAGAGAGAGAGAGAGAGAGAGAGAGAGAGGATGATGTATGTATATGGCAGGTGGGAAGGAATTGAAGGAATGGGTGCAGCTCTCTTAACCGATGTGAAGGCAATGCCCCCAAAAGACAGTGGCTCTGCCCCCCAGGACTGGCCAGGGCAGCGTGTAGCAGCAAGTCCCACTGTGGTCCTCTGTGAGGACTGTCCCTTCCCCTGGAAGCTGACGAAGGCAGGCGGGGGCCATGTCCATCTCAGAGGACCAGAGAGAGAGAGAGAGAGACAGGGTTCCAGGTAAAGCTCAGGCTCAGGAGGCAGCATTCCCCTCCGCGCCTCCCTCCACGCCTCCGAGGCTGCTGCCGGGAATTCCTAATGCCGGTGCCCCTGGGGTCCCTTCGCCTCTCATGGCCGTGGCACCTTCCGTGGACCTCAGGGCCCGTGCAGATTGCTGCAGTGGGCTCTCCTCTGCCATCTCCAGCCCCCATGCCCTCCAGAACCAGGCACATGCGGTTCAGTGTGCCTTTCCTCCCTCCATCCTCCCACTCCCCGTCCTTCCTGCACACCTGACTCCTCTCCAGCCAGGAGCCCGGAAAGGTGCGCTGGCTCCACGCCACGGAGTCTCTGGCCCGCGCACTCCACCAGGTCTCACTAGTCCGCCCCCTTGAACCATCAGGCAGGGCAGTGCGGGCACGCTTTGGTGTTCTGCCACTGACCGCTGTGTGATGGAGAGCCGGTGTGTTGTTGTTTTAATTTTCTGGACCTTAGCTTTCTCATCTGGAAAATGGACATTTGGGGCCAGATACGTCTTCGTTATGGGATGGAGGCTGCCCCTGCATTGTAAGACGTTTAGTAGCATCCCTGGCCTCCATCCACCCGGTGCCCGTGGCCCTCTGAGTTTTGACCACTTAAAATGTCTCCAGGTATTGCCAGATGTCCCCTCAAGGGCAAAAACCACCCGCAGCTGAGAGCCACTGCTTGAGAGCTCTGTTTTCGCTCCTGCTTGTATGCCTTACCCGTGTGGTCCCTCTGCCCAGCACCGATGTCCCTGTCCACCACGCAACTGCTCGTCACCTCTGAACCAGGCAGCTGTCAGTTCCCGAGGCTCTCTGACCCCCACTCTGATTCCCACAGGCCCTTCGGAATCCCACACTCCCCGGCTTCCCGCTCTGCCATCCCTCCTCTCCCCCACTGCAGTTCATGGCCGATTATTCCCTCATCTCCTCACCTGGTGGGAGGGTGGTTCTTATGCATGTAACTTGTAACTTGACCTCTTTAAAAGCAGGATAGGAGATTTATTCACCTTTTCTTCTTTAGCATAACATGTAGCGTCTGGAATGTAGTAGGTGTTCAAAACGTATTGAGTGAAAGAATGCAAGAATGGGTGAAGACTAGATGGATTGATGGGTGGGTAAGCTGATGGTACATTTGTAGGTAAGTGGGTGAGAGAGTAGTTGCATGGAGGTGAATTGGTGGATAGAAGTATGGATGGATGGGATTTAGGAATAAATTAATAAGTAGACAAATGAATAGGTGTGTGGTTTGATGAATGGATGGAGGATAGAAAGATGAATGGATGAATGGAGAGATGACTGGGTGGGTGAGTAACAGATGGATAAGTAAGCGGGTGAGGAGATGGATGAGTTAGTGAATGGATAGGTATGCGGAGAATGGATGTGTGAGTGGGGGGATGATAGAGGGATGGATGAAACCTGTGACTGAGTCAATGAGTGGATGAATGGATAGGTGTGTGGTCTGATGAATGGAGGGCAGGTAGATGAATGAGTAATGGATGAAGAGATAAATAGGTTGGTGGTAGATGGATGGGTGTGTGGGTGAATGCACAGATAGGTGGGTGGATGGGTGAATATTTGAGGGAATTAACCCAGCTGAGGTTAGAAGGTTATGAATGGTGGATGGGATGGATGACTGGAAGACACGGACTCCGTGTGAAGGAGAGAGGCATCCCTGTGCTCAGCTCCTCATCTGGACGCCCTGTAGTGAGAACGGGATCAGGGCACCCCGTGAGGACACCCGAGGGCCTGGATTGTGAGGGAACCCAGCCTCCAAGCCTCTGTTCACAGGCAGCGTTTCCACGCAGCAGCTCCTTCCGAGCCTCCCCTCATTGAAATCCCTCCTGAGTTGATGGAGACCGGCTCTTTTAAGAAGGGCCCTTTTGTCCCATTTTAGAGATGGACGTGGAGCCACAGAGCAGGCCCGAGCCCTTGGGTGTGGGGTCCAGATCTCTACCTCGCAGTCTGCCCCTCCATGGACGAGCATGTGGGGTGCCTGAAGGGCTTCGGCAAGTGTGCGTCCTCTCGCTCTTCTGAGAGGCTGGGGCCCGGGAGCCCTGGGTGTCAAGCTTCAGGGCTCAAGGCTGAGCACCAAGGGGGAGGAGTGAGGTGAGAGAGAGTCTAGAAAAGCCAGCGGTGAAGGCACTGCGCAAGCCAGGGAGCCGAGCGGCCTGGGAGCCGAGCGGCCTGGGAGCCGGAGCGGCCTGGGAGCCGAGCGGCCTGGGAGCCGGAGCGGCTTGGGAGCCGAGTGGCCTGGGAGCCGAGTGGCCTGGGAGCCGGAGCGGACTGGTGCCGGGCCTGCTGGTGATGGCCCTCCCCACCAGGCTGCGGTCCAGGAGCAGAGGTGTTCATCTGCCCGAATCAGCAGCGCTGACTCCGAGCCATATGCCGGCTCCGGGCTCCCGGAGGAGGCTTCCAAAATTAGAACCGCAGTGCCAAGCTGGGGTCATGACTCAGAGCAGAGGTCAAGTGGGAAGCTGCTGGAGCCACACAGGCGGCTCAGACAGTCCTCTGCTGCGGACAGCAGGCTGGCCACCCTGAAGTCACCCGTGGCCCAGGGAGGGGCCTGCCTCTGGGGCACGGAGCAGAGGCCATTTAGCTTCTGGCAGAGGGAGAGAAGGGAGAAGGCTGGGTGAGGAGGGAGAGAAGGGAGAAGGCTGGGTGAGGAGGGAGAGAAGGGAGAAGGCTGGGTGAGGCGGGAGCCCGGCGGGCTGGGTTGGGGGACAGGCTGTTAGGCTGCCTGCGCTGCCAGCCTAGGATGGATGTGGATGCCCAGCCTCCTCTCCTTGGGAGAGGGCCCTCCATCAGCTGCTGAGCTGCTGCCGGTCACAGCACCTTGGCGCACGCAGCCTGGGGAGGCGGGCAGAGGACCCACAGCGGGTGGCTTGGAGTTGATTAATAAAAACACATGACCAGGCTGTGCTCCCCCCTCCTCCGCGATCTCAGACTCCCCAGGATCCCCCAGCGCCTCCCCCAACTCTCCTCCTGCCCAGGAAGGGGCAGCTCTTGGCTGGACCCCAGCCACCTGCCCAGATTGGTTCCCTTCCAGCCCGTGGGCCACAGCCTGAGGCACTGGGGGTGGGGGTGGGGGTGGGGGGGCTCTGTCCTATGCGTGTGCAGGGGTGTGAGAAAGGGAAGGTGTGAGAAAGGAAGGTGCTCGATTAATTCCACGACAGAGGGTGCCTTGTGGGTGGGGTCTGAGAATGGAAGATACGTTTCACTTAGAGCCTATATTCTTAGAGATATTCAGGTTCCTCTCTCTTGTACACATACGCTTTCATTATCGTTATTGTTATTTGGCAACCCAGTTCCAAGGATATTAGCCGAGCCCTCTGCTTGGTGGGTCCCTGAAGGCAGGGATGTTCCTTTGCATCTGAGACCTGTGGGTGCCTTTGTGTCTGTCTGCCTGGCATTGGTTACTCGAAAGGGTAAAGAGCCTGGCATGGCCAAGGGAGCCTGGACTGTTCCAGAATGGGGGTGGTTGCTCTGGTTCTGGGGAAACTTGGGCTGGAGTTCAACTGCAGCCTTGCATGTGTTGGAAGATGGGGGGGGGGGGCACTTCCGTGGACAGACTCTGAAGGGGACATATGTGCTTCCAGCCCCGCGTTCAGAAACGGGGGCAATGGCTACTGGCTGGGAAGAGTCTAGTGCTAGTCCACAGAGCCCCATGCAGCCAAGTTGCACCCCGAGGCCTGGCCTTCAGAGAATGGAGGGCAAAAGGGGAACAGATGTGTGCCTTCTTCTGGGGGTGGTTCTGGGGAGCTTTCTCCTCGTTTGCCAGGTGCTTCTGCCACGCCTGGTCAGGACAAGGGACCTAAGGTGGCTGGATCTGACAGGGCAGGGATGCGGGGTGTTTCGTGGCCACTGGCGCAAAGATGGGGTGCAGGCAGGGAAGGGAAGGGGGCTCAGAAGGCAGCCGGGATCTGATGAGCCCCCATCCAAATAGTGCCCGCCTTGGCTGTCCCCCCTCCCCCTTCCCCTGAAGATGCTAGGCCCCCGTGGGTGAGATGTGTTTGATGTGTTTGTGGCCAGACCAGGGCCCTTTGTTAAGCAAACACAGGGCCCTCCATTTAGCAGAAGTGGCTCCGAGCAGAGAGGGAGTGTGTCCGCAGAGCCATTTGCGTCTAGGTGTCAGAAATAAATTTCACCGCTGGAGTCTGCAGCATCTGATTAGTGAATTATTCAGTTGGGATATTGCGTTCCCTCTGACCTCATTAGTAACCCTGAGGTGAGAGGGATGCATTAGAGTAACCACCAGGCTGCCACGGAGCAGACGAGTGGGGGCATTAAAGTGGATTAAAGTGCTTTACCAAGAACTACAGTACAACTCGTAAAAACAGCGCATTGGTAAACCAGGCTCAGCAAATAAACAGGCAGACGTCACTGGGAGGGGCGGGGAGGGAAGGGGAGGACAGCAGGCGGGGGAGGAGGGGCGAGGAGCTTTGGGCACCGTTGGCAGCTCTGCCCGCCTGGCTGTGGCTTTGGGGACATGAGTCGGGGAGAGGGTGCTCTCCAGCCCAGCCCGACCCGTTGGTTTTTGTGTTGAGCCCTCTCCCACAGCACCTGACACGGTGTGCTCATCCTTTCTGCCCCGTTTTGCCAGGGAGTCTAAAAAAGTGCTGGCGAGTTGGTAAAATCAGAGTAAACAAGAGCGTATTGAACATCTGCTGTGTCTGGGCCTCTGACTGGGTTTCCCATTTCCCGGCAGCCTCCTGCCCCGCTGGCCAGTGAAGAGCTGGCCGGGGCGATGGGGAGTGGCTGCGGGTCCTCTGGGCACCTCAGTGCTCCAACTCCCCTGTGCACCCCACGTGCAGAGGCAGCCCCGTCCCTGTGTCTGCATGGATCGAAGGGGGCGTGGGGTCAGGAGGTGGAGGGACCATCCCCCTCCTTCCTCTAAGGAGTCAGAGCCCCTTTGTGAGATCCCAGGGACCCCATGTGCTCCAAACCCCACTCCGACCCTCCAACCAAGCCTGTGTGCCCACGCTTTTGGGTCCGGCGCCCCATGGAAGGAACGGGGATGGAAGGGGCCGTTCCAGTGACCGCCCGCTTCGCTGGAACCCCCACGGGCTCCACAACCCCTGTCCTCCGCTTTGGGGACGTGGAACCTGCTGTGTGATCCTTAGCACGTGGGAACTACGGCGGGTGAATTAGACAAACGCATCTGGTTCTGAAAGCCGGTATCTCCGACAGCGGAGCTAGCGACCCATCTCTGCTCATCAGGGCATTGCTCACGGGGGTGCCGGTGCCCAGAGCTCCCCCTGCCCAGGCCCAGGCCGCCTGGGGAGGCCAGCAGCAGGAGGGCTGCGGGGGGCCAGGCCTGCGTCCCTGCACAAAGGCCAAGGTGGGGCCGCTGCGGGCACACCCTCTCCTTTGTTTGGGGATGGGCCGGCCTGGAGTTCAGGGCTGTCCCAGGAGGCCCTCGGCCGCTAGTCACCGGTGTGTTTGCAGTTGTTTGTTCAGCAGCAGTCGCAAATGGACGCTAAAAGGCTTTGTGGTTCATTGATGGCCATGCGCCTCGCCAGCCCATTCTTCATCCCCCTTCTTAGGTGAGCCACAGTTCCTGCGGCAGCCCCGCTCTGCTGGTGCTGGGTCCTAAACCGCGCCCGCTCGCAGCCTCCAGGCCCGCAGTCTGAGAGCCGAGCCTGGCCGGGCCTGCGTTCCTGAGACCTGGCAGGCCCAGGGTCCTGCTGGCTTCCCCTCGGGCCCATGGCTTCTGCCCGCGCTCCTGGTAACTGCGCAGGTGGGTCCCTCTGGGAGCTTGTGGGTCCCGCTCCGTCAGTAGTTCCCCCAGGACACCTCTGAGGCCTTCATCACCTGGGGAAACAGCCCAGAGAGGGGCTGTGGGGGTCCCCTGTCCCTTCACTGTGGTCTGGGGCCCAGCTGCCGACCCCATTGCAAACACCACTGTGCCTGACCACGTGGGCTCCTTTCTGCCCGCAGAGAGCATGCCGCAGTGGGAATGACGCGAAGGCAGCTAACGGGACGCCCCTGGCTCAGGACGCCTCGTTAGTCTGCATCTGCTCCGACGTGGGTGCACCCAGAAGCCACGGTGCTCAGTGAGGAAGCCACACACCAAGGGCCACATACTGCCGCTTCCGGTGAGGTGACATGTCCAGAACAGGCAGATCCGCGGGTCCGGGCAGACCGCTGGCTGCCGGGGCCAGGCGGTGTGGGCGGACGGGGATGAACGCCAAGGGCCCGGGTCTCTGGAGGGATGGAAGTTTCTAGAATGGGCCATCCTGGCGGGTGCCCGTCGTGTAACTGCACTGAAGTCTCTCCATTGTGTGCTGGGAGCGGGTGGCTCGCGTGCTGTGCGCACACTTCTTGGTAAAGCTGTTCCAAGTACGCAGGTTTCCTCCCTCGCAGGGTGGTTTCCCCTCTCCCACCGCTCAGCGAGGGAGCCCTGGCGGGTGCCCCGCCCCTAGGCAGGTTACGGGGATGCCCCTTCCCTGGGCTGCTGTGCTTCCAAGCCCGAGCCAGGTGAGCTGGAGGAGGCGAGGGGAAGATGCGCGGGCATAGACAGCGAGTCGTGGAGAAGCAAAAAGAAAGCTGGGCTCCCACCGGGCTGGGAGAGAGGAGAGGTGTGGGTGTTCCAGATCCGTGGAGACGCATGCCTGTCCCCTGGCAGTGCCCCAGCCAGGAGGCAAGACCCCAGACAGGTGAGTCTGCATCTGCTGGGGGTGCCCTGTCTCTGCCCCCTGAGGTCTGGGGAGAGTCAGAAGCTGGAATCATCTGAAGCTTGTCCAGCCCCGGGTCCAGCAGGCGTGCTAGTCATGGTGGGGCCCTATGCGGACTGTCCACTGGCACCCGCCCCCTCTCCCCCGGGGTCTTCTTTTGTGGGCGCTTGGGCTTCCTCGTAGCATGGTGGCTTACGTTCCACAGACAGGCATCGGAGAGAACCAGACAGACTGCCTTCCTCTAGGGTCACATAACGTCACTTCTGCCACAGCCACAGATCCCCGCGACTCCCCTCCCCCCCCCCCCCAGGATGGGAAGAGTTTCCAAGTCATACTGTAAGAACACGCAGGACTGAGGATGTTGTCGTGGCTGTCTTTAGAAAAACCGCCTGCACACCGGACTGCACGTGGCCTGGGAAAAGGGCCTTGTCTCAAGCAGAAGAGGCAGGGAGCCGCCAGACCCCAATGGGCACCCAGAGGGTGGCAGGGAGGCTCCAGTGGTGATCTGAGTGGGCGATGGCTGGGCGATTCGTTGATTCTGTTGAGGGATTTCCAGGGAGGAGTGGCCAGAGAGGCCTCAGGACAGAGAGTGTTGGTGGACATAGGCTCTGAGAAAGGAGACAAGTCATGAGCGGAATGGGGACCAGAGATGGAGAGGCGGGCGAGAGCTGCTTTGTGAAGCTCAGCATAGACTAGAACTTGAGAATGGCTTCCTAGGGATCAGGGGAGGATCTCAGCTGAAGGAAGAATGGCAGGGAAAGAAAGGCGAGGCAGGAGAGGGGAAAGAGGGAGGAAGGTGGGCGGGGGACGCACTGTGGGCGGGCGAGCCTGCGAAGGGCCTGCGTCCAGTTCTGGCCCCCCTGTGCACCTAGCTGACTGCGCAGCTTTGCGTCTCACACTGGCTGGCGGGGGGTGGTCTGCCTGGCAGGACCCTTGCAGAAGGGCAGGAAGGGTAGCAAAGGGGAGGAGCAGAGGCTGGGAGGTCAGGTGGGAACAACTGGGAGGGAGCTCTGAGGCCCTAGAAGCTGGGTGCAGTCGGGGTGCAGCCTCGGAGCTCCCCCCCCCCCCAGGCGGACCCCTTTGCGTTCAGGACAGAGCCGGTTTCTGTGACAAAGGCACACATGGCAGCGCCCACGGAGCCCCCTCGCTTGGAGAGGGTCCCGGGGAGCTGGCAGAGGAGCCCATGCCGGGGAGGAGGGTGCGCACGCGGGGGGCGGCTTGCGCTCCCTGACTTGCTATTTCGGACCCAGAGTCTGTTCCTCCTGGGTCTCCGCTCAAACTAGTGACAGGGCTCCTCGCAGCAGCGATCTCTCCCTTAACCCCTCGCGCAGGCCATCTGTTCAGCGCTGATGTCTGCTGGTCCCGGAGCAGGAATCCCATTATCCCGCTCCCTGCTGGCATGCAGGCCGGCCCTCACGCTGCCCCTGCCCCTGCACAGCACAGCCAGCCACTCGCTCACGTCCGAGGGCGTGGATACTGGCAGGCCTGTGGGCGACTGGCTCACGGCTGAGCAAAAAATACCGGAAGCCGGTTCCCCACGCGTCCTCCAGCAGATCCGAGCCTGGGAGCCTGTGCCTCGCCCCCGTCGACTCCCCCAGCCTGGCTTGGAAATTGCCCCTCTGCTGTGCTCTGCCACCTGGCACTCGCTCACACCCCATCCTTCTGGAGAGGCTGCGAGGGCCGTCTCCCCGCTCCGGCTCGTCAGGCTCCAGGCTGGGGACACACCCTCCCCTCTCCTCGCCCTCCTCTGCTTTGACATTCCCGGCGTCCAGGGCCGACTTCTGGACACTTCCGTGCAATGCCCTGCGATGGTGGGATGTCCCGCATCTGCCCCGTCCAGGATGCTGGCCACGAGCCACACGTGGCCGCCACGCCCCGGAAAGGTGTCCCGTGGAACCAAGCACCTGGACTGTAACATTAAATTGAACAAGTGACTTAAATTCAAACGTTGCGTAGTTCTAGGGCAGCAGCACGTGTTAGACATGTGGTCTCTGGCCTCGCCCCTGACCTCCTGGGTCAGCGTCCTTGGGGTGGGTGGGGTGTAGCCAGCCCTGCGGGTGGTTTCTATGCACAGTGGGGTTTGGGGAGCAGGGACCAGGGCCCCCGCTCGCCTCTGATGGCTGCCACCCCTTTGGACAGCCAGGGTTCTGGGGGACAGCCCTACCCGCCTTCGGGTCTCTGCTGGGTTTGCTGCCCACAGTGGCTGGTGCTTCTCACCCGCACAGCAGGCCGGGGCCGTGGGAAGTTCTGAGTGACGAATGAAGCAGAGGGGGCGCTGGCTCTTTCCGTCCTCCCGCTGAGCGCCGTTCCCGGGAGTGAGGTGTGCAGTCAACCACCCAGGAGCAGGCCTCCCCGTGAGAACGGGCCTCACCCCCACCTTTCCTCCCGCGCCCACGGGAGGCTGAGCTGGCTGGGGAGACTGCGCGCCACGCCTGAGAGCTCCACGCAGGGGCTGCAGGGTGCTCGGCAGTGGCAGAGCGACCACGGTCTTGGCTCTTAATGTTCACTGAGCGTGTCTCCAGGTACAGCGCTGAGTGGCTGCAGTCCTGTGCAGGGCCCGTTGTTCCTGTTTCTCAGCAGCTGGGCTGTCCGGCTGATTCCAAAGCCGCGCCTTTACCTGCAGCCCGGGGGCAGGCGCGGGCCCCTCTCGGGAGCCTGGCAGGGGTGTCGGCTTCTGCGAGTGCCCGGGAGCTGTCTCCTGAGCGGAGAGTGGACCTGAAGGGTGCCTCGCTGCGGTGCCATCTCACGCGGGGAACTTGCGTGCGATCCATTTACCATCCGATCGTGCGGGAACCCTCGCCCTGTGCCTTCTCCCTCTGTCTCTCCCCGTCTTTGTGGCTCCCTCCCAGCCAAACGGAGCAGGGCCTGAGAAGCTGCTCTGACTCCAGCTGGGTCCCGGGAGCAGCCAGGCAGGTGCCGGCTGCCCGAGGGTAGAGCTGGAGGAGCTGCCCAGGGCTGGAGGCGGAGGAGCGGCGTTGTCTAGCATGGGGGCACCTTTTGGCACCTGCCCTGGCCGGGACATGACCCCTTCCTGAGACCTCAGTGTCCCCCAGAGAGCTTAGGGAGAATGCACACAGCCCTCCAGCACCTGCCCATGCCTCGCCTGCTCTCCTTGTCCCTCTCCCAGCTCCTGCCCAGCGTGACCCCCGCCGTCTCATCTCCTGCTCCGCACAGCCTGTCCCTGGGCCTGACAGCACCAGCTGGCTCCATGGCCTCTGCTTCTTTTGGAGTGCCCACGCCACCTTCCAAGTTTGCCTTCTGCCCTTGGATAAAGGATGGGGTCGAGGGGATGGTGGGGTGTGAAGGGGTGTGATTGCCAGGCCAGGACTGATGTCAGGAGCCCCCAGGAGAGGTGGCCGCCCAGCCTTCGCGTTTCCCCTGGCAGCCAGTAGGTGGTGCTAGATGCCAGCCGAGGCCCAGCTGTGGCCTTGTGGGAGCCACCGCAGCCCTCCTTGCAGGAAAGGGCTCTCCTGCCAGCTGGGTGCCTGGGGGTCCTCCGCGCAGGCCCTCACTGTGGGGTGAGGTCCGTGCTGGCTCCGCTCTCAGGTGTGTGGACTTCCTTCTTGTTGCCCACAGGCCCTGCAGGAACACAGGACCCCACATCTCTGTGCTCCTTCCAACAGAGAGTGAGAGGGCGGACTCGGCCCGCCCGCCTTCAACTTAAATCCCTCTCGAGGCCACACTGCCCTCGGTTGGAGAAGCTTGACCCTGGGACCCAAGGAAAGGATGGGATGGAGGTTGGGGAGCAAAGAATGGGAAGCAGAAGGTTCGGGCTTAATTTTCTAGGTGAAGTCACTGTTTAGTGGATCAACACAGGTGCCGGGCTCTGCAGATACAAAGCCCTGGTCTCAGGGACCCCGAATCCGGGGGGAGGCAGAGCACGCCTGGCCACCTCCCAGCCACGGCGGCTCTGGTTCACGCTGCCCAGCCGCGCGGCCGGCACCCTCTGAGCAGGCAGCAGAGGTGAGCGCGGGGAGGCGTCCTGTGGAGGCAAGTGTCCAGGCATTGGCAGCGAGGCAGGCTTTTGACAGGTAGAGGCTGCAGGGAGCAAAAATGCAGAGGCGGTCAGGGTGGGGACAGGCAGGCATGAAGTCAACTGGGCCCGGGCGCTGGGGACCAGGGCGGCTGAAAAGGGAGGTAAAGCCAGATCCTGGAACGTGTGGGTGCTGGGCGGGGGAGCTGGAATGGGGTCCTGTGGGCAGCTGGGACCCACGGGAGGTTTTAGAGCAGAAGAGACAGAATCCGTCCGTCTTTTAACAACATGTCAGGCATCCCTTGTGTCTTTCCCTCTTTATTCTTTAACGAGGGGCCTGGTGCACTGATTCGTGCATATGGAAAGGAAATTATTATTATTTTTTTAAAAATATTTTTTATTGCCAAAACCGGTTTGGCTCAGTGGATAGAGCGTCGGCCTGCGGACTCAGGGGTCCCAGGTTCAATTCCGGTCAAGGGCATGTACCTTGGTTGCAGGCACATCCCCAGTAGGGGGTGTGCAAGAGGCAGCTGATCGATGTTTCTCTCTCATCGATGTTTCTAACTCTCTATCCCTCTCTCTTCCTCTCTGTAAAAAATCAATAAAATATATTTAAAAAAAAATATATATTTTATTGATTTTCCACAGAGAGGAAGAGAGAGGGATAGAGAGCTAGAAACATCGATGAGAGAGAAACATCGATCAGCTGCCTCCTGCACACCCCCTCACTGGGGATGTGTCCGCAACCAAGGTACATGCCCCTGACCGGAATCGAACCTGGGACCCCTGAGTCCGCAGGCCGATGCTCTATCCACTGAGCCAAACCAGCTTCGGCTGGAAAGGAAATTAATTAGAAGGTGGCCGGCGGGCGGGACTGGGTGAAATGGGCTGGACACACCCTGGAGCCAACTTCCCGCGGTCCCTCCCCGGCCGGCGGCACCTGGGGTGGTGCCATGGCTCGAAGGGCATCTGCGGGATGAGCTGGGTCCCTCTGGCAGGTGGGGTCCCTCAGCCTGGCCTGCAGGGATCGGGCTGAAACTGGCTCTCTGACAACCTCTGAGGGGTCCCAGATTGCTAGAGGGCGGTTCTCGGGTGATGCACCTTGGAATCGGGCTCCCTCCTCTCTGGTTCTGGGGTGTGTCACCCGAGAACCACCGCTGCCAAGTCACCGCAGCTCGGCAGCTCCTGCATTGAGTGTCTGCCCTGTCAGTGCACGTCATAGCTACTGGCCGGTCGGCCAGTCGGCTGGTCGTTTAGCCTTTTATGTATATAGACGAGGAGCTGGGCCAGCCTTGCCCATTGGAGCAGCCTTGTCCTCTCTCCCACGTGGAGGAGGGAGGCTCGGGCAGCGGTCCCACTTCCCTTCCGGTCTGGCGTGGTTTCTGCCAGGCCTGGAGTTAGTCTGTCTGTCCACTCGTCATGACTGTTCCAGATTCAGTGTGGCCCCTTCCCTGCCACCTGCCCTCCCCTGCTTCTCTTCACCTGTGTCCCCTCCCTCTCCCTGGGCCTCATTCTCCCACGATCCCCCTCCTCTCCCTCCACCCGACCCCTGACCTCTGACCTTAGTCCCAAGGCTGCTCCTGGCTCCTCACTGTGTACCTTTCCCTTGACTCCTCACTTTGCTCCTCACTTTGACCCCAAGCGCCTGGCTCTTCACCTGCGAGAGATGGATCACAAGATGTCCTGGCGGGGAGGAAGCCCCCACCGCACAGGTGGGCATCTGCAGTGATCGCCCTCCTCCCGCTCCCTGGTCCTCCTGGAGGCAGGCCGCTCCAGGTGGCATGGGGCTCCTTGCTGAGCTCCTCAGGATGCTGCTGGCCTTACAAAGTGCCTCTCTGTCTCCCTATGGGATCACAAGGGCATCAGTCAGGAGCTGTCAGGGTTCATGTCCATCCTCGGCGGGCAGTGTCCTGTCCCAAAGGCTCCAGTTCTGTCTGTGGAGGCCTGGCCCCCTAAAGCCAGGGAGGATGACCGGCCGGGGCTGAGGGTCAGTTCGGGCCAGAGCCAGGCCCCGTGAGGCCCCGGGGCTGCACGAGGAAGGGTGGCAGGTGCTGTGACTCCCACATGTGTCTGTCCCTGGCCCGTCCGTCTGGCCCACATCAGGCCTGGCTCAGAAACCAGGGCTGCCAGGCCGCCTGGAGGAGACTCAGACTTGCCAGGGGCAGTCTCTGCCGGAAGTGGAGGAGGGAGGGTCTTCCACCAGGAGCCTCAGGCAGGGAGACCCCAAAATGGCAGCTGCCCTCTCCCTTCCTTCTAGATGTGGGGAGGGCGCCAGAAGCAAAGCTGTCTCTAGCAGAGTCAGGGAATATAACTTCGCTTGTGAGTGGCACCCTAGAACCTCAAGACTTGGGTAAGAGGGCCCTTGACTTCCGCCAGCACCCAGCTACATGGGTGTCCCAGCTTGGAAGAGGTTTGGAAATCCCCCAGTTTTAATCTACCCATTGTACAGATAAGGAAAGTAAGACCCAGGTGGTACCAAACTCGGTTCCCAGGGTCTTAACCAGTAGCTGGCAAAGGAGCTGACGTACACAGAACGGGCGCCAGCAAACAGGAACTAATGAATAAAAAGAAATGAGTGAGCGGCTCTTCCCATCTAAATGAACCCTCCCTGGCACGCCCGTGCTGTGTGCGGGGTCACAGGAGAGGTCACAGGTGAGCTGCCGTTCTGCGGGGCTGGTCCCAAGTCCGACTTTCCCACCATCTTGCCCAGCCATGGTTGGCCCTTAGTCTCCTAGAGGCTCCTGGGTTCTTTTTCACTCTCCTGGATCCAACAGCAGTGAGGGATGCTGGGAGTGAGAGGATATTCCCATCATGCCCCACTGCAGCCCTGGTCAGCTGGAGAGAAAGAGGAGGCCTTTCTGCCCACCGGCCCCCTGCACAGAGTCAGCAAATTGGCCATGCTTAGGAAAGGTCAGCTGAATCAGCCCCCCTGCAGGACCATGCGGGGTATTTTTAGAAGCTTTTCAAGCCTGTGCTCCTGCGCTCAGCAGGAGGCACCATAGCCTTTGTCCTGTCAACTCAGCCCCAGCTCAGCCCCAGCCTCAGCCCCAGCCCCAGCCTCAGCCCCAGCTCAGCCCCAGCTCAGCCCCAGCTCAACCCCACGTTCTCATAGCTCAAGCTGGTGGAGCAGAAGCTGATGTAATCATTCAACAAGGCCGGGTGGGAAAAGCCTGCTCTTTTTCAGTGATATAATACAGCACGAGACCCTGTCCACTTCCCTGCCCAAGGTCTACCTTGTGACCTTGAGAAGTCAGGTCCCCCACATCATTCCCATCTGCACAATGGAGAGGTGGTGCATTTACCTGCACATCCATGTTGGAAAGAAGGCAGGATGCATAGGAAACACCCCCCACTGCTGTGCTCTGCTGACTCTGGGAGGTGGTCCTGAGGCCTGTGTGCGGTTGGCCGGAGAATCTATGTTCCTTGGAGAAAGATGCTCCGAGAGATGATGTCATAAAATCTGTTCGAAAGTGCCGCTGTGCTAAGAGGTAGCTTTGCGTTTGGGGAGAGAGGTCCGTGGTCCAGGAGGGCCAGCTGTGTTTGGACATGAGGCTCTGAGAGCTCCAGCCAGAATGTTTTTTGTGTTTTGCTTTTATTTTTGTTTATTTCTTGAGTGACGGAATGAATGCCTGAAAATAGAAGTTGTTGGCTCTGGTCCTAACTAGCCGTGTGGACTTGGGGACATAACTTAGTCACTTTGGGCCTAATTCTAACTATTAAATGGCAGGGCCCAGCCAGCGTGGCTCCGTGGTTGAGCGTTGGTTGACCTATGAACCAGGTCAGGGCACATGCCCGGGTTGCGGGGTGGATACCCAGTAGGGGGTGTGCAGGAGGCAGCCAATCAATGATTCTCATCACTGATGTTTCTCTCTCTCTCCCTCTCCCTTCCTCTCTGAAATCAATAAAAAATATTTTTAAGAAATGGCAGGGATGGGGAAGAAGGGGTGTGGACTAAGTGTGTGCTGCTTAACGGGGGAGCTTCCACGGAGGGTTTTGTGGCAGAACACCAGGGGTCTCTGAGGGCACGGGGATAATGGACATGGCCTCCATCTTCCGGGAGCACCCGCTGGCTCCACGGAGAGATTGTCAAACATTTGTTTCTATCAGAACGCACGCGGCACGTTCTGCAGGAGTGTGGCACACTAGCACACATTTCAAAAATAAAGCGTGAGACTTCAAGGAAGTTTCGTGCCTGCTACATCCTTCCCCCTCTCCCTTCCTCTCCCTCACCCGTCACCCAGGGGTGGGCCTCATTCTCCTGTGTGCTGGGGTTCCGGTTGGAGAAGCGTGAGAAATGCGGGACTGTTTCATCTCTAAGGTGTTTGTTTTTCTTTTTCCAAATGTTAACCTTCTGTAGTTATACGACCTGCTATATTATTATTGCTATTATATTTGGTCTGTGCATGGGGGCAGGTGAGTTCATGATAAACTGAGCTTACAGAGAGACAATTTCATATCTTTTTCCTTCCCCCCAGAAGTCCCAGGACCAGAAGCTTCCAGTGGGCTTGGGCGTTGAAGGGAAAGGGAGTCACTTCCTTGGCCAGCAGGGAGAGACGGGAGAGAGTGGGAGTCAGGAGACAGGGCTGATATTTAAAATGTTCTATTTTGTAAGCTTCCCATTGAGAGCTAACAGATGAAAAGCACGGCTTCTAACCCAATGGAATGAAGACAGCCCCCCAACACTCCCTGGGGCCAGCAGTGGCCTCCACACACACAGCACCCCCCAGGCGCCCTCAGCCCCGCGCCCTCCCCCGCCCACACACATGTGTGCCCCGCGTGGAGGTCCCTACCACAGCGGCACACCCCTCCCGCCACCCTCCTCGCCCATCGCTGTCGCTGCCCACACCTCCCCCAGGCATTGAGCACACACTAGTTTACCTCGTGCAGGATGAAAATAAACTTTCTGGAAGCCGTTCAAAGGCTAATGTGCATCCTCTCTTAATTATTGATTTGTTTATTACAGATGCTCCAGTAGGACATCCAATGCGGCCCCTGTGCCAGGGCTTACCTCTCGATCCTTCCCCTCTGCCAGGAGGGAGCTGGGACAGTGATCCCCTCATGGGAAGGGGGAGTTGGGTGTTGGGAAACCTGCTCACAGGGCTGGTTGCACAGTGACAGTCTCCCTCACATGCCCGGCCACACACGCCCTGCCCCGCCCAGTGACCACAACTGGGGGTTCCCTCCCTCCTCCTCTTCCCTGTTCCAGGAGGAAAACCCCCAGGAGGGCTGTCAGGTGCAAAAGGCGGGTCGCCCTTCTCCCCTGTGGAGGTGGCAGCCTCCCCTCTCCTGGGGCCTCACGAGGTGGCAGCGTGGCGGTGAGGGCTCACGTCTGGCTCATGCCACCAAGCAGCGGGGAGGTGGTGGGCAGGAGATGTAACCTCTCGTCTGTGTCTATTCTGTTTCCTCATCTGTAACACAGGGCATTCGTTTGCAAGCATTCAATGGAATCGTGCATGGAAAGAGCGTAGAAAATGCTACTACACACAGAAGAAAAATACACGCAGAAGTCTGTACATCAGGGATTGTCGCCATGATTCTGCTCACGCCATCCCTGGAACCCCGGGATCGGGGAGATGGCCCAGGGCTAAGCTCCCCTTTCAGTGCAGCTTCTGGAGGCCCTGAGCCTGGGACCACCCTCCACTGGAGGCCCGTCTTCAGGTGAGTGCTTGGGGAAGGCCGCCCGCCCTGGGCAAGGGGACGCGTGGTCTGCCCTGGGAAAGGGCCACGGCCATCCCCCCAGAAGGCTGGGGTCCTGGGCTCTCTTCTAAAGATGGTTCTAGAACATGACAGCAGGAAGGGGGCATCCCAGGGGGAGACCAGTGCCCCACCTTTGAGGGCCTTCTGGCTTCCACCCGTTGGATGAACCCATGGTGCCTGCCTTCCTTCCAAGTGTGTCTCTGGCCGGGGCCGGCCGGGTCTCTTGGACCCGCCCCCACCCTGCACCCTCACCCGCAGCTCTGGGGTCTGACCTGCGCTTGCTGGGGCTCCCAGGGCCGGCTTGCACCTTCCCCCACGGCCACCTCCCTTGCCTGTGCCCCCCCATCCCGGAACTCCCTGGGCTGGGCTTTTGTTCCCTGGTTCCCAGGCAGTGCAGCTGGTGCTGTGGGCTGGGAGGGGGTGGAGGACGTGGCAGAAAGCCTGTGGGAGGGAGCCGGCTCCGAGTTCCAGAGCAGAGGGGCTCCTCGGCCCCTCCCCCAACACACGCTTCTCCCAGTTCCCACGCTGGTGTCTCAGCAAATAGGACTAATTTTTTTTTTTTTGGGGGGGGGGGGCGCGGGGAGGGTCCACTTGCTCTTGATACCTACTTAAACGTGTGAGCATGCGGTGTTCCCAGCCACCATCCGCCAGGGGAAACAAGCCGATTTGGTGATTTCTTGCTTTGAGCCCCAGGTCCGCTGGCAGCCTCCCCTTCTCCAAGCCCAGGACTGGGGGGGCGGGGGGGGGGCGGCGGTGCACCGCCTCTGCAGCCCTCTGAGCGGCTGGAGGCCTGGGCACTTAAAAGAGACGGAAGCAGGCCTGACTCCCCCTGGCCAGGGCCCCTTGGACTGGCTGCCCTGCGAGCTGCTGTCCCCAGCCTTCTCGGCTTTGGGGTTCAGAGCAGGAGCCACGAATCTTTGTGCTTCCAGAAGCCCCCCAATATCTGCCCGGCCAGGGACAAGGCTGTAGCAGCAAGGGGGCACAGAGGAGGTGGTCAGCTCAAAACACCCATTTCTGTCCCAGACTTCCCTTGTGGATGCACATGGGGTTCCAGGCAGCCAAAGGGCGCCTTAAATCACCCCTAAAGGTGTGGTGTCCACCCTTGGCTGGCGCGCAGGCGGCCCCTGGGAGGATGTAGCGGGCCAGGCCCTGTCCTGGGAGACACACACTGAGCCTGCTCTGCAGCGTGCTGAGGGGTCTCGCGCGCAGGGGCTTAAGGAGCATGGGCAGAGCGCCTGCCGCGTTCTCAGGGCTGTTTAAAAGGCCAGTGACTCTGCCAGGGAAACAGGACAGGGCCTTGTCCTCAGGGAACTTACACTTTATTTTATTTTAATTTTTTATTATTTTAAAAAATATATTTTTGTTGATTTCAGAGAGGAAGAGAGAGATAGAAACATCAATGATGAGAGAGAATCACGGATCGGCTGCCTCCTACACGCCCCCAACTGAGGGTGAAGCCCGCAACCCGGGCATGTGCCCTGACTGGGAATTGAACCATGACCTCCTGGTTCATAGGTGACACTCAACCACTGAGCCACGCCGGCCGGCCCGGCAGGGAACTGACATCTTAAAACTTGGGATACCTCTGCCCTGCCTTATCAGCCTTCGCTTCCTCCCCGGCCAGATGAAGGCCATGGTCCCTGGCTGTCCTCTCAGCGCCCAGGCAAATGTCTGACGCTGTGCAGAGCAGGCGTGAGGTGACTGGAGAGCTCCCTGGGCAGCAGGCATGGGCTGTGTCTGACGGAGGGTGGCTGTGGGAGTGGCCCCCCGTCAGTGCTGCTGCAGGAGGCCTCTCTGGTTGCCTTCTGGGGGCTCCCCCTTTCCTCCCCAGAAGCTGGGTGATTTCCCACAATTTCATTTTATTCCTGAAACCAGCGGTCTGCCCTGGGCCCTAGTCTCAGCAGGAGGCCTGTGGCCCCACCCTGAAACCACCATGCCCTGCCCCTGGGGCCAGGGACCTTGTGGAGTTCCTGCCCAGTCCAGCAGCTCCCAGCCAGCAGGGACGCAGCAGGGACGGACCCCTGGGGAGGCCCGGAAGGAGCGAGGAGCTGGCAAGGGAAGCAGGGAGGGCCGAGGGGTTGTTTCTCAGCAGAGACATACCCCGGTCTGGGCCTGGGGCTGCCTTCCCAGGGCCTAGCAGCTAAGAGCCGAGCCTGAGCGCGTTGGTGGGCGGAGGCTGCGCCCGCCCAGCCCGGCCGGGAGCGTGGACTCGCCAAGAGGTGCCGCTCTGCCCTGCGGACCGGCTTAGTGCGGCCGCGGCTTGGCTGCCGGTGGACACGATGCGGGTGTCCTGGCTGGGACAGACAGCCTGCGGGTGTCAGGCCCTGTTCAAAGCGCTGTACTGCCTCTCCTCCCAACAGCCTCGCGAGTCCCAAGTTTGCAGGTGGGGAAACTGAGGCACAGAGCGTTAAGTGCCTTGCCCAGGCTCAGATGCCGTTGGGGGTGGGTTCAGCCCAGTGGGCGAGTTACATGGAACCATGTTTGGTCCCATTACCGCTGCCTCCTCCCCCTGTCCCGAGCTCAGAGCCTCTGAAAGCTGCGTGACTTCAAGTCACACTTTCAGGGCCATTGACAAACCTGAAGGCCTGGCCACTGAGCAGAGGGGAGGGCCCCAGGGCTGTGCTTTGGCGACAGGGAGGGGCTGAGGGAGTTTGCTCGAAGAAGACGGGGGAGGTGGCAGCCTCCCAGTGGGCTTCTCCCTAAGCTGCTCCGTGCCAGCACAGGGGGCTGGCGGCATTGTTTCAGACTGAGGGCGACCAGGGAGTGGGGCTGTGGGGGCAGAGTGGGAGCCCGGGCTGCGAACTTAGGGCGCTGGTGAGGGGTGTCTGCAGCAAGTGGGGTTGTGGGTCCTTGACCTTGGGAGTCCTTTCCAGCCCAGAGCCTCTGTGAACCTGTCATTCGGGGTAAGTAGAAAGAAGCAGGCTCACCTGGGCAGTGTCACTGGGAGGGCCCCTGCCCCTGCAGACACTCCCAGCAGGGCAGGTTGGCTCAGCGAACCTTCTGTAACAGACAGCAGTGAGAGGCGGGCCCTGTCCCCCACAGCAGCTCTCCCTCTGGCAGGCGTGTGTCTAAGATCTTGGGACCCGAGTCAGGCTCCTGAGCTGGGGCCTCCTGTGGGGGGATTTCCCTGCTGCTGGGGACCCCCTGGGTGCTTGACTGTCCCTCTTCATGGGTGGGCGTCCGCTCCCCATGCCTGGCCAAGGACCCAGTATGGGCATCGCGATGATGTCATTTCCGGGGCCACCAAGGCGTTCTTCCCAAGAAGACAGCTACTCCGACCCCCGCTGACCAAGAAAAGGGAGTCTGTGCAGGAGACGTGTCCTGCTTCTTCACCCAGCTGGCCTCTTAGCGGTGAAGGACTCGAAGCACAGGCGCATGCCCGGGCAGGCAAGCACCTGGCGCGGGCAGCGGAACTCACAGGCCTGCTTTTCACCAAGTCCTGTGTCTGAAGCACCCCGTTTATGCCAGCCTAACTGGTCAGTGTTCTGAGACCTCACCACGGGTCCCTCCTCTCTTAGCAGCGTCCCTAGCCCAGGTCCCTGCGGGGGACTTTGCGCCATCTCGGTACCTCTCCGACATAGCGCCGCCACGAGGCACCTGGGGCGCGTGCTGACAGGGCCTTTCTGGGCTGGTAGCGCCGGGCGGGGGCCTGGGATGCTGCGTTTCTAACAGGCTTTCGGGGGACAGGGGTGCTGCTGGGCAGAGTGCCTCGCTGTCATTTTACAGACATGAAAGCTGAGGCCCGGAAGGCTTCCGTGATCCGCTGGGGGTTAGACATTGAACTCGGCCTGCCCATGCCCAGGCCATCCTCTCCTTGAACAGGGGCCTCCCTCCCTGTCAGCTGCCACTTCCTGCTCAGGCTCCCGGCTCCGGCATCAGTGACATCCCATCTCCATCCCATTTCATGTCAGGATGAGCGACGTCCTGTGCCACCAGGACCCCTTCTGCACAGCCTGTGTGTGTTTTTTTTTTTTCTATCTCCTCTCCAAAGGGGTTTCTAAAGGCTTATTTGTTCTGAGTTATGGACACCTCCCTTTCTCTGCTGGGAATGTTAAAAATCATTTTTCACTTTCAAAAACAAGTGTGCTGGGCATCCGGGCTGGAGACCCGATGCTGGGCGAAGTCCACTTGGCCTTCCCTGCTTCTTGGCACCTCCCCTGGAGTGATCTGAGGGGCTCCCTGTGGGTCCCAGCTGCCACCTCTTGAGGGGCCGAGCTAGAGCTCTGACTGTGCCTCAGTTTCCCTGGCTCTCGGGTATCCCAGAGATGATCCCAGAGTGGCCCTTGCAATGGCAAGGAGAGTCCCAGTGGACTGAGGGGATCAGGATTGGCCCAGGGCCAGGAGGAACTGGTTTGAGAGTCTGAGGCGGTCTCCACTCTCTGTCCCCTCCTGCTGGTGGGAGGGCAAAATGCCAGTGTGGGGACCAGGCCATACTGGCAACTGGGGGAGAAGTCTCATGGGGCCAAGGGCAGGCAGAATGCAAGGGGGAGTCGGGAAACTGCCTTTTATAGACATGTTCTCTCCCTTTCCTTTCCCCCCAAGTTCACTCACAGCGACAGTGCCACTCGCAGGCGCCAGGCCTGGCTGTGGTTGGCCTGGGCAGGCGGCACCGCGTGCCCCCTCCCCCTTCCCGCCTGCAAGTTGCATGACCTGCATCGGAATCCGCAGGGGGCGGGGAGGACCTTTCAGAGGCTGAAAGCGGCTGAATTCCGGGTCTTCTTTCCTCGCCTGCCCTCGCCCCAGCCGCTTTCTTCTCCCGTGAATGAATGCTGTATGTGTCTGCCTGCCGGGGCTCCCTAACCCTTTCTTCTCCTTCACCCCGCCAACGCTCCGCTTTTCTCAGCAAGCAGCTCTCACACTTGGCATTTTGACGTTTTATTAAAAAAATAAAAATAAAACCCCTACCGAGACAGAAAGTAGGGACTCCTCCTTCCTCTCCCGTGGGGACCTGAGCTCCGGTCAAAGGTCGGCTGCACCTGCTTTGCGCCCCTACCAGGAAGGGGTGCTTGGGGGGGGGGGGAAGGGAGGAGGTGCCGCACCCCCACCCCGAATCCGGAGAAAGCAGCCCGCCCGCCCCTCACCCAGCAGCCAGAGCAGCGCCCGGAGGGAGAGCCCAGCCCAGAAGCCGGCCTCTGGCGGGCTGGCCGGGCGCTCGGCGGAATGTGCCCCTGCATCTCAGTCCCCCCGCCCCTCGCACGCAGGGCTCGCCGCCACCTGGGCTCTCAGGCGCAGCCCTGTCCGCGCTCCTTCGCTGCCGGCCCAAGGCCCAACGCACAGCCTGCCGCCCACACGGCGCAGGGGCCACGGGGCACCCAGGGGGCACCCAGGGGGCACGGTGCCCCGCAGTCCCCTCCCGGCCGAACCCCGCTCCGGGCCCTCGATTACGGAATGAGAGTCCTTTCAGCTGGAGGACCACGCGTCCGCAGTCCTCCTCGCGGCTCTGGGTGCCTCTGCCGGCATCCTCTGCGCTCCCGCACGCCCCGTCGCTGTCAGCGAGCCTGTGCCCCCACCCGGGCTCAGGAGCGCTCCCCGGCCGCCTCGGCCGCGTTCCCGTCCCTTCCTCCCGCGGTCGGGATTGCAGCAAAACCGGGCAGCGCGAGGGCCAAAAAGTGGAAAGGAGAGCGCCTTTCCGCATGGCGCAGCCGGCTGGCCAACTCCTCCTCCCCCGTCCAGACCCTCGCGATCCCAACTGCAACTTTTCCCCTTCGTCTCCGTTCCCCAGGGCTGCGCCGAGCGGGCGCCGGGCCGCGAGGCGTGGAGCGGGCGCGCGGCTGCGGGTGGCGGTGCGGACGCGAGCCGGCGAGTGGGTGGGTGGGTGGGTGGGAGGGAGGAGGGAGGGGAGAGGACGGGCGGGGAGAGGGAGGGAGGGAGGGAGGGAGGGAGGGGGAGATTCCGCTCTCCTGCCGCTCCCAGCCCGGGCGGGGGGCGGGGGAGGAGGCCGCGAGTGGGGGGGGGGGAGGGAGGGAGAGGGAGGGAGAGGGCGGAGGGCGCCGAGGAAGACGCTCCGAGAACCCGTGCGTTCCGTAGGCTCGGAGCACTCGCACATTTCTGCAGGCGCGGCGAGCCCTCCGCGGCGGCTGCGGCAGCCCCGCGCGCCCTCCTCCTGCCCTGCCCTGCCCTTCCCTTCCCTTCCCCGGGCTCCGGGCGCGGCGTGTGTGCGTGTGTGAGTGTGTGTGTCTTGCAGGTGTGTCCGTTTTAATTCTGCCCAGTAGGTGGGACTTGGGGACTTTAGCACCGTTTTCCCCCCCGTTTCCTTTTTTTCTTTTTTTTGCCTCCCCACCGTCTGTTGCAACCCTGCAAAGTCTCGGAGTCGGCGAGCGCGGCTCGCTCCCCGAGCCCCCGGACCCGGAGAGCCGCGAGCGCCCAGCCGGCCACCATGCCAGGCAGACCGAGCCTCTAGCCGCTCCCGGCGGCGGCGGCGGCGGCGCGATGGTTTCAGACGCTGAAGGATTTTGCATCTGATCGCTCGGCGTTTCAAAGGCAGAGGCCCCCTCCCCCCTCCCTCGCTGCCTTTGTTTCCTACCCCCCCACCCAGCTCTCCCCACTGCCCCCGCCCCAACCCCCTCTCCTGTCCTCCTCCTCTCTTTTAGAAGCAGCGACCGGAGATGGATGTCTCTCTCTGCCCAGCCAAGTGTAGTTTCTGGCGGATTTTCTTGCTGGGCAGCGTCTGGCTGGACTATGTGGGCTCCGTGCTGGCGTGCCCTGCGAATTGTGTCTGCAGCAAGACGGAGATCAGTTGCCGGCGGCCGGACGATGGGACCCTCTTCCCCCTTCTGGAAGGGCAGGACTCGGGGAACAGCACTGGGAACGCCAGCATCAACATCACGGACATCTCAAGGAACATCACTTCCATGTAAGTCAGGCGCCGCTCCCGGCGCCTCCCCTGCCCGGCCGCCCGGGGCTGGGGCCGCCCTGCGCTCGCCGCCCTCCGCCCTCCGCCCTCCGCGCTTCAGGCTCGCTCTGGCTCGGGGATGCTCCGGGCTGCGCACGCAGGTGGCTGGCCCGGTCCCGGCTGGTCCTCGGTGCGTGTGCGCCTCTCTGGGAGCAGACCCCCGCCCCCGCCCCGCTCCCACCCGCTGCGGCTGGTTTCCAGGGTGCCAATCGGGTTCTTTCCCCCACTAAATAGCAACAGTTTGGCCACGCTCAAGTAGCATAAAGTAGAGGAGGGTCGAGTCCCTGGCAGCGGTGCGGTGGTGGCAGGGACAGCGGCGCTGAGCCTGAAGGGAAGGTGACAGGGACGGCCGGCCATCCGGCCAAGAGGTTTAACTGTTTCCTTTTGGAAAGAGCACAGCACGCTGACAAGTAAACAAGTTGAGAGCTGGCTGCTGCTGTGTGTGTGTGTGTGTGGTGGCGGGGGGAGTGGGGGAGACTTTGGACACGGCCAGGCGGGCATGGACGCCCACCCTTGCCTGCCTTCTGCCTGCCCTCCCCAACCCCATTTTGGGCATTTCCCAGACCCCTCCCCTCTTTCCCCTCCCCTGCATCTGGGCGCCCACAGATCGCCCCTGTTGGCGTGGAGAACAGCTCGGGACTGAGAGTCAGGATGGTGAAGGGAAGCGAGGGCTTGTCTGTTTTGCAGCCGGGGTTCTGATATGATCCTGCAGATCTGTTTATTTGGAACATTGAACTCTGGCCTGTGTTTGCGTGGTTCTTCCCCCATAAGTGAGACCTGTGGTGGCCTGTTCTTTTCTGGTTATTTTTCCTTGGCAGGGAAGCGGCCGAAAGCCTGGGCAGGGAGAAAGAACTTGGGGTTCAGGGAGCCTGCCCATCTTTCTTCCCCTGACCTCGGCCAGGTGACCCCCTCCCTTCTTGCCACCAGACAAGGATGGGAATGGTTCAGGATGGAGCTCTGGCCTGTCTCCTCCCAAGGTCCCACCCCTTGGGGACTGGTGAAGTGGGTGGGATGCTGGGAAGGGTTCGCACTGGAGTCTGAGAAGGCATTTGGGGGACTAGGTGTGTGTGTGTGGGGGGGGAGGAATCTGCCTTTGGCGCTGCTCTCCCTGGCGCCAGCCCTCCCTGTGCCTGAGCCCCAGTGTGATGGGGCTGCGAAGCCAGGAGGAATTGCAGCCCTCTCTCTCTCCCAAGCCCGCCGGCCCTCTCGGCTAATGGAGTCTCTGCTAGCGTTCTTGCAGCCAACAATTCGAGGGGAGTGTTCAGCCCAGGAGACGTTCCCCACTCTTGGCCCAGGAGACAAGCCTGACCCATATCTTGGCGGAGCCATTCAGCCCCTCACCACCGTCAGTGCCCGGGCTGGCAGGAGAGGATGTGATAAACAGCAAGGGTGGGGGAGGGCAGGAAAAGCAGACGGGACCCAACTGTGCCTCTCCCACTCTGCAGGCCAGGCATTCCAGCATGCCAGGGATGCAGGAGGGCCTGAGCGAGATGGTTGGAAACTCCGAGTCGGACGTGCATGCTCAGGGTTGTATGTGTGTGGAGGTGGCTGAACCTAGGGATTTGCAGGGGGTTTTGGGGGCCAAGGGGCCCCAGGTGCCCGGGGGTCTCTGGGAGCCCGGGAGCTCATCCGGCTTGTTCTCTGCTCCGCGGCCGTGTGTATCTGTGGGAAGTCAGTGGGTGGCAGGGGCGGCCACCATCGCGTAGGCTCCTTATAGCCACATAGAGCTGTCGCTCCCCTGAAAACAAGGCTTGGGGATGCAGTTTGGCAGGAAGAGTTCATGTGGTCTTTCTAGGCAGAGGGTCCAAGATGGGGATGCTGGGAAGGTTGGTGATGGGTAGCCACAGGAGGACCCCAGAGGGCATGGCGGGGGGGGGGGGGGACCGGGAGTGGGAGTGGACTGGAAGCCCCTGTGTGTGTGTCCCCATCCTTGTTTCAGGGCTGGGACTCTGCCACTAAGTCAGGACTCCTTTCCCTAAACCTACCGACACCTCAGAGCCAGGGAACTGGATTCTCATAGGCACTCCGAGAAGTGGCGGGTGGGGGAAGGTCAGAGGTCGTGGGTCGGAGGCCCCTTCCTCACCCCTCTCCTCCCCAGTGCCCTGTTATGTCTGTGGCTGGTATTGACTGAAGTCGGGGAAGGGCCCTGCCTCAGGCCCAGAGGCGGGACGGAGAGAGAGAGGAGCATGCAGACCCTGGCAATGGCTGTCACCATCCCTGCTCCACCCCCGGGAGTGAGGCTCAGGGCGGCCAGGTAACTTTCCCAGGCACACAGCCCCGGGGAGCCAGGCCCTGGAGCTGGCACCCCACTCGTGGAGCTGCCCTGGGAAGCAGCCGGAGGAGGGGATTAGGGCAGAGAGAGCCCTCTGGGCAGGGAAGGGGCCTCGCTGGGGAGGAGCCTGGTGCTGCCAGAGGTGAAGAGCCAGGGTTCTCCCAGCCGTGTCACCAGGGGGTGCCCTCCAGGCTTCACCCTCCTGGTCTTGGGGCTATGGTCCCTCCTCTCGGGTGGTGTGTGCTGTGGCTCCTGTGTACCCACTGGAGGCTCCTCTGATGGGCAGCCCCCCCCCCCCCCCAATGAGTATCAGAAGGAAGTCAGCTGCCAGGCATCTGGGCAGAGTGTGGGTCGCACCTCCGCCCCTCCCAGAGCCCAGCAGCTCCAGCGCCCCCCTTCTGGCCTCTCTGTGTGGAGGAGACCGGCCCCTGTGCCAGGGCAGCTGACACACGGTGACCTTCCCTAGAAGGGTCTCCGCGCAGCCGCGCCCAGCCAGGCCCTGACGTCACAAAGGCAGGAGGGTGGTGGCCGGGAGGGGGCTGTCTGGGCCCTGTCTTGGGCCAGGCCGGCTCAGGGCTGGGTGGGAATGGCGCATCCTTAGACCGCTGGAAGGGAGAGCGGGGAGAAGATGGCACCGCGGGGCTGGTGTCCTTGGGGTTGGCTTCCGGGCTCGTGGAGAGCCTGGGCTCTTGGCTGGTGTTAGGGGTCACCCGCTGCCCCCTCAGGGCCCCTGGTGTTGGCTGCCCACCCTGCGGGCCCTCCCCTGGTTGGGTGGAGGGTCCTTCGGAGCACTGGCTCCTTGACCCTCAGCCTCTCCAGGGATCTAGGGCACAGCCAGCCTTGACGGTTACCACTGAGAGCTGGGGCGCAGACAGGGGTGTGGGCCATGCCCCAAAGGCATTGTGGGGCCTTAGTCAGGAGCCCCAGGATTGGGGGCAGGCCTGAGGGAGGGAGGCTGAGGTGGGAGGGGCCTTTGAGGAGAGCTTTGGAAGGGGGAGGGGATACCGCCCAGGGAAAGAGGGACTTCAGGATGGAAGTTGGGGAGCTTGGGCTCCTGAGGCCCTGGGGTGTTGCCTGGAGGCCCAATTGGGGTGGGCCCCAGGCCTGCCTTGGAGGGGCCTCCCTGGAGCTAGAGTCTTTGCCCCTGAAAGCCAAGGTCAGTCTCCTGAGGGCCCAGGGCTCAGCCCAGCAGCAGGAGGGCCGAGCACGTGACAGCCTGGGGCGGAACCACCCAGCCTGACCCCCGGAGTCCGGAGGCGCTCAGGCCCTGCAAGGCGCCTGCTGCCCTCCCGCCTGGCCTGAGTGGCTGTGAAGGAGGGAGGGGCCTCATGCTGTCCCCTGGCACACTCTCCCCCTGCCCTCCTGCCCCTGTCGCTGTCGTCTTCTGTCTGACGGTGGAGATGGACCGGTCCCACCCCGCTGGCTCGGGGGGTGTGGCCCTCCCGGCGATGGCCCTCTGCCAGTGCTGTGGCATCTCCGGCTGCCTGGGCCCAGCTCCAGTGCTCCGTTGAATGGCTGTTCCGGGACCTCTTGGGCCTCCAGTGGACAGTGGCAGAGTAGGATTCGGGAAAGGGGTGGGACCCAGCACCCCTGGCTCCGCTCACATCACCTGTGGGAGCTACAGTAGAAGACTGTAGCCCTTCTGAGCCTGTAAGTTCAACGATGGGTTGAGGCCACAGGGCAGTGTCCCTTCCATTGGGGACAGAGGTCCTCCCAGGGCCCGAGGGATGTCCCCAGGACACTTGGCAAAGCCACCCCTTCAGGATGGTGCTGACCCCTCGGACGCCAGGCGGAGGGCAGAGGGCACCCCCATGGCCACTTCCCCCTTCCTGTCTCTAGGGAATCAGGGCACACACCGTGGAGTCAGTGGCCCAGACCAAATGCTGTCCGCAGCGCGTGCGCCAGGCCTGCAGCCTCTCGGCAGAGGCCAGACCCCGGCTTCCCGGCTCCCCATTCACCCTGAGCTCAGGGCTGGGTGTCTGCAGAGCCTCAGCCAGTTGCTGGGCGTGAGAAGAAAATGCCAGAACTTCTATTTCACCTCATCCCTGCCTAGAAGAAGGGATGTTCAATACGTAACGCATGGACTGCAGATATACACGCACATGATTTAATGAATACGAGTGCTTTGGGGTTGTGAGATAAATGTTTCATTGCTGAGGAATACGTAATCAGGAGCTCGGTGCCGCGGTGTGCTGGAAGGTCTGAGCTCGAGGGCGGTGGGTGGCGATGGGAGAGGCCAGGAGGCCCGGGCTCCCCTGGCTCTCTTTCCAGGAAGGCTCGTCAGTTGGGAGGGGGGGCAGGTGACGTGCGGGGGCTCAGGCTGGGTGGCAGAGCGGATCTCTGCTCCCAATCAGGGTTCCCAAGGCCCCCTAGTCCCCGAGGGCCAGGCCAGTTCTCACAGCCCATCTGTCCATCTGCTCAGCACCCTGCTTTGGCCCCTGCGGAGCAGATTTGTCATCCCCATGCCTACCCAGCGTTCATTCCCACCATGCTTCCCCCTTACGGTCCTTGAGTTGACTTTTGCGACAGCTGCTGGAGGTACGTAGGCAGGCTTATCAGTCCCATCTTACTGATTACCCAACAGAACCAAGACCAGAATTTGAGTCCCCGTGGTGGAGTTGCGTGGCCACAGGCGGAAAGATCTAGAAGGGTTCGGGACTCCTCCTCTCTTAGGGCTTCTCTGGTTCTGTCCACTCCACCCTCTCTCTGGCCAG
Source organism: Ia io (assembly GCA_025583905.1). Classification (NCBI taxonomy): domain Eukaryota; kingdom Metazoa; phylum Chordata; class Mammalia; order Chiroptera; family Vespertilionidae; genus Ia; species Ia io. The sequence continues at coordinate 20,847,539 of JAJQQW010000024.1, forward strand.
GACACCCTGCTGCTCGTGAGGAAGGGGGATGCTGTCACCCACAGGTCCTTTTCTCCCGAGGGCAGCCTCCTGGGAAGAGCCCGCTGCCAGGGCTTGTGGGACGGCTTAGCCTCTGGCAGTTGGGTCTCAGCGTGGCCGGGGTGGAGGTGGTGGCCAGCGAGCCATCAGTGCAGGTCATGGGTCACCCCCTGAGCCTTCCCCACCTCCACCCTGGTACCCATGAATACCAGAGCCCGGGCCGGTGGTGGCCCCTCTTCCGTGGATTGGTCAGCAAGCGCGAGGGTTCTGGGGGGGCCAGGGTGGCAGGTCGGCGCCCAGTGGAGCCCCGAGAAGCCCCACAATGCCTACCCCAAATGCGGGGCTCGCCAGGATGCAGAGCTGGAGGGATTCTGCAGTTCCGCCTCCCTCCTGCTACCTATGGGGGCCCCACGAGAGGCCCAGAGAGGGGCAGGGCTTTTCTGCTCACCCCCCCCCCCCGCGCCCTCCCCCCTCCCGAGCTAGAAGGCCTCGTTTCCCAGGGGTGGGCGCTGCCCTCTCCTACTCTGCTCTGGTGCCCGTTCTGGGCTCTCTGTCAACGCCAGAGCCTCGCCCACGACCATGTCTCCCTCTGGGACGATGTTTCCAAATCCAGGGTCCCCAGAGGCAGCAACTATGCGCGGCTGGCAGCCCACGCCAATTAGAAATCCACTCGGCGAGGGCCCCTGCGGAGCTCTGCTCACATGCAGGGCTGGAGTCTGCGGGCTGAGCGGGCTGGGCGCCCATCCTCTCTAGCCTCCCCTCTGCTCCCCACCCCCACTCTGTCCCCACCTGGGTTGTCCCGTCCAAAGTTTCCTGGGGTCTGGGTGGTGGGAGACTCAGGATTCCTTCCCCAGACAGACAGACAGACAGACAGACATCGGTTTCCCCGGCAGCTCCTCCCGAGCTTTAGACACATCCCTTCCTCCTCTGGACCCAGGTCCTGATCTGTAAGGTGAGGGTAGGAACACCCACCTCCCAGCAGTGCCCTGAAGGTCAGGGCCCTGTGTCATGCCGCGAAGGGGAAGCCATCAGCGCACGATGGCTAGTAATGACCAGCCTCTGTGAGCACTTGCTCTGTTCCAGATACCGTTCCAGGCACTTCAGCGGTCATGCCTCGTTATGGCGTCCCACCAACCCTATGAGAGAAGTACTGTAATTAGCCCCATTTTACAGACAGGGACACTGAGTCCAGAGATGGAGTTGGCCTTATTTCATGCAGCCAGTGAATGGCAGAGCAGTCTGACGCTTAATAATGTGCAGCTGTATTGCCTCGTGCATAGTCATGCGGAGTGGTATACACACATACACACACATTCACAAATACACGAGCGCCATGCTGTCTTAGTAAATCAAAAGGGTGTGCACGAAGGTCCGGGAGGCTTCCCCAGTTGATGACATTCAGTTCCCTAGGTGAGAACTGCCCTGGCTGGGGGTGGAGGGGAAGGCAGACGCGATAATGATGGTATGGTGTTGGCCAAGCCGTGCTGGCCAGCAGTCACAGCCGGGCTCCCGGCCGTGGGGGAGGCTCTGGGCTCGCCTCCTGGCCTGTTCCCGACAGTTGCCTCCCCCAAGGCCTTGTCTCGGCCAAGCCTCTTCCCAGGCCTCCATGACCAACCGTGGCATCCTGGCCTCGGAGGGCAGGGCAGGCCCACAGGGGCCCAGGTGCCAGCGGAGGCTGGCAGGGATGCAGGAGGCTGGCGCTGGGTCCCAGCCAGCTCCCCTCGGGGCCGAGGCGCAGTCAGCATCATGGTGTCCCTGACTGCCCATGGCAGGGAGAGGCGGACGGGAGAGCAGAGGGCTGGTGCTTCTCCAGGTAGAGTTTGGGGTTCTGGGGCTGCCTCTGGGTGCAGAGCAGGAGGGCTGTGTGAAGTGCTGAAGAACCAATTATAATTCTCCAGGCCCTTTTCTTGCCTCCTCCACTGAGCAGCTTTTCCTCCCCTCGGCCCCATCTCTCTACCCCTCCCCCCCTCGCTCATGGAAGCTGCCAGCTCTCATCAGAGGAGTGAGCTGTCCCTGTGGAGAGAGCGCAAGGACCCAGCAAACAGGGCAGGCATTTGTGGGATCACCCTGTTTTGGATGCTGCTTGGCTGGATGAGTGGGCTAACCATATCATAGAACCTTCCTGGCCTCAGTTTCCCCTTCTGGGGGTGGGGTCTGTCTGGCCCACAGGGTCGCTGTCAGATCAGTGTGGGGACATGCGCCTGGGCTCGCTATTTATGTCCATTTCTAGATGTCTGGGAGTGTTTCTGAGGTAGGACGAAAATCGAGACATGGAAGCATAAATCATCAGATTTGGAAAGGGGCTCAGAAATAATTGGAGCCAAACCCAGTTTTACGGGGGGGGGAGACCCGAGGCCCAGGAGGGGTGGAGGGAGTTCCTGGCAGGAGGCTAACCTGCACCCGGGGCCTGGCTCCCCAGGGGCGTGGGTCTCCCTCCCCTGCCCTCGCCTCTGCTCCAATGCTGAGGGATTTGGGTTCTCCCAGAGGCGGGAAAGGAGCGCTCAGCCTCCTGCTAAGGGCGAGACAGAGCAGAGCGATCCGACTCGCAGTGCTAACCCGCTGCCTCCACCGCACACCGTGCTGTGCGCACGCACAAGTGCGGCTCTTCTGTTGGGTGCACATCACCTCTGAGGTCTTATAAACAAGCCCTAAGCCTTGGCTTCTTGCCTGCCAAGACAGTCCAAACCCCTGGCGGCCACCAGAGGGCAGCGCTGCGCATGAGAGCGGCTGGCTTCCAGGCTGGAGCTGGGGTGTCACACTAGCCTGGTGAGGTGTGTGCAGGTGGCCCGGCTTTCAGAGCCTCTCCTGGGCCCAGCTGAGCGGAGGGTGAGCTCTCCCCGGCGGGCCCGGCCTCAGCATCTGCAGCCCAGGGTGTGAGCCTCCTAGGCGGCGGCTGGGTGCCCCGGGGTGGACAGAAGCAGCCTGGGCGCTCTCTTCCCACCTCCTGTTTGGCAGCGCGGGAGGGATCAGGATGTGGCCGTGGGGCAGTGGAGTTGGATAACTCGGGGACACAGTCCCCGCCCAGGAGGGCCGGTCCTGATGGGGGCACAGAGATGTTGGCCGATGGTTGCACTATGCGGGCAGTGTCCTGGAAGAAGCGGGCTTTACAAACTGCCGCAGGCCATGTTGATATTCCTGGCCCTGGGGTGGGGGCGTCTCTCACCTCTCCTGTTCCCTGTCCCCCATGCCAAGCGTGGGGATGGCTAGGTACCGAGTGGCTGTTCGGTAAACACCAGGTCCTGGCATTTCTCAGACCTGAGAGTATGGTGTTGTCCTAACCTCCCCAGACCCCGTCTCTGCTCCCAGAGATGCCTCTGACGTGATGGGCATGGCAGTGCCTGCAAGCCAGCTCGCCGCCCGGCCTGGCCGCTTACTCGTGCCTGCTTCCTCCTGCGAGTGCTTGCGGCTCTTCCCCGCCCTTCCAGGTGTTGACGTGGTCCGTGCCCTAGTGGTTCCCGAATGAGCCTCTTCCACTAGCGCTGTCATCAGCCTCGGGGCCGGACCTGCTGCCTTTGTGGTGGCGTTGAGCTTAGAGGGCGGGGCCCTCAATTCTGTCCTGAGGGTGACCATGGCTGCTGGACCCTGGGCTGCGGGCGTGACCCTGTTGGTTGTGGTCAGTCTTTCCCCACCCACCTATTTCTGATGCTTTTTTGAGAGCAGTGACAGGCACCCTAGCTGCAGGGACACAGCTGACATTCCCCTCCTGCTGAGCCAGAGGTCATTTGCATGGATGACCTTGTCTGTTGGCGGCAACTGCTACAAAGAACTGTCCTTCTTATGCGCTGGGCCCCTGCACCGGCTGCTTTTCTTGTCCCCCAGCTTCCTCATCTGAAAAATGGAGAAATAATAACACAGGCTTATGTAAGGTTTTGATGAGAACGCACACGCTCAGTGTCTGTGGCCAAACAGCCTTCGGTTTAAACCCTGGCTCCGCCCCTGTGTGAGTTTAGGCAAGTTACGTCGCTTCTCTGAGCCTCCATTTCCTCATCTGAGTAGTCGGGCGGGCTGTGTCCATCCTCCCAGAGTGCTTGTGAGAGTTCAGTGAGACTGTGCGAGGTGCCTGGCATGTGTGGGTGCTCGGAGGCCACAGTGGCAAGGGCCATTGCGGGCGTCTCTCAGAGGCGATGGGCCGTGACATTTCTGGGTCCTTGAAGAATGGATTGGGGCAGTTATGCCAAGAGAGCTAGCACCTGAGCCAGAGCTGAGGGGATCAACAGGAAGACCAAGACGGTGTGTATTTGAAAGAGGCGGCAAAGTAGCAGAGACACCTGTCAGCTGAAAGAACAGGGCGATAGTTATGGCTCCACTGAGAGACCCAGCTGGGGTACCAGGCGGCAGTGTCCCAGGCAGAGCCCGCCTGCTGCCCACCTTCCCCACTCTCCAGCCCCGGCGTTTGGATGCCAGGCATTTCGGTCCAGGATAACTCGGTAGCACCCACCCCTTACAGACGTTGTCCATGTGGTTCTGCTGCTGTTGTCACCCCGGCCACCATCACTGGCTGACTCCCTTCTGGCTGCTGTCACTGACCACGCCTCTCAGCTACAGATGGGGCTGCAGGGCCAGCCCTGGGACAGAGTCTAGGAATCCAATGGGAAGCCCTCACCTCTAAGTCTCACCCATCCACCCCTAAGCCTTCCACGCCCATTCACTGCAGTTCGTACTCAGCCACAAGAGGGCACTAGACCATGCCTTCTGCAGGGAGGGGGGGTGCTATTTGGCCTGTCCCATTGTGATTGGGCCTTTGATCAGAGTAGCAGGTGGTTTCTTCCCAGATGCCGGCCTCTCTGAAGGCCATCGCAAGCCAACTTGACTTAACCAGAGCCATAGCACGGAGGCTGCTATCTCAAGGAAGGCCACATTGGAGCAAAAAGCCATGGAATTTGGCATCAAACTTGGGTTCCAGTCCTTGCCCTGCTCCTTGCTGGCTTTTCTGAACGTTGAGTCAGCTGCTTGGTTTCTCCGGGTCTCCCTTTCTTCACCTGCAAAGCATGCTGTCATTGGGAGATGTTGCTGCAGGTATTGAACGACATGGTGTGTGCAAAGTGTCTGGAATGTGACGGATACTCCATGGTTGGCCATCTGTTTCTTTCTGGAAGAAGGATGATGTTAGGACACAGCACAGGAGACATTTGTGGGATCCTGTTGGCCCGATGGGCTCACTTTCCTCCCCAGTAAACTCTATGGTTCTGGTTCATTGGGGGCAGCAGTGACCCCCAGTGGCCGGAATGGAGAACAGCAGCGCATGCAGACCTGGTGGTGGGGCGGTGGGGCGGTGCTGGCGGGCTTTGTTGGGTATTGTTGGGGCACATGAGACTGAATGTGCCAGAGGATATTGGCTTCAGAGGATCTGTCAGTCAAATTTCTCTTCCCTTAAGCGGCTAGTGGCTAGAGATGGTTCCCTGAGGGCTTGGTGAGATTGATGGCGGCCCCTGGACCAGTCGCTGAGGCCGTAACTGCAGAACACACATGTGCAAGCGACTGACTTTACTGTAGCCACCCAGTCCCGCCTCCCACAGCCAGACCCGTGGTGCGTCCGGGGAGCTGCTCTCTGTGAGGTGCTCTGGGCCCTCATCTCTCGGGGGGCTCAGCCAAGAGGCTCAGGACCTCTGAACCTCAGTGTGTTTATCTGGGAAATGGGCTGGCTGGCTGGTTGGCTGGGAGGGCTCCTCCAGCTTGGACCCGACTGCCCAGCCTCACTTCACAGCCTTCGCTCGCTCACTGTGCTTGTTGCGTGTGGGGGTCCGTGGGAAGTGGGGATAGTGAGACCTGCCTACAGAGCTTCTGGCCTTCCTGGCACAGAAACCGCAGCCCAGAGAAGAGAGGGGCCCCTCTCGGTGGAGGTGTGGCCCTGAGGCTGCAGTTGGGGTGTCTCTGACTCCCCATTCACGCAGCCTCTTCGTTACCCACCTGAGACCAGGGGAGTCCCGGCAGATGCGCTGGCTCAGGCCAGGACGGTGTTAGGCCAGCCTTGCTCCAGAGGGGGTTTCCGAGACCCTGCCACCCCTCCAGTGGCAGTCATCTTAACAAATGCGGCGCCGAGACGCCACGTGGGAAATAGCATGTGGACTGGGAGGGGCAGGGCGCAGGGAGGGTGCAGTGTATTCCCTGAGGGGCTGCGAGGGAGGGACAGTGGAGGGGGCCAGGGCCCCTCAGCCCCTAGCCGAAGGGGAGGGTGGAAGCACGCCTGACTTCCAGGGCAGGTGGCCTGTGGCCGGAGCTCTCCCTGCTCAGGGGAGGGCCCCGTGTCCTTTGGGGACGTCTGGCTCCCGTTCCTGTGGCAGGTGCTGGAGGGGAGGCCCCATGTTTCATTTTGCAAAGGACTGTCTTCCAAGTGCGGAGCAGACAGCTAACGGGCCTGGCGAGCGGCGCTCAGCCACTGTGGCTGCGGAGCGGCATCTGGACCTGGGCTGTGGGTGCCAGGTGTCTGGCCACCCGCCGCCCTGCCTGGCAAGGCCCATCCCAGCGGCGGGAGTGCTGGGAGGATGAGCAGAGGCACTGGCTGGGCTGGAGAGGAGCAGCGAGGCCTCCCATCCTCGCCCGGGGCGCCAGCCGGGTGCCGGCACCGCACTGAATCCTGGGACACCAGGCTGAGAAGGGGAGGGCAGGGCTCCCTCTTGGAGCTCACGGTCAAGCTGGGGTGGCGGGCCCAGTGCGCAGACCTGCTGCTGAGGCCGTCTCCAGAGAAGCAGGGGCAGGATTGATTGATTGATTGATTTTGTAACCTTTTCTAATGGAAGCTTTTAAAAACTGATTTCAGAGAGAAAGGGAGAGGGAGAGAGAGAGAGAAGCATGGATCGGCTGCCTCCTGCACGCCCCCTACTGGGGATGGAGCCGAAACCCGGTCATGTGCCCTGACCGGGAATCGAACCGTGACCTCCTGGTTCACAGGTCGACGCTCAACCACTGAGCCACGCCGGCCGGGCGCAGGGGCAGGGTTTTAGAAAATGTACCCAATGTGAGGTTTAAAGAAAAAGGTATTTACATGTGGAAGGATGGGCACAGTTTTTCTAGATGGAGATTCAGAAAGCCTGCGTGTACCCCTTCCCGGGCCGCCTCAGACTGACTCCAGAGGAGTTGCTTCAGGGTGGCGGCCCGAGCCCGGAGGTTGATCCATCACTTTGCCGTGCCCACAAGAGGCCCCATAGCATTTGGGGGGAAGCTCTCCCGCCCCTTTCTGATTGCTGACTGCGGGGACGTGAAGCTGGGGGGCAGGCCCTGATGGAAGGGGGAGCCCAGGCAGCGGGGAGGGCAGCGAGCCAGGAACAGCGTGTTTGCGAGCGCTCGTGTTCCCGGGGTGCTCGTTACTTCTCTGCTCCTGCGTTGACTCGGTGTGTGAATTGGGAACCTGCGAGGGGCTGGCCCCTTGTGGAGAGGTGGGGAGCGTCAGCGAGCCAGACAGATGAGGTCTAACGAACTCTCCCTCAGCTTATGGGGCGTGTAAGGTCGGGCCCCTTTCTCTTGGCACCTGGCCCCTGCTCCTGGGAGTCTACCTCCTGGCGGCGAGGGGGGGCAGGACCAGGTGTGCTGAGGGGCAGCCAGCTTCCCACAGCCCCCCACCCCCCAGTTCCTGGGAGAAAGTTCCACCAGAGGTGATTTGGGGGTAGAAGAGCCTGGGCCAGGCTCATGCCCAGGTGAGCATGCTCAGACTGGCTCCGTGTGGTGCTGCAGGGTCAGGCCCAGACCCAGGCCCCTGACACTGCCAGCCAGCTGTGGGCCTGGGCCTGGTGGGAACAGCGCCCCCTAGGCCAGTGCCCTGGGCCTGGGGAGCCATGTGTGAGAAGCATGGCCCCCTCCCTCTCTGACTCTGGTCCAGGGTCCTTTCCTGTCTCCCTGGAAGGGACTGGTCACTCCTCTCACGTCCGCGTCCACCTCCTCCCCCTCCTGAGTCCTGGCCGCAGGTGGTGGCCCGTCCCAGGGACTTGCTGGGCTGCCTGCCCTCCTCTGCCTGTCACTGGCTCGGAGCTGCTGGGGCCTGGACTCTGGCCAGTGTGCTCTGCTCTTGGGGCTCCACCCTGCGCCCTCCTGTGGCTGTCCTCACCTGCGTCCCTGGACAGAAGAAGGGGCAGCAGGCCTCAGTCCAGCAGAGACCTTCTGGAGTCCCGCCCACGTGCTATGTGCGGCACCAGCTCCCTTAGCATCAGGCTCATGCCCTCCCTCGCTGTGCTGGGGGCCTCTCTCCCGAGTCTCGCCGTCCTGCATCCCCCATGGGAATCCTCTGCCCCAGCCAGACGGACACCTTCCCAGGCATTTCCCACCCTTAGTCTTTTTATTATTATTATTTTAAAAATTTTCATTGATTTCAGAGAGGAAGGGAGAGGGAGAGAGAGAGAGACGTCAATGATGAGAGAGGATCATTGATCGGCTGCCTCCTGTACGCCCCCTACTGGATCGAGTTCGCAACCGGGGCATGTGCCCTGACCGCGAAAGGAACCGTGACCTCCTGGTTCATAGGTGGATGCTCAAACCACCGAGCTATACCTGCCAGGCTTTCACCTTTAGTCTTTTTTTTTTTTTTTTTTTTACAATTTTTTTTTGAAGTATGAGGCAAGAAGCCTCACCTGACTGCCTCCCTTGAAAATTCTGCCTAAGAACTTGCACCTTTAGTCTTTTGGTTCCCCTGCCCAGAAGCCCCCTGGCCTTCTCTCTGCTCACCTGGGCCCTGCCCGTCCCTCCAGCCCCGCCTCTGAGGGGCTCTTTGTCATCCAGACCCAGGTGTCATGATGGTTCTAGCTTCCCAGTCTCCGGAGCGCAGAGTAACAGCGGCTGCTGTTGGTTGAGCACTCACTATGGTCCAGGAAGTTGATGTAGCGTCTCATTTAATCGGGTCATAGGAGAGGAAGGGCGGCTCTCACTTCACAGGCGAGGAAATTGCGTCCAAACGATGGAAGGGCTTGCCCCAGGCCACAGTGCAAGGGCACGTTCGGGCTCAGAGCCAGGCCGGCTCCAGCGCCCACAGCCCACGCCCGTTGCAATGTGCACAAGTGGCCAGGATGAGCTCACACCATCGGGAGAGCGAGGGACGGAACCGGGTGCGTCGGTAGGCGGGTGTGCGGCCGTTTCGATGTAACTCGTTGTCTGTGTAGTAACACAGCTGTATTTTGAAAACATGGTGCTGATAAAGGAAAAGCAAGTTTCAGAATGACATATTATATGTGTAGTTTAAAAAACACAATGACAAATATAATGCATTGTTTATGGACACAGATATATAGTAAAAAGATAAAAATCACGGTCTGGATACAAAGCAATTTTATGATCGCCCCGGGGAGGGAGGCGGAGGCCATCAAGAAGCAGCACCGGGCTTTATCTGTGGTCTTTTGCTGCGAGATCCCAGCTTATGACAAAATGGAACTGTGCGTTCATGCCAGGTGATGGGGAAAGAGGGCGTTCATATAGAACCCTTTGTTTTTCTCCACGAAAATGAAACGTTAGCCTTAAGCAATAAAAAGATGATCACACCCTTCAGATTTGCGATTTAAAAAATAAAAACAATGTTAAATCGTCATGTTAGGTGGCTGGGCCTGCCGTCACAAAAAGCCGCAGACGCGGCGGCCTAGACAGCAGACGTGGGTCCCTGTCAGTTCTGGAGGCTGGAAGTCTAAGGTCAAGGTTGAGCAAGGCTGACTTCCGCTCGCCTTGGTGTGGACGGCGGTCTCCTGCCCTCCTCACGTGGGCATTCCTCTGTGTGCGTCTGTGTCCTCGTCGTGCTTACCAGGTCGCCAGTCATGTTGGCCAGGCCCACCCTGCTGACTTCACTGCCTCTCACCTGTGAGGACCTGCCTCCAATACAGTCACATGCGCAGGCACTGGCTTAGGACGTCGACAGGGGAGTGTTTGGGGTGGGGGTGGGGAGGAACAGTTAAGCTCATAGGACTCAGAAGACAAAACAGTTTGCACGTCGGCTGAAACTAGAGTCTGTCAGAGCTCACCTTCTTTCAGCTTGAGTGCCTCCAGCTGTGGGTGCCCTGGGCATACTGCTTGGCTGGCCTGTGGGTGGTGGGACCTTATAAAACGCACCCAGGTCTTTTGCCAAAGTGGTTGCACCCGTGGGCACGCCAGGCCTGGTTTGGATGCACCTGGGTGAGGTAGGCCCACACACAGGCCTCTGCTGCAGAAACGGGCTGTGTAACTGGCTTGCAGAGGAGGAAACGGAGAGGCATGGGCCGTGCCACTTGCTCAAGGTCACCGTGGGAGGTGGCCGAGCTGGGACTGGCTGACTCAAAGCCCTCGGGGCTTCCACTGTGACACTGCGTCTTGCCCAGGCCGGGCTGAACAGGCAGGAGAGCAGGCGCTGGCTTCTCAGGGCACCTCTGTGTCCCCAGCCCAAGGACATCCCCGGTCCCCTGGGCCCCTGTTCTCTCTGACACCGTGACATCAGGGCAGGTGGCAGGTGGTGCTCCCAGCAGGGGTCAGGCGGGGCCTGGGCAGGTGCTCTCTGGTCTGGCTGGGCTGCTCTCTCCAGCTTCTCCATCCGCCCTGGTCATGTGGCCCCTCTCAGGGCTCTGGGCTGTGTCCCGTGTGCCGTGGACAGACAGACAGATGAATGCCAGACAGCAGCCGGGATCCACAGCTCCCCCTGCTTGCAGAGTGCTCAGACACGGTGCAGGGAGGCCCCAGACCAGCGCGCCCACTTATTCCTCCACATCCTGGGGCTGTGCTGAGCGCGAGGGTGCGCTGCTCAGCCTGGCTGGCCTGGACCTGCCCCCCAGGGCCAGACTGGGGGTGCGGACAGAGACACACACAGGCGCTGTTCCTGCATGTGGGGATGTCATGATGCAGAGATGGTGACGTTTCAGGCTGGGCCTCCGTGGGTGGGGACTGTCAGCGTTTATGTGACTCACTCAGCCCCGTGAAGGGAGGAAGCCGAGTGGGCGAGTGGGCGACAGGGAGACTGGCTGGAGGTGGGGCTGCTCCATGTGGGGCTGGGCCTGGGCGGGGGTAGGGGGTGGTTGGGGCGGGGGCGGGACTGGGAGGAGGTACCAGGCCAGCTGTCTACTGACAGTGAGGAAGAGGCGAAGCTTCAGTTGGGGAGATGGAGGTAGAGGTTTCCAGCAACACAGCACCTCTGCGGAGGGGCAGGTGGGAGAGTTGGGGGGTGTAGTGGGGTGTGCAAGGCGGTGAGGTTGAGAGGTGAGAGGTCAGCAGGCCTTGCAGGCCGTGGGAAGGGCTTGGACTTCAGTCCCGGGGAACTAGGAGGCTGTAAGGCTTTCCCTTCAAACCGGAGGTGATCCCGTTCAATCTGCAGTGCTGGGTGCACCGGGCTGGTGGGCTCCCTGGGAGACACTCCCCCAGGTGGGGCCTCGGAGCAGGTCCCCGAGGACACGCTAAGGATGAGCCGGCATTGGCCACATCGGGGGCGGACGCGAGGGAGGCTGCTGCTACCCAGCACGCACAGGGCTCCCGGCCCCACATGCACGGAAGCCAGTGCCAGGGACGGGCTGGAGAAAAGAAAGAAGCTTTTACTGCGAGGGCGACCGGCAAGGCGACGGGAGGCCGGGCTCCAGTCTGGGTCCCCATCCCGGGCTCCTGGCGAGATTGTCGGGGTTTCAGCACCAGACCTCGCTGGGCGACAGACCGTTCGTTCTGGAAGCTTCCGACCTTCAGGTTCTGGTGCTTTGGTTTCGAGGGGGAGAGTTTAGGGCTCACAACGGTTACTTCCTGGTCTTGTTACCAGGGTGGGGGCAGTTTGAGCTGGTCCGGCGGCTGCCCTGCTTGGGGGCGGGGGGGTGGGGAAGGGGCAGCAGGAAGGAAGCCGGCAGCAGGAGGACCTTTGAGGAGCAGAAGAGGCTCATGCTGCCCCGGAAGCCGGAGGGCGGGGGAAGCCCAGGCCCAGGCCCAGCAGCTGCCGCCTCCTGAGTTCGCTGCGAGTGTGGTTGAGGCTCGGGGCTCAGTCCTGCTGCTCTTGTCTTCCCAGTGCTCGGCCCCGGCCTGGCTAAGTCCAACACGCGGCTGAATGAACACGCGGATGGGGAGCGCGTGTTGATGGTCAGGAGCTGGGGCCCAGAGGGTACAGGCGGTTGGACTGGGGTGTGTCCATCACCCCTCGGCCGGAAGTCCAGGCTGCCTGGCCTGGTGTCCGCGGCCCCCGAGAGAGGCCTGGCCCCACCTGCAGGGCCGAGGTGCAGGGCGGCAGAAAGCACCTCTGACTCAGGAGGGCCACCTGCTGAAATGTGTCTGTTTATTCAGAGATTTAATTACCATGTTAAATATTAAAGAGTAAACACCGTGTCTGGTGGGACTCAGCCTTTACCAACAGGAGCTCTGCCTGTGGAGTTGCTGTGCTTTCCCGGCCTCGAGAGCCGCGGCCCGGTTTTGTCCCGAGGAGGCCCCGGTTCTCCCTGGAGAAGCAGGGAAATGGGTCCAGGGGAGTGGGGAACTCAGGGAGGAGGAGCGGGGTGCAGGGGCAGGAAGGAGGGGGAGAAGGAGGAGGAGGAGGAGGAGGAGGAGAAGGAGGGGAGGTGAGAGATTTCTGAAGAGGCAGCGCTGTCCAGGCCAGAACAACCCCACGCTGCAGATCTGTCGTCCGTTTGTGCAGGGGGAGGGGGCCCCAGGCGTGTGGGCAGTTGACAGCAGGGGCCAGCAAGGCAGTCTCGAGGGGTCTCCACAGTTGGGGGATGGTGGGTCTTGGGGTCTTCCTATGGGGATGCCTGTTCCTGTGCTAAGGTTTGTGGGACCAGCTTCTCACCTGATGCCTAGGGGGCTCTGCCTCGCTGGGAGGGAAGGCGCGGGGCAGGGGACAGGGCCCGCTGCCGCTGCAGGCAGCTCTGTGCCGAGTGTTCGGGGATCTGTGTGTGACACCGCAGACGAGGTCCCGGGCGCGGGGAGATTACGCGGGGTTATTTATCGGCGGGGCGCTCTGGGCTTTAATTTTTTCTTTTTGCTTATTCAGGCTTTGGCTCCAGAGGAAAATAGCCTGGGGTGGCTCCGAGATAGATTCTCTCTGCCCCATTAACTTATTCAGCGAGTTTAATGGTCCTCTCTCCCCTCAGCCTTGAAGCCATCATTAAAACGCAGAGATTTATAGAAGCAGAGACACTGAGCTTTAGTCAAACTTTTGCTCTGGGTTGGGGAAGGGCAGGGGCGGGAGAGGTGGGGGCAGCCTGGCTTGCCTACACCTGTGCCCCCAGAGCTGTGGGGTGGCCTGGGAGCGGGTCCTAACTGCAGGACGGGGGGCCGGGCTGGGTGGGGTTTACCTGGGTGCTTGTAGTGACGCCGCCCCACTAAAGCTCTCTGGGGTGAGTGACCCCGGCTTCTCCCGCTCTCGGGCGGGGCTGTCTTGGGGTGTCTCTGAAACATGGCTGACGGGCTCTGGGGTGAGCTTGTCCTCAGTGCGTCTCTGGGGCCATGTCTCCCACGTGCCCCCGCCGCTCACCTGCTGCTCTGGGTCAATTTCCCGCAAATCACGAGTCACTTAGCAGAGGGGCCCGCGGGCTGGAAGCTGGTTCTCTGAGTGATAGAGGGCCGGTTGCCCAAATGCCCGCCGAGCAAGGGGCCCATTTGCCACAGGCCACTCACGGAAGGCCTGCTGCTGGGTGCTCAGGGTGCCGAGTTTACTAGGTGTACCGGTTAATGATGCGGATCCTTTTCACTAGATGGGGTGACACATATGTTGATATATATGCGATGCGATATGTATGCTATTTTGTTGTATTAACAACAAGCTTCAAAACTTCCTATGTCAAATTTACTGACGGTGTTAATATCATAGATATTTTTACGCTTAAAAATGTTGAATTTCGTGCCAAAAAAAAAAGAGCGTTTGCGGGATGTTTTAATTCATTACTTTATTTTGAAGAAAAGTGCTGCTGAAAGTCATCGTATACTTCGGGAAGCTTATGGTGAACATGCTCCATCTCAAGATCCTTGTGAACGCTGGTTTAAATGCTTAAAAGTGAGAATTTCGATGTGAAAGACAAAGAACGTCCAGGTCAACCGAAAAAGTTTGAAGACCAACAGTTACAACCATTACTGGATGAAGATGCGTGTCAAACTCAACAACAACTTGCAGAAAGATTAAACGTTGCTCAGTAAACAATTTCCGATTATTTACAAGCAATGGGAAAGATTCTGAAGGAAGGAAAATGGGTGCCCCATCAACTGAACGAAAGACAAACGGAAAACCGAAAAGCCATCAGTAAAATGTTGCTTCAATGGCACGAAAGAAAGTCTTTTTTTGCATCGAATTGTGACTGGCGAGAAAAGTGGATTTATTTTGAGAATCCCAAACGCACAAAATCACAGGTTGATCCAGCTCAACCATCAACATCAACTGCAGGGCCAAATCGCTTCGGAAAGAAGACCATGCTCTGCGTTTGGTGGGATCAGGAAGGTGTGGCGTATTCTGAGCTTCTAAAACCAGGGGAAACCGTTAATACTGATCGCTACCGACAACAAAGAATCAATCTGAACCACATAATCAATTTGAACCATGCTTTGATCGTAAAACCACCAGAATGGGCCAGAACACAAGGCAAAGTAATTTTGCTTCATGATGGCGCACCATCACACACTTCAACACCAGTTAAAGACACGTTAAAAGATCCTGCCTGGGAAGTATTAGCCCACCCGCCGTATTCACCAGCCCTCGCTCCTTCAGATAACCACCTGTTCTGATCGATGGCACACGCACTTTCTGAGTAGCCCTTCAAAACATATGAAGAAGTGGAAAATGGGGACTCTGACTGGTCTGCCTCAAAACAAGAAAAGTTCTATTGGGACAGTATCCAAAAATTACCTGAAAGATGGGGGCTGTGTGTAGCTAGCGATGGACATAACTTTGAATAAAGCACTTTTGATGTTTCTCTTGAAATTACCGTGTTTTCTTTGATTACAAAATCTGCAGTATTAACCGGTAAACTGTCAAACCGCATTTTTAACTGGTATCCGAATTTTTGACTGGTAAATGGTCAATCCACATTAGTAACCAGTATCCGCATTAGTAACTGGTACACTTAGTACCAACATTTTATCTGATTGTTGATTCAAGCCAGGCCAAGCTAGGGCTGTCCATCCAAGCCCATCACCTCACTCTCCCATGATGTGGGCAGCTGGGTTGCAGGGCCAGCACTGTGGGGGGTTGGAGAGGAGAAGGTGGAGGTGACAGCAGGTGCAGGACGGGTGCAGAGGGGTGGGGTGGACTTAGGGAAGCTGGGATGAGGCAGATGGGGGCCCCTTGATGCACAGGTCTGCATTGGGAGGCCAAGGGGGCGCTTCAGGCTGGAGGTGCAGCGAGGAGAGACTGCCCGGCGGGAGAGCAAATGCTGGCTCCCCGCGCCTGGAGGGCAGGGGCAGGGCCCTGGGGGCAGGCGGCCTGGGGACGGCCTTGGGAGGGGAGGCCTTCGTGCTGGGCTGAGGCCTCTGGACTTGCTCGATTTGGAGCCTCTGAAGGTTTGGGAGACAGCTTTCCCTAAAGGAGCCTCCTCTGGCCTTTAAAAGTCATAAGGATGTTGTGAAGGAAAAGCTAGAAATAGCAAAGGGGAGGATGGACAAGTCACTGAGCCCAGTGCGCTGGGGACCCACACTGTGTAGGTGCCCTGCGTCTGTCGTGGGTGGTTCTGGGGTCGGAGCACAGGCACAGCGCCTCTGAGGTCTCTGTGCCGCCAGGAGGGCTCCGTGGGCAGGCTCCGGTCCCGCTGCCCGGGCGGTCAGGGCACCAGCCCGAGGACGCGGCCCCTCCTGCATCTTTCAGGGCCGCAGGTGAGGACGAGACAGGGCGTGGTGTGTGTGCTCCCTGCGGGGTGCAGGGGGCTGGGGCCTGTGCTGTGGGCCTCCTGGGGGAGTCAGCGAAGACATGGGGTGGGCACCCTGGACGGGAGGAAGCGGGGGTGAGGGCGTGCCTTTGCCTGAGCTCTCGGGATGGGGTGTTTTCTTCACATCCCAGGGCCCCAGGTGGGGGCAGTGGGGTGACGTGCTGGCTGAGCTGGCGGCCGTCAGAGATGGATCGTAGACATGTGGGATGGGCAGCGTCGTCTCCAGACGGAGGGATGAAGGTCAGAGTGAGGAGGAGGGCAGGGGTGGGTCACGGGGCAGGGAAATGGCACGGAGGTCACACTGGCAGGGTTAGAGCCGAGGGGCACCCAGAGAGTCTGGGAGGCGCTTCCAGCGAGGAGCCTGGGAGAGGGGGTGATCGCAGGAGATTGGGCAGATGCGGGGGGAGGGGGTGCATCTAGCCTCACATCGGGGTTGGTTTGGCTTGGACATCTGGGAGTGTCCGTCTGGCTGGGGCTGGAGTTCCAGGCTGGCCTTGGGCACAAACATGAGCTGGAGGTTTGGGAGTTAAGTGCCCAGAGGTGAGCGGACAGGAGGAAGGGCTGAGGGCCAGGAGAACCTGGCATGTCCGTGTGGAGGCAGGAGGCAGGAGAGAGGGCCAGAGCAGGAGCGAGCGGGCGGGGAGGATGCCAGCGCTCCCGCCAGGGGACGCAGCCTCCAGGACGAGGGAGTGGTCAGCCAAGTGCACGGCTGAGGGAGAGGGTGGGTGGACGCGTGGGGGAGCAACAGGCCAGTGAAGAGCGAACACAGAGCATCCTTCGAGGGCTTGGCACCCAGGACAGCAGGTGCAGGCTGGTGGGAAGCCAGCGCGTGTTTTGTAAGGACGCGGGAGCCCTGAACGTGCTCATGGGCAGGGAGCCTGCAGGAGGCAGGGGCCAGGGGGAAACAGGGTCCTGGTGTTGGAAGAGAGAGACTGGCGCCTGGGCCCCACCTTGCGCTCGCACGATGCTGGGGGCTGACCGAACGGGAGGAAAAGGATCCGCTCTCTGAGGGAGGAGGGCAAGGAAGAGGTGAACTCCAGGCGGGTTAGTGACGGGGAAAGACCCCTCTGAGCCTCCGTGTCTTCACTTGTGAAACAGGTTAATGGTACTTCAGACGAGGGCTGTGGAGAGGGGTTCACAGCTTGATGCTCGGCGCACGCTGAGGGCTCTCCGGTTCCGTGGTGATGGTTGTTGCTTTTACGGGTGGTGGAGTAGACCTAGGTCCTCTGCTGACATGAGCGTGGCCCGGGCAGGGATGGGGCGTGTGGAGGTCTGCGTCAGGCACAGGTCAGGGCTCCCTGGCCTTGAGTCGGGGGGCGGGGGGTGCTGAGGGCCAGGAATGGGCTCGGGCTGAACATCCCTGGTCGGCAGGACCCTGGGGCACCCCACAGCCTCTGGGAGCCTCGGCCCACCTGCCTGGGTCAGGCTGGAGTCATCGGTGCCGCACCTGCTGGGGCTGACGGTGCTCCGGGGCAAGCATGCAGCAGAACGTGTGGGTTCACCTAGTGCACCCCAGTCCCAGCCCCCTGGCATCTTAGGACCGCCTCCTGGACCGCTGGGGGTCTGTGCCCCTCCGCTCACAGCAGCAGCTGGCACCTCCCAGGATCTCCCCTGAGGGTGCTCTGGGCGCTGGGTAGCCGGCAGCCTCTGCAGCTGGCAGAACGACAGGAGTGGCGTGCTGAGGGCTCAGGGTCGGGGAGGGCGGGACAGGGGTGTGGGCTGTGCTGTTTGGGGGCTCGAAGTCTCAGAGCTGGGTGCTGGGGTCCTGGGGACGGCCTGGTCCACAGGCCAGGAAACGAGGCCTGAGGCAGGAGGGCTCGCCTGGAGCCAGTGTGGACCAGACGGTGCGACTCACACCTGCGCCTTTGACTCCCAGTCCAGCGCTCTCTCGACGTCTGTGCCACTTCCTGGAATCGTCCTTGGCTGCCACAGCAGCCCTTTGCACGGGCCACCTGTCTGGTGTTCGGGGTCCGAGGGGCTGTGCATGTCAGGGCGGCAAGTGACCACTGACCACCGATCATCCAGCCCTAGGGAGGCATCGTGCCCTGTTCTGGCCCTTCCTCCAGCCTCCCAGGGACCACCCCCCTGGCTTCTAGGGATGCTGTGTACCAGCCCTCAGGGGTCCCTGCATTTCCTGGGGGGCTCAGGACCTGGGAAACGTCCAGCTGTGGGAAGAGGGGAGTGGGCGGTGCCGTCTGCTCCTGATAACCTGGCCCTGCTTTCTGATGGGACTGCGGCTGACTGACGGCAGAGATGCCAGGAGGGGCGGGCCTTCCCATGCGCTGCCCTGGCCCAGCTCCTGCCTTCTCCCCTCGCTCCCCCATTGACTCCTGTCCTCACACTTCATTCATCTGTGCTTGCTGAGGCCGCCTTCTCTGAGTAGGCCCAGGTTCCCCTGCAGACACCGGAGCATCCTGGGGGCTGGGAGGGAGGCCGAGGGGAGGGGCCTGACTGCCGGTCTCTGTAGGGCCAGGCAGAGGGTGCAGCCCGGCTCCCCGCCCGGAAGCAAAGCCGCGTCTGCTTGAGCCCCTGTCAGACACAGATTGGAGGAGACCCGTGGGTGCAGGATTCATTGGGGTTCCTTGGGGCGTCCCCTTTCGCTTCATCTTGAGGTTCCTTCCCTGTGCGTTTCCCTAGCCTCACCCTCTCCCCTGCACGCACCCTGTGAAAGACTCCCTCTTTCTCGTTGGCATTTAAATGGAAAAACACACACAAAACCCAACCCAACACAAAAGCAACTTCACTGAATACGAAGAGAACAAAGTGGAGGTAATTATAGGGGAAAAGCAAAAGATATTAAAATAGTGTCCGCGTTTGGAAGCAAAGGCTGCAGCTCTGCCCCCCAGGGCTAGTTCCACTCCCAGCCCCTCCTGTGACCCCGCCGGGGCTGGGGTGTGGGGGCTCCCACACGCCTCCGCTGCCTTCGTGGTGCCAGGATCAGTCCTCAGAGGCCTCCTAGGGAGGCGGCGAACCCTCAAGGTCAGCGGTAGCGGTGTCATCTCGGCGTGTCCCAGCTCCCGGGCAGCCCGCCTGGGCCCCGCGGCGGGAGGAGGGCCGTCACGGCCAGGTGGCAGGAAAGCCGTTCGGTGGCGGGGAGCAGGTCATGTCTGCTGTGACGTTGACGGGCTGCCGCAGGAACTTCCCTGTTCATGTCGATCAGTTCCATGGGCTTCGCTTCTGGGAGGGTGCCCCGGGCCCTGCCAGCTCTGTGGGTGCTGCCGTGCCCTGTGAACCCCCGCTCCCCGGAGTAGACAGGGTGCCCCGTCCTGCGCCCAGGTCCACCTCCACTGCCACATCGTCGCTTGTCCCCCGGGTCCTCTGCCCGAGGTGTAATGCCTGTCTCCATCCTTCACCCTGGCCCTAACTTCCTGTCTCCTCCCTCCGCCCATTAATCATGGCAGCGCTACTTCATATCAGCGCGGACTCGGTGCCAGCAGCTCTTGCCGGGCACGGCCCAGGCACTGCTCCCAGGGCCCGAGCGGCTGATGCTGCTACTCTGCGTGCCTTACTGGAGGGGGATGGGCACCCCGGGCGGCTGCGTCCTTGTCCCAGGCACGGAGCAGTGAGCGGTGACGCTGCCTCCTTACACGGCGCCGGGCACCAGCTTGCTGCGCACGCCTGTGCCCTCTGTCCCTGGTGCAGCCCTCTGCCTCGAGCACGGGGCCGGGCAGGGCTCCGGGTGGCAGGGCGCGGTGACGCGGGAGGGCCCAGCTGGGACTAGCTGCCCCCCACACCCTGCCTCTCACCCTGGGCAGCATGGGTGCTGAGGCCTCCTGGGTGGCCTTCATGTGCCGCGTGCCCTGGCCAGCTGGCTGAGGAGTCACTCTGTGCTTCGGGAAGGTCACTGTCCGCTCTGGGCCGTGTGCTGGGAGGGCTCCAGCCGCAGCTGCTCCATCTGCCTTCCACGAGGCCCGGCTGCCTCCAGCCCAGCCCTGCCCGCCATCTCCTGCCAGCCTCCGCCTCCCGTCCTCCCCCTTGCCCACGGCCTGTGGGAGCTGAAGGGTGCGGTGTGGGTGCGAGGCAGCCCAGCGTCCCCAAGGATTCCGTGGGCCCCGCGGCGATCTTGTAGCTCTCTCAGCTGCTGCCCACCTGGGGGACACCAGCGAGTCCTCCGTGTCCCTGGGCCTCAGCGTCCTGTCTGCGGTTCCTGTGGCTTTCCGAGTGGCTGGGAAGCTCCAGGGGCACTGCTCCTGGCTCCCGGCGCTCGGAAGTGGGCACTTGGGCTGTGGATTAGGACCGACCAGGACCGTTCCCTCCAGGAAGCAGTCAGTGCGCATTAAGGTGCCACGTGTGGTTCACAATGATGCGGTTTGTGTGGCCCAGCCAACAGCTGGGCAGCCTGAGCATCGCGGGCAGGTCGGCGAGCTCGGTCCCTGCCTCGGTCATGGCAGCGAGACAGTGAGTTCTGTGCAAAGTGGCGTGTGCGTGTGCGCCGTGAACCGCACGCACAAGATGCGGTTCCTGAACGGCAGCCTCGTGGGCTGTGGAGCTGCGTGGGTTGCGTCCTAGGGCTGCCATCTGCCCGCTGTAAAACGGGCATCATCGTGGCACCTGCCTCAGGGGCCTGTGAGGTGTGAGCACCTACTGTGTGCCGGCCACACGGGGGATGTGGAGATGCCTGTCCCTGTTAGAGGTGGGCCCGAGGAGTGGTGCCTGTGCCTGTGCCTGTGACGGAGTCCACGTCAGACCCGCGCTCCAGCCACCTCGCCCACGGCCCTCCGTTCCCACTGCCCACGTGCCGGCCGGGAGCCTGCTCTCCGGCTCCTGCTCTGAGGCAGCCTGCCCGTTGCAAAGCAGGCCTGTGCGAAGCCCTGACTCAGGGTGTTATCTCTCCAGTGTCACGTAAGCCGTATTGATAAATTAATCTTATATTGTCGGGCCCAAACGGCCCTGTAATTTTTCTATTGTGCGGCCTAATCGGTCTTGACAGCTGCGGCATTAGTTTATGTTTGTTTGTGATCTGGCTCCCTGGGTTGCCATCTTAGCCACGGAACAAGACCCACACCCCCACCTTCTCCCACCCTGCCTCCCCATTCACCCCTCCCTGGGGCTGCCTCGGCGCCGCTTCATCCGGCCCTGGACTCCTGTTCCGATGTGATTGTCGGGCCGGCGAGCTCCTGGGTGAAGGAGTGAGCCGGCTCCAGGATCGGCCACCTGGGCCCCGGCCTTGCCCTGGGAGGTCACCAGCTCTTTACCGTGTGTATTTACTGTGTTTAAAACCTCTCAGGTTTTTCATCTTTATTGATTTTCTCTTATGAATTTGTAATGACAACAGAAGACACTTAAGATGAAATATAAGGAAGGGGAGCAAGGACGGCTTGTGCACCCGCCGCGCGCTCTCTGCCCGAATGAAGCCGGAGGACACGCCCCCCGCGCCCAGGGTGGCTCTCCTGCGAGCCACGATGACGAGTGGCTTTAATTTTCTTGAGATCTTTTCATTTTTCCCAACTTCCCACGAGGAGCCTGTGTTACTTACAACTGGGGAAAGAGTCACTGACATTCATCAGCATTAAGTCCATCAGCAATAGTTTGCTCATTTGTAAAATGAGAAGGTTGGACGCGGTCCCCGGCCCTGGCTGCGCACCAGGAGGGCCTGTGAGAAGCGCCCGTCCGGAGAGTGTGACCCTGGGGTCCGGGGCTGGCCCAGGAACCGGGTTCCTGCAGGTCCCCCAGGCGTTCCCGGTTGCATTGAGAGCTCAGATCCCCGACAGGTGGGTGTCTGGAGTCCTCAGCGTGATGTTTCCTACGCATGTGTCGAATCGGATTGTCGGGTGGGAGCAGGGAGCCCAGGGCCCGACTCCCCTCTGGCTCGTTCTGCTCCAGCTGGGAGGGAGCCGGCAGCTGCGTGTGTGGCCGTGAGTAGAAATGGGTGGGCCAAGGGCGGGGTGGCCCAAGGGGTGGGTGGGCTCCGGGCCTCCCTGCAGCCAGCATTCCTCATCGCCCTGCAGGGTTGGGCCGCTTCCCATCTCTGATCACATCGCATCCTCAGTAACACACGGGCCCCGCTCTCCCCCTTCTCAGATCTGAGGCATAGAAAAGCTAAGTGCCTGCCCAGCGTCACACAGCTACGAAGCAGCGGAGCCTGGATTGGAACTGCCACCTGTAGCCACTCATTGCTGGCAGTTTCTTTAAAGATATATTTTTGTTGATTCAGAGAGGAAGGGAGAGGGAGAGATAGAAACATCAGTGATGAGGGAGAGTCATTGATTGGCTGACTCTTGCATGCCCCACACTGGGGGGTCAAGCCTGCAACCCTGGGCATCGACTGGTAATCGAACTGTGACCTCCTGGTTCATAGGTCGACATTCAACCATTGAGCCACACTGGCGGGCTGGGTGGCATTTTTTTTTTTTTCCCCAGCAGGTGCCATTGAGGGCTGGCACGGGTCTCTGAGGTCCCAGTGTCCCTCTTGGTGGGACAGGCTGGGCTTTTATTTGTGGCTTTCCTGTGGCCTCTGCAGTCCCGGCTTCTCCTCTTGGCCCTGCCTCCTGGGTCAGGGCACACAGCACACTTGTATCCCAACAGCCACACAGCTGGCTGGGGAGGTTTGAGCTTAGTTTGCTGCCGGTTAAATGGATTTCCAGGCCCCCTGTCCCTTTCCCATTGGTTCCTTTGCTTGATGTTGAGAAGAGAAGTTGGCCTTGGCTAATGGGTGTTTGTCTGTGCCCAGGCACGTGGCGTCGGGCCCTGATGGGCGCTGCTGGCTCTCCACCCCTCCTCGGCACATGGTTGGTGGTTGTTTACGTATTTCCATGTAGCCTGTGTCCAGGTGGTCGTCTCCTGTCATGGTTGCTAGGGCCGTTGCTAGGGCCTGCCATCAGGCTGTGTTGTGAGAGACCAGGTGGGGGTCTCCTGCCCTCGTCCTTGCCGCTGGGATGGAGAAAGGCCTGGATGGGGCATCACTGGGCTTACACGCAGGAGGCTTAGGTGAGACTGAGGAGGCCTCGGGCACCCTGACACCCCTCCGCCCACAGGGTCGATGTGAAATCCAGTCCCCTGTGCAGGGAGCAGACACAGGGCCGATGCTGACGGGGATGTCATTGAGGTGCAGGTGCGGGGCACATGGACGCACAGTCACACGTGGCCTGGGGTCCACCTCCCAGGGACCCAGATCCCGCAGCTGTGAGCCTGCGAGTAGGCAGGTGGGGGCTGGGCTGACAGCTCAGTGGTGGATCTCAGACTCCTCCTTGCGTGGCCACTATTGACTGCCTTGTACCCGTCAGCTTCTTAGCCAGACCCGCCGCTAATCCTCAGAGCAGTGCTGGCAGCGGCATGGGCTCCGGTTCCGCAGAGGGCATCCAGGCTAGAAGCACCCAGCCAGGCGCACCGGTCCCGAGCTGAGGAGAGGCCGGGTTCAAGTCTGGGTCTGTCTCCAGCAGCGCCCGTGGCTGAGAAGGCCTGTTTACTTCCCCTCGGGGCGTTTTCTGTGGACCCTCACCCAGGGCAGCCCTTCCCCCAAGAAAACCATCCGACAGCAGGTTCTGACAGCAAGTTCCCACAGCCTGCCCCTGTGCGTCTGTGCATCAGCTCCTCCGTCTCCTGGCCTCTCTTCCTGGAAGTCCCCAGGCCGCTTCTTCCCACCTTTCATCCCTGCCTCAGCCTCTCTCTGCTGAGAGCTGCCTTCGACCCTCTGGAGTTCTCACCCAGGGCTCCCTCTCGGCATCAGCATCGTGGGAGGCAGCTTTTGGCACTGAGTGTGTGTGTGTTTGCGGGGGGAGGACAGGGGCAGCTGAGTAAATGACGTGCAAGGCAGGCGTGAGCGTGTGCACGCAGAGTGAAGAACTGAATGAGGGAGACGGGACGGCCAGGGCAGTGAGCAGCCGGGCTGGTCCCAGTCGTGACGTTGTTGGGTGGGGGCTGCGCTGACACAGAGGCAGCTGTCAGCCCGCAGCTGCACACGCTCCCCCCTGCATGTCTCGTGTAAGCTGAAGGCTCTCGCGTAACCAGCAGTGTAAAGTGTCTGTGTCACCCGTGCGCGTGAGAGAAACCGGAGACTGCCGCGGGAGTGAGCTGTTGGCGTGTCAGGGGACATGTCCGTTCTTTCTTCGGGCTGCCACACGTGTGGTTCGTGTATTCAGTCAAGCACTGAGAAGGCAGTGTGCGGGGCCGTACATTGTTGGCTTCATCTTACCAAGCTGACTTGACTGAATGACAGTAAGTGTGTTCACGATCCATATTCTTTTTTTTTTTTTTTTAATATATTTTTTTATTGATTTTTTACAGAGAGGAAGAGAGAGGAATAGAGAGTTAGAAACATCGATGAGAGAGAAACATCGTTCAGCTGCCTCTTGCACACCCCCCACTGGGGATGTGCCCGCAACCAAGGTACATGCCCTTGACCGGAATCGAACCTGGGACCCTTGAGTCCGCAGGCCGACGCTCTATCCACTGAGCCAAACCGGTTTCGGCACGATCCATATTCTATAGCTGATTAGAAAGAAAACACAAAGCCTCTCGTTTGGAGAACGTTGCGGTCTCTTGCAGAAAGAGAATATGTTTTCCGCAACATGACACGCACTCTTTTATGCCAGGATCCATGTTGCGGATGCCTTTCTGGACTTGATGTTTATCTCTACATCATCTGTTTCCCTTTTCACCTCAGCTGCTGGGAAACTCAGGCACAGTTGAGAGCCTGACGTGGAGATTAGTTCATCTCGGGCTCCTGGGAACAGATACTCCTTTGCTCCCTTTTAAGAAGGGTCTGATTATTCCCATGTTTACATATATGTTCTCCCAAATCCTTTAAACGTAGGTGGAACTCTGGGGTATAGATCCCCCAAATTGAAAATAGGTATTCAAACAGTGAGTGTTCATAGCAGCGCCATTGAAAATAGCCAGTGGTGGAAATGACCCAGATGTTGAGCAGCTGTTGGATGGTTAAACAAAATGTGGTACATCTACAATGGGCTATTACTCAGCCACACAAGGAAGGACTTTCTGACACATGCTGCAACATGGGTGATCCCCAAGCACATTATGCTGGGTGAAGTAAGGCAGACACATCACACACGTATGATTCTGTTTACATGAAATGTCGGGATTAGGGAAATCCACAGGGGAAGAAAGATTGGCTGAGGGGTGACGGCTCAATGGTTTCTTTTTGGGGTGAGGAAAATGTTTTGGAGGTCGGTAGAAGCCGTGCTAAATGCCACTAAACAATACACTTTGAAGGTTAATTTTAAAGTGATGTGGATTTTATCTCAAGAGAAACCATTGCATTGAAATAAAACAAAAATGAGTGGATGTACAAACCCACTTGAATAAAAATGAGATGTTGGGGTCTGCAAAAGCGCTGGCTGCCCCGGCCTCGGGAGGCGTGTCTCCCTCCTCGCTCAAAGCTGCCACTCATTGGAGATGGCACTGGCCCAGGTGCCCACTCTTCGGTCAAAGGCAAGTCATTGGCCACAATCTCAGGATGAACTTCACGCCCCATTGGTGTACAAATAATGGTGCTGGTTGCTGTGAGGGCAGGCCTGGGCTTTCTCATGAACTTGATTGAGATGAACTTACAGGGATTTCCAGGTCTGGGTCTGATTCTGGGTGTTGGCAAGTCTTTACAGCGACGGCTGTCTGTCTGAGCAGCTCCTGCTCCTGCTGGGCAGTGCCCGCTGCCAGCTCCCTCCCGCCACCAGCTGTGACCCTGAGCTTCGGGGCTCCACCACCTCCCCCTTCCGTCCCTCTGGCCCCTGGGCTTCCTGCTGTTGTTGATCGCTGGGTTGCAGTGAGGTTCTGCTTGGTTTTTCAGCGATTCCAGCAGATCTCTGTGTGCCCGGCAGTTTCCTCGGTCACGTATAGTGCGTGGGCTCCACTTTCCGATTGGACTCTGGTTGGTACCTCGTCCTGGCTGCTCCCAGCGGGCCTTCCGAAGGGCACCCGCCAGGGACAGACACGATGCGTTCGGATTGGCCTTGTTCTCTGTGCACACCTTTCTCCTGTCAGCAGTAGGCAGCCGACCCGCCATCAGGACCCCAGGCCCTGGCCCAGCACATGCCCCTGAGGTCAGTCACAGGAAAGAGGAGGGGGCCCATAGCGCCTGCCCCGGGAGGCCCGCAAGGTCGCACCAGTCCCTGCCTGAGCAGTTTTCCTGCTCACCATCTGCGCTTGCTTCCGGCGGGACCGGGAAGGCTAGTCTCTGTCCCTACCGTTTTGGTCTTGGACCTTGGGGGTTCTGTCTCTCACCTTCGTGCTGAGACCAGGCCTGTGGGACGTAAGGGACCTGCAGCTGGTAGCCACATTGCACACATGGACGCTCACCTGGGCGGCACCCTCCTCTCAGGAGGAGCGGCACCAGAGACAGAGGTGGCCCTGGAGGACTTCTAGGGACAGGTCTGGGGCCCGGCTGGCCACACCTTGACAGTAAGCATGAATGAATCTCTTGGCATCAAAGGGCCCCTTTCGCCCTGTAACTCTCCAAACAGCAGTGCAGACGAGGTCGCCGAGCGCCGACGGCTTCGGAAGCACTGACTCACTCGGGTTCTCTGAGGTTCTGCTGTAGAGCACGAGCCTCTGTCATCGCCGCCAACTATGACTTCAGAAGGCGCAGGTCGGCTGGCTGGGAGAGGAGGTGAGAGACTGCGGGAGGGAGAGAAGGCAGCAGAGGGATGGGATGGCCGGGGAGGGCGGGAAGAACCCAGCAAGGCTGCTGAGAGGCAGGAGGTGGTGAAGAGCAGCGCCCCGCCTCCCCATTGGGGACTTGAATTACAGAGGACCTGGAGGGCAGGAAGGGAAGACCAAGAGGGGCTCACGCAGCAGGCAGGGAGAGCCCTCTGAGGTGTTTGGGGATGCTAGTCCCTGGACCTGGACCTGCTTCAATGCAAAAAGATTTGCAAATTCCAGCCTGGTGTACTGCAGGTCCCCCTTATCCACTGGGGATCCATTCCAATACCCCAGTGGATGCCTGAAACCCCGAAAGTACCAAACTCACATATATACATACATACACACACACACACACACACACACACACACACACACACACACACTCTGAGTGGCCAGATTATTATGATCTCTGAACGCATAATAATCTGGCCACTGTGTGTGTGTGTGTGTGTGTGTGTGTGTGTGTATATATTAGAAGCCCGGTGCATGAATTCGTGCATGGGTGGGGTCCGGCCAGCCTGGCCAGGGGGAGGGGACATGGGCAGTTGGCCGGCCTGCCTGCTGGTCGAACTCCTGGTCGAGGGGACAATTTGCATATTAGCCTTTTATTATATAGGAATATACACTGAGTGGCCAGATTATTATGCGTTCAGAGATCATAATAATCTGGCCACTCAGTGTGTGTGTGTGTGTATATATATATATAGACACACACACACACATAAATATATACATATATATATATATATATATATGTATATATATATACACACACACATATATAGTGCTTTTTATTATTCATACATTCTTATGGTAAAGTTTAATTTAGAAGGTAGGCACAGTAAGAGACTAACAGTATTTAACAATAAAACAGAACAATGAACAAAGATAACAATATCCTGTAATACAAGTTATGCTAATGGCCTTGGGGCCATTATGAAGGATGTTTCAGAATTTACGCTGTCCCCAGGGACGCCAGGCAAATGGTGCCTGAACACAGGTGACAGGGTCCTATCCCTCCCTCAGCAGCCACATAGCGACAACTTCCCCGTAACCAGAGGGTGGGGCTGGGCTGGTGAACGTTTGGTGGAGGGAGGCAGGTGTGGCATATCAGAGCCCCCACGGAGGGGTGCAGCCCCCCAGCATTCCCGGGGCACCCGGGGCTGGCAGGGAGGACAGCTGCGGGCACAGTGCAGGCTGGGCTCCATGGGAGGAGGAGGCAGTGGTGGAGCTGGAGAAGGCGTCTGAGGCTACACGCAGCCTCAGCCCTGGCCAGGCCACTGCAAGCCGGTCTCTGTCCTGGCCATGGAGGGCCTGTTCCTGACTTCGGTCCCTGCCCATTGCAGCATCTGTGTGAATGGAACACGCCCCTTCTCTCTCTCTCTTCTACTCGCAATACTTCTCGGCCACCAGATGGGTGGGGTTTCCCCCAAACCAACCAGCTCTCCAATGTTCTGTGGACACCAAGTGGGTGCCCTACAATTCGATTCAGGTCTGACACTATCTGTCTACGTTGAGTTAGTGCCAGACCCACAGTTAAGGCTCAGCCCCACAAGACTGCCCCTCCCCTCCATGCCCGTCACAAGGACGGGTTGTTGCTGGGCTTCTGACTGTTGGCTGCAGGTCGGAGGTTCCCGGGACCCCTTCCTCGGGCTTGGGAATTTGCTAGAACAGATGACAGAACTCAAGGAAACAGTTTACTTACGCGATGACCAGCTTATTACAAAAAGATACAGCTGGCCTGGCCGGCGTGGCTCAGTGGTTGAGCATCGGCCTAGGAACCAGGAGGTCACGGTTCGATTCCCGGTCAGGGCACATGCCTGGGCCTCCAAGCCCACACTTTTCCTGCACCGACTGCTTCCAGAAGCTGAGGGAGGAGGCGGGAGGAGAGGGTCTGCGGAAGCTCTGCGGGCTGATTTCTCTGTCGGTGGCATGAGCGCCTCCCCGGAGCAGCTTGACTTTTTCGTTTCAGTGACAGGAGGGTGTCGGGGTGATGGTCACAGAAGCTCTTCGCACCGTCCCGCCTGCTCCTCCCTCCCGTCAGCTGCGGTCTGGATCGAGCCGCAGGGCAGCGGTTTCGTGGTGGGAGGGCTGGACGCAGGGCTCAGAGGAAAAGTCACTCTGCCTTCAAAGGGCTGTGGCGCTTTACCTCGTGGCACTGGTCGCTCACCACTTTCCCTGCAGGGCTTGATGGCTTCTGAAAAGAAGTTTCGGTTTGGCCTGGCAGTCTTTTGTTCACCACCGGGGGTTCCTGAGCCTGCCAGGGACGTGTTCAAAGTCGTCGCTGTGAAAGCAGAGTCTCGAACAGGTTAGGAAGGGGCTGTAGAAATGGAAAGATGAGAGTGTCTGGAGATACCACGGAGAAGTGATTGGTAGGGCTTGGATCAGGGAGGGACAGGGACAGGGACAGGGACAGGTGGGTCAGAAAGGCTCTTGGGAAGATAGGGTTAACACATGGCACTGACGTGGTGATGCTGCAGATGCGCCCCTGGCAGACATCACCAGTCAATCACTGGTCTCTTTGTTGCTCAGCCCCACACACCTTATAAAGACAGAAATCTGTGTTAGCTCTCGCCAACCCACTGCTGTTGCACAAAGTTGCAATCTGCTGACCATCCCAACTGCAGTGTTTCAGCCAAGGTAGTTGGGAGAGTTTGGGGCGGGGTGGGGTGGGGTGGGGGGGTTCGAGCGAGCTGCTCTGTATCAGGACTCCGGGGACGCCTGTTGTGAGAGTGCGGCCTGCGGGACTGGGAGAGGTGAGGTGGCAAGGGTAGAACCGTGGAACTGGGATTAGTCTCCAATTAGGCAGTAATTGAGATGAGGGCATGTGGCTGGAGAGATGCCTTCCAGGAGAGAGAGTGTGTGGGGAAGAGAGCAGACCATCTATCGCCCGAGGAGAGGAAACTGCTCACCACGCCGGAGCAAGGAGAGGCTCGCAAGGAAAAACCCTGCGTTGCCTTCATGGAGTGAGGGAGACCGGCTCACAGCCCCCTCGGGCACCCTTTGGAACCCCGGGGCTGGAATTGCGAGGGCGAATGCTAGTGTGCCCTCCTTAACGCCTCCCGTGTGAGCCCAGTGCTGACGTCTCTGAGGGACCCCGCCTCGCTCCCTGCAGCCTCCCAGCCCTGCCCGCCTGCCTTCCTCCTCCATCCGGGGCCTCTCTTCTCTGTGGCTTGTCATGTCCCGCTTGCTGTGCAGGGAGCACCAGCACCACCGATGCGATCTTGTCTCTCTGATAGTTACCTTGACGAATCGCTCTGACACCCTCAGGTGCCAAGGATAATTATTCCTGCAAAGTCAAGGACTGCCCTTCCCCCCCGTGACCTGGAATGACCCTCCAACAGTGACCTTGGAGCGACTTTCCCGCATTAACTAGAGGCAGAGTCGCAGTGAGGAAATCTACCCGTTTAATAGGGGAAAATATTGCCTCGGTAAGGCTTTACGCAACGCACTTGAGCTTAATGCTCACTTAGCAGGTCGCCTCTGGAACTTCCATGTTGAGTGAATTACGTGCTCCAGGCTGGTAGTGATTAAAGAAGTGATAAGTGCTTTATAATTCAGTAAAGGGTGGCCTGGCCATTTCATATTTTCCTAAGGAAATTGGCCACCCGAAGGCCAGCACTCTGGGGACCCGGGGGCCAGCTGATCTTAGGCACGGAGCTTGCAAAGTTGGATCCCTTTCAGGCCAGCTGCTCTGGCCTGGACCAGACTCCTCGTGCCCAGACCGTCTCCTCCGAGGCCACTGGGGAGAAAGGGTCCCTCCTGCCTCAGGCTGCTTCTGCTCCTCATCAAAGCCCTGCTCTCTCCTGCTTCAAAGGCTTCGATACCTTGTAGGGGCTGGAGGTTTTACGATCCACGTGGTTCAGGCCTCATCACTCCAACCCCACAAGCATGGTCTTTTTTTAAAGTTGATTTCAGAGAGAGGAAGGGAGGGAGAGAGAGAAATATCAATGATGACAGAGAATCATTGATTGGCTGCCTCCCGCCCACCCCCACTGGGGAAAGAGTCCACAACCTGGCATGTGCCCTGCCTGGGAATCGAACCGTGACTTCCTGGTTCATGGGTTGATGCTCAGCCACCACCCTACTCCTGACACTTGAGCTCTGGCCCATGGACCTTGCAAGGCCTCTGGGGTCCTCCCCCCATTGCTGTGCTCTGCAGTGACTCCCTGATTGGATGTTGAATGGTGTGCCCAGGGCCACATCCCTTCTCTGATACCAAGTTCAAGGTGTCAGTGTGGCCTTACCGGGGCTCTGGGCTGCTCAGGTGGACCAGGGGGAGGACCATGCAGGGGGAGAGCGTGGGGCGTACTTAACCCAGGGTCGCTGCTCGTATCGGAGATGAGTGAGTGGTGAACAAGACAGATACGGTCCCCGTCCCCATGCATCATCGTTCCAGTGCACAGACACTGACGACAAACACGTAATCAAATAATCCAATAAGGCAATTACAGATGGTTAGTAAGGGCTGTGAAGGACATAAACAGGGGCTTGTGCCAGAGCGCAGCTGGAGGGGGGAGGGCTCCCATGGGGTCGGGCAGGCTTCTCCGAGAAGGTGACCTTTGAGTGAGGTGGAGGGATGACAAGGAGCTGGGAAGGGTGTTTCGTGGATGTTCGGGTTGGGAGCAAGCCTGGTATATATAGTTTTTTGTTAATCCTCCCCCGAGGGTATTTTTCCACAGATTTTTAGAGAGAGTGGAAGGGAGGAGGAGAGACAGAAACATCGATGTGAGAGAGACACATCGATTGGCTGCCTCCTGCACACACCCTGACCAGGGCCGGGGATCAAGCTTGCAACCCAGGTACGTGCCCTTGACCAGAATCGAACCCGGGACCCTTCAGTCTGCAGGCCGTGGCTCTAACCACTGAACAAAACCGGGCAAGCCGGGTCTGTTTCAAGAGGAGAACACAGGCCAGTGTGGCCGGGCCCAGAAACCAGGGGAAGGTGCTGGCAGAAGGGCCGAGGGAGCCGTTCATGCAGGACCTTTGGGCCAAGTCCTGGCGTTGGATTTTATTGTCGGAGCCAGGGGAGTGGTTCGAAGCTTTAAGCTGGGGAGAGGGTGATGGCTCTGGTGTAGAGACTTAAGAAGAGAGAAAGCGGGGAGGCCAGTGAGCTGGTGACGGGTGCTCAGGAGAGAGGTGTGCTACCTGGTGTGCCGTGTGTGCACACTGGGGCCGCCCGTCCACCCGCTCAGGTGGCCATGGGGCAAATGGAGAGGAACTGAGAGGCTGGGGGCCGAGCCGGACAGCCCGACTCCCCAGTGCGCTGGCCAATCCCAATTGAAATGCCGCTCCTGGAAGTTAGGCCTTCTGTCTGTGGGGTTTGGAGGGGTGTGCCCTGACCTTGTTCCTGGGGGGAGACCGGGCCGCTCAGCCCCACAGAGCACAGGACTTGCACACACCTCCCCGGCTCCTGGCACGTGCGCTGGACTGAATCAGGACGCCGTGCAGATGCCGCCGGCTTCCATCTGTCCGCTGCACGATCCGATGTTCCTTTCTGCCGCCCCGGGGTCCTGGGTGAGGACGGGCTCGAGTGGTCCTGGCGTGCAGGTGCCGGTGGAGCTGTGGGTCACGCGTGGGCATGCTGGAGCTGTACCCCCAGGGGGGCTCCGGGCACCTAGCTCTGGGGCGAGGGAGCGCGGGTGACGGGGCTGGCGCGATCCGACGTGGCTTCCCCGCCGCCCTGGTGCCTGCGCTCCACGGGGCTGTTGCTCGGACGGTTTGTTTACAATGCTAAACATATCAGATAATTGAAAGCTAATGCTGCTGTCTGGATCACTAGACATAATATGCCTGGATAACAAATCAATTTCCTCATCGCCCCACAAGGCTTCCAAGTCAGATGCACAGCATGTTCTGTGTGCGTGCACGCGTGTATGTGTGTGTGTGTGTGTGTGTGTGTGTGTGTGTGTGTGTGTGCGCGCGCGCGCGCGCGCGCGCGCGCCCATGCGCGCTCTCCGTTGCTGACTGGTTACTTGGGAAGTGGAATTCCAGGCTGCTTTCCCCAGGCACCAACTCCATCCTTCTGTCCGGGTCTCCATCCCAGAGCAGGATTCGGGTGAGGAGGGGCTGGGCACCTCAGCTCTGATGGGCGACAAAAAGCCTGGAAAGAAGGGACATCTGTCCGCGCCTTGTTCCCGGAAGCTCAGTGTTTGGTGCTGGGCAGACGCAAGCTCAAGTACAAAACCACGTGCAGAGCGCCAGTTCCCACTGCCTCCTGCCAGGGCGCAGCTCCAAGGCCGGCCCCCGGGGCAGCGTGTTAGCGGTGCCACCGGGGGTGTGGGGATGAGAACACCCCGCCACCCCCCCAGAAAACTTCACTTACCCGGCAACCTCAATCAGAAAGGGGTGAGAAGCAAGGGCAAACCCTACCCGTGTGTGTGTGTGTGTGTGTGTGTGTGTGTGTGTGTGTGTGTGTGTGAGATATGCGTGTGTGAGGATCTCCTCATATCCCCTTCCACCCCTGTTCAGCTTCTCTTTATTCTCACTGAACACAGAGTTCCCGCCACAGTAACAGAACCAGCTGCTCACTGTGCTGGTGCTGGGCACTGACCCTGGATGGAGGGCGCGGGCACCGCCTCGGCCAGTCCTCACGGCATCTGGGTTTCCCAGGAGGAAACTGAGGACAGGAGGGGCTGGAGCAACTGGCCCAGCAGCTTCTCGGTTCAGAGCTGGGGGTCTTGTCCAGGTCAGCCCGCCCCCAGGGTGCCCACTCCTAACCTGTGTGCTCCTAGGGGCTGCAGAGTGGACTGGCTGAGGCACCTTGGAAGGGGGAGGGGCCCTCCAGCAGGTGTTCAAGGGGGTGATGGCCCACAACCTGACAGCACAGAAAGCGCCAGAACACCACTGGACAGGGATGCAGGAGCCTCAGCTTCAGGAATTAGCTCAGGGTGGGGCCATCTTGGGTGGGGCACATTTCGGGGGACACTGTCACAGTTCAGCAAGCTAGTTAGGTTGGTTATGGTCACCCATGATCATCAAGAAAATGACGCCCAACCGGCGTGGTCGAGTGTCGACCTATGAACCTGGAGGTCATGGTTCAATTCCCGGTCAGGCCACATGCCTGGCTTGCGAGCTGGATCCCCAGGAGGGGGCGTGCAGGAGGCAGCTGATCCATGATTCTCTCTCATCATTGATGTTTCCCTCTCTCTCTCCCTCTCCCTTCCTCTCTGAAATCGATAAAAATATATTTAAAAAAAGAAAAGAAAATGTATGCCGCCTTCTGCCTGCCCTGCTTGAGAAGTCAAGGAGGTGCACATGCATTTTAGGGCCGAGAAAGAGCACCCAGCGAGGAAGCTGAGCACACGGGCTTTGCAGTTAAGGTTAGCTGTCTGGGAAGTGTGGTTACGAGGCAGCTCGGGCACAGCAGTGAGATACGACAATGAGATCGCTGCGATCTGACGGTGAGGGCGGAGCGGGCAGAGGCGGAGAGAGGCGGTGCCGGGCCTGCGCAGCTGGAGGCAGGACTTCTCCGCCCCTCCTGCTGACCCCTGGTCTTGCCGAGGCCCCCGGTGACCAGGGACATTCTGTCAGGTGTAGGGTGCTGTGCCCTTTCCTGGGCCTTCCCAGCAGCCTTAGTCCCCTGGTGTTTCTACGCATAGGACTCAGCCGTCGGCTTTATGAACAACTGAAACATATCCACATGACGTGTTTTTAATTAAAATATGGGTCACACAGTCTGCGCCATCTAATTTTTCTGTGTGTGGAGGTTGCCAATTCATTTCCATGTTGGCTCAGGACAAACCGGAGGTAGGACACTTTGGCACGGAAGCACGGCGGGATTTATTCTAGCACAAGGGGACGTTGTATTTTCTGTGGACGTGGCCATTAATATCTCCCGGTGCCCTAGCTCATCCCTAAGGGGTGTGAAAGGTCCACGTGTGGTTTGGGCGGGTCTTCTCCAGACCTGGGTGCTGCTCGTCCGAAGCTGGGCCCCGTGAATGGATGGATGAATGAATGCGCATCCGCGGGAACGCTGCGATCCACTTGTAGTCCACGTGAGCCGACGGCCCGGCGGATACGCTGGTGGGGGACGGGGCTGGCACAGGGCCTTCTCCTCCAGGCCTGCCTTTTCATCAGACATGGAGCTGGGTCCCCACCCTGCTGGCACCAGGTCAAGTCAGCTGCCGGGGGCTGCAAGCTTCCAAGAGAAGCCTTTGGCATTGGAGCCGAACACCGAGCTGGCCACCTGGTCCACGGCCCCAGCAGATGCCCGTGTGTCTGGCTGCTCAGCAGGGGCCCCGAGAGAATGCGCGACACCGCGGGCTCTCGGCATACCTTGTCACTGCGGCTCTGAAACGCTTCCCGCGGCCCGGCCACTGCCCGCGGCCTTCCTGGCTCTGGCTGCACGTGGCGGCAGATGGCAGGGCCACGGGTGGTGGGGCAGGGAGGCGACGTCTGGGGAAGGTGGCTGCCACTTCTCGGGCCTGGGTGTCCCGGGGTGAGCTGTCACCTCCCTGCACTTCGGGGCCCCTGATGGGAAAGTCGGATCCAAGGAGGGTGTATGGGCATGGACTCTGCCTAGCCTCCTGAGGCATCTTGGGATTGAAAACTGCCTGGCAGGTGTGGCCCAGCCTGGGTAGGACCCATATGGGGATTGCACCCAGGTTCCTCTGGCTCTCGAGCCAGCGCCTTTCCGTGGCCCCTCCGCCGACCTGACCCTGCTTTTCCTCCCATAGACACATAGAGAACTGGCGCGGCCTGCACACGCTCAACGCCGTGGACATGGAGCTCTACACGGGCCTGCAGAAGCTGTGAGTGCGCGCCAGGCCCCGGGGCCTCCGGGGTGCGGGGGGGCGGGACTGCCCGTCTGCCTCCTGGGCCGGGTGAGGGCACTGTCTGCACTTCCGGGGTTCCTCTGTTAGTGGAGGTGGCACCGCCCACTCAGGGAATTCGGGGGCTTGAAAGGCCAGCCCCTCACTCTCCCGCATTGCACTGGCCTGCAGAGCAAGGGGCCTGCGGGACATCTCCCCTGTGGTTCAAGTGTCAAGGTAGGGCCCTCTGCGGGGCTAACGGGCCCCATGGAGCATGAAGTTCCCCGGCCTCCTCCTCAGGACTTCAGTGCTGGTGGCTGGGGGATTCGGGGTGCGGGGGAGGTCCCAAGGGGGAGCCCCGTTCTCATGCACCTGCCAGTCTGGGAAGAGGACAGCTCCCCGCACTGCCCACCCACATCC
Source organism: Ia io (assembly GCA_025583905.1). Lineage (NCBI taxonomy): Eukaryota > Metazoa > Chordata > Mammalia > Chiroptera > Vespertilionidae > Ia > Ia io. The sequence goes on from JAJQQW010000024.1 coordinate 20,883,078, forward strand.
CGAACCATCCCCCGGGCCCCATGGGGTGTGAGCCCGGATATCCCTCACTTGGCACCCCCAGTGGGTATCATGGTGCTCCGTGGTGCCCAGGGGTACCGGTGGTGAAGTGAGTTCACTTCAGCGGGGCGGCTGCAGGTCCGGGCCTGGCCTCCTGTCGCCCTCAGCCCGCAGTGGATGTCCCTCTGTCCCCTGAGCTCTGTGACCCTCTTTCTCCCTCCAGGACCATCAAGAACTCAGGACTTCGGAGCATCCAGCCCAGAGCCTTTGCCAAGAACCCCCACCTGCGCTACATGTGAGTAGAGCGGGGTCCTGGCCCTGGAGCCCCTGCGTGGGACTCGCCTGAGGTGCATGCTTTGCAGCCGGAGGCATGGCCATGGCCCGGAGGGGGCCTGGGGCCAGCTCTTCCGGGTGTTTATTTTATAGGGGACCTGAGGTTCATGCAAAACAGCCCGGAGGACGCGCTTCTGACCTCTGACAAGCCTCCCTGTTCGTACTGAGCCACACAGAGGCCACTGAGCCAGTGCCTGCTGCGTGCCCGGTGGGGACAGTGCAGGTGCAGGTGGGGACCGCGTGTCCCTTCTGAGGGAGCCACAAAGCTCCCAGCTGAGGGCTGCGCTGGGAGGCGGGACTTCCTGCTGTGTGTGGAGGCAGGGCTTCCTGCTGCCAGATGTGCTGATTTTTATTTTATTTTCCCAAGAAGAGCTGGAGGTCTACTAAAACCTCTCAGTTTAAACCCTGGCAACTAAAAGTAAAACCACTCAACCCCATGGGCCACACAAGCCTGCTGTGGGCAGATGCCACGCGGACGCCAGGGTCATGCTGCAGGAGAGTAGCCCTCAACATGGGTCGGGGGGGAGGTGAGGGGGAGCTCTGTCCCCGCTGGGGCAGTGGCTGGCTGCTTATGCCCCTGAGCCTTCTAACATTGTGTCACCTGCAGCTCTCAGGGGAATCGGGAGGGCTTTGGGGCTGTCACGTTTCCAGGGGCCACAGAAGAGGGAGCCGGACTGCATCCCGGGTAACGGGTGCCTCTGAAGTCGGTTGCACTGGGATGCCTTTGACTTGCCCTGAGGTCCCAGACAGTGACCCACCATTTCTTTGGGGATGATCTGCCCTCTGCTGGGTGGTGAGTGACAGGTTGGTGGGCTTTGCGAGGTCCCCAGGCTCTGGGGTCAGGGTGTCTGCTGGGACTCGGTACTGATGGACCTGGGAAATCTGCCCAACCCTGGGCCCTGTTTTCTCCTGGACCACGTCTACCAACACTGTTGACCTTGGGTTGTCGGCCGAGTCCTCCTGCCCCACTCTGCAGCTGGCTCAGCCCTTCCTGGTCGGGGTGTGTTCCCTCTGGCCTGGCTCACGCACTGGCTGGGTCTCCAGTCTGGGGTTGCCTGAAGTGATGTCACTGAACTTCACTCACAGGAGGGTATTTTCTTTCACCTGTAGAGCACCTCATGGTTCCCCCAGTGCTTTCTCCTACATGATCTCATTTAATGCCGGTAGGATCCTGGGTGGAGGAGTGTGGTACAGCCTCATTTACAGCCCCCGGGCCCTGATTTGTAAGGAGCAGAAGTAGGTTGCTCCTTTGATTCTCTGATCAGAGGTCTTTCTGATTCTCTTCCCAGAGGTCTTTCTGCTCTTCCTCCTGGGCCAGAAGGGGAAGCATTTTTTCCAAAAAGTTACTAGGATATTTAGAAAATTGCGTTAAAAAAGGCTGGCATCAGAAGAGAGGAGGGGAAGGCTCACATTGGTTAAGGATTCACGGGGTGCCCAGGACTGTGCTGGTGCTTTTGCAAAGTCACCCTCACTCCTCACAGTAACAGAGGGCCGGGTTCTGCTGTGCCCACTTCACAGGCGAGAACGTCAGGGTTTGCAAGGCATCCCTGACTTCCCTCAAGGCTGAGTAGCTGTTAGTGGAACAGCCAGGACTTGGCCTCTAGGCATGCTTTGTCTCTCTCTAGTTTGCACAGTAATTCTTGTGAGTGGAGAGAGTAAGAGCCAGAGTGAGAGAGCGAGAGCGAGAGCAAGAGAGAGAGAGACAGAGAGAGGGAGATTTCCCAGGGGATTTAAAACCAGCCATCCTCAGACAGCTCTGTTGAGATAGCAGGTTTTCTTTCTTCCCCTATTCAGGTCAAACGCTGTAACCACAGTCGCATTGCAGCCTGGATATCTTTATTATAGAAGATTTCTGAGCGTTAGCCTCTGGCCCACTTATTTCCAAGAATATGTAACGTAAGAGTCCAGCAGCCAAAATAATTCTCTCCTCCCTCGGAGTTGTGGTGCCGGGTCTCTCTCATGTTCAGGTTCTTGTTTCCCCTGAAGACGCTCTGGGTACCTTTTAAGCCATTTCTCTCTGTCTTGGGCAAACGTGACTTTGATCTTCAGCTGTGGGCGTGTGACAGGTGAGGAGGGGAGGGTGTCCTGATTTCAGCACCGTTATGTCAGCGACACTGGGTGGAGGGGAGGGGAAGGGGCTGGAGTCCCAGCCCTTTCGGGACATGAAGGCGACAGCTTCCCCTCAGATTCCCCGGTTGGAAACACAGTGAGACTGATTGGTTACGTGTTGTACATCACTCAACTCTTTTCTCCTTGAAACACCCCCATCCTGGGCCCCAGGACAGTGGATAGTGGTTACATTAGTAGGTGTTTGCGTCCCCCTGCCCCTTGCCTCTGCGCAGAGACCTCCCTCCACATCTCAGAGGGATTGTGCCCCGGCACACTGGTCCCCTCGCGGCTTCCACATGTGCCCTCGTCTGCTCCGCGTGGAGGACACAGCCATCGAACTCTGTGCAGCTCACAGGCAGGAGCGTGGGCTCTGAGCTGGGAAGGTCAGGGTTCAAATCCTGTATCTTCTTCATTCTGCTGCGTGACCTTGGGAAGCTGGTGAAGGTCACGAGTTTGAGGGGATTGCTCTCCCCTCAACCAGGACGGCCATTAGGAAGCGCTTACGACAGTGATGACTTCGTTCTGCTCATTGGCCTCTTGACTTCATAGGTAGAGGAAGCTGGAAGGGGCTCCGAGTCAGCCTCCCAAGTTCACATCCCGTCCCTGCCCCCACCCTGCCCTTTAGACTCTCCGTAAACTTCCCTCCTGACATGGACAAGGTCAGGCTCAACTTGGCCCAGACAAGTCTTGATTCAAGGTCACGTCCTCACTCCCACCTGCTTTCCCTCAGGGTTTCTTGTTAACCCTTCACCTGCTCCCCTCCCACCGTTTAATTCACCCCGTCCCTGAGATGCTGCGCCCATCACGTCCCTTGCCCGCCATGCTGCCATCTTGGTTTGCGTCAGCGTCCTCTCTGCTGGCTCCATGGTGACGGCTTCCCGGGGGCTCTCTTCCCTCCACTTTTGTCCCTTACATTCATCCTGGCACAGTTTCCAGAGTGATATTTTAAATACATAAAGTCAGTCGTGCCCCTCCGCCGCACACAGCCCTCTAACTGCTTCCTGCTTTCCTTAGGATGGAAGCTGCACCCTCCGCATGGCCACAGGAGGGGGCGGGCATGTCTGGTTCCCCTTGTCCCGCCTCCCTGCCCTCCGCCCCGGCTCCCTGCTGGGCCTGGGCCCTCTCTCAGCCCCTCAGCCCCTCGGAGCCCTGTGCTCACAGGTGGTTGGCGCTTTCTCATCCTTCACTCTGATGCCACCTTCTGAGCAAGACCCTCTGCCCACCCAGTCTTCGTGGCGCTTCTCCTTCCACTCCTGTCGCTCTTCATCCCCTCGTGTGGCTTCCTCGTTCCCCTAGTCCGTATTCCTGGGGACGGGCTGCCAGCATCTCGAAGTTACTTAGTTGTTCGTGCTTTGTCCCCCCGGGAGGAGGTAAACTCCCAGAGAGCGGGCCTTTGTGATGGTCACCACTCGCTCCAGCGCCCAGAAACACGCTCGGCACAGGGCGCGCAGTCCAGAGCGATGGGCTGAGTGTGTGAGGGACTCTAGTCTAATGTGGTCATTCTGTGGGCGGCAGGATGGATGTCCAGGGTGGAGAGCAATTCCGACCAAGATCTCATGGGTAAGAGCCGGGCTGGGTCTCACACTCAGGTCTTGGCACTGGTTTTTTTTCTTAATCCTCATCTAAGGATATGTTTTATTGATTGTTTATAGAGAGAAAAAGAGGGTGAGAGAGAGAGAGAGAGAGAAACATCAATGTAAGAAAGAGAAATTGATCAATTGCCTCCCGTATACACACACCCTGACCAGGACTCGAACCCGTTACCTTTGATGTGCAGGACGATGCTCCAGCTGACAGAGCCGCCCAGCCAGGGCGGTGCTGTCTTTGGACACTCCTTCCACCATGTCGCCCTCGTGACTTCCTGGGCCCTGCCTACCCCAGCTCCTCAGACTTCTGGGAGGGCAGGAAGGCGCAGTCCTGTTTGAAAGAAAGGACATATGGGCAGGTGTCCTATGCCCAGCATTGACTTACAGCGCTGATCCTATAGCACGACAAGTGGGACAGGCACACGGCAGCATCACTCTGCTGAAATGTCACATGAACGTGTGCCGCGGAGGCAGCTGGTCTCCTGGAGCCTTCTGCTCCCATCGCTCCACCTGCTCACCAGCCGTCAGACCCGGTGCCCGCGCTGCGGCCTCTGACGGCATCCCATCGACCACTGTGCTGGCTTTGCGCTCTTGAACCACACTGCCCGAGTTTAAATTCTGGCTCTACCACCTCCCTGTACATCCTGGCCGAGTTACTTAACGTATGTGCATATCTGAGCCTTAATGTCCTCCTTTGGACAATGGGATAACACGGTCGTTAGCAGATGAAGTAGCTAATGCCTGTGAAGCATTGGGAAGAAGCCTGGCCCACAACAAGAGCCCAGTGTGTGTTAGTTGTTGTTGCTGTTTTGTTCTTTTTTTAAAAAAATAATTTTTATTACTTTCAGAGAGGAAGGGAGAGGGAGAGAGAGAGAGAGAAATCCATGATGAGAGAGAATCATGGCTCGGCTGCCGCCTGTATGCCCCCTACTGGGGATGGAGCCCGAAACCCGGGCATGTGCCCTGACCGGGAATCGAACCCTGACCTCCTGGTTCATGGGTCGACGCTCAAGCAGTGAGCCACACCGGCCGGGCATGGACTGAACTTGAAAGTTTGGTTATGATCTTGTCAGCCTTGCCTTCCAGAAACTCGGTCTAATGCCGAGTAAGCACTGTAGCCTCCGGCTGCGTGTCTCCTGGCCTTGGAGGTTGGACCACGTGCCCGTGTTTTCCAGCTTTGTTTATTCTCAGTCGATTTTCTTTTCTCCCCTGCACCCTACCCCGAGGCTTCATTACTTCCCATCTGTCCACATCCCTCTTCTCCGTTGTTCTTGTTAGGGACAGTTTAGAAAATGAGATTAGTCTCTGGCTATTTTGGGTCATCATTAATTTCTGTCCCTCTCCATTCCTTAGCAGGCTGGCAGCCTCCGTCTCCCCCTTGTTCCTTCTTGATGGATTTTCCCACTTAACCCCTTGCCTCTTAGGGCTGCTGGCCTTGGTCCTGAGGGGCCTCAGGGACCACCCGTCACCATGTTCTGATTTGGAGAGCAGAGGTGGTTACTCTACAGTGTGACAGGGACCCGCCCACCTGCACCACGAGAGGACACCTGGTCCTCCTGTCCTTTCCCACATCTGGTGTGCCCAGCTGTGCCCCGGGGGCAGGCAGCTCACCCCCACCCCCAGACGGCAATGGGGCTGCCGCTCCGCGTGACAGCTGTCCATCTTCAATCAGCTGCTGATGCCCAGGTTTGCAAGAGCAGTGCTCGCACAGAGCAACGGTGGGCTCCTTATTTATTGTGCAGAAAAGAAAACAAATTAAGGCTTTGTAATTACGCAGTCGGGCTTGTTTTTAAACACAGCTTAAGCGGCCGGGCTCCACTTAGAATATTAATAATCGCATTCCCTGCCCTGATCCCCAGCAGCGCTCTGTCTTCCCTCTCTTCCCCTCCCTCCCCCCACTCTTCCTCCTCGTCCTCTGTCTCTCTCTTTGGTGTGGTCTCTGCTCGGACCTCAGGTGAACGCTGGCTGTGACTGGACTTACTTTTCAGAGATCGGCAGTGGCATTTGTCATGTGATTTCATCCCCTGGTGCTGTGCTAGGATGTCTTGCCCTGCCCACTCCCCTGACTTGGTGGAGAATTGAGAAGAGAGGCACAGTGTTGAACTTGAGGTCACAAATAGTGGAGTCAGGCAGGCAGGCACCTTTCCCAGCGGGACGGCCAAGCAGCTGCGAGACCTGGGTCACGGCGTCCCACCTCTGAGCTGAGTCTCTCCTGTGGCGAGAAAACCACCGCCCTCTTAGGCCTGTTTGGGACTTGGCTGAGATACAGCATGTGAAGGTCCGGCACACGGCGGGTTCTTTACAGATATGTGGTCTGGTCCCTTCTGTAGTGCAGGGCCACATCAGAATTTTAGGGAGTTTCTTTTTTAAAAAATATGTTTTTGTTGATTTCAGAGAGGAAGGAGAGAGAGAGAGAGAAAAACATCTATGATGAGAGTGAATCATTGGTTGGCTGCCTCCTGCATGACCCCTACTGGGGATGGAGCCTGCAACCCAGGCATGTGCCCTGACTGGGAATCGAACCGTGACCTCCTGGTTCATAGATGAACCCTCAAGTACTGAGACACGCCTGCCAGGCGAGGGAGTTTCTTATTCTTGTTGTCCTGATGTCCTCTTACATGTGCCTAGAACATGCCAGGCACCTGTTAGGCCCCCCTGAGCACCTCTGAGATGAGTGCATGTGTCTCTTTGGGGCGCTGAATGGGGACATAGGATGGGGTGGTCACCGTGTGGTGTGCAGCTGTGGGAGTCCACTGACCTTTCCCTCTTATGACTGAGGACAAGCGCCCTGGGGATTCAGCACCATGGCCAGAGCTCGGGGAGCGCCCTGGACAGGTGGGCTCTGAACAGCTCCCTGGAGAAGTGCCTAAGCTCTGGCTACCCCTTACCTTCTCTCCAGCATCCTTGGCACTGCCGGCGGCTGCCCTCTGTCCTTCAGGGCAGGTGGCATGCTAGACGAGCCGAGGCCATTGGTGGACAGGGGCCTGCTTCTGCCTGTCCGCCCAGTGGGATCCAGATACAGCCAGGGAGAGGATGGGAGGAAGGCCTGCTCCTCCAGCCCCGTCCTCCAAGGCCCGGGCACAGGGAACGAGGGCTGTGGTTTATGACTTCGGTCGCCCCCCATGGGGACTGTCGGGTCCATGGAGCTGGGAAGGGACCTGCACCGGAGCGGCGTTCTTTCTTCCAGGCAGAGCTCCCAGGGTCTGCCGTCCAGGGCTCGCTCTGCCCATCGCTCTGCCTGCTCTGCTCCTGCTGTCCCCCTGTCACGTGCGTTCTCGCAGGAATAGTCAGAGGGGGACAAAGCTTTCCCCTGCGTGTGCAAAGCAGAGTCCCAGCTGGAGCTCTGCACACCTGGCCTGTGCGTGTGTGCATGTGCGTGTGTGTGTGCACATGTAGTAGTGAGCTAAGCATGTGGATTCTGGAATTAGACACAGTGATTCAGGCCCTATTTTACCATTACCAGCTTCGTGACCTTGAACTAGTTGCCTGACCCCTAAGCCTCGGATTCTTTATCTTTAAAATGAGAACAAATCATAACAAGAACATGAGCTATAAAAGGTTGTTGGGGAAGTTCAGGGGCCTAATACCTTTAAAGCATATAGTGATTAGTTCCTGACAGGCACTCGTAAGTGATATTTCCCAGAAAATTACTTCTGTATCCCAATTTTCTTCACACGATTGTCATTAATGATTCTGAAAAAAAGTCCCCATAGCTGGCGAAAATGATTAGCAAGTTAATTAATTGTTTGCACTTGTATTCAAAGCTCCAGGTTTTAAATTAAGTTGAGGTCAGTCGCGGTCATGCTGGTATAAGAAAGAACTGGTTGAGGTTGGCACCATGCTCAGTGCTTGGCGTGTGAAATTCATGCCATTGGGTGAAACATACCTGCATGGGTTCATTGAGCAATGCTTGCGGTCAAGGTGCAAATCGTGCCTTCTCTCTGTGAAAAGGACTGTGAGCAGAGACCCGGCCACAAACCCTCGTGGGCACGGTCACCTGTGAGCGCCAGCCCTTGCCAGGCCCCAGCACCCACGTGCTCTTCCCTCTCATTTCCCGAAATCTCCATTCAAAGGGTTTTGTCTCGCCCGGCTGGCATGGCTCAGTGGTTGAGCATCGACCTATGAACCAGGAGGTCCCGGTTTGATGCCTGGGTTGTGGGCTCGATCCCCAGTGTGGGGCATGCAGGAGGCAGCCGATCCATGATTCTCTCTCATCACGGATGTTTCTCTTGCTCTTTCCCTCTCCCTTCCTCTCTGAAATCAATAAAAAATATTTTAAAAAAGGGTCCTGTCTCATAGACAAATGGCCTCTCGCCCCCAGTTTACCTCCACCCTCACGCAGCCGCAGAAGAATCTACGTGAAACCAAGTGGAGTAGTGGTTGGCTCTGGGTCCACATATTCAACAGAGATACAATGCTTGTCTCATCTCGTCCCTGCATCCGCCCGTGCACGCTGCCAGGTCTCTGCTGGAGGGAGGCCTTGGGAAACGGAGCAAACACTGCTTTTCCCAGACATTGTGTGGAATCGGACAACAGCGGCCAAAAAGCCGACCGTGGCATGAATTACAGAAAGCGGGTGTGAGGACATTGTTTGGTGACTAAGTGAAAAGCCCTGAGTCATGAGACCAATAGCAGAGAGGGAAGCAGAGAAGTGCAATTAAAAGGAGAAAAGAGATGTTTGCAGCTGACACTGGAGCGAGACGGAGGTGGGGGCAGGTGGCCGGGCAGCTGGCCCCTTCATGGCTGTGGCTCAGGACACGCTCTTCCTGGCAGGCGAGGCGGGCGAGAAGGGAGGCCAGCGCTCTGGGAGCCGAGGAGAGTGGCGGCAGGGAGGACTGGTGGGAGCTTTGGGAGTGGGATAGCGGTAGGGTCTGAACGCGCAGCGCTTGAAAGTCAGCTACGACGGAGAGGTCTGCGTGCGGACAGCTGGGAATGGGGTAAAGCGTGGGGGGCGGGTCTCAGAGCTGTGGGGTCCTGTGGAAGCTTCTTCAGGACACCTTGTATCTGTAGCTGGACCTTCTTGCAAATACTGTGCCTTCTGACCTGCCCTTTCTAAGGGTTAGAAATGAGATACTCTAGTGCCGGGCACATGCCTGGGCAGGCTGACAGTATGCATATAGGGGTGTGGCTATGGGGGTGTGGCCACGCTGACTGCATCCCACCACCCTGTGAGGCCAGCACGGGTTCAAGACCACAGGGAACCACATTCTGAGCCCCAGGCAGACATTTCAGACAGGGCTCATCCCCCAGATTCTCCCAGAAACGGAATGCAGAGACTCCCATGAAGGAGTGTGACTTACGGACCCCATGCTTGGCACCGCCTGGCGTGGACTGGGCACCACCTTAGTACGTGGTGAGTGGCGAAGGGGTGGAGTTTACCTTTCATATAGTCAAGCTGGGATGATACTGAAACTTCTTTTGTTTAGAGAGTTTGCTTACCTCTTTTGTTCCATGCTGTAACCAACACCCTGAAGTGTGCGTGGAATTCCATGAAATTGTGCAAACTTTTGAGAGTGAAAGAGAACTGACAGCTGGGATCCAGGATAACCGATGTGAGCTGGGGCCGTTTGGGCCACCCGGATGTGATGAGCCAAGCCAGGCCACCTGTCACCAGTACTTGTTGTTTTTTTAAAAAAATGATTGTATTTACTTATTTTTTAAAAATACGTTTTTATTGATTTTAGAGAGAGAGGAAGGGAGAAGGGAAGAGAGATAGAAACAGCAATGATGAGAGAGTCATTGATCGGCTGCCTCCTGCACAACCCCTAGTGGGGATCCAGCTTCCAACCTAGGTGTGTGCCCTGACCAGGACTTGGTTCATAGGTCAGCGCTCAACCACTGAGCCATGCCGGCTGGGCCAGTCTGTTGAATGAATGAGTCAATCTTGTATCCTTGCAACTGTCTAGAGAACATAGAAGTTTTTGTGGGTTCTGCCTCCTTTAATCAAATTGCTTCCGTTTATTCTCAGGTTCATTCAACAACTATTTACTGAACGCCTACTATATCCCAGGCATTTTGCTTGCACCAGGGACACACAGAGAGAGGCTGTGGTTGGACTCTTAGGGTGCCCGTGGTCTCAGAGGAAGCCAGGCTGTTGACAGACGGATTCTTGGATAGTGTGACAAGTGCCGAAATAAAGGGGTAGACAGCTCTGGGAGTGTGTGAGGGGAAGGCAGCAGTGTGGAGGGGCGGTCAGGAGGGCTGAGAGGGAGTCACAAAGCAGGAGGAGTCTGCCAGGAATTCTGGGAGGAGCCGCAGGGTCCAGGAAGGCTGTCCCGGGCGAGAGCTCATTCCATATCAACTCAGCACCACGTGGCTGGAGGCTGGGAATAGAACTGTGCCAAGCAGATGGGCCCTCGACTTCTCCAGCTGTGTGGACTCTGTGCCCTCAGATGTAACATCAGAGAATCCCTCCAGGGTGTGATGGGGGAAGGGAGCCGGGAGGCCTGGTGTCTGCCCAGACGTGGAGTGGGGTCCTCCCGGGGGCTGGCCCTGGCCCTGGCTGTGCACTGGGCAGGGAGAGGGGCTCGCAGACACCCACGTGTACTGAGAAGGGGAGCTGGTGCCCCCTTCAGCATCGGGCACCGTGCACCTGCCCTTCTTTCTCTGCTGGTGTTGTCTGGACAAACAGTGGCCAGAGGACGGGGCCAGGGTGGCAGCCGCCCGTGTGTGCAGGTCCAGACTCCTCCCTGGTCCTCCCGCGCGTCTCAGGAAGAGGCTGGGTGGGGGTGGCAGGTGCACAGGAAGCCGGAGCAGGAGCAGGGAGCTGGGCGCCGCTTAGAGAAGGCCCATCTGCCTCCCCGTCCAGGGCTTTTGACTGTCATATGAAAATGTTCCTCATTATTTTCCTTGGATGAGGTTGGTATCCTGATGATATTAATTATTCTTAAAGGTCAACGGCGCTTTTTTGAATCCCCTTCTGTTCTAGCCCGTAATCAGTTAATTAATTGGAAACCGTTTAGCAGCGTCTGCGAGCACGGTGGGTGTCTGGCGTGAGGTTCCTCGTTGGTTCCCGCCACATGCCCGTTGCTCCCAAGGATTGAGGACCTGGAGCCTGGCCTCGCCCCGGCCGCTCCTGCTTGGTTACGGATGCTGTGGAGGTGTTGCCTTCTCAGCTTTCTTCTTGGTGAATGTTACAGTGTTGGTAGCCCATTGCCACTGGGCACCTGCGTGTGACAGGCACGGTGTGGGGCGCGGGTGTGTTATTTTAATCAGTTCTCACCATCAAATAAATGTGCCCATTTCTGAGGAGAGAAGGGTGAGGCTTAGCCAGGAATTGCAGAGCTAGAAAGTGGCCAAGGAGGACGGAGGCTTCTGGGGGCCTGGCGTCCTTGTCTGCTGAGGTGCTGGTGCCCTGGGGCGTCTGGGGGAGCCCTGTTCTCTGGGAGGGGGGTCTGGTTTAGAATCCGAGTCCAGGCCCTGCTGGTTCTCCATCGGCACCAGCAGGTGACAGGAAGCCGGCTCCGTTCTTCCATCGTCCGTCCGCGCGTTCCGCTCCCTCTGAAACCTGGTGTTGCAGCGGGGATGCCTTGGCAGCTGGAGGGCAGTGGTTGGGTGTCAGCCTAGGAACCAGGAGGTCAGGGCACATGCCCGGGTTGCAGGAGGCAGCTGGTCCATGATTTTCTCTCATCATGGACGTTTCTATCTCTCTCTCCCTCATCCTTCTTCTCTGAAAGCAATAAAAATATATTTTAAAAATCAATAGAAAAATATCCTAGGGTGAGGATTAGCAACAGAAATGTCACTAGCCGGTCGGTGGTCCTGGAAGTGGCTCCCGGGCCATCCCCACCGCCCGGCTCAGCTCAGCAAAGCGAGCCCCGCTGATGAGTGGCTCTGACCCCGGAGCTGGAGCGCTTCTCCCAGACGCTTCCCCAGCCCCACACTCGGCCTGCGTCCCCTCCCACTGCTCGGCTCGCAGGGAGGGCTGGGGGCCCGAGGAGATTTCTTTAGAGAGAGGCCCAGAGCAGCCCTCTGCTCACGATGTGCTGGTTGGAGAGCCAGCGGCGGTCCCTCGACCCCAGGAGCAGCTCTCAGAAGGGGACAGCTGTCTCCTCGCAGTCATTAGCAGGAACCTGCTTCCTGCCTCCTGGAGAGCAAGGGGCACTGCCCGCCCCACTCCCCCCGCGGCCCCCGGCACCACCCGCCCCGCCAGCGCCCAGGCAGCATCCTCACCAGCAGCCCATCCGCCCTGGCTCCCTCCCCACGATAGCTCCCGCTTTCGATGCTCTGGGCCTCTGCTTTTCTGTCCTCAGAATGGCTCTCGAGTGAGAACCAGCATGATATCCTGGCTCTACCACTGCGACGTGGCCTCCCCGGAGCCCTGCCCACTCTGCCCCTGCGTGGGCACCGCTGGGGTGCCCAGTGTCGGCCAGGCGTGCCCCCCTGGGCCCCAGAGGCAGCTCACGTGCTGTGGGGAGATTAGCTTTGGGTTAATTTGTCTGAAAAGGGCAAAAGCCCCCTTTCCGTGTTGCCTCGTTGAACCGGGATTTTGTTGATGCTTGAATTCAGCGGCGGAGCCTGGGCCTCGGGTGTTTGCTCTAATGGGCTGGGACTCGTGGCGACTGGAGATGGGCAGATAAGGGAGAGATGCCAGGCATGGACAGTGATAGATGGTAGAGATCAGCCAAAGAACATGCGTGCACATACGCATAACCCCTGGGCACAGACAGTAGGGTATAAAGGCCTGGGGCGGGGGCGGGGGCAGGCTAGAAGGAGTCAATGGGGGGAGAAGGGGGACATCTGTAACACTTTCAACAATAAAGATTTTAAAAAATAAATAGATTTCTAAAGGAAAAGAAAAGATAGATTGTGCAAGGGCCAGGCAGAGTGCCAACTCCTTCCTGTGCCCGATCTGCCATACCCCCTTTAACCCTCAACACCACTCACAGGAGCATGCCCTGCTGCTACCCCCAACGTCCGTGTGGGCAAACTGAGGCCCAGGCTGGTCAAGTAACTCCCCCGGGGTCACAGAGCTCGGCAGCTCGCGGCAGGCCGGGCACCCAGACCCACGTGATGCTGGCGCTGTGGGAATTCCATGGAGTTGGCTGCTTCATTGCTGAGCGCTCACGGTACTTCAGCTGCTGTAAAGGCGACTGACAAGAAAAGCGGTCTGATGGGGGAGGCCAGCACACGCACAGCTGTCCCTCAGAGCCAGCAGTCTGCAGTGTGGCTGTTGTGGGTGCCCAGGCAAAGCGTGGGAGGAGAGAGAGGAGGGCAAGTTTTCAGAGGGGGTGGCAACTGTGCCCTGGGGGTGCAGGGAGCACCGGGTGCAGGGGCGCAGAGGTGGGGAGCGCTGGGAAGCTCTGAGGGGCAGCCAGCACAGGCACACCCTCTGAAGAACGGGGAGGGAGGCAGGTGGGGAGAGACTCTGGGTTCGGAGGTGGAGGTCATGGCACCGAAGGACCCGGGCTTCCAAGGGAGTCGAGCTTGACTACGTGGCCCTGTGCCCTGGGAGAGTCCAGCGATCTGTGTCCAAGTCTGGCCTCCGCGTGTCCCGCCGGCCCTCTCCACCCCCAGCATGTGGCAGCCCTGTCCCCTCCCCTCCTTACTGCCCTGAGCTCTCCAGCCGGGAGGTACTGGGGGCAACCAGAAGGCTTCCCTTCCAATGAGCCAGCCACGTGGCTGCTGGCCCCGGGGGCAGATCGCATCTGGGCAGGGCACCGACTTTACGTTGGAACTCGCAGTCCGCTTCCCCGTCTGCTGCTGCTCCTCTCCACCGAGCCTCGGGGAACGCGGCCTTTGCAGATGGCCCAGTGCCGCTCTGCCCACCACGCTGCCTTGGCCACCGTGACCATGCGCACTTGACATGCAGCCAGTCCACGCTGAGCGCCGGGGGTGCAAAACACACATGGCTTTCAGAGCCACCGTTCCCAGAAAGACAGAAGATGAAATATCTAGTATTTTCATATTGTCACAGGTTGAGTTGCTGATGTTTTAGATTTATTGGCTTCAGTAAAAGACATGAATTCAGCTTCTTTCATTCCACTTTTTAAAACGTGACTGCGAGTCAGTTCTGAGTAGCATATGTGGCTCGCTTTCTATTTCTGTTGGCAAGACCAGGGGCTGGCACACTTTCTGTCGGTAAAGGCCACAGATCACAGCTTTGTGGGCCATTTGGTCTCTGTCGCAATGACCCGACTCCGCCTCTCTAATGCAGAATTGACCTGTATTAGTTTCTATTGCTGCTGTGACGCATTGCCAGGAACCGTGTGGCTTAAAAGCAGTAATGTGCTGTCTCACACATCTGTAGGTTAGATGCCCGACACGGATCTCGTTGGGCCACAGCCCAGGTCTCGGCAGGGCTGCGCTCCCCCGGGAGGCTCTCGGGAGCATCGCTTTCCTGCTCTCCCAGCTCCCGAGGCTGCCCCCAGTCCTTGGCTTGTGGCCCCTTCTCCCATCATCTCTCTGTCCTTTGTTCCACAGTTGCATCTCTGTCCCTGAGCTTCTGTCTGCCTCCCTCTTCTACTCTTAAGGACCCTTGTGATTGCATTGGGGCCACGGGATAATGAAGGTCCTTCTTTTACTCCCCGTGGCAATTGGGGCCCAGCAGGGCGGCGCCTGGAAGCATGCAGCTCCCCCCGCCCCAGGGAGCGCTCCCAGCCCCTCCTCTTGGGTTTTCACGGAGGCTTGCTGACCTAGGCATGCCTGATTAAACCACCGGCCATTGGTGCCCGATTCACCCTGCCCTCTCCTTCCTGGAACTTGGGGTTGGGACTAAAGGTTCCACCCCCCAGCTCATGGTTTTCCTGGCAACCACTTCCATCTGGTGATTTCACCTCTGAGGTGATTTCAGGAACGGAGGACAAGCGACACAATACATATTTTTAAAATATATATTTTTATTGATTCCAGAGAGAAAGGGAGAAGGGGGGGGGGAGAGAGAGAGAGAGAGAGAGAGAGAGAGAGAGAGAGAGAGAGAGAGAGAGAGAGAGAGAGGAGAGAAACATCAATGATTCAATGATGAGAGAGAATCATGGATCGGCTGCCTCCTGCACACCCCACTCTGGGGATTGAGCCCGCAGCCCAGGCATGTGCCCTGACCGGGAATCGAACCGTGACCTCTAGGTTCAGAGGTTGAGGCTCAGCCACTGAGCCGCACCCTGGTGAGACCAAATGTTATACCAAAGATGCCCTGATTATGCTTTTCTCTCTGGAAGCCCCAAGGGTCTGGGGACCTGTGAGCCAGGAACCACGGACTAAGACCATCTATTTCTTACCACAACCATCGTTTCTCTAGACACGCCGTGTGGGTGATATTTCTGCTGGACTCTTCGCGGAGAAACCTGTGCCCAGTGAGTGTGAGAGCCTCGGGCCAGGGCCTTCCTTCATAAAGGCTCTGAGCAGTCGTGCAGGGCAAGCCCGTTTGGTTTTGTTCAGTATGACATTTTTCAAGCAACATGAATTTTTTTTTCTCTTTTAATACCCATTAATATTCTGCAGACCTCGATTCCCAGGAACTCACTCTGGGAAACCCTGGTGTAGCCCCGCACAGGCCTCGGAGAAAAGCTGCCTCCGGCCTCCTGATCGAAGGTCAGGATACCAGTCATGCCACTTGAGATTTGATTAGAGAAAGCATTTTGGCTTCATTAAAGTTCATTAAGTGAGCCATCCAGTGCCATTTAGCTGAATAAAAATGGCTCAAATGGCTTTAACCCCCCACCCCCTTTTAGAGCAATTTAATTGAGGAAAAAGCAAATATGTCAGTGATACAGACAAATATCTCTCGGCCTTCGAGGGGCACATCGCAGGCTCTGGGTTTTCCGGGGCTGGCTGCAGGCCTTGGTGACGAGATGGCGTGGTGCTTGCCTCCTTCCTTCCACTTCAACCTGAGGAGTGGATGGCGGTGAGGCTGACCGTGCAGGAAGTCACAAGGTCAAGGCTGATGAGGTGTTAGGTCCCCGCTCACGGAGACGTGGGCAGCATATGTCAGCCTCCTCCTTCTCCCGCAGGTTGTTCCTTCTACGCGCACTCTCTGTGGGGCTGGGGCTGCCCCAGGCGTCCTCCTTCCCTGACCTTTCCTCCAGGTTCTTCAGCAGTTTCAGAAGAACCCCACCTGACATGGAGGGGCAGGGGGATGCTTTTTCCAGGGGGAAATGAGAAGAAGATAGACAGACAGCTGAGGGGCCAGTGGGTCTTAGGGAAGGAGAACGGTACCTTTCCCAGGGCTGCCTTCGTGGATGAAGGAAATGAGGTTTATATCATGTGCTTGCAGCCCGTGAGCCACAGGCCCTGGGCGCCCGTGAGCCAGGCGGGGCAGCCTTGCTGGTGTCTGGCCAGCTGTGCTTGGTGCTCTGAGCCCACACTGCACTCAGAAAAGGGTCTTTTGTAAGAGCAGAGAGATCCCCGCAGGGGCCAGGGACCGTGGCATCCACCTTGGAGGCAAGCGGAGCGGATCTCTGGTTCTGGTCTCTGTTAACAGGAGGAGACTGGGTGTGCCCGGGGAAGCTGACCAAGTGGACAGAGAGCAGATTGGGGCTCAGGGGCTGGAAGCTAGAGTGACTGGGCGCAGCCCGAGGGAGGGAGGGACAGACTCCTGAGGCGGAGGTTTTCAGGGGTCGCAGCTGGACAGTCAACTTGGAGTCGATGCTGCGGGGGCTTCTCGGTCTGCCCAAGGGCTGGAGGCTCCGGAAGCCGAGGCCCCTGGGCGAGCAGGCGCCCACCGCGGTGTCCCCGCTGCACCTCTCTAACTCGTATGATAATGCGATTTCTTATTCTTTATTTGCCCGGAATGCCTGTTATTTTAGTTCTTTCAGAATCCAATTTTCTCGTGACATTTCTGCCTAACATAGCAAAGCGTGACCTTTGCCAGGGGACATGGCCGGCCGCCTGCGCCTGCCTCGGCCCCGACAGTCCCCCCGCCCCACCTGGACCTCTCGGGTCTCGCCCCCTCACCCCCTTCCGGCTTCTGTTCCCAGGGCTCAGCGATCCAATCCGGTTCTGGTGCTGAGAGCTTTGGTTCAGGGCGCGCTGGGGTGGGGTGGACAGCGTGGGGTGCTGGCCTTGTCGGACACGTGCCGCCACCCACACTGCTGTTGAGTGGACAGCCAACCAGGGAAAGCAACACCGAACAGAAGACCTGCCTGGTGAATCCCTCACACTCACTGCGGCATCATGGAGGCTAGTGGTGATGGAGACTCACAGGCTGATTCTGAGCTTGGTCCCTGCCCTTCTCCACCGGCTCCTGCACCCTCGGCATGGGGGCTCCCTCCCAGTCAGCCACGGGCTGTCACCAAAGACAGGGCTGCCTCAGAGGGGAAGGGCAAGCCCCTCCCTCAGGCTGACCTTGTGTTTGAACTCCTGCTCCTGGGTGAGCTGTGTGCTCTGGGATCCCACCAGCCTCCACGTCTCCCACGGCCATTGGGTGCTCCCTTGGCTACCCAGCAGGCACCTCGGCATTTGCCAGGGAGGCTCTCAGTGCCCCCCAGGTGTGACCTTTGCAGCTTTCCTCATGTCACTGATGCTGGGCTGCTCAGATCCCTCTCCTCCTCCTGCCAGATCCAACCCAGTAGGAAGTCCTGGAGCTCTACCCCCAACACCTCCCCTCCATCCACTGATGACCTCTGCTCCCTCTCCTTGCCGGCAACAGGGCGGCCGCCTCCTCCTGGCTCCTTAAAACACAGTCCAGCTCCCTGCCATGCCAGCACGGTGGGGGGCACGTCCCCCTCCTCCTTACCCCAGACCGCTCTCTGTGGCATCCTCTCTGCCCAGGCCCTCTCAGGCTTTTGCCCACGCTCCCTCCACTTCTGGAGCACTGCTCCCTGGCACGGGCCCCTCCCCCTCTTCTCCTCCCGCTCCCCTGTGACCCGCAGAGGGCACTGCGCTGGCCCGCGTCCAGGTGCCAGCCCCCTATCCTGCCTCGGTTTCTGGCTTTGCTGGGTCTGTCCCCGTCCTCCACTCAGCACAGCTGCCTTCTCGGGGCTCCTCATTTGTAACTCCAGCGTGAGTCCCAGAGGGGCCCTATCCGTCGTCCACCCCCTCATTCCTCAGGGAAGCCTGCATTTGTCTCCACGCAAATATTTGTGGGAGAAGCCCTCTAAATATAGACGCACCTGGGAGCTACGCGCATACGGGTGTGTGTGTGTGTGTGTGTGTGTGTGTGTGTGTGTGTGAGCAGGTCTCTGTTTGGGTCTATTCCCGCATGTCTAATAGACACAAACACACACATTGTGTGTGCGCGTGCGCGTGCAGGTGTTCACCTGAGTGGGTCCTGACCTGTCATTGTCGCCAGATGAGAGCACCGCCCCTGGGGCCGCTTCAGCTCCAGCCCGTAGGATGGCTGCCTCTGCAGCCGCGATCACATCCCTCAGTGTTTGCTGGGCCTGGCAATAATAGCTGTGGGTGTTCCTTCTTTTACTCAAAGACTAATGGCTGCTTCCTCCCCTGTACATCCTAATGAGGACAATTAGGTAACCATTAGGGGGAGAAAAGAAGTGTGAACAAAAGGCTGATGTCTGGGTCATTGAGGGGCGTCACTGCCGGGAGGGACTGGCCGGCAGGGAGGCAGGTGCTGTGCGCAGTGTTCTCAGCCTCTGCGAGTGTTCCGAGTGCTTGGGGGGGAAGGTTCAGAGCTCCCATTGTGAGAAGTCCCAGTGGCCTATAGCACAGCGCACTGTGCGGTGATCTTACTGTACTATATGCTCCAGGAGTGGTTAAGAGGGTACAGCTTATGTTAAATGTTCGTATCACAGAAAGAGAGGGGGCCCTGGCCGGTGGATAGAGCATCGGCCCGTGGACTGGAGGGTCCCAGGTTTGATTCCGGTCAAGGGCATGTGCTTTGGTTGTAGGCTCCATCCCCTGGTCAGGATACTGAAGGCAACCAATCGATGTATCTCTCTCACATTGATGTTTCTCTTTCTCTGTCTCTTCCCGTCCCTCCCCCCCCCCCCCCACTCTCTCTCTCTCTCTCTCTCTCTCTCTCTCTCTCTCTCTCTCTCTCTCAAAAAAAAAAAAAAAAAAAAAAGAGGGGAAGGAAACTTTTAATTAGAGATGATAGTTCAGTGTATGGCATTGTTGGTGGTGATGGTTTCATGGATGTATACTCACCTTCAAACTCAAAGCGTCAGCCTGCAGACTGAAGGGTCCTGGGTTCAATTCCTGGTCAAGGGCACATGCCCGGGTTGCGGGCTCGATCCCCAGTAGGAGGCATGCAGGAGGCAGCCGATCCATGATTCTCTCTCATCATTGATGCTTCTCTCTCTCTCTTCCTCTCCATTCCTCTCTGAAATCAATACAAATATATTTTTTTAAAAAAGAGAAAAAATTTTATTTGTGAAACCTAGCCCTTTGAAAGGCTTCAGAATCCCCTCCAAACCTGGCCTGTGGCCTGGACGAGTGGCAGGCGGATGGATCGCAGGATGGGGCAGGGAGAAGGAGGACGATAAAGCCGGGCTCCCATGCAATGGCCAAGCCTGCCCCTGGAGCACCATCTGGGCCCGATTTGCCCTTTAACCCCCCTTTTTCTGTCCCCTTGCAGAAACCTGTCGAGTAACCGGCTCACCACACTGTCATGGCAGCTCTTCCAGACCCTGAGTCTTCGGGAATTGTAAGTCTGGTGTTGGAGACTGCCCAGCCTGGCGGAGTGGTGGTGGAGGGTGGGTGGGGAGTGTCGAGCAGCGGAGCCACCCGGGGCTGGGTGTCACCTGAAGGGGCTGCTGGAGTTGGTGATGTGGGGTGTACCATGTTCAGTGAGAGCCAGCCAGCCCGTTGCTTGACTTCACATGCTCTTTCGGGCACATCACAGTTCCTAAGACAGGAATCTCGCTCTCAGCAGGACCCACTTTTGTCACCTCTAGGTGATCAGTGCTCACAGCATGGATGCTCGTAGTAGGAAAGGGCATTGGTCAGTTTATGGTAAATAACACCGATACTGTCTAACCTTGTAGTGTATCAGGCGTGCTTTCATTGACCTGACCTTAGATTTACCTCCACAAGCATCCTGGGCAGCAGGCGTCATGCTGCCTTCCTTGTGAAACGGGCCTCTACATGTTCAGGTGCGGGTTCTGAGCCCAGAGGGTCATAGGAGACCCAGCCAGATCGCACTGCGAGGGCCTGGCAGAGCCGGGCCCTGAACCCAGGCCTCTGACCTCAGTGTGCTCGTCTTTCCCGCCTCCCATTCTCTGCCAGCAGAGAGTGGGCATCGGTCCACCTATAGCCTGCTTAGTCTTGCTGCGTTTCTAGGCGGATCAGTGCGCCCCTTCCCCAGCTAAACACATGTTGGGTGGATGAGTGGAAATTCGTGAGCACTGCCGAACCAAATAGCTCCTGTTGGTGCATGAGTCATTGGGTCATCTCTGCACGAGGGACAGCGTGCAGATGTTGAGGGAATAAACCAGGTATTCATTGAGAAGGAACTGGGGTGCATGAACTCAGGGAGTCAGGGTTCCAGACTCAGCTCGTGCTCCCTGTGGCTCGTGACTTGGGCCCAGGTCCCTGCATGCAGACTGCCTCCCTGCCTTCACCACAGACAGTGGCCTGGGAGCCTGCCCACACAGTGGCCTTTAGCACGTGTCCTTCCACCTGGTCCAGCCCGAGTTCCTTTTCTGACCCAGCGTTGGGGAGGGGAATGTTTCCATCCAGCATCCCAGCAGCCCATCACCCGATGACCTTGTCTACTCTGCTCACCCCCACGGGTATAGTGCCCTGTGATGCTTAAGGCCCTGCCAGGGCCGGGCGGGGCACAGACTGTCTAGTTGCCCTTGTCGGAGAGTTTGGTCAGCCCTGCTGCAGGTTGCTTTCCTTTCTCAGGACATTGCCCTCCCACTGGCTGCTCCTCTTGTGTGGGCACAATAGGCGTGGGGATCAGGGTTCCTTAGTCCCGTAGGGCTGTGACCAGGGGCACACCAGTAAGAACTACCTGAGCTCGGAAAAAGGTAAGTGTATATGTATCTTATATAATAAAGAGGTAATATGCAAATTGACCCTCACACCCTCACAAGATGGCTGCCTACGACCAGGCCGGCAGGGGGGTTAGTGAGGGACAACCAGACAACTGAACAAGCAGGCTGCGTGGGGTGACCAGGCCAGCAGGGGGCTGTGAGGGGGGACCAGGTCAGCAGGTGTGGCATTTGGGGGCGACCAGGCCGGCAAGGGGGGGCAGTTTGGGGCGACCAGGCTGGCAGGGGGGGGCAGTAAGAGATGACCAGGCCAGTGGGGAGGGGGGGGCAGTTAGGGGCCATTAGGCTTGCAGGGGGGCAGTGAGAGGGAACTAGACTGGTTGGGGGCAACCAGGCTAGCAGCGAGGGTTGCAGTTGGGGGCAGCCAGGCCAGCAGGGGGGCGGAAGTTGGGGGCAATTAGGCTGGCAGGGGGGGCAGTGAGGGGCAAGTAGGCTGGCAGGGGGAACAGTTAGGGGAAATCAGGCTGGCAGAGTTGGGCAGTTGGGGGTGAGCAGGCCGGCAGGGGATACAGTAAGGGGTGACCAGGCTGGTGGGGGGCAGTTAGGAGCAACCAGGCCAGCAGAGAGTGGGCAGGGCCTAAACCGGCATTTGGACATCCCCCGAGGGGTCCCGTTTTGGAGAGGGTGCAGGCTGGACTGAAGGAACCCCCCCCCCCCCATGCATGAATTTCATGCACCAGGCCTTTAGTATGTTTCCAAAGCACTGAAACACTGCACTGTGTCACAGACATCTAGCTGTCAGGTGGTTACAGCGAGTGTTGCATGCATTCCCATCTTTGAAGGTAGGAAAGCCCTCAGAGGTCATCGACAGGATGGTGCCGTTGCTAACGCTGTTTCTGAGGACTCACACTGGGCAGGCACTGGGCCAACCAGTCTATCGAGTGATGGGTGTTACTTGCTTCAGTCCTTACAAAAATCCTATAGGTAGGAGTTATTACTGTCATTCCACACTGGGACACTGAGGTGCTGAGTAAGGTTAAGTATCTTGTTTAAGGTCACCCATTAACTAAGTGCGTAGCCAGTGGACTCAGGCTCTTGACCACTATGCTCAGCTATCTCCCAACTTCTTTAAAAAATGGATTTATTTAAAAAATGGTGACATTGGTTAATAAAATTACATAGGAATCAGGGGTACAATTCTACAACACGTCATCTGTACACTGTATTGTGTGCTCACCACCCCAAGTCAGGTCTCCTTCCATCATCATTTGTCCACCCTTTAACCTCTTCTACCTCCCTCCACCCCCTTTCCCAATGTTTTCTGTCTGTTTCCAATCCAAGGATTGTTATACAATAATTTTCAAAGAGTGAATGATTACACTTTTTCCATATGGAGCCCTAGAAGTGATCAGGGGCCCTGACATAAGTGAGGTAATTGGGGGCTCTCTTTTTTGGGGGAGTCTTGCATCAAGTGACCCTGGAATGCCTGACCCCCACGCCTGTGGGAGGCCAGGGCCTGATGTTCTCTCCTGGGAACACCTGGGGCCTGCAGTGTGTTCTACTCTATTGAGAAAACGTTCTGAAAAATCAATGGATGCGAAACCCGTGGCGTGCTGTCCCAGCGACGGGTTCCATGGAGTTTTAGAGACAGTTGTTCGAGGATATATATTTAAAGCAAATGCCAGGCTCCTCCCAGAGGATCATGGGACTGCATTCATCTCTGCCTGGGATCGATTCAGCGTGCGCTGCCTGTGACTTATGGAGGAATGAAGACATTCCCTCTGCGCGAGTCAGTGCGTGAGCCCCTGTCCACGGAGCATTTCATTCTGTGATGCTGTTAAGTAGGAAAAGAATTCACTTGTAAGATAAAGAAGCCCCTCTGAGGAGCCATCTCCCTGGCGAGGGTCTGTTTTTTGAGGAAGAATGGAATGGCCAGAGTGGAAAATTTATCTTTTGGCCGGAGGGGCCGCGTGTTGGCTCTTGGCTGTGGCTATGATTGAAATCCAAACAATCCCAGTTCCTGGCCAGTGGAAGAGGGGCAGTGTTTTCTTGTCCGACTTCTGATTAGTCCACATGGCGCCATCGGCCGGGAGCCACCAGACTGCCAGGGTCTGCCTGTGGGCCTGTGGGCAGGGTGCGGGATGGGCCGGCTCTTTGCAGGAAGGAAGGATTTCGCCCTGGAGGAGAGGCCGAAGGAGATGCTCTGTGTGCTGTGGCAGCCAGAAGGGTGAGGCCGAGGTTCGAGCGACCTTCTGCAGGAACCGAGGGCAAACTAGGGCATTCAACCATCTCTTTCTTTTTTAAAATATCTTTTTATTGACTTCTGAGAGGAAGGGAGAGGGAGAAAGAGAGAGAAACATCAATGATGAGAGAGAATCTTGGATCGGCTGCCTCCTGCATGCCCTCTATTGGGGATCGAGCCCGCAACCCAGGCATGTGCCCTGACTGGGAATCAAACCCTGACCTCCTGGTTCATGGGTCGATGCTCAACCACTGAGCCACACCGGCCAGGCCCTTTCTCAGTTACTTTTGCATGAGATGGAGGCTGTGGCCTTGGCCCAGCACCTGTCCAGGGTGTGTCTCTGTCACTGAGAGGACTGGCAGCGTCTTCAGAGCTGTCAACACTGTTCCAGGGCCCGGCTTTGAGGAGATTCGAGTTGGCGTTGCTCAGTGCTCTCAGAAGTTTCTGGTTAAGGCAAGATGGTGTTTTTTCTTACAGGGAAGACTGGAACTGCCTGGCCAGAAATCAGAGCAAGAATCCGAGATTATCTTAGAGATAATGAATTGGAAAGAAGAGAAGCTTGGATTCTGTGTGCCATGATGTAATTTAGGCAAGAGGCTCGGAGGATAGAAACTGACGGCACAGAACCCTCCAGAAGTACCCCGGGGACCTTTCCCTTCATGTCCTGCACACACGGCAGGCATGATTCAAATAGATCGGAATACTTCATTTTCTTAAAGCACAGTGATCCTTACTCCTGGTACAATGTGCAGGCTTAATCGACTTGGTAAAGTGTTAGCTCAGTATTGGGAATGGGTTTGAGCTATCCTGGCCTGTGCCCACTCCCCACGGATCTCCGAGAAGTCACCGAGCCGTCATGGTCATAACAGTGCAACAATCCTCATCATCTCGGCCTCCTCACAGCCCCTGGTCATTCACAAAGCACGTGAGCACACGCCGCTAATCCTCACGATAACTTTGTGAAGAAGCAAGGCTGAGCGCAGTTGCCCCCATTTTAGAGAAGGTAAAACAGAGCCTTGAGAATTAAGTTCCCGGCTGTGTTGGCTTCCCAGCGCTGCCGTACCGTGTCACCACAAATCTGGGGGCTTACATAACCAGAAACTGCTTCTCTCACTGCCCTGGAGGCCAGAGTCAAAAATCAAGACTCAGCAGGGCACACTCCCCTGAGGCTCACGGGAGGCCATCTTTCCTGCCATTTCCAGCCTCCCGGCTCCGGGGTCCGTGGCTTGTGGAACACCTGCCTCCGTCTTCTCACCCTGTCTGTCTGTCCTTCCCATCTCCTTGTCTTTGGTCTCTCTCCCCACTTTCCCTTATAAAGATGCCAGTCATTGGATTTAGGATCCACCCTACATCCAGAATGACCTCATCCCACAATCCTTGATGTGGTTACGTCTGTGAAGACCGTGGGTCTAACGCAGGCTACCTTCACGGGCGCTGGGGATGAGGACTTGGTACATCCTCTGGGGCGGAGGACACTCATCAATGCACTCGATTTGCCTGAGGTGACCAGCTGGCTCCACCCAGGGCTTCTGGGTGCTTTTCCTGCCACCGGACGGTGCTGTCAGGCGGCCTGTGCTGGCCTCTTGGCCCTTTGGGCTTGTGCTCCTCTGTGACAGCAGACCTGGTCCCTTCCTCAGTTTCCACGTCCTGGGCCTGGCCCGAGGGCTGCCCCTGGCAGCCATGCTGTGTGTGTGTGTGGAGGGGGGGGGGCGGGGGAGGGGACCAGAGGCGACTGCTGAGCATCCAGGCTTCCTAAACTCCCAGCCTTGGCCGAGGCCCCCAGAAGAGTGTCTGGCGCACATGCCCCAGGGGGCCGAGTGAATCTGTGGGAGCCCCCAGGGCCCTGCCATTAGTCCCTGGGCCGTCTTGGAGCAGGGCTGGGTGTGGGCAACCTGCACTATTGATGAGAGGGAGGGCCGTCCTGGAGGCTCCCTGTCTGTCCCTGCAGCCTGGCTGAGGCTCCTGGCTGGGCCCTGGTCTCATGGGCCTGCCCTGCTCTGCTCCTGCCCTTCCTCTGCCTGAGCCCTGCCCTCAGGATTACTCAGTGGAGGGCCGCTGTGCTGAGACTCCCATGCTGTGTGTGTGCCTCGCTGTCTGGGAGGAAAGAAAGTGCAGACAGTTCCCAGAAGGCTCTGGGGCAGAGGAGAGGAGTGGGTCTCACGTGCGTCCTCCCTGTTGGATCGGGTCCTAGAGGAAAGGGTGGAAGGAAACAGAGATGCTGTCAGTGGGCCGTGCTGGCCTGTCTTACACACAGACAGCTCACCTACCTCTCCCCGCCCCCCGGAGGAGCCGGCCACCTGGGCTCAGGAGTTCCTCCCCCTTCTTGCCTACAGGAGGTTGGAGCAGAACTTCTTCAACTGCAGCTGTGACATCCGCTGGATGCAGCTGTGGCAGGAGCAAGGGGAGGCCAAGCTCAACAGCCAGAACCTCTACTGCATCAGCGCCGAGGGCTCCCAGCTGCCCCTGTTCCGCATGAACATCAGCCAGTGTGGTGAGTGCGCCGCCTCGCTGCCCCGCGGCCCCGGGGAGGGAGGCGTCCCTCAGACTCCAGGGATGGCACCCCTCCCCCTCCACCCTCCCCGCCCTGGTACACATGTGGCTCACCTCTTCCCTCCTGGGCATTCCTGCCCCTCCTGAGCCGCCATGGGAGGCTGGCTTCGGGGATGCAGAGAGGGATTCAGTGCGCCCCTTCTCATCAGACCCCAGTACTTCCTGCCTGGCAGTCACTTGCCAGCCAGACCTGAGCATGTGTCCTTGCAGTGTGGCCCCCAGACCTTCTGTATCAGGAGCATCTCGGGTGCTTTTAGAAAGGCAGGTGCCTGGGCCCAAGCACAGACCATGACCCCAGGTGTCTGGGGTCCCCAGGATCTCAGAGCTCATTTTGGAGGGCCAGCTCCCCAAGGTGGAGCTGCTATCTGACTTCTTGCTGGAGCTGCCCCCCCGCCCAAGCCATGTGGGGGAGTCCAACCACAGCAGCTTCAATTCCCAGGGTGATGTCTACTGGGGAGGCGGTGTGACTTCTGGGGCTCGGGGCTCCTGAGAGCTCCAGCGGGTGGCGTCATTGTTGGGACCACGTTCTGGGAGTCAGTATTTGCCTGTCCTCTCTGCCCCCGTCTCCAGATATCCCAGAGATCAGTGTGAGCCATGTGAACCTGACCGTGCGGGAGGGCGACAACGCCGTCATCACGTGCAATGGCTCTGGCTCGCCCCTGCCCGATGTGGACTGGATGGTCACCGGGCTGCAGTCCATCAACACCCACCAGGTCGGCACCTCGGCTCGGGCTGCACCAGGAGGCTGGGACCCACCACCTCTTAGTCTTAATGAGACGCAAGAGTCCAAGCAAGAGACGGGAAGAGAGGGAAGAAGAGGGCAGTCGTGGTCCTGTCTCTCCAGGAAGGGACACGGAGACCTGATCTTAGACACGCTGTGAAACAACTTCTCAGTCCCTCAGTTTTCTCACCTGTAAAATGGGTACAGGGCTGCCAGGCACCTCATGTGAGGCTCAGGGAGCCCTTGAATGGAGAGAGCCTGGCCCTCGGTCAGTGTGCATTCACCGGATGAGCCTCCTTTACCTTCCACTCAGCTTTTCCTTTTTATTTTTTAAATATGTTTTTATTGATTTTTAGAGAAAAAGGAAGGGAGAGGGACAGAGAGATAGAAACATTGATGAGAGAGAGACATGGATTGCCTGCCTCCTGCACGCCTCCTACTGGGGATGGAGCCCGCAATCCCGACATTGAATGCCCTGACCTGGAATCGAATTGTAACCTCCTGGTTCATAGGTCATTGCTCAACTACTGAGCTACACTGGCCAGGCTTAGCTTTTCCTTTTGATTCCAGAAGCTGTTTAGGGTTAGGTCGGGGAGCTGCCCGTGTAGAAACTGTCTGATGGTTGTCTTTTTACTGGCGTTTTAGACAAACCTGAACTGGACCAATGTGCATGCCATCAACCTGACGCTAGTCAACGTGACGAGTGAGGACAATGGCTTCTCCCTGACGTGCATCGCAGAGAACGTGGTGGGCATGAGCAACGCCAGTGTCGCCCTCACCGTTCACTGTGAGTGGACGCCATGGAGGGGTGGCTGTGTGCACGCCGGGCAGGAGGCTGGTCTACCAGGAGGGGCAAGTCAGTCCTGGGCTAGTGACCCCAGGAAGGGGCGTCCCTGCCTCTCAGAAGCCGGTGCCTCCCACTCAGCTGTGCCTTCATGACTCCTGGTTTGACCCGTCGGCCTAAAGGTCGTGAGAGGGAGCCCTCCAGCCCTGGAGATCAGGGCGCTCGGGTCGAGACAGACATATCTTCCGCTCTGTTGGGGGTTACGGGGGGCCACCTCTGATTCCCTGAGTCTTTTCCGAGCAGGGTGGGGGTGAGAAGTGGGATTCCCATGCCAGCTCCTGGGAGCTCTGTGTCCTGGCACCAGCTGGCCTCTCCCTGGCAGACCCTCCACGCGTGGTGAGCCTGGAGGAGCCCGAGCTGCGCCTGGAGCACTGCATCGAGTTCATGGTGCGCGGCAACCCGCCGCCAACCCTGCACTGGCTGCACAACGGGCAGCCCCTGCGCGAGTCCAAGATCATCCGCGTGGAGTTCTACCAGGAGGGCGAGGTGTCCGAGGGCTGCCTGCTCTTCAACAAGCCCACCCACTACAACAACGGTAACTACACCCTCATCGCCAAGAACCCGCTGGGCACCGCCAACCAGACCATCAATGGCCACTTCCTCAAGGAGCCCTTCCCAGGTGAGGCCCTGCGCTCTGGGGCGCCCTGAGTCCATCCCGGAGCTCGGGGGGAGGAACGGGGCCTGGTGGCTGGAGAGGAAAGGCAGCAGCCACAGTGATACCGTTACCATGGCAACCAAACATACACGGGAGCGTAGTCAGCCACCCCCAGCGTTGTGTGTAAAATAGATGAAGTGTCTGGTTTCCAGCAGCTGTCACTGTTCAAACCACGACCCCTGAGAAGTACCCAGTTGGGCACAGGAGGGCACAGCATGTTCGGTGGAGAAAGCAGGGTCTTGAGAGTTGGACAAGAAGGGCAGAGACTCTTGACCCAGCCTTCTCTTTGTCGGGAGACTCTGGGCACAGTCCTTTGCTTTTCAGAGCCTCTGTTTCCTCATCTGTGGAATGGGCACGATCGCACTGCTCCCGTAATGATCCTGAAGCTCTTAAACGGCTTAAGGGGTACAAAGCACCCAGTGACGGTTCAATGACCTTGTCGCGGGGGCTGCAGGGATGCTCCGCCCAGCTCTGCATGTAACGGGCGAGTGAGCCAACCTCCTCCTTGCTGGTTAGGGTCCAGGCTGCCAGGTCTGCGTGCGTGCCCCTCCCCCCCCCCCCCCCCCGCCCCTGCTCTGTGCTGAGCTGATGGGGGTGTCTGATGCTGTCACCTGGGATGTCGCTAATGTCACCTGCACCTGGGTAGTAACTGAAGTAATGGAAGAAAGACCTTTGAATATCTGGGAGGCGATTCTGTCTTTGTCTGGGCAAGAACGTGCCAATTACCTTCCTGACGTGGGAGGCGTTTAGGGGAAGTGGTTGCGGCTTCTCCCTGTGGGTTCGGCAGCCGCTGCATTTCCGTTCAGGAAGCCGTGTGTCTTTGACGGCCTTGGCGATTTGTGCCGGGAACATGCTGGGTGACCTCTGGGCCTTCGGTCCCCAGAAATCATGGGTTCTAATGAGATGAAGGGAAGTGTAAAGTCTGGCGCCTCTCGCTCTCTCTCTCTCTCTCTCGCGCGCGCGCGCGCGCGCGCGCACACACACACACACACACACACACACACACACACACACAGAGGCAGGGAGAGGCTGGCTCTGTGCGGCATCTGCTTGTGTGAAGGTGACTGAACAGCCACAGAGAACCAGGGCAGCAGCGCCAGGCAGCCTCGTTTATCTTAAAAAAACAAACCAACACACCTCGAACTAGGCGCTCCGAGAGTGAGACGGGGGAGAAACCAGGCTGCGTGGGAAGCGGCCTTCTTGCCACTGACGTCCAGGGTGTGATGGAGCCATAGCGTATCCGACGCGCTGATGTCTGAGACCCCAGTGGTCCTGTTTGGTCCCCGTTTCCAGCATCATCCCCACTTTGCCCAGTCACAGGCCCGGGCACCTCAGAGGGGCCAGGCCGGCTCTCCTTTGGGAGGCAGGGTGGTCCTGGCCCACACCATGGGCGTGGCCTTTGGGTGCGGGGTACGGGGCTCCCATGGCCACCACGTGAGCATGACCTTCCGGGCACACAGGGCTGCATGGCCCTGTCCCTGCCTGTGCGCGTCTCGTGATTGGAGAGGGATTCTGTTAGGAGGAGAGTCTCCGCCCCCTGGTTGGCGAGGAGTTTCCAAAGAGAAGCCTGGGGCCTAGAGAGCGGGTGCGGGTGCTCAGGACCAGGGGAGCCATGCTGGGCTGCTCCCCGGAGGCGTCCTGAGGGGCCGCGGGCAGCAGGAAGCTGCAGTGGGCACGGCTTTTCCTTTGCCCTGGATCCTCGAGGGAGGGAAGCAGCTCTGTGCCTCCTCCCGCCACAGACACGGCCTCTGTCCCCAGGAGACGAGGGAGGAGGGCACAGAGGAGCTCATCTGAGGGCCTTCCCTCCAGCCCCAGTGCCCCCTGCCAGGGCCACCTGTGCAAAGGTTTGCTTGTTTATGCTCCTGAAGGAAGCGGTGGATGATGGAGAGGCAGTGACAGGGAAACGATGGGCCGGTGGTGAGTGACAGAGCGGCTAAGCGTTGAGGAGAGTAATTATCTAGGGGACCGGGCGGTGAGCGTCACCCCCGCTGAGCCCTGTGTACAAAGGCGGTCTGTGGGTGCTGTGAGGGTGTGGGGCCATAATGACGTGTGCCCCCTCCTGCTCCCAGGCAGCTCAGCACAGACCTTAAGAGCAGTCCAGCTGGCGTGGCTCAGTGGTGGAGCATCGACCTAGGAACCAGGAGGTCACAGTTCGATTCCGGTCAAGGGCACATGCCCAGGTTGTGGGCTCGATCCCTAATAAGGGGCATGCGGGAGGCAGCTGATCAGTGATTCTCTTATCACTGATGTTTCTCTCTCCCTCTCCCTTCCTCTCTAAAATCAACAAAAACATATTAATTAAAAAAAGAGCATCCCGGGAATTTGAAAGGGAATGTTTTGGGAGAAATAGATCTGACAGTGCGGGTCCCTTTTGCTGACTGTTCATGAGCCCGAGACCCACGGAGGGGCGCCAGGAGGTCTCCCCAGTCCCAGGCGCATGTGCTCGGTGATGCACGAGCGCTCCCAGGCTCCAGGCAGGGAGCTGAGCATGCACGGTGCCGACAGGAGGACGTGCCTGGTCCCGGGAGGCTCCATTCGGAGCAGCGGGGGCTCCAAGTGTGTTTGACATCTCTCCTCTCGGGCTCTGGAGCCAAGGCTGGGCCCCCCTCTTTTCCATCCTCCCCCCAGATCAGGCCTTTGGTCACCTGCGGTTTAGAAGAGGGTGCTGGCATGCAGGACACCCTCAGGAATGGGGACTAAGCTCTATTGCTCTCCCCCAGAAGCCCACAGAGTGACAACAGACGAGCAACCTGGGAAGGTGCGCGTACAGCACGCAGGGCTTCCTCGGAAGGAGCCTGCGCGGAGAGCAGCACGTTCCCCACAGTTAGAGGGCGTGTGCTGGGCAGCTTAGCCCAGAGCTCTGCTTACAGCAACTGCTTAGCCAGGCCCGGAGCACAGAGGACCCCGTGCAGGGAAGGATGGGTGGATGGGGGGTGGATGGACGAAGGAGTTCTCACCCCTCAGGCTAACGCAGTGGTTCTCCAAGGAGGAAGCCGCAATGCCTGGTTAGTCGGGCCCATTCTCAAGACCCACCCAGCCCAGACCCGAATCCAAAACTCGGAGGCGGGGGGGTGGGGGACCAGTAATCTGTTTCTTTAAAAAAAAAAAAAATTTAAAAAGATCTTTAACTTTTCTCTTTGAAATAATATGAAATGAACTACCCTCCCCCCCAAAAAGTTACAAAATAGTACAAAGAACTTCCTTCTACCTTTCACCTCACTTCCCCAATGGTGAGCATCTTGTCTAACCACAGTACAGCGCTCCCAACCAGGGCATTGGCGAGGGTGCGGCACTGCTATGGAATCTGCAGACGTCAGTGAAATATTTTTAAAAAAATCTCTATTGGTGGAAGTATTACATAGTCCCCCTTTTCCCACTGAGCCCATCTAGCCCGCCCCGCCCCAGCCTTCAGCACACTGCTGTGTGTCCATGGGCTATGCATGTGTACACACATGTTCTGTCAGTGGCCCCACGGCCGTCCTTTCCTCCCGGGATCCCACCCAGCCCTGCACCTTGCACTCAGGTGCCACGTCGCTGTGCTCTCCTTAACCTGGGCCAGCTTCTCAGTCTTGCTCTGTCCGGCGCCGTCTGCGCGCTTTTGAAGTGCTCGCGGGCTGTTTTCTGTCTGCCCGGCTCACCATTCGGGCTCGCCCGATGTGTTCTCATGACTGCACGCCTGTGCTGCGTTTTTGGCAAGCACACCACAGACGTGATGCTGCGCCCTCTGTCCGTCTGTCCATCTTGTCACTGGGGATGCTAACCTCATCACTGGGTCAGGATGGAGTTGGCCAGGTCCCTCCATTGCGAAGTGACTCCTTTCCCTTTGTCTGTAGTAAGTACAGTATTGGGACGTTTGTAAATATCTTGCTTCTCACCGCTCTTTCGCACGTTAATTTTAGCATTCAGTGATGATCCCTGCCCTTGACAATGACTACTGTGCGATTTGCCAAGTGGCGATTTTTCTGTTCTCATCCTTCCCTCTGCATCTACTGACTGGAATTCTAGTGCAAGGAAGAGCTTTCTCTTCTTCCTTATTTGTCAATTCAGATATTTATTTGCTCTTGGTATGGACTCAGGGGTATTTATTTTGTCGTATGCCTTATGGCCCATGCGTTCATTGGCCCTGGTGGCCCTAACAAAGTACCAGAGCCCGGGGCAGAGGGCGGGGAGAGAAGGCGCTTACACAACAGAGGCTCTTACACAACAGAAATTTACTTCCTCACAATTCTGGAGGCTGGAGGTCGGAGGTCAAGGTGTCAGCAGGGCTGGTTTCCTGAGGCCTCCCTCCTGGGCTTGCAGGCAGCCGCCTTCTGCCCATGTTCTCCCAGGTCTTCCCTCTGTGCACCTGTGTGCCAATCTCCCCTTTTTATAGGGACGCCAGTGGTATTGGATTAGTGCCCACCTGATGACCTCATTTTCACTTAATCAGCTCTTTAAAGACTGTCTCAGATCGTCATAGTCTAATGCACTGGGGTCAGGACTGCCACACATAAATCCGGGGCGGGTGTGACTCAGCCTGTGACAGCCTGGCTGTTGCCATCATTCTGCTGCTTACATGGTCCCAGGGCTGGCCGTCGGGGACCACCCCACATGGCTCCGAGTCCTTCCTCCACGCCCCATGAATTCCCGAGCACGTTCTCACTTCCCAGTGCCGCAGAGTGTGCCAGGCACGCCTGTCCTTTTCCTGAAATGATGGCTTCTCCCAGAGGCCCTCACTCCTTTCATTGGGGAATCGATGGTGAGCACCCCCTGGGTGACTCTGTTTCAGGCTGGGTTCCAAGACCCTCTGCGAGGGCCCAGGCTCAGACCTGAGTCCTGTTTTCAGATGAGTGAGATTCCACCAGGGAGTTCATTTCTCTCTGCCTGTTTCCTTCCTATTAAATGGGGGTAATCCCGCCTACCTCCTAGGAGGGTTGTCAGGACTGAGTGGCACACGACAGAAAGCGTTTAGCACAGCCCCTGGCTCACAGCCGCCGTCTAGTGGTGCTAAGCTTTCATCATCAGGTGAGCCCCCGCTGCGGCTAAAGGCGCGTCACACAGTGCCATCGGGGGCTGGGACCCTGTGGGGTGCCCAAGGACGGCACAGTGACCTGCTCGGATGACCTCCACACTCCGTTTGGGGAATGCGGTCTTGAGGTCACAGCTGGCATTTGCAGGGGGCCCAGGGAAGCCCACATGGCTGACTTCTCTGGAGTCTAGTGTACCAAGGTCCCCCGCACGCCAGTGACCGGGAGGAGGGGACACTTCCCATCTCATAGCTTGGTCCCTAGCTGGGCCGGGCCATTTCTCTTGAAATCGGTAACTCTGTGTTTATTTCTTCTGCCTTTGGAAGACCAGCCTCCTACAGAGGCAGCGGGGCATGGGGCCAGGGTCACGCGCCCAGGACTTGTGTTCCCAGCTGCTGGGGTAACGAGAGGTCACCGTGAGTGGGGAGGTCGTGGTTGTTAAGATCGCAGTGCACCCCGCTCTGTTGTTGATGACGCCGGTTAACAACCTCTTTGTCTCTTTTGCAGAGAGCACGGATAACTTTGTCTCCAGTAAGTCCGCCCTACCTTTTGCTTTGAAGCTGGTTTATTCTGAGCATATGGGTAACCATGGAATCCAAATAGTCCTCTACCCCAGGCTGCCCAGCCCCCAGGCCCCTGGCCGCCCAGCACGTCGGAGTGACCAAGAAAGGGGACTGCAGAGTGGAAATGTGCTCCAAGCCCACCTCCTGGGCAGCCACTCGTGCCTCAGTGTCCCCAGGGCGTTCCCTAGGCCTGACCCTGTTGTGGGTCTCCCCGCCTGGATGGAAGGGGTGGGGGCGGGAACACCTGGGCTTGCACATGCCCGGTGGAGAGACCTTGTCCATCTCAGCTGTTCTTGGACCTGGAGCCTCTCCACCTGCTAGTGTTTTTCACCTGCTCCCAGGGTCCAGAGTGTGGCCGGGCCCCACCTCGCATAGAGTGGTGATTGACAGGGTCTCCTGGTGGCCTGGTGTGTCCTCATGTGGGATCACGAGGCTCAGTGTACAAGTGATTGGGGCAGGACTAGACAGTCCCCGAAGGATCTGGTGTTCTGCTCATGGGCGGTGGGAGACATGGCTTTTCCCTCGCTCCCTGCGGGGGGGGGGGGGGGGGGGGGGCTGAGACGGTGGCCAGGACGGCCTGGGACACCCGTGCTGCCTAGCACCGAGGTGAACAGTCTGAGATGCTGTATTTGCTCTTAGTCCTAGAGGACATGCATCTCACAGAGCGGCCTTCCAGGGGCGCTGAGTCGGGGCCTCCCCTGCCCAGGAGGCGATTCCAGGTGGAGGAGAGACTGACACCGGTTTCCCCAGCCTCGCTGGTCAGCGGCGCCGGCTGCTTAGCCTGAGCTGCCACTGCGTTTTGAAATCTGCACTAGGGGGTGGGTCGTGGGCTGTGTGTGGGGCTCCTGGCCTCCTGGATCTCACTGAGGGTGAAGAGGGGATGATGAAGAGCATCGGGGAGCTGCAGAGGAGGGAGGGGGTAGGAGCCAGGGGAGGGGGATGGGAGAGCCTGCAGCAAAGAACAGTCGGTGACAGCCACCATCACCACCAAAACGTGGGGAATCCGCACCCTGGCTGGGACCCCAAACAGTTTTCTTGTTGTTGCGCTGTTTTATGCAACAGCTCAGGGTCCACGTTGCCCGGGTGCCATTCTTTACTCTGAGAATGGGGGTGGGGGTGTAGGTCCCGCGTTCCTCATGGAGCCTGCCCCTGGCCGTCACAGCCAGGCAGCCAGGTGGGGCTTTGGTCTCTGGGGAGGTCGGGCAGTAAGAACAGGTTCAAGGGCATGCTGTCCAGTGTGGACTCCGGGCGTTGGGGAGCCGGTGGGGCTGGCATGGAGCCCCCCTGGCCAGGAAGCTAAGCCTCCTCCTTTCTGTTTGGTTTTCAGTCTATGAAGTGAGCCCCACACCTCCTATCACTGTGACCCACAAGCCAGAGGAGGACACTTTCGGGGTGAGTTACTTCTGGGCTGGGAGGGGGCCGTTTTCACATTTCATCCGAGCAGCAGACACTCCGATTCCGCCTCACTCAGAGCCCAGGACGTCAGGCAGGAGAGCCCTGACGAGTGACCTCCTTCCAGGCGCGGAGTCCTCCCTTGTTTGAGGAGAGTAATTCATTGTTTGAGGAAGCATTGCGGCTCTGCTCCCAGCCCGGGGCCGGGAGGGAGTGCCGGGAAACCCCCACGCTGCTAGGAGCCTGGCTGGGCCTGATTCGAAGGGGCTGCTTACTCTGCAAGCCTCGTAGGAAGTCGAAGTTACCCCACCAGCTCCCTGGGTGGGTGTCCAAGCCCTCCCCCACCCCTGACTGACAGAGCCTGAGATTTCTCGGGGAAGAGTCCCGATCTCCCAGAATCCCCTGGATAAGAGTATTCTGTAGGGAACGTCCGTGTGCATACGCAGAATTGGCTTGCTAACTAAACAGCAACACGAGAGACAGAGGCCTCGCGAGGCTTCCGGGTGCATCTGTGCGGCCGCCCCATGCCAGGGGCTCAGAACCCCGAGTCGCTGACGTTTCCCTAATCGGGGTGGGTCATTTGTTAACCGGATGCTGTTAGGGCCTCATCATTACTGCCTCTGAAGCAGGGCTGGGGAGCCTTTGTTCTGCCAAGGGCCATTGATGTTTACAGCATCCTTCCCGGGCCGTACACAATGGTCAGCTTAAAAACTAGCCTGCTGTGTTCGGCCGAACATAATGAACTCACCCCTGATGCCTCGGCAGGGCCAGGCCCCATGATCTCACCGGCCTTGCACGGCCCGCGGGCCGGACGTTCCCCATCCCTGGCCTAAAGGCTCCTGTGGGCGGCAGAGTCCCCTGCGGGCTCCTGCGACGAGGTAACTGTCCGGACGCTTTGCCCCCCAGGTGTCCATCGCTGTGGGGCTTGCCGCCTTTGCCTGCGTGCTGTTGGTGGTCCTCTTCATCATGATCAACAAGTACGGCCGGCGGTCCAAGTTTGGAATGAAGGGTAAGGGGGGCCTTGCATTCGCCAGGGTCTCATGGGGGCGCGTGTGGCTCTCTTCA
Source organism: Ia io (assembly GCA_025583905.1). Lineage (NCBI taxonomy): Eukaryota > Metazoa > Chordata > Mammalia > Chiroptera > Vespertilionidae > Ia > Ia io. The sequence goes on from JAJQQW010000024.1 coordinate 20,918,973, forward strand.
ATGCTGTTTCCACTTCCCCTGCTCTCGGGGGGCGGGGGGGCTCTGTTATTCCCTGAAGGGGCCTCCTCCCGCCTGCACCGTTACTGTGCTGGTAATGATGGGCTGAACGCTGCCCTGGGATCTGTGGGGACCCAACTGGGAGCCCATGGTTTTGCTGGGACAGCGGGCGGGTGCACGAGGGTGATTTGGGAGGAAAGTTGCATTTGCGGGCCAATGAGAGGACTTGTTTCTTTTCATTACTCCTTGTTTGAGTAACTTGGTTCTTTGCTTGCTGCCCCCATGCGCGGGGTGGTGGTGAGAAGGTCCTAGCAGGGTTAGATGTAGGGGGGGCTCCAGGCAGAGTCCCAGGGCGGGAGCCGCGAGCCCCCTGCCCGCCTCAATGCCGGCCAGCTTCCGAGACCCACACACTCCGGCCTGTCACCGCCGGGGTGGGGGGGGCGCCGAGGATGTGGCTCTACGCCGAGGCTGGGTGGGGGAATGGCACAGAAGGGGTCACCATGGTGAATTAGCGTGCATCCGCCGGGTCCCAGGGCCCCAGGGGCGGATCTGACCAAATGGCTCAAAGGAGACTGGGCCCTTGAACTGCAGAAACTTGACTTTCATGCTACACTCCCAGCCAGGTTTCCGGCAAGGCTGATGGGAGATGGGAGATGGGAGATGGGAGATGGGCAGGGTGGCTGATGGAAGGTTCCAGGAGCCATCGGGGGGCCCAGCTGGGGTTCAGGTTGGAGTCTTCTGGGGAGATCATGGGAGCCAGAGAGATGCATTTCTATGCGTCGACACGTGACCTGGTGTGTGTGTGGGGGGTTCTGGCCTTGGGCTCTGGGACTGACAGCAGGTGTGTGCGTGGGATTCATGGGGACAGTGGTCCCTGGACTCACATGTGAACGCTGCGTGTTCGTACCCGGCGGGCGGAGCAGGCGGTTGGAATGGGACTGGTTCGTAGCTTTCCTCATATTCTCACAACGTTCACTGACTCCCCTAAGAGCCCAGAACACTGCTATGTAGCAAGAGACACCCACAGAAACACAGGAAGGCAGGGCACGCGGGGCGCCATCCGGCCTCCCAGCAGCTGGGGCCTCTGCGCTCGCTTTCTGCCCTTGACTAAGCTGAGCAAATCGCAGCCCGGCCGGCCAGGTTTCCCCGATCAGATGAAATATTTTGACCCAGAGAAACACGCGTGCCAGCAAATGATAAAGAAGGGACAGGAGTCTGGCCTACTGCCGCTTGACTTGAGCACGACCAGGCCCCTGTGGGCACCTTGATTGCACATGTGTTATCTGCCAAACGGTTTCACAGGGATGGGAGATGGACGGCCACCGAGCGCGCTCCCAGCCCTCGATCTCGGCATGATCCGTGGGCTCTGGCTTTGGGGCTGGCGCTGTTGCTGTGACCCTGCCACAGCCTGGGCAGCATGGAGCACAGATCTTTCCTATTAACTGTTCCAGTGTCCAGAGCAGCAGGGCCCTGTGTCGGACGCTTAGGCAACACCAGGTGCCTCTTGCTCTGTCTAATCACCTCTGAATGCTGTTGCCCTTGGCAATACAGACGCCTCCTATTAGTCCACGTTGCTCCAGCTGGGACCGCCCCCCCCCCCCCCCCCCCCAGTCCGGAGGAGGATGGGAGCTGATGGAGGAGTCTTGCTTCCCAGGCTCAGAGGACATCCTGCATTTCTTCCGGGAAATGTGGGGGACCGTGTGGCAAGGCAGCAGAAGCTGAAAGGTGGGGGGGGGAAGCGGGTCAGGAACTGCCGGCCAGGCTTCGGGATTACCCTGGGCGCCTCATGGGCTAGCGCTGCCTGTCATCCCCAGGGTTGGAGGGGCGTGGGTCTCCGATGGGCACTCCAGGAGGGCCCCCCGGGAGTCAGCACCAGTTAATAGGCACTTAGAGCAAAGTGGTTGCCGATTTGATTATGATTGGGGGTTATTACCATTTTTCCATAAACAGATGGTAACTGCCCTCGGAGTGGCTGGGAGAGCCGTGCCAGCGTCTTGATTTGGAGGGGCTGGCTCCTGCCAACACATCTCAGGGCTGCTGCCGCGCGGATGTCTCATTATCCCTCTGGTTAGCTGCCCGGTTGCAGGGAAGCATTGGGCGTGGGAAGGAGTCATTCCGCCCCGGCTCCTAACCTTGGAACGTGGGGCTCAGGGCTCCTTCCAGCTTCTGGGGGCCGGGGGGAGGGGCTGGGAGGGAGGTACTGGACGTCCAGGGCTGGGCTCTAACGGGACGGAGGGGAGTATCGTGTGTCTGCAGCCAGGAGCACAGAGCAGGGGTTGGTGCCGGAGAAATAACGAGGATGTAGATGGAGGCTACTCAGACCATCGGAAAGGGCCCTGGGCCCCGGCCAGGGAGGGCACGGCTGGCACCATTGATGAGAGCTGCTTTTGCCCGGTGGGGTTGGGTCAAGGGCAGTGCCAAGCAGCAGTGAACCTGGTAAAGGACCTGGCATTCCTGACTTCCTGCACTAAGTCCCTTCTTCCTTCTGCTTGTCCAGTCTGTGCTCAGTGCTCCACAAGACCCCAGTGCCTTTGCTAGACCGCCTCGAAGGGTGCCCACCCCACGGCTTCATGAGTTCCCAGGTCCCTCTCCGCATGGTCTTCATGCCCCCATGCAGGCCTGCCTTGGCGCCCAGGGCGGGGGCGGCCCTCTCACGGGCCTTTATAGCCTCACCCACATGCACCTCCTTCCCTGGCGCCGAGGCTGCCTCCCCAGCTCGCCCCTGGTGCGGCCACCGTTAGGGTCAGACAGGCCTGGGGTCAGATCCCGATCGGCTGCCTGGGAGCTGTGGCGCTCATGTGACTCATTAACTATCCTGGCCCCCGTGTCCTCACTGACAAATGAGAGGGATAATCCTTACCAGGCAGGGTTTTATGAGAATTAAATGAAATTATGTATATCAAGCAATTAGCTTCGTCCCTGGCCATGTAGTAATCGCTCAGTGACTGTGGCGAGGGGACCAGTGATTATGGCTTTTGCTCCATTCATACAAGCCGTGAGTAATGCACAGGCCCATCATGCATTGGGGCTTTAAAGAAAAAGTCGCAATGGCCCGGCCGCTCCCCTGACCAGTGAAGTCAGAATCTCAGTAGTTTCTAAAGCCGCCCAGGTGTGCGAGGCCAGTGTGGCCCAGTGGTTGAGCATCGACCGAGGAACCAGGAGGTCATGGTTCAATTCCCGGTCAGGGCACATGCCTGGGTTGCGGACTCGATCCCCAGTGGGGGGCGTGCAGGAGGCAGCCCATCCATGATTCTCTCTCATCATGGATGTTTCTATCTCTCCCTCTCTCTCTAAAAATCATTTTTTTTTAAAAAAGAAAAGACCTCAGCTGACCATTTTAAAGCTGCTCAGGTGATGTCAGGGGGCAGCCCAGGTTGTGACCCGAGTTGTGGCCTCCCTGCTTCTCTCTGGCAGAGCACCACCCCTTTGGGATGTAAGCAGATGGGAGGGGGCGCTCTCATCGACTGGGACCCCAGTATGTGCCAGGCCCTGTGCTTGGCCCTTTATCTGCATGTTCTCATTTGATTTTCACCATGAACTGGAGATACACAAATTATTGTCGCTGTTTCTTATCTGAGCTTCAGGTAGGATGAGGGACTCGCTTCATGTCCAGCCTCAGCTGGCTTCAGGGTGAAGGACCAGGAGACAGGGGCGGGGCCAGGGCACTCTCTCCTCCTGTTTCCGCCCCCTCTCCCCCTGCAGCACACTCCTCCAGCGAGGTCACTCTGCACCCCGGTTTCCCCGCCCTCTGTGTGGGGGCTGGCCGCCACTCCTGTCCACTTGCAGTGTTAATGGCCAGCTGCCTGCGCTGCTGGGGCCCTGGCCAGCCATCCGCCACCCGCCCTTCCTTGCGCGGTAGGTTGTGCCGTTTGCTTAAGGGAGAGATGGAGCGCCTCATAGAGGCTCCCGTGGCCGAGGGAGGAGCGGTCGCTGAACGGAAATGGGCGCATTGTTGATGTTTCGGTTTTTACTGTCACGAACTCCCAGGCACTCTGTTGGGTTGGGGAGCTTGTGCACAGAGTCCCAGGGGGCGGGGCATCGTCTCTGGAGTCCTTCTGGATGGAAAAGGGCTCTCGAAACTGGGGTCCCAGGCACATGGTAGCCCCAGGAAAGCTCGTGTCTCCATCATAGGCAATCTAGAAAATGCCGAAAGAAAATCAGTGGTCATTCTGTTATTCTGTAATCACTCCTCTTAGTGTAATCAGTAAAGCGTGTGCGTGCAAGCATTGGATGTGAATGTGCGCAGAGCTCTGTAACTGCACGTCCTAAGTGTCTGTGGTCACGTACATAGTCTGCACATATATTTAAGTGAAAATGGTCTTGAGCAATCCGGTTATTTGCCATATTTTTTCACGTAATGTTTCTTAAACATTTCTCTATCTCATCCACTAGACTGTCTCCGTAGCGCTTCCATTACTCTGCAAAGCTGACTTTTCTTGCTTGCTTGCCTTCTGCTTTTCACATGGCTTGTGTGTTATATACCATTTCGCTTGGTTAATTCAGAAGTTAATTCCTTTGCCCAGAGGGTGCGTGGCAGAAGGCCCGAAGGCGCATGGATGCAATGTGAATGAGTGCGAGGAGGACACGGGCCGCGCCTGCTCCGCGGCTGGGCTCCCCGCGGCTCCAACTGCGCGCGTCTCGCCCGGCTTTGTTCCGGAGGCGGCAGGTAGAGAGGCTGGGCAGGAGCCAAGCGAACCTGTTTCTGCCGGCAGCGGCCGCAGCCACCGCCTCTGTGGGCAATTACAGATCACCCGCTGTGGGCCGTTTCAAAGGCCTTGAGGGACGAGCTCCTCGCTGAGCAGAAACCAGTGTGGAAGCTGCGAGGGACGCAAATGAAACGTGTAATGGTAGCAGCAGAACCCTCAATCACACGCACACACACAGCAGCACATGCTGGGGGTGGGGGTGGAGGGGGGCGGGCTTGGGAAGCCGTGGCTGTGGGCACGGGCTCTGGGCTGAGGCTGGAGCTGCAGGCAGACCTGATCCTTTCTCTGGGTCTTGGGCAAGTCACTTCGACTCCCTGAGCCTCAGTCACCCGCCTTTGTAGATTACATACGAAAACACGCAGGGCAGCGGCTCCCACGTGGTCTGTGCTCAGAAAGTGACCCCCGTGTGTGTGTGTGTGTGTGTGTGTGTGTGTGTGTGTTTCCACTCGTGAGATCCCTTCCTTTGGATGAACTTAAAGAACTTTATAAAAGTTATTTTATTCAACCGCTATAGGAAGCAGCAGGAAAAGGTACAGCCCTGCTCTCGTTGTAAAGAAAGTTAAATCCAGACCAAGGGCAGCGGCCTAGCAGGGCTGGCAGGAAGTGAGTCCGAGAGGACTCAGGAGGGACTGGCTCTCCTGCCCCCGGTGTGAAGGGGTGTGGCCTGGGGCAGCACCTCCTCTCCCTGCTCCCCCGCGAGCCACCTGGCGGGGCCACCTTATTCCTGCGGCCTCTCCCTGGCCAGCCCTCTGTCCTCTCGGTGGTGTGGCTCTGTCAGTGACCCCTCCTGCAATGCCGCCCTCCTTCTGTATGGACGTCACTGGGGCACTAAGCATGGACGGCCAGGCCAGTGCTCGCTGTTCCCGTGAGGTCCAGGGCAGTGGCCTGGACGGGCCAGTGCCAAGAACAGTCTGGGAGCCGTGATGACAATCACGTCCATGGCCTCCCCAGGGTGCACTTGCTTCCTCTCCCCGAGTGTAGTTCGGTTTGAGTTATTGATGATCACCCTTCCTAGTCACTTGGGAAGATGAATGAAGTTGAAGTGACGGGGGCCCTGCACAGCCTTCCCCTGGGTGAAGATGCTGAGACGTCAGTCCACGGAGAGTCCCTGGCCTGGAGCAGGGGAGGCTCGCCACCCAGGCGAGGGAGGTCGTGGGGTCCCACTAGGCTGAATGGCAGCCCAATCCACAGAGGCAGAGGGGGGTGCAGCTCCGTGTTCTAAACCTGCAAGGGTGGGTGAGTAGAGAACTGGCCCTTGGTTCTGGCCTCTTCGCCTCTTCTGGTGGGTATGTCCTCCCGGTGCCCCTGCCAACAGCAGTGAGCAGTTCCCATGAGCTCCCTGCACAGAGCCGGCCAGAGGAAGGATGAGATGCCGCCGAGATGCAGGGCTCAGACCGCAGGAAGGGCCCGGAGAGGACAGTTAGCCAGGAAATGGGCAGACACGCCCACATACACACAACGCAAAGCAACTGAACCTCCATGCCGCTGGCGGGGCAGTGGGCACGAGGTGGTCAAGGGCAGCTCAGCAGACGTCAAAACACGGCTGATGGCAGAGCAGGAAGCAGCCAGCAGCTGCCCTCTTCATCCTCATGGAAGACGTGAGGAGGGAACAGGTGACCAAACATTTTGAAGACACACTGTCAGATTGCAGGAGGGAAGACAGAGATTGCTCTGAGGAAATGCTTGTCTTCATTAGAGACGCTGGAACGATCGCAGAAGGAGGCTGAGAACTATCTTTCACGTGAAAGCTGTCACCTGCACACATTTGCGCTGGAAGGACTCGCACGCAGCAGGTGTGGACATTTCCACATGCAACCGAAGGCAGCACCCTGGGCACAAGCCTGACAGGAGGAGCTGAGCATGCGCTCTGGGCGCCTGGGCAGGAGCCTGACAGGAGGAACTGAGCATGCGCTCTGGGCGCCTGGGCAGGAGCCTGACAGGAGGAACTGAGCATGCGCTCTGGGCACCTGGGCACGAGCCTGACAGGAGGGCTCCCGACTGCGAGGCCAGGGCTGTGGTGACGCCTGTGGTTCCGCCTGCTCCCTGTGCTCCGAGGCCCGAGGCTCCAGGCCGTGTGGCGGGGACAGCTGAGGGGACCCTGCAGGTAGGCCGCGGCTGTGGTTCCGCCTGTGGTTCCGCCTGAGGTTCCGCCTGCTCCCTGTGCTCCGAGGCCCGAGGCTCCAGGCCGTGTGGCGGGGACAGCTGAGGGGACCCTGCAGGTAGGCCGCGGCCCGGGAGAGGGCGGCCGCCATGGAGGCGGAGGGGCCGGCCGCCTCCTGAGGCCCAGTTCCCGCCGCTCCGGGCGCCCGGGGCCCGGCTTCTCTGTGCGTCTCTTCCCTCGTCTGTGGTCGGAGCCTCACTCCGCGCTGCTGTCTCTCGGGGTGACGGCTCCCTGTGCTCGGGGACTTGGTTCTGCTCACGGAGGGGGGCTCAGCGTCCTCCTGCGCCCCCCACTTGGCCTCCTCCAGGAAATCCTGTTTTCCAGGTTTCTTTTCCATCTGTCCTTTCCAGGTGGTCTGCTTTAAAAGCATGTGGGTTTGGTGTAACAGAGACGCTTGATGCAGGTGCTGCTGCTCAGGAGGAGTGGACTCACCAGAGCCCTCTCCCCGCAGCCCCCGATCCCCGCCCCCTCGGGAACTCTGGGGACCAGAGATGCTGCCCTGGACTGCGTTCTGGGCGGGTCACTGCACTGGTGGGTGGGGCTGCCCGCGCCTCGCCCCTTTCCACCCGCCCCAACCACCCCACGTCGGGTCGCTTCTAGCCACGTATCACTAGTGGACAGGTGTCCTGGCCGCGAAGGTCCGTGCCCACGTAGTGTACCTTCTTCTGACCCGCTTCTCCGACGTGTCCTGGCTGGGGGTGTCCTCTCTCCTACCTGCTTCGGTTCACAGAGGGAGGAGGAGCGCTGTTCGGGCATTTAGGGTCACTGAGGGTCACCGAGGGCCCCCTCTCTCCCCACCAGAGCGCTCCTCGGGGCTATTGGCTGCCGGCTCCGGGCTGGGGGCAGTCACCACTGGATAGATTGCTGCCCCGCCCCGCTTTTCATGCAGAATTGGAGACTTGGAGACAGCTCAGGTGGAGAGAAAGGTCACCGTGGCTTCCTATTGGAAGGTCCTCCCCCGTGGGCTACACACAGTGGACGAAAGGTGACTCCCCCACAGGAAGTCAGGTGGCTGCTAGGGCGGGAATGCAGGGCAGCTAAGAATGGACCGGTGTCCCTGCAGTGGGGGAGCCTTCCTGGTGAACCCGAGTAAGACTGCGCCGAGCAGCTCCCTGGTTTCGATGCTGCGCTGCCTCCTTGGCGATCTCAGTGTTGGAGGACGCTGGGTGCTGAGTACACGGGCCTTTTCGGTGTCCACAGGTTTTGCTAGTGAGTGTGGGTCTGTGACCATTTCACAGTAAAAGTCACAAAGGCTGACACTGCGGGCAGCGCTGGTTGTCGTGAGCCACCTGAGGTGCCATCCCGCTGGCCAGGGAGGCCATCTGTCTGCTGAGGAGGGGCTTCAGGCTAATCTGGGCATTGCTGCGTCTGGGCATTGCTGCATCTGGGCATTGCTGTGAGTGGGCATTGCTGCGTCTGGGCATTGCTGGGCATTGCTGCGTCTGGGCATTGCTGTGAGTGGGCATTGCTGCGAGTGGGCATTGCTGCATCTGGCATTGCTGCGTCTGGGCATTGCTGCGAGTGGGCATTGCTGCGTCTGGGCATTGCTGCGAGTGGGCATTGCGGCGAGTGGGCATTGCTGTGAGTGGGCATTGCTGCGTCTGGGCATTGCTGCGAGTGGGCATTGCTGCGAGTGGGCATTGCTGTGAGTGGGCATTGCTGCGTCTGGGCATTGCTGTGAGTGGGCATTGCTGCGAGTGGGCATTGCTGCGAGTGGGCATTGCTGTGAGTGGGCATTGCATCTGGGCATTGCTGCGAGTGGGCATTGCTGCGAGTGGGCATTGCTTTGAGTGGGCGTTGCATCTGGGCATTTCTGCGAGTGGGCATTGCTGCGAGTGGGCATTGCTGCGAGTGGGCATTGCTGTGTCTGGGCATTGCTGTATCTGGGCATTGCTGCGTCTGTGCGAGGCGGGAGGCATCCTAGAGCTGGGGTTCCCACTTGCCTTGTCATCACGTATGATCCATGTGAGATGCTGACGTTTGCAGACTTACATTAAAACGATGAACTAGGTCAGATGAAGGTGCTCTCACTCACTCGCATTCTGACTGTCCTCGGGTAGGACAGGGAGGGGTGGAGTTGTAGTTCGCTCCCCTGGGAGTTTTGTGGGGATACTTACTTGGCAGGTGAGCCCCGGAGATAAAGAGTCCAAGAGCCATGACCCAGGAACTTACCAGTCCCTCCAGTTCACAAATATGGGCCAGATATGTGTCCCCCTCGTGTGCATGGCCGACGTCCCTCGCTGACCACGGCACTGTCGGCCGGGACTCGGCACTGAGTCCTCGACACGGCGTGTTAGTTACCCCCACCAGTTGGGAGCTGACACGCATTGCCATGCCTGCTAAGCCCTGCCCCAGCTTTAAGACCACTTGTCCGCCCCGATTCCCAGCAGGCATGCTGGTCTTCCCTAGAAGGCAGCCATTTAATAAGACATCTGGCCCTCTCTTTGGTCAGGATGAGCTGCCGGTAGTCAAACCAGTTCCTAATGTGCCACGGGCTCCCTTGCAGAGCCACGGCCAACGTCACAGGAGAGAGCAGCCCCGACTTTTCTTCGGGTCACAGATCACAGAGGAGGCACCGGGACCATATTTAGAAATAGGAGCTCTCCCACGATGGGGATCGGTGGTTTTTTTTTTTTTTTTTTAAAGGTGTGAGACTCTTGGTCAGATGCCCAGTGCACCATGACCTCGCTCCGGGCTCCCAGAGGGGCGGGTGCGAGGAGCAACATTCCCAGGTTGTCTTGGAAACCTCTCTTCCCCCCACCAGACAGAGGTGCGGTCGGGCCATGTAGCTATCTGGGAGAGCATTCCTGCAGAGGGATCTGCCAGTGCGAAGGCCCTGAGGTGGAGTGTCTGGCAGACTCAAAGACCAGCAAGGAGGACAGCATGGCTGGAGGGCTGTGGGGTGGGGGCGGGTAGAAGATGACGTCAGGGCCTTTCAGGCTGCGGTAGAGGCTCTGGCGGCCTGTGAAGGGTGTGAGGCGAGAGAGGTGCGGTGGGGGAGGGACATGAGCTGACGTGTGACGTGTGCTTTAGAAGGGACCACACTAGCCCTAAGGGCTGCTGGTCCAGGCGTGCAGGTTGTGTCCTGCTCAAGAGCAGGGGGTTGGGGCTGGAGATGGAGTCGGGGGGTGGGGTGGGGAGCATCTTTCTCTGATTCCTCCAAGGAGCCCTGTGGTCAGGTGACCCGCTAGTTTTGTAAACCCCTCTTTCCTCCTAATATGCCACCAACATTCCCTCATGCCTTTTTCTCCTCCTGGAAATTCATATTTATTCATGAGCAATAGCACCAGCAGAAAACAAATGTTTATCTATTGAGACAATGGGACGCTGCACTTTGGCAATAATGAATTAATTGCAGACATACACAATGACATAAATGTCAGAGAAGTAACATTTAAGTTAAAAAACACACACAGATTTCAGTAGGATTCCAATAACACAAAGTTCAAAATCTCGCAAGATGGTGTAAGGATGCAAACCCAGAGGGAAAAACGTAAAGAAATACAAGGGAGTAGCAAACACAAAATTCAGGAGAGCAGTGCTCGCTGGAGAGAGCGGAGACAGGCGGCCGGCCGGCGCTGGGGCACCCAGGGCGTTGACGCTGCGCTGCTCCTGAGAGCAGGTGGCGGGACCCCTGTGTTCATTGTGCTGCAGGTCTTCATACTTGACGTGTTCTTACTAATATCATCTCCTAATTGTTTACTACTTAACAAAAACATTAAAAATACATCCAGCTGAACAAGGAAAGATGGCTTTTTGACGACGTCATGTAGAATATAATTTCCATCAAAACAAGCCCATGGAAAGAAGATTTTTAAACAATGGGATGTGAAATAAAGGAATGATAAAGCATAGATTACTCCTCACCATTTCATTATTGCAGTATCACAGGCATCATCTCTCTTCTTTCCTTAAATGAACCAGCGAGAAACAAAAAAATAATTCCATTCCCTCAGCTTTGAATAATTATTTTTGGAAAGGTGAAGTCAATTTTCTTGAACAAAAAAAAAAAAACTCAAAAAAAATCAAGTGCCTAAAAACATTCCTGCTGACTAGGTATGCATTCATCTCCGCTAATTTGAGTTGGAACTAATCAGCAGGGTGCCAGGGGAGCAAGGTGCACACCGAGGACGCCTCTGCGCCTTTGGCAGCCTCCATCCACACCCCTCCGTGCCGCGTGGGGAGCCTTTATCTCAGCTACCCTTTCCGTGGCCACGCCACAGTTCCCATGTCGCAGTTGCTCTCTCCGGGGGCTCCATCATTGGGGTGTTAGTTGCATATCTGGGTATCTTCTCCTGCAGACTGTGACTCACTCTGGTAGGATCAGGCCTTCTTCCTCGTTCCCTTCCCCGCCCCAGCACAGAGTTACTCATCAGCGACACCCGGACACACTCCCTCTGGGCTCTCACTGAGGCCGTGGCTCAGAGGCGCCAGGAGCACGTGGGGAGGAGCTGGATTGTCTGGCCTCAGAGGGAGGGCTGAGGGGCGGCGTTCTCCCAGACCAGTGCTGGCCATGCTTGCTCCTCAGCTGAGCCTCTCCCTCAGGGCCCACAGGTGGGCGCCCCCCCCACTCCCACCCCATGTCTGTAAATGGTCTTCGAGAACATGCTCTTTAATGGTTGAACAGTATTACCTCATTTGGATGCACCATAATGTCATTAATCTTCCGCGTTAGAGATTTAGATTATTCCCAGTTATCCACTATTTCAAAACCGTGCTGATGGACTTCATTGTGTGCAAACCTCCGTGTGTGCATCTCCGATTGCTTCTCGGGCTACGGTTTTAGAAGTGGGGTGGTTGGGTTAAATAAGAAAGAGTTTTTAAGGCCCTTAGTTACGAACTGATTTTTCAGGCCATGGAGCTGAGCTGCGGAAGGTTATGTAACTGCCTCCAGACGTGTGTGTAGCCAGGAAGTGGTAGAGTGGGATTTGAGTGTTGGATTCCAGACCCATCTTCCCGCCATCACGTGACGCTAAGGACACTTAGATGTCACTCAGTCCACGCCATGGGCCAAGTGGCCTCAGCTTGGCTGGCTCTGCTCATGGTGATGGCTGAGGACCTCAAGCTGGCCAGCTTTCTTAGCTCCGCTGGGAACCGAGCTCAGCACAGAAAGTATCCCGTGGGACACTCGGAGTCACCCTCCGAGGCGGTGATCGGTCCTGCTCCAGTTCATGCATGGAGACCTGGGGGATGAGAGAAGCGAGGCACCTTCCTGGGCCACAGCTAGAACGTGGGAAGCCAGGGCCGGGCCCCTCTAATGCCTGCATTCTTCGCCAGCTTGACTCAGGGCCCTCCAGGGTAGGAACCAAGTCACTAGTCCCTCGAACCATAAGCACTGGCCCACGCAGGCTGCTCGTCATTCCGCAGCTGCCCTGGCCTGCCCTTCCACAGTGGCTGCCACTGTTATCGGCAGCCCCTTACTTTTATGGCTGTGCTTTATGCTCTGATGGTGATCTGTGGATATTGATGATCCAAACTGCCGTAGCGTACTGTGCTTCCCTGGCGATGGCGACGGTGTTTTTGCCTCCGAAGGCTGCATCCCTCATCTCGGGGATGTTTCACGATGAGCCTGTTTCTCAGGGTAAGAAGAGAAGAGGTTGGAAGTAATCAGCAGGTTATTATTTTATCCTCACCCGAGGATATTTTGCTGTTAGAGAGAGTGGAAGGGAGGGAGGAAGGGCTGAGAGAGGGGGGGAGAGAGAGAGAGAGAAACATTGATGTGAGCTAGACACATCAATGGGTTGCCTCTCACACATGCCCCCACCAGGGCCAGGGAACCAACCTGCAACCAGGTATGTGCCCTGGACAGGGACTCGAACTCTTGACCCTTCGGTGCGCAGGCCGACGCTCTAACCATGAGTCACACAGGGCCAGGGCTGAAGTTGCTTCTGCTTTATTTGACATTGGCCATCTTATTTTCTAGCCTTTGACCTTGAGAATTCATTAACATGAGAATTCATGCTAAATTCTCTTCTTGCTCTCTGGGGACTTGTCAGCCCCTGAACCATAGGCTATCTGAACGGCGCTGTGAGCGCGAAACGTGTGCATCCCCGCACTGGGGCTCGCGTGCGCTGCTGGTTCTGTGGTCCCTTTGTCAGGACAGGCTGCGGCTGGCCACGCGCCGACCAGAGCTCACAGCGGCTCCCCAGGCACCCTCCTCTGGGCCTCTGCTGGCATTGGAAGGCGACCAGCCTTCTCATTCGCTGGCACCGTGAGAACCGTGGCTCCGTGGGGCAGAAGGCAGAGGTGAGGGGGCGAGCGGGACGGAAGCCGCAGCAGCGTGTCCTCTTTCCATCCTTCTGGTCTGGCCTTTCCAAGTTCACTGTCGTTCCAGAGACCCAGCCAAAGCCCACGGCTGTGCTCAGACCAGGGCCCCAGGCCATTTCAGGAGGAACCTGCTTGAAGGGTTTCAGGTTTGAGTAAAGATGCTCCGTCTACTGAAGCAGAACGGAACGCCTGGCCCGCTCTCTCTCCCGCCCCAGCCTGCAGGCCTCTGCGGCTCCCAGAGCACGGACCTGGCTGTGAACGGAGAGCTTGGCCCTGCAGTGGCCCAGCCCTGCCTCCTCTCCTGGCTCCTCCTGGTCACGTTGGCTGCGTTCAGGCTCTGGCTCCCAGCGTGGTTCAGGGAGCGAGGGGCAGTGGGACACCCTTCTCGTTGGTTGGGGTCTCAGGGGAAGCAAGAGCTTTGAACCCAGTTTCAACCTCTCAGGGTTCAAGTTCCTGTTCTCTTGGCACAGTATGATTTCCTGTTTCAGAGCAAAAAACACCCAGGGTTTTAAGACCTTAAAAAAAAAAAGGCACTTGGACGCGAAATGGCTCTTACAAAACAACATGTTGATGAGTTAAGTATAAATGAATCAGGGACATATGGATTGAATTTCCCTTGCAATCCACAGGGGCTTCACAATTAGGGGAAGAGTGTTTGTCAGAATGTGTGTCTGTCTCTGCCAGGGCCCGGGACAGAGTCAGAGTCTGTGGAGGAGCAGGAGGGGCCTCGCCCACCTCCCTGCCCCACCTGCCCTCTCGTCCAGCACTGGGGCTCCCAGCCAGGGCAGGGACTGGCAAGCCTTCGGTTGGGGCTTTTATTTTTGTTTTTATTGCTATTGATTTCAGAGAAGGAGGGAGAGGGAGGGAGAGAGAGAGAAACATAAGTGATCAGAGAGAATCATGGATCGGCTGCCTCCTGCAATGCCCCCTACTGGGGATTGAGCCTGCAACCCAGGAATCGAACCGCGACCTCCTGGTTCATAGGTCGACACTCAGCCAGTGAGCCACGCCACGCCAGCCAGTCTTTTGACTCCTCAAGCCTGCAGCCCTTTAGCTGTTAATTGACTTGTTCTCCACACATCTCTCCTGTGCCTCCAAAGAGGGAACCAGGCCAGGGTCTAACTCCTGCCCAGACCTTGGCCCCGAGGAGGGAAGAGAAGTTGACATGAGCCACAGAGGGAGATGCCCTGCCCACTCCTTGGCTCTGACCTGTTCCATGTTGCGAGTCCTGTCCTATCCCTTCTCCGTATCTGAACAGCATACGTACCTGTTGTTGTTCAGATGTGGCTGTTAGAAACGCCGCCTCTGATGTCCTGGAGTGGGGAGGGGGGGATGGTAGGGGTTGCCCACTTCTGTCTTGGGTCCCCTGGAGCCGTGCTTGCTGTCATAAGAGGGTGAGGGCTGCACAGCCTTCTGGTCTGTTGCTGGGAATGAGGAAACCTGAGGGAGGGTCAGCTTTCTTCCACCTGGAATCGTCCAGATGTCCCAAGGGTGTTGGCCTCGGTGTTGTCTGACTTCTCTAGTTTTGACTGAGGAGCAGGGACACACAGCGTATTTGGAGAGACCCCGAGCAGCTCCTGTAACTGTGCTGGTGTTGTTTTGACTGAGAACCCTGCAGTCCAGCCCCCGGTGCAAAACAGGCAAAGCAAGAGCTGCCCCAGATGAACCAGAGGGGACTCGCTGCCCGCAGTAAGCCCCCCTGCCCTGTCCCTCGCCCGGGGGGACTCGCAAATCTCCCGGGAGCACAGGCAGTGCTCCAGAGGCGGGGTCTGTACATTCTTCGGCCCTTAGTGCCAGCAGCGAACTTAATAAACATCTCACGGACATGATGCTGAGTGAGAGAAGCCAGACACAAAAGAGAACATGCTGTGTGATTCCATTTACATGAGGCTCAGAAACACACAAACCTAATTAGTGCTGATGGAAATCAAGCAGTGGTCACTCCTGGCGGTGGCTGGGGGGAGGCACGGGGGAGTGCGCGGGGACGCTGGAAATGTGCATGTCAGAGTGGCTGGTGGCACACGGGCGAGCACCTCTGTAACTGTTTCCTGAGCGGTGTGTGTAAGATCAGTGGGTTTTACCCTTTTCATTGGAGTAGAAAAGCCACCATCACCTCCGCCCCCCCTCTGAAGTCCGGGGCCCCACCGTCAGGCAGACCTCAGCGCAGTGATGGGTTCTGGGCTTGGAGGTGTTGGTGCAGGGCTGACAGCAGAGCCGCTGGAGCAAGGCCCAGGGAAGGGTCAGCCTCGTGAACTGTAAGCAGGCCTCTTCCTTAAGCAGGGCTTTATGGAGCTGAGGGTGCCCCGCGGGTTCTGGCTGAGTAGCCCCAGCCTCGTCACGAAGGTAAAACCAGAGTGAGGCAGTGGGTGGGTCCCGCAGGGGTTGCAGCGTGAACAAGTGGGCCTCAGGCACTTCTCGCCACCGTATACGGAGGGCCCACCTCAGCCCCTGTCTGCAGCATCCTGATTGACAGGATTGGGGGGCTCTGGGGAAAGGGAGGCCCTGCCTTCCCAGCCCTCAGCCCCCCACCCTCTCAGATTCAGAGGGACTTGGCGGGTGGGAGCCATGCAGAGACGGAGTGTCCTTGACCCGCGCCAGGCTTCCAGAAAGGGGCTGCACGTGTCACGGGCGGTTGGAAGGTTGGTGGAGACATGGAATGAGCTCGGTCGGGCTGGCGTGCCTGGGCGCTGGTGAGGAAACACAGTGGTTCGGTGGGAGTGAGGAATGTGGCCTAGACGAAGCTGGCAGCAGTTTGCAAAGTGTCAGGGCCCTGACAGGAGCAGGGGCGTCCAGGGGGTGACCCCTCCTACCTCACCCCAGCCCAGCCCACCCTTCTCCCCCTCCTGAGCCTCTGCCCCATCACTGCATCCAGGCCTGGTGCCTCGTTGCTAAGGTCCACATGTGGGGGCTTGGAACCCCGCCAGGCTAGGCACACTTGTGCACAGGGAGATTGCAATTCTCTTTTGGAAAACAGTTTTCTTTCCAACCCAAGCAGCTGCCCTCTGCCAACCAGGGCTAGAAGTGAGCTGTGTGCAGCTTGGCGTATAATCCCCCTCCCGATTAATTCATCCCAGCCTCTCGGTTTAGTGCTACAGCAGGGAAGCCAAACACGGCCACTCTCTCAGAGACTTCAGCGGCCCCCGGCTGACGCTCTTCTTCTTGAGAGACAGCGAGTCATTTGGTTTTTTACCTTGAAAGCTTGGGCCAACGGTGCCAGTTGTATTGTGTGTGCCCACTTCCCAACGGAGATGCCAGGTGTCTGCCATCCTGGGGCCTCCAGTGCCATGCTCGCTCCTCAAGCGAGCGCCCGCCACCTGGGCAGCCCGGGCCAGGGACTGGCCTCCGTCTTCTTGGCTCTGGTCCCCAGCCCCTCTCTTCACCAGTTGGGGTCCTTTGGCCCCAAGGTTGGAAGAGCCAAATCTTCATGGGGTTTAGCCAAACCTAGAGGGAATTTGCGTAAGTGATGTTGGCCCTCAGGCTCATGGTGGCTTTTTTAACTTTTCCTTGTAAACTGCCTTTGGGTCTAATAAGCTCTCAAAAATCAGCATGCAGAAGATAAACAAAAGGCAGGAACAGGCAATTCCCAGAATGAAAAAAGAAAAAGTGAAATGGCTAATAAGCACATGGAAATTTGTTCAGCTTAAGTAGGGATCAAAGAGACGCTAATTAAATCAGTTACAAGATTCTGTTTTTTCCTATTAAATTGGCAAAAATAATAACACACAATGGTTTAAATGTGGAGAAGTGGGGCTCCCGTCCCTGCTCCAGGGCCGTGTATACTGCAAATTGGTACAGTTTTTCTGGAGGGCTGTTTGACAGTATGTTTCAAAACCCTTAAAAATGGATATTTTCTTTGACCTAGCCATTCTGGGTCTTGGTATTTCCCGTACCTTAAGGAATTCATCAGAGATGTTCGCAAAAGTTCACGTACAAGGTTGTGTACTTCAGCGTTATTTGTAATGGTGGAAAATTAGAAATGGCTGCAGTGTCCAACTCCGCAGAATCTGTTATATAAATCATGGTTCATTCAAATAATGAAACACCAGGAAACCATTACACTGTGTCGCAGAACAATACTTAATGGCATGAAAATATTTACCATATTCGCTCCATAGAAAAAGTTAGATTGTACGTCAGTATATTCAATATGATCCCAATTTCATGTCAACAACAAAAAAATTCATATGGACGCACAGGAAAACAAAATTGGAAAGACATATGCCGGCAATTTAATTCTGTTTCTTTCTAGGTATAGAGAGTATGGGTGAAATTTATTTTCTACTTTGTGCTTTTTTGGCCAATTTCAAATTAAGAGTTTAATGCATCCTTACATGTTTGAAATTTATTTTGTTTCCAGTTTTCCCTTGTTGATAATGCTTTGAGGAGCATCCTTTCCTTAAATTTTTGCAGACTTCTGTCACTTCGTGTAAGTGGGATCTTAGGGTCAAATGGCAGGCCCACTGAATGTGTGCTACTTCTGTAATTAAAAACAAAATTAGACGCTTTGAGAGTTTCATGCTAGAATTTTTCTTGCCCCTAACCAGCCCTCTGTCAGCTGGTCATACTCTCATGTCTGCTCTCCTTTCAGCTGTGAGCCGAGGGCTTATAGGGACAGGATTTCTTGGTGACTTGGCGCTGCCAGCGTTTCCCCTCTGTGCCTTGTTTTCCCTAAGCTTCTGCAGCCAGGAGGCGTGGGTCTCTCTCTCCTTTAGCATCGGGCTGCGGCCAGGTGGGGTCAGGGAGGGGGCGCGGCCCTGACATAGACTGAGCACCTGCTCTGTGCCGGGTGCTGGCCTCGCTCAGGTGCACATCCTGGGCATCGCTGACGACTCGCTGCACATCGAATCCTGTCCTCTTATGTTGCCTGTAGACAGTGTCGTGGGTCTCACCATTCCTCAGCACCCCCACCAGTTCCCACACCTCCGCTTCTTGCTCCACAGCCTAGCCACCCAACGCCCCTCTGCCCATGTGTGCTCCCTGCCCTGAAATGTTTACCCAGCAGCCCAGGGTCCTGCTGGGACACGGCGTCTCTCTCTCCTCTCCTCCAGACCCACCATGTCCCATCTCAGGCAGCAGAGAGCCCAAACCCACATCCCGACCTAACCTCTGGCCCTTCCCCCGGCCTGCCCGCTGTCCCTCAGGCAGACCGAGAGCATCTTCTCTTGGGACCTGTGCCCTCTGCCGGATGTCGCTCCCCGGGCTTCCTCACTCGGCTCAGGTCCCTGTCCTGAGTGACATGATTGCGGAGGCCGTCTCTGACCCTGCCTTCCCCGACCCGGCTTCATGTGTCATGTCGTATGTATCACGGCTTGCCATGTGGGCTGTTCATGTGTTCCTCTTCCCCGGTCGGCATGGAAACTGCCTAAGAGCAGGGACTAGTCTGCATGGCTACAGAACCCCCGGGGGGTAGAGTTGTGATTCGCACCACAGCGACTGGGCCCCTGCTACGATGGCAGGCTGCGGCTCCGAGGTGTTCATGGGTCCACCTGTTCAAGGTCATGACATTGGCACCTTGCAGATTGCAGCTCCGACCACCTTCGGAACCTGCTTTCTGTCTGTTCTCGGAGGCACAGCCCGGGCTGGGGCCGCTGTCCCTGCAGCCTTTCTCCAGGCCGTGGGGGCTGCTGGCTGGCTCCCCGGGGCCCGGTGGTCTGTGGGGCCCCGTCTGTCTTTCCCTTCGCAGCCTGTCCGTCCGCTGGCGGCCGTGCCGTGTGGTTGTCGGTCCCAGTGTTTCTGAGTTCTGTGTCACGAAGGAGGTCTCCCTGCTTTATACCAGGGTCCTCGACCGAGTGGATGGCCCAGCCCGGGCTCTGCTTCCAGGGTGTGGGGAGACCAGGCTGTGCGTGGGCCACACCCCGCTTCGTGGGCAGGAGGGAGGCTGTCGAGAGTGTTCTACTCAGTCTTCCTGGAGTTATTTACGATTTGCTGAGTGCCCCTGTGCTCAGCACGCCAGGAGACATAAAGTCAGCGTCCCCGCCAGAGGCCGTGCAGTCTAGGGAGCGAGTCAGGCATAAACCCTTCCCGGAGAAGGTGCTTACCTCTCCAAGGCGTCAGGTTTCTCGGGGTTTTCAGTTGCACGTGGCTTTCCATTTTTAAACTCCCCTTGGACGCAGCGGAGACAAGTCTGAGGTGAGGGCGAGTGTGGGGAGGCCGGGCTGGGCGGGCAGAGGGAGAGTGTTGGCTGTGTGAGGGTTATTGAGAAGAAATAGCACCGCAGGAGGCAATTTCAGGGCAGGCAGCTCGTGATTGGAGACATCGCCTTGGGGTGGGGCCAAGGTGGTGCTGAGAAGCAGAGGAAGTGAAGGCTGAATCGCAGTGAAAGGAGACAGGTCTGAGAATCAGGGCCTAGAGCCAAGGGCGCGACGGACAGGAGAGCAAAAATCTTTCCATCCATCCAACCATTTGGTGGTGAAGTCAGCCACCCCTCGGTACAGGGTCAATGTCAGCTGGGTCCCTGCTAGGCCTGGGAATGCGCCTTGCCTGCCCTCCGGGAGCTCAGGGTCTCCTGGGAGAAATGCGGTTTTACCCTCGAAAGTGTTCCAAACCTGGGACTCCCTGGCTCACTAGACAATGTCAGGTCCCGCTGTGATTTCCTCTTGGGGTGCTCTGTCCTCCCCACCGTGGCATGTGTCACAGTTTCACGTGTTGTGTGTGTGGCGTGTGTGCTGGCTGTTCCGCATCCAGCTCCCTCCCGTAGCTTCATGAGGATAAGGGCCTGTCCATCTTCCCCGTGCCTCCCAGCCTCAGGGTGGTTCTCAGCAGATGGTAGGCATCCAGCAACTGCTAACTGAATCCGTGGAGCCACGAATGAGTGAAGGAAGGAGGCGCACATGAAGCATTAGAGGTTAATGGAGGGTGCAGCGCGGAGTCAGGAGGGACTCCATGGCGGGAATCCCACTTAATCTGCTTCATGATGCTCCTTGTGCAAGAACAAGAGCACCACCACCAGCAAAACTAGTGCCTTCCTGCACTGAATGCCGAGTGCGTGCCAGGCATATGTCATCTCGTAGGAAATAGGTGTGGCCACCCCTTATTTGTAGGTGAGCAAACGGGGGCCCGAGGGAGCCGAGGAATTCGTCCAAGGGCACATGGCCAGCGGGCAACATGGGGTTCTCCTGTGACCCCCACAGGCGCTTAGGGTCCCTCTGCTTTATTGCCTATGAGCCGGTAGCGACCGCTCTCGCCAGTAAGTCACAAGGTTGAAGCAAGAGAGATTCCAGCTGGCAAGGGGGGACTTTGGGTGCATGGATGCTCTTTGAGGGGGGGGACTTTCTCCCTTTGGGCACTTTTAAGAAGGGGATGGAGGGGTCCCTTTAGGGACAGAGAGGGGCTCGGGACTCTGCTGGGGCCCACCCAGGGCTCTTTGTCCATCAGACTGCGAGCGGAAGGTGACAGTGCCTGGCATCTGGTCATTTGAACAGCCAGCGACTGAAGCACTTTTTACTGACAATCAGACCCCAGGGCCAACTCACCCTCCACCTCACACTCCCCTCGGGACTCTCAGGGGTCCTCAGAGGGAGGAGCCATGTCCCCACCCACACATTTCCGTCCCCTAGTGAAGGCAAAATTAACCGACGTGAGACATCCAGCCATGGACTCGCTCGGCTGGACAGGAGCCAGCTTTCCGTGAGGAGAGTCTCTGGTCCTGTGCGCGAGCCGCGTGGCCAGGCCCCGCAGAAGCTCAGAGCCTCTGTCTCCCCTCCCGTGAAACGGGAAGCGGGCTCCTGGGAACTCAGCCCCGTGGGGGTGGAGGCACGCTCTGTGGTGCCGGGCCTGCGGTCGGTGCTCACCCAAGGCTGGCACTGTCTTCAAATTCCCGAGAAGCAACGACAAGCCCTTGGCCTGGGAGGTTTCTCCTGCGGACCCATTTCCATTTGGTGAATGTATCCGCGGCCACAGGTCTTTGTGCTGCCGAGGCCTAGTTGCTTTGGGAATAAATATCACCCAAACGGGGGCAGTTTCCCATCTGTCTGATGGGAGTAAGGGCTACGGCTCTTGTGAGGGTTGAATAAACCAGTGGTAGGTGCTTTAATAAAGGCTTGATTTCTTCTCCTCTAAACACGAGCCGTCCTGCCTGGGCTGCAGCGAGGCTGCCAGGAAACAGAACATTCTAGCTCTGGCGTTGTCCATCTGTGGCTTCCTGCTCCCCGCCTGGCAGCCTCATCAGCTACCCCGCCCTACAGCCAGGCTGCCAAACCTCTCAGCTTCCAAGTGCCCACCCTCCCTGGCCCTCCTGCTACCACTTCCCCGCATTTCCCAAGCACGTCGGTGCCCCTCACATTGTGCGTTCACCGTGTTGCCACAGAATAAACGGCGTTGTTTCCAGACGACCTGGCGCTCTTGGCTGCCTCCCCTCCGTGTAACTAAAGCAGCGAAAGAAAAGGAAGGAAAGAGAATGGAAAACAACAACAGAAAGCAAAGGGCGGCTTCAGCCTGATGCGGGTCTTGGAGATGGAGCCCCTCCCCCCCAACCACCCCAATAAATGGCCAGCTGCCTGGCAGGGTCCTGCCTGGTCATGGATCCGGAGGAAAGGAAAACCAGCGCTGGGCCGGGGACAGCATTCAGTTCTGTTCCCTTACTATGTGCAAGGACGAAGGAAAGGATGCAATCTGTGTTCCCAGCGAAATTAAATTTCACAGGGAACGGGAATGTGGGGGTGGGGACATGGCTCCTCCCTCTGAGGACCCCTGGGAGCCCCGAGGGGAGTGTGAGGTGGAGGGTGGGTTGGCCCTGGGGTCTGTGAGAACCAGAATTCATGATGATGGAGCTGAGGCACAGAGGCAAGACTCAGAGCTGGGGCGGGGCTAGGAGTACGCGGACCCGTACATTCCAGAATCCTAGTCCTGGTGCTTTTTTAGCTCCACTAGTCCATCCATTTTCTCCACAGTTCTCTCCGGAGTGTCTGTGCTTCCCAGGAAGGTGACTTGGAGTGGGTTATTTGGTCTGCCCAGCTTCAGTTTTTCTAGCTGTAAAATGGAAATAGGGACACCTCATGCACAGGCTTGCTTGTCAGGCTGAGAATGTTGGTCCAGTCAGACAGCATGGTGCCTGAGGCCCAGCAGGTGCTGGATGGGATCTGTCCCCCTCCTCAGCCCAGCGGCACGGGAAGCCGGATCCAGGTGCTCCGAGATGAAGGCATGCTCCTCTGCATGGCTCGGGCCCACCCCTATCCCTCTCCGGCCCTGGCCCTGGCCATCCGGGTCAGCAGGGGGACATGTGGGAATCCCCTAAGCAGTGGGCACCCTGGCTCCCCCACTTCCACCTGCATCAGGTACCAGGCGCAGAGGCAGGTGAGCTGGAGAGGGGCCTCCCAGCAGGTCACCCCCTGTGGAATCAGGAGGAAAGCAGCACCCAGCCCTCACCCTCATCGCTGGGATGTGGGGGGCCCGGGCTCAGGTGCAGGCAGGCGTGTGCAATCCCCAGCTCATCAGGCCCTGGGCTTGATCGGAGCCGCCTCCTGCTTGACCGCCATCCATCTTCCCCAGGCAGTTGAGGCTCAGGGAAGAGGTGGTAGGACATGAAGAATGGGGTCGGAGTAAACCCTAATCAGATCGTTACTGCAGCAAGAGGGAAAACCATGGCAGGCCAAGGTTGATGGCTCTTTCTGTATCTTTTATCTATCCCCCATACCCTGGATTTATCAATCTTTCTCTTAGAGAGTTGGGAATCCTCCTTCTCCTTCTTCTCCTCCTCCTCCCCTTCCCCTTCCTTCTCCTCCTCCTCCTCCTCTTCCTCTAGCTCTCCTTTTCTCTCTCCATGGATTTTACTGGGAGCTGTTCTTCGTGGGTGCTGTTAAAAGCTGTCCTGAGGCCCCTGGTTGCTAAGAGAGCCATTCATTGACTTCTGGTTCAGGAAGTGGCCCCGCTGGGGCTTTGCTCCCAGGCAGCTCTGCAGACCTGAAGTAGAGATTGTGTATGCAAGAGGGCAGGCTGTGTTTCACTGGTCTGGGGGCGTGATGCAGTGGGGTGGGGAGGATACTGGTGATGGGGAGAAGGAGGGCAAGTGAATATGGAAATGGAAGGTATTAGAGAAACACCAAAGTATCTCCAAAGAAGAGGATCAGGGCTGACTCTTGGCCACTTGACACTAAGGAATGCTCTAGCCGTGACCCTCTCTAATGGAAGGGAGAGAAGCCCACATGCTCGCTCTGTGTCCCTTTGTCACGTTTCTCTGCCCCCTCACACATCTGGATCATCTGTGATGACCCTGTATGTCCCAGCCTGCTCCATGGCCAGACAGGGTGCCACAGGTACCTTAGTGCCCCTCTCCATGGGCACCACGCCCCTGCGTGCCCTCTGCCTGGGCTCAGGGTGGTGGGTGATTGAGGCTGGACCCAGAAGGGAAGGGAAGGGAAGGGAAGGGAAGGACTCCGGCAGCCTATGGCAGACCTGGCAGAGGTAGTCTAAGGAAGCTGCCCAAGGCTGGGAGATCAAGGGCACTTGGGACTTCCCACTTCTACTGCAACTAACCCTTTCTCCTCCGACTCCTCAGGCTCCTTGTTGAAACAGGGTTGCCTGTGGAAGCCCGTTTTCTGTTGAATTTGCCGATGGGTCTTCATTTTCCCCGCCGATGGCCCTGCATTCCGCGGCAGCACTGAGGATGATGGGGGCGGGAAGAAGGGAGCAGGACAGAAAAGGCTGCGAGATGGTTTGGTGGCAGCTGCATCTGCCATCTTGCTATGGCACCCTGGATTTTCCCGAGATGTCTTTTTTTAAAAAGTATATATTTTTATTGATTTCAGAGAGGAAGGAAGAGGGGAAGAGAGATAGAAACATCAATAATGAGAGAGGATCACTGATCGGCTGCCTCCTTCACGACCCCTACTGGGGATCGAGCCTGCAACCCGGGCCTGTGCCCTGATCGGGAATCGAACCATGACCTCCTGGTTCATAGGTCAGCGCTCAACCCCTGAGCCACGCTGGCCGAGCTGAGATCTCTTTAGACTCTCCACAGTGACCTGTGGATTCTGGCTTCCTGGGCATCTGCCAGAGAGAAGGCACTTGGTTTTCCAAACAGCTTGGAGGCTGAGATCCCTGGCCTTTTCACCAAGCCAGCCTCCCTTCCCTCAGGGTGGTCAGCAAATGCACTTGGACTTATACTATGTAAACAGTGAAACACTAAAGGAGAGGCTGTGACTCTATAGCAGATGGAAAGCTGTAGCTGGCAGCTGGCAATTTGGAAGCAGAATCTTGTATGTTCTGTGCCAGCCTACTCCATGTCGTGTCCCCATCTGTCTGCCACCCTGTTAACATGGGCCCGGGCATCTCTGAGTGGCAGCATCCTGCTACTTGCTACTGCTCATGCTCCATTGGCGCTACGCTCCAGGGAGCACGCCTCTCCGTGGGAGGATCCAGGGTGGCTCTGCCTGCACCCAGGACCCCTGCGGACCTCGCTTCCTGGACGCTGTGGCGTAGGCATTGGAATCCCAGATGTTTGCATGCGACCTCAGTGCCTGGCCTCGGCTGGGGGCTTGGTTAGCACCTTTAATTTTTCCCCTCTGGGGAAACTTGTGCCAAGTTGAATATGAGTCACTCAGACTACAGCAACCCCAGGACTTGGCGTAATGACCAGGTCCTCAAGGTGATCTACCACCTTCCTAACAACCCCTTCCGTTGTCATGGCCTCTTGGAGAGGGAAGGCAGGCAGAACCTGCCCGGAGGCTGTTACGTCACGATGGGTATCTCTCTGCAAGGTGGTTCTGACATAGCCTCACGCTTCTGCTGCTGATTCTGGGATGTGACACAATGCTGATGACCCTTGGCCCTCCTCGTCTGCCGTGTGTCATGGACCCCTTCCTCACCAGGGACCTTCACTTCCACCCCTTTTCAGCCATGGAGCAGCAGGCCACTCCTTGGCTCTCCCTGAGGCTTGGGATCTCTCTGAGGTCTAGACTTCGCTGCCTCTCTCCCTTCCTTCTCGCTGCAGATTCTCTTTCTACCCTACCTTCACGCCCATGTTGGCCTCCTGTGACTCCATTTACTCTTATCCAGACCAACTCCATTGTTAGCCATTTAATGCATCCTCCTAGATCCCCCCACCTACACCCCCATCACTTGCTCTTCCTGACCCTCATCATGTGATTTTTCCAGCCCTGAGCTGTTGAGCGGATATCCGTGGACTCACGCTGAGTGGTGCCCTGCAAAGCTGGCCTTCAGCCCCAGCGGGACCCTCACTGCTGTTGGGCAGACCTTGCAGTCGGCAGCTGCCCAGGCCTTGTGCACCCCTTTAAGCCCATAGCTCCGCCCTTCACCTCTCAGTGAACTATCTCCCAGACTTGGCTGAGCCCGAAGCTGCCTAGGGCCGGCACCTGCAGTGTTCCCTCTTCCGCACCTCATGCAGCTCTGCCTCCTCACCTTCCCTCTCCTGGGTCACTTAAACCAAGAGTCTGGATAGGTCCGTTCGTTAAAGAGTTGTCGGTTTTCCACTCTGAGATCGGAATAGAAATACCAGTGTGTCCACCGGACCACAGCTGCCGCCTCTCATAAAACTACTAAATATAGCATCACAGCATCGTGAGAATAATAGTGATGATAAGAGCATCCATTTTCCTCCATCCCCGTGTGAAGGGCTTTTCGTATGTATCACACCTAGTCTTGACCCCCAATCCTCTGAGTTAGGGACTTACAAGATTCTTGTGTCATAGAAGGCCGAGAGCTTAAGTCAGAGGTAGAGTTGGGATTTGAACCCAGGATGTGCCTGTAGATTCTTCCATTCTTGCCCTCTTCCTTCCCATCCTCTCTCCTCAGAGGGGCTCCCTCTGGGAGGGTCCCCAGGGAGCTGGCAGCCCCTCCCACACCTTCCGTGCCCTCGTGGCTTCCCAGGCTCGTGCCTTTCTGCTGAACAAGCGCTGCTGCTCCGACCCGCCACCAGTTTAGCTGCTGAGCATGTGGGGAATCATGTCGTGCTATTAACCGTGGGCAAAACCCGTCCCCTGGGAACTGTCCCAGTTCGAGGGTTAGAAAAAAGACAGTCCTGTTACAGTAGAGATAAATGCTACAGACAGAGAGAGGCGTGAACATGGATCTGGGAGGGACGGTAGATGTTGTGTCTGAAGAGAGACTAATGATAAACTACATGGAAACCATAGATGACCATTGCAGGGGTTCTGCTCCATGGGAGGCCCTATGGAGGAACATACAGGCCAGGGACAGTGGACACATGTAGAGGCAGGGAAATGAGAACAGCGTCTGGGAGACTCCGATGACCCTTGACCCTCCTCATCTGCCCTGTGTCATGGACCCTTCCTCCCCCATGGCCTTCCTCGGTCCCTTGAGGACTGTCTGAGTGGGGCTGGTGATGGAGGCAGACTTGGAGCGTGCACAAGCCTGAGATGTGGAAGGCCGCGTGGAGCCTGGGAGGAAGGGGGTAGCTGGAAAGAGGGGTGATAGTCAGGTCCTTCCAAAGGGCCCACTGAGAGAGTGTGGGGCCCCAGTCCTTGTGGACATCGAGAGGAGTGCCAGGTCCCCTGCCCAGCGGGGGGTGGGGGATAGTTACTAGGTGTACCGGTTAATAATGCGGATTGACCATTTACTGGTTAATAATGCGGATTTTGTAATCAAAGAAAACACGATAATTTCAAGAGAAATATCAAAAATGCTTTATTCAAAGTAATGTCCATCACTAGCTACACATTTTCCCCATCTTTCGGGTAATTTGTAGGTACCATCCCAATAGAACTTTTCTCGTTTTGAGGCAGCCCATTCAGAGACCCAATTTCCCACTTCTTCGTACGTTTTGAAGGGCTGCTCAGAAAGTGCATGTGCCATCAATCGGAACAGGTGGTCATCTGAAGGAGCGAGGGCTGGTGAATGCGGCGGGTGGGCTAATACTTCCCAGGCAGGATCTTCTAACGTTTCTTTAACTGGTGTTGAAGTGTGTGATGGTGCGTCATCATGAAGCAAAATTACATTGCATTGTCTTCTGGCCCATTCTGGTGGTTTTACGATCAAAGCATGGTTCAAATTGATTATGTGGTTCAAATTGATTATTTGTTGTCGGTAGCGATCAGTATTAACCGTTTCCCCTGGTTTTAGAAGCTCAGAATACACCACACCTTCCTGATCCCACCAAACGCAGAGCATGGTCTTCTTTTCGAAGCGATTTGGCCTTGAAGTCGATGTTGATGGTTGAGCTGGATCAACCTGTGATTTTGTGCGTTTGGGATTCTCAAAATAAATCCACTTTTCATCGCCAGTCACAATTCGATGCAAAAAAAGACTTTCTTTCGTGCCGTTGAAGCAACATTTTACTGACGACTTTTCGGTTTTCCATTTGTCTTTCGTTCCATTGATGGGGCACCCATTTTCCTTCCTTTAAAATCTTTCCTATTGCTTGTAAATGATCAGAAATTGTTTGCTGAGCAATGTTTAATCTTTCTGCAAGTTGTTTTTGAGTTTGACACGCATCTTCATCCAGTAATGGTTGTAACTGTTGGTCTTCAAACTTTTTTCGGTTGACCTGGATGTTTTTTGTCTTTCACATCAATATCCTTACTTTTAAAGCATTTAAACCAGCGTTCACAAGTATCTTGAGATGGAGCATGTTCACCATAAGCTTCCGGAAGTATACGATAACTTGCAGCAGAACTTTTCTTCAAAATAAAGTAATGAATTAAAACTTCCTGCAGATGCTCTTTTTTGGCACAAAATTCAACATTTTTAAGCGTAAAAATATCTATGATGTTAACACCTTCAGAAAACTTGACATAGGAAGTTTTGAAGCTTGTTGTCAATACAACAAAATAGCATACATATCAAATCGCATATATATCAACATATGTGTAACTCCATCTAGTGAAAAAACCCGCATTATTAACTGGTACATCTAGTAAGCAGGCTGTCTGCACATGAGTGAGGACATATGTCAGCAGGCTGCATCCCAGTGTCTTAGCCACAGAGAAATCCATCCCAGGGTAGCTCTGTGCCTCTTTTATGACTGTGGTTCTGCTGTGATTGGCTAGGGATTGGCCAAAGCTCTGCCCACAGGTGGCCAGGGAAGGTTACAGAAAGCTGGGGTGAACTGAGGACAGGCAGTGGTCACATGTCCTTCTCCCCTCCCTGGTCTCTGCCTCTCCCTCCCCTGGCCATCCAGAACTTTGTGGTTGGTTGGACAGATATTCCCAACCATAGAATTTCTACTTGGGGGCACACACGTGGGCCAGAGGGGGCTGCAGCGAAAACCACACAGTGTGTCCACTCTTTGTGGCCCTTCCGTCATTTCTCTGAATGACAGGAAGGGAAGGGCCCTGCCATCATTAGGTGGACTTTTGCCCCAGACAGCGATCCTGTCTGTATTTTTATTTATTTATTTTTAAATATATTTTTATTGACTTCAGAGAAGAAGGGAGAGGGATAGAAAGATGGAAACATCAATGATGAGAGAGAGAATCACTGATTGGCTGCCTCCTGCACGCCCCAAACTGAGGATGGAGCCTGCAACCCGGGCCTGTGCCCTGATTAGGAATGGAACTGTGACCTTCTGGTTCCTAGGTCGATGCTCAACCCCTGAGCCACGCTGGCGGGGCTGATCCTGTCTTTACATCCTGCTCTCCTTTTCCCGGTGGAAGAAGGGACTGCTCACTGCCCTCGCAGAGACCTTTCTTCTCTGGCCAACTCCCTGTCACTGCCCCGGGCGTGGCCGGTGCCCACTGATTACCTTGCCTTGGTCTGGGTGCCTTCCGGGCTGGGAGCATATCTCATAAGGCCTTTACCTTCAGGGGGTTTGACATCAGAGTAACAAGTCTGTCTCTGCTGGGGAGAGGAGCCCGGGTGGTGGTTTCCTTTCTATCAGTTGTTCTGCCTTCTACACATGATTTGGCTGCCACCGTGTTCTTCAGACCTCAGGCCCAGGCGTGCTTTTGAAGTATGAGCCCTGACAGTAGGTCGCTCAGTCTGCTGGACGAGAATGCTGTTGGTGTGACTCCTGGGGAGGGGAACACACTGGAGAGACCCAGCAAGCCCAGAGCTGACTTAGATGGAGTTCCACAGAGCACGTGGGGTGCTGGGCCTCTGCGGGGTTAAAATTCCTGCCTGTGTGCAGACAAGAGGCGTTTACGTATAAGAAGGGGAATGGTTCCAAGAGGAACTTTCCCCGTGGGGATTTGGCTAACCACGTCTCTAGCTGGACTTGTCCACGGAGGATTCATGAGAATGAAAATGGAGGGGACAGGTGCCCAGATGGCATCTGGTAGGGTGTCGGATTGCTCCAGCCATATTCCGGGGTGCCTGCCCAGTCCCGGCCGTCTGGAACACCCCTCCCTCTACTCCAGGCAGGAGGGGTCCCGGAGAACGGGCAGCCCTGAGCAGCCATCTGGTCACCGGGCAGAGCCCCCAACCACCTGACGTGGGGACAGGGACCATATGGGCTTTTCGTGATTTCACCTGGCTTACTGCTGACTTTGATTTTAAAGTCTTCTGGAGTGGAAACAGGACGAAGGAGAAAGGTTCCTGCCGGGAGCAAGAGGCTATGGCCACCTCCCTGCCCCCCACATCCCCCTCGGGGATAGAATGGTCATGATGGGCAGGACAGCGATCCAGGAGACAACAGAGGATGGCAGAGCTGGGAAGGCCAGGCTTCCGCGCCGGGTCAGCTGCTTACCGCTCGTGAGAAGCTATGATCTCTACCTTCTTTCTTTGTTGTTGTTGTTCATTTTTCAATATAATTATGATTACATAGTTTTCATAACCCCTTGATTCCATATAAAACCCTTTATCAAGCATAGGTTACGTGCCAGTGAGTGGCCAGGTGTTGGAGAGACAATAAAACAAATGAGGCCCCTGCATTTACGGAGCCCTCAGTCTAAAAGGCGTTATTCTCAAGTGTGATTCCTCCCTGTCAACCCTTAGGAAGCCCTGGCGCCCATTACTGCGGGCAGGGGTCCCAAAGGGAAGGCGCTAGACTCAGCAGCAGAGACCCCTGAAACCTGTGTTAGACCAAGTTTTGGCTCTTCTTCAGGCTCCAAAGTTCTGTCATTTCCAGCCTTTCTTGATGAGGACATTGACCCCCACTGCAGTGCAGGGGTGGGGGGGTGGGGCTGGGGGAATGGCAGCCAGCATAGCAGTTACGAGCATGGAGGCCAGACAGATGCGGGCAGGAGTCCCAGCTGAGCATCAAGGAGCACGTGGCTCACCCTCTGTAAGACTGAGTTTCCTCATCTGGGAAGCAAGGACAGTCACAGAACCAACCCCAGAAGGTCGTGGGAGTGTTAATTGAGACAATGCGTGCATCTTTCCTGACATTTGGGGAGAAACAGAAAGGAAAGGATGGAAAGCAGAGGATGTAGGGGTTGCAGATGAGAAGTTCATAGCCGGATTGAGGAAGTGTGGCCTTGGTGAACTGTCTGTACAATTGGTCGGTCCATCCCTAGGTGGCTGTATTAATTTCCTAGGGCTGCCCTAAAATCGCCCCAAATTTGGTGGCTTAACACGATAAGACTTGTCTCTGACAGTTCTGAAGGCCAGAAGGCCAAATAAGGTGTTGGCAGGGCCTGGCCGCACCAAAGGCTCTCGGGCGAATCCTCCCTTGTCTGCCAGCCCTGGTGGCCTCCCCTGCCTGTGGCTGCGTAAATCCCACCTCTGCCTCTGTCACCACATGGCCTTCTACTCTGTATTCTGCGTGTCCTTTTCTGTCTCTTATAAGGACACGTGGCGTTGGATTTAGGGCCCAGCCTAATCCAGTGTGATCTCATCTCCATTCCAACTTAATTACATCTACAGAGACTCTTTCCAAATAAGGTCACACTCATGGGCCCAGGTGGCCATCTCTCTTTCTGTGGCATCGGGTGAGCACTGTTCATCCAGCTGCAGTGACAGAGGCAGGAGCAAGGGAGCTGCCTCCTCTTTTCATCTGCCTCATCAGTTGCTTGCTTCTGGGCTCTGGCTCCTCGGACTTCCGTGACCAGAGAAAAGAAGCTGTGAGGAGCAGTTCATTCATCCATCTGCCCAGCCAACCCATATACGGAACAGTGCCCCGGGGCGGGGTTGCGTGTCAGGAGCTGGAGCACAGCGATAAAGCAGAAGAGCGGAAGGGAGCTGCTAGTAACTGGGCCTGCCGGGCCGGGGCCAGTGTGCAGGGCCGGGACCCAGATGGGCTCACTGCCCGGGAGGTGAGGACCAGCCCAGGGCTCTGGGAGCCGGCAGGGACACCCAGCAGGGCACGGGGTTGTCCACAAAGGCCTCCTGTGAGCAGTGACCTGCGCTGAGTCTGTGGGGACCTATAGAATCACGCAACTGGAGAAGCTCTTCCCAGACAGAGTGGAAACGGGAGACTGTTACCGTGCCTGGGATCCTTGCTGCACAAAGCCTTTCATCCTTGTAAGACACGTCACTGGGGTGCTGGTGGTCTCACTCCCATTTTACTGAGAGGATCCAAGGCAGCTACAGGAAACAGGTCGCGCTGTGAGGAGGGGCAGAACTGCATCTTGAACCAGCTCTGAGTGTGCCCAGAGATGGCCGCCATCCCCATCACGCTCTGCTGCATCCCAGCCAACGCCAAGGAACAGGTCTGCCCGTGGGGCCTCGGAGCCCTGGACCCGGCCCAGCCTGTCTGACGTCCATGCTGGCCTGGATTCACCACCCTGCCAGGCACCAGCTGAAGAAGCAGGAAGTTCGAAGGACTGTCCTGTGGGCTCTGGCCCCGTGGGGCGGGGGAGGCGGAGGAGAGAGAGTCAATGGGCCCTGTCTTCTCCAACCAGGCATGCCCCCGGGGATTTGGGAAGCAGCCCCATAGTCCTGGCCACTTCTCTCCTTTAAAAAAAAAAAAAAAAAATATATATATATATATATATATATTTATATTGATATCAGAGAGGAAGGGACAAGGAGAGCGAGAGACATCAATGATGAGAGGGAATCACTGATCGGCTGCCTCCTGCACGCTCCACACTGGGGATCAAGCCTGCAACCCAGGCATGTGCCCTGACCTGGAATCAAACCATGACCTTCTGGCTCATAGGTCCATGCTCAACCACTGAGCCATGCCAGTTGGGTCTGGCCACTTCTCTTAATACAAACTTGTTCTGACCTGTTGTGGGCATTGAATTCAGGGCATTCAAGATGCTCTCAGCAGCTGCAGGCTGACCCTCCCTACATCGCATTGTGGGGAGGGAAGGATGAGCATTCTGTGTCTCTTTTGACCACTGGGGGTCCAGTCGGAGGTCAGTCAGTGCATGTTGGGGAAGCCTCGGTTCTCAGAGCCCAGTTTGACTATTAAGCATTCTAGCTTGATCCTGCTGTTTTACTACGGCAAGAACCCATCAGGTAAAAGTTAAATTTATTCATTTATTTAATCTTTCTTAAAGGCATCTCTAAAGACTTATCGATTTTTTTATTAGTAGCAGGGAGAGGGACGCTCACTTTCTTGACAAGCAAATTATTACCTGATGCCAGGTTTGAAAGCCGCTAAACAAGGGGTCTGCTTGGGAAAGACTAAAAGAAGTATTTCAACATAAAAATCAATAAAGATACATAAAAAATTGAACTGGGTGAGCAAATGAAAAAACAACTCCCTTTTTTCTCTTAATGAAGCTCATTTTACATTAAAAAAAAAAAAAGAAATAAAAGACATGGGAAGGGAAGCATTACAACCCCTTGCCTGATACCCAGGTGCAAAACCACCCCTTTTGAAGTTCTGGAATATATTGACAATAAATGTGAGGCTGGCCCGGCCAGCGTGGCTCAGTGGTTGCACATCGATCCATGAGCCAGGAGGTCACAGTCCGATTCCTGGTCAGGGCACATGCCCAGGTTGCAGGTCGATCCCCAATGTGGGGTGTGCAGGGGCCAGCTGATTAGTGATTTCTCTCTCATCAGTGATGTTTCTCTCTCTCCCTTCCTCTCTGAAATCAATAGAAAGTTATATATTTTTTAAAATGTGAGGAGGTTATCAGCAACTGAAGGCAAATATCATTTAGCAAAAGTAACTTATGACACTTGGGTTTGCGTCTGTCTTTCTTCCTCGGACTATTGGGATAGCATTTGCAGGGGCTCCTTGCTTCCGCTCCCCGCCCCCCCAGCCACAGTCAGGTGCACACGGCAGCTGGGGTGACCCTGTGTAGAGAAGAGGGAGACGGTGCCATTCCCTGGTGCTCAAGCCCATGGCTCCCCATCACCTGTGGAGCAGGTGCACTCTCTCCCCGACAGTCCTCAGGTCTGTGGGAGGCCCTCTGCCCTTACTTCCCCTTTCCTTCCTCCCGTCACATCCCATCAGGCCCCCTGCCCTCCAGGCTCCTCCTGCGCGCCCCCCCCCCCCACCCCAGCATGCTTTTCCTTGGGGGCTTGGCACGGGCGTTTCCTCTGCATAGAGTATACTGCCTCCCGTGGTCTCTCAGCTCTGTCCCCCACCGCAGCCAGGCCGGCCCTCTGGCAGTGTCTGTCCTGATGTCCTCTTGCAGGCTGAGGGCCCACTCTCATGGCCCATTTTAACCTCCTTGCCTCTTTCAGTGTCCGAACGCATCACATTCGGGGCTCCGAGGGTTAGGACTTCAGCATCTTTGAGGGGACACCATTCAGCTCATGACAGGCAGTGGTTCAGGGTGAAGGCAGCTCTCTGCAGACACGCTGGGGGTCCCGGACAATGGGTGCAAGCGCCTGCTGGCCTGTTCGCCTGCCTGCTGGGGGAGGCGCCTTGGGCGCGGCTGGCGCTGCGCAGAGCGGAGTGGGTGAGGTGTCTGCAGGCTGGGACGCGCTGGGCAGGGCTGCTGTGGGTCTGGGCTAGTGTGCGCTTGCCCCGGTTTGTGTCTGCAGCTCAGGGCTTACAGGCAATAGAGCGACAATGCGGTTAACACACCGGGCATGTGTGTTGCATGCCAAGTGAACGCCAGCTCTCGGGGGACAAAATCATTCCATATTCTGGACTCCAGCCTCCCAGCAGAGCACCCCCGATCCATCTGAATTACAGATTAACCGGCATCGAAGGGACGGCAGAGTCCGCTTAAATGAATAGCTCTCTAATTTATTAAAGGCTATTTATGCTGCCGGTATCAGGCGCTCGTTAAATTCCTGGAGTGGCTCAGGCCCCTCCGGTGCCCCCTGACGCGTTGCTGCTGGAATATTGTATCTTCCCACCTCCGGCAGGGCTCCAGGCGGCTGTGCGGGGGGCAACGAAGGGCTGCGCACCTCTGTGGGCTGGCTGTGTCTCCTGGGCCAGCAGTTGGCTGGCTGCTCGTGGTGACGTCTGGGTCGCTGGGAGGAGGCCAGGTGCACATTGCCCTGCCGTCCCCCGCAGAGAATGAAGGGGACCCTTCACTGACCACTAGACCCCCCACCCCCACCCCGTGGAGCCATCCCATGTGACGGCATCGCGATTTTCGACTCTGACACGTGGCTCTTGACCTGTGCTCCTGAAAGTGACCCCCCTCCCTTTCCGGCACGTGGCCCTGCGAGGTGGAGGAGGCATGGCTGCTGGAGGCTGTTGTGTCTGAATTGGCGAGACTTCTGCCAGGTTCGCTGGCACGAGCTTTTGCCGGGATTGAGCCCCGGGCGGGCCGAGGCACGGGGGATGGGCTAGCGTTGCCTTGGACAGGGCCAGCAGCCTTACAGGAAGGGGGGGAGGCTCCCTGAGATTCTCACTGACCTCGGCATTTATTCAGCTTCGCTTATGCTAATAACCTGATACATGCCAAACACTATTCCTGTGTTAACTCATGTAACTCTGATAGCACCTCTGTGGCTGCAGCTGTCTTATCGCTACCACGTATAGATGAAGAAACTGAGAGAGAAGGTCATTCATTTTCCCAGGCCACCCAGCTAGGATCTGGGGAACTGGGACTGGACCCCCAGATCCACCTGATGTCAGATCCTTGTGCTGAACTGCTGTGCAGGACACTCAGGCTCTCCCCTCTGCCCAGCCCAGCCTGCCTGCTCCTGACCCCGTCAGAGCCCGCGGCCGGGCTGAGGTCCCTGCCATCTGCTCTCACCTTCCCCCTACCGGGGAGAGGGAGGGCTGGAGAGCGGGGAGGTCTTACCCAGGGAGCTCGCTCTGTCACCTTGGCGTCTGGGGTCCGAGCATCTGCTCGGCAGCTCGTCCCTGGCCCTTCCTTGCCCTGCGCAGGGGATTCACTGCATCGTGTGTGAGCCCCACGCTGGCAGCAGGCTTCTCCCTGGGCCTCATGAGAGGCAGAGGACGAATGAGATCGAAGAGGTCGGCTCTCCTCTTCCAGAAAGGTCTTGGGCGCAGTTTGGAGGGGGCTTGAGAAAGGCGGGAGAGCCCAGAGCTGCCCTATTGCTGAGGGGGCACAGCATGGCTGGCCGGGGGTGGGCGTCAGGGCTGAGTTAGCACCTCGGCCCTAAGCACAGAGCTCCGTGCTGGAGGCCGCCCACCTCCCAGGCGCGCTCCTGAAGCTGTGTTTGCGGCACCAGGAGCTCCCTATGTGTTTTCTTACCTTCCGGGACTGGCAGGGAACTGGGATAACTGCCCTGGGTCAGGACACTTCAAAAAATAAATATATTCTTATTGACTTCAGAGAGGAAGGAAGAGGGAGAGCGAGATGGAAATATCAAAGAGGAGAGAGAATCATGGATTGGTTGCCTCCAGCATGCCCCCAGCAGGGGATCAAGTCCACAACCCAGGCGTGTGCCCGGACTGGGAATCCAACCGTGACCTCCTGGTTCATAGGTCCACATGCAACCACGGAGCCACGCCGGCCGGGCACGGGACACTTTTCTTTCTGCTCCCCATAGCACAGGAAGGAGGTCATCACGTAAGCAGAGGTGCTTCTCAGAAGGGACTTAGCCCTCCCCGAGCCTGTCATCCAGGAAGAGGACAGGGTGCTCTGTGCCCTCCGTTGGGGCATCGCGGTGAGAAGACACAGGGGAGGCAGAGCGACTTGCCATGCTCCCGCTTGGCCAGAGGGTTTCTAACCCGGGAAGCAGGCTGAGGTTTTGCGGAAGACGAGGGCACTGCACAGTTTTGTGAGAACGCTGTCTCTGTCAAATTCGAAATTGGTGTGAGGTTATTTTAATTCTTGGAATAAGTCTCTTCCCACCTCCAAATTATGATCGGTGTCGAGTTGAGGCAGCATACTTGTTCCTAAGCGAGCCAAGGCCCCGGGGCAGATGATAAACTATGTAAGTATTGCCAACTATAGGTAGGACTGTATTTATTCTCCCAAATATGGACCATGAACTAAAAAAAAAAAAAAAAAAAAAAGCAAATTTTATCATCACCCTTCATCTCCAACTCTCCAACTCTCTGCCCTAAAAATTTACTTATTATTAATATTTAAGAGCTATCACTCTGTAGGAATCATTGCCTATAAAAAGACATACATTCTGCTCTACTTCTATTTTATACACATCTCTCTCCAGCTCTCTGCCATCTGATCGAGGTTCCGCATTAAAAATACATGGCGATGGGAAGAGCTTGTGCACAGGCCTCCCCCACCTTGTCTTAGCTGAGAGCTCGGCTGAGAGCTCGAGGAAATACTCACCAACGGAACCCAGGGCCCTGCCACTCTCTCTCTACCCCCCGCCCCCCGCCCTCGTCTGCCTGCTCTCTCCCCAGTTTGACCGCCAGCCGTGCCTTAACCCACATCCAGCACCTTTCTGCCACTTCTCTTTGCCAACTGCAGACTTCTTGCAGTCCGGCCGGTTCATTTCAGTGGCGCCGGGGGAGATAAGATGTGAGGCCCCTTTAAATCCTGCCCTCTCTTCGTTATCAAGGCAGCCTGAACTCCAAGTCTGTTCCAGCTGCCAGGTGGGGGAAAATGTTGACTTTGACTTTAACAAACGTTGTGGCTGCCTCGTTTAATGCTCCCCCGCCCCCCATCCTGGGTGTATTGCTGCGTGGATTCCAGGAGGCCTGAGTTGGAAACCCCCGCTCTCACGCTGCCTGGTGGATTGAGCCATCTTAGGCATTTCAGTGGGTCTTGGTTTGGTCACAGGTGGGAAGGGCGGGACGCTGACCTGCTTTTGTGTATGTCAGAGGGTAATGGAGAGAAGGGAGCACATGAGCCGTGAGTGCGACAGCGCCTGGCATCTTAGAGGCTGCGCAGCTCAGGGGACACCGTGATGTTGGCAGTTAGGAGGATGGTGGTGGTGGTGTGTCTAAGGGTCATTGGTTCAGTACATCTCCCACTTCCAGGAAATACGTTGGTGGTTCTCATAAAATTGCGTGATTAGAATGCGGGCTTGAGCCCAGTCCAGAAATGGGGATGTGCCTCCCCTCCTGGACTCTGCTGACTCACCAGCGGCCTTGGCTGGATGCGGTCACCAAGACGCCACAGGTTCCCCCCCCCCCCCCCCCCCCCCGGCCTGCTCCCCCTGCTCTGAAGCTTTGAGCGGCCAGATCTCCTCTAATCCCTTCCCTGTAGAGAGAGGGCGGGCTGAGATGGACTGCTGGCAAGAAGCTCTGAGCTTGTCTACGGATGTCTGAGCCCTGAGGTTCCTCCGTGGGCCTGGGATTTGCAGTCATCACCAGAACCCAAGCCCCAGGAGGAGCCACAGCCTGGACATGCCCCCCTCATCCTCTGCCACCTCAGGGCTTCGTAAAGCACAGGGAGTGGGCAGGCTCTGAGCCGGACGCCTGTGCACCGAGACCCTCGCTCTGTTTGTTCCCACCTGCTCGGTGTTGGGCGAGGAAGGACGTTTCCCCAAGTCTCCGTTTCCCCATCAGCAAAGTGGGGATGGTAATAGAAGCCACCTCAGGATGGGTGGAGTCCCCTGGGGAACATGCACACAGAGAGCACGATACCCAGCAGGCAGTGGCACCGGTGGGCAGTTCTGTGTCCTGCTGACCCAGGAGGAAGTGGAGCCCGGGGTCATCCGGCTGGATGCCTGGGGCTGCCACCATCATGTCAGCCATCAAGTCCTTTGCAGAAATGGCAGAACTGAAGGAAGAGGTGCCATGCTATCTGCAGTCTCATCCACCCACCCACCCACTCACCCATCCATTCTAACCATATCACATGCCTGCCAGTCGCTGCTCCTTTTGC
Source organism: Ia io (assembly GCA_025583905.1). Classification (NCBI taxonomy): domain Eukaryota; kingdom Metazoa; phylum Chordata; class Mammalia; order Chiroptera; family Vespertilionidae; genus Ia; species Ia io. Next base: position 20,957,033 of record JAJQQW010000024.1, read on the forward strand.
AGGACATGGACATGAACTTGAACGTGTCCCTGCTCTGCACGGACCTAACACCCATGACAGCTGCAGGGCAAGGTGTGCTGTGCTGGGGGTAGACTGGGGGAGGGGGTGGGGGAGCACTCAGACCAGAATTCACGGAGAAAGAGGCTGTGAGCTGGGACAGTAGGATTCATAGAGCGCATGCGTGGCTTATATTAAGTTCTCAACAAATGGTGACTATTACTGTTATTTAATACTTTGCTCACTACAGGCATTCAATATATATGTGTGTGTATGTGTGTGTGTATATATATATATATATATGTATATATATGTATGTATATACATATACATATATATATATATATATATATATATATATATATTTGGATTGACTGACTGTGTAGCTGGCAGTACAGACAAAGCAGGCACATTTTATTATTCTTACTTCTTTTTGCCCAGAAGGGCCTCCGGCTTTTACTGGCCTGGTGCTCCGTCAGGGGGCGGAGCCCGTGATGCTGCCCCCCCTATCAGTCCTCAGCCTCATTTCCCCTCTGACACACAGCAGGGCACATTCCATCTACCTTGGCACAGAAGGGGGCAAACCTTCCTTCCGTTGACTTCCTGTGGAGCCAAATCAAACAATCAGCGCCTTTTTGCAGAGCCGGATCTCAGGGAAGAGAGCGCGGGCACATTGCCAAGGGACCTGAAATCCTAGCTGCCAGCAGTTTCGTTAATCACAGCCTTTCTCCCCTTCAAGGCATTCGTACACGTCCACACTTAATAAGCCTGTTAATAATATCTCGCATTTATGTGGACCCTGCTGGGTGCCGGGCACTACGCTAGGTATTTTCCAGACATTTTAAAATTTAAGTCTCCTAGGAAGAGCAGATGTGACGGGATGGAAGTGTAGATCGTATATTTGGGGAATAACAAAAAAAGTATTTTTTCTCAATTAACAGTGGGAGTTGTGGTTGGTGGATAATGGCAGGCTTTGAGTGTAAGCCTCAATGGCACGAGTTTGTGAATCAGGACATACTTAAGTAAAATGAGAGAGTGAGCCTGATGGAAATCCAGCAACAGATCCAAGGAAAGTGTCCAAGATGCTCTCTCTCTTTGTATTGCTTTTTAGGTTTTCTTAAAATTACTGATGGCAGACAGTATGCTATAGGAAAAGTACCGGCCTTGACACAAAACGTCTTTTTTTTTTTTAATCCTTACCTGCGGATATATTTTCCATTTTCCATTGATTTTTAGAGAGAGTGAAAGGGAGGGAGGAGGAGGGAAGAGAGAGAAAAAGAAACATTGATGTGAGAGAGACACTTCGACTAGTTGCCTCCTGCACATGCCCCAACCAGGGGGAGGGGTGTGCGAACCTTCAACCGAGGTATGTGCCCTTGACCAGGAATCGAACCCACGACCCTCCAGTCTTTGGGCTGATGCTCTAACCACTGGCCAGGGCAACATAAAATGTCTTGGATTTGAATTATTTGCTGAGGGACTGGGGACAAGTTAATGAAATAGTTGTGCGGCTCCGGTTCCCTTGTCTATGAAATGGAGGCAATCATTGCAAGCTTATAAGAGTTTAATGAAGCAATATTTATAAATTGCTTGGGACAATTCTTGGCCATAGTAGTCATCCAACAGTAGCTTGACTAAATGAGAAAAATGCAGGAAAACATAACCAAGCCGCTCGAGTACAGAGAGTTCTCCATAGATAACATCTGGTTCGTGTGTGTGCTCACACTTACACATATATGTAGTATGCATCACCAGTCTACACAGCAAAACTTTGAAAAGACACATGTGAAGACATTCCACAGATAGCCCCTCTGGAAATCCAGGCCAAGACGGGAATGACACCGAGGCTCATTAAAGCCAACCAGTTAAAAATAAATGCTACTGATAGGCGTTGGGAGTGCAGCGTGGTGACTTGGGGACCAGGAGGTCCTGCCCCAGTGGATTCGTTTTCCCTGCATGGGCTGTGACACACCTCCTTTTGAATTCATGCCCACATCTGGGAAGGACAGTGACCAAAAACCCTGATGTTACATTGGCACTCCCTTTACTTCTCTTAACTGCATTTCTTTTTTATTTTTTTTTATTCTGGAGGCAAATGATTGATATAATGAGAATCTCCTTCAATGAAGATACTGTTTCATGACAGTAGTTGGTAAACCTATTCAAGGTTTCTCCCTAGAAATGTTTCCAGATTGTTGAGTCTGAAGTCCATCACATTTGCATCTGGGAGCATGAGACAGTGCCATGTGTGTGTCTGGTAAACCCTGCTTGCTGTCCAGCGCTTTCCTCCTCCAACAGTTCCAGACATGGCTGGTCAGTGATTCCACACCACCTTTGGTTGGCAGGAACTCTCACACTTCAGGTTTCTCTTCCCCAACCTTTTTTTATTCCAGTTGGTTAATGATCTTGAACTGCTGTGCCTTTAAGGAGCCTGCTACTTACAGGCACCTCGGGAGGAACCCCTGGTTTGCACATTTGCATATTAGGCCAAGGTTCTGAGTGTGTTTGGGAAGTCGGCAATTCCAGATAATATCGACGGCAGCCTCTTGGCCCTGGCGGATGCACACCCATCTCTTCCATATAGCATTTTGCTTGCCTAACTGCTTAGGTCACTGTCAAGATCAGCTAATTAATACTGGTGTTTGCTAACACCCATAAACACACACATAACCTGAAATGAACACTTTAAAGTAGGACAGATTTTAAATTCCATCATGAAACACCGAGGGGTTTTTCCTAGAATGCTAACGAACGATATTGTTAAGCAATTAAAAAGCAGGAAAGCAAACTCGCTTAAAATAGCCATAACCTCATAGGCTCAAACTTATGCCCGTTGCCCTGGGAACATAAACTCATGAGAACGAAGGCAAAGACACTGTTGCGCTAGAGGATGTAAAATAGACGAGACAAACGATAGAAGCGGTCCAAGCCTCACTTCCGTATTCTTTGTGTGGTACCCGAGCAAGAAACAAGGCTTGCTCTTCTCTCCCCAGCCCCACCGTCCACTGCACCCTCCGCATCTTTTGTCAGGCATGGGGGAAGTCCGCTTTCACACACCTGGCCGGGTCTTAGACTCCCCTGATCCCTCTGTGGCCCTCGGCTCTGTTGGCGGTTCATTCCCTCGCTGCGCTTCAGGGCAGCGGCAGATTATGGTTGACTTAACCCGAGGCATTCGAAGCCCCAATGAAATAGAGAGACTGGTTCCTGACTGCACTCAGCTGTGTTCCCAGTGCGACTGGGGTAGGGGCCTGGATTAGAACTCAGGACCCTTGTGGCTTCCATCTATTGCTCTTGCCTTCCGTGACAAATCTTCTCTCCTGCGACGCTGGTTTGCCTTTTACAGGATCTTGATTTCCATTTTAATAATCCCAAGCCTTCCCTCGACACTGCAACAGAATTACATTTAAATACACAGCTCACATTTTCTCTTGACATTTTCTTTAGAAAGCAGGAAAGGGGAAAAGGAGAAAGGGGGTAGGTATTCATTCTTCCCATCACAGAGCAAAATTCTTCTCTTTGATCAGAACTCTTTGTTCAGATCCTCCAGCGGGAGGGGGAGGCCAAGGGCTGCTTCTCAGGCCTCCAGGCTCTCCAGTTACCCCTGGAGACACCAGGCAAACTCTGCATCCAGAGGTCCAGGCTCGGTGGGAACGCACCAGTGTCAGCATTAAGCGATAGGGCTCAGAGATAGTCTTGTCAGTCTAATTGATCTTGAGTCGTTGCCTCTGCTGTCAGAGCTGTCTATCTCCTTACCCATAATCCTCATCACTTTGATAGCCCGTCAGGAATATGGGACTTGGCCCAGCCTTGCCTTCATCCAATAACATTATGAAATTGATACTGACACTTCCATTGGCACTAATTTCTCTTAAGAGATTGGAGCCAGAGGACAAGTGGTTTAGCTTCATGGCAGTTAAGCTTTCCAAGTAGATGGGGATGGTCTAAGATTGATTGACCTGTACCCCGAGGAAGGGGGGAGGGATATGGGAACAGAGGGAGGAGAAGGGATGGAAAATCAATGGCTCCGTCGTCATCATCAAGTGATATTTATTGACTGCCCAAGGAGAACGGTGTCCTCTCTGGACATTCTGAAGGTTACACCAAGCCCTTTCCAAGACTGCTTCCCAGGGAGTTGGGAAAATTAAGAGAGAGGCATGTTGGCTAGAGCGGTTCACCTCCTCACTTGTGATAATGCCCCCTGGTGTCTGGAGTCTGAAACAGCAACCGACTCTACCCAGGACTGTCTTTCCCCCACCCAACACTCCCACACAAAGAAGGCCAAAGCTACTTTTCACTAGGGCGACTGTCCTTGATCATCCAAACCAAAGGATGCGCTATGAATAATTATGCTAGATAACAGGTATAGGCAAAGGCTGTGTGGTCGCCCTCCTCTTAACACGGAACTAAATATGCCTGAACCGAGCGAGGAGCTATTCTCCCTTTGGCAGGTTTTAATTCATGACCCAGCCCTCCTTTAGGTTAATGGATGCACGCGGAAACAGGCTTTTGATGAGGGGGTCAAAACCTCTTACTTTTGAAAGTGAGAGCGTTGTTTTTTTCTTTTTATGAATTGATAGGTTTAATAATATGACTGGATCTGAAGGTCAGTCTAAGAATAACACCTTAGAAGTGATGGCAGGAAGAATGTGTGTTTTCCGATTGGATGATTAGATCTTTGGGATATTTTTCTTTGTGCCAGTTTGGCCCCTGGGCCTGTCTTTAGAAAAGCAAAGAGCTGACTCACCTGTGCTAGAATTTGCCCAGCCCACATCCACCTCACCACACTTTTTTGAGTGACTATTTGTTCTGAGTGTTCAATATCCTTGATACATTACACTTAAGTCTATTGTATAGGTAACCCATGGACATATGTTGTCTGGTGAGATGGAGAAGGGGTGAAATTATAAAGAAACACAGACCAGTAAGTCTCCTTGCGATCTGTTTAATGAGCAATTATTAACTCGTTCTACTTTATGTGTGAGTATGTATCCATTGTGGCCTAGGAGCACATCTGAGTGAGCACACATGGGATCTGGGCACATTTATGAGAGTCTGGTATGGGGTATGCACACCACCTCACGGCTTTGATCTGTGTGCTGACGAGAGCATGGCACCCCGAGTGCTGGCCTGGCCAGCGGAGCCCCTACTCGGGGCTGGAGCAGGTGAGCATACAGGAGCAGGAGCCGTGCAAGGGAGAGAGCGCCGAGCGGATACGGCGTTACTCCGATTGATTTTGCTGTTGTATTTATGCCTGGCTCGCTGCAAGTCATTCGACCTCTGCCCCCTTCCACAGATCCTGCCGCAGCACTGTTCCGATGAAACGCGTCTATCACTTTTACAGCCTGTCTGTGGACGGGACAAGCGCGCCCAGAGAGTAATAGGCGCTGTCGCGGCCCTGCCCAACAGCCGCCCACGTGCGTGTGGAGGAGAGGCAGCAGCCAGGGTTCAAGGTGTCCTGGAGGCGGAGGCCACCAGGGAAGCAGACAGGATCTTGGGGCCAGAGGGAAGGCGAGCCCTGGGGGATGGAGCAAGGCCTGTTGCAGGGATGCAGGGTGAGGGGCCTAAAGGCGTTTGCCAGGCTGGGGGTCCCTCTCTGTGCTGCCTTCCTCTCTCTCCTGTCCTGGCTCAGGGACTCCCGCGTGCCCCTCTGCTGCCCTGGGCACGCCTGGGACATGGTCCTCATCACATGTGGCATCTCTGTAGGTTTACCGTGTCCCTGCTGTAGACCTGGGGGCCCCTGCATGGCCCGGGTGTTCCTCCTTCCCCTTCTTCCCTAGGGTCTGGCATACAAGGCGGTATTTGGAGAACACGTGGTGGGAAGGGCCGCTTTGGGAGGAGTGGTGTGACTAGGGACTTGAAAGGCTGGGTCCTGGGATGGGCTTAGTGCTGCAGTCCCTGGGAGCTCCCAGCGCGTGCCATCTCCCAGCAGCTTCCATGAAGGTCCACCTGGTGGGGAGTCCTCCCAGCTCCCAGAAATGCCTCCTTACATCTCCCTCCAGATGGAGACTTGAGATTCACGGCCACCTTCACGTTGCTAGAGGACGTGCCTTTGATGTGAGCTGGGTTCAAGTCCCAGCTTCCCCTGACTGTGCCAGAGGTCACTTTCACAGCTCGGAGCCTGTTTCCTCACCTGTGAGAGGGGAAGTGTAGGCCCTGCCCTGAGTGTCTAAGTGGGTTGCTGTGGTGATTGGGTTGATGGATGGGAAAGCGCCTTGTGAGCAATGAAGGGCCATACAGACCTGAGGAGTCTGCTTTGCTGACGTTGTGGATTTTAGTGCATCCGGTCATGAAATTCCTTCATTCTGAAGGCTCTGTGGTCGGTCCCTCTCACCACCCTCCATCCTTAAGGCTCCCGGGAGGCCGCCTGCCTTCCCAGGGAGCATCTTCTAATAAAGGAAGAAGTATCTTTTTTGTGTGACATAAGGTGACAGAATCTGTGTCAAACCCAGGGCGAGCTGGGTGGGAACCCCCGGGCTCTCAGGGTGTGGGAGTAAGGTAACCCTCTCTGATGAACTGGAAGAAGCCGCTGGTTGTCAGGCTTTCGCGCCAGCGGGACATTCAGGCCTCATTTCAGATCCTAGCTTTGGGGCATTGTCGTCCAGAAGTGTTTCATCCTAGACCTCACTGATTAAGGCCAAACGATTCTGTCCCTTGAGGCGCATGCAGGGGCGTGACTAAGAATACGGACTGTGGTTCCCCCGCCCCCGCCTTCCCTCCGGTCCAGCCGGATCAGGAGGCTGTCTGTGACCTTGGGCAGACTGCTTAGTGCTCAGCTTTAATTCCAGGAGCCGCCTCACTGAGCCACTGTGAGACCCCAGGGCCCAAAGCCCCAGACAGGGCGCCCTGGTCCCTGTGCCCAGCAGACAGCAGCTGCTGTGGTGTGTCCCTCTGGAGAAAGAAGCGGGGTACTGTAGGTGGCAGTGTGCCTGGCATCCCTCCGCCTGTTCTTAGGAGTTCCGTGCCCCGCGTGTCCCCCAGACGTACCCTGCACAAGCTGTGCCTGGAAAGCGGCGTGGGAGGCCCGTGCCACGGCGGGAGGCGGTCTAGTTGGGCAGTCCCCTCAGCCAGGGCGTCACGGCCAGGTTTCTCCTGGGAAGAGTCTCCTCCCTAACCAGCCGTGAATGTAAACAACCTGGCGTGGCTCACTGGTGGAGCATTGACCTATGAACCAGGAGGTCACGGTTCGATTCCCGGTCGGGGCCCACGGGGATACTGACTGACGTGCAGCTCCTAGTGCTGCCAGCGCTGGGGTGATGGTCCCTTCCACCTGCCCACGGCCCCCAAGATGTGGGGGGAAACATGGGTCATTCTTTAAGGAAGTAACGCCTCTGCTTTGGAGTAACACGACTAGTCCCAGTCCAGTGCCTAAAGCTGAACTTAGAGATTGTGCGACTTGAGCTGTAATTCTTTAAGGCGGTTTGGGCAAAACCACCAGCATTATGCAATTGGAAGGCCATCACTCGCTGCTGTTGATGCCTGGGATGCTCTACATACTGTCTTTGTGTAGAGTCTTTGGGAAAACCTGGTGACGTGTGCCTTCCCTCCAGGCTGCGTGTTTCTGCCTTCCCAGGCCCTGCTACCTGACATTCCCCGGCCTCTGTACTCCTCCGGAGGAGCTGCCCTTCCAGCTACAGCCTGGTGTGAAGCCGGTTCCCTCACACGGGTCCCAGGCAGGACAGATGGGCAGCGGGAGGGAGACCAGGGCTGTCCAACAGCAGCCAAACCATGCTGGAGGGCCAGGCAGTGTGTGCAGGGCAATGAGCCCAGCCTCTCAGGCCAGATAGATGTGGGCCTGCCTGCCGTGTATTAGCTGTGTGACCTTGGGCAAACGAGGAAACCTCAGGCTTCCATTTCCTCACCTGCATTCCTGGAATAACAGGATGTCCCCCCGGGTTGTCGCGATGATGAACTGAGACCAGGGAAGCCGTGTGTGCCGAGCGCCCATCCTGCCTTCTCCTTCCTTAAATGCGCTCTGGGCCGGTCGATCAGCAGCACGATTTTCAATCACCAGGCGATACCTCCAAGCTATGAACGCTACAAGGCGTGAGCAATGCCTTCGGTTCCTGTAAGAGGCTGGGAGGGAATTGGAGCCAGAGAATAAAGCTCCTCTTTTGGGAATGATTCAGGGAGAGAAGCTGAGAAGTGCAGAGGGCATGCCTTGTTGGGCAGCCCTAGGACCCGGCGCGCCCTGGCGATCCTTGTGGCGAGGTCTTCTGGGAGCCAGAGCAGGCAGCGAGGGGAGGGTCCAGGCATGGAGGGCTGGTGACTGATCCCCAGGTGTGCTCTGGGGCACAGCCCGTGCTCACTTGGTCCCTGTCCCACGTGTGCCAATACAAATTAAGAGATTGATTTTCTTCCGTTTGCCTGGGAGGATGCGGCTCCTTGTCTGAGACAGCAAGTGGAACCCCTCTCTGAGCACGGCTGCGTTTTAATTGTGTGTGTGTTGTGCTTTGCTCTCACTCATTTCTGGCTGATGAGTTCCTGCTCCCAGTCTGTTGATGCCACGCTCTCGCCCACCAGGGACACGCCAATATTTGATGTTTATCAGTAGGAAAAGCGTGAGGTTTTTAAAAAAATCATTTTCTAAATTCAAAGGTTGGCTTGTTTGTTTCATTCTGACACATGACAAAAGCACGAGACTCGTTCTGGGTGGTTTTTCTTCACTTCCTAAGTCAGGGGGTGGGGGGAGGGGGTTTCAGCAGTGGAGGCTCGGTGTGGAACCAGATTCGATTAGAGCTCAACTTTGGGGCAGAGAGTTGGGGAGGAGGCATTTTCAGATGCAGCACATCCTTGAGGACGATGAGCCCTCGCATCCTATGCACAAGGCACTTCTGCGAAGATTGGTTGAAGGAGCTGTGGCACATGCATACCATCTGAAGGAGAGGATTACAGTACCAGTGTCAAGTGTGAGATGGCCATGTTCCTGTGTTAGTCAGCATGAGCTAGGATATGCTGCGGTAACAAACAGTGCCCCTGCCAATCTCAGTGACTTCAAACAACGGCGCTCACCTACGCCACATGTGCACCAGGTGCTGGCTGTTGACCTCAGCTCTGGTACCCTCACTTGGGGACTGAGGCGAACTGGGGGCTGCCTCATGCTTCCACAATTGCCAAGGTAGGAAAATGAGAATACGGCAGATCACACACGGGATTTTTTTTAAAAAAAAATTATAGATAATTGACATATATTAGTTTCAGGTGTATAACATAATGACTCGATGTTTGTATATATTGCAAAATGATCACCACACTAAGTCTAGTTAACGTTTATCACATCACATAGTTACAGATTTTATCTTTTGGGTGAGAACTTCTGAGATTGATTCTCTTAGCAACTTTCAAATATGCAACACAGTGTCATTAACAACAGTCACCGTGCTGTACATTACATCCCCGGGACTTGTTTATTTTATACTAGAAGTCTTTCCCTTTGACCCCTTTCACCCTTTGCCCCCTCCCCCACCCCTGGCAACCAACATTCTGTTGTCTGTATCTGTGAGCTTGTTTTTCCTTTTCTTTTTTTTAAGATTCCACATGTAAGTGAGATCATACAGTCCTTGTCTTTTCTCTGTCGGACTTCTTTCACTCAGCATAGTGTCCTCATGGTCCACCCTGCTGTCCCCAGGGCAGGACTCCTCCTCCTCGTGGCTGAATGATATCCCATGTGTGTGTCCCTGCACACGAATGATCACAACTTCTCTGCTGTCCTGTCAGTGGACACGGAGGCTGCTTCCTTGTCTTGGGCCTTGTACCGAGTGGTGCTGTGGGCCACAGTGGTTCGCAGGGCACAGCGGTCTCTGACAGAGTGTGGTCTCCTTCGGATATACTAGTATTCTGAGAAGTGGAGTCGATGGGTCACATGGTAGCTGCATTGTTTTATTTTTTTAGGAACCTCCTGAAAATCAAAAGGAAGGACACTGGGGAGATGATTGCAAGGAGGATCTCCCCCTGGTCTGAAAGGGGCATGCGTGTCTCTGTGTTCATGCATCCCCAGGGAGGCCGCTGCTTTTCCCGCCTTCACTTTGTGCGGGGCGCCCCTTCCCTCCTCGTCTTTTGCATGGACCCTGAGTCAGCAGAGACTTCTGCCGGGTCCCTGCAGCCCCCATGGCAGCGTGCAGCCCCACAGCGGGCGGGGTGTGTGTGTGTGTGGGGGGGGGTCTGCCTGCTATTGCAATGCAACTCCATCTAGTGTTCTCACCAGACACCTTTGCTTTCTGGGGAAACTAAGTCCCACTGAGGAAAATCTGAGCCATTCCCTGCTCCGCTCCCTTATATTTTCCCCTAGAAGGAGCAGAAGAGAAAGAGAAAGATGCCAAAAATTCAGCTTGGGCCATCCTGCCAGACAAGACACCTGTTGGGGGCCATCAAGATTCCTCTAGCCCGGCCAGTGTGGCTCAGTGTTTGAGTGTTTGATTCCCCGTCAGGGCACATACCCAGGTTGTGAGCTTGATCCCAAGGAGGGGGCCTGCAGGGGGCAGCTGATCCATGATTCTTTCTCATCATGGATTTTCTCTCTCTCTCTCCCTTTCCCTTCCTCTCTGAAATCAATAAGACAATATCTATATAAATTCCTCTAATTAACTGGTGGTTTTATTGTGGTCTGGTTGGAAGAACAAGACCAGAGGTCTGAGGGAGGCAGGAAAGGCTCCAGTGTGGGAAGAGGATCCTGTGATGTGTCCGAGCGGACCTGTCTTCCCTCGGGGGTCTCTCCCAGGAAGGCTGAAGCCTGCTTCTCTTTCTCTCTGTGGATTAGTGCTGCCTAACTAAGTAAGTGTGTGATCAGGGAGGGCTGGTGACAACGGACAGGCCCATCACGGGCCCGAGACAGCCAGTGTGCCCAGCACCTGGGCACGGCGAGCCTGACTCCTCCTGCCCTGCCCCAGGCCTCCCTGGGGGCTCTCCCTTTATTGCTCGTCCCTTCTTCATAGCTTAACACATTCCTCTCTGTGCTTATTACAGTGAGAGGGACCTGCTTCCGCTCCCCCGGGGCTGCACGTCTCTGGGGTTTCTTTCCCCGGAGGCAGCTGACCTGAGACCTGGCCAGAGGGGAAAGGGGACTTGGTGCCCAGGGTGGACGCTGGAGTCTCCCTCGTGGCTCTCCACCTGGGCAGCTGTCACCTCCGGGGGCATTGGGAAATGTGTTGTCTGGTAGGTGGGGGCGCTGCCTTTATATCCCTTATTTTTTTATAGGTTTTATTCTTGAGAGCAGTTTTAGGGTCCCAGAAACATTGAGTGGAAGGTACAGAGAGTTCCCAAATATGCCCTATCCCCACATATGGACAGCCTCCCCATTACCAACATCCTCCCCCCGCCCCACCATGGTACATTTATTACAATTGATGGACCTGAGAGGGGATGTCATTGCTCACGTCCAGGGGTGTTAAATGCCCTGCAGGGTCTCCTGGCCCATCTTTGGCGGCGATTGGGACTGTGTATGCTTTGTTGACCTGTGTTGTAAGGCCTGTGGTTATGGAAGGGCACAGGTGAGCGTAAGGGCCTGGGGGCGAGGGCAGGCTGATGAGCAGTGATCTCTGTGACGTGCATTTAGTTGAATCGAGCAGAACGGTCAGCGGTCCTGGGAAGAGGAGGAAACGCTGAATCATCTGTAATCCATCCGGTGAGTCTAATGAGGTGACTCACGCACTCATCTCCCCGTTCTCAAAATTTTAATGACTTTTTTCTCCTTTTCCTCTCTTCTCTGTCTCCCTCGCTCTCTCTTTCAATCAGATGTTGGATCTTTGGATAGAGACTTTAATTTTCTTATCTTTTCTTTCCTATTTACCATCTCTTTCCTTTTTGTTTGACTTTTCGGAACATTTCCTAGACTTTATCTTCCACTCTTCTTTGACTTTCAAAGTTTGATGACCATACATCCCAAGGGCTCTTTCTTTTTTTAATATTTTTTATTGATTTCAGAGAGGAAGGGAAAAGGAGATAGAAACATCCATGATGAGAGAGAATCATAGATCGGCTGCCTCCTGCACACCCCCTACTGGGGATCGAGCCCACAACCCGGGCATGTGCCCTGACCTGACCAGGAATCAAGCCATGACCTCCTGGCTCATAGGTCGGTGCTCAACCACTGAGCCCCGCCGGCGGGGCCCGGGGACTCTAGTGTCCCCTTGTCTTCTGGGCAGAGTCTTCATTGATCTACCTGAGGAGATTGGTGATGTTTTGAAAGCCTTCTGCTGCCTGCATTGCCCGTGTCCTCCAGGTCCCCAATTTCTGCCATGCTGATGCTTTGCTGCCATGTCTGCTGGTCCTGAGCCATTTATTCAGACTTAGGCCTCGGGCACCAGAAAGTGAACGAGATCTTGCTTTGTGCGCACGGGTGGGGCTTGTCAACTATTAGGCTCCACTGAGGCATGATCTCAGTGTCCCAGCGTGGCTCGGTGGTTGAACTTCGACCTATGAACCAGGAGGCCACGGTTCGATTCCCCATCAGGACACATGCCCAGGTTGTGGGCTCGATCCCCAGTAGGGGGCGTGCAGGAGGCAGCCAATCCATGTTTCTCTCTCATCATGGATGTTTGTATCTCTCCATTTCCCTTCCTCTCTAAAATCAATAAAAATATATTTTGAAAAATAAGCTTGATTTCATTGTGAGACCCCCCCCAAATGTCGATAACTCACTGTCTGTCTTTTTTGAGGCATTGTTTCTCCAGACAGCGTTCTCTCTAACCTCCTGCAGGGGGCGGTGTGAGGCGAGATGGGCGTGGGTGGGTGGGTGGGTGGGTGGGCGGGCAGCGTTATTCCTGGTTTCTATTGTTCCAGAAGCAGGAAGAAGGGGTGCAGCTTCATGCTGTACCCCAGCTGTCCTCTGAGCCTTTCAGGTTCAATTTCTGTGGGACTAAACTGCTGGTTCTGGTGGGATGGGGCAAGGTGACGGCCTGGGAGACTTGTTGCAGCCTGAGCCTCACCCCAGACGTCTGGGCACACTATTCCTTCGGGCACTGGGCTTCCACAGCAGATCTGACTTCCTGTAAATGTTCCCTGTGCAGTCCCGCTGGCCCATTCTTCAGCAGCTCCCTCCTCTCTAGCAAGCTTTCTCTTTCGATTTCTCATCTTCCAAAACGCTGTTGAAGTATCTTATTTCCTCCTGTCTCTCCTCTTCCTTCGGTTTGTGCACAAACATTTCCTTAATCTCTTCAGACTTGAAGAAGGAAGGTAAAGACCGGTGCCCTGCTGTCTGTGTGACGTTTTCCAGAAAGTTCCCAGGGTGTTTTCGGAAACGGGCCTCTGTTTGCAAGCCGAGCGATTCCCGCGAGTGTGTGGGCCACTGCTTATTGCCACTTTCCCGGTCAGACATTTGTCATGGCTTGGAGTCAGCCTGCCTGTGCCGACGGAGGGGAATTCTGGGTCCTCGTGTGCATGTCGCGGTCTCCCATTTAGTTCTGCCTCATTGACGCCTCACCTCGCTGCTTGATGAGAAGTATTCTCCTCATAAACTTGAGGGCGATGTAATGGGTTGTGCAGCGGAAATATTGTTCGAGTCTCAAAACCACATCCCAGCAGGCGCTTTGCCTTGGGACCATGTGTCCTGCAAAGCAGCCATTTAAAGCACCGGTGGCACGAAGCCGCAGAGTCGCAGCTAATTCACTTTATGGGGCTTTTATGTGTATGTATGGGACGGTCGCACCAGCAAACAGAATCATTGCTCCCCCGGAGAGCCCCGCATTAAATGTCTGTCAGCCTGTGTTTGTAAATAACCGGATCCATGGGTTTCTCCTGGGGTTAGAAAAGGGTGGCGTTGGGGTGATGGAGACGCAAGCCGTGTTCCTGGAAGCCATCAGGCAGTGCGGATCCTTCAAGAGCGGGGCAGGGACCCAGGTGCCTGTGGGCTAATGGTGATGGAGCCTAATTACTGTCACCGTGCAAGTTGGTTCCGACGAGACCCAGGCTCACACCGGGCTTGTCTCCCCGCGGGCTGGGCACAGTTGGTGGCAGAGTCCAAACTCCTTAGGCACCTGGTGGCCACGATGCAGGGGCGCTCAGCCCCAAGCCCCTCACAGAGGTCCTAGGTCACAGGGGCACTCAGCCCCAAGCCCCTCACAGAGGTCCTAGGTCGCAGGGGCACTCAGCCCCAAGCCCCTCACAGAGGTCCTGGGTCGCAGGGGCACTCAGCCCCAAGCCCCTCACAGAGGTCCTGGGTCACAGGGGCACTCAGCCCCAAGCCCCTCACAGAGGTCCCCAGGGGCACTCAGCCCCAAGCCCCTCACAGAGGTCCTGGGTCACAGGGGCGCTCAGCCCCAAGCCCCTCACAGAGGTCCTAGGTCGCAGGGGCACTCAGCCCCAAGCCCCTCACAGAGGTCCTAGGTCACAGGGGCGCTCAGCCCCAAGCCCCTCACAGAGGTCCTAGGTCGCAGGGGCGCTCAGCCCCAAGCCCCTCACAGAGGTCCTAGGTCGCAGGGGCGCTCAGCCCCAAGCCCCTCACAGAGGTCCTAGGTCGCAGGGGTGCTCAGCCCCAAGGCCCTCACCGTGGTCCTGGGTCACAGGGGTGCGTGGGACTCACAGGAGAGTCTTCAATCCAGACGCCCGGGCTGCAGCCCGGACCAATGGACTCAGACTCTTTGGGGTGGGACCCGGCCCGGGCAGTTCTCCAAGTTCCCAAAGGGAGAAGGGACACCGTGCAAACTGCTGCTAGGTTGTTGTTTTTTTTTAATCCTACCGTTGCTACATAAGCAACGAAACTTATTATTTCAAACTAATCTGGGTTTGGGGGAAGTGAACATAATTTACGTTGTAGTCATTTCGGCTCACTAGAAGTTGATTTCTATGCTGTGATGTGGCAGATTTTCCTCTGAATTCAGAATCCAGGCATCCGGGGATGTCCTTTCAGTGGGATTTGTGCCCGTGGGAAACATCGGAGCAAAAATAGTGAGAGGGCGTGTGGGCAGGGCCGAGCCCTGGCACACTGGCGTCACCGGCCCTGGTCTCTCTGTGTGTGTGCAGGTCCCGTGGCTGTCATCAGCGGGGAGGAGGACTCTGCCAGCCCGCTGCACCACATCAACCACGGCATCACCACGCCCTCGTCGCTGGACGCCGGGCCCGACACGGTGGTCATCGGCATGACCCGCATCCCGGTCATCGAGAACCCCCAGTACTTCCGCCAGGGGCACAACTGCCACAACCCGGACACATGTGAGTACCGGGTGGAGCGCTGTCCCTTCTGGGGGCGGGGGGGGTTGTGATAGGCCATGAGGCTGGGGTTCTGGAACCTTCTGGGGTGACCTGCTACCTCCTCACCTCCCCTCTCTAAGAGACCCTCCCTGTTTGTCTCAAAACCTGAAGAGTAGCCTGGGCTGAGGATGCCACGGGCAGAGTCCCGGGAGCAGCCAGAGGCAGGACCCAGCCCCACAGGAGAGCGCGCCCAGTGAGTCAGGGGGCGCAGACTGGCCGGCCTTCTCGGTAGACCTGGCCTGTGCATTTAGGAAACGTACCCCGACTCTGCCCTGGCGGCTCCCCTGAGGTGGGCAGACCAGCCACCCCAGCCTCCGGGAGGGAGGGAGCGAAGGGCCGAGCGCCATTTGAATGGGGACATCTCAGCAGCTGCCCCTCCAGTGCCCGCAGTGCGCACTCCCTGAGGGTCCCATGGCCGCGGCGCTCGGACCCCCACGCCCCTGCAGGGTCTCACTCAGGTCAGGCCTCAGGCATCTGTTCCATCCTGGCCTCTCCCCTTCTGTTGGTCCCAGCTCCTTACTCTGTATGTCTGCTGGGGCCTCTCCAGCAGCTGTTCCCCTTGCCGGGTCCCCAGGTTCAGTCTACCCAGCAACGGCAGTGCACCCTCCTCTCTCGCGCTCCTGCCCCCAATGTCAGCCACTTCCCAAGGGAGCACAGAGGCCCTGAGACTGCCTCAGAGCTGGAAGGGACAGAGATGGGCCAGGGTAAGGCCTCTTGTAGGACAGGAAAACCGAGGTTCTGGCAGGCTGGGGCTCCCCTTCTCTGCCCCCAGGCTTCTGCCGTTGGCTCTCTGGATCTCGCCTGGTGCTGGGGTCGGCCTAGGAGGGAGAGCCTGGTCTTCCTCCCCCGTTGGAGCGCTCTGTGCTGGGCCCCACTCTTTGTAGCCCCCAGAGCTGTCGCTGCTCCCCTGTCCATCTTACAGCGGGCACCTGGCTTCCCCATCGGGCTTTGCTTCTGCTCTTCTGACTTCAGCGAGAGGATCACCAGTGGGAGGACGGGCTTGAGTCGGGACAGGGCGATCATCCTCTCCCCCACTCCCGTGGGTGTCCTCCAGCATCGGGTTTGTGGGAGCCCATCAGCGTGGTTAGAGGAAGACCCTGGGTTCCGGGCAGGGGAAGAAGGACTGTGATTCAGATGCGGAGCGGGCACTCAGTGCACAGGGCGCTGCTGCTCTGGGACGGCTCTCGCCTCAGATCAGGTTCGCCCTGGCCGGACCCGGGGGTGGCCGAGGAAGGCCTTCTGTGGTTGTACCATGGGGCACCCCGTCTCGGTTGACGTCGCTGCGTTTTCTAGGGTGGCGTTGGTATTGGAAGAGAGTTGCAGGCATGGCTGTGTTGAGTCTGCACTTGATTCTCGTTGTTCGCAGTAGTTATGTTCTCTAAAGTCCCCGTGAGCACTGCATTGGGGCCACGGAGCCATTGCACCTAGAGGAAATACGGGGTCAGGTTCCTGCCAGCCCCTGGCCACAGCATTGTCCTCGGCTGGTCAGGACCAGCTGCTTCGTGCATGTTCTGCTTGAAGACTTCTTATTTACCAGGTGCTGTTGCGTCACTAACATTCCCCTCAGGGTCGACAGTACCGACGCACGCCTAAACGAAGCTTCCCTAACCCAGGAATCCTACTAACACCCTATTCGCTCCGTAAGGCACCCCAGCTTCTTGCTCTTGGGGGCATAGCCAGCACTTCGACTCTAGCTTGTGGGACACGCACAAGAAGGTTTATTTGGTCTCAGCTGGGTTTGTGTGTGGGGGGGATTGAAACATTTACCCCCCCTCCTTGCATGTCTGTGAGTGACTGTGAAAGTGCGGCCAACATTGGCTTGGGATTTCACATACATTTTAGGGAGTCTGATACAGACCCAGGAGGGGACAGAGAGGCGGCTGGTTAAGCACAGACCCAGGAACGCTGAGGATGGCCTATGTCCTTCTGTGGACGCTCTGGGCTCTCCTCTGGGTCATGTCTGTGCTCGTGTGAGCTCCCGATAGCCGGCTGTCGGCACAGGGCCCGATGGGGTGAATCTGGCTCGTGGGAAAGAAGTTCAGTGTAAGTGGAGACCCCAGGGGGAGTGTGGGATCTGCGTGTCCTGTGATGTCAGGCCCCTGCATCCGGGCAAGGGTTTTCGCCAGGAAGCTGGGGGAGGAACGCCTTTGGGCGGGGATGCCAGTGGCCTTCCAGGATCCGACAGGTCTCGTATGAAGGACGGGCCGTGGCGACCAGGGCAAGGTGGCTGACAGACCTGAGGGACAGGGAACAAGCAGTGCCTCCTGGCAACATGGGAGGCGGCTCCAGGTCAGACCCCTGCCATCAGGGAAAGGGATCGTTCCAGGGAGGTGGCGTGTGTCCTGTCAGTAGACAGCAGATGGCCTTACTGGTTTTCAGAAAATGCGCGGCGGGGACAGACCCTGTGCGGACGCGTGCCAGCGGTTTGGCTGCTCCTCCCTCCGCGTGGCCAGGGCTGCCTCGGGTGGGCAGGGGCACTGCCCTCCCTCCCGAGACGCGCAGGCCTCTGACGACAAAGGCTCCATCCGCCCAGGGAAGGGACTGCAAGTCACCTTGCCGTCTGCGCCGAGACACTGTCCTCCGTGGTTAAGGCCGCACGCGCCTTGGCGATGAGTAAGCAGAGGGAATCCCTACACGCAGTTAGGCCAGGGCCCTCATCCCGGGCATGGATGGCAGGAAACGGGACTAAGGGCGGGAGGTGCTTGTATTGCGGGCCCCTCCGGGGTCCCCGGACTCTCTCGTCGGCTCCCTCCCTCCCATGTGTGATTGGTGGTTACACAGGGGAATGGGCTCGGGGTTGGGTGGGCTGGGTCAAGGGGGACAGATGGTAACTCAGCTTACTGCGCTGACCCCTTTGTAGGGTAAACAAATACCGAATTGTTATATATACACCTGAAACTAACATAATGCCATCATATCAATGTCATCTGACTAAGAAACAGCAAGAAACAACAAACAGTGTCGTGTGGGAGGAAATCGCAAGGACATAGAGCTGCCTGACGGAGGCCTCACGTCCTCACGCCCCCGGGGAGGGGTTCGGCACGGGAGCGCTTTTCATTCCCTGCGCATGCGTTTACCGCGGTGGCGGGACCTCCCTGCCCGCGGGATAGGCTGCTGCTCCTCTCCCGGCGCCTCGCTGCCTATCTGTCCTCAGTCGGGGCCGCAGCATTTTTCATCGCGTCTCAGGGCTGCCAGGATATTGAGAGATCGCCTCGTACACTCCCTTATCAGATGCCTGCGTCCCCTCGCCCACGATCCAACAAGGGCTCTGCGTTTGACACTGTCTCTTCTCCGTGTGTGTATTCAGCCTCCCCAGGGGCCCTGAGAGAGCAGAGCGAAAGTGCTCCCATCGGGGCGCGTCCCCAGAATCCGAGGCCCAGCGAGCCCCCTCACGGTTTATCTAAAGCCCCTGGTTCTTAGAAGCATCTGGAAATGGATACATCCCTCCTTGTCACACAGCCGGTCCGGGGACAGATCCTACGGAATGAGACACCCAGAGCGGTCTAGACGGGTCCCTGGGGAGAATTACGCGATGCTGGGTCCTTGGCTACCTTTGTCTGCCTGTGACCTCCCTGGGGCTGCCACGGATGGGTGTGCTGGGCTGGAACAGAGGCTGCTTGTTGTCAGCAGTCATACTTCAGCCCTTCCCCAGGCCCTGGGAAGGCTCCTTGGTCTTGAGGGTCTCTGTCCATCTCCTTTTCCAAAAACCCTGATCTCAGAAGACAGCTTTGCCTCTCCATGAGGGAGCAGAGGCCCTCGGGGGGCTAACCTGTCTTCTCCTTCTCCCCCTCCCTGTCCCCAAGTCAGGACTTCCGCCTGCATTCACAGGTTGTCTCTGCCTCCACCTTCCCAGGCTCAGCCATCTCAGCCTCTGCCTCCCTCTGATCCCGCCCCTTCCTCCCTCTGATCCCGCCCCTTCCTCAAGTGCCTGCAGACAGGGACCTCTCCCCATCCTGCCAACCCCGCTCCCTCCCCTCTCCCTCCAGGTACTGCCTGCCTCCTGCTCACCACTAACCTCTTCAAGTTCTCGTCCTGCACCCCCTTTCTCATTCCATTCCCCCTGCACCCCCTTTCTCATTCCATTCCCCCGGGAACCCATGAGCTCCATCCTGATCTCTTTGTGAAACCTGACCCCATTCCTTTGAGTCTCTTCTCTTTAAGTCACCCCAACTGTGCTGATTTCTCTCCCTTTCATCTAGTCAATAACTATGAAGGGCTTGTGTCCCGCCTTCTTTAGGCTCCGAAAACAATAGGTAGCAAGAAATGTGTGGTCCCTGCCATGAGGGGCTCACTGCCGACCGACCGCAGCTGATGTCCAAGATTCAAGGGGATGCCCTCTGCTCCCTGGGTGCGCTCAGGGAGTTTGCTGTCTGCTGGCCACCATTGCTTCTTTCCAGATCTCCAAGCCCACCGCCAGCCCCTCTTCCTGCCCTGCAGAGCCCCACACCCCGTCCTTCCTTTCTGCGCCCTCTGCTCCATTCCAGTCTGGCTCATCTCCAGCCTCTTCCTGGGCCCATGCCAACGCAGCGACGTCTCCCTCCTGGGAACCCGTGCCGCCGTAGGGTAAATGCCATGCTCTCGCCTATGACTTTGAATCAAATCTCAGATGTGTGTGTGTCTTATTTCCCAAACCTGACTTGATGCTCATTCCCACGAGTGGCTCTTGTGTGTTTCTTACTCCTCTTTGGCTTTATCGCAGCTGCTTGAGGGCCTGGCTTCACTCTTTCCCCAGGGCAGGTGCATGATGCGTCCCCAACACACCAGCCTACAAGGCAAGGACTCACGCAGAGATCCCGAGCGGAACTGCTCGGTCCGGTCTGTGGGCTGTGTCCCTTCAGCAGGGACCGTGACTGCTCCAGAAGGGAGCGAGTGGCTGTCTCCTCCTCCCTGGCCCAGTTGGCCACGGAGCTGCCTTTTCTGGAAGAGCTGCTGCCACGGCCAGTCCCCAGCTGTGGTGGGAACGCAGCCTTTTGTGCGTAATGCAGTATTAATAGCGCATCGGCATGATATAGATTTCTGTCATCTTCTCCGCTAACAAATATCGCTGACTGCGGGTAATGATGGGTGTTTATTCCCAGCCACTTAGTTTAGCATAATGGACTTGCAGATGAAATATAGAAAATGGGCTCCTTCGTCTGGGAGGCCGGGCCCTGCTGCCGCTGCTACAGGATAAACCTTTCTAGGTGTTTCTCTGCAGAAGTCCTGGGGGCCCTGCCTGGCGGGAGGAAGGGATCAGGGGACAGGCCGGGCTGGGAGCTCCCCCTCTGAGAATGAGGCTGAAGAGAGGAGGCTGGTCTTGTGGGCGGCTGTTTGCTCTGCGCAGTGGAGTTAGGACGCAGGCTTGGCTACGTGTGATGTGGAGAGCATAGGACCGATGTGGGGGTGGGCGGTTCTGATGCACCCCATCCTTCATCCTGCTGCTTGGATCTTGCCGGTCCCCGTTAGGGGACCTGTAGGTCGAATCTTGGTGAAGATGACGGTGATAGTTTGCCTGAGCCTTCTTCACCAGTGGGTATCTCCAGGCCTTGCTTGCTAGGCCGTCTCTCGTGCAACATTCCCAATGAACAGACGTTCGGCTGGCTCCCTTGGGTGTTTCTTCAGCACTGTCTTTAGATCCAGTTAGAAGAGCAGCAGACCCTGAGGACCCCGTGATGCTAGACTGGGGGAGCCACGGAGAAAAGGATGACTTGGACACATCACCAGTTTCCTCTTGTCTGGAAAGAGCCGATGGTGCCAGAATGGATGTCTTGGAACCAGGGAAGTGAGTCCTGGCCCGTGTGCTTGAGCTCATCCTGAGGGTCGCAGCCCCTGGAGATGACCTTCTATGGGGTGCTGACTCCCCAGCCCCCCGATCGAGGCATCATCCAAGCACGGCATTTTGTCATTTTTCCCCCTATCCCAGGAAGGAAAAAAATCAAATGATGCCATTTCCCCCAAATTACCTGAAAATGCTCTTCATCCCTGAGCATGCACTTTGGAGCTATAACCAGCTCATCCAAAGGGGACTGACTCATGTCCGTCTCCCTGAGCCAACCAACTGCCTTCCCATTGGACACCGTGACCTCACCTGCTCTGTGCTTCCTGCCATAACCACACGCTCCGTTAGCTGCATGCAGTCATGCTAGTTAAGTCATCAGGGATAATTATGCTCACCATGAATACACAGTAATTGGCTTACAAAAGTCCTTCAGGAGTAAGTATGCTTCATGGTGGAGGAGGTGAAAGTGATGGGGTCCCCAGCCAGCCCAGAGTGATGCCATTTCCGGGTGGATCGTGAATCCTGGGGAAGTGGCACCTGACGGCGGAAAGGAAGGGTGGGTGGGTCCTGCGTGTCCTGCCCAGAGCCCTAGACGCAGAAGGACTGCTCCTCATCTTGGCATGTTGTGGCCTCCGTCTTGTCTTCCAGGAGTGAGAGCATTCGCTCCCTTCAAGATCCGCTCCAGCTCAAGGTTTCCCAGGGATACCTCCACTCCTTTCTCCTTCACTGCACCCAGGGATCCAGTCTGTATCTCAAGGGGGATCATTCTGAACCAGCTGAGAAATACATGCAGGGGTCCGATGGGACTCACAAGGGGGGCTTTATTGCTAGACTTTAATAAGTTTGCTCGGCCCAGCCAGCTTGGCTCAGTGGTTGAGCGTCAACCTAGGAACCAGGAGGTCCCGGTTCGATTCCTGGTCAGGGCACATGCACCAGTTGCGGGCTCCATCCCCAGTGGGGGGCATGCAGGAGGCAGCCAATCAGTGATTCTCTCTCATCACTGATGTTTCTATCTCTCCCTCTCTCTTCCTCCCTGAAATCAATAAAAATATTTTTTAAAGGAAGTTTGCTTGGACTTAAAGCCAAAATGGGCTCCTTGATGCCTCCCCCAGTCTTGAACTTGGTGAGCACAGACAGGAGTTGGGTCTGCAGAGCAGGCTTTGTCTATCCAGTTGCAGTGAGGACCATGGTCTGCCTCAGCTTTTGCAAGTCGGGAAGCCCTGGGCTCCCTGGAATATCACACGCCGAGGGGGTTCCCCTGGTTGGCATTAGCCCTGCCCAGAGGGAAATGTGATGGTAAGGTGACGGGCTTTGCCCTCCTCAGCCATCAGAGAAATCACACGGCTCTCAGGGAGGAGCCTAGAACACAGGGTGAGGGACGGGCTGGGGTTACGTCCCTGGCCTCCAAGGAGAGGGATTCCTAGTTTATGGGCAGAGGCTAAAAGGCAGGGAAAGGAAAAGAGACACCCCCACCCTTGGAGACGGCAGGGGGCTTGGTCAGTGTTGGTCCCTATTAGTGTTCTCTGTGCAGAAGCCCTTTTCCAGGGGAAAGTGGCCGTCACTCCATTTCCTGTGAGTGAGCACGTGAGTCACACCCTGATGGGAGGCACGCCAAGGAGGCTGGGAGGTTCTTGTTCGCCGTGTGCTGTGTTCTTGATGGTCAACAGCGCTTGGACCCAACGCCACCCACCTCTTAGCCCAGAAGCCCAGGGTCCAGCTGTTCTCCCGCCTCCGCCCGCTGCTCGAGCACAGGGCTCCTAAACTGTGCTCTGAGGGTGGTTCGTAGGTGTTTCTCAAAAATCATGTTCCACGGTCAGTAAGTTTGGGGAAAGCTGGGCTGACTAAGTCTTTTGCTGTGGGATTCCGAGAGCCTGTCATGGCAAAGGTCATTGCAGATTTGCAAGAGGGGACTCGGTCTGCAGCACGTCCCAGATTTCTTGAGCCTCTGTGCCTGGTATCTGAGGGGCCTCTGCAGCATCTGGACACGGCTGTTCAGGGGACCACATTCGGGCTATTCTAGGACTGGGGGTTCTGGGTTTGTCTCCCCAGCAATAGTGCCCACAAGGCATGCACACCTCCTTGGCACCCGCACCGTCGCATTTCTTCCCAAGCCCCTGGGAGTGGCTGTGTGCCATGGAAATGCCAAACGCAGGGGCGGATGACATCCTTCCGGATTTCTGGGAGAGCACTCGGCGCCCTTCCTGGGAACGGACCAGTGTCTGTCTGTCGTTCCCTGCCCAGAATCACCTACAGGTGCCTCTCCCACTTTCCTGAACCCCACCCGGAGATGCTGCTCACGGCCATTCCCCCTGCGTTCCTTGTCTCCAGGCAGATCTGCCGCTTAAGCTGGAACTTCAGGGAGCTGTTCTGAAGGATGCAAGATGCTGTCTCCAAACCCTTGTGTGGAGGGGCGACGCGCCCGTCTTGGGAGAAGCAATAGAATAAATGGAGTTGTAGGGTCTGGTGCCAGCTGAGGGGGAGCTGGAACTTCTTAGGAAAGAAAGCGAAATGGGTGCGGGTGGTCCCAGCCCGCCAACTCAGCGGCTGCGTGGCTGTGGGCCAGACAGCCGCCCTCGTTAAACTTGCGATTAGGAAATGGGCCACCACAGCTGCATTTCTTGAGAGGAAGTGGCGCGGGAAATGGAAGGGGCTCTGTCAACTTGGGTAAGTGGCATGAACGTGATCATCCTTGTCTTGACAACACTATTTTTGCAACCATCGGTACAACTCCTGGTTCACATACGCTGTTGGGGCAAAGCTTGATGGTGTCAAAAATAGAGGGTTTCAAAGTTTGAAGTTATTTCTGAAAAGATAAGAATCCTTCCCTCCAACGACTTCTTCCTCCCGGCGCTAAGAAATAGCATTTGTCACCCAGATCCACAGCCAGAGATGCTCTAGGAGTCGTCGCGGTAATATGAGGGCTGTCAGGACATGACGGATGGCGATGAGCAGAGGGCTCAGGCCCATTTCCTTTCGGGTTAATGAGACCGAGGAGCTGTGGGCTCAGGGAGGAGTTGGCAGGGAGATTCACGGTGGGACTCTCTGGTTTGCTTTTCACTCTTTGTTTCCCCCTCCCCCTCGTCAGCAAACACTAGTTTGTTGAAACTGCAGTGACTCCAGGCTCCCCTGCTCCCTGTAAACCCGCCAAGTGCCCCACACCGAGTTACTGTGTGTCTGCCCATATGGTCCCCTCGGCAGCGAGGCCTTAAATGCCCATCTGCTCGAGTGACTTGCTTTGGGCTTGTTCTTGCACGTGAGTGCAGCCCTTTCATTCCTTCTCAGCAAACTTATCCCCGGGGCCTCCAGACAGGAACGGACCGATATGTATGTGGGTCTTGCTCATGTTTGTGCACATGTGTGTGTTCATGTTGGTGCACATCATGTTTCGGACACGGATCGTATCAGTGAGGATCCTTTGGACTGCAAGGTCTAGGCCCCCTGGGCTTAAGCCAGAAGGAAATCGGTCATCACATAACTCAAGTAGGCAGCTAGGGGAGGCTCCCCAGGAAGCACACGAGGGCCCCGGTTCTGCTTTCCTGTGGTTCTCTGGCCTCAGCCTCTCCATGTCTTGCTTGACCACCAGGCTGGCTCGCCTCCTGGTTGCAAAATGGTTGCACCAGCTCCAGGCATCACAACCAAACACTCGGACCAGGGGCAGCACAGAGTTGTCTCTTCTTGTGGGTTGCTTGCAACTGAGGACACCTTTCCCCCAACCCCCAGCAGTCTCCCCGTCCCATTGGCCAGAATTATGCCACGTGCTTGCCCCTAAACCAGCCACCCATAGAGAAACTGGCGCAGCACCTGAGGCTCATCCAGACTGTCCCCTGGGCTGGGGGCTAGGGCGCACTTCCTGGGAGGCCTGCAGCCGCCTGGAGAGGAGTGAATGCCTCCATAGCACCCCCCACAGGGTTTGTGAGCAAAGAAGAAAGGGGAACGGCTGTGAGGAATGACGGTGCCTGCCACCCAGTTCTCCAAGGCCTCGTGGGGCAGACGTGGCGGGAGGGAGATGAGAACATCGATCTCATGTAAATGTCACTCCTCCCGTTTCTCCTCTTAGAGAGAGCAAGCTGGTAATTTGTGGTTTTGTCATTGCTGCTCTGCCTGGTAAATTGTCCTGCTAATTTTCAAGGCTGCACTTACACGCCCGAGCAAAGAGACACTTCTTCATGTGGTTTTAGCTGGATCCGATTATCCCGCTTGAGCAAGCTGTGTGGATTCCGGGCGTGGCGGAGTGGCCCTCTGGGAGCCAAGTTTCTGGAGAGTAGGTGTTAGCAGGGGCTGGTGGACCCGGGTCCGAGGGGCAGTAGTGAGAAGGAACAGCCCCTCTCTAACACTTCCATGGCTCCTGTGTAGGCAGCCACCCCCTCCCGTCCACCCCAGGAGGCCAGTGAGAGGTCCGGAGGCCTGGGGGTGCAGGAGCAGGACACAAACCCTTGGAGCCTAGGTGGCCTTGGCCAAGTCTCTCTCTCTCTCTCTCTCTCTCTCTCTCTCTCTCTCTCTCTCTCCTTTTTTTTTTGGCCAAGTCTCTTTTGATCCTCTCCTGGCGGGTGTGGAGCTTACCTGTGGCCAGCTGGGCCTCCTGCTCACACTGTGTTAGCTTCGGTCCCCAGAACGAGAGTTGCTGGCGACATCGCCACCATTCGAGTTGGATTCTGCGGAGTTGGGCGGCTCTCACACCACTGGTAATAAAGTGTTGGGACTAAACTCCTAATGGCTCATTAATTGGGTGAGTTATGCTCAGTGTAATTCTGAAAATAGATTTCAAGTATGCGCTTGGGGATTTGTGAGGATTTGTTACTTAGGAGCTTCAACTCAATCGTGGCTGGTCTGACAAAGACATCAATATGGTAGCCGGGCTGGGGCCATGCTGTCTGTCTCCCCGAGACCCCCCTCCCACTCCCTGGGCCAGGACAACTTTCCAGAAGGGAGTGTGGACAGGTGTGGAAGGTCCCCTTCTCCTTCATAGACACCCCTTGGCCCGGGTCTTGGAAGGGTCATCCTGATTGACCCAACCATGCGAACCCCTCAATGTTACTAACGTGGACAGGGACACGCAGAGCCTGGATTCTTCCTTTACATCCTCTGAGTCAGGAAGTGCAGAAGCCGGTTTTTTGCTTTTCCTGGGGCATCCCCAAAGGGACATCTCCATGAGGCCTAGGTTATCAGCCTGTTGGCATACCCAGGCATCCTCTGGTCCTCTGCACATCCTTGAATCCCAGGCCCGAAGAGGGAGCTTTGGGAGGGGCTTCTGGTCTGGGGCTGGGCTTCTAATGCCCATGTTTCTTTGGCTGAATGTCAAGTTCACTTGGAGACTATAAGAAAGCCAAGGCAGGTCCCTCTGTGGGGAAGCAGCCACCGGCAGATCATACACAGAGACCTCCCAGCACACCTGCAGTTATTCACCTTACGTATTCCTTTCCCTCTGGCCTATCGGGGACCTGAAATGCCTCCCATTTTGGGGGACAGGGTGGGTGTGAAACAATTGAGGGATGTTATAAATGAGTCTCCCTGAGGCAGAGTGGGAGGCTCGGTAAGACGGGAATTCTGAGGGAAAGTGGTCAGTGGTCTTCTTTCCAGAGCGTCTGCTCCCTCCCTCCATCTGCACCTCTGCCTGCGAGGGTGTTTCCCCTGCCCTTCCCTGGGGTAATTTACGCCCAGCCAGTTATTAGAAAAAACAATATTCCAGGGAAGGGAGGACATGAAAACAAAACCTAGAAGAAAGGGGAAAAATTACCCTCGGCTCTAATAAAGAAATTACTGACGTGCTACATCACGAACTGTATTAATTTTTAATGGCTGAGAAAGGAGTTGATTTATAATGCATCCTTCTCGGCTGCAGCGCCCGTCCCCAGCTAATAAATAAATGACAGGTCTCCCGTATTAAAAGTATCTGTCATTTCACACCACTGGAATGTAAATGGTAGAGGCATGGACCCAGAGGCCTGGGAGGGGCATGCCCTGCTGGGCCAGGTTGGAGAAGGGGCGGGGCTAGTTCTGAAGGGGAGGTCAGCTCATCTTTCCTCCTGGTCTGAGCGCAGGGACCCGGAATAGCTCCTGCTCTCCTGTGTCCAGGGGAAAGCTCCCGGGAAGGGGGGGTGGCATGCTTAGGAGCAGTGGGGGTGAACATGTAAACCCTGGTCCCTAAGCAGAACTACGTGTCTTCCCCAGGCACTGTAGGCCTTAAGCGTTCAGTAGTTGATCTTGTGTTAGTGGTGATGTTTGATGCAAGTCTGGTTCACCTCTCTGTGCCTCTCAAGAAGAATAAAAAGCCTACTGCGTGTGTCTGGTTCCACAGTGATGTGTGCTCATGGCAGCTGTTTGGGGAAAGTCCAGAGAAGTCTGGAGAAGAAAGTAGGGATTACCCCACATACCACACCCGTGAGGACTGCTGTGGACATTTTGGCGCACTGCCTTCCAGTCTTTTTTCTTCGCGTAGATACATACACTGACAGATAACACACGCAGACATGCATATGCCCACACGCATGTAGATATTATGCAAAAAATGAGATCCTATTCTCTATACAGTTTTATCATCTGAATTTGTCACTTCATAAGTCATAGACCTTTATTATTCCATGTCATTGAAGAGTTTGCGGCTATTTTTAGTGGCTACAGATGTGTGGCCAACATGCTCACGGCGCCATTGTAGAGCCGGCAGTCAGGGACAATGCACACCTCCATTCTCCTCACAGTGCCAGCCCCAGAGTAGACACAGTGCCCCAGAAAAGTGAGGACAAGAGAAGGATTCCGCACAGAGCACATCGTTACGGAGCAGCTGCTGTGCTGCGGGGTCAGTGCTGGGAGCTGGGAAAGGAGCAGAGTGGCATGGCCCCGCCTGAGGGGTCCACCCGCAGGTCCCCAGGGACCCAGGCATAAGGCACAGAGACCCTGCAGCTGAAGGGCCCGGTGTGTGGAGAGCAATGGCTTGTTCTAACTGGGGGAGCAGAGGATGGGGTGCTGAGCCACAGAACTACAGAGGAGCTAGATAGCCAGAGATGGAGGGAAAGAGCCTTCCACGCCACACCGGCAGTAGTTGGAAGCAGATAGGGGGTGTTGGGAGGGGCAAGGATGGAGGTCACAGGTGACTGGCGAGGAGGCCCTGGGGTAGAGGAAGCAGGGCCTATTGATGTATTATATGGTTAAGATTTTTGAAATAATAACTTTGATTTGTTTCATAGAACTTACACTTAAATGTCTTTGTTTACCACACTCGTCATTGTTACCAGTTTCTCAGAAGTAGGTAATAACTCAGAAAGCAAAGACGCCATCGAGATTATAATAGGAAAGGTGAAACAAAGTAGGTGGTTCTCTCTGAACGTAGGGACATTCCCTGGCAGACATAGACAGACACCTGTTCCAGACAGCAGTGAGCTCCAGCAGTCCCTGTGTAAGCCTTCAGCTCAAGGGACGTTACCTAGAAAATGAGAGTCAGTGATCGCCGCCAGCAGGTTTTGACTCCCTCTGATTTATTTTTATTGTCTTCAGAGGCATCTGGAAATGGAAGCTTGCCTGGGTTTGAGACTAGCACTCCTGCCCTTCCACATATGCATTTAGCTCTTGATTTGTTGTGTGCATTTCTAAGCAGAGATAGGCCCGCGCCTCTTGCTTCCGAAAAGGAAGTAGGAAAGCCTCTGAAGCGGGAAGAGGAGGAATCAGAGGCCGTGTTTCTGTGAGAAACTGCTCCCGCGCCGGGAGCGGTGCGAGGCGAGTCCCCGGCGTTCCTGGTGGAGCCCAGGGGGAGCCTGTGCTTTTGCCGTGTTGGGCCGTGGCAGCTCGAGATCAGGTCCTAGCCGGCCGTGGTTGTGTACCAGCCAGTTGCAGCATGATCCTCACGTTTATTTTCACCTTCAAATCTTGGACCGGAAATCATTCTAGCAATAGGACTTGGCTACAAGCAAAGTTTTTTCTCTCCTGCTCTTGAATTCTCTTTCACTTAACTTCCTTATAAGACATTGACTTTTTAAAAATATTTCACCAGCAATTTACTATTTCTATTTTTTTATTGTATTTTTTTTATTCTCATCCCCTCATCCCCTCCCATTCGGCACCCATCAAGTTCTCTATATCTATGGGTCTGTTTCTGTTTTGTTTTATTTATTCATTTATTTTAAAATTTATTTATTTGTTTATTTATCTATTTATTTTAGATTTCACAGGAGATCTTTCGGGATTTGTCTTTCTTTGATTTATTTCACTTAGCATAATATCCTCTAGGTCCATTCATATTGTCACAAATGGCAAGATTTCATTTTTTTTTATTGCTGAATAGTATTCCATTATATATATGTGCTACTTTTTTATCCACTCATCTATTCATGGACGTCTAGGCTGCTTCCAGATCTTGGCTATTACCAGTAATACCGCAGTGAACATCGGGGTGCATATATCTTTTCAAATTAGTATATTTGCTTTCTTTGGGTAAATACCCAGAAGTGGAATTGCTGGATCTGTGGCAGCTTTATTTTTAATGTTTTGAGGAATCTCTGTTTTCACAGTGGCCACACCAATTTACAATCCCACCAACAGTGCACGAGGGTTCCCTTTTCTCCACATCCTCGCCAACCCATTATTTGTTGACTATAGCCATTCTGGGAGGTGGTGTTTTCCTAATGATAGTAATACTGAGCATCTTTTCATGTATCTGTTGGCTTCTGTATGTCCTTTTGGGAAAAATGTTCAAGTCCTCTGCCCTTTTTTTTTTTTTTGTGCTAAGTTGTATGAGTTCTTTATATATTTTGGATACTGGCCTTTTATTGGATGTATCATTTGTGAATATCTTCTCCCATTCACTAGGTTATCTGTTCATTTTTGTTAATGGTTTTCTTCACTGTATGAAACTTTTTAGTTTGATGCAGTTCCACTTGTTTATTTTTCCTTTTGTTTCCTTGCTTGAGGAGCTATACCCAAGAAGATATTGCTAAGTGATGTCAAAGAGTTTACTGTCTATGTTTTCTTCTAGGAATTTTATGGTTTCAAGTCTTAACATTTAAGTCTTTAATCCATTTTGAGTTTATCTTTGCATATGGTGTAAGATAGTTGTCCAGTTCTATTCCTTTTGCATTTATCTGTCCAGTTTTGCCAACACCAATTATTAAAGAGACCGTCTTTACCCCATTGCATATTCTTGCCTACTTTGTCGTAAATTAATTGACTATATAAGTGGGGATTTATTTCTGTTCTATTCTGTTGGTCTGTGTATCTGTTTTTATGCCAGTACCATGCTGTTTTGATTATTGTAGCTTTGATATCAGGGCACATGGTATCATCTACTTTGTTGTTTTTCAAGATTTCTTTGGCTATTTGGGGTCTTTTGTGGTTTCATATAAATTTTAGGATTAGTTCTAATTCTAAGAAAAAAGGCTTTGGTATTTTGATAGGGATTGCATTCAGCCTGTATATTATTTTAGGTAGCTTCAGCTACATCCCACACATTTTGATAAGTTGTATTTTCATTTTCATTTGTTTCAAGATAGTTTTTGATTGCTTGTTTGATTTCCTCTTTGATCCATTGGTTGTTTAGTAGCTTGTTGTTTAGTCTTCACATATTTGTATTTCTTCCAGTTTCATGCCATTGTGGTCAGAAAAGATGCTGGATATGGATTTTAATCTTCTTGAATTTAGTGAGGCTTGTTTTGAGGCTTAATATGTGATCTGTTCTGGAGAATGTTCCATGTGCACTTGAAGAAAATGTGTATTCTGCAGTTTTTGGGTGAAATGTTCTAAAAATGTCTAGTAAGTCAATCTTATCTAATGTGCTATTTAAGGCCATTATTTCCTTCCTTCCTTTTTTTTTTTTTTTTTTTTTTTTGCCATTACTTCCTTATTAATTTTCTTTCCGGATGATCTATCCTTGATGTGAGTGGAGTACCCAAATCCCCTACTATTATTGTATTGCTGTGGATTTCTCCCTTTATGTCCATCAATAGGTACTTTGTATATTTAGGTGCTCCTATGTTGGGTGCCTGGTTCCTCACATTGTTCTGTCCTCTTCTCGGATGGACGCCTTGGTGTGCGCAGGGCGGTTTGGACAGGCAGGCGGCCCTGAATGGATGCCTAAGCTGGGGCCCTGGCCCACCAGCAGGAGCGGCTCCAAGAAGGTGGGGGCCGGGTGTGTGCAGTAATGAAGGCCCTGTTGGTCCCGCGGAAATGGGCTCTGGCCAAGTGTCTGGGAACACACTGCAGCGACTTTGCAGGCAGGCTAGAGCACCGGGATAGACTCTGCCCCTCCCCTCCCCCTTCTCTCTACCCCTCCCCCCTCCCCGTGCAGGTGGAGGGTGCGGACCCCAGAGAATTGCTGCTGTCCCCAGAGGCCTCCCTCCCGTGGTTGTGGGAGCTCCAAGGAGCCGAGCATGCGCTCCGGGCGCCTGAGCATGCGTCCTAGAGGAGGAGCCGAGCACGCGGTCTGGGCGCCTGGGCAGGAGCCTGAGAGAGCTGAGCATGCGCTCCGGGCGCCTGGGCAGGAGCCTGAGAGAGCTGAGCATGCGCTCCGGGCGCCTGGGCAGGAGCCTGAGAGAGCTGAGCATGCGCTCTGGGCACCTGGGCAGGAGCCTGAGAGAGCTGAGCATGCGCTCTGGGCGCCTGAGCATGCGTCCTAGAGGAGGAGCCGAGCACGCGGTCTGGGCGCCTGGGCAGGAGCCTGAGAGAGCTGAGCATGCGCTCCGGGCGCCTGGGCAGGAGCCTGAGAGAGCTGAGCATGCGCTCTGGGCGCCTGAGCATGCGTCCTAGAGGAGGAGCCGAGCACGCGCTCTGGGGCGCACAGCCAGCCACAGGAGCTGAGCATGCGCTCTGGGCGCCTGAGCACCAGCCTGACAGGAGGAGCCGAGCATGCGTTCTGGGCGCCTGGGCACGAGCCTGACAGGAGGAGCTGAGCATGCGCTCTGGGGCGCACAGCCAGCCGCAGGAGCTGAGCATGCGCTCTGGGCGCCTGGGCACGAGCCTGACAGGAGGGCTCCCGTCCGCGAGGCCGCGGCTGTGGTTCCGCCTGCGGTTCCGCCTGCGGTTCCGCCTGCTCCCTGTGCTCCGAGGCCCGAGGCTCCAGGCCGTGTGGCGGGGACAGCTGAGGGGACCCTGCAGGTAGGCCGCGGCCCGGGAGAGGGCGGCCGCCATGGAGGCGGAGGGGCCGGCCGCCTCCTGAGGCCCAGTTCCCGCCGCTCCGGGCGCCCGGGGCCCGGCTTCTCTGTGCGTCTCTTCCCTCGTCTGTGGTCGGAGCCTCACTCCGCGCTGCTGTCTCTCGGGGTGACGGCTCCCTGTGCTCGGGGACCTGGTTCTGCTCACGGAGGGGGGCTCAGCGTCCTCCTGCGCCCCCCGCTTGGCCTCCTTTTTAATCGTAATGAGCCCGAAGACCCATTGAGACGGGTCTCTTCATTCTCCACGCGAGGAAACAGGGCCGGACATGACTCGGTGACAGGAAGCCACGCGCCGTTGGCGGGCGGGAGTGGGACTGGGTCCTGGCTCCGTCTGCTGGCGTTTCTCACGGCTCCGAGCCTGCAAGTGCAAACGCAGTCTTTTCATTTCCCCCCGAAGAGGTGGGTTTTGTCTGGGCCATTTAATAAGGCTTGTCTGACAAAAGTGAGCTGTCTGAGTCAGGTGCGGTAATTGCTACAGAAACTGGTTTCAGTGTCTTTGGGGAATTCTGCGTTTGAACCCAGAGGCAGGCCTCCTTATCCAGCAGTTTGTCCCGGCGCCTGCACACTTTGTGAGAACCTCACCTGCCACGTGTCTCTTCCAAGGGACTCTTGGCTAGCTTAGTGAACTTGCCGGGACTGCCCTCCGCGCACGCGCCCCTGGAGACCCCGCGGGGAGGCGGCCTGGGCGGGGCCTGGGCGGGGCCTGGGCGGGGCCTGGGCGGGGCCTGGGCGGGGCCTGGGCGGGGCCTGGGCGGGGCCTGGGCGGGGCCTGGGCGGGGCCTGGGCGGGGCCTGGGCGGGGCCTGGGCGGGGCCTGGGCGGGGCCTGGGCGGGGCCTGGGCGGGGCCTGGGCGGGGCCTGGGCGGGGCCTGGGCGGGGCCTGGGCGGGGCCTGGGCGGGGCCTGGGCGGGGCCTGGGCGGGGCCTGGGCGGGGCCTGGGGTGCCGCCTGCGCCCGCAGGTCTTTCTGAAGTGTCTGCGCTCCCGATGGCAGGGAAAGGGGGGCGCACGTGCGGCCGCCAGCTTCCATGGTCCTTAATGTGTCCGTCCTCCAGGGGACCGGTTTCCACTGCTCGCTTCTGCGGGATTCACAGGGGGCTGCTCCGTCCCGGGTTCCTGTGGACAGCTGGCTGCTGCATCGCCACGCGTGTGGCTTCCTATCGCCAGGCGCGTTCTCGGAAAACCCTGGCTGTGGGCCCACTGTGTGCAGAGCCTGTGGTAGGCAAGACGCCGTGTTTTCATTCCACACCTTCCCTTACCTGGTGACACCCTGACCCAAAGGAAGGTGGTGCTTAGTGATGGTGAAACGCCCGGCCGCTCCACAGGTGACGGAGGGACTGCAGACCATGGTTCTCATAGGACAGGGGTTCTCCGTGTGGTCCCCCACACACCAGCATCAGCATCTCCTGGAATCTTGTTAGAAATGCAAATTCTTGACACCCCCCGCCCACCGCAGCCCACACACACACACAGACACTGAATCAGGAGCTCTGAGGGTGAGGCTCAGTGGTTTGTGTATTTTAAAAAAAAATATTTTTATTGATTTCAGAGAGGAAAGGAGAGGAGAGGAAGAGCTAGGAAACATCAATGATGAGAGAGACTCACTGATCGGGCGGCTCCTGCACACCCCCTACTAGGGATGGAGCCGGCAACCCAGGCATGTGCCCTTGGCCAGGAATGGAACCGTGACCTCCTGGTTCCTAGGTCGACACTCAGCCACTGAGCCACGCCAGCCGGGCATGATTTGTGTTTTTACAAGCCCTCCGGGTGATTTGATACACACCAGGGGGTGAGAAGCACTGCGCTGGACATTGTGGTTGGCTTTCCCCCCTGGTTTAAAATATTTGAAGAAGTTGAGACAGTTGTTGGTAATATTTTTAAAAAATTCATTGGTCATTCAGTCAGCATTTATTGAGCATCTGGTAAGTTCTAGGTACTGTACTAGGTGCTAGGAACACCAGTAAGGAAACAAATATGTCATTTTTTGGTATAACATGCTAAAACACTTTTTGAGTAAGAACAATATAAACCAGGGACCCCCACCCTCATCCCTATCTTCATGTCTCCTCTGACTTGTATGCTGTCCCTGGCCCCTCTAAATGGAGAACTTTGTCCAAGCTTGAGTCATGGTGTTGTGAGAGTAATAAATGGGGTGTAAACAAGATGTGGGGAGGGGTCAGGGCTGGGGGTAGCGATGCTGGCTTTGCATGTTATTGGGAAATACTAAGGCTTCGAGCGTGAAGGTTTGTATTGTAGGCTATGTGGAAACGCTCCCCTGTATCGAACTTGCCACATCTCAGCAGGCTTGTCAAATGGATGCATTGTGTTTTCCCGATCATCCAGGGCCCCTTGTCTTGTGTGTTTGAAGGTGATGTAGAGATGGCAGGGTGAGAGTCAGCAGCTGAATGTGGAGTTCACGGAGAACAATATGTGCTTTCTCCTTCCCTCCATGGTCCGTGAGGTCAACACACATGTTGGTTTGATCATTAGACTTGCTGCTGGGCCACCACTTAAGTCTCCATGTGTTTGCTGTAAAGTGGGAATAATGCGAGGACCTACCTCATTGGTGTATTAACCAAGGGGTGTGTGCAAGGGGCTTAAAATAGCTGCTTGGGTTTAGGAAGCAACCACTAAATTAGCTATTAGGCTATTGGCACTACATATTCATATTATTATTGGCAATATATATATGCATATATATACACATACTAGTATGCTACATATATATATGATTGCACATGTGTGTGTAGCATGTTGGTATATACACATACCAACATGCTACACACACACAGACACACACATATATATATAATTACACACACACACACACATATATATAATTACACACATATATATATAATTGCAGTCAGCTTCTGTTTCACTAAAGAAGGAATTTCAAATGTCATGAGAACACTTTTGCCCTACTAGGTCATCCTGGAGTATTTGGCCTGCAGATTTGATGTCACATCATTTATAAATCACACTTTCCCCTCCGCAGAGGGATGTGTGGTGGGAAATGTCTCCCTGCACAGAAGCCAGTGTCACGTTACACGGATGTTGTTCAGTGCCTGGCATATGTGCATGCCATTAGGGCCTGTGTGTCTCCTCAGAGTCAGCCATAACTATGACCCAACCCCCAAACTCCACCTCTTGCCAGGTTGAGGAGGTGATTAGTGAAAATGTAATGATTTTCAAAGGTTCCAAAAATATGCAAATACAGTGAGTGCCCCTTAATGTACTGAATATAGATATATCTAACTCGTTCCTGTTCAATATGGGAATGTATGCATTTTATAAGTCTTCCAGAGACTTATCAGTGGGCCCACATTCTAATTAGGTCCCAGATAAACTTCCTTAAATTCATCTCTATTTTGATTTTTCTAAAGCAAGCTGGAGACTAGCTTTTCTGTTGGTGAATGCTAGACAATGAGTAGGAATTACAGGCAGCAGGAGCTGAGAGGCCGACCAGGCAGAGGGAACAGCATATGCCAAGGTGTAGAGTCAGCAGTTCTGGATGAGATGGGTATAAGCTGAGTGGCAGAGGCCAGGCTTCAGTGGTCTGTGTGCCATGCGTGTTTATTTTAAACCATTTGAAGTTAATATTGGAGGACAGAAATATCTCCCAACACACTATGGATCAAAAAGGAATAAGAAAAATATTTGTTTAAAAAGATGGAGAATTAAACTCCTTGAATATATCTCTGAGGCTGAGGTTTCTCCCAGACCGCTTCAGCCATAGAGCCTCAGAAGCAATAGACAATGACAACTCTCTTCCCAGTAGACGAACTGCTGTCCCTGGGCAGACCGAGGGAAAGGCCTGCCCTCCGTTAGCTGAGTGTGGACCTCCCTGTCCTTCAGTCTTCCTTTGCTCCAAGATGGGGCTGGTCTGTGAAACCTGGGACATCTGAGCTGCTGCTAATGGAAAAGGAATCTTCCAGCAAAAGGAGGGAGTGCTCACGAAGGTGGATCTTATTTATCCCATTTCCCGGTAGTGGTCAAGATCCTATTTCTGTAACTGATAGGACTGTATGAATAATGGAACATGGATCGGAGGGGTTTGGTGCATCTGTTTAATATGCTGAATCACTGGGGGCAGAGCCCCGCTTCCCCAGCATTGTAACTTCACTGCCACCAAGAACCTGCCAGGGGATGGGGATGAAGACAGGAGAGCAGACTTACTCGCTGGTCAGAGAATTCAAAACAGGAAGCACTTAAAGGTCACCTAGTTCCCTGGACCCCAGGTCTGTGTCCTCAGGCGTCTGCGTTGGAATCATTTGGGAGCTTTTAGGCCTGGTTCATGGTCCGCGTGTGGGCCGGCCAGCCTCTCTCTGGTTCAGATGCACAAGCAATCTTAGCAAGTACTGATTCTGTGCAGTCCTGTTGCTTGCAGATGGGGAAACTGGGTCTCTGAGTGGCTAAGACACCTGTCCCAGGGTACACTGTGACTTAGTGCATCGGTAGAATTAGACCCAGGTGCCTTATTTTCCTTTTTCACTTAAATTTCCCTCCAGCGTCCTGCACATGGAGCTTCTTTTAGAACCACCTGTCTTCTAACCTCAGGTTCTGGAAGGATATTTCCTCTCCATTAGTCTCAGGATTCTACCCCCGCCCTTTTTTTTCTGGATAGGCTCAGCTTAATTTTATTTTTATTTTTCCAGGGGACAGTTTTCCAGGAGCCTCTTTCTTTCCATTATAGGAAAATACTTTGGTTTCCTTATATCTGTGTGTGTACACATAAGTCCAGTTGTGTGGCTCTGCATGTTTCCATATATGTGCATGCACCTGGCTCACGCGTGTTTTGACATCAGTCTCAATGTTAAAGCCACTGATATCCTGGTACATTTTTCACATCCAAGGAGATGCTCGCTGCTTCTTCGAGTCCCAGAATCTGGCCATCCTATGGGGCTTCTCGGTCCAATTGAAGCCACATGTGCTGTGCGCCTGTGGAGCTGCCACCTCTGTGCTGAGGCCAGGACTCGCCACCAACGCTCCCTTTTGTGTGACCTGTGGATGTGCATGGCGATGGCTATCAGTCCTCTCCCACAGGCGCCTGGGAGGCATAGCACTGCGCCAGGTGCCCGAGAAATGCTGCCTCAGTCGCTAATCTGAGAAGCACTTTGCGAGTAAGACACCTGAGACGTTTAAGATTGATGGCTGCAGAGGTTTCATCCCTGTGTAATTTACACCCCTTTCTTGAGGTTCACGCTTATGGAGAGAATGGGAGAGAAGGAGAGAAAAGCCTGGAATAATTATAAGAGGTGTGGGAAAGTATTTTATTGGCTGACTGAAATATTCTTGTTCGATCACTCACCCTACTGCCTTCTGGGTTTGCTCCTGAGCATTTTTATTTTCTTAAAGTCAGGGCTATTTTGATAGTTACAGATGCTGTATATTACTTATGTCCTACAGATCTCTGCTGGTCCTATGAGGAGCTCTTGAAGAAAGGGTTCCTCTGTACATCAGTTTGGGAAGTGCTATATATCCTGTCCGCCTCTTAACATCAGCGTATTCAGGGATGAGAGGTCTTCCTAGACAGCCTGTTATGCTCTGGTCGGCCCTGTCTCTGCTAGGTTATGAATATGTTCAAGGGTAAAATTCTTAGTTGAAGGAAAATGGGATGTTACGGAGATTGAGGTGCAGACTTGTAGTAGTGGTGTGCGATGTGAGGGCCTGAGTTCATGTCAGTAAGAGGCAGAGATCCCCCACTGGCATCTTTCTAAGGATGTTAGCTGTGGGATGTGTCCCAGGATTTGGAGAAGACCAAAGAGGCCCCTTCAGAGGGATGTATTACTAGCACCTAGGGCCTAGGTGGCCTTTCTCTTCACGGAGTCTACAGGTTTTACAGTGAAAGGGTGCTTTTCCAGCCACAGTCTGCAATGGGAGAGCCCATCCAGGCCACTCTGTGAAGGAATCCATGGAGACCCGTACGGCAGATAAATGCTAGGCTTTGGAGCAGCGATTTTCAACCAGCCTGCTGCAAGAAAGTTTAAGACATGCAATACCTGACTATGTAGTCAGGCACACTGACCTCTTTTCCCTTAGACTGTCAAAGAAAAAAAATGACAACAGCCAACTCAACAAAAGGCATCCGATTTGAATGAATTAAAATTATTTCTATTTTTCTTGTAAGGTCAGCAAAATATGTATTTTTTGGTGTGCCACAGAATGTTAGTAACGAGCTTATGTGTGTGGTGAGATGAAAAGTGTTGAAAATCTCTGCTTTAGAGACAGGCTCACTGCCAGACCCACTGATAGAGTCACTGATGGCTCTTTGGAGTGATTGGCAGAGGAAGCCTGTCCCCACAAGACTTTTGTCTTAGCACAAGCATCCTAGGTGGTGACATTATTCCTTTCTGTGCCTCTCTGGGGCCACCAGACACCTTGACTGACTTGGAGGCCAAGCTCATAGGTGCCTGATTCCTCCTCAGGGAAACATGGCAGCCTGTCCTTAGGCCTCTCTGGTGGCATCAGAGTGTATCAGTGAGGAAAACCAGTGTGGGTGTGCCTGATGGGGATGGACTCCAGTGAGCAAGGAACCCTGGGTCAATACCCAGAGTTCTTTGCTCACTGGGCAGAGGATGCAGAGTTGCACAAATGTAGATTTCAATCCCAGCTATACTGCTATATATTCATAAAAATTACTTAAGCTCCCAGGCCTCATTTTTCTCATCTGTAAGATGACAATAATAAATGCTGTTGTGCTAGGCATTGGGAGGATTCAGTGATAGGGCATATGGGATACCCTGATGCCGGGATAAATGCTATCCATTCCTGCTGCTGGCAAAGATCAAGAGGAGTTGAACGCTGGCAAGATCATCGTTCACTTGAATCAGTCCTGCCCCTAGTTCAATATCCACAACTTTGACATTATTCATAGTCACCCTGCATGTCAACGCTGAGTCCCACAGAACTTTTAAGTTTGGCCTCTCACACTCTCTCTACATCTGCTATTTCTAAATGTTTACTCTCCCTTTAGCCTTCCCTAGATTTTTCATATCTTTTTAAAAAATATATATTTTTATTGATTTCAGAGAGGAAGGGAGAGGGGAGAGAGAGAGAGAGAAACATCAGTGATGAGGGAGAATCATTGATTGACTGCCTCCTGCACACCCCCTACTGGGGATCGACCCTATAAGCCCGGCATGTGCCCTGACCTGGAATTGAACCCTACCTCCTGGTTCATAGGATCACTCACCCTCCTGCCTTCTGGGTGGAAGGCAGTAGTGTATGCACTCTTCTTGATGCAAATGTGACTTGAATTTGCACAAGAT
Source organism: Ia io (assembly GCA_025583905.1). Classification (NCBI taxonomy): domain Eukaryota; kingdom Metazoa; phylum Chordata; class Mammalia; order Chiroptera; family Vespertilionidae; genus Ia; species Ia io. The sequence continues at coordinate 20,996,365 of JAJQQW010000024.1, forward strand.
TAAGGCAGTATGTTGTTTTTCCATTAGCTGTTTTGATAATGCTTGGCAGTGTGTTGGCATTTTTGGCCACGGGAGCACATATTGAGACCATATTGTCAAGGAATACTTTTCAGTCTTTTCTAAGTCTCTTTTCTGGGCTGCATTGTTCGGATTTTCCATTGCAGAAAAGCACTCCCCTTTCTTGCTCACATGAAAGTTTATCTGCCTATTTTCTGGGCCACCCTTTTCCTGTTGTCTGTGGCACATGCAAAAAGTCTCTTGGGATCCTCTGGTGTGTACTTTCTGCCTTTTGTTTTAGCATTATATTACTTGGAAGACCTTAGAATCATCTAAAAATCAGATACTCTGGTATAGTCCCTCTGGGAGGTCAAGGGTGCGTGGAGGTACCTTGAGGATGGAGGTAGCAGGTAAGCGTGAAGGAGCTAATGATGAGGAAGTATAGGGCATCAGACCGGTGGAGGATAGCACAGATTCCGAGGGACATGACTGATTAGGCAGAGCCTGGAGTCAAGTCAGGGGCACAGCAGACACACCTCAGGAAAGCCAGGTAGGCTAAGAAAGATGCTCATTGTCCTGCGTGGCTTTTCTGAGGAATACGTGGCCCTTAAGCAAGAGATTCTGCTCTCGACTGGGCAAGGATTTCCAAGGGGCTCTGTGACCAGTTTCCCATCTTCTCAATTGCCATGGAGACTTCCACTTTAAAAATAGTCACTGGGTGGAATCTTAGTGTAAAAGGAAAGAAAGGAAAAGAAATCCGAATATATCACTGCAGTTGGCTCCCCACACCCTGTGACTATTTACTCCCTTGAGGTTTTCATCAGGTTTGTCTTTTCCTTACAGAGAACGCGTTCATCCCTCCATATGTCACATTGGCTTATGCTGTGTGTGGGTCCCTGGTTGAAATTGGTTACATGGTCCTCTTGCTTCCGGAGGGGTTGGTGGACATTAGGTGTGTGGCTGCTAGAGGCATCTCACTTGGCTCCAAATCTCAGCTTTGCCTCCTAGTTGCTGTGGAACATTGGGAAGGTTACTTAACCTCTCTGTGCCTCGGTTTTTCTGATCTGTAGTACTCTCAATAATAAAGATTCTTTTAAAAAGAAAAATAAGTAAAGGAAGTAAAACCTGGCAGGTGCTCACAACAGTGCCTGTATATAACAGTCCCTCAGGACGGGCCAGCTAAGGTTTCTCTCTAGGGAAGATATAGCTTACCTTTGGGGCCTTGGCTCTCTGCAAAGCAATGTGAACAGTTTAGTCAACAGATATAAAGTTCATAGCATTGCTTCACAGCTCACAGCTCGGAGGTAGCCATATCTAGACCTCCGAGTTGATCTCCATCTAGTTGTCAAAGTTAGATCCAGAACATTCTGTTTGTCCTCCTCATCTGCCAGCTTCAAAAAACAAGGGAGTGGGTAACATCTGGTTGCCTCAGTAAAGAATTAGTCAAACAATTCAATAATTTTTATCTTCCTTGTCCTCTTCTCAACCCTAGGTGTACTTTGCTCTGTGAGATGGCGTAGAACTAGGATTTATGTGCTGGCCTGCTGCCTTGGATAGATTTAACGTCCTCCCTCTGCCTTGGAGGGTTTTGCAAAATGCTGCTTGAGTGTTTGGGACGCATTGAGTGCCTGATTTGGACTTGCTTGCTGAGCTCCCTGGGCCCCCTCACTCTTCCCTTCGCCTGGGGAGTCTGATTTTGTGTGTTTGTAGTACACCTCCGCTGTTGTGATAGGCTGAGATTCACCTGGTCAGCCATCTAGTTGTCATTGTTGGCTTTTCAGAGCCTGGCTATTTTGATTCGTAAGAGTCTTGTTTTTCCGGGGCTCCCTGGGGTAGCAGATGGACGGGAGGACTGGTTCCGGGAGAGCCTGTGGTCAGGCATTGACGTTAAGATAACAATGTTTTTTCTTTTCCTGCCTCACAGAGTTGTTTTGAGGCAAATGTAATTCTTATTTAAAGTTTTTAGAAGAAGAAATGCTTTGCAAATGCCAAGATACTAGAGTAGAACCTCAAAATAATGTGACACATTGTTATACAGATTCACACACAGACACACATGTGCGAGTCATGTCACATGGCTCTGAAAAACAGGTTTTCTAGTCATGAAATCCCGGTCCAGCGGGAGGGAAGTAGGAAGAGCCGTGGGATGTGCTTCCTGTTGGGTGTCCGTGTAGCTGAGCCCAACTCCCAGAAGTGCCCCGGAGCAGGAATGAGAGAGCCTGCCTTCAAACTGCCTGTAGCTCATTCACAGGGCAGCCAGGCGTGAGTCCTGGATCCTTCCGGCCCCTTGGTTTCCTCACCCACAAACTAGGGACCATAACCGGGTGTTTTTAAAAAATATTACAGAGCCTCAGTTTTCCTACACATAAAATAGAGTTAATAATATCAACTTTTAAAGATATCAAGGGAAATTGTATTAACTATAGGCAGTGATCTTTGGATTCCAGGGTGATCAGTGCTGTGTCTGATGGGAGGATTGTCATATCTGGGCATTGCTTGGGGCTCCCTTCTTCAGCCCATATCTGCAGGAAGCATGGTTCAAACACTTCACCTCTTCTTACCCCTTGAGGAAAGTTGGGAATGCTGAGGCCATAATGTCCTTGACTGGGGTGGGGTGCAGAGCAGGCTCCCCACATCCAACATCTGACCTGCTACCCTCTCCTGCTCTGCTCTCTGTCTGAACAAGGATCTGAATTGCTCTGTGCCTTCTCTTCCCTATTGTTGAGCCACCCAGTGCCAGGGCTCCTGCGTACTTCTACCCACTCTCAGGCATAAAGGACGCTTCTCATAGCCCGTGCTGTGTAAGTTCTAAGCATTACGGCAAATAGGACTTTGGGATGACAGACAAATACATTTGAGGAGGAAATGTTGGAAAATAATCCAATAGTGAGCTCCATTTGGTATTGGGCCTTTTATCAAGGCCATAACCTAAACCACTTTATGGAGTTAGGTAATAAAGTTATCATGTCTGACAATAAAAGGAGGAAGCAAGGACAGAAGAGAGGCCTAGAGACTCCTGAGTGGGATGAGGAACTTGTAGGCAGAAGATTGGGGGACCATCTCTTCACTGGCGGGTGCTGGAAAACTGGGGGCCCTGGACTCCAAGTCCGGAGTGTGGGAGGGGCCGGGTGACAGCGGGAGGGGAGATGATCAGGAAAGCAGAGGTCTGGAGGTCTAGGCCTCCTCTGTCTTGCACAGCCATAGGGGCTGGTCCGTCCTTTGCTGCCATGAATTTTAAAGGACTTGCCCTTGAAGACTTAACCTGCTCTAGGTTCAGTGGAATTGGCTCCCAAACTTCTCATCCAACCCTTAGGGGCACGCAGCGCCCCTTCTCCCCTGGCCTGTCTTCACAGCCCCCCTTCCCGTTCCCAAAATGATCCCAGAGTCTCTGGCTCGCTTCTCAGGAAACATGTACCTAGACAGTCCCTGGGGCCAGGCTTTGTTCTGAGCTACAGAAGGCTTGCAAGTAGCTTTGCGCTGGGTGACTTTGGGGAACGCTGTCGACAGATGGAAGAAAAGGTTAGATGTGAAGACCCTGAGCCAGGGTGGGCGAGGTCTCCTTCAGAGAAGTATTTGTTCCTCCTGGCCTTCCTGCCCCCCCTCTGTCCCTTTCCCGGTCATGTCTCTGGTGGTCCTGGTCTTTCCTGCCCTCCCCCCAGCAGATGACTTTTCCTTTCTGCTCCAGGGCTGTTCTGGGGAGGAGGGGAGGAATGGAGGATGTTGGAGCACTGCCTCTTATGCTATCAGACTCCAGCATTAGAATCTTGGAAAGACTCCACCTGGGAAAGAGTTCCAGAGAAAACAAACTTCAGATCCCGGCTCATATGGGAAAAGGCCTGTGAGCACGGAGGCAGCTTCAGGGACCTTGGCAGAGGTTGACAGGCTTGGCCCTGCCATTAACGGGCCTGCCCCGGAGCCTTCCAGGGCCAGGGATGCTGCGTGGCCTCCAAAGGAGACTTCTCTCTCAAGCTACGATGATGCTGTTCATGGGTGTTGTAGTCTGTGGGTCCCCAGCGAACCAACCGCTTTTGTTTTTCTGACCTTTATGTCCTAACTAAGGCAAGAAAGATTTTAAGGGGCCGAACACCCCCTCTCGTCTTCCCTCTCTCACCCTTGTACTTGTTTGTTTTCCTCTTGGAGATGAGCTGAATTTCTTCTATGGGAGAGAAGGTGCCAGGAAGAGGGTCTTGGGACCTGCAGGGTTATCTCCCAGGTCCTAGGAATCCTCCTTCCAGCCCTGGGAACCACCCAGATAGTAGTGATGGGCACGAGTCCAGGGTGCCCTGGCCCACAGAGGGGAGAGGGACAAGCACGTTAGGGAAAGGGTCTGACAGAGGCCAGGTGATGGCGGGTCTTTCCTCCTGACTCCCTTGTGCAGTTCTTTAATGCCACCGTGCCATACTCAGAAGGTACTATCTAGACTTTATGCCTAAAATAAACCAGGCGCCCTGCAGGTCAAGCAGCGTGAGTGCAGGGGCTGGCAGCACCTGGATTTCTGCCTGGCACTGTGCACTTAAGAACGGTACTTCCCTGTGTTTTTGCACTCGGGGCTCAAAACTGACCATTAACTGTCTGCCTCTTCTGCCAGGGGTCTTTTCAAACATAGACAATCATGGGATATTAAACTTGAAGGACAATAGAGATCATCTAGTCCCATCAACTCACTATATATATGAGGAACCTGAGGTCCAGAGTGGGGAAGTGTCTTACCCAAGGTCACATGGTGAGTTACCTCCTTTGGCTTTTGAATGTAGAACAGACCCCTCCCCCGGCCAATGTTGATTCTTATGATCTTAAGACTTCATTGAGTCTCCATATATCCCAGAGGATGGGAAAGGACGAGGTGCCCGTGTGGGGTTGGTACTAACATCCCTTAGGTTGGAAGAGTCTTCCAGGGGAGGACGCTTCAGAGGCCGAGGTGAGGGCTGTGTGAGAGGCAAGAGAGGGCCCAGGGCCTGGAGAGGAACAGAGGTGTCCCAGCCCTCGGGGCAGGCTGTCCAGACCCAAGAAAGCCCTTGGCCCCGTCAGCAGAGTGCAGCCATCACGGAAACGTCACATCTTGAAACGGACCCTCTCTCTAAACATGATGTCATACAAGGGAGGTTCCTTCTATCTTCACAAATCTGAACCTGCTTCCTGCATAGGGGGGCTCCCCACATCCAAGATGACTCCACTCTGTTTAGATGAGGAGGGAGAAGTCTCAATGCAACCTATTCAGTCTCTCTCCATCATATTCCCCACCTCCAGCTGCCCGTGATGCACAGGCAAACAACACACTTTTTATAGACATTATTTTACCAACATTGTCTTGACCTGATGTTAACAGAAAAACCTCCTTTTGGAGATGCAATCAGGAACACCCGCCTCTCCGGACACCCCCATTCATCCATGGCAGTGTGGCCAGAACGGAGCTGAGCTGCCATGGAAGCCCTCCTTGCTTGAGGCTGCCCATGGCCCACTGGCCCCCGGGCTACTCAGGACAGTCCATCCCCTATAAGATAGGAGATTGTGAGACGGCGGAGAGGTCAGCTGTCATTTCCTACCCCTTCCTGGTGAAATGAGAGGAAAAGTCCATGAGAAAGAGTGGCAGGCTTGGAAGTGCAGAGTTCCCTCCTCCCCCCAGTGTGGTCACAGGTGGTCTGCGTCACTCCAGCTCGGGTTAGAAATGGCCCTCCAGTGTCCCTTCAGAATGTCAGTTCTGAGAAAGCGTCCTCCCATCAGGGCATCATCAGGGGTTCCTCCCACTGAGACGAGGCCGCTCCCACTCTTCCACTGACAAGCCGAGACCAAGCCCCGAATATTTTGCTCACTTCCCTTCCTGGGTTCAGTGGAGGCTGCAGCAAAATGGAGTGTTTCCGATTTCTCTGACCATGCTTGGTTTTAAGTTAATTTCCTCCTCCTCTCCTTCCCTTTTGCTGACAGTTCATGTTGCTATTCCCAGTATATCTGTGCCCGAATCTCCCGTTCTTCCCCTTTCAAGCTCCCTCTCTGTTTGCCCTCCTAGTTTTGATCTTCTTTGGGGGTTTTGGTTTTTTACTTTATTTTGCCTTTTTCTGTTTTTCTGTTTTGTTTTTGTTTTTGTTTTTTATAGGTTTCAGAGAAATTATGTTGAATCCAATAAGCCTTCCTGGACATTCCAAGCCTCTTAACCATGGCATCTATGTTGAGGATGTCAATGTTTATTTCAGCAAAGGACGTCATGGCTTTTAAAAACTCCTTTAAAGCCTCCCTGTTCTGATGCCAGCTGGGTAGGCTGGCCCTTCTGAGAGGTTGGAAGCTCTAGGCCTTGTTCTGTTTGGATCCGGGGATGCTAAGTAGAAACTGCATGAGCCACGGGTGCCCACACCCTTGACCACCACCGAGACGGGTGTTCCCCATCCACACTGGCAGGGTCGCCCTCTCCCTCCAGCCATCACTGTGTTCCTCTTTGGCCTCCGAGGCAGCTCCCGCCACCATCTTTAGAGCCAATAAAGAGAATTCCAAACCTGTGCACCAGGAACCATCCTTTAAACACGCTAGCCATTCTCTTGCTTTGCAAAAACGACCCAGCCACCACAAGAAAGCCTGCTGAAGTCCAGCTTCGCTCCGGCCTCACTTGCCCTGCCTGGAAGCCTGGGGTCTCCCTGGCTCACCTCTGAGCCACCTCGTCGCCCGCAGCCTCCAGTGGGGAAGAGCATCTAAGCAGAGGTGGAGCCGGCGGTGCGAGGAGGGGGAGCCAGGCCCGAGTATTGGCACCAGATTAGGTCTCAGAGGAAAGAGTGGAAACCCAGTTGTCCTCTGTACTTTTATTTTTGGTGGAGAAAACCAGACCTAAATATTTTTGGACACAGTTCCCTTGCTTCCTCTTCTCTCTGGAGCAGCTCACAGTGCGCGTGGCATTAGAAACTCCTCGGAGAGGAGGACCCCCCGGGGCTCCTCCTTGGCCCCTAGGTCTGCAGTGCGACACCTGGGGCTGCAGGAGGTCTGCCTGTGAACTGGCCGACCAGGGACCAAGGCCCTTTCTGGTAGTCCTTGATCCCAGGATTCCGTCTCTTCCCCGTTTCACTTGTTCTTGACTCTGAGCACTTGTGGAATCCAATGGAATCACCATGTCAAGGCCAAGAGGAGCTGAAGGGGAAGAGAAGTAAAAACGGGCCCCCCCAGCCCCTCTCATGGCGCCAGTGGAAGTGTCATCCTGCTCCCTGGTCACGCTGTGTGCGCACCTTGCTGGCTCTGACTCAGGCCTCACCCCATGGCTGCCCTCTCCCAACGCGGGAGGAGGCGTCCCCATTTTCAACTTGACCCACTGGGGAGAGGGAAGGGAGGTCCCTGCTTTGATTTGATTTTTTTTTAAAAAAGGCACAGTTGTAGGGTCTGAACCTCTCCCAGATTTGCTGCCACATTGGTGAGAGGACTTTGGGGTGGACCCAAATCACACCTCTCCACATCCCGTCCCGCCCATGGAACCTCTATTGTGGGAAGTCAGCCCAGGCTGCCCCTGGATGGTGGAGAGCCTGGTGCAGGGTGCCTCCCCCAGGGCGATCCTAGGGCCAAATGGTGGTGGACTGAACCCACTGAGTTTGGGTGGCGATGCACAGCACTAGGTCACAGATTCTCTGCCTTTGGCAGACTTGCCTGGGGGTGAGGATTCCCACTTAGGATTGATATCCTGGGTCCTGTGCATGGAGGCTCTTCATACCAGATGCCCAGCCTGATTCTGCAGATGCTCCCATGGGGTTTACAGACTCCACGTTTTCCAAGTTCTTGCCCAGTATCTGCAGTGGTCTCCCAGGCACCCAAGTCCCAAGTATCACCTGGGGATTCGGGGTCTCTCCAGGGCCACGAGGTGTGTGCTTGTCCGGCCCCTCCCAGCTCCCCACCACCCTGCTTCATATCAGGCTGTTCCCCACTGTGTCCTGCCAGCCCCGTGGGCCAGGCCTCCTCCTGAGTGTGGCTTTAAGGAGCAAGCTTGAGGGTGATGTTTTTTAATTATTGTAATCATTACCTCATTTCCAGCCTCCCAGGCTCCATCCATCCCAGCATCTTTTATTCTGCCATTTTCCTCACCTTGTGCTATCACAATGGGGCGTTGTGTTTCCACAGAGACTTATAGGAGTGTTCAGTGTATAGTTTCTTAATAAACACTTTATTTTCTAATGAAATGGCTGGATCAGACCTCTTATTTGGCAATTTTCCAAAGAATATGGAAGATATAGAAGTTCTAAGCTACCCCCCCATTTTACTGTTAATCTTTTAAAGAAGTTTCTTAGCCCAAGTTCTGTTTCCAAAGGTGTTTATAGTCTGTTCTTTTGGTGGCTGTCATTGAGGCTCCTTCAGATAGGTCACGTCCATCCTGTGACGTGTTTACTCATCTTACTAAGAAGGAATTACAGGCTCAGAGAGGTCGAGTGGTTCACCTGGGGTCACACAGCACAAGAGGCAGAAGCCAGATTCCTCCTGACTCCCCCAGACACGACTCAAGCGACTGAGACTCTTGACTCCTTGGCGGCTGGCGGACACTTGTGTTGTCTGAGAGCCAAGGCCTATGGAGACCCTTTCTTCAGAGTGGATGTCGGGGGTCTGGGAGTGGGGTTGACGGTTCCTTTATCTTTAATGCACCAGCAAACCAGTGGGATGGGAGTGGTTTTATCTCCTCCCATGGGCCTTGGGGTGACCTTGCGCAGAGGAAGATGGGCCAACCTGCGGATCAGTTATAGAGACCCCCCATGCATGCAAGCACGTGCACATACACACACACTCTCTCTCTCCCTCCCCCCGCCCCTTTCGTGGGCTAAGCGCTCATGGCAGGTCTCGTGTGGGCTGCCAGAGAGGGAAGTAAGGGAGTCCTGGGGTCCTACTGAGAACAGCAGGCTAGCTGGGCACTTCTGTGCTCTTGGTCCTGGGCTCCGTCACAGCCAGAAAGGTGGAAATGCCTTCTGTAACCTATAATACCTTCCTTTTAGGCTCCCCGGAAGGGACGGAGGGAAAACTCCCCAGGGTGGCAGTAGCAGGGGTGACAGGGCAGCGAAGAGGATAAGGTGATGGGGAGCCACCCTCCCAGCTCTGCCTGCCCACCACTTCCCACGTTACCGCTGGTGACGTGGGTGAAGCTGCCTGCCGCCCCCAGTTCCCTTGGCTGGCTCTGACTCAGCATTCGCCTTTAGAAGTCTTGTTCCCACCCCTGCACTTCCCACCTCCCAGGAAAATAGTCTAGATCTGACAGTGTATTCCCAGAGCTAAAGAAGCCGCCGCCTCCAATCCTATTTGACCCCAAAAGTGAGTTGAAGGAGATGTACTGACAAGAGATAAGGTTCCTTGTCTGCTTTTGGGGTGCTTCAGAGATGCCAGCAGGATTCTGAGGCCCATCTGGGTAGGATTTCAATCTCAATTCCTCCTCCTCGGTGGGTAAAGCTTTCCTGAAGTGACCCCCTTTTCCCGTTGGGATTCCAGCTCTTGCTCGGGGAGACAAGGTCTCACACCTCTCCGCATCCTGTCCCGTTCCATCAGGACACTTGTGCCTCCTGTCAGAGCTACCTGGGTGTGTACGTGAGAGGGTGGGTCCTCCTCACCCCCCCACTTTCAGGTGGGTGGGAATGAATGCCGTGCTCAGGTGCTGTGTGCTCTGGGTTGGGGATGAAGAGAACTGGGAGGATGAGGAAGCTGTGGGCTAGCCTTGGACTGGGGCGTGCTGGCTCCCGTGAGGACCTCTGAGAAGCACGGATCCTACAGGGCACAGAGGATGCTGATGGCCCAGAGTCTATGTCAAAGGCCTCCAGCCCACGGCATGACCAGGTCTGTGCAGGTCCGATTTGGAAAGGCTTTGGGACCATTGGAGGTAGAGAGGAAAGGCCGAGGCACCAGCTCCCCAGAGGACAGCCAGAACCGTAGAGACATCCCGGCTGGCTGAGGGCTTTGAGGAAACTTGAGCCTGGAAATCAGGAGATACACGAGCTTCCTACACGGTCCCGGAGGCAGCCCTGGGTGCCTCAGGGTTGTGGTGTTTTCCCACGACTCTGTGCAAACGGGAGCTGCTCAAGGCCTCTCTGACGTACATGCGCCTGGCTTTGATCTGGCTGAGGGTGGAGAGAGGGGCATGTGGAGGAGACGAGAAGGGAGCTTGCTTGGCTCTTCTGAGAAGCAGACACTGAACAGTCCTCCCTTTTTCCCCTGTCTAAGAGCGATGCCAATTGATGCCTGAGGCTTTGGAGGGCAGGTCAGAGCTCCCCGCTCAGCTGTGGAGGAGCTTTGAGGACAAAGGACTTTGAGGGTCAGAGCATCACGTCGGCTCAGAAAACCCCCCCGAGCCCGTCTCTGGTGAGGACCACGGGAGGACGTGGTGGCTAACAGGGACAACCGGCTTGCCTTTGTGCCTCTCCCTTTCTCTTGGTTCCTGCCACCCACGTGCTGTTACCACGCTAGCAAAATGGAGCCGGGTTCTCCTTTGGGGGTCTCCCTGGAGCAGTTGGCCTGTTTCCCTTAAAAAAGACACCATGGTCTCTCTGCCTCTTGTCCCAAGTTCATTCCGCAGTGAGAAGGGCAAGGACCTGTTCCCAGTAAGGTGACCTCATTGCTCCCCACGTAGCCTGGTGATAATTCTTTCACGGGCTCGGAAATGCCACCGACTTTCATACCGGGAAGCTCACACAGTTCTGGTCTCTTTCAGTCCTTGTGCTGTGTTAGAATTGTATCAACGCTCTTCGCTCTGCAAGGCTGGTGACAGCCTTTTGGCCAAACAGCATGCGATCTTGACCCCCCCAACAGACCTGTCAGGGAAAGAGAGGGGGGAGGGTTGGGGGCAGGGTTCACGGGTGCTGTTGGAGGAATGGCGTCCATGTACAGAGTCTGGACACGGTCTTTCTCAGTGGCCCAGGGAGGCGTGTACTTCACACGGCCAGGTTCTTGAGGCTGTCGGGGACGCATACCACGGAGAGTCCTGAGTTTGAAGCTGATGGGACCCAGGAGACCCCTGGACCTACAAAGGCCCTCTCACGTCCAGTCTTTCTCAGCACTCGCCAGACAGGCAGGCTCCAAGATCTGCCCTCCTGCTGCCAAAGTCAAGGACAGTGAGTCCTCAAGTCTGGGTCCAGGCCCTCCTACAGACAGTCGCAGGGAGCAGGACCATGCCAGAGTCCAGGCTAGCTGCAAGCTAAGCCCAGCTGATGTCTTAAGCACACACCAAAGTGTCAGCGTGCCTTAGGCGTTAATTCTGAGAGAAAATTCACGTGACAGCCCGAAAAGCAATCCCAAAGCAATTTTTGTCCTAAGCATTAGTCTCTGAATGCTCAGGCTGGCTGAGAGGACACAGTCAGGGCCCCTGACTCTCTCTGCTTGCCCCCCTCTGGGGCCACAGCTCTGGACCGAAGCCTGTCACTCCAGAGGAGCCAGGCGCAGAGCCGGCCAGTGAGAACCTGAGTGCGAGAGGAGCCGAGGAGACACCTCCCATGGAGCGTGTATCCTGAGAAGGTCCTTCCTGGGAGAATTTAAATCCCCAGTCCATGTCTGAATGACTCACGGCATCGTTCAATCTTTATGGCTGTCAGTTTGACATTTCTCGCTACTGTAACGGGCAATTGCCGCCTCATACCTTTAATGCCAAATGGCCGATCTGGTCGTTTAGAAAAACACAATAAGCCCCTCGCAGTTTCAGGAAGATGTCTTTGGCCACCTTAATACTTTTATTGAGTCAACCACTTGGCCAGCCATCGTCCCACACGAACTGATAAGTTTTCTGGGCAAAGCTCCAGTTTCTGCCACGCGGTTCTCTCTTCATTTGAAACCCCCGACTTGCAGAGACACCTCGTCCTCTGCCTTTAGTTTTTAGATAAGTGGTGTTGTGGGGATCAAGTGCACCCCCTTCCGTTGGCTGCTGCGCTGCTTCCTTTTAGTCTCGCAAAATGCTACAAGTCCAATCAGGTAACTTTGGAGACTGTTGCCATAGCCACCTGTTGTAGATTCGCAAGTGCACGTAAGAATACTAAAGGCTCTGATAAGTCCTGCTTTAAGTCACATTCCAAATGTAACGGAACACAGAATGCCCTTCATTTAATACCTGTTAATAAACTGACACACACACTTTAGGAAAACTGAGTTGTGAGGCGGTGAGCAGCTTTTCAAAGAAGAACCAAGCAGATGTGTTCACCAACCACCAACCTTCCGATAAATAAGATGAACAGCACAGCCGGACGCCGACGCCTGAGCCCAGCTGCAGGCTCAGCCCCCACTCCCGCTGCCCTCTGCTTTGCACAGACACAGAAATGATCTGGGAGCTGGCGGGCAGGTACAGGAAACCTTCCCTGTGATCTCTCTGAAGAAAATGGTAAGTCGCTTCACATAAGTGCCTAAGACTCCAGCCCTAACCCTGGCCACCCTTCCGGGCTGGTGGAGGTGGCACCCCCTCGTGGTAGCACACAGAAGCGAAGACCTGGAGCCCAGTGTTGCACCTGCTGCTAACAAAATGCCTTGGGGTAAGTTGCCGTTCCCTGTTCCGTATTTGTCTCTGAGCTTAGATGAAAGACTCTGCCTGGATAGGTGCCCCCAGGAATCAGCATTGTCTCCAAGTGGGGGACATCTTTTGGTCCTTGGATCTGACTCTCTCTGCTCAGTGCCTTGGTGTGTCGCCCGGGAAGAAGGACGTTTGCCCCCTCCTGAATGCTGGGGAGGCTTGGAAGCAAGAGGACAGTAGAAAGAGGGAGAGAGAGAGCCACCATTCGCGCTGGAGCTGGAGGACTTCTCTGGATGAGGAAGGAAGCAGCCGCTCGGGAGTTAACCGACCCTCTCTGTCGCAGCAGGACAGGGCCAAGTGGGAGTTCTCTTCGAGATTTTCCGACTTTGATCTCAAGAAGGCAGCTCTGCCTGACAAATAGTCTGAAATGTCAAAGAATAAATGTGAAAGCTTGAGGGGTTGCTCTCCGGGGAGTTGCCTGGGCTGGTTAGGGAGGGTGAGGAGCAGGGAGAGAGGGCCACAGCAGAACCCTTCACATAAAGATTCCGGCGCGGTTTTGTGATATTTAAGAGAAAAAGAAAACGCTGAATTATTTATAGCGCCGAAGATGGAAGCAGCCGGGCTTCAGATAATAGTTCACTTTCCATTACTTAGCTGCCCTGCCTTTGAACTCGTAAAACTTCTCTTATTTGGTGACGTGGTATTGGCCTCTCTTTGAGTTATCTATTGTCATCATCATCACTATTGCTAATTTAATTAAGAGACTGCACGTCCTTTGATATGGGAGCGGAGAGGAGGCAATTTCTAGAAATCATGGTTGCAAAAGGCAGGAGTTCCCTCTCTCTCTTGAAAGGTCTTCAGCACATCCCTCAGGACCGCTTCCCACCCCATCAGCTTCCAGCCCGTGCCTCCTCAAGCAAGGCCTCGGGGACCCCGCTCAGCATGGGCGCGAAGCATCTTGATTTGGGCCAGGCCAGCAATTGGCCATGTTGATCTGGGAGGGGGATATTATTTCTCAGTTGTTCCATCTGAAACAAATGGAGGCACGTTTTATCTTCCTCTTCTGGGTGCACAGGTGTATGAAGGATACCACGTGTTCAAAACACCTCCGTACCTGGGTAGTCGGGGGTGATGGCATGTGAGTGGGGAGAAAAGGGAGGTAAAGAAATTAAAAGGGGAAACACAGAAGTGATGGAAGTTTTGGTGGTGAAGCTGGAAGGAATGGTGTCTTTTCGTCTGTTTATGCTGGTCAGTGATGTTGCTTAAATGTTAAAGAAAAAAAAAAAAAAAGCTTCTGGTTGATAATCATGCCCTGATTCCATAGCATGGCTAATTGAAACCCACTAATAATCCCAAAATTGCAGTTGAGGTTAAAATTACAAGCTTCAGATGCCCTACGTTCCCTTTCCACACGTAACACCAACGTGCTCTGGTCCCTCTTGCACTCATGCTTTCTGCACACCCTTGACACTCTCGGAGGCGCAAACAGACGGAGCCACTTTGGGGACCGTTTGGGGTGTTCAGGAGAAGCTAATCAACATGCAAATGAGACCATCAGTAAACCTTCAAACAAGCAATGTGGTCTCTAGGATGCATTGCTTTTATTACAAACACTAATACTTTTGCTTTTTCTCCAGACTTTTTTTTTCTTCTACCTCAAAGAACCTAGAGAACATTCTGCAGTGAAAATGTCACAGTGACACTCCTGTTCTGAAACTCTGAAAATGTACTTATTTTTATACTCTCAGACCTATCTACCGCTCAGAAAGGTCGTCCCCGCTGTTTCCCTAGGCTCCCTACTTTCAGTGATGTGGGCGTGGTAAGGGACAGGCCTGGTGCAGACAAGTGAGTAGTTTTGAGGCAGTATGATGGGATTACATGTGAGGTAAGCATGGAGGAAGGTTCTTAAATGTAGTTATTTTTTTTTTAAAAAAAATACATATTTTTTATTGATTTCAGAGATGAAGGGGGAGAGAGAGAGGGACATCAATGATGAGAGAGAATCATTGATCGGCTGCCTTCTGCACACCCCACACTGTGGACCCAGCCCGCAACCTGGGAACGTGCCCTGACTGGGACTTGAGTCATGACCTCCTGGCTCGTAGGTCGATGCTCAACCACTGAGCCATGCCAGCTGGGCTGAGATGTAGTTCTTAAAGTCACTGAGTTGTGGTATCTGTTTGCAGCTGTGCAAATAGAAATGGCAGCTCAGAGAACCCCACAAGTGGGGTGATCGTGGAAGCGTTCCCTTGTTTAGAGAGATGCCCATTCCTTGCAGCCTTGGGAAGCCCGATGACACTGGCACCCAGCTCAGTGGCACGGTCCTTTGGCAACCCGGGCTGCTTCAGGCAGGCAGTCCTCCTACTGGACCATGTCCACGCTCGGGCAGCGCTCGTACAGCGGCATGCCCTTGTCAGGTTGCCATGGTGACTGACCCTGAGTCCTTCAAAATTGATTGGTATTTATTGGGGATCCGCAGCTTCCTAGATGCTGTGACGGAGCGAGACAGAGGGAGAGGGGAAGGGAGAGAGACAGAGAAAGAGAGACAGACATGGGCTGCACCCTGCCCTCCCTCATTTGTGGCCTGTTGGCAGGATAGCTTTCTGCAACAGAGAGGGAAAGTCCCTGGTGAAATTGAATGGGAAGGTTTTCCCCTTCTAATAACACTGTGGTGGTGGTGTTTTTATTTCTGATTATAGAAGTAACTTACGTTCACAGTAGAAAATCTCTTGAAATCCAGGAAAGCACACAAACATGTAAATTATCCGCCATCTGTCACCCAGAGAACTGTTCCCATTGCCGCGTCCAGCCCTCTGAGCTTTCCTAGGTGCGTACTCCATTACTTACCAGAACCGAGTCATTCTGCCTGCACCTGCACACTCACATTATGCCGCTGCTTCCTTTTTCATAAGAGTGTTGGCATGTGCCATTTAACCAATCTTTTGCAACATAAACACTTTTGTATAGGTGATATATTCAACACACACACACACACACACACACACACACACACGCACGCAAATTGTACCCAAATGTTCATAGTAGCATTTTTCAGAATACCCAAAAAGTAGAAACAGCCCAAATGTGTATCAGCTGATGAATGGATGAACAATCTATGGTGCACACACGTGATGGAAGACTACTCAGTGATAAGAAGCAGTGGGGTACTGCTGCATGCTACCACAGGGGAGGACATCAGAAACAGTACGCACAGCGAGAGAAGCCAGAGCCGAAGGAGACTGCTTTCTTGGAACCGAGAGATCTTCCTGATTCGCTTGTAGCGATACACGCTATTCTATTGATTTGTGTATCCAGATTCATTTAATTTATTTACAGTGTTTTGCTCTTGTAAATAACTGAGATGGGTCGAACCTAAATATATTTTTAAGATAATCTTTAAAATATATATTTTTTATTGATTTCAGAGAGGAAGGGAGAGGGAGAGAGAGATAGAAACATCAATGATGAGAGAGAATCATGGATCGGCTACCTCCTGCATGTCCCCTACTGGGGATCGAGTCCGCAACCCGGGCATGTGCCCTGACCAGGAATTGAACCATGACTTCTGGTTCATAGGTCGATGCTCGAGCACTGAGCCACGCTGGCCGGGCCTAAATCTAATAATACAGGGCCAGGTAACTCCCATGGGTCATTTGGCCAGAGCCTCACTGCTTTTTGGGGCTGGGGATCCTGAGCTGTCTAGTCCAGAAATGTTAATGGCATTCTGAATGGAGCTGCTAATCTTGTGTGTTGTACAGACGACTAACCAAGCGTGGCCCTTGACTTTCTCAAGGTCAGAGTGAGGGTCGGGAGGCATGCCCGATGCATACCGACCTCCTGCCCTGGCCTTTAAGCAGGCAGCCTCCCGGGAACGCATCGAGTGGGGCACAGCCACAGGGAGTGAGTGACGCTGGTGTAAAAGGCCACAGACAATTCAGAGCGGGGCATTTGCAGCCAACCCTTGATCTGGGCTCCAGGCAGAGGAGGGGCCCACCCTGGAGAGAAGTGGGCAGCTAGAGCAAATAGAAGGGAATAGCGGTGGGAAGAGGAGGGGTAGAGAGGTTGGTCATGAGATTATCCAAATCGGCAGCTTTGGAGGCCAAGGGATAGCGGTGTTTTCTCTCTTGTAGTGCTCAGTGGTGACAGCAGAGCCCGTGTTCAGGGTTCCAACATGTCCCCTCCTTTTTTTTCTCTGAAAGGGCCCTTAGAGCCCAGCTGGTGTGACTCAGTGGTTGAGCATCAACCTATGAACTGGGAGGTCATGGTTTGATTCCTGGTCAGGGCACAAGCCCAGATTGCAGGCTCCATCCCTAGTAGGGGGCGTGCAGGAGGCAGCCGATTCATGCTTCTCTTATCATTGATGTTTCTCCTCTCCCTTCCTCTCTGAAATCAATAAAAATATACTTACAAGGGCCCTTAGTGTCCTTCTGGGGTGACCGTGGGATAGAAGCTGACCAGGCAAGAGACATTTACCGCCCACTCTTCCGTCTCCCTGGGCTGTGTCTGTTGGAGACCAGGCCCCAGGGAAAGGCAAGACGTGTGGATGACACAGCAGATGACTCGGAAGGAACCCAGACATACTGGGCACAGACAAGCATAAGCGGGTGGCATGAAGGATTCCGATCTGCGGGCAAGCGGGGAGGGGAAAACACTGGCCCTGGGAGGAGCATTGAAGTCGCGACCAATAGTGCAATTAGGTTGTGTCGCTTCCCACAGCCAGGCAAGCTGTTGTTGGTCATCTGTCAGAGGCGGCTGCCAAGGTGCCATGTGTGATTCCAGGATCCCTGGGGGCTGGTCCTTCCTGGCTGCCAGGTGAGGGCGGGGCCATGGACGCCAGCCCTGGAAGCCCACGCAGGCGTGTGTGGCCATCGTCGGAGGCTCTCTGGCATCTCCTGGAAGCCAGGGCGCTGGGAATGAAGGAAGTACAGGGTGGAGGGGACTCTGAGTTCCCGCCCTTCCCCCCATCGCAGTGACTGCTGAGAAGCCGTTGTGAGTGAGTGCAGCAGGAGTTTGCTGGTGAAGGCCAGGCCAAAGGGAGGCCTGGTGCCCTCACCCCCTCACCCGTGCCCATTTACTGCTTAGTCTCTCCCGCCGTGCCTGTGGCAGGGAGCGGGGCTCACAGACAGCACAGTGTAGCCAGACCTGTCCCTGTCGCCACTCAGAGCTGCCTCACTTCCTGCCTGGCTTCACCCCACCCGCCTCCTGTTCCTGCTGCCGCTGCAAGTCAGTCTGCAGGTCTGCTAACGCCACAGCGCCCGGCACGGTGGCTGCCGGATAAATAGCTGTTTAGTTTTCAAAAGTTGTTAGCCAAGGCCTTCATGAAATGCTCCTTTCCTTTTAAAGATCTCTTAGGAAAGAACGTTTCCCATTTCCCTGGAAGTTCACCCACACGATCGACCGACCGACCGAGGGTTTTTATGCCTCAGTGGCACACATTCTCTTAATGACAGTCAGCGGTTTAATGACTATTTAAACATCCTGCAAAGTGCAAGGCTGTGCATCCGGGTGACAAAGATGATTCTGATCTGGCCGCTGCTATAGGCACAATGAAGTCACACACAGCATCGGGATAAACACCTGTGTGTGTGCGCTTCCTGGGATTCCAGAATCCTGATCATACCTGTGTCTGATGATACGTGAGCATCCCCTCATGCTACGCAAGGTAGCTTAGTGACGCGAGAGCTCAGGGAAGCCTTGGCCAGACCCTGAAGGACTTGAGATTCTCCTGTGTTGAGGGAGGACTAAGAAAAAGCCATTGCGGTCGGGGCCTCAGGCGATCCCGTGACTTTGTGACCAGTGGGTCAGGGAGTGAAGTGGTAAAAGGGTGTGAAGGTTTGGGAACGCGTAGAGAGCTGGAGATTGGTAGATGGCACGAGAGAAGGTAAACTGGCCGTCTGTGAGTCTGGTGATGAAGGGGGACGCAAGGGGAATTTCCAGGGCAGGCAGGGTCAAGCATTGCTTTTCATGAGGCTGGGAAACCTTATCCTGGAGGGGACATGTCAGTGGGAAGGAGAGAGGTAAACATGAGATTCAAAAACTGGATGGAAGAAACGGGCCACGCAAGCTTGGGTGGAGGGGTTGACCTTGGCAAAAAGAACCATCAATTCATCTAAGACAGCAGGGCAAGATAGAAAGGAGATAGGTAGATTGGAAGAGAAAGGGAATGGAGTCATTTCGTTCTGTCTCCTTAGCGAAGCAGAGAACAAGGTCACCTGAGAGTGAGTCAGTTGGGAAGAGGTCCCAGGTCAGTCCTGCTTGGGAAGGGGTCCAGGTATGGATGACCTTTCACTCAACAAAGAGGCAAACACAACCTGTTCCCACTGGGAGCGTGGCGGATCTCAGTTTCTCTGCACATTTCCCTGGGGTCTGCTCCTCATGTTGCCTGGCAGCAGGCCGCCAGGGAAGTGTAGCAGGACAGCTCCTTCGTCCTCAGTGCCCTGTCCTGCTGAGAACTGAACTTGGCAGCCATGGCAGAACGGGGCGGCCCCGTTGCCCCACACCCACCCTGCGTCCAGAGACTGAGTGCACCCACACCTTGCCGGTCCCTCGCCATCACCTTCGAAAGAGGTTCCTGGGGCCCACCTGATTGCAAAGGAAGCTGAGGGCTGCCCAGTGGATGAGGCGGCCGTTTGCGGTTCGGGGAGTCAGTGCCGGGCTCAAGCCCTCGTCTGAGTGTAGGGCCTCAGGTTGAGGAGAAACTAGGATTTCAGAGGAGATGGAGAAGCTGAGGTTCTGGTTTTCAGTGGCTTTGACATTCCTGTGTTCACTGGTGGACTCTGTGCTCCGAGGACTGTGGTCTTACGCCCGATAGGAACTCAGAGCTGCGATTGCCCTCCTGCGGGGCCCTGCCCTGGTTTGATAATTGCTCTGTCTGCCTTGGCTTCTGAATTCAGTTCTGCGGAAGCTGCAGCCACCTCGGCCGGTGCCGAATCACCTCACTCAGTGTTTTCAGAGTCACAGGGGCCGATGGGATAATGATAATAAACCCGCCATGGCAGTCTCTCATCTGTCCAGCTAACAGGTGCTGAGCTGCTGGGCCATGGCTCTGATGGAGACACAGAGCCAGCTCTCACGGAGCATCACTCCACAGGGAGACCAGCTGATAAACAGACACAGAAGCCGGTGAGACAGTTACCCGATGGCAGAGGCTCTCCATGAACACCGCAGCGGTGCTTGTGATAGAAACGGCCCTTCAGTGGGACGGTTGCAGAGCGGGTATTCGTTCGGGGACAGGTGGTGGCCGCTGTCTGGATGGAAAGTGGCACTGAACTCGGAAAGTGTGGGACGAGAAGGAAGGGCAGTGGGTGGAGTGGAGGGTGGTAGAGGAGGGGCTGCTGATGACGTGAGAGTGGCGGGGGTGGGGAGGGCTGGATCAGATCCTGTAAGCAGCGATGAAGCAAGTTCAGCATTCAGTCTGAGCTCAGATTTGAACGAGGGGAGAAACATCAAGGTTCCTACTTTACTTTTTTAAAATATTTTTTTATAGATTTCAGAGAGGGAGGGAGAGGGAGAGAGAAACATCAATGATGAGAGAGGATCATTGATCGGCTGCCTCCTGCACACCCCCTACTGGGGATGGAGCCCACAACCCGGGCATGTGCCCTGACCGGGAATCGAACCGTGACCTCCTGGTTCATAGGTCGATGCTCAACCACTGAGCCTCGCCAGCTGGGCTCCTACTTTACCTTTTATTAAAAATGAGCCCGGCTGGCTGACCATGTTCCAGAGCCGGGGATGAGGGATGGAGTGAGGGGGGTAGGTTGGGAGCTCAGGTAGGAGACCCTGCCCGGTGAGAGCTCATTGTGGCGGGATGAGGATGGTCACAGCACTTCTCAGCCCCATAGGACCAGGACACTGCAGTTGAGGTTCACGCTCCTCCCTGCCACACCCCTGGGAAATCTATGGCCCCAGAATTGCTCATGAGAAATGAGAGGACTTACAGAGAAATCAGACCCCTTGGGATCACTGTGCCTGTCAGGAGACTTATGAATACACGTCTAGGTGGTTGTATTTATTAATCTGTTTATTTCCAACCTCCACGGAACTGAAACAGGGACAGCACCCCCGGTGAGGAGCTCGGCCTGCCTCTCCCGCGTGCTAAATCAGCAATGAGGGCAGGGCACAGATCCGCTCACCGAGCTCTGTTCTGCGGGCAGCTTTTGTGGGGCTGTCTCCTTATTTCAGTGAGGCATTTATCAAGGGGTTGTGCTCTATTGCAGATAACATTTTCCCCCCATGACTGGACTTCATTCCAAATATTTAATTCCTTCCTGCTTTTGTAACTTGGATTTCCTAAACCATTCTGCCCAAGTCGTGACCTGCAGGCACTGGAGAATCACACGTGTTTGCTCCAGTATCTCACAGATACGGAAACGTTACCCAGAATGGCATCCATGTGCCATTGACATGGGACGCATCTGCGGGCCGGGCCTCAGCGGCCTGGTTCCTCAGACTCTGTGCTTTTTGTGCTGAAAGTGAGAAAACGGCTAAGTTCCCAGAGAAGAGACACAGAGAGAAAGGACCAGCTCGTAGGGTAAGAGAGCTGCTGGGTCAATGTCTTATGTCACAGAGTTTCTTTGGCTGCAATCCATGGGGCCAGGAGGGACTGTGCTCAGAGGCAGGCCTCTCAGAGAGCTGGCGGGAGGCGGACAGCAGCCCCGGCCTGTGGGCCCAGCTTTGCACCGTGGAGGTTTGAGGAGCTTTCACAACCTGCCTGGCGAGTCTGCAATGGTCTATTTCAGAGAGAGAGAGAGAGAGAGAGAGAGAGAGAGAGAGAGAGAGAGGATTGGACAGGAGCAGAACAGCTGCAGAAGGCAGTAAAAGGCAGGCCAGAGATGAAGGCCAATCACCTACATAGAAAAGGGGTAGGTGGGCAAGAGGGTAGAAAGACAAAGGGTGTGTAAGGGCCGGGAGAGCGAGGGGGAGGTGGCTTAGGGTGGAGGCGGCACAGCAGATAGAAGGTGTATACTTGTCTCCACATCGAGCAATCTTTTCTTTTGGAAAAGGAGAGGGGAGGAGTCCCCAAGGCCGGCGGGAAGTGGGGTTTGGGGCCCCTGTGGGGGTGGGAGCATGTCTTCTTGCGGGGCTCCTAAGGGTGTCTTCTATGGATTCCTGAGGCAGGTGCCCAGAGGCCCCATCATGTCTCGGAAGCCGCCTGAGGGTGTCCGGCCCTTACAAGGAGAGGCAGCTACTTGTCACCAGCACAAGTCTAGTGATGTCCAGTGAGGCCTTCTCTCCTGTCCCGATTCTCTGCTAAGGCCCGAGAGACCCTTGACCCCAGCTTCTGGCATCTTCCTTCTGGAGAGAAAAAATGTTATTGACAACATTCAAGGCCCAGACTTCTCTGTGGATCTGTTTCTTTTGGCGCCAGGAGAGCTAGAAAGAATGATCTTCTGATTTGAGGCCTCATGGCAGGGTTTGTAGTGGGTGCCCACGAGGCAGCAAACTTGGAACCTGGTGAACCCAAATAGACCTCCTCTGAGCTGCCAAGCCTGCGGGGGCTTCCAGGGGCCGGGGAGGGGGCACCCAGAATCCCACCGGTTTTGACTTTTTTTTTTTAGAATAATAGAGTAGAAGGAGGTTCAGGAGACGGGCCAGGAAACTACCGGCCAGTGCGAGGAACATCTGGTGTGGGGGGACTCTTGGAAGTCAGCTCCGAGGATGTGGTGGGAAAACACCTGGCAGAGGGAGGGGAGGCTGGAATCCGGGATCTTGGAGGCTGTGCGGAACGACTCTGTCGGTCGTGCCAAGTTCGGGCTGCCCACGCCCAGGGCCTGCGTGGCCCAGACCCACTGGCTCAGACCTCTGACCTTGAACCCCATCAGATACAGAGCTGAAGAGAGGGAGGACCAGAGAAGAGGCTTAGAGAGGGTGGCAAGGGGCAGGGGAGGGGTTTGGGGAGGCCTGGCAGGTGTCTCAGCTGCAGGAGTGGGAGCTGGAAATGGGAACATCCTCCTTGGAAGAGGCCCAGCTGCGGACTCCCCGGGCCTGCTCCTCCTCTGCAGTCTGGGCGTGGGATACACCGAGGCCAGCTGAGGGAGCCCTGGCTGGGAGGGGCGGGCGGGCACACGGTGAGCAGGCAGCAGAGCGGTTTGTGCTGATGGGGCTGAAAGGGATGCGTATCTGCTGAACTGGGAGGAGGGAGGGAGCTGGCGGCCCCATAAAGCAGCCAGACTCCCCGCCTCAATCTACCCAATGTCTGTTACGTAAGAGTCGTAATGCTGGCCTTTGCTGATGCCCTTGGTTCCCCCGAGGCAGCACGACTGTTCAGAGCCTTTGTTCTCCGAGCCACTCTGGGGTGGGTTGAGTTTACGCTGGGGAGCAGCAGAGTACGCGGAGGTGGTCCGACTGCGCCTGTGTTTGCATTAGGAGTAGACGTTCTGAGGAGAGAGAAGATCTTCTAGAGAGGGTTGGGAGGATGTGGGGTTAGAACTCATCTTGTGATGTGGGTGGATTCCTCCTGGTGAAAGTGGGAAGGGACTCCAGATGGAGGAATGGGGGGTGAACCCCCAACAGTGAATGACCAACCTGTCCATCCGCTGCCCCTGTTCTATGCATTTATGGAAGGAATTTATGAGGAGGGAGCCGGTGACTTGGGCCAGAGCTCTCAATATCAGAGCGAAGAGTAAGGACTAAAAATTAAGACTAACAATGACCTTGAAGGCACTGACACTGTAGCTGATGTGTATTGAGTACCTACTGTGTGCCCTTGCGCTGTTCTAAGCATTTAATACCTTTTTAAAAAATAGATTTTTGTTGATTTCAGAGAGGAAGGGAGAGGGAGAGAGAAATGATGCGAGAGAATCATTGATAAGCTGCCTCCTGCACATCCCCTACCGGGGATCGAGCCCACAACCCGTGCCCTGACCTGGAATCAAACTGTAACCTCCTGGTTCATAGGTTGATGCTCAACCACTGAGCCATGCCAGCTGGGCAGCATTTAATACCTCATCGCATTTAAGGGCACCACAACTCCGTGCACTAGGTGCTTTTTCTTAAGTCCCCATTTTACAGGTGAGGAAGCTGAGGCACAGAGAGACGAAGCCATCAGGGAGGGGCATCGAAGGTTGGAGGAGTGGGCCGGTGGGAGGGGGAGCTGGTGCGTTCCTCCATGAGCCTCCATGGCCATTCGGTCACTCAGGTGCTTCGTATGCATCCCTGGACACACATGATGCCATCGAACCCTCAGGACAGTTCAGTGAGATGGACATTTTCTAACTTCACTCCTGGCAGCATCTAGGCTTGAGACTGGTCCAGTGAATTGTCCAGTGCTGCTCCCAGGGTGTGTCCAGTGTGAGGTTTCACCCAGAGCCGCGCCCTTCCTTACTGCCCTTGTTCTAGCACTGGCGCTGACTTACAAGGCCGGGTGGATAGATGGATGAGTTAGAACTTCTCGTCCTTTCTTCTTTGTGTGTTTGCTTTTCTACATTTCGATAGGTTGCTGCCTCTGACTGTGCAGGTCTGTGAGGGGCTCCATTTCCTGTTGGAGCCACAGTAGGTGGTGGTGGGCAAGGCCAACGGGTGATTGAGGGCTGGGGCCAGCCTTCGGGTTCGCCCTGCAGTTCTCAGAGGCGTTGCTGCTCTCTGACCTCCTGGCTGAAGCCCCGAGCTCCACAGCTGGAAGGAACGACCATGAACATGCTAAGCTCTGGGTTTGCTGGTGAGGATGATGCCACCAGACAGCCTTGGGGGACAGAGGCAGACTCCAGGGAGGAGGGGCCGAGGGGGCGTCCCCCGGGCAGCTGCGGGAGGGCAAGGGCCTCCGGGGAGACTGGGATGCAGAGGGAGCCCCTGGCGTGGGCATTCTGAGTGAGAGTGTGTCCCCGGCAGGTTGGAAAGGAAGCATCCAGGCCAGGAGAGGTGGGGCTAGGGGAGCCGGCAAGTTGTTGGAGGGACAGATTCCCAGCCGGAGCCTGAGCTTCGTCGCTCAGCACCTGGCTTCTCACTTCCAGATGCTCTCCTCGGGGGCTTGGTCTGCTCTCTTGGCTCAGACAGTCAGTGCTTGATGAGAGCCAGAGGGGTCCCCTCGCCACGGAAGGGCCCATGCGACGCGGAGACAAAGGGAGCGGGCGTGTGATGCCGGGGGCTCTGGTGTCGGTGAACGTCTGAGCTCATGATGGAGCTCCCAGAGGCAGCACCTGGGGGCAGGGACACGTCCGAGCTTTGTAGCCTCTTTCTCTGAACTCGTGTCGGGAAACGTGAGCTGGAAGTCGCCCCAGAACAGGCGGTCCTCTGCTGACCCTCTTTCTCCGCCACTTCCAGCAACAGCGGGGCCTCCTATTTGTTTATTCACCGCGTGGGAACACGTGTCTCCATCCTTGATCGTGACCTCCATCCTTGGCGTGACCTCCAAGGGTGCACGCGTCCCCTGGAGTGGAGACCCGGTGTTGGTCCGGCCGTGTCAGACGCAGACCACAGAGGCACTTTGTTTAGGGGTCCAAGTGACAGAGGCTGAGGGTCAGATGCGGGTCTCAGCTGCCATGGTTCCGTGCGATCCTGATTTGGGGGCCAGTCTTGGGGCCAAGACATAAATAAGGCTGCTCTGTGGAGCTTCCTGGATCCTTTCCCATTCTCACTCCTCTTTCCCTCCTCTCCTCCCTCTTTGGAGTGCTCTTCGTGCTCTAGTCTGGAGCGGTGCTTAGAGGGACTTCTAATCCACCCACCCACCCACCCAGTGATTAGTGAGAACCTGCTGTGTCCTGGGCCCTGTGCGAGGCCCAGTGGACAAGCTCAGTAACACGTGGCACTGGCCTTTGGCTTGAGCAGCCGCCAGCACCCTCTAGAGCCCCTTTGCAAAGCCATCAAATTCCGGAAATAATGGGGGGAGCCCCAGTCCATCAGGAGAGCCTTGGGGCGGGACCTGGGCTGGCCAGCAGGAACATCAGGTGCTGAGGCAATCCTGAGTCCACCTCAGCCAGGACAGGGACAGTGGCCGACCGCACTGGTGTTTATTCAACCTAGATTTTTCCCCCCACATCATTATTACCCCCATTTAGTTAGTCACTGGGACACATTTTTATTGATTTTTTGTTTGTTTGTTTTTTGAGAGAGAGAGAGAGAGAAACATTGATTTGTTGTTTCACCTATTGATGCATTCATTGGTTGCTGCTTGCATGTGCCCTGGCTGGAGATCGAACCCGTAACCTTGCATATCAGGATGACCCTCTAACCAACTGAGCCGCCAGCCAGGGCCTGGGGACAGAGCTCTGCAGCGTTCTTCTGTGGCCCTCTACCCTTTGAAATGTCTTCTCCAAGAAAACCCTGGACATGAGCTCAGGACGCCCCCTTGTTTCCGTGACCTGTAATCACCCGGGGCTGCTCTGCAAGCACTGTTCCTGGGACAGTTCGCCAGGCTCTGCTCTGTCCAGGCCGGGGAGCGGCTGGGTTGACCGCAGGCCGCTTCACAGGGTCTGTGCCGTCCAGGGGCGCCCTTACCTGGTCACGCTCTAACACAATACCGAAGGGGAGACCAGTTCCACGTGCCACAGGGGCAGGAGGCGAGACATAGCCAGTGGGGCTGTGAGAAGGCGCGAGGGCAGGAGGGATTCCTACCCCCAGCCGGGGCGGGGCCGGCCCTCTCAGCAGTCTCCTTCCCCCTCACAGACCCGGAGCCCACCCTCCGCCTCCCCCCTGCCACTTCAAACCCTCAGTCGGAGCTCTGGGAATGTTGTTCTTTCCCATTTAGAGACATTCCACTCCATGTGTAATTAAATGTGTGGGACTGAATTAATGTTTTCTCCTGAGCAATTTTGGCAGCCTGAGACCCCAGGGTCTGGCTAGTGTAAAGCAAACACACACTTCTTCGAGACCCTCCCTTCCTCTCCCTGTTCCCACTCTTCTGCCAAGAATCTCCCTCCTCCTTCGTTCCGCAGTCATCCTCAGGCCTCGCCTTGTGATGGGAGGGCCCCGAGGCTGTCCAGACCCTCTGTTCCTCTGTGGGTGTTGGAGTCTTCAGTTGTTATCTTTGGGTACCATCCTCATCTCCAGAGGCATCCTCCCTGCTCTTGGTGAGCTCCGGTGGCGATGACCAAGGGCGGCAGGAAGTTCCATGGGAAATGACTTTCTCTCTGTCCTTATGGATGAGTTTGGTTCCCGCCAAGGACTGTTGCCAGTTCAAAATCAGGGCCTCTCTCCTGGGGAGGAGGTGCAGTGGCCAGGGGGGCTGGTGTGGAGGAGGGCAGGGTGACACGGTGTGCTCAGGCTGGACTTCAGAGTCCGGGGGGCCACTGCTAACATCTGGGGGCCTTGGGCAAGGTACTCCATCACCTTCAACTTCAGCCTGCACATCTGCGGCACTTGGGATAGCAACACATCGTGTTTAAGGGAGTCGAGAAGATGAATGAGGCAATTCATGGTGAGAGCTTAGCCTAGTGCCTGGCTCAGGGAACATGCTCACTCAGTGGCAGTCATTTTGTTATTAATAAAGACACCAGGGCCTGGCAGGTGTGGCTCGGTGGTTGAACATCGACCTATGAACCAGGAGGTCAGGGCTTGATTCCCGGTCAGGGCACATGCCGGGGTTGCAGGCTCGATCCCCAGTGTGGGGCGTGCAGGAGGCAGCCGATCCATGATCCTCTGTCATCATTGATGTTTCTCTCTCTCTCTCCCTCTCCCTTCCTCTCTGAAATCAATACATATTTTTTATAAAAAGGGACCAGGGGGCAACGATAAGGTAAAACAGACAAGCACAGAAGAAGGTAGAGTTGATGGGGACCCACTTCGAGACCAGGAGTTACAGTGGTTCAGGGACAAGGGGAAGGGGAGTTACAGTGATTCAGGAGAGCCTGTCGGGATGAGGTGACAGAGCAACTGGCCAGCCTTAGGGATGCCGACAGGACCCTAAGGTCCCTGAGGGGACAGCCTTCAGGGAAGGACCAGCTCAGGGCTGCCGCACGCATGGCCCCGTGGGACCGTCACCCGTCAGAGCTGCAGGACCGCCAGGGAACTGCTGCCAGGGCGTCCTGGGCCTGCCTGCGGGAGCAGGCGGCTTTGGGGACTGACTGCTGCCTGACATACAGCCGAGTCCGACCCACCATTATTTATAGTCGCTGACGCTGGGAAATCTGGTTTTTCTCTGCTGATCAATAGCCATCTCTGGTAGGTGGTTGTCTCTGTCTTGATGTCTTCATCCCATAGTCTGGCCAACGTCCTCCCGCAGCCTGCTTTGAACTCTGAAGGAGGACGAGGTGGGACATCGCGGTGACAGGCTTGGACGGCCTGTGTGTGACCCCTGGCGTTGGAGCTGGTTCCCCTCTTGGTTTTAAAATTTTTATTTTTATTGATTTCAGAGAGGAAGGGAGAGGGAGAGAGAGAGAGAAAGAAACATCAATGATGAGAGAGAATCATGGTTGCCTCCTGCACCCTCCGCATTGGGGATCAAGCGCACAACCCGGACGTGTGCCCTGACCAGGAATCGAACCGTGACCTCTTGGTTTGTAGGTTGATGCTCAATCTCGGAGCCACACCGGCCAGGTGCTGGCTCCCCTCTGAGCAACCTCAGGCCATTTTATTTCTAGGGAATATCACCATCCTTGTCCAAGGTTCTTTCCAAGCCACTGTGTGTTCGCAGGTGTATTTATCTCCCGGTTTAGTTTAGATGAGAACATCGCAGAAAGGAAGGAAACCCGCTTTTGTTAAATGCCCATTACGTTTCAGATATCTCCTGTTACCTGTTATCTAAAAGTTGTAAGTCCATCCTCCTTTAACAGCTCTGCCAACAGATACTCATGTTCCCAGGAAACAGAGTCGGGAGGAAAAGGCGCAGGGCCAGGATTCAAACACAGACCTGTCTCTTTCCCCAGTCCTCACTCGTTCGGTAGTACCGTTTCGTGTGGGTGTTATGCCTCCTCTTCATCCCTGGCCAGCAGGACTGAGTAATTCATGCCTCCATTTTCCAAGAACACCGAATTGAGGCTGACAGTGGTCACCTGTGTCTGTCTGTCCAGAGGATTGACCTGTGCAGGTCACAGAAGGTGCTGCAGGTGAACAGAGGCAGGAGAGGGGATGACCCCAGCCTGCCCTCGGACCTCTCAGGGCTCTGAGGTGGCTGGTGGCATCTCGGGTTAGTGACCCTGCCCTGGGCCAGGCTTGCTCCCGGCCTGGGCGACCTCCCAGGAGTGAATCCCACACATACGGCGGCATCATCTTGGCCCTCGGATGGAGCAGGGACTGAGATACAGAGATTCGCATTCTGTGTCTGTCTGAGGAGCCTGCTGTCCGATGGAGACGAGAAGCTCTCCCGTGGCTTCCTCCTGTGGAACGCAGGCAGTGGCTCTCTTGCGAAAAGCAGTTTGGGAAAAGCCGGGCCCCAAAGTGCCAGAGACCCTTTCATCTCCCCGAGACGCCTCCTCACTGTCTGCCAGGCCTGCTCTCTCTCCAGCCGCCCCACATTGCTGGAGGGCTTCCCACGCCTGGGCTGTGCGGCCTCCCCCCCTCCTCCCCCACCAGTGTCCCGGCGTCTGAGCTGTGTGACCCAGACTCTGCTGGGCCAGCCAGCCAGGCAGTAAAAGGAGATGGATGCCCTCTTCTCCTAGGAAAATCCATCACTTTTTAGCATGTGGGTCAGAGGGCTGCACCAGCGGCAGCTCTGAGCCATACTGCGTGAGCTAGAAATAAGCGCAGAAAAAGGCCCAGATAGACGCCTGGACATCAGAAATAGAACGGCCCGCTCCAGCCTCTCCTCCCACACCCTTCTCCCCCTCCCACACCCTTCTCCCAGGGCCTCCAGGAAGGGGCGCCCACCCTTTCCCTTGGGAAGATGCTGGGCTAGAGTCCCAGGATGAGCAGGTGAGAAGCTGGGCAGGAGAAGAAGGGGAGATGGAGGGCTGAGCTGCTGAGGACCTCATCCTCTTAGTGGCCACAGAGAAGGAATTCACAGGACATGCAGCCGCGGGTAATGGAAAGAACGCAGGCTCAGAGCCACGAGAAGAGAGTCCTTCCTTAGCCGTGTTTTAGCTCTGGGGACCTTGGAAAGTTACCCCTCCTCCATTTTTCCATCTGTAAAAGGGGTGCAATAACACGCATCTCTCATGAGAATCAAAAGTTGAGCCAATGGTAGGATTGGGCACAAATTAATTCCCTTTACCCACCTTCTTCCTACCTAAGTTCAAGGAAAGCAGCTGCCGCAGTGGTGGCCTGGGCTCCAGAGTCCTATTGGTCCGTGGGGTTGTCCCCATGGAGGTGTGTTTGGCCCATATCCAGTCTCTCTCTGCCACAGCTCGTGGGGGCCTCATGGAGCCTCTTACCCCCAGGGCTGGGTGGAAGTCCTCTCCTGGGAGGACTCATGATGGGATGGAGTCGGCTTTCCCCTTCTAGTCCTGCTTCCCTTTCTTACACCTCACCACCCCTGCGTGGCCCAAGGTCAGGGGCTGCTCTCCAGACGCTTCCCTCTGCTGACAACTCGAGTGAACCCCGGCTTTTTCTTCTGAGCTGCCGGGCGTTTCCACGTCTCTGAATGGCTCCTGCCTGTGGAACAATCCACCTGCAGATGTGGGGAAGGCACTGGGGTCCATGTGGGGGAGGGGGTTCTGCTTCAGGCTTGCCGAGAGCAGACGACTTTCTCGTAACGTGGTCACCTGCCCCCTGTTCCGTTCAGGCTCCCGTCCCACAGTCAGCTGGTGTGCGTAAGGTTTGTACGCCTTGACGTCCTCTGAGATGTCGGTGCGTTTGGGTGTTTTCCTAATGGTTGACATTCTTTGACAAGAAGGGGAAGCAAGGGCCATGCCAGGAGTCCCCGCTGGTGGCTGAGATGGGACGACTCCAGAGCATCAGGATGTGCTCGAGTAGCCACGCCACTGGCCCCCTCAGCCCCTCACCGCGGGCCATCCCGGACCTGGTGGGGACACCAGCCACGCGGGTAGGAAATGAGAAATTTATAGTCTATTCCGAAAGGAATCGCCAAAGCCTACCAGAACAGTAATCGCCAAAGCCTTGCAACCACACCCCTCTGTCCCTGTCCCGTGTCTCCTCAAAACTCACGGGGACAGTCTACCGTGGGCCCCTGTCCTCAGCTGTCCTTTCTCGGCAAGGTCATTTGAGACCGTCCTCTTTCCTGGCTCGGCAACACTCTTCCTGGTGTGAATACGGGTACTTAACGGGCGCCTGCCTGCTGAACAAGTAACCGAGAGGTTAGTAATCCTCGTCTCTCGCTTTTCCTCACCGCCACTTCTTCTAGCACCTTCCAAAGAGGTGGGACGGCTGAGAGCCCCTCCTGCCTTCCCCGGGCAGACAGACTTGAATCCGGCTGCTGAGTTAGCCGGGGCCGTGGCAAGCCTGCTCTGCGCACAGACCCTCGTTCTGGCTTCTCTTTCTGGACTTGGCGTTCATGATCTCATGGGTCCTTCCCTCGGAGGAGGGTTTGTCAGGGAAAGGCTTCCCCCAAATAGTTTTATCTGCCACGTGGCAGACGTTATCGCAATCCAGACTTTGTTAGCGTTGTGGCCGCCACTATAACAAGAGCCAGTGTGTGTCCGTGTGTGCGTGCATGTGTGTCTGCCCTGAGTGTCTCCCCGGCGCTGGCCAAGCTCTTCCTATGGACTAGCTCACTTAATCGCCACAAGAGCTCAGCCAGGAAGGTGTCGGTGTTGGTCCCATTTCCCAGGTGAGTAAATCGAGGCTCTGGGGTGAGATAACGATACCAAGCTAAAAAAACGAGCAAAGAGGTGGAGCCAGGATTCAAACCCCATTCTTACACATCCCCGAGAGTGCACAATTCGCAGCACAGTCTGTGGACCAAGGGCACGTGGACATCGCCTGGAAGTCGGTTAGAAACGCAGCCCTCAGGCCCCTGAGCCGGAATCTGCCCCGAGCCACAGCTAATTCCCCAGAATCCTGTGCACTCACCAGTGTGGCCTGCTCCCAGCTGCGGTCTGGAGACCTAGGGGCGTGGCAGGGGCAGAGCTGGGATTTGATTCCGGGTCCGACTTCCACTCCACAGTGAGAAGCCATCTCTATGCCCACGGTGGGGTGCTACCCGAGCCTGTCGCGGCCTCCGAAGCGGGGCTCCTTGCTCTAGGCCCCTGTGTTCCCCTGCCCCCGGGCCTCTAAGGAGGACAGACTGACTCGGCCGCCTCCTCTCTGTCCCCTCCACAGACGTGCAGCACATCAAGAGGCGGGACATCGTGCTGAAGCGAGAACTGGGCGAGGGCGCCTTTGGGAAGGTCTTCCTGGCCGAGTGCTACAACCTCAGCCCAACCAAGGACAAGATGCTGGTGGCCGTGAAGGTGAACCCCGGAGCGTGTGGGGCCAGGAAGGTGGGGAGGGGGGGAGCTGGGGAGCAGGAAGGAGAGGCCCCTCCTTCAGATGCAATCAGGCCCTTGCTCCAAGGTCAAGGAGCTGTCCTTGGGACCAACACCCACTTCCTTTGGCGTCAAAGGTCCAGAGCTGTCACACACACATGAGGAACAGGTTTTCCTGGGAAAGGCCCTGGTTTCCTTCTGGACACCCTGAGCTCTCTCCCGTCCCCAGGAGGGTGCCCCTCCCCCCCCCCCCACTCAGTGACCTCACAGGAGGTGTCGCTGCCTGGAAAGTCACCTGGCCATTTCTCTGAGGAGAGTCGGGTGAGGGTGGGCTCAAGACGTCCTGGAGCCGCTGCTCGAGGGCACCAGCCATCACTGGGAACAGGCGAGGGGAGGGTGTCGGGTCCTGAGCAGGGAGCGCAGTACCCCACGGCTGCAGGTGCCGAGCCCAGAGGGCGGCCTGCCTGAGGGTGACTGCCTGCGGCAGCTGCGGGAGGGGCCCAGTCACTGCAGGGCTTTCTGTGCTGAGCCAGCTGTGCAGCCTGGAGCGGTAGCGCAGGCCTTTGCCCGCCCCTGCACCCTCCTGCAGTAAATCAGTGTTGGACAAATCGCTGAACATGATCAGCACAAGCAAGAGTCAAGCCCGGCCGGCGTGGCTCAGTGTTTGAGCGTCGACCTATGAACCAGGTTCGATTCTGGGTCAGGGCACGTGCCCGGGTTTCAGGCTCGATCCCCAGTAGGGGCTGTACAGGAGGCAGCCAGTCAGTGATTCTTATCATTGATGTTTCTCCCTCTCTCTCCCTGTCCCTTCCTCTCTGAAATCAATAAAAATAAATTTTCAAAAAAAAAAAAAAAAAAGTCAAGTAACCTCGCTGAGGCTGAGTAAACCAGTGGTGGTGGCTGTTGTCCAGTAACGTTTTAAATAAAACGAGGCATTGTCTGCCGGGCTCTGCCCTGGGAATAAGTAAGGAAGCAGAGTGTGGCCCCCATGGAGGTCAGTGGCGGTTACTGCTGGACATCCTGAAAACGAGCTTGCGCTGTGGGTCTCCGTAGACACGGGATGGTCAGACGAGACAGGGGTCTTCACGTGGCTTGCACAGGGGTGTGGGAACGGTTCTCAGTTTATCCCTAAACTTAGAGTCTGCGCTGCCCTGAACCCTAGTTTATAGGATGACACTCATCCGCTGGGCTTGCAGCACCGTCTGGGAACTGGTGAAGGAACGGGCCATTTCTGGGCTCTGAGCAGGAAATGAAGCGATGGCCTAAAACCCTGGGAACTGTTTCCCGCTGAGGGCCCGGCGCTGGGTAATGCAGGAAATGTGTTCCTGCTTTCCTCCTTTTAGAAGGCCTTCCTTCTCCCCTGGGGCCTGGGAACCTGGAGGAGATGGGCACTCTGGGATGCCACACCCTTGGGTGCCCGTGGGCCCAGTGGTGGTGATGGTGACCATGACAACGGCATCTAACAGGCAGTACTCAGCAGGGTCCTGCTGTAGGTGACGGGTGCAGGTTCATGCTTCATTCTCACAAGCCTCAGAGCCCGGCACAGTCCCGGTCCCATTGTACAGAAGAGACAGGGAGGCACAGAGGGATGGGTGGGCAGTGCATCCAGGTCCCACAGTGGCCAGTGGTGCAGCCAGTTCACAGCCGGGCAGCTCCTCTCCTTCCCCACGAGGGAGTGAGACCCTCGCCACTGTCATTCCTGCCCCCTCTGCCTCTCCATGCTCTGTCCCCGGCCACCTCAGTGTGCTTCAGCCATGATTCTCCCTGCAGTTTATCCAGCGTAGGCTTCGTCTTGTCTGTGGCAGTTGATGTTTTAGCCTCAGTGACTGTGTAATTTATTTCTAAGATATCTAACTGGGTCTTAATTTTATTGTTATCTTATTTCTCCCTGTTTTTACTAAATACCTCTGATTTTCTTAATATATTTTTGTCGATTTCAGAGAGGAAGGGAGAGGGAGAGATAGAAACATCTCTGATGAGAATCATGGATTAGCTGCCTCCTGCACACCCCAACACTGGGGATCGAGCCTGCAACCCAGGCATGTGCCCTGACCGGGAATCGAACCGTGACCTCCTGGTTCATAGGTTGACGCTCAACCACTGAGCCACGCCGGCCGGGCTGAGTGTTCTGACCATTTAGACAGCTTCCCTTCCACCTGACTGAACAGACCCTCAAACCCAGGACATGGGGTGAACAGGGAGCTGGTGCTCAGAGGGGAAGCCCGGAAAGGGCAGAGTCCTCAGACGTCGGGGGGAGAGAAGTAGACAAGGGGCTGAATTCCGGCTCTGCTGTTTGTTCTGTGGATCCTGCTCGAAGGGCTTCAGAGACCCCTGAGTGTGACCCACTTCCCCGGATCCCGGTGCCACCAACCGGTGACCCATTTTGAAGTTTTGCTCAGAAGAGGACCCCATGGAGAGAGGCTAGGGAGTGTCAGTGACTCTCCTCCTAATTCTCCTCCTCAGGTCATCTCTGTCCCAATTGTGTCAATCCCTGGCCCCCGGCCCCCCATTTGCTGAGCACGACCCTTTGCCAATTACATAAGCACTCCAGGTGTGACCCAGGAGCGGGACACCCCGTGGTGAAGGGTGTGGGCAGACTATGGCGATCGTGGTTCCTTGTGCCTCACCTTCTGGTGCCTTGCAGGGTGCCAGCCCCGGGCACCCTGGCGGGCACTGCTGGAGTGCTGGGAGCGGATATATCCACTGGCTGCCTTTGGCCTCCAGGGCTGTGCGCGAGAATGATTTACAGAGATGGAGAGAGGCCATTTGGCTGGCCCCACATGTGATCTACTTTCCCTCTCATAAACGCAGGGTTCACATAAATCTTGGTATTCTCCCATCCCACCCATGCTGGGTTCCTTTCCCCTCTTGTTCTTTGTGAAGATAAATAAATCACTGGCAGTCATCCTATACCCACGCCCCAGCACATGGAGTTCAGGGCTGCCGCCAGGGGCTGGGCCAGCGAGAGAGGCGCCCTCTGCCTTCTCCCACCCACAGCATCTTGCAAATGCCTTTGTTCTGGTTGTTGGCATAAGAGCTGGTGAAGTGAGCAATGGGCCGGTGGACGCCCGTCTCGCCTCCGGCCTTAGCCGGTCCTACGAGCCTGGCATCCTCGCTGGGCCGAGCCCCTCTGCTGGAGCCCACACGCCCACACTCCTCAGCTCCCCCCGGCCCCCTCTCCATCTTTTAACTTCTTGCCCACATTCCTCTGGGGCCTGCCTAGTGCCTCATTCACCTGATAAATTAATCCAAGGGGGTGTGCTGGGCAAGAACCGCTCCTGGGCTCCAGGCCTCAGCCAGGCCTCCTTTTGTGGTCTTTGGAGAGTCACCTCCTCCTTCTGGAACTCCATTTTCTCACCTGTAAAATGGGAAGTTCACATTAGATGACGTCCAGCATTTTGGTCAGCAGCAGGGCCACTTAATCAGGCTATTTTGGTGAAGCCCCCAAAGTTTGAAAAGAAGGAAAGGTGGTGCTGGTTGATTTGGAGTGGGACTTGACCTCTGGTCAGAAGAACGTGGTCCTTCGGATGAGGGCCCCTCTAGAGGCATTGCCGTTTACCTGGAGACCAGAGACCAGGAGGTGGCTGAGGCCCAGCTTTACTGGCATCAAAACGTGTCATTTAAATTGCTGTCTGGACAAGGCTGGGCCTCAGTTTCTCCAACGTGAGACACGAGCAGGTGAAGCATATGACACCTCAGGCCTTTTTCAGGCGAGAGTCCATCATCTCGTCTCTAATGTATGCTAAGGACCGATGGAGCTGTGATGGGCCTCCTAGGTGCAGTGTTCGCCCGTTCACATCCCTGAGGCGCTATCAGCCCAGGCAGCCATGTGGGTTTCAGATAAAGGGTTTGCTGCTGCAGGAGAGGGAGATCTCTGGCCAGGAGGCCTTTTAGTAACAGCACAGTGTCCATTCCACAGGGAGGTCAGTCTGCCCACATACCCAGAAAAGGACAGGTTATGGCAGAGAGGACTCTGCAGACCAATCTCCCCGTGTCCCGGTTCTCACTGACCTGAAAACGGTGCGAGAGCGTCACACCCCCTCCCTCCCTGCCTCCTGTTGTGTCTGCTGAGGTTACTGTTCTGTGCAGCGGAAGAAAGGTGTGAGCACACCTGCCCAGCTGCTGCTCCCGCAGAAACACTGCCCCGCCCCCCCCTTCACAGCTCGCTCCAAGGCAGCTGCCAGCGCTGCATCCCCATGGCCGGGCCCTCGCCAGGGTCCCCGGATATCTCACACTTTCCTGCTTTGGCCTCACCCTCCCCTCCTGGTGCCAAAAACCTGCATTTACAACTGACCACCCCTCCTCCTTTTATCGTCCTGGGCCCTGGGGCGAGTGGCCTGGCCTGGTGCTTACCCCTCACCCAGGGTCTCCCACTCCCACAGGGGCTGAGCGGTGGCATCTGGGTGCCCACCTTCCCTCCTACCTGGGACTTGCGGTGCTTTACCGGGCCCTGCAGCTCCTAAGGCTTCTGCCCACTGACTGCCGTTCCCAGGGCTGCAGCCCCCTGTCCTCCCCACAGGCTCCCTCAGCCCCTCCTAGGAGGATGCAGTGCCATTGGCGTTTCTCCGCATATACATACGCTCCGTCACCATCTGAAGTCAAGGAATAGAAAGGGCAAGGGACTTGATCAAGTTGCCTGGTTTGGGATAAACTTGGCACAGGTGACCTTACGAAGCTCAAGCGCTAGGAGCAGGTTTTCCCCTGTTTATTTCCACTGAGGGGCCATCTCTTCCAGGGAACCTGAGGGGACGGGGCCTCTGTCAGGCCTCCCACCTTGCAGCCCCGCCCTCTGCCTTTCACGCTAGTCTCTGAAGTCATTAGCTGGTGTCTGAGACGGTGTCAGGAAGCTGGTTTCTGGTTCCTCAGGGATGACAGTGCTGAAGGCGGAACGGTCAGGCCTGGCCTTGTGGCCTTTAAACCCTGGTTAAAATCTCATTTGTTTGGCCCTAGCCGGTTGGACTCAGTGAGTAGAGTGTCGGCCCAGAGACTGAAGGGTCTCAGGTTCGATTCTGGTCAAAGGCACACGTACCTCAGTTGCAGGCCCGATCCCAGCCCTGGTCGGGGCCCGTGCGGGAGGCAACCAGTCGATGTATCTCTCTCACATCGATGTTTCTCTGTCTCTCCCCCTCCCTTCTACTCTCTCTCTAAAAATCAATGGAAAATATCCTCGGGTGAGGATTAAAAGTAAAAAGGACAATCTTCTTCCTTGGGCACCAGCAGGCCTTTATTCTGAGCACCAGGTTTCTTCTCAGGAGGGGGACAGGCAGAACCCTGTCCTCTGGTTGCTAAAAACCTTTGTCCTGCCTCATTCCCAGGCCCTGAAGGACCCCACCCTGGCCGCCCGGAAGGACTTCCAGAGGGAGGCGGAGCTGCTCACCAACTTGCAGCACGAGCACATCGTCAAGTTCTATGGCGTGTGCGGCGACGGGGACCCGCTCATCATGGTGTTTGAGTACATGAAGCATGGAGACCTGAACAAGTTCCTACGGTGAGCCCTGACCCCCTCCCCCGCCCCCAACCCCGGCATCTTCTCTGGAACCAGAAGTTATATTTGCGCCTTTGAGCACGAAGGTCCAGGGGTTAGATGTGAGAAGTAGCCTTCCGTTCTTCTGTATCAGTTCCTGAGCTGCTGGATTCAGGCCTTCATCCCTGCTTTGGGGCCATAGGCCTGGGGAGCCCCATGCCTGGGGGCTCTGTCACTGGGCCCAGCCACCGACAGAGTCCCCCAGTCCTAGGCCGCCGTGTGTGGTCCAGAGAGTGGACTGGAGTCTTCCTACCCAGAGCATCACTGCTGGGGAGCTTGTAGGGAATGCAAATGGACTAGCACCACCTAGCCAATCAGAATCCTGGGGGTGGGGCCCAGGGAGCTGATTAACAAGCCCTCTTGATGCTCCTGAGCCACATGTCTGGCTTCCTCTGCTCCTGCTCACCCCTGTGTTCCCTCTGGGATCTCTGTGACGTTGGCCAGGTGATGTGATCATTTTGTGCCTCAGTTTTCTTATCTCAGAATTGAGGTGGGAGGATTAAATGAATGAATATATTTAAGATACTTGGAGCAGGGCATGGAACAGAGTAAGGGCCATGTAAGTGTTAGTCTGGGTTTTATTAAATATTCTGTATTAGACTCTAGAACCTGGGCAACCCTACATATAAAGGAGATAGTCTAAAAGAGTAGGGTTACTCCCTGACCCCGGAGCACGTCTGCTGTCATCTTAGTGTGGAATCTGGATGCAGTGTTTCACCCATGTCTACACTCATACACAGAAATAGGCCATAGGCAGGCTGAGAAGGGAGATGGCATGCATTGCTGTGGAGCATTCCAGAAATCTCCTGAATTCTCTCTGCCCCTTCCTTCTCCCCCGACCCCCGCAGGGCCCATGGGCCAGATGCCATGATCCTTGTGGACGGACAGCCGCGCCAGGCGAAAGGCGAGCTGGGGCTCTCCCAAATGCTGCACATCGCCAGCCAGATCGCCTCGGGCATGGTCTACCTGGCCTCCCAGCACTTCGTGCACCGGGACCTGGCCACCCGGAACTGCCTGGTGGGGGCCAACCTGCTGGTGAAGATCGGAGACTTCGGCATGTCCCGGGACGTCTACAGCACCGACTACTACAGGGTAAGAGGGCTTCTCCACCGCAGGACTCCATGCCGAGTTAGCGCCTTGCTTACGTGTCTTCGTCATTGTTCATTAACCCCGTCACTCGGAGCACACACAGACACAGCCACGCCCACACACGCACTCAGCGATTCCCCTCTGGCCACTCCTACATCCTGGCACCTGTTTATCATTCCCTCTCCCGACACTGAAATGCCATATGCATTGTGTTCTCACTTGTGTCATTAACAAACACTCATCCTTCGTGCAACTATATATATGTATATAGATTTGCATGTATATCCGCAAGTGCACACACAGACAAACCCCACTAGGTGCTACCTTTCAGCGCCTCCGAGTCAGACCCCATCCAGCCCCGCCCACAGCACTTTGGCGTCTCTGAGATTATCTGCTGACAGTGCAGCTCGTTTTCAAAGGCAGTTCTTGACGAGAAGCCAGAACCCAGCGTAAAGGAGCAAAATGGTTAATGTCGTGCTGAGCACAGTTCTCCACGCAGCTTAGGAAAGGTGAGGGAAGGAGGCACCTTACCACTGCCCGCGCTGGAGGGGGCGCCGGTTAGAAGAAGCTTTCCGATTGGGGGAGGAGACATCATGTTCAATTTCACATCATGCGCTTGTCTACATTATCAGGTGTCTTATTTTGCTCCCAGACTTTTTCCCCTTAGTCTTCGGGAATTATCTCCCCATGGATCATTGAGTGGTTCTGACAGTGTTATTATTGCCAGCGTAAGTGGGCATGAGTGTCATTTAACTCAAAAAATAGCAGCGGGGGGGGGGGGGGGTAATAGGTGCAACCTGAGATACAGAGATGGAATAACTTCTGCAAACTGATTGTAAGTCAGTTGCCTGGAAAATATGGAAGATTTACTTCGGGGGACATTGAAGGGGCGAGGACTTGGGACGTGTGGTATAGGGAGAGGGTGGGGCAGTGTCTCCGAGGCATGGCAGCCATTTGTCTCATGTTTGTCAGGAGTCAATGACCATATTGTGAGTAAAGAGCCCATGGTTGTGCCATTGGCTCGAGCGTGTTGCAAGAGGCTGGGGGTTTGGCGTCTGCACAGCAGCTCTGTCCGAATGTTCCTCCTGCTGGCTTTGTCTAAGCAGGATGTTAAAACTAGCCACTCAAGACATGTCATCTTAGCCCGGGCCTAAGGAAAAACAGGAGGGTTGAGAATGCCATTTGTGGTTAGAAGGTAATTTGTTCATAGGGTAGACAGAGGCTGGCAGATGACAGAGCATCAGGAGAGCGTGTGAAGCAGAAGTAGACAGACAGTGGGGGAAGGGTGTGTGTCTGCAGCAACTGGTTGGTTTCTCGAGCCACCTGCCCTATGCACCATCCGCAGACACGGAAAAAGGAGCAGGGAGCAGCGGTTTCCATAGACGGATGGCCAGGGCGGGCCTGCCGGGAAATAACCCAGCAGAGCCTTTCCTTAGCTTCTAGACCTGTGTTTTCCAGTCATTCTGAAGAGAGCCATCGGTCTGGTTCCTCAGGGCCTGTGGGTCACAGATTTCTCGGGTCTCGCCGGAGCTGGCACCGTTTAATTGCCTTTGCACTCCGCGTAATGGGGTTTGCTGGCCTGTCTGGCTCGCTCGGCTCTGTGTTGGTGTTGATAAAAGCAAGGGGCGGCTCGTTGTTTTTCTGTGCGAGGGAGATGTTTGATTAGGCCGGTCTGGTCTCTGCTGGCTTCCCCGGGGTCTGGGGAAACAGCATCTGACCAGGACGTGTGCAGACTCGGCTTGCAGACTTGCCTCCAGGAGTGCACTTAGTATTTCTTGATTCTGGTTTCAAAGAGGAGAAAAAAATCACATCTTCAAACGAGACTGCTGCGCCCTTGCTTTAACAACTGCGCACGGCTGCTCTTCCCTCCCGGGAGAGCTCCAGGGAGGAAATCCATCTCATTTCTGTGGGCACCAGGGCAGACTGGAATTACGGAACGGGGAGCCGGGGGGACTGTCCACGTGCCAGGCACCCGCAGTGCCTTCGTCGTGCCGGCCAAGCCAGGTGTAAGCTGAGGCCAGCTGGCTCGAAAAATGCATCTTGGGTCCCCAGGAAGTATGAAATAGAGACGAGTAGCTGTTGCAGTGAGAGCTCAGGGCGCCCCTGGAAAGCCGCACAGTCCGTCGATGGAGGGTAGGCACTAGACTGTCCACATTCAAAGAGCAGCTTGTGTCCCATCTGCTCACAAGGTGCTAATGTATGCACAGCCCCTCCCCCTCAGGGAAAAAAGGGAGGAAGCGATTGGCCAGCAGTCACATCAGTCATGCACCCGGAATCCTGCTCTCCTATTGGAAGGCATCAGGAAGACAGGGGCATTCTGCACTTGAGCCTGATTTTACCTGTGCTTACGTCCCAACCCCACCGTTAGCAGCCACGGGACCTCAGGCCCTTTCCTCACCTCTGTTTCATTTTCCCATTTTAAGAACAAGGACAAACACAGCCTCTCAACAGAATTGTTTCGATGTTAAGCAAGTTCATTAGCGCTAGAAGCCTGGGATACACTCCTTCCTGGATAAATTATTATGTATATTATATTCCTTAGTCCCCTGCTCGCCCAGACAGGAAAACCCCAGGGAGGATCTCATTTCCAGAGGTCATTCCTGAGTCAGAGAGAGGAATCTCTGGGCCTCTGGAAAATAAACTGGGGTCACACAGCTGCCCCAAAGGAGAAGGGCCTTTAAGGTGACCACCTCTGGAAAAGTTCCTTCCCAGGGTTTCGTCTTAGTCGGCGCTCGCCTGTTCTGGTCAGTGTTTACAGGGTCCTGTCATGGATCTCTGAGCTACATCCATGTCCGGGGATTTAGGAGAGATGTGTTTGCTCCGTGTCCCAGGCGAAGCCCCGGGGCGAGCAGTGATTTGTTAGATAAGAGGGCCAGACGCTGAGGACTCTCTGCAAGCTGACCCGGCACCAGCCTGCTCCTCTCTGCTACCATAGGGTCTGAAGTCTGTCGGGCCTAGGAGCTTGCTGGTTTCAGGTGACAGCTAAATGATGAGAATTCAGGTGTGTGTGTGTGTGTGTGTGTGTGTGTGTGTGTGTGTGTGTGTCTGTGTGTTATCTGTACTCACCTGCCCAGGGCAGATTCCACACTGTATAGGAGGGCAGCGGGAGAGGTAGAGATAAACTCCGCCTTATGTTCTTCCTTTTTCATTTTTAATTTCTTAGAACAAACAGGCACCATCTGGCTCAGGCATGAGCGGTATGCAAACAGTTTACTAAGGTGAACTGCCTAATTTCCTGCTACACGGTTAGAGAGGGAAGCAAACATCTCTGCCTCAGGGCGCCAGAGCCCTGTGCTCCCTCCTCTTAAGGCCACGTTCAGTGGCATGCCTTTCCCCCTACAGGCCGCCTACAGGATGCTTCTGAGCTCGCCTCAGACCGGCTCTGGCAGGGTGCTTACACCTTGATGCCCTTCTCAGAACATGAGACAGCACTCAGAAACTGCAGTGCAGTGCAAATCTGGAATTAAAGAAAGCTTCGAGCCCGGCTGGTGTGGCTCAGTGGTTGAGCATCGACCTATGAATCAGGAGGTCACAGTTCGATTCCCAGTCAGGGCACATGCCCAGGTTTCGAACTCCATCCCCAGTAGGGGGTGTGCAGGAGGCAGCTGATCAATGAGTCTCTCCATTGATGTTTCTCTCTCTCTTCCTCTCCCTTCCTCTCTGAAACCAATTTAAAAAAATCATTTTTTTTTTTAAAGAAAGCTTCAAGAGTTCAGAAGCAGAGAGGTTGGGATTCCAGAAGAGAAATGTTTTCAGAGGTTTCGATTTGGAGGGAGGCCATGTGCTCAGATCCAGGAGGAATGGGCTTGAGGGGGTCAGTGCTCTGATCTTACTTGTCCGAAGGGTGGGGGCCTGCCTCCTGTCCACCCTCCTCTCCTCTGTTCTGAGCACAGAGCCTAGTAGACACCCCGTGAAAATGTGGGTGAGTGAGGTCCGAATGGCAGTTTGAAATGAGGCAGGAAGCAGATTAGGCCCGAGCTAGAGCAGCCTGGACAGACAAACAGATACCCCCCTCCCCCCGCTTCAGGTGTCATCTTTGCGGGTGACGTGGGGATGCATGGCCTAGGCCATATCTGGGACAATGCCCAGAGGAGGCAGGGACGGGCAGTCGGAGTCAGGAGTCACTCAAAGCCAGAGTGCAGTCTCGGCGTACAGCCCAGTGTCCAGGAGATGCAGAGGGGCCGTAGGTCAAGTCCAGGCCAGCACACGTCGGGGATCTAGGGCAGGTCTGGCAGCCGATAGCAAGGCCCTGGGTCCTCACGGGAGACCCCAGGTCACAGTTCCTGGAAACTCCTGGGAAAGGGGACAAGGGTACCTTCAGGGTGTTGGAACCCTTTGGAGCAATTGATCTGGCTGATAGAATATTTGATTTTGTGGATGTCACGGCTCCCTCGTGGCAGCGATGCAGGTGCAGACGCTTGAACCCACACTTCCTGGGTGTGCATCTCAGCTCCTTTAATTCCTGAACGTATGACCTTCCTGACCGTATGACCTTGGGTGCCTGGTGCTGACCTTATGACCAACTGTAAAATGGGGCCAAAAGCCCCTAATCACCTGCAAGTGTTAATAAACGTAAAGTTCTTAGGGAAACCAATGCTCAAGAAATATTAATTACTCCTGCTATCACTGGGGCTAAAATACAACGGTCTTCCCCAACTCCAACGTGGGGAACAACACTCATCTAAGTGCATGCGTGGCGGTGGGCCAGCGGTCTGTCCTAACAGGTACTAGTACATGCCACCATACAGAATGGCTCCGACACAAATGGAAGCCTATTTCTAGGCCTTTCAGGGTTGTATAACAGCGGGAGCGGGTGACCCTCCGCCGTGCGGTCACCCAGGCTGACGGCGCTCGACCCTCTTCTTTGTGAGGGGTGTTCGGTCACCCTGGGCGCCCATCCCCGTTCCAGCCAGCTGGGCGGGGCATCAGGCGTGTGGTCCATGGGCCTGACCGGAGGTGAGGCCTGTCCCTTCCCTCATGACAAGAACCTGGGCCCACACCTGGCCCTGTGATCTGTGAGGCGGGCTGAGACACGGAGTGTCGCTGTGCCCCAGGCGGATTGGAACGCGCAGCAGGCACCCTCTGCACAGGGTGGGTGGAGGAAACCCCTCTCTCTCCCACTCCTTTCCAGCAGCGTGTCATCCTCCTGTGTGTGACATCATATCAGCCAGGTTAGGACAGTTCACTGTCTGTGACAGAGCAGGGTTAGGAGGCCGGGGAGGCCTCGAGTCTCCTGGATTCCCAGTCCCGAAACCACGTGTTTGCTCTTTTCTTCAGTTCACATGTAAACATTGACTTCAGAGAGGAGGGGATAGGGAGAGAGAGAGAAACGATGAGAGAGAATCGTTGATCGGCTGCCTCCTGCACGCCCCACACTGGGGATGGAGCCCGCATCCCGGGCAAGTGCCCTGACCGGGAATGGAACCGTGACCTCCTGGTTCATAGGTTGACACAACCACTGATACACGCTGGCTGGGCCTGTTCTTCAGTTTTGGGAGCGGGTGCCTGGTGCTGACCGGAGACATGGCCACAAAGCAGACATGCAGGCAGGCTCAGAGCTTCAGCTGCCTGGCATCCGCGGCAGGGCTCGGTGCCACACTGCTCGCATCTTGAGTGAAGTTTGCAAAACCCCGTAAATGCTAAGCCCTGTGAAGCTGCACCCGCTGCAGAGGGAAGGAGCACGGAGGGGGTGTGGAGGACAGGCCGTGCTAATGTTAGTATCACATTCTTGTTTCCCTGATTAAAGCCAAGGATTTGCACACTAATTATCTACAGAATATCAGACATTTTGCAGGTCTGCGGAGGGACAGGTCCGCTCTTTAGGACACCTCGCCGCATCGCCAGCTCTGTGTCCATGTGGCCAATTAGCGGCTTCCCTTTCATCTTTCAGGCCTGGAGTTTGGACTCAGCTTCTGTGGTCTCTTCTAGGCTCTGCCTTCTGTGGGGCTAAGTTCCGTGTGGGATGATAAGTGAACAGAAGGCGTGATTTCTTCAGGAGGGAGGCAGGGCGAGAGGTCCGAGAACACAGCCACGGCCGTCTCTGGATTCAGCACTACTGCTTTGCCCCAGACCACAGCTGGTCAGATCCCAGCCCTCCTCCCCCTCTGGGGAAAACAAGCAACAGCCTCCAGTTAGGAAGAGGCTCTTCCCACAACCCCTAGATCCAGTTCCGCGACTGAGGTTTGCTTTTCTGCTCTTCCTTCATCATCTCCTTTGAGCCATGTAGGGTAATTAGCCAAATTCAGCCGGGTGGGCAGAGAATTGCTGGGTAGACTTCCTTGATACTTTCTTCAGTGATGTGAATTACCTGGCTTCCTCCCTCTGCCTCAGTGCTTCCAGACCCCGACCTGCCTGGACCAGATTATACTTTGTGTCAAAACACAGTGGTGGTGCTGGGATACCCACCTGCCACATAGGCATTCGCGCCACAGAATGCAGAAGGGAATACGGGGTGGGATCCGGCGTATTGGGCCCTGGGACACGCCGGCAGTCTGGTGTGGAGGTGACTTGAAGAGGAGGTGCTGAGCAGGAGGTTGACGTGCAAGCAATGGACCCTAACAGGGAGGTGAAGCAGTTACTTGGACCGTTTCCCC
The DNA here is from genome assembly GCA_025583905.1 of Ia io. Taxonomy (NCBI): domain Eukaryota; kingdom Metazoa; phylum Chordata; class Mammalia; order Chiroptera; family Vespertilionidae; genus Ia; species Ia io. The sequence goes on from JAJQQW010000024.1 coordinate 21,041,224, forward strand.
CATAGGCCTAGGGTGCGAGGCCAGTTGCTCTGACTTGGGTAGTCACGGGAGGCTTGTCGCCTGTGTCCGTGTGAATGAGGCTGTGTGTGAGGACCCGCCATCGGGCAGTAGCATGTAGGAAGGACAGCTGGGAACCGAGGCCTCAAGGCGTAGGCAGGCCATGACAAGGGTCCCAGGAAGAGGCGACGAGGCCCTGCTACCCTGTCGGCGTGGCGTGTGGAGGGGAGGCCTGGGAAGGCGACCTGAGCCCAGGGCCTGGGCGCTCAGAGCCTCTTCGGTTTTGGATTGTAACCGTGAAAAGGAGTGACAGTGAAATGGAGGGTCAGGATGGGCTTTCTACAAATGCGCCTTTTAGGCCACGTTCTGCGTCCCTTGAGTGTTGGGAACAGATGAACAAATGCCACGTCATTCCCTTTGAAAGAAACATGAGGCTGGAAAGAGTCTTAAATGTCATCGGCTTCACCCCATGGCCCAGGCGGCACAGCATCGACACCATCCTGGACAGATGGCTCACTCGCTCTGCTCTCTGCCTCTCCGGGGACTCCACAGGCTCCCCACTCCATCCTGCTGGGACAGAGGGGAGCTGCTGGCAGTGAGAGATTGGTCTTTCCCTTTGTGGTTTGTCACACCCCTTCGAAGTGGGAAGTTCTCAGTTATGTCTAGCCAGAGTCCCACCAGCTGCAAGGCAAGTGTGTTCCATCCTCTGTCCTAGCGGCGGTAAACATGATGGATGTTGTAAGACTGACATTATAGCGCTCAGGAAAACCAAGGAAGCCCAGTGAGACCAGGGTGGCCTCGTGCACTTCATAGCAATTGGTTGTATTTTATTCATGGGCTGTAGCTTCACTGGTAGGGAAACAATGGAATAAAAACATCCCCGTCCCTTGCCCAGCCAAAAGGCATACCCTCTTTCTGAAAGTAGTTTCCAGTAGTCTTGTTTTTTTTAAAAAAATATTTTTACTCTTGATTTCAAAGAGGAGGGGAGAGGGGGAGAGAGATAGAAACATCAATGATGAGAGAGAATCATGGATCGGCTGCCTCCTGCAGGCCCCCTACTGGGATCGAGCTTGAAGCACAGGCATGTGCCCTGACCGGGAATCGAACCATTGAACCGCGACCACCTGGTTCATAGGTTGATGCTCAGCCACTGAGCCACGCCGACCAGATTCCAGTGGTCTCTTACCCATGATTTTATCTCCCTGCCATTTTGAAACCTGGTTGTGTTCTTTTGGCAATGATGATGGCGCAGGCATCATCTCCATGAGGACGGATACTGGGAAAGAAGACAGGGAGGAGCCCCATCGGAAAATCTCAAGAACTCGAGGCGTGTGTGACCGGAGCTCACCCTCCAGAAAGGAGGGGAGCAGCAGGCGGTGGGAGGCCACTGCGTGGCGGGCATGTTGCTTGACTCCCTCCTCTGGCTGCCGGGGAGGGCGGGACAGAGCACACCTCAGCACCTGGCAGTGCCCTGTATTACACCACACACCCTGTTTGGGTCCCTCAAGTGGAAAAGGCTTTTATGTATTCCGAGGGAACCTGAGTCTATAACATACACAGATACATAAATTTCCATACAAATATCTTCCTCACCGGCTGTAATTAAGATATTTGCATGTAAAGAGAGCAGTGTGTTCCCTGACTTCCTCCTGGTGGGGAATTGTCTTTCTCCCCTCATCCCGGAAACCCAGGTCCTTGTCTGTGTCTAAACTGGAGGAGCAGGAGGCGGAGGACCGGGTCAGTGTAGCATCTGAATTTTTTTTTTTTTTTTTTCGGGTTTAGCTAATCCCACAGGGCAGTTAGAGGTGGGGGGGGGGGGGAGAGCCTGAGAGAGTGGCCAGAACACCCACTAATTCTGGACACAGGGAGATAGTCTTTGAATCCTGAGCTCCTGTTTGGAGCTGTTGTGACTGTAGGACATTTTCTTAAATGCTCTCAACCTTAGATCCTGATCTGGGAAGAAAAAAAAAAAGAGAGAGAGAGAGAGAAGACATTTTTGTGTGGTGCAGATTAAATAAGATAATGTATGCAAATTGCCTGGTATCTATTAGGCTCTCCGTAGATGGTAATTATTATTCTTTGTAAGTGAATAAGGTAGAAATTACCTGTAAGAAATTTCAAGTGATTTGAAGTTACAAGCCAAGGCACTGCCCAGGATGGTCCCTGGTGCTGGGTACTCACATTGAAAGGGAGAAGAGCCCACTCAGGAGGACTCAGGGGAATAGAAACAAAGCCCCCACATTCAGGTTGGTCTGTTCAAGGCCCAGAGGGAAGGAGAGGTGCTGGGAGCTGGTCCGAGGCAGAGCCTGCACACTGTGGAACGGACGGGTCCAACCAGGAGCTCCCTTTGGTACCTGGAGCCGAGGAATTCTACCGTAGACACGTGTCTTCAGCGTTAGATCTGTTCTCCAGGTCTTCTTTCTGCAGAGGAACACTTCAGGGTCATGTGCCCTAGAGGTTTGGGGTAGAGGCAAGGCTGGCTTAAGTTCTTCCTCCCTCCTTCCTCTCTCCCACCCCATGCAACAGGGTGGCCACCGCTCATTCCTGTGCCTAGCGTGAGACAGCGATACTCAAGAGCTTCGGGAACTGTTGGCTTGGGTGCTGTTGGTTTCACCACCACCACCACCAGTACGGTCCTCTTATTAAACCATCATGCACATTCTGGGGAAAAATGAGTCAAGTTCCTCAAGGTCCCAAAGTGGATTGGCAGGGATGGTCAATACGCCATCCCTCCCTCCAGGCAGTTACCATGACAACCTTGGCTACCTCGTCCCCCATTGAGTTATGCTCTTCAGCTTCTATAGCTGAGATGGACCTTTGAATTGTGGTCCAGTTTGTTCTTAAAGTTGATAATTTCCTTACCCAGTGGGTCCATCCCCAACTTCCTGGTCTTTGTATTCATTCATTCATTCATTCATTCATTCAAGTCTTGGAGTCATTGGGTATGTGTATGTCCTAGAGCTCTCTACAGCATACGCAAAGGAATCCATTATGTTTCCATCACAGTGATTTTTCACATAAAAAGTGCTTCATAAACCTACTTAATTAAAAAATATATGATCTTATGTCAGATGTCTACAATGAGTAAGGAATAATGCCCCCACTGGCATAGGCATTTTTAAATGGATCCGCATAGGTTCCCCCTTGCCAGACACCAGTGGTAAGCATGTGGGGACCCTGGGTAGGTCCGTCTGACAGATGCATTGCTGTCAGCTCAGGGGACATCCCTGGGTCTGATTCCCCATCAAAGGCTCCAACATGTACGTACCCAGGATGAGGCCTGAGAGAATAACCCATAATTAAAACACCCTGAGCACTGCTTATTAATACACACAGGGGACCAGATGATGCGAAGGCCATATGACCAAAGCATCACTCCCAGGGAGCTGGCCTGTGTGGGTCCCGCTTATCTCAAGACAGTTCCGATGAGTCAGATGGCCAGTGCCGTTGGCTAAGGCAGACTGACCTGCCCATCTGATGCCAGGGGTTCCTCAGCCTCCAAGCAGGTTCAGAAACACTCCAGATCTTTCTATTAAACCCTCCTCTCTCCTGTGACCAAAGCCAGCTGGGGACAGACATTGCCGTCATCCAACCCCCATGACTACCCGTTTTCCAGGCCCCGTGACCAGCCGGCGCCCCTTCTGAAAGACAGAGACCCTCTGTGGGTTGTCCTCTGTCACTGTGGCCTGTGAGTGGGCCCCGCAGCCGCCCCTTACCCCCAGGTGGCAGCATGGGGAAGTGCAGGCGAGGGAGGCAGTGCCCTAGGCTGGTTCCTCCATCATGTGACATATAACGGAGTGCCCAGTGAGGCAGCGGGTTCTTCACCCCAGTGACCTCCTGGGAAACCCTGCCGACCACATTTCAGAGCTGCGTGGAGATGCACTGAGAGCGTGCGGTTGACAACATCAACATTTTGCTTGTTTTCAATGCTGAGATCCTCAGAGTCAGCTCTGCAGTAGAAAGTGCTTGGGTGGGTGCAAAGGGGAATGGTGAGGGAAGGAGCAGTTACTGTGCACGTGTGAGGGGCTGTGACGAGGACAGATCCCCAGGAGGCTCTGAAATACCAGGCCAGGTTCTCCCTTCCCCCCGTCTGCACGTGGACAGGCCTGCGTTCTTCTCCACTTCCCTCCCGCCTCGCCCTCTGCCACCTGCCTGCCGCCAGCTCACCTCCCTGGGACTGTTGGTCTCCCTCTGAGACCTTGAAGCCTGTCTCCGTCCTCTCTCTGAAATCCGCCACCTCTTCCCCATTAAAGAAACATCTTCCTCTGACCTTTCTGCTCCTTTGTGTCCTTGACCGCTGGAATGGGACGTTTTCATCTTCCGTCTTAATTCGGGGGCCTCTGATCTTACCACTTTATTGACTCTGCTTTCTCGGGGTCACTAATTATCTCATCCTGGCAAAATTCTAATGAGTTTCCTCTAAAAAGTGGAATCCTCCTTTGAGCTGTCTGTTGAGGGACGGGATTAACTCCCCCGTCCTTTCTCCCACCTCTGCACTCCCCACCACGTAACTTTCTTGTTCATTCCCCTTCCGGGCGGTTTCTTACCTCTTCCACTCCTCTCATTTAACGTTAAGGTGCCACCGTGTCAGACATCTACTCAGAAAGCCTTACTCACTCGCCTGGTTATAGCACTTTTATGCAGAAGCTGTTGGAATGTAATTTTTAGCCTCCCCCTCCCTTCTCTCTGATCCCTTCATCAGTAGGTCTCCCCTGGAGAGGTCCGCGGCCATTGAACCTTGGCTAGCTGGAGACAAAACTCAGCTCGACCACCTCCTGCTTCTCAGACACTCACAGCGTTAAACATTCTTGGGAGGGTCCCTGAAGGGCGAAGGGCGGTCATCCTTGAAACCCCCCCCCCCCCCCCCCCCCTGGGCCTAATATATTTGTATTGATTTCAGAGAGGAAAGGAGAGGGAGGGAGAGATAGAAACATCAATGATGAGAGAGAACCATGGATCGGCTGCCTCCTGCAGGCCCCCTCCTGGGGATCGAGCCCACAACTTAGACATGTGCCCTGACCTGGAATCAAACAGTGACCTCCTGGCTCATAGATCCACTGAGCCACACTGGCCAGGCCTGCTGTGCCTCTTTACACACCTCAGCGTCATTTCTTCTTTGCACGTAGTCAGGAACGGCCCTGACATGCACCCTGACCAGGCCAGGCTCGGAGCCTATCTCTCCAGGTGCCTAGGCTCCACACCATTCCTCCTGCTGGTGTACGAGCCTTGAGCGAATCTTCTCTTCTCACTTCCCGAGCACCCTGTCACTCTCCTTCCCGACCCCACCCGCTAGAAGCCCTTCAGTGCCACCTGGCCAGTCTGTGTCCCGTTCTACAGTGGTGCTTGCTGATTGCCACCGTCGCCTGAGGTCTTCTTCATGCATTCACTAAGCTGCCGCGTGGCTTAAACAACGGAAACGCATTATCACAGTTTGGAGGCTGACGTCGGAGGCCAAGGTGTCAGCAGAGCTGGTTTCTTCTGAGGCCTCCCTCCTTGACTTGCAGACGGCCACCTTCCCCCTGTGTTCCCCCAGGGTCTTCCTTCTGTAGGTGGCTGGGTCCTAGTTTCCTCTTCTGTTAAGGGCACCAGTCATACTGGATCGGGACTCACCCATATGACCTCGTTTGACCTCTTTAAAGACCCTGCGTCCCTGGACAGCACGTGTCAGTGCTGGGGGTGCGGGCGTCCATGGAGTATATCTAGGGAGGGGAGCATAATCCATCACGTCTTCTGGTCCCTCCCAACTTCCCATCTGTTCTCTCTTTCATTTCCCTCCTGTCCTTTCTCCGTCTGCTCCTCACCCCCATGGCAACCCAGCGGCCCTCTCATCGTCTCCATGCGTCTGCTCAGCATCCCTGTCGGTTGCACACACGGGTGTGTTGCTTCATAAGCTGCTTTCTCGGGTCATTCCATGGTGCTCCGCCCCCGGGTGGATGGAGTGCAGGCCCGTGTCCGTTGTCTCCCATGCACAGCTCGTGACCCGGCAGGTGCAGGAGGAATGTCCTTGCTCAGTGACCGCCAGTCCCCTCAGGCGGCCCCACACCCCCTCCTCTGACTTCTCCAGAGGCCTCTGGAGGGAAGCAGGTTTTTCCTGAGGGTCATGGACCTGACTCTGCTGTCAGCGTGGATCGGGGAGAGGGGGCGGAGGGCGGAGGCTCCCCCCAGCAGGTGGCGTCTGGCCAGCTCACCTCCTTTCCAATCTGGAAGGGCGGCCGGGCAGGAGGTGGTGAACTTAGCAGTTTTCCCACGGAGGACAGGAGGGACGGATCTTCCCTCGGAATCTTTGGGGAAGGCACTATTCCTCTGCCCTAAGGCGGGGAAGATTCTAGATGAAGTCCACTTCCTTTCACACTGGTCGTGGGCTGGGGTCCTGTGGGAGCAGAATGGAGCCTCGGAGGGAGCGTTGGCTGCTGGTGGCTCACAAAGGCAGCGGGCGGGTGCTGTGTGCGGGGAGCGGCGATGGTGCGTGTGCTGAGCCGCGGGCAGCCTCTCCGGATGGACTCCCGAGTGAGGGCCGTGGACCAGGTTGGTGCGCTCAGCCTTCCCCCTCGCGGGGCGAGAGAGGCGGCCGCGTTGTGGCCGGGAGAGGCGTGCCATTCAGTTCACACACTGCTGCCCTTCCCCTTCCTTTCTCTGTCCTTCGTGCTGCCTTCCTCTCTTCATCCCTCTCTTCTCTCTCCCCTGCCCTGCTCTCTCCTGCGGTCACGGTCAGGAAGGGCCGTGCCAGAGGGGCCCGATGAGCGTGTCGTGGCAGCGCCAGAGGCTAGCGGCACCGGCAGCTTCCACAGTGAGTCTGGGGTTCCTTTCCGGGGCCGAGGGGCGGGCAGGGCAGCCACCCATAGGCTGGCCGCTTGCGGGCTTTGGAGAGGAACGTCCATGGGGGGCTGCTTCCCCCCTCTCCTTCCTGCCTCTCACCCTTGGGGCATCACTGACTTCCATGGAAGTTTCCTGCCAAAGCCATTGATGTGCTTGGATGTCTCGTGGCGAAAGCATGGTGGGGCGAGGGCCATGCCTGCTGACGGTGCGCCCTGGGAGAAGGCGGGGCGCGTGGCTGCCAGGCTTCTGTCCAGCTGCGTGTGGAGGCGGGAGGCCTGCATGGACCACGGCCTGGCTGCTTTCTTGCCTTGCAGGAGTGTGCCCTGCGCGCTGGGACGCATTGGATGCCTGCCCGCTTTAGGGAGCTCAGACTACCCCAGAGGCAGGCGCAGTGTCTGCGGAATCAGAGGCCGCCCTGCTGACCAGGTGCAGTGGGTCTAGGAGGTTCACTGTCCAGGGCAGAGCTCCTGATGGGGTCAGCCCCGAGGACTTGGGGAAGGCTGTCCCCTCTGCAGGGTGATTTCTGTGGGCGTTTCTGGCCTGGAGATGGACATGCTGCGGAATCAGTGATGTTCCCCCCGCCCCGGCTCCACCATCAGCCCAGTGAGATGGCTTCCTCTCACGGTGTGCTGGGGGCTCTTTCCTTCTGTGTGGGGAAGGGTCCCCGTGGGAGGGTAGAACCACGACATTGACCTGTAAGTCCCGCCCGGGCCAGGGAGAGCCAGTCCTGCTGCCGTCCCGAGATGCTCTCCCCCATCCCCACCACATGCTGTCTCCACGCACTGACTGCGTGTGCGGTGGCTCGTCTGGAAGTGAGAAGCCTCGGTTTCTGATACACGACCCCGTCCTGAGGGTCAGGGCTGGGCGCATGGCGTTTCTGTAGTCCATTCATCCCCTGTGACTTGGTGAGGGAGGGCAATGCAACAGGGCCTCCGGGTTTTCCCAGGATCAGGGTCTCAGAGGTGTCTCCTCTCAGCACTGGTGCTAATAACGGCGTTGAGAAATCCTCACCCTCCATGCTGTTTGCTGAGCCGTGGGGTGGGGGAGAGGGGTAGCGTCTCCAGGTGGACTCCTGAGGGAGGCTGTGGCCTGGGGTTAACGTGTGCAGCCTGCGCACAGCTAGAGCTGATCAGAAGGAACGCGTTGGCTGGCCCTGGGTGAATTCTGAAAGAGCACTCCTGCAAGAGGTCCATCCCTCTCCTCTCCTGCTTCTAAAGCGTTTCCTTCACACCAGGGTGAAACTCGTGGTTTCAGGAGTTGACAGGTTTCATGCACGTATCACATGGGTTAAATGTATCAATTAAATTCAACAGATATCTGCTACTAATCAACTCCGTATTTGATTGTCTTAATGTGGACACCTCTGAGAGTGACAAGGGAAGCTGTTACTAATTAAATAGAGACCATAAGCATAGGCGGGTGTCTTCCCTGGTAAACGGGGACGTACAGTTACTCTGCTTGTGTTCCGGGAACTGTTCTTGGCGCTAGAGATACAACTGTGAATAAAACAGACACCAATCCCTGCCCTTCATCAGGGAGATGGAAAATAAAGACAAAGTAGACCAGATAGTCTGCGTGAGAATAATACATGCTCAGAAGGAAAACACAGCAAAGAGAAAAGGAAGTTTTGATGGTGATGGGTGTTGTGTGTGTACGTGTGTGAGGGGGAGGGAGGGGGGGGCGTGCGCACGCACACAGTGTAGACAGAAAGGTCAAACTTGAGTTGCCTGAAGAACAGTGCGTTTTCGTTTATTTACTTTAGCCAAGGAGGGCTCTCACGGCTTGGCTAAAATCTCTCTGAATCAAGTCAAATCTGGTCATTCTGAGTCCAAAGCAAGAAATACAGACTTCGGGATAACAGAAGTAGGGGAGGGCGAGTCAGCACCCCTCGCCTGCTTGATAGTGTGGTTTCATCTCCGACAGATGGCCCAGGCGTCAGAAGGCAGGTACGGCTGTGGGTTCATCCACGTGGAGCCTCTGACTGCATTGGCCATCCAGGCTGTCACAAGCCCTTCCTTCTTTTTTATATATAATTGATTTCAGAGAGGAAGGGAGAGGGAGAGGGAGAGAGAAACATCCATGATGAGAGAGAATCATGGATCAGCTGCTTCCTGCACGCTCCTTATACTGGGGATCGAGCCTGCAACCCGGGCATGTGCCTTGACCGGGAATCAAACCTGTGACCTCCTGGTTCATAGGCCGCCACTCAACCACTGAGCCACGCCGGCCGGGCCATCCTTCCTTCTTTTATATCGTGTCCCTGGGGATGACGAGGGATGACAACTTACATTTGCTGAGCCCCCACACCAGTCAGGGACTTTGCCAGGGGCTTAGATCACGTTAAGTTATTTAACCCACACTGTTCCCATGAAGATGTTACCATGGCCCCGCGCAGGGATGAGAACACTGATGTTTGAACACGGAGCTGTAGAGTAGGGGGCCAGGGTTTAAGCCCGGGTTGAACTAAGTGGAAGCCCTGCCTTTCCTCGTCAGACATACCAGATGGCGGGAGCGGGAGGGAGAGAGCAAAGGGAGGTAGGGCTCCCCGGGTGACCGCGGCCCTGCGGAGGCTGAGCTGCGTGGCTGGGTTGGGAGCAGGGGCTGTGGTGGGTGGGTGTTGCTGTCCTTACTGAGTGGGCATGAAAGTCCGGCAGCTGCCGCCGCCCCTCCCTGTGTCCTTGTCACCGGGCATGGGGGCTGGGCATGGAACACCCCGGGGCGTGACCGCAAGGCGCCCCCTGTGGCCTCCAAGCTGGGAAGAGATGGAGCTTGACTGATGCATCCGAGTCCCTGGGCCACGCATGTTGGAAGGCGGGGTGCATGGGTCTGTGTGTAGATGATGGGGGTGGGTGGGGGATGCATGCAGAGGTCTGAGACTGGGCAGAGACTTCCCCGCAGGGGTCAGGGTGAAGAGTTGCATTTGAAGAGACCTCATCCCAGTGTAGGCTGCTATTAGCAGGATGTCCCTGGGCCACATTGTGTTACAGTTCTACTAAACATCACCCCCACTGTGGGACCTTGTGTTTATCTGTCATGTGCATTCATAGACTTTCCAGGAAAAAAAATAGGTAGCATCTTATTTGATGCACAAGACGAGCTCTTAGTAAGGGTGCATGGCAAGCAGACCGCCATTTGCAAGCACAGAGCTGCGGTCGCCAAGGGAAGAATTATTTGGGGACGCCAGTTACTCCCCGTTTTCCCTTTATGCCGAGGCGGCTGTTTCCACCCGCCGTGCTGCGATGTCCCGGGACTTCTGGGACTTCTGGGCGGCTGTTTCCACCCGCCGTGCGGCGGTCTCCGTGCACGTCTGAGCTGTGTCTCTCTGTTTCACGATATGTGTCACACGGGTAGAAAGACGGTATTACTCTGTCATCTGTCAAGGGCTTTCTTTGCCATCACAATGTCAGTGTCACTTAGGAATATACTCCGGGCACTTGAACGTCCCTCACTGCGGCCTCCTGTCTGTCGGATTCTGGCAACCCCTCCAGGCGCTGGTTCTTGACGGCGTGGCCTGCGGTCTGGTTCCCTCCGTCGCTGCGATTCTCAGAGCTGAGGGGCCCAGCGTCCCTCACCTGCCTCCGGACGGTGGTCTTCTCTGACTTAGCCGGCCGGTCCCCTCCCCACAAAACACCAGCAAGCAAAGCGGCTCTTGTGCAGCGTTAACCCTTCCCAACATCCCTTCGCGCCTCTGCTCTGCACCCATGTGCCCCGTGGAGCCGCGGTGGGGACAGGGGTAAAGATGAGAAATGACAGGTTGTATTTCAAGTTAACAAGGGTATTTCTTCTTCCCCTGATCACGTAAGTCCCACCTGCCACTCACACACACAAGCTTTGCTTTCCGTCTAGGCCTTCGACGCACGTCTGTGAGGGCTTGTGTCATGAAGGTGCCCGGTCCAGGAACCCGCCCGACCCTAGGCCCGCTCCCCTCCGCCCCCGCCACCCGCGTGCCTGCAGCCCCGGGCTGTGTCTCCCCTCCCAGAGGAACCCAGTTTTTCTAAGGAACCTGAGGACACACGCCTGTCTCTTTGCAGGTCCAAGGCACACAGGGACCATGTCCGTGTTTCCCAGCTGCCACTGCGGCTCGGGGGAGGTGAGGCTGCAGGGAAGGTGGCTGTGAGCTAGAGACTTTCCTACAACAGCAAGGGACTCGGATAGAGGAAAAACCCAGCATAACTTAACAGCCCTGGCATTGCAGACAGTGACTTCCAAGTCTTGCGATTCAAGACAGTTGAGACTGGTCTTTTGGGGAGACCCAAACCCCTTCTCCGGTGGGCGAGGCCTCCTCATTATGTGCTGTGCCGCGTCCTTACAAGTTCAGGGAAATGGGTTCTGGGTTCCCGGGACCAGGCCTCCAGGTCCCCCCTGGAGATTTATGCGGAGAGAGGACCCCTGCCCGTTGAATGGTAATCAGTCTTTGAACTCCTAGTTCCTCAGCATTGCGCTCTCTGATGCTCTCAGAGCAGCAGGACAAGGGTGGCTGGGAAGGGGTAAGGCTCAGGTGTCTGCGCAGGGGCCGTGGGAGCCGGGGGAAGATGACAGGGAGGGAAGGGAGTCCCGGGGTGCCACCCGGGACTGCTCACGGGGAACGTTGCCCCAGTCCCATGATGAGGTTCTAGCTCCTTGTTCTGAATCTCACCTCCGAGCTGGTCAGGTCTGTCTGCCTCCACTCTCCCTGGGGACAGATGGCTCATGAGCAATCCATACGTGTGCAGGGCTGTGACAGGACCTTCTCCGGGCGCTGGCGGGGATGACGTGAGTCTGCCCCCCCTCTGCCAGGACCTGCTGGCTGGTCCTCCCTCTCCCGAGGATCAGCCAGTTCCTCTGATTTTTGCTGGAACTTGTGGCTGATCTAATGGATGGTAGGCGTCCGGTGCAACCTCCGGCATCCTGGCTGGAGAAGGTGGCTCTCCGCTCAGGGGCTGGTCTCAGAGCCACACGCCGTCAGCCAGGTCCCTGTGGTGTTCTGTGGCCGGGGCCCTGGCATGCGGGCGCCACGCTGCAGGCAGGGAAGGGGGGCAGGGTGGGCAGTAGGTAGGCTACAGTTCTGCCCTCGCTGAGCACGCCGGCTTCCAGCCGGGCCCTGGGGTCTCTCGGCATCTTTCTTCTCCAGTCCCTTTCCAGAAATAGACATGTGAGTCCTAGAAATAGAGACTAACCGGAGGGTTGCATTTTCCAGGGTTCTATCAAGATCCTCTCAGCTGCCAGTGACAGAAAGCCTAACCCAAGCTCTCTTAAGAAGAAAAGACAATGTGTGTGTCAACAGTCACGGCCTCCAGATTTAGGAAGTATTTCTGGGGCGGCTTAATTCTAAGACCCAAATAAGTCCCCGGCCTCGGCATCTGCTGCTTCCCTCTTCCTCTGTCCCTCTGTCTGCCTCTTCTTCCTGCCTGAGACGGCGATGGGAGAGAAAGAGACATTCACGGGAAATAGATTTCCAAACAATCAAGGCTGATGCATTTTGGAAGTCGGGATGGTGAGTGCTGCAGCCGGTGGTCTGGGACCTAGAAAGGAAGACTGTGTTCCTTAGAGAGGCCCTGCCGTGGCCAGCCCGCTGAGCAGCCTGACATGCCCCTGTCATGTCGGCAGGAGTCGGCCGGGCTTTCTGGGGAGCACAACCTACAGAGGAAGGCTGAGGAGGCCATGCCAGGACTGACCGCTTTCTCCCTCTGACTGGGGATCGACCCTGCTTCCCGGGGTCACTGTCTTGAACTCGTGCGGGGCCCATGTCGGGACCAGCTTCCCTCACCGCATCTGCATGCAGATTGCGATATTTCTGAATGAAAACCCTCCTTCTGCGCTTATGGGTGTGTTTTCTATAGAAATCTGATTCTAGGATCTCCATCACATGTTTCCAAGTCTGCCGCTCCCACCCGTCGATGTATGTCGCTCACAGCCTATGTACAGTGAGCCCTCTTTCAGTGGGGAGGCGGGAGAACGCCGTGGGATCAGAGGGATTTCGGCGTGAGGCTTGGATCTTTGACTTGTCAGCCTTTTGAACTCAGCCCTTGCTCCCTCCCTCCCGGCGTCACCTCAGCACTCACCAGGTTGTTGTGCTGTGTCCCTGTTCCCTGAGACAAGCCTTCCACTTCCGGCATCTCCTTCTGCCGCTCAATGGAAGGGAGCAGAGGCTTAAGTGAATGAAGATGAGGACTGCTACCCCGGGGGATCGCCCACCCCAGCCTTATATTGGCGCCACCTCTTGGTGACTCCAAGAAACAGATTTTTTTCCCAGTTTTGTTACCCTGGGAACAAGATCACACATGACCTGCTCTGCTTTGCCTCCTGAGCCCTTGGAGATGTGAATGTGTGTAAGACTAGGAAGGCGTGGCTCAGCGGTTGAGCATCGACCTATGAACGAGGAGGTCATGGTTCCATTTCCAGTCAGGGCACATACCCGGGTTGCAGGCTCGATCCCCGGTGTGGGGCATACAGGAGGCAGCTGATCAGTGATTCTCATCATTGATGTCTCTCTCTCTCTCTCTCCCCCTCTCCCTTCCTCTCTGAAATCAAGAAGAAGAAAACTATATATATATATATATATATATATATATATATATATGTGTGTGTGTGTGTATATATATATATATATATATATATATATAAAACAAGAGTAGGAATGCTTTTGAAAAGATCATGCAGCTGATTACTGGCTTTGCATTTAAGACTTTCTCCTGGGTTCATCCGCAGAGCAGTCCTCCCCACCGTCTGACCTTGAAGGGGAAGCCAAGAGCTAGGGCTGTTTATGAAGAGAGAAGGAGCCACCTGCAGCTGCAGGCCTCCCAGCAGGGCCCGGGATGCCAGATGCTGCGTGGAGGGACAGACAGCTCCGCCCTCCCTTTCATCCGAGACTGCCCTTGGCTCACACGCTCCATTGCAGAGCAGCGCCCGGGGGCCTGCGGTAGAGGCGGGCTGTGCGGGACCCGTGTGTCTCAGAACCCCAACCTTCTCCCAGTGCTGGGAGGGGCAGCCAGAGGTTTCAAAGGGAATATTTTATTTTGGTTAAATTAGCCTGAATCTAAACTGGAACCTGTCAGTACCCGAGTCGTACAGATGAATTGCAAATCTAGATTTAGCGCCAGGAGGCTTTGTTCTCCGCCTCCTTTTACCCAGTCGTGTTGAGCAAGCACGTGGGGTGCGGAGGACCGTTCAGGCCCGTGTGGTCCGTGGTGCATCTGAGCTGAGCCCTCCAGCTTCGTTCAGTGAATCGAGCCCCTTTAATATCCTCTCTAACGTTTGTTTTCACGAGGAGACTTGAGAGCAGAGAGGAGGCTCCCCGTCCGGGCATTCCGAAAGGAAGACAGGGCCGAGTTATTTTTCAAACGACGCCTCTGACCTGCAGTGTCTGCTCTGTAAGGAATACACAGCTCGGGGCCGAAGGGGCAGTGCGGTCTCACGAGCGCCAGCGTTTAGACAGGACTCACCCAGGAAGACAAAAGGGCGCTATGAAAGGCATGCGCCCCCCCCCGGGCCTCCATCCCAGAACTGGCTCCGGCAGCGGTGGCACCAGGTGAGGGAGTTGGGGACAATCACAATGGGCGATTCATCCTCCAGGCTCTCGTCGCCCACGGCTTGGCTCCTCAACTCCTTGCATTCTGGGGAGACTCCCAAGAGTTTTCCCTAATCCTGGGGCTACAGGCTCAGCCTGAGACAGCCGTTCCTCCGAGACGCTGCTCAGCGGCTGCTTTTGCATAAGCTGTCAGGGAGCCCTGCTCAGAGGGAGCAGGCTGCAATGTGGGCTTGGTGGGCTGCCCCTGCCCCTTCCCCGCCAAGGAATCCCCAGCATCGCTGAGACCTGGGGCCGAGGTCTCCGCCACATCCACAATAGTTGGCCTTGATTTGTTCAGGGAAGGAAGAGATGCGCACAGAAGGCAAGCAGGTCTGCCGCATTGAGTCAGAAGTCTGGTCACTGCAGAAAACTCGGTCCCTTGTGTGAAGGTGGCATCTGCGAGATTTCCGTGACGGCGTGAAGCCACGGACAGACATGCGTTTGTGACTGCACACACACACACACACACACACACACACACACACACACACACACAAACACACGCTGTAGGTCTAAGTCAGGCAGGCACTCAGCCGAATACACCCCCCAGGCACCCACCCACAAACTGGGGAAACAGTTCTGCCAGGCGACCCACAGCCTATGCGCATCAGGGTGGAGAGCAGGAAGTGGCCCAACCGAAATTTAAATGTCGTCAGACTGGACCTGTAGATATATGTGTGTATTTAAAATATTTTTATTGATTTCAGGGAGGAAAGGAGAGGGAGAGAGAGAGAAACATCCATGATGAGAGAGGATCATGGATCGGCTGCCTCCTGCACGCCCCCTACTGGGAATCGAGCCTGCAACCCTGGCATGTGCCCCGACTGGGAATTGAACTGTGACCTCCTGGTTCGTAGGTCGACGCTCAGCCACTGAGCCACACTGCCATGCCCAGGTTGCAGGCTTGATCCCCAGTGTGGGGCGTGCAGGAGGCAGCTGATCCATGATTCTCTCTCATCATTGGTGTTTATCTCTCTCTCCCTCTCCCTTTCTCTCTGAAATCAACAAAAATATATATTTTTAAAATAGCATGTCTGCCCCTTGCATGCTTTAAGTTGCCATCTAAAATTTTCAACATAATTTTAAAACAGTTGCCAGTGATGCCATTTTCAGAATGTAGCAAATATTGACATTACAGATACATTATTTCTTTAATGTATGTAATAAACTTTAAATACCAGAAAATTTGATACAGCATCTATTAAACACATGAACAAGTCCTTAAACAATTTTACATGGTTTCTTTTTCTTCTTGAATTTATATTTTCATTCCAGCTTCCCTACCGAATTTTATCCTTATGTGTTATATTTCTATGCATGAAAGCCTTTTATTGGCCACTCTGTCATAATTTACTATGACAAAAGTATGTATGAAGATTTAAATTTAATTTTTAATGTCCAATAACCATAAGTTTCTGGATGTTAAGAGCTTTTGGATTGAGTTATCATTACAATCATTAGTAATATACAGAAATAGGCAGTGGATCAACATAGTGTGCATGTATGCCAACATTTGATGAATATGAAAGATTACAAGTATAATATTTCCAATACTTCATGTATTTACTAATAAATATTATTTATTGCTAAAGTAAGAAAGGTTCCGGATCAATTCTGTTTCCTTCTCATTTTTATAAATATCAGAAATGAGAAGTGTTACTACAAGAGACAAATAGGTGAGAAAGGAACGGGTTTTGTTACGGACACGTGACTCAGTTCTTGAAACTGTTATCTAGATACTTGCCTAAAATCTCATGTGGCTCTCTTGCCAAAATGTCTCTTTAATCTTCTCTCAGCTGATCATTCTTTTGGATCAGTTGTTTGAAAAGAACTGGAAACTACCCGACTGCAAAACGATTTATTTCCCAGCCACCAGAGACATTTATTTTCGACAACTGTACCAATATTTCATGGAGTGTCTCTGTACTCGAGGTTTTCTTTCCTGAGATTGAGAGTAAATGAGAGATTGGTCTTTCTCTTTGAGGGTGGCAGATAGGGGTGTGTGTGTGTGTGTGTGTGTGTGTGTGTGTGTGTGCGTGCGTGCATGTGTGTGTTTGCATACACCTGCAATTGAGAAAGATTGCTGGCTCACAGGGGTTCTCAGTTTTAGAAAACACACCCACACTATAAATGCTCCTCGGTGGGAGAATTGACAGCCAATCCATACCCATCTCATGTTTGTACGCTCATCGAAGTTTACAACAGCTCACTCGATTCCTCCACTTACTCTGCATTGTGTCTGTAACCATCCCACGGGCAAACGCAAGAACCAGTGGGGAGGAATGTGTTCTTTACAATTTTGTATTAAATGTTCCTAAATTCCTGACTTCTGTTTTTTTGAAACAAGAACCCAGGTACAATAGAACATTCTACTAGCTTCGATCACAAACATACCTTTCTTTAAAAAAAACATCATCTTTGGACAGAACTTAAATAAATTAAGTCCCCTGTGTTTTCTTTATTCATAGAGAGGTTTTTCCCTTTCATTGTTTTTAAATTTATATATGTGATACATGATCAAGATAAAATTTTGAAATATGAGTTTTTTTGTGTTTTTTTTTTTAAATCAGGGCTCACCGTTACTCCCCTTTCTAGAGGAAACCACTGGTGTAATGTAATGCTATCTTTCTGGACCTTTGTGATACATTGTTGCCAGTGATACATTATTTGCTTGTGTACACTTATAGAGTGATACATTGTTGCCAGTGATACATTATTTGCTTGTGTACACTTATAGAGTGATACATTGTTGCCAGTGATACATTATTTGCTTGTGTACACTTATAGAGTGATACATTATTGCCACTGACACATTATTTGCTTGTGTACACACACGTATTTTTATGTGAATGAAAATGCTGATACAGATTTTGGATGTCTTGAGTTTTCATGTAACATCTCCTAGGAATATTCCCCATCACTACACGATATTCCTTTTAACTACCGCATCTACATTT
Source organism: Ia io (assembly GCA_025583905.1). Taxonomy (NCBI): domain Eukaryota; kingdom Metazoa; phylum Chordata; class Mammalia; order Chiroptera; family Vespertilionidae; genus Ia; species Ia io. Next base: position 21,058,540 of record JAJQQW010000024.1, read on the forward strand.
ATTGACAAAGTGTTGCCCTTACAAACAATGAAATTGCCACCTTGGACCAAGGATGTTTGCTTCCAAGAGCAAGCATTTTTGTAAGACTCTTAGAAATGAAATCGCTGGTTCAGAGGCCACTTCACATCCCCAGTGTGGGCAGATTCTGCCAAAGGTCCCTCAGACAAGGCCGCCTTAACCTGAGCAGCGGCATTTGAGAGTCACTCTTTCCTCACACCCTCTCCAGCACCAGATAGATGGCCTTTTCAATTTTTCTCACGTGACATTAAAAAAAAAAATGTGTCTCTTTGTTGCTGTGATTGGCATCTCTGCATGTGTTCGTGGCCATTTGTAGCTTTTTTGTGGGTTGTCTGCTCTCACTCTTTCCTCATTTTTTTCCCACTGGGTTGCTTTCTTAAACTAATGTAAAGGACCGCTTTATAATACATGGATTTTAATTCTCTGTCTGTTATATCTGTATATATCGCAGATATTTTCTCTGTCATTTGTCTTTTAGCTATGTTTATTGTATATTGTTGCCATGCAAAGAAAGTATTTACTTGTCCAAGTTGTATCTCCAAGTCCTAGTCTTCATGGCTTCTTGAACATGTGTCTTATTTAGGAAGGTCTTCCTCTCCTAAGGTTATACGGATACTTTTCTTACGTTTTCTTCTAATATTATTATTGTTTTGTGTTTTTTTTTTATGTTTAGCTCTTTAATCCATCTGGAAATGATTTTTGTATATGGTGTGAGGTAGGTATCTAAGTGTACTTTTTCAATGAACAGTTCATTGTCCCAATGCTTTGCCTACTAACCCCTCATTTCATATACTTGATGCCAATATTTATATGTGGGTCTGCTTCTAGACTCTGTTTTGTTCCATTGATCAACGAAATTTGTCTGTTTCTACGCCAGTAACACAGTGTACGCATTGCTGTAGTTTGATAATATGTTCTGCTGTCTGATCAAGCAAATATCCCTTGTTGTTCTATTTCAAGCGTATTCTAGTTTTTACCAGGCATTTCCTCCTCTAGACGGCTTTTGCTATCATTGTGTCAATCCCCACACATCATTCCATTGGGATTTTTATTTGGATTGTGTGAGTTTTTAGATTAATTTGAATGAGGCATGGGAGATTTGGGAGATTTATGATCCTGAGTCTTCCTATCCCAGGAAAAGGCATGTCTCTCTAATTGTGTAGATCTTCTTTTATGTTTTTCAATACTTCTCTTTAGCTAGACCTTCTATATTTTCTGCTAAGGTTTAAGCCTAGGAATTTTAAATGTTTTGTTGCTATTGTTACAAGCAATCTCATTTTCTACTGAATTGTGGAGTAAGTCCTTGCTATTGGTGTATATGAGAATGGTTTCATTTTTGGATGTTCATTTTACACCTGGGTAGCTTACTAAAGCCTATAATTGTTCTGATAGCTTTTTGGTGAGTCGTCTTGAACAGCCATATCATATGCAGACAAAGGCAGTTTTGACTCTGCCTTTTTAAAAAAATACATATATATATATATATATATATATATATATATATATATATATATATATATATATATTGATTTCAAAGAGGAAGGGAGAGGGAGAGAGAGATTGAAACATCAATGATGAGAGAGAATCACCGATTGGCTGCCTCCTGCAAGCCCCCTACTGGGGATCAAGCCCACAACCCAGGCATGTGCCCCTGACCAGAATGGAACCTGGGACCCTTCAGTCCACAGGCCAATGCTCTATCCACTGAGCCAAACCGGCTAGGGCTTGACTCTGCCTTTTAAATAGTCTCCCTGTTCTAATTCTGCTTTATCACATTGGCTAGTACCTCACCTGAACAGTGTTGATAAAATCAGTGGTAGACGATACCTCTAATGGTTCTAGTGTTGCACTAGTCAATATGATCTTTAGTGTGTTGCACAGAGGACATGACCTTCTGTTAGTAATGAACTAGAGCTTTGAATCAGGAAAGGTGTTGGAAAAGGATAGTTTTTCTCCTTTTATCTTTTACTTTAGTAAATTAAACAGATTTATTTAAAAGACTGAGGCATTCTTTTATTTCTAGTACATAAAACGTGTTGAGTTATAATATGGAATTATTATAATCTATTGCTGATTCGATAAGATACTATTTTATTCAGGTTTTGAGACTGTGTTCATAACAGAGATGTTTTACACATATGCAGATAAGTTACCTAGACAGTGTCTGCGTTCATATGTTAAAGGCTGCTTGCTAAGCTTGATTGATAGGGGCAACAGGGAATTCAAGCCACAGAGTGTGGCTGGGGGAGTTCTTTTTACTTCCTGTTTTGGTTTTGGCTTGGAAAAGTATCAATAGGATAGAAAACTTTAGTAGAAATCACCCATAAGACCATCTGGTCCTTGTACATATTTTTAATGTGTAGCTTCTTTTTTTTTTTTTTTTTTTTTTTTTTTTTTACTACAATTGTAATTGGTTTTGTATTTAAGTTTTTATTCTTCTTACCTTTTTAAAAATTAATATTTTTGAGTAACTCAATCATGGCATCTATACTTCAAATTTTATTGTTGCCTTGCCCTTAACATTTTTGCATTGTGTCCTTTGTGTCCTTATTAACCTTGTAAAAGGTCTATATTACTTTTGAAAGAACTAATAATTGGTTATGTAGATATAGTCTGCTTCCCTCTGCCCTTTTGATTGATAGTTTGCTTTGTTTTGTACTAATTCCTCGTTATATCTTTATTATTTATTTTTTCCTGCTTTCTATAAATTTGCCTTGTACATCTTTGCTACCTTTTTAAAATAGAATGCTTATTTAATTAAAATCTATTTTAAATTATTTTAGAAGTAAGTGCTTAAGTGCTATAAGTTTTTCCCCAAAATTATTTTATCAATATTTCATAGCTCTCAATGAACAAGACTGTAGTTATTATTATGACAGTTCTAAATTTTATTTTCAATTGTTTTCTTTACCAAATGGTGTTCTTTTTAATCGACCAAAGAGCACCTTTAAAAATTATCCTTTTGCTCTCCGTTTCTATTGTATTTTATTTGGTATAGTAAATGTTTCTTACTTCTACTGTATGTTGCTTACCTTTTTGTCCCCTTGGCGTTTTAGATTTCCTTTGAGGTGTAACATCGTGATTGGTGTCTATAAATGTTTTTTAATAAGATGCAACCTCTTAGGGAGGGCTGGAAACACCCAACACTCACATCTTAGAGTGACAACTCATTGTTTGTACTTTAGAAACGCATCTCCACTTACGTTGTCTTCCTGATCTGTTAATTTGCCAAAGAAGGGTTTTGTTTTCCCATCTTAGTTATAGGTGTCAGTTCCCTTTTATTTATAACCTGTTTCACTCTTTATACGTTTTTGTTGCTATCTTAATTGGACCATAAAACTTTATAATTATCATAATGGTGGACTTACCATCTTTAAATATGCTATAAATCACTTTGTTGCCATAATTCTTGGCATCCTGAAATTTTTCATATATACATTTAATTTCAATACATTATCTATTTAATATATGTTACAATGTACATGGAATAGTCTATAGTCAACATATATTCATCTTTCCTTTTATTGTTTCTTGTATTTATGCATTCTTTCATCTTTAATATTTTCTGATACTTTCTCTTAGCTATGTCTTTTATAAAGAACATGCATTTGATTTTTAATAACTTTTTTTCTTATTTAACAGATAGTATTCATACTTATTGTCTATAGTGGCATTACTTAAACTTTCTCATTTTGTGCTTTCTACTCACCATTATCCCATTCCTTTGTGTACTGATTTTGTTATTAATTAGAGGTTTTTTTGGTTCTGTTTTCCTAAACTGATTTGGAAGCTATATGTTCTATATCTATTCTTCTAGAAGCTACTTTAAAATTTTAGCAAGCTCATTTAAATTTAAGTCATTATAATCAACAGCTGATGACTGTCTGTGAGCTCCCTTTCGGTCCCTTGTAAGGACAAAGACTTTATCAGGCTTTTAATTATTTCTCTGCCTAATTTTCTATGCACTTATGGCTGAAATTATCTAGAAGTTTCATTCCAAATAAGTATTGCTAATAGTGGCAGTGGTAATACTGTTAGCATTATTAGCATTATTATTTACTTTATGGCTTTGTTTAATAGAAGCCTTTATTAGTAATTGCACCCCATTTTGCTACCAAATTAGGAGCCATTATTTAGATTTAAATTGCATTTGTGTAGCTTATTTGCTTTGCACTGTTTGTTATGTCCCAAGTCTCAGTGTATATTCTAACATCTCCTTTCTGCTTCTCTGTAGTACATCCTCAATTAATTTCTGCATCTTCATTTTCTGAAAGGCTGTGAGGGGTCAAGTTTCTGAGTCTTGGCTTGTCTGAAAGCAACATCACCTTCTGTCTTTACTCTTGTTACGGAGCTATCTTGATTATCAAATCCCAGGCCGAAAACATCTTCTGCAAATCCATATCATCATTTATCTTCTAAATCACTTCAAGTGGGCCAGGCAAACATGATTTCTCTTTTGAGAAGCGAGATTGCCCATCTCCCCATAAGTCATCCTTCTTTAAATGCTCATCATTAGGATTCCTCCAGCCGGTCCACGCTGGCGGTGACTCTTCTGATTAATAGTTCATCAGGAATTCGCAGAGAGCTCTTTTATCAGCGGTAATCAGTTTCCTAACAACAAATTTCGTGTATCAGCCAGAAGTTCCCATTTCTAGGGCTGCCTTTACTAATGGTGCACGTAGTCCCTGAGTTCTAAAACAGGCTCTGACTGTTACTTCACTTATGCTAATGCCAGTAACCTACTGGGCCGTGAGGATCCCCCTAATGTTTTTCTCAGGGAGGGGCACCCCAATTTCAGTCACATCCTCTTGCCCTAGACCAGGGGTCCTCAAACTACGGCCCGCGGGCCACATGCGGCCCGCCGAGGACATTTATCCGGCCCGCCGGGTGTTTTTGCCGCCACTGCCTGTCCTGCTTAGCAGCCGACTTAGCAGTGTGCATAGGAATTTGTTCATAGTTGTTTTTTTAAACTATAGTCCGGCCCTCCAACGGTCTGAGGGACAGTGTACTGGCCCCCTGTTTAGATAGTTTGAGGACTCCTGCCCAAGACTCTCAGATACATAGTCCCCCACCCCCATGGCTGATGTCCTCCTTGGGCTGTTTTGAGACTTTCTCCCTACTAGCCTTTGAACTCTTGCTAAGAGCTGCTGCGCCTTCTCTTGAGGTCCCCGTGATTTCTTATCAGAGTGTGGCCTTCCTTACTTTTGAACTTCTCCGTCCCCTTCCCTGGAAACACGGAGTCCTAGGTCGTGGTGAGAGAACATCAGGGTTGTCGTGTAGAAACTAAAGGCACATTCGCTGCCCATGGACCGTATTGTGTCTTGCGCACCTTGGCCACGGAGTCGAACCCGAAGCCTGCAAGTACTCTGATACCTGATGCTCGCTCAGTGACTCTGGGCTTCCTCTCGCGGTTAGGTGCCCTGTAGCCCCAGATCCTGACGCCATCTCTCCTCCCAAAATCATCTGGTGACCTCTCCTTACCCTCCATGCCAGGGGCCTTCCTTCCTGGAGGTGCTTCCCCTCGTGGCGCCTCTAGCCGCCTCTCTGAGGCTCCGCTCTGGCCTCTGCGACCCATTGCACGAAGGGGCGTCTGTCTCAGGATAAAACGCATCGGGTCCCTCTCCGTGGGAAGCGTGCAGGGAGCCGGGACTGACTGGCCGTCGGCTCACCTCTGTGTGCCTCTGTCTCCCCCCTGCTAGGTCGGAGGTCACACCATGCTCCCCATCCGCTGGATGCCCCCCGAGAGCATCATGTACCGGAAGTTCACCACCGAGAGCGACGTGTGGAGCTTCGGGGTCATCCTCTGGGAGATCTTCACCTATGGCAAGCAGCCCTGGTTCCAGCTCTCCAACACGGAGGTACTGGGCCTTGACGGGAGGGGGCGGGGGAGGCTGACAGGAGCGAGCTCAGGCCAGGACTCAGGGCATGAAGCAGGAGGCGGAGCCAGGAGAGGAGACGGAGGCCTAAGAAGGGGTGGGGGAGAGCTTCTGAGTAGGACAAGAGGATAGCTTAGGAAATGAGGTCTAATTACCAAGAGAGCGTGAAATCAGATCTCCAGATTGAGACGCAGGTCACGGTTCTCTTTGCTCTGCTGCTCTCAAAATCGCCACTGTTTCGCTCAGAAGCAAGAATGACAGAGAGCCACTGTGAGGTCTTCGATTGTGCCACTTGCGGGGACACCCCTGCTCAGGATGCCCAGTCGTCTGGGTCCCAAGGGCTCCGGGCCTGCCAGGCTGGGACGTGCCGGCCGTGAGGCAGGAGGGCAGAGCCCAGGTTATTCCCGGGACACAGGAGCGCTAACGGTTAACGCAGCGCCAGTAAACACTGTGGATGCTTTTCATGGACACGAATCCTAAAGAATACAAATCCCATGTAATTCCCAGGCACCTTGGCTCTGTATGGACTCAGTGCTTTCCACACACACACACCTGGTGAGATGCAGGACAAAGAAGGCAGGGGGGTCGCGTGGGGTCCTGAGATGGACTGGCCGGGGTCTCAGAGGCGCGAGCTTCTAGAACGTGGGGGAAACTCGGGCCAAGGTCACCAGGCTCTTCTGCTCCCAAAGCCCGTCGGGGCGGTTCTGTTGTGCCTGCCCTGGAGCCGGGCCGACCCAGGAGTCAGTGCAACTTATAGGCAAGGAGGGGCTCCGTCCCCCAATGCAGTGAGCCCAGGCGAGGTGGGGTTCATCACCATGGCCTCTGCTTTCCAGAGAAGCAGGCACACAAGGCCTTTCAGATCGGAGTCATGTCCGAATAGCCAAGAGATTATCTCTTCCTTGGGAGCTGTGTTCATCTGCGCTTCCTTAGGCCCTGGCCACGTAACCAAGGGCATCTCATCATTTATAAGCTGAGTGGGTCCTGAACGCATTTTCTAAAATAGGACAAAACAGTTTAATGACCTTTAAAAAAATAAAAGTGTGTATGTCAGAACCCTATTGTCATGATGTTTTAAAAAATTGCTACTTTCTTCCTGGGATGGGACTGGTGGTGGGCACACACCTGCACACACATGCATAGACATGTGCCCTGAGCACAGCTCGGGTCGTCTGGTGGTCCCGTAGAGACAGAACCTGGGATGAGGGTACGAGGGGTGGCAGATGCCCTGACATCCAGGCTGGCCTGGTAGCCAACAGTGTGTCTGTGGTCCTTTCTAACGGCTTGGTGAGGCCTCGGCATTGAAGCAGGCGTCTTACCCCATCACCTGTCCCTCTCCACCGGCCCGGCAGCCAGTAGCCTCGGTCACTAGCAGTCGGGTTCTCTGCGGAGATTGACAGCCTGGTCAGCCCACACTCGGGGGGACACGGCTGAGGGCATAGGCGTCGGCCTTAGTTGAACTGGGTCCCTTTTCCGGGGCCGCAGGTGATGGTGGGTGGAAACGGGGCTCTCATGAGAGTAGGGGCATGAGCTGCTCACATCCTCTCAGGATGGCAGAGAAGTGAGCCATCGCAGACTCCGGGGTCGACACGACCCGGAAGGAGACGTACTAGGGCTTGACAAGCCATCCAGGGTCATCAGAGTGACGCGGGGCAATAGGGCGATAGAAGGAGAAATACAGACAGACCCTTCAGGTGCTCCCCGAGAGTTCCTGTGTGTTTTGTCATCGCCACCTATCTTCAAGTGCGGGAACTGCAGCCCAGGGTAGGTGACATGCCCCAGGTGAGATGGCTGGAGTTAGTAGTTAGAGCGGTTAGAACTACCTGAGAACCGGCAGGTGAAAACTTGAAATTTCCCATGTTTCAGCATCAACAGAGAAGGTCCTTGAGGACTTGAAAATGGACCACAGATGGCAGGCTCAGTCCCCAAATGCCCAGCTGGGCTGGGGCCGGCCCTTCGTGCTGTGCGTCCCCGACTCCTCTTTACGGCTTTCCCTGCGTTATGGGGGTCGTGCGGTCCCTCTTGTTCTCCTTTGGCCCCTGCAGCACGGGTAGGAGGCAGTCAGAGCAGACAGTGGATCCCCATCTCGCAGGCGAGGATGCTGAGCTCCTGTGAGGTCGGGTGTGCACTGGCCGCCCAGCGGGGCGCTGAGAGTCCCCCCTTGCGCTGGGGACTTTAAAATAAATGGCACACACTGTTTAGTGCAGAGAGCGGGGAGCATGGGCCTTGCCGAGGCGTGGCGGCACTCGTGGGAGGGGCACAGCAGTTGGGACTGAGGGGAGCTCCCCAGGAAGTGGGACCCCAGTGGAGACGGCCACGGAGGGGCCAGGTGGCACCAGGCTCCCTCACGGGGTTTCAGAGTCAGGCTGCTCATCAGAGGGGGAGGGCAGTCAGAGGCCAGTTCCACTCCCGGGCAATGAAGCAGCCGGTCATCCGGAGCAGCTTCAGGAGCGAGGTCAGAGGAGAGTGCATCGGGAGTCTATCCAGGAAGGCCGGCCCGGGAGATGGAGCCCCAGGAGCACCTGTGGGCACCCCTGGCGATGCCACGCCAGTCCCTGTCCTCGTCACCTGCACACACAGGGCTCACGAGCGCCTCTGCTCTGTCTCCTGCCCTGCCCGCGGCCTGTGCCGTGGGTACCGGGCCCTGCGCTGCGCCCACCAGGGAAGCCGTGGCCTCTGGGGGGGCCGGCCGAGCTCCGATGTAACGTCCTCGTTCTCCCCGCTCTTTCAGGTCATTGAGTGCATCACCCAAGGCCGCGTGTTGGAGCGGCCCCGAGTCTGCCCCAAAGAGGTGTACGACGTGATGCTTGGCTGCTGGCAGAGGGAGCCACAGCAGCGGTTAAACATCAAGGAAATCTACAAAATCCTCCACGCCTTGGGGAAGGCCACGCCCATCTACCTGGACATCCTCGGCTAGGCCCCTGGCGGCCGCGGTCACGGAGTCTTGCCTGTTGCCTCCTCTCTCCAGCCTCACATGCCCCCCTTCCACCTCACAGCCCCTTCCCCGCCCTTGACTGAAGCGAACATCTTCATATAAACTCAAGTGCCTGCTACACATACGACACTGAAAAAGGAAAGGAGAAACCCTGTAAGACAGTTGGCGTCTCTATATATATATATAATATATATATAATATATATATTTATATACCTACTATCTATCTATATCTACAGAGAGATCCCTTCTCTAATCCCGAGAGAAGCTGCTAATACTGAAACCACGAGACTACAGCGACAACTCAGAAAATCGTCACCATTACGAACACAGACGAACGTTCCCTTTGACTTAAGCTGTGGCCCGTGCTTCCGCAGCGCTGCCTTTTCGGGCGGAAGACCTGGACGATGCACAGAGATGGGGGACGGGAGGAGCTGGGTGGACCCCGACCCCCTGCACAGGGGGCTGCCCTCCAGCCCTGCACAGGCTCCTGCGCCGATGGCAGGATGGCACCAGCCGTGTTCAGCAAGGACCTGCTGCAGACCGGGGGCCTGGATCTCCCCTGGCCACGCCCCCAAGCCTTCCCTCTTCCGGGGACCTTTGTCTCCTCCAAGACAGTTTTCTAACTCTTCTCCATCCCGGAAAGTGTCGTCCGGATGCCTCCGGGAGCTGGCGATGGTGCCCACACACTGAGCAAAGAGCAACAAGGATGCACGGTCCTGGCGGCCACAGGGTCTTGCGTGTAACCCATGCCCTAGGCGGGTGTCGTCTGTCCTGGGAGCATCAGGAACTGGTGGGCTTTCTGGACGGACAGACCCACCGAGGAACAAGCTGTGACCTGGGCCCAACTCGAGGCACTGCCCTGCCTTTCATCCCTGGAGGGATTCCTTGGCCCCGCCTCCCACACTCAGGCCTCCGGGGCGTTGGGGTCTCCACACGTGGACACAGAGGGCCTCGGCAGCAGGAGACTTCGTCCTTGTCGGTCCTGATGGGAAGCGCCCCTCGGGGTCCGCTGCTTCCCCCGGATCCTGGCCCCACTTCCTGGGCGTCTCCTGAGCCCCCTGCCCAGGCCCTCGGCTCGCTCCTCACGTCCGGGGCCGGGAAGAATTGATGCGTCTGCCTGCCTGGGAGCTGCTGTGGATGCGCAGGGGCTGAGAGATCGCTTTGGGGGGGGGGGGGGGGGGGCGGAGCTTCTCCGGGAGAGGCCCCTGTGTGGCCAGTGCCGCAGGCCCCGCATCCTGATGAGGATGAGCCCTGCTCAGGGACAGAATGAGACGCCTGGGCTGGTGCCCGCTCCCCTGCCTGCCCTCCCAGCCGCTGCTGTCAAGGACTGAGGGCCACAGAGCCGGGACAACAGCCCCGCAGAGCCTCCTGCCGGGGAGGCCAGTGTGCACCCTCCGGGCCACCAGCCCCGCCAGCCACCTTCCCCCAAGCACAGAGCCACCTCATGGACTGGTCGCTGCCCGTCGGGGCCTCCGGGGGCCTCTGGCCTGCCCCCTGCCCTGTCCACCGGAGGGACGTCCTCATGGGCGCCTGGTCACCTGCAGCGTGGGCCTCCCCGCGTGGAGCTTGGGACTGACTTCTGTGTTCGCGATTCCCCTTCTTTTTTTAGACCAACATGTTTGTATTCAAACAGACAAGAGCTGTGCTCCGACTGTAGGCTGCAGGGATGGGGGGGCTGCTTAGCTGGGCTGCGGGGGCGGGGGGTGCTGGAGCTTGCCGGGGGTTTCCTAGGTGCCCAGCCCTGAGGGCTTTTGAGGGGAGCACTTTGGATTGACCCCCCTTGCCGTCCTGTGGCAGTGACCCCCTCCACAGGAGGCCCTGAGCACTGTGGGCTGGTGGGGCTGCACACAGGGCGCAGACAGGGTTCGGGCTGGTGGCTCAGGGCAACGTGCCCCTGGACGGGTCACCGGCCCAGGGGGAATTGTCAGCTGCCTGCCTGGCGAGCAGAGGGAACGGGTGGCAGGCAGGGGCAGGGGCACCTCGCGCTTACTGCCCTTGCAGGACTGTAGCGTCGGCTTTACATGGTGGCCTATGAGCCTTGGCAAGTGAAACCACCCAGGGGTTTGGATCGGGAAAGAGGTGGGGAGGGCGCTGGGAATGGAGGGGGCAGGGGGCTCTGGAGGGGGAGGGGCATGCGTACTCCTGTAGCGAGACAGGGCCGTGGACTCATCATGCCGTGACTCAGTTTCCCCACCTGCAAGAGGAGGGGTGTGCTTGCTGACCCCTGGCCCCGTATACCTCTTAAACCATTGGATTCTAAGTGCTGTCACCGTGGCGTTTTTCTCAGTCCCTTTTGGAGTTCCAGGACGGCCCGCCCAGGCCTTGATGGGGGCAAGGGTGGGAGGGGGAACGAGTAGGGGGGTCGGGGCGCGGTGCAGCTGCCTCTGAGGGTCCATCGGCCTGGGCAGGGCTGGGCTCCAAGGGGACGCCTTCTCTCCCTCACACCTTCATCACTGAGCGATCCTAAGGCCCAAGTGCCCGCGACTACTTCAGGCCCAGGCGCGTCTCTGGCCTCCTCGCCCCTCCCAGCCTCTCTACGCGCCCTAAAAGCACTGGCGCAGCTCCCCCTATTTATTCACTTATTTATTTTTAAAGCGCCTACTGTGGTTGAATGCGTCTTGAAATGACCCCCTCTTCGGCCCCCGTGGCCACAGCAGGCCACTGCATCCCGACATCCGCAGCCTGACAGGCCGTGCCGAGAGGCTGCGAGGGTGTAGCCTCGTGTGAGCTGCATCCCGCCGGCTGCCGGATGCTCCTGTTCGCCCCTGCAGGCCCCCTCCTGGACCGGGCAGGAGCGGCCTGAAGTTGGGTGCCCACCCGGGAGTAGGGTGCCATGGCCAAGGGTCATTCCAGGTCCTTGCTTTGGACTTGAACCACGTGCTGCCCTCTGATTGCAGCCCTGACCTGGGAGTGGGATTTGGAGGCTCACTGAGCCCCCTTCAACGGAGAGACCGTGGACTTGCCGCTCCCTCTGCTCAGCAGAGATCACGCACAAATCACCCCAGAGGAGGCGCCCCGAGCCTTGCAAGGCCCCCAGCCCCCCGGGCTCCAGCTGGGCGGTCCTCTTCCCCTCGCGATGCTCACTTGCGGATGACACCAGTGCAAATCTCTTTGGTGCTAAACCCTACAGAAACCAACACCAACAGGAGGGCTGGCAGCGTGTGGGGCTGCACGAGGCTCGGCCTAGAAGCACAAGCGCGTCGGTCACGCCGAGAGCACAGGATGCGCGGGGAGAGTTGGGTATGGAGGGGTGGAAAGGCCGCCAGAGTCCCGGCTCCCCTTTGAGTGACCCAGGGGACCCTGCCCAGTCAGCTAAGCTCTCCGAGGATCAGATTTCTCATCTGAGACATGTGAGAGGTTGTACTAGGTATTCTTAGAGTCCCTTTCAGCTTAAAAAGAATTCTGCATTCTGGTCCCACTTTTTTTTTTAAGTTGTTAGAAATAAGGGAGGACTAAAGCTTGTTAGAAATAAGAGAAAATGAAAGATAGGTAAGGATGAGGAGGAGGAGGAAAAGTTACCAACGGCAGGAAATTGATTGTAGAAGGCAAGTGAGGACGAGGAAGGCTCAGTGACTTCTTAGTCTTAAGGGATGTTGGCGGGGGGATCCGGGCAGATAAGCCAGGGACTCCATTCTCTGCTCTTTATTTTTTAAATATATTTTTATTGATTTCAGAGAGGAAGGAGAGGGCGAGAGAGAGAAACATCAGTGATGAGAGAGAATCATCGATGGGCTGCCTCTTGCATGCCCCACACTGGGGATCAAGCCTGCCACCCAGGCCTGTGCCCCGACCGGGAATCGAACTGTGACCTCCTGGTTCACGGGTTGACGTTCAACCACCGAGCCAGCCAGGCTCTCGTGCCCTTTAAGACAGGCTGCCAGCAGACCCCTGGCTGCCCTCCCCATCCTATTCCATTCAACACCCACACCCCCCGTGTGGGCAGACACTGTTCCAAGAGCTGGAGACCGCCTACCCACCCCTCACGCCGGCCACTGGCCGTCTGAACTCGGGGTCAGAACCCAAGGGGCTGTTACCTCTCCCTGCTGTTGTCAGGAGCGGCATGTGACGTTGCAGGCTACCCCCATCATTCTCCTTCATGCGGGAATGGCGAATGGCTTCTTGGCCTGCTTTTCCAAACGGGACAGCAGCAGTATCATCTTGATTTGAGCTGTCCTTGTTGCCAGGACATTCCTGAGGCCGGGGTCTTCCCGGTGCGTTGTTCAGAGCCTGGAACAAAGAGGCAGCTCAGGCCTGTTTGCTGAACGAGCCCCTGTGCCCACCGCGGCTGGAGGGCTGCCTCCAATGTCCCCGGGAGGCTACTGTTGGCCTGGACGGAGGGCCAGCCTGCCGGAACACCCTGGCACTCGCCTTAGTGCAAGCTGGCACCTTTTACCCAGATCTTGGTGCTGTGTGCTGTGCCCACTATGTTTTTTGGTCCCTGGATCATCATCAATCTTTTTTTTTTTTTTTTTTTAATACTAAATGCTTTTTTTTTTTTTTTTTTGGCCAACATAATGGGTTTTAAGAAAAATTCCAAGGTTTTGTATCATTATTACGATCTCTGTACGAGCTTCAGGAGATGTTCCGGGATTGCTTTGGAGCGCTCGCTAGGGAGAGTGTAGGCCTCAGTGCTTTGTACGCTGTATCTGCGTATTCCATCGGAACGGCGTCCGTGAAGGTCTGCGTGCAGCCAGCAAACCCGTCCCCACAGTGCTTGGTCGGCTTGAGCCTGGCACTTCCCGGGGAGGAGGCAGCCAGAGAGGACCTGGCCTCGGAGACATGCAGAAAGGCATGATGGGAAGTGTGTCCTCTTGTGCAGCCGGGTCATTCGTTGCTCCCTGAGTCAGATTATGCTGACGACAGCTTTCTCAGCATCCGGAAGCCACTCTTGCTGGTTGTCTGATAGGTCACACGGGAGCCGCTCCTGCCACATCCTGTCCCATTGGGGGTTGACATGTCAGTCACCGGCACTGCAGGGGGAACCGGGCCTGGCAGGGACGGGCAGAGAGGCTGTGAGAGGTGGCCCATCGCTCGCTGTTTCTGAAAGGCATTGCTGACTATGCTGATGTGTGTCTGTGCGTCACGGGGATGGGTGTGAGGACTTTTGCTGTGAGCATCACTGGGATGGGTGTGAGGACTTTTGCTGTGAGCATCACTGGGATGGGTGTGAGGACTTTTGCTGTGAGCGTCAGCTCTTCCACACGCAGGCCTGCATCTTGGCTTCTGACGGCCGCTGTTTCCCTGGTGCATTCTCTGTATTAAAGGGTCGCGGCATTAGGAAGGTTGAGAACCGCTGCTCTAGAGGATCGGCCCCTCGAGTGCCTGCACAAGAGTCATACTTTGCACCCAGAGCTGTCTCCGCCCCAGTGTCAGTGTGCGGGCACAGACACCTTTCTGTTTTGCAGGGAGATCCTGGAGGTGGGGGGCCAGGGGCTCCTCATCGTACTTGGAATTCCTGGTCAAAGTAAGAAAATGGGATTCCCATCCTCTTTAACCAAGGTCTGAGCTTAAAACAAGGCGTGCTGTGCCATTTGCCACCGGGAAGGGGGTCTTCCCCCATGTGCTGGGCTGTCTCCCAGCGTACAGAGGCAGGACAGCAAGTTCCACTACTTCTCCCTCATCACCGCGGTGAACGTTGCTCGGTGCGCCGTGCCCGGCCCCAGCGCATAGCTCGCAAGAGATACTTAGGGCCGACAAAGCCAGACGTTGCTAACAGAAGATGTGTCAAGATAACGGAAGTGACAAAAGGCCGGTTGGACATCTGAGGGGCGCTTAGCACTCAGCTTAACATCTTATGGGAGCAATTGGTTTCCTCTCACTTTCGACAGTGACAGATTCCGACGTCGTCCTTGGAAGTCTGAGGGTAGATTGAGAGCCTGGATATCCACCGTGTCCGCGGACGTTCTTCCTGATGCAACATCCCCAAAGCCCAATGAGAAACGGGAGCGCCCGAGTCTAAGTCTGGAAGGTATTCTTTCTTTTCTTTTAAAGACATATTTTTATTGATTTCAGAGAAGAACGGAGGGGGAGAGAGAAAAAAAAAAACATCCATGATGAGAGAGAATCATGGATCGGCTGCCTCCTGCACGCCCCCTGCTAGGGATCGTACCTGCAACCCGGGCATGTGCCCTTGACCGGGAATGGAACCGTGACCTCCTGGTTCCTGGGTTGACGCTCAACCCCTGAGCCGCGCCGGCAGGGCTGTTCCTTCATTTAAGAAGAGCACATGGGACCCATAAACTCAACAGCAGCACAACAAATAAGTTACCACAGGGACACGCTCGAACCCACAGCTTCCTTCACTGTTTTGTTTTCCTTGGCGAAGTGTTCATGTCCCGTCTCCACTTAACAGCTCCCTGACCTTCATCCCCGCGCCCACCCCGGGGCCGGGGAAACAAACCTGGGCCAGATTTTTGGACTTTTGCTTTCTGCCGCCGAAAAGTAAATCCCAGTAAAGAAGATTGTCTTCCATTTTTCTTCTTTTTCTTTCTTTTTTTTTTTTTTTTTTTTTTTTTTTTTGCTTTTGGCTCCTATCCTCCTGCTTCCGTGGGACTGACAACCCGGCCCTCGCACTCCGCGAAAGCCTGAACAGGAGGTGAAGCCCAGGACTACAAAGCGCGAGGGCCTGACACAGGGAGGAAATGGGTGCCGAGGGATCCAGCGGACGGAGCAGGGAACTCTCATTTCCCACGGATGGCGGAATGGACGGCTGCACTAGGACTTCTGACGGGGCCTGCCCTGCGGTGGCTTCCGTGTGTCAGACAGCGCTGACCTCTCCATCAGCCTCCTGCTTGGCGCTGGCTGCAGAGCTCACTGAGATGCAGGCGTAAGGCCTGGGCGCCTCTTGCCTGAACCCCGGTGGCTGCCCTCGGCCGTGGCCTCTCCCTTCCCACCCAGGTGCTCTGGGTCCGTGACCTGGGGCCTAGGAGCCCCGGTGGGGATGGGACTGTAGGAGGGGAGTGCTTACCTCTGTCTGACCGCCATGCTGGGCCAGGCTCTCTGCTCCGGGTGACAGTGGTTGTCATGGCATTGGCTTCCCCCGCAGGGACCGCACGGGAGGGCCCGGGAGCCACTCCGCCGAGGACACGCAGTTTGGCAGCGTATCTGGCGCCGCACAAAGTGAAATGGTTGATAGGGAATCCGTGAGCCCTGGGCGCCCAGGCCTTCAGCTTGTCCAATCCACGTGCCCCAGGTGCCAGCTGTAGCCAGGGGGCCAGGCGGGGCGTCGGGTTCTGATGGACAGAGGGCTTGCCCTGTGTCTGTGCAGGTGTTTCCTTCTAAGAAAGGCAGCCCCAGCTCCTTTAAAAAAATTTATTGATTTCAGAGAGGAGGGAGAGAGAGAGAGAGAGATGGAAACATCAGTGATGAGAGAGAATCATGGATCGGCTGCCTCCTGTACGCCCCCTCCTGGGGGATCGAGCCCACAACCCGGGCATGCGCCCTGACAGGTTCATGGGTCAATGCTCAACCATTGAGCCACGCCGACCGGGCCTGGCCTCTTTTCTGCTGGTTGGGACAGAGGATGCAGCTGTCCCTCAGGCCCCACTGGTCAGCTCTCTCCTCGTGTGGGTGGTGGGCGCAGCCTCCCCAGATCTCTTTCTAACTCACTGGTGGTGCCACTTGGAGACACAGCGGCCAGGGGAAGCCTCAGAGCCGAGTCACAGCTTCTCTGCGAACGAGGGCCGTTCAGGACACCAGGAGTCTGAAGCGAGGCCCCTTCGCTTAGCTGCAGCCCCTCCAGCCCGTAGATCTTCCATGGTATTGGGCGTTTGGGGAAATTTGCCTCGGGGTTTCGGAATGCTTGCCCCTGAAGGCCCGGGCACAGATTTCTCTGCGGCTTTTCCGATTCTGATTCTCTGTGAAATTTTATTTCCCACTTGGCTTCTTGTCTTTGAGACGAGTAACAAGCATCTCTTTGTAAAGTCTCAGCTCTTTCTTTCGGAGCACTGGCAGCTTGCAGCCAAAGACACTGTGTTTATTGACTGGGAAAACGGACGTCTGGGCCAACCAATGTCGCAGGCACACAGAAGCAAACCTGATCTTTATTTCCCAGCAGCGATCAGTGGCGCTCACACAGTGACACAGGACAAAGTCTGACACATGGGCATGCGCGCGCGCGCACACACACACACACACACACACACACACACACCCCTCTGCACTCCCATTGGTCCAATATAGTCGAACAAGGCCATGTGCTGCACGTGTTTTTCCCACTGATCTTCGTGTGTGTTTGTGTGTGTGTGTGTGTGTGTGTGTGTGTGTGTGTGTGTGTGTGTTTATGCGCGCGCCCATGTGCGCTCACCAATAAGTGTGAATCGGGCCTGTGGTTTCTTAAATTGATCTATAGCTCACTGTTGTTTTTTTAATTATCATCACCCAGTCTTTGTGCATTTATAAAGTTCGGGCTTTTTCAAGGAAGACTGAATCCCGAGTTTCCAGAGCCTTCCTGTGTAAAGGCTGGATTCGTTTTCTTGGAGAAACACAAAACCCAACCGAACCCGGATGCAGATTTTACGGGATTAATTTTCTGTGGCGGAAATTAAACACAAGCTCACCTCAGTGTTCTAAGCGGGTGGGAAGCTTGGAATGTGGGCTTGAGTAATGCCTCGTACAACTATACATGGGAGCTAGTTCAGGCAGATTGCGGGGCCTATGTTGGGACTGAAACAATTCGATATAAAACTCAAACATTCACATTGAGCTGGAACTTGGAGTGAAAGGGTTAGATTTCCTTGGGAAAGTTGAGGTACCACTGGACACGGGAAGTGAGCCGGCTGGCCCGGGTGCGGCTGGGTGGGTGCCTGATTGTAAGTCACCTCGATTACCTGGGCCCCGGGGAAATGTCTTTAGTATGAAGCGGGCAGCTGCCAGCTGGTAGCAGGCGTGCCCCTTCTGTGGTTCGGGTGATGGGGCAAGCCGGTCTGTTTCTCACCCGCCGTGCAATCAGTTACCGTCACAACTTCTCGGGCCTCACCTAGAGCAAGCATGCAAACGCCCACCCTGGAGATGCAGCCAGTTTTCTTTCCGATTTTTAAAAATATATTTTTTTCTTGATTTCAGAGAGGAAGGAGGAGGAAGAAAGAGATAGAAACAACAATGATGAGAGAGAATCATGGATCGGCTGCTTCCTGCACGCCCCGTACTGGGGATCAAGCCCGCAACCCGGGCCTGTGCCCCCCGACGGGGAATCGAACCGTGACCTCCCGTTCATAGGTTGACGCTCACTGAGCCACGCCGGCTGGGCGAGCCCCGTTTTCCTCTGTGCTCGGTGCAGCTCTCCTTTGAATGTCCCCCTGACTTCGAACCCTCTGTCTGCTGGCCCCAGCCCCACCCCTTGAGCTGGATCCTCTCGGCAGAGTCAGAGAGAGCCCACTGGCCAGTCCTCTTCCTGAGCCTGAGCCTCCCCGGCCTGTGGAGCCTGGACTTCCCCGGAGGAAAGCCTTGCTTTTCCAGCCCCTCAGACAGGACCACGTACTTAGCTCCTCATTAGCACCTCATGGCTGCTTTCCCAGGAGCGACCCTGGGACAGGGAGCCCATTAGGGTGCCCAGTCTGTGTTTTTGAAGCCTTTTCTTCCTTCTGACTTGGTTAGGAAAGGGGAGCTTCCATAGACAGCTTTTCCTTTCAATGTCTCTGGCTTTCTCCCTCCCCCCACCCCCGCCCGGCTGCTCCATGTGCTGATACTTTGTAAACCAGGCCTCTTTCCTCCCAGGCCCATGCCAGGGCGGGTGCGCCCTGTCCCTCAGAACTGGAGCGCCCACCATGTGCCCGCCAAGTGTTTATTTCGCGGAGGGGCTGTGGAATCCACACAGAGCTGCAGCAGCAGCCACATCGTGCAGGCATGAGAGTCTTTTTCAGTCGAACGAGACCTTCACGGTGACAGCACAGAGAGCTCTATACCCCGAGCACAGAACTGAGCCTGGGAGCGTGCTTCCTTTTTTAGAAAAAATGAAGTGAAAGTTGAAAGTCACAGGAGGGGCTGGGAGACCAGACCCTGTAGCCCACAAATGGTTGTGTAGCAGGGATGCTCTAACTCTGTCCTCTCCTCGGCTGTGAGAAGCCCAGTGATGGACTGTGATGGGCTGTCCACATTCACATTAGAAACACACTCATCACGTCCAGCCCAACCCCTGTTGCCTACACATACTCTCATAAGCCCGGGATGGTTCAATATTGCTTATTTTCCTTGGTCCCTTCGAATAGCTCCAAGGTGATTTCTAATGGTTTTCCTTCTCATTTCCTTAGGAAGGACGGGGCCTCGGAAAGGGAGGGTCCATTTTAAATGCTGTCTCCGATAAGGTGGTGGGGAGGTTATGGGAGGAGAGGCAGACAATTTCTGAGCTCTGATTCCCTGCCGAGTGACCGTGGCACCTCCACTTCTTCTTCATCCACAAGAGAACCGTGCACAACCGCCCGTCTGCCCCAGAGGGTGCGTGTGAGCCCCCAGACGAAGTCACAGTTGCCCACGTGCTCTGCGGGCTCCCCGGGGCCTGGCATGCGGAGAGCCCTCCCTGGGCAGTGAGGGTGGCCGGCAGGCCGCTGCGTGTGGAGCGGGGAGCTGCTTCTGGGCTGTGCCTTGCTTTGAGGGCACCTCCCTTTAATCTCCCCGGAGGCCGGTATCTAGTTTATCCTTGGCTTTCTCCTCTCTGAGGGATGGATGACACCTCTACAGAACTCCAGGCAGGAAGGGGCTGTGTCGCTGCTGGGCTCTGTCACTGGAAAGGGGCCTCTGGTAGATCTTGTTTGCAGGCCTGGGGTCCCAGACAATTCATAGCCAAATGGCATCTCCTGTCGCATTGAGCTCCATGTCCCCTGTGGTTGCTGTCCTGAGGGTGTGCACCTCTAAATGTCTTGTTTCTTGAAAGTAAGACCATGTGAAACCACCTCTGTAAATCGGGTGGTGCGCCTGATCTTGCGGAGAGCGCCCGAAGCGGTACCACGTGCCTTCCAGGGCCGTCAGTAGAGGGGGGGGGCCCAGGTGCTGAACCCCCTTCTAATAGCCCTGAGCACCAGCGAAGGTGTGAGCGGGATTCCCGTTGAGCAGTGCACCTGCCTGAACGTGAGCCCCGACCATCCGTCCTGAGGCCAGATTACAGCCGCGATGTCACCCGCCACTAATCTAAGCACCTGGCAGGGGTGGCTACTTGGCGAGTTAAATCTCTGGAATGTCATTTCCTTTAGCTCTTCAGGCAACAGTCAGGTGTGATGCAACTGACTCAATGCTGTGCGTGACTTAAAAAAAAAAGTGTTGTGTTTTTGTTTTGTTTTTTAATTTGATTTCAGAGAATAAGGGAGATGGAGAGAGAAACATCAAGATGAGAGAGAAATCAATTCTTCCTCCTGTGCTCTTACCAGGCATCGAACTGTGACCTCCTGGTTCATAGGTCGAGGCTCCACCCCTGAGCCATGCTGCCGGGCGGGATATTTTCTTTTCAAGGCTGGGAAAGATTGACTGTAGTTCTTGCCTAAAAGCGGAGGCTCCTGCAAGCCCATTGCAGCTGGAGGCAACCCAGATGGCCCGCGTTCAGCTTCTGTTACCTGCAGAGGAGGACCTTCTTGGTTCTGTGTGTGGGCCCTGCGGGGGAGCTCAAGGGCATTGTCAAAAGGAAATGAAAGCAGGCAAGTCAGGGCAAGAGAACTCTCTCTCTGAATGTGAGAGAAAACAGCAGTCCTGCACTCTGGCGCTCTCTCTCACGCTCGCTCTCTCTCTCTCTCTCTCTCTCTTCTCTCTCTCTCTCTCAAGTTCCAGGTGCAGTTAAGGGAAGAGTCGAGTTCTTTCTCAAGTAGGTTTGATTTTCTCAGATCTCGTGTGTATTGGCTGGGGGAGGTTGAGTGTTGGGGGTGGGGGGGCGTGCGGCAGGTAGGAAGGAATTGGTTATGAGGTTGGACTTTCCCTTGAGCATAGTAAGACCTCTGCTCCGTTTCTCAGAACGTGACAGTAAAATCAGGGCAGAGACGAAGTCAGAGGCCCGCGTTTCGGGGTGTGGTCAGCAGCACAGCAGTCCTGTGTCTGCAGTGGGTGTCGGGAGCAGGTGTCGGTGGGCGGTGCCTGCAGACCCTGATGTTGAATCCGTCCACTTACAGGCTTCCTTTCTAAGGGCGTGGGGTCCTGTGCCAGCAGGGCCGGAATGGGGAGGTGGTTGGAAGCGCTGCCCCATCCGCGTTAGGATGATGTGTTAACTCGGTCCCACGGGGAAACTGGGGTCGTTTCAGGGCTGCTTCCCATGGAAATGGCGCCAAAGTGAGGCTCCTCAAACATAGTACGAGGCCACTCCCCTAAAGTCAGCCTCTACTGAGAGCGCCTGGGTCTCTGTTTCAGCACCAGGGACAGCGAACACCCTTGGATTCACCCAGGGCTGGCTGTCCTGATGCACCTTCCTTCCTGTCCACGGGGTCCTCCTCCGAAAAGACTTTCTTCTTAAGCTCAAGTGCCTGCATCTCGTATTCATTTCAAGCCTGGAGGCTCAGCTGTTTCTGTCACGTTCTTGGCCTCCTAAGGAAGAGAACAGGGTTTGGGCTCACACACCCCAACAATTCACTGCTAAGCTTTTCCCAAGCCACGCCACGTGGTCTCCTGGAAACAAAGACACACAGACACCCGTGGGCACAGGCACCCCCTAAGTACAGTCTTCAGAAGGCACCTTCGGCTTGTCCACTCCCCAGTGGGGACCGCTTACTGGCACCCCTTTCTTGCACACACCCACGACTACGTGCCGGTCTTTGTTCTGCTCTGTGCATCGGAGACGCTGCCTCCCAGGCGTGAGCTGACGCTGTGAACTCCGAGGTCAGAAATGGGCCCGGTGCTGCTGCTGTAGGGCATTTGGGAGACTCAGGCTGGGCACTGCTTTGCATGCCAGCGGCCACCCCTTCATCACGCGTGTGGTCCGGCAGCTAGCCATGCCTTACACAGTCCCGGGGAAAGCGCACATGGCCCTTCTTGGCCTCCATCAGGCCAGGCTGGCGGGCACACTGAGGACGGGAGTGAAGCAGAAGCTCACGGCGTCACACTGCTCTGTGCCGCCCCGGTTGTCACGCACATTCGTACGCAGCTCGTGTCAGGATGGCCCCGTGCGGGGAGGCGGTCCCTGCACACTGCATCTTAAATGCTGTCTCCTGGTTTCCAGGTGATAGATAAATTCCACTGCCTCTGCCTCTGGACCCTTCAGGGCTCTGAACAGCCCCCACCCCCCATGTGCAGGACCATGGGGGTGCTTTGTAAGGTGGAGACAGCAGGCCAGAGACCAAGGTCTGTGGGACAGCGATGTTGAACCTTGGAGCGAGTGAAGGGACGGACGCCATTCTTCCTCCATCCCTCATCCTCTTGCGGGCATCCCGTTCCAGCGCTCACACCCGCCACGAGAAAAAGGCACACGTCTCTCTGGATTATTGACGAGGGCAGGGTCAACAGTTCTCTCTGAGGATCCTTTAGAACAGGAGCTTTGTTTTCTATTGGAACTAAGGACAAACCTAGGTTAGAATGAGCGTGCACAGGAAGGACCAAGGAGAAGTCCCCGTTAGAACAGAGGAGGTGGAGATGGGAATCAGCCAGTCCACTGGCTGGGAAAGGTGGTCTGAGATGGGGCTGCATCCTTAGAAGGAGAGGGGGTGTCCGTAGGAGGCTCGGGAGGGAACAGGCTAGAGAATAAATTTCCTGGAGAGGTTCTCAGTACCTTTTCTGGACAGTTTCTAAAATTTTCAAGGGCGCGTCTAGCCCTCTGCCTCGTGGAGGTGAGCTCAGCGATACGTCTGGGTTCTTAAGGCAAATGCCCTACAGACACCAAAGTCTCGCATTTTCCACTCCCAGCCATGGCTGGCTGTCCTGAGTGGAATTTTTTTTCCCCTTCCCTATGCGAAAGGGACTCGCTTTCAGGAGAAGTGTCCTTCAATCGTCCAGCACAGACTGGAGGTAATTTTTTGCATGAATGGCTTTTTACGGCTAGGTCTAAAAGCAGAAGAAAACTTGTATTTAAACTAAGTGCTACTTTACATATCTTATTTCGAGGGAAAGGAAGGATTTATTGCCTTGTAAATGCTGTACACAGACTCGTTTCCTACTGGACATTACATGTCCCTTCGTCTTCAGGCTGATGTCCCAAGCAGCCTCCGGGCGTCTGGTAAATCAGCCGGCACCTGCTCCACGCTCCGAGAGCAATTTTGCAAATGAAGTTCGGGTGCCGTCGTAGCTGATTTCCACCCCCACCCCCACCCCGAAGCTTTCTGTACTAAATATATGTAACGTGACTCTATTTCATCTGATCCTCTGTGTGTGTGTGTGTGTGTGTGTGTGTGTGTTTCCCCACGTTTGTATTCATATATTGGCCATCTGACCTTGAACATGGTGTGTATGGCATGTGGGCCTTGGAAGCGTGCACACACTTGTTCTGAGGCCAAGGTTATCTTACAGAGTTCAGAAAGAAAGAAAGAAAAACTACCACCACGTGGCGTAGCCTGGGAGAAGCTTAGCAGTGGACAGATACACGGTTGCCAAGCGGGCACTCGCTGGTGCAGACCTTGGCCGGGGCAGAGTCGAGGCGTGCTCAACTGCGTTTATTTTCATCTCCATGGGTGGTTCCTCAGTTCTGTCTCATGACTTAGAAGTATCCCTCCACGATGCTGGTCTGTTGCTCTCCCCCTCCCCACCCCCAGGCTGCTGGAAAGTGTTGGTCGTGCTGGCTTCCTAGCATTTGGATCCCAACATCACTGCCTTAGAATGGGCAGCTGAGGATTTTAGCAATCCTGGGACTCACCAATCGTGCCCCTCCTTTAATGAGGGAATGTCTTTCCTTTTTTTTTTTTTTTTTAAAGGACAACTAAACCCATTGGCTGTGCTCACTTTCTTTGCATCCTGGTGAGTCTTGGAGAATCGCTTTCGTTAACATGATGACTGTATTTGCCTCTGGAGAAGAGGCTCATGAGCAACGTACATCAAATTCTCGTGTAAAGGTGTTCTTTATGCAAAAAAATAAAGGAGTGGGTTTTGCCTTGGTCAGGGGGCCCCAGGGTAGGGGTGACGTGTTGTCAGTCCATATGGAGGGATGTGTTGAAAAGGCAAGAGCTCTCCCTTCTGGGTTCCCAGCCCCACCCTTCCTTCCTCCCCCAACCTCAAAAGAAAACAAAAATTATTTTTTTAAATCGCATTAATAACTTATGTTTAATACAAAAGGATGATGTAACCGGTATCACCAAAGGTCATTCCTCCCACTGTGCATGTCCTTCGCTCTGGGCCCCGTCCCCATCACCCCATCCTCCACCCTCACACTTCCACCCCAAGCCAACGTGGGTCGTCATGGGAACCACTCAGCGTTGGCGGGACATGTGGGGGCAGAGCCTAGCGCCATGACGCTCATGAAAACCCGCCATTCTTCACTTTCCAGTGCGTAATCGCTACCCGAAGGTACACCCTTTTCTTGGTTTCTGTCGAAAAGCATTTTATACATATATATGTATATATGTGTGTGTATGTATGGCCCTATGTATGTATATGCACATGTACATGTATATATGTATATACCCACTCCGGTATCAATGGAGCCTGCGCGAGCAAGCATTGTAAATACCCCTTTGGCCATCTGTCTGTCCGTCTCCCTCATATCATATCTTCAGTGTCACGTTAACGACTCCACTTACTGAGTGATGAAATGGTGTGTAGACTGTATCCTCCTGACATAGTTTATGTAGGGTCTCTTCTCAAATAAAGTGATAAAACACCCGTGCTCTCGTTTGAACTGGATTCATTCCTCCTCTTTTTTATTTTTTTTGAAATGACCACCACATTTTATTTTGCCAGGCTGCTCCCTAATTGCAATGAATGTTCAATCTTTAAATAATACAACCAGATAGCCATTCAGAGTAAGCACTGTCCTGCATTTGAGGCTATCAAAGAATTGCAGTTAAACACGTGAGCAAAGATCCCGTCACCTTCGCAGTCGGAAAGCGATGTGTCCACCCTCCTTGAAACCCTTCAGGTATAAGTCAGCAACATGCATTCACATCAACAGGGAAGGGTGCTGGATATAAAGGTCAAGGTTGAAGGTGGTCAAGTCCAATACTGTACAGAGACCGTCGGATCCAATGTGATCTTGGGAGTCGGGTCCCGGGTTTGCGGAGGGTAAACGCCGCCTGTTGGGTGCCCCAGGATGCCCTGGGCTGGCTGCAGGGCCAGACATGTTCCCGGAAGAACATTGCACATCACGTGCACGTTTATCCTTTGAGGCAGGGCCCAGGGACAGGGTGGACCACCTCCGGCTGCGCATCCTGATGCTGTCCCGTGGCCCCAGAGGGATCTGCACTAAACTCCCCCGTTCCAGTCATCCCAGGTGAGCTCTCCAGGTAGGATAACCACGCGCCCTTGGACACTCTTATAGCCAGAAGGTACTGGGGTGCTTTGGCACACTCGCTTTAAAGCTCCCCCCCCCTCTCTTTTCCAGTTTTCTTTCTCTATATCTTTCTTCTTCACACAATACGTTTTCCTTTCATGAGATTCCAAGACTTGTTTCCCTTAATGTCTTTCAAAGGCATAAATGGGTGGTAAGGAAGAGGCATATGTTGTCATTCTCCTCTTGAGAGTCCCCCGAGGCGTAGAAGGGTTTAAATCGGGGTTGCCCCACCTCATCACTGCTGATACTTTGGATCGAGAATTCTTTTTTTTTAAAATATATTTTTGTTGATTTCAAAGAGGAAGGGAGAGGGAGACAAAGACAGAAACATCAATGATGAGAGAGCATCGTTGACCGGCTGCCTCCTGCACACCCCACCCTGGGGATCGAGCCGGCAACCCAGGCATGTGCCCTGATCAGGAATGGAACCGTGGCCTCCTGGTTCCTCGGTGGACGCTCAGCCACTGAGCCACACCGGCCGGGCGCTGTCACTTTTTAAGAAGTGTGTCATTTCTATGCCTCTGGGTGGCGAGACACCTTCTCAAAGGTTATGTCCCGTGAAAGCAGCCAGCCTACCTAAGGGGCAGACGCTCGCCCTTTCCTTGTCCCTGGTAATAAATCATAGTTTCCATCTGGCCTTTGCCACCTGGTCACGTAAATGACAAGGCCATAATAAGGCCTGGGACAAAAAGTCCCCAGTGTCTCAACTCCTCTTGGTGAGTAAGTGGAACGTGCCTTAAGCCCCTGTGCGGTGACATGCGTGTAACACGTCCTGAGGAGACATCTGTGGACTTGAACTGGATTTCTCATTCCCCAAGGACCGGTCACTCGGGCAGCGTACTCAGATTCCCACGCAGCCCGGCACCGTGGGAGCAAGGAGGGACTAGCTCCTCTGCAGCACGTGCAGCCTCTGCATCAGGGCCTTCCCGTGGCCACATCTCTACAGAATTGAAGGCAAAAGGAGATGTTTCTCGAGGTAGGATTTTAGGTGCCTCAGGAGCCTAGGGCTGGGGGCGTGGCCTTTCCACTGTCATCCAGTGCTGGCCTTGGCTAAAGGGCAGGGAGAGTTAGTGGGCCCGCCCGCATACCGGAAGCCCTCCACTCATCGTTCTCCCTGGAGCCCTTTCTACCACCGCCCCCCGCTCCCCCCAAAGGCCTAGGAGGCCCTTCAGTGTCCTCACACCCTCCTGACCCATTATTTGCCATTTGTCTTGGAAGACCATCGGAGGACAGGGTATGGGTATGGACTTCTAGATCCGGAAGGTCCTTGATTGACAATCCCACTCACGCACTTGCCTGTAACCAGGCTTCCCAGGTCAATAACACCAGGACAACCTCCCATGGCGAAGCATCGTCCTGTGCTGGAGGGCATGGCGATTACTGCCTCACACAATGGCAACATGCTCCTGCGAGATCATCACCCTCCTGGGGACAAACAGAGACGCAACAGTCTAACAGAGGGACCTCAGAAATGGCAGAGGGCCTTCCGGGACTGACCCGGGCCACCTGGACCAGCCCCGCAGCAGAAGCGGGAGAAACACACTCATTAGGCACACAGGAGGGACAGACTTATGGAAGCTCGTGTCCCAGAGGGGTGATTCTCAGCATAGACCGTGCATATGTATGGGAGCGAGCTCCTGGAAATGCTTGAGCCTCCCAGACACATTCCTGTATGATTCCGGGTGCAGCGGGGCCCCTTGGCCTGGGCCCTGTCCTTTGCCTTGCTCCTGTTGGGGTGTTTAAGGCTCCTGAGCTGTTACCCAGGGAGAGATGTTCCATATTTGCCTCTCTTTCCCCCATCCCCGAGGTTTGCAGTGTTCTCGATTATGAAAATCACCGATACGCAGCATAAGTATTAGTAAACTATGCTATTACCTATATATCCTCTCCCAACCAACCAACTGCAATTCAGTTCAGGAAATGTCAACGTGTTCGCCGGCAACACATGCAGATTACTTCGCTGAGACATGAGGGTTGGGAAAACCTGGAAGGCCTTGGTCCTTCCCTTCATCTCTAGGAGGCGGAGGGTGCAGGCACGTTCACAGCTGATCATGACCCTGGGCAGAGGGGGGCCACATCCACAAGAAGCCGCGCGGGAGAGAGGAAGAACTGGATACCGACAGGTCAGGGGAGAGAAAGTGAATGGGCTTTGAAGGCAGAGGGTCAAGGGCGGGGTCTGGGGCAGGACAGAATGCCCAGCAGCAGGGAGGGGCGGGGCCACAGCAGGGGGCGGGGCCTGGGGCAGGACAGAATGCCCAGCAGCAGGGAGGGGTGGGGCCACAGCAAAGGGCAGAGCGTCTTTTTTTCAGGGACCCCCACTGGGGCTGCTGAAGGAAGAACTACCATGTCATGACCTCCAGCTTCTCTCCAGCATGTCCACTGCAGCTTCTCCGGCCGTGGAGGGTACTCCCGCTCACTTGACCCTGGTAAGTGAGCTTCCATGATCTGAGTTTTGTATCTTGTTTCTGTTCCCTGCGGACTGGCTGGCCTGGGCCTCAGTTTCCCCTCCTGTCACACATGCCTCATAGCACTTGCTGTGGTAATCTATAATAATCTATAATAATAAAAGCATAGTATGCTAATTAGACCGGACGGCCGAACGACCTTTGGGATGAAGCTGGCGCTGCGAGGGCCGAGGCAAGCCGCCATGGCTGCAAGGGCTGAGCCCCTTGCACGAATTTCGTGCATCGGGCGTCTAGTTAAATACATAAAACATAACCACACCATTTTAAAACGTGGCGCCTATACAGTATGTTCATTTCCTTGGAGGAGACCAAGGTGAGGCCAGGTCTGGTTATATCAGGGTGACAGCCACAGGATCTCTTCATTGCTCGTCCTGGAGTTTTCTTTGCTGTTTGTTGGTGTTTGTCTCTCTCAGTTTACAGAGAAGCCCTTAGAAGGTGCAGCAGCTATTTGCAAAATGAATTTTGAGAGCTTGAACTCGTGGCCAAGGACAATAGAAATGGGGAGGTCTTTATTTTTAATTTTCCTTCTTGTGATGTTTTGGGGACAATTTGCAATGGATGAGCATTTTATTTATAAAGGGAGCAGTTCCTTTCCTCTCATCTGCAAACTCTGCCTGGGTACAAAGAGGAAGCCCAGGCCCACGTGCAAACGCTGCAGGTCCCTTGCTCTCCAATTCCACACCCACCAGCCTCGTCTGATGAGGCCCTTCCCGCTGTGCAAGGGAGGACAGACAGGGCCCCGCACTGGCTCCTGGCTCCGGGCCAGGGTATTTCGGCTCTTCCTCTGACATAGTTTGAGTGGGGTGTCTCATTCCCCCAGGGCTCGGAGGAGGGAAATTCCTGACCGTGTAATTACGCGCTGACCTCCTGAAACGTACCCTGCTCTTGCACTTGGCATGGGCAGCGCTGTTCTCTCCGTCCTGACTGGGAGCCTTGTGCTGGATGGAGGGGAAAAGATGTCTCATTTTACCTCCCCCCGCCCCTCTCTGGTCAGCAACAATTGCAGGCAGCCCTCGATGGCTTGCAAGGACTTGGGCATCTTCTGTGTCTGAACTTAACAAATTATAATGGAGCCTGGCCATGGTAGCTCAGTGGTTGAGCGTCGACCAGGAGGTCAGGGTTCGATTCCCAGTCAGGGCACATGCCCGCGTTGCTGGCTTGATCCCCAGTAGGGGGCGTGCAGGAGGCAGCCGACCGATGATTCTCTCTCATCATGGATGTTTCTACCTCTCTCTCCCTCTCCCAGCCTCTCTGAAATCAATAATAAAATATATTTTTAAAAAATTGTAATGGAGCAGAGCAACAAGGCCCTTGCCTGCCGGAAACGCGAGCTGGGAACCAGGGCCCCTGTGTGCACGTCCCCAGGGCGATCTGGCCAGATGTAACACTTGCCATTTCTCGAGTCAGCTAGGCACTGGGCTGGGAAAAGAGGCAGGTGAATCCAACTCAGTCGAGGGTTCGCTGCCCTTGCACTGGACTGAACACTTCCTGTTCTTAAGGTAATTGCAGAATTGGGCTGGAATTTTTTTTTTTTTATGTTTGGCTTTGTTTACATTAGTACTGTGTGTGTTTTTTCCAAGTAGTGGTTTCAAAGGGCAATTTATGTCTGCCGTCGCATCCTTCACAGAACTGGCTGATCATCCAATGAAAACAAACATTTCAAAAGTAGATGAAGTGAAAAATAGGTTGTTTTTCATCACGACCTCGGAGTGTTTGAATGTATTACACACCCATGACCTCCCTAAGGGGAACCTGCTCCTTCCACGTGGGGATAGATCTCCAGCTGGTGTTTGGACGTCAGGACGGACGTATTCACTCACTATAAACCTTTTATTTTTTTTTTAGGAGATGGTTTCTCTGATATTTTCCTTAAGTTTATAATCTGTTTACTAACACACTTTAAAGTTGCTCTGTCAGACCTCGTCGTTTCTCGAACGTCTCCCGTCTCAATTCGGTTCTCAACCAAATTGTTCTCGGGGTCTCGGTTGTCGAACCAAACTTCAGTTTCAGAACTGACCACCCTTTCAAGCTGCTACCTCAGCCCGACAAAAAGGGTCTCTCAGGCAACAAACAAAGGAGAGGGTGCTTTTGTTGCTGGAAAATCAGCGATTAGCACAATTTTACAATGTAAAGAGGCCATTAAGAGTGCTGATGCTGCTCAGGGTGCGAAAGCAACGATCGGATGATCACGGCAACAGAAGAGGTGGAAAGGCTGCTGTTGATTTGGGTAAAGGAAGAGCAGTGAGCCCGGGTCAGCATTGGAGGGGCAGGGATATAAAAGCGGTTTCGTTTAAGGCTAGTAGGGGGTGGTCCGACAAATGTAAGAAAAGACGTGTTTACTCCTAGATTAAACTACATTCGATGTGTCCTGTACCTAAGAAAGGTTAAAACAGGGAATCATTAGGGGGTCTGGAACAGACTGATTCAATTCACATTATTCCTACTGGGGGGAAAATGATTCCGTTTTCGAACAAATCGCGTCTCGAACAGAACAGCCCTTGGGAACGAATTAAGGTCGAGAACCCGGGTTCCACTGTGTTGCTAGACGAAGACTCGGTGTGCCTTCTCTTCCGGTTTCTTCCCTTTCTTCTCCAATCAGAGTCCCCTCCATAGAGGAAGGCACCCGGTGCGATCTAAGGACTGGCCTTTCAGACTTCACAGATAGGTAACGATTCAGTCTAACTGTTCCTAACCCACAACTCGCTTTCGTCACTTACCTGATGTAAGAGTACGAGTTCTTCCCGTGACAACACGTGGAAGGCTCGCCTCCTCTAAGATGTAGTGCATGGAGTTCCATGGCGTGAATAGACCGGAGCTGGTCAAGTCATTTTCTTATTGATGGGCCTTTCTGATGATTCTAACCTTTCTCTACTATGACTATGCAGTGAAAATCTTTGTCTGTGCTGCTCTGCATCTATGCCAAGGACTTGTCTAGGGTTAGGGACCGAGAAGTGAAACCTCGGGGTGCAAGGATATGCATATGTTAAATTCTGATAGAAACGGCCACACCCACCTCTGAGAGTGTGGTACCACTCTGCACCCCCAACCACCGCGTCCGAGGACCCGTTTC
The DNA here is from genome assembly GCA_025583905.1 of Ia io. NCBI lineage: Eukaryota > Metazoa > Chordata > Mammalia > Chiroptera > Vespertilionidae > Ia > Ia io. The sequence continues at coordinate 21,089,281 of JAJQQW010000024.1, forward strand.
CGCACACCCGAGCCAACGCTCGCTCCGATTCCTACGTTCACATTGTGTAACCTCGCAAGTGGAAGCGATATCTCATTGTTCTTTTAATTTGCCTCTTCATTTGGTTACTAATGAGGTGGAGCCACGTTGCATTTGCCAAGATCTCTTTGAGGCTGAATTTTAAAATTGTATTTTACTTTAATAAATGAGCGCGTGTCCGGAGTCTAAGACGCCAACTAGTGCTGAAAGGGCTCTGATCAAGAGGGAACACCAGCGCCCTGCTTCCCTCTCTTTTATTCTGTTGTTTTTCTTACTAAAGACAAAACCTTTCAAATGTTAGGACTGTTTCTGTTGGGTTTTGCTTTCATATTTCTTTTTGTACAATATATTTTTATTGATTTCAGAGAGAGAAAGAAATCAATGATGAGAGAGAATCATGGATCGGCTGCCTCCTGCACGCCCCACACTGGGGATCGAGCCTGCAACCCGGGCATGTGCCCTGACCAGGAATCAAACCATGACCTCCTGGTTCATGGGCTGACGCTCAACCACTGAGCCACACTGGCCGGGCTGCTTTCCTATTTCTAAATACTGTGCATGCAATGCTGTGTTTTGGTTCTTCCTTTTTATGCATTACCTAGAGACTTCTGAGGCAGAAACTGCCAGTTTTCCAGCCTAAATGTACTCTTGCTTGCTCAGCAACAGGCCCCTGCATAGTAGGGTCCCATGGTTCCAGCTGAAGGACCTTGTTTTCCTGGCTGAGGGCTTGGCCACTTTCATGTGGAAGTTTTTTTAAAGGGAAAAGCTCGTGCAATTTTAACTGACCGCTCTCCCACCCTAACCACTGCGCAAAAATGTTGTCTTACTTATCTTTCTGTGTCCTAGCATCTGGGCAATGTCTGGCACATAAAAGGCAGAATTAACTAGAATTGGGGCTTTTACACTTCAAAAAAGCCCCAGTTCCCTATTCTATCTAGGCACATGGTTTTTCTTCCCTATTTTTTCCTTATGCTGATGGACTCAACGTTAAAAAAAAATTTTTTAAATCTATTTTTATTGATTTCAGAGAGGAAGGGAGAGGAAGAGGGAGACAGAAATGTCAATGATGAGAGAGAATCATGGATCGGCTGTCTCCTGCACGCCCCCTACAGCGGATTGAGCTACAACCCGGGCATGTGCCCTTGACCAGGAATTGAACCCTGACCTCCTGGTTCATAGGTCAACGCTCAACTACTGAGCCATGCTGGCTGGGATGGGCCCAACATTTTATGTTACCTTTTGTTACTCTTCTCTAGCCTTCTTGGCAGACTCCTGTTGTTTATAGCACACACACACACTCCCCACCCCCATTGTTGATCAGACACCCGCCTCTGAAATGTTGGTTCTAGCCTTCAAGGCGGAGAGAGCCAGGGAAAGTTATTATTTTTCTAAACATGAGAGACAAGACTTGCGTATTAGGAAAGACAGGGAGGAAAAGTTAATAAAATATCTGTCCCCCGTAAGGAGGGCAGCTCATTACAGAGCCCGAGGAAAGACCAAAGGCCTCTGACTTACTTTTAAAATTAACTTTTTACTTTCAGAAAGCATTCCAGCTTTTTTTTCCCCCCAAGTAACTAGAGTGAGGGCCACACGTGAAATAAAGAGAGGAAAGTGTTTATTGAGGATTTCTTTAAGAAGAGGCATTTCCAATCAGCTACTTCTGATACATACACTTGAAATCCTGCATTATTATATCTGCAAATGGTGGGAAAAATGAAATGGAAAGGTCCAGCACTGATTCAAGGACATACACACACACACACACACACACACACACACACACACACACACATCTATATATATAAAAACCTAATATGCAAAGTATCCCCTCGGGAGTTCAACTGACCTGGAGTTCCATCACTCACTATGACATGCGATGACCACCAGGGGGTGGCATGGAACGAAGCAAGGCCCTGGCCGGCAGCTGGCAGCCACTAGGGACCCTACCCATGCATGAATTTCATGCACTGGGCCTCTAATATATACATCTCTCTATATATATACACACTATATATAGAGAGAGAGATGCTAGCTGGCATAGGTATGTCTAAACTAAATAAGACATCATAGATTGGGTCAAAATAAAGACCTTAAACCAAATGATTATCACCTCCAGCCAGTGACATTTGAGCTGGGTATTGCATGGAGTCTGACTTGTTTTGGAATTTGACCAGAGGGCCCTGGCTGGACTCTGATACTGTCAATCTTTCCTTGTGGGGGGGGGGGCAGGGTGGGCGGGCAGGTGGCTGGCTCGGTGGCTGCCGTGGGAGATGGAGGAGGGACAGGGGTGACCAGATGCAGGGGGCACTGCAGACGGAGTGCAGAATCGGGTCTCAGCTAGTGGGTTACCAAGGTCCGTCACCCTGAATGTGAACATGGAAAAAAAAAATAGCAAAAGCACCCACATTTCGTAACAGCAATTCTGAACGTTGGTCACAGAAGCCATTTTTACTTTCCAGTGTTCGTTGTCTACGTTCCTCTCCAGGGGCTGGGTATGGCAATATCGACAAGAATAAGCGGAACACTTTTTTTTGTTTGTTTGTTTTTAAATAAAAGAGGAAATATTTTGGTAATTTGCACATAGGGCCAGGCGCATAAAATGTAGCTCTGAAAACTGGTTTTCAGAAGAAGTTTCTAGGCAACAGAGAGGAGGAAAGGAAAATTGTTCAGGCTGTGAACCGTCACTGGTTGTCTGCCCGCTCTTAATGCTTTGTTTCCAAAGAATGGGAACTATTTGTGTCCTGCCAACGGCTCACTTGTGATTATGGGCCTGAAGCATTATTTCCTTGGAAAGATCTTGAAGTTGTTTTTTTTTTTTTTTTTTAATATTTATTGTTGAAAGTATTACAGATGTCCCCTTTCCCCCCCGCATTGACCTCTTCTAGCCCCCACCTGCCCCCCACCCCAGCCCCAGGCCTTCACCCCACTGTTGTCTGTGTCCATGCGTTACGCATACCTGCACCCAAGTCCCCCCTTTGCCACTCCCCAAGCCCACCCACCCACCCTCCCCCTGCCTTCCCTCCGAGGACCCTCGGTCCGCTCCATGCTTCTGTGTCTCTGCATCTTGCTTGTGGGCCACCTCCTTGTCGGAGTGGGCGGGGCAGGGGGTGGAGGAACGGGAGGAGGCGGGCGTCTGTGCTTAGGCCTGACGGATGCGCTCCTAGGGCACGACCCCCAGGGGCGCTTCAGCGCCTGCCCCGAGGCCTGCAGGGACCCGGGCTCATGCACACGCTGTCGACACGGAAGGAAGAGCAGCAGGTAAACCCTCGGGCCCCGGGGCTGAGGCGGACGCAGGCACACACGCGGGGCGCACACGCCGTCTGCAGTGCGGTCCCCCCCGCGCGGCCGGATTCCGGGGCTTGGCCAGGAGCCTCAGTCCCCAGCAGTGACCGCGCCATCCCTCGGGCATCCGCCCTGGCTCCCCGGGCTCCCCGTCGGCTGCTTGTTGGTCCGTGGCTGTGGCTGTTGCTCTTGTTTTGGGGGGAGCTGTGAATCTCCCCCGAGGCTCTGGGGTACCCCGCAGAGGGGGAAGTGGGTCAGCCCGCAGCCCAGAGGACACATGGCGCCGCGGGGTGGGCAGGACGCACAGCAGGGGGGCGCGCACCCACGCCCCAGCCCGGCCTCTGAACCAAGGGCGAGCACTTGGCAGGGGCGGCTCCAAATGGCCGCCTCACCCAGGGACAGGCAGCTCCGAAGTTGCGAAGGCCTGCCCCCCGGGGACCTCACGTTTGCCAGCTTCCCATCCCGAGGCGGGTCCCGGCCCAGGGCGGGGTGGGTGAGGTGGGAGACGCCGCCCCGACATTCCCCGGAGCCCGCCCCGCGCGGGGCCAGCCCTGCTGCAGGCCCAGGAGTGTTTTCACAGCTGCGGGCGGGCGGGGGGCTCCCGCCAGCTCCCTGCACACAGCTGGCCTGCGGTGCGGCAGCTGCGCACACCCCGGCGTGACCCGGTCCCCGCGCGGAGGGGGGGGGCCCTGGCCGGCGAGGCCCCACTGGAACGGAGCACCCCGCCGGGGGGGGCTGCGCCGGCGCTTCTGACCCGCTCGGGGAAGGTGGCCGTTCAGCGTCTCTCACGTGGCCTCCTGGTTCCTATGAACCCCCCAGGCAGCGCGGTGCCTTAGTAAGTGTAAATGGCTGCTTGTGGCAGTGTTCCATTTCTAATGTTAATAATCAGCGTTTAATAAAAACAAAGAAGAGGAACGCGCACTCAGAAAAAACGGACCGCTTTGTGCCTTTCCCGTCTGTCACTCTGGTGGCAGCCTATGGGCAATGCCAGCGGTGCACAGAGGGGACCCAGGCCAAAGACGCAGGCCACGTGCATGCACACGGGGGCAGTGCACACACATGCACACTCACACGCATGCACACACACCATATGTACATTTACACATGCACATGTACACTTCACATGCATGCGCAAACACACACATGCACACTCATACACATGCACACACACCATATGTACATTTACACATGCACATGTACACTTCACATGCATGCACAAACACACACATGCGCACTCACACGCATGCACACACACCATATGTACATTTACACATGCACATGTACACTTCACATGCATGCGCAAACACACACATGCACACTCATGCACACATACACATGCACACACACCATATGTACATTTACACATGCACATGTACACTTCACATGCATGCACAAACACACACATGCACACTCACACGCATGCACACACACCATATGTACATTTACACATGCACATGTACACCACATGCATGCGCAAACACACACATGCACACTCATACACACGCACACACAGGCATACTCGCCCATACACTCACATGCACACGTATGCACACTCACATGCTCACTCATGCATGCACATACTCATGCACACACGCAGTCTTCATGTGGCCAAAGTCAGACTTAGATCCCCCTCCTCCTCCCCACCCTCCTCACCCTCTAGGTCCCCCATCCAGCCGCTGACATCCATGAGGTGGGGAAGACGAGGGCGGGCTGCTGGCTCCGGCGTGTCTCTTGCTTCTCCCTTTCCATCAGCCCGTCATCCCTAAGACAAATGGCTCCCTCCTGCCAAGGCCAAGGAGAGCGGAGTTAAAGATGTAGTCAATTACATTTACTCCAAAAAGATCAACTCTCCAGATTAGAATCTGAGTTTTGCGCCACTAAAAATAAACAGGGCAGGGCGGACAGGATGGAGGAGCTGGGAGCAGGCAGGTGGGCGGGGGCCGGGAGGGACGTGGGCTGTGGGTCCTTGGACGCTGGGCTGATATTTAAAGACCTTTTACTTTGCGAGTGATCTCAGCGAGCAGCTGACGTCTCCTGGGGCCCCGGGGAGGTTTTATGATAACAAACTGTCCCACTCGGAGGGAGGGTGAGGGACTGTTCCGTGCAGAAGCCGGAAGGAAAGGGAGCTCTTTGTGCTGAGGAGGTCCCGTCTTCCATACCCTCCTTGACCCCCACCCCGTTCTCTTCTTCTACCTAAACTATGAACAGAAAGCTGGGTGCACCCTGGCTGGTGTTTCCCAGTGGTTAGAGCGTCGGCCCAAACACCACGGGATCGCTGGTTCGATTCCCAGTCAAGGGCACGAACCTGGGTTGCAGGTTGGATGCCCGGCCTTGGTTGGGACACTTGCAGGAGGCAAGCAATGGATTTGTTTCTCTCACATCGATGTTTCTCTCTCTCCTTCCCTCCCACTTTCTCTAAAAATCATTGTGGGGAAGAGGTCATCGGGTGAGGATTAACAAAATAGCCGTGTGCATACGGCAGACAGGCAGGCAGCTGTCCTGGAGGGGATGTGTCCCACAGGCCCTTCCTTCTCCACATAGATCAGACCCCACATTGCCCGGACACCCTCTCTCCGCCTCTTGGGGCGGAGAAGTCGCCTGGCTAGGTCACCTGTGGAGGCCTTTCGGGAGTCACTCAACCAGGCTCATTGAGCTGAAATCTGGAGCCCGAGAGAGGGCCCCAGATGCACTGAATGGCCCAGGAATCAGTGACCTGATGGTACATGACCTTGTTCAGGCTCCTCTGTTGCTGCAAGACTCCTATGCCATCTTCAAAACCCTACCCAGGTGTCCCTTCCTCTGACCTTTCTTCCCTAGTTCCCCAGGCACATCTGTTCTATTCAATGCTCAGTCTTTCTCTTGCACCCTTTGCCTTCTTGCCTGCTCTCTACGAAACCATGGACCACATAAGTGCCTCCTGGTCTTGCTCTTCCCAGCACCTGCAGGGAGCTCCAATGCTGGGCTGTGGTTAGAGGAGCCGGGGCTTTGGGGTGCTGAGGGGAGACGGTGGGCAGCCTCCGGCAAACGGGTTTCCATTCTAGTCCAGCCGTGGCGGCCCTGACACTGAGAGCCCTTGAGGGCATCTGCGTGTCAGCGACTGTCGCCAGAGGGCTCCCGGCTTGACTGATGGCTGTCAGCCTGCTGTCCTGAGCTCTGCCTTGCAAACATCCAGAGCACGAAGTCAGTGGCTCTCAGCTTCATTTACTCATCAGAACATCACTGGGCGGAAGCTCTTGGCTCGCTCTGAGCCTCTGCAAGTTTCCCTGCTTGGAGCAAGAGGTCTCCCCCTGCCTGCCGAGTGTAAACATGTGGGGGTGCTGGGCATGGGCCTGTGCTGGGGGCTCAGCATCCTGGAGACAGAAGGCGTCCCTTCATCAAAGCTCAGGCTCCCCAGAGGGTTGCAATCAAGACATCCGTTTGTCATGCACATCGCCCCACCTTCCCGACCATAGCAGGCAGGGAGAGGAAAAAAGCAGAAAAATAAACTGATGGGAATAAAGATGGAAAAAAAAAAAAAAGCATCATTGCTAAGCAGAAGAGTGCACAGCACTTGCAAGTTGTGCTTTCTCCAAGAGACACACAGGAGCTCTAAACGTCATCTTCTGCCCGGCTCGGGTGGCTCAGTGGTTGAGCATCGACCCAGGAACCAGGATCGAACCACTGTTCGATCCCCAGTCAGGGCACATGCCTCGGTTGCAGCTCGATCCCCAGTGGGAGGCGTGAAGGAGGCAGCCGATCCATGATTCTCTCTCATCATGGATGTTTCTTCTCTCTCTCTCTCTCCCTCTGCCTTCCTCTCTGAAATCAATACAAATATATTTAAAAAAAAAAACAAGTTATCTTCTACCAAGATATTAATGTCATTCCCTTTAAATTTCTCACATTTAATGTCCAGGGAGAGCCCAGGGTGTCCTAGCAACACCAGCCCCAGGAGCCGGCAGGAGCAGAGATTCTGAGCCACAGCTGGCTCCTCACTGTCTGACTCCCAGTCACAGCCACGCACCGAAGGGCAGCGTCTCCTCAGCCCTTGTCGGCCGTTCTGCAAAAATGAAAAAGAGTGAGAACCAACGTCAACCTTTACCCTGACTCGGAGCCACTGGTCCCGCCTCCTGGGGAGAGTGCCAGGCAGTGAGCACACAGGGGAACCGGCTTCTGAGGAGGCCCCATGCCTTCTAGACCCGGAGAACTTGCCCACCCTGGTTGGGATGTTCTCCTCAGTCTCTGGGTAGGAATTTGGGCCTAATATTGACGCTGAAATTACGGCCTGGTCCCCTGCTCTCTTGGCTCTAGATCAGGGGTGGGGAACGTCCGGCCCGCGGGCCCTATAAGGCCCAGGAAATCATCTGGTCTGGCCCTGCCAAGGCATTAGGGGTGAGTTAGTGACATATTTGACCAATCAGAGCAGGCTAATTTTTTAAAAATATATTTTTATTGATTTCAGAGAGGAAGGGAGAGGGAAAGAGAAATCAAAACATCAGATGATGTGAGAGAATCGTGGATCGGCTGCCTCCTGCATGCCCCCTACTGGGGATCGAGCCTGTAACCCTGGGCTTGTGCCCTGACCAGGGATCGAACCGTGACCTCCTAGTTTATAGGTTGACGCTCAACCGGGCCAGGCTAATTTTTAAGTGGATAATTTTGTATGGCCACGAATGATGTGCTAAATATCCAAATGGCCCTTGGCAGAAAAAAGGTTCCCCACCCCTGGTCTCAAGATACTTGCTCCCCATTTAGGGGCGACACCTTCTGCGTGGCCCAGACTTTGCATCAGGCGAGATTTATTCTGTACACGCGTGTGCGCTGATGTGTGTGTGTTGAGCATGCAGAGGACGGCGTGTGCTTTGGAAGACCCCGGAAGAGACAACAGCAATCGATAGGCCTGTCTAAACAATTAGAAAGAGATGTTTCCAGTTTCCTAACTCTCTCTGGCATGTGTCAGATGCCTGCTGTCAGCTGGCTGCCGTTAAACAGCTTCTAAATAATGCGGAGACAATCAGAGGTACAACTAAGCCATTCAATTGGGGTGATTGATTATTGGGATAATGCTCATTAGGCAGTAATGATCTTCCCACCTCCGCCCGTTGCACGTGGTCTCCGGGCTGGGGGCGGGGCAGGGGCTGGTACTCTTGGGTTCCGTGACTGGCTGCGCATCTTGCTCGAATGTTCCTCGGACACATGGAATAGGCATGTGTCCTTTGCTTCCTCCCTACAGTAGGGAAATGCCCCCAACTTTGGGTGACATTCTCCCAAACAAATGTAGGACGTGTGTTCAGGAATCTCTGGAGGTCGAGGTCTGGCGGATGAGCTTAATATATTGGGTTTGGCTCTCCCACTTTCTGTCCGAGTTCTTTCAGTGTTCACAGCTCCCAAATCTCCCTGGTGTTCCCAAGGCCCTTACTATTTGTAGTTGTATTTTATTTATTTATTTAATATATTTTTATTGATTTCAGAGAGGAAGGGAGAGGGCAAGAGAGAGAAAACCATCAAGGATGAGAGAGAATCATGGATGGGCTGCCTCCTGCACGCCCCCTACTAAGGATCGAGCCCGTAACCCGGGCATGTGCCCTGACCAGGAATCCAACCGTGACCTCCTGATTCATAGGTGGGCACTCAACCACTGAGCCACGGCAGCTGGGCTGCAGTTTAGATCTTTTCAGTGCTAATACAGTACAGGGATCTCCATAGAATGTTCTCTGAACCCGAGGTGGCAATGAAACAAGCTGTTGTCGTCACCACCACTGAATGCAGAGATGCTGGTCTGAGCTTCTGCAGACTTGACTCCTGCCTTCTAGCATCTGTGCCGATGGCTGAGGTTGGAGGGACACCCACCCCCCCCCCCCCCCCCCTTGCAGGTTTCAAGCATGGTATTCATAGGAGTTGGTTCTGAGTGTGACAACGAGGTCTCTCGCACAGCATGGCTCTCTGGCTCAGGGAGTCTGGTGTTTGCCCTTGGCAAGGGTCAGTGAATGTGGAAAAGGCATCCGAACCAATTGGGTGCCCTGGTTTCCCAGCCTAAGGAAGCGGAATTCTGTAGGATGCCAGCCTTAACAGAGTTTCCCACAGGGCCAGGAAGCGTTGGTCTAGACTAGCACCTCACTGATGAGCGGGTAGTCCGGGGCCAGCAGTATGGGCCTCACCTAGGAGACGGTCTCAGGCTGCTCCCCAGGTTAACTGGCAGATGAACGGCTTTATTTATTTTTTAATCTTTGCTGTTGAAAGCATTATATATGTCTCCTTCCCCCCAATGACCCCTTCTAGCGGCTCCCCCCCGCCCCGCCCCTCACCCCAGGCCCTCGCCACCCTATTGCCTGTGTCCCTGGGTTATGCATCTATGCGTACACATTCTTTGGTCGATCTCTTCCCACCCACCCACCCTCCCCGCCTTCCTTCTGAGATCCCGCGCTCTGTTCCATGCTTCTCTGTCTCTGGGTCTATTTTGCTCATCAGTTTCTTTTGTTCATTCGACTCCACCTGTGCATACAAGTGTGCGACTTGTCTTTCTCTGACGGGCTCCTTTTGCTGAGCATGATACTCTCCAGGTCCCTCCACGCGATCTCCAAGGGCAGGAGACCCGGCCTTTTTTACCGCCATGCAGGGTTCCAGGGTGCGCATGGACCACAGCTGTTTACCCGCTCCTCTCGGGACGGGCACTCGCGCCGTTGCCGGAGCTCAGCTCATTGTAAATCGCGCTGCTCTGCACACAGGGGTGCCTATGTTCTCTGTGGTTGCTGCTCCGGGTCTCTTCGGACGTGTTCCTAGAGGTGGGATCCCCCGGTCACACGGCGCTTCCCTTTTTACTTCTTTTGCGGATGCGTTTTAAATTGCGAGCGAGCCGTTCTGAGTGTTGACAGTGACGTCTCGCGAGACTGTGCCGGGCCAGCACGTGTGAACGAGACGTGCAGGCGTCCACCAGGCATAGTGAAGTCTCGCGAGACTGTGCCCGGCCAGCACGTGTGGACGAGACGTGCGGGCGTCCACCACGCACAGTGAAGTCTCGCGAGACTGTGCCCGGCCAGCACGTGTGGACGAGACGTGCGGGCGTCCACCAGGCACAGTGAAGTCTCGCGAGACTGTGCCCGGCCAGCACGTGTGGACGAGACGTGCAGGCGTCCACCACGCACAGTGAAGTCTCGCGAGACTGTGCCCGGCCAGCACGTGTGGACGAGACGTGCAGGCGTCCACCACGCACAGTGAAGTCTCGCGAGACTGTGCCCGGCCAGCACGCGTGGACGAGACGTGCAGGCGTCCACCACACAGTCGCAGCCGCCATCTTGGTGGTCGGAGCTGCTGTCCCCTCAGACGGTGTCTCGCTGGTGCTGGCGTTCAGGGGACCCTTCTTTTACTTCCTGATGGCCGCCAAGTGCAAGGGTGGCGGCGTCGGCGACTCGGATATGCCGAGGAGAAGCCTTCGAGCGCTTTTGTGCGTGTCGCCAGGAGGCCGGGAGCCGCCCCCGACGCTGCCTCAGGGCGCCGCGTCCCGGGCCTCGCTTCCTGTGGTCCCGGAGGCCTTTGGTCACCTCCCCGCGGCGTCACGAGAAGGTGAGTCCCGCACGGCGAGGCGCGTTGCGAGAGAAGGAGCACGTGCGTGTGACGTTTATGGCCGCCTGCGGCCCGGTGCTGCCATTGGCCCCCGGTCCTCTCCGGCGGGGCCTCCGTGTGAGTTAAACGTCCCCGCAGGAGGTGGGCGCGGGGGAGAAGGCCTGGGGGACGTGGGGTCGGGCCCCGTCTGTGGGTTGCGGCATCGCTGGGAGTCTTGCAAGATGTCCCGCCCCCGCCCCACCTCCCCCCACGGTGGAAGTTGCATTATTGTGTCGGTAGAAGAGGTTAATTGAGGCCAGATAGCCGGGCTCGGTCCGCCAGGTGACGCGTGAGGCTTGTCTCCCCGTCCCCGGAACGGGAAGCGGCGCGCGTGGGCTCAGAACGGCGCTCGCAGCCCTAGCCCCGCGGTCGGCAAACTGCGGCTCGCGAGCCACATGCGCCGCTCTCGGGCCCCTTGAGCGTGGCCCTTCCGCTAAATGCCACGGCCTGGGCGAGTCTCTGTTGAAGAAGTGGCGTCAGAAGACGTTTACGTTGAAAAAAAAAAATGTGGCTCTCCCAAGGAATTTCAGTCGTCGTGCTGTTGGTATTTGGCCCTGTGGAGGAATGAGTTTGCCGACCGCCGCCCTAGCCGGTGTGGCTCAGCGGGTAGAGCGTCGGCCTGCGGACTGAAGGGTCCCGGGTTCGATTCCGGTCAAGGGCACGGACCTTGGTGGCGGGCGCATCCCCAGTCGGGGGTGTGCAGGAGGCAGCTCTGAAAAAAAAAAAAAAAAAAAATCAAAAAGTAAACATAAATAAATACAAAGAACGGTGCGCCACGGCAGAGGGAACACTCACAAACGGGGCTTGTGCGCGACGACAGGGCGGTGAAGGCCTGGAGGTGGGAGAGGGCGCGGGGGCGCGGGGACTGTTACTTGTCATTCGGGCAAAATCCCCTGCAAGTCTCCACCCTCGGCTTGTGCTGGGTTTTGGCGTTGCGCATGCGTGGGTGGACCCTGCCGCCGTCCCCAAGCAGGCGCGTTCCCCCACAGACATCTCTCCAGGTGGTTTAGTCCCAAGGCCCCTTGGCCAGCCTGGGAGCAGGGGCCTCCGTCGCTGCTGCAGGAACGCACACGGGTATCTCAGCGTGTGCCGGCCCCACCCCCCTGGGCTGGGTGCCCGCCCACCCGCCCTGGTGGCATGCTTTCAAGGTTCTTGACGTGTCCAAGTCAGGTTCTGCAAAACTCAGCCCAGGCGCCGCCGCCGCCTCCCCCGGGCAGCCTTCCGGGATCCGCTCCCCAGCTCAGCCAGGCGCTCCTCCTCTGCCGTTGCCCTGTTTTATTATGAGTTATTATCGCGCACCTCTCACTGTGCCTACTTTATAAATTACACTTCATCATGGGAATGTGCGTGGAGGGAAATAGGTAGTGCACATCAGGGCTTGGTACTAGCTGGGGTTGCTTTTGCTCAGCCCTGAGCCAAGTCATCATCTCTGGCTCGTCCACTAGAGTGAGGAGCCCTCGGGATCCTCGTGTGGGTCACTCGCTCTCCCACCCGGTGCCTGAACAGCCCAGCCACAGAAAGGCAACGGCAGGCCGGCCCCGTACTCCCACCCCCGTCCCCAATAAAGGCTGCAGATAGCTGTCCTCGGTCGGTACTGGTGCCAGGATTCTCGGTATGTAAGGCAATTTGTTTCCTGCTGCTGCGTGAGGAAAACATTATGTACACTTATTGGAGAGAATGTAACACCCACCTTCCTCTTCTCGGGGCCCCTCCCGGGACTCCTGGGGCTGTCTAGTTTTCTCACCTGCTCCTCAGCTCCAAGCAACACCTTCTCTCCTCTTTCCCCTGGCCTTGGCTTCTCTCCTCAGAATACTTCAGACAGAAGCCAAAATGTATCAAACTACCACCGAGGGCAAGCTGCGTAAGTAGGAGTGAAGTCTCCAGCCAGAGGGAAATGACTTCTCACAAATTCTTCATCACTGCAGCCCTGCTGCGCGCACACCGTAGTAAACACGATGCTGTTCTTGCTCTCATGGGACTTACATTCTGGTGGGGGAAGCAGGAACATAACCCTTCCAAGAACAAACGCACCTGATACACTGGGAAAAGTGTCTGAAGGAAATAGATGGGGTGATGGGGCAGAGGGTATCCTGGCAGGCCTCCCGGAGGAGGGGGCATCTGAGCCGAGGCTAGAAGAGTAAGCCGGGTATGTGACAAATTTGAATTTAAAAACTATCCTGCCGAATGAGTCCATTTCTAGAAGGTGTCCTTGACCCAGAGAATGCGGTGCCCTTACCACACCGTTTCCTCTCCTTGAATACCCTAGAACAGTGGTCGGCAAACTCATTAGTCAACAGAGCCAAATATCAACAGTACAACGATTAAAATTTCTTTGGAGAGCCAAATTTTTTAAACTTAAACTTCTTCTAAAGCCACTTCTTCAACATAGACTCGCCCAGGCCGTGGTATTTTGTGGAAGAGCCACACTCGAGGGGCCAAAGAGCCGCATGTGGCTCGCAAGCCGCGGTTTGCCAACCACGGCCCTAGAAGATGATATTTCCTGACCACACCGTGGTTAGGTGGGGACCAATGGGAACTCGAGGAGATGGGTGGGTTACTGCTGAGTGGGGTGAGCAGGTGTGTGCTGCTACGTGAGCTGTATCACCATTTCCAAGGCTGGGAATAGAGGACACGGAAACAGTTGTGTATTGGAAGGCTCTGGGGTCTCCGAGTCAATATTGGGGAAGGGGAGGTGCCAAGCAGGGTGATCTGCCTGGCGGTGGGCCGGGAGGTGGAGGGGCACTGAGCCGTCGTCGTCGCGGGGATGTTGGACTCTGTGTTGATGCAGTCCCGTGTAGCTGGGGCTCCTAGAGCCCTTTGCAGACACGGGCACCTGTGCCCTGAGAGGCACCTGGGCCCAGGGTCGCCATCACCATCGCTGGAGCTCTGTGACAGCAAGAATGTCCAAACTGGTTCAGTCAGGGCAGTATCTCTGTGGGGTGCAAATTACCCTGCCACCACCAGGGGCTCCATAAATTACCCGGGCAGGCGGGAAACCCGGAGGTCAGAGGGTTTCCCTGGCCATCTGTATGTGAACAGGACAGACTTCTGTTGGAGCAGCTGCTGAATCTTAGGCTTATGTGCCACTCGGTACTAAAAAAAAAATAAAATATATATATATAAAAATATATATATATATATTTTTTTTTTTTCCCAGAGAGGAAGGGAGAGAAACATCCATGATGATAGAGAATCATGGATGGGCTGCCTCCTGTACACCCCACACTGGGGATCTAGCCCACAACCCGGGCATGTGCCCTGACTGGGAATCGCACCATGACCTCCTGGTTCCTAGGTTGATGCTCAACCACTGAGCCACATTGGCCAGGCTGTGCCAGTCTGTGGTCTTAAATTTGTCATTTTGGTGACTGAAATGGGGACAGTACTAGGACATACCTACCTGGGCCTTGTGAGAATGGAAGGTAAGGGAGCTGCCGTAGGTGACGTGTTGGCCCCTGGACCCCCCCCCCCCCCCCCCCCCCAGGCACACAAGCCCCAGAGCTCACGGCCTTCGTAATTTCACATCAGTGGTGGTGGGGAACTCACTGAAGTAGAGGGTCTCTTTGGGAGGCAATGTCAGAATCTGGCAGGAATTTGGTGGCTCCGTTGTGAATCCAGTGTATGCCACTTAGAACCCCTTGAATTTCTTTTCCAACCACGTGTAGACATTTTGTAGTTGCAAACATAAATACATTGTTTTTTAAGGAGCTGAGATACTAGAAAATGCCCCTAATTTTAACATCCTGCCTGCTGTCTTCTGGACCCATTGAAAAAATCAAAATGACATCTAGGAGCCCTAGCCGGGTTGTCCCGGTGGATAGAGGGTCCTGGGTTTGATTCCCGTCAAAGGCATGTACCTCGGTTGCAAGCTCCCAGCCCCGGTCAGGGCATATGGGAGGCAACCAATAGATGTGTCACTTACAATGGTGTTTGTTTCTCTCTGACTCTCCCTCTCCATTCCACTGTCTCTAAAAATCAATGGAAAGAATATCCTCAGGTGAGGATTAAGGAATAAACAAATAAATAAAATGAGCTAAGTATCTAGGCAAAATAACTTAATGTGTGTGTTGTTTTTTAAATTGACCTCTAGGAGGACGAGAGAGGCTTGCATGAGGCCGCAAACCCCTTATCCTCTCTGAGGCCCTGGTTTCTCCCTGTCCTCCGCCCACTCCCCAGGCCCCGGAGATGGAGAGAGGAACACTGTGCCACTGTCTGAGAATTCAGTCCTTAGTTCACAGAGAGGTTTGCACCCTCGTAGATTTTTGACTTTTGCAATTATGTCATTAAAAGTGTTCTGAACTCCAGACTCGACGTGAACTCCAGAAAGAGTCTGCCCTTTCAGCTCTCGGCCTTTACGTAATTTATGCTTTTGAGTCTTAACTGAGAAATGCAACAGGGATTTGGGAAAGGGTCCAGGGGGCCCACGCGGGCCCACATTCCTCTGTCCCTCCCAGCAGAGTCTCTATAACAGTTCTCCCCCGTGGTGCAGGGGACACGATCTTGAGGCTTAGAGGGTCTTAATCTGGGTCATGGGCTGCGTAGAAACCTGTGGAAATGGGATCCAGGGCCCCGCAGCCCTGACTTGCACATCTGGGACCCAGGGCTAATGGCTGCATCTGTCTCTTAGCTGTCTGGGTGGCTCCACGGGGGTTCTGGGTCCTACCTCTCTGGCCCTCACCCCTCAGGAGTCACGGGTTCAGGTTGGGGTGACTGTTGTCTAGGGTCGCCTCCTGGGCCTTTCTACAGATGGCCAGGACCAGAGCCCCAGGCCCAGGGATCACACCCGCCTTCCTGTGGGCTGGCTTGCTCCTTCGCTTCGGCATCCCTCCTCTTATCCTGTCCCACCATCCCTGCTGGGGAAGGCTGGCGTGCTGTTCTCGGCGTTTCACGTAAACTGTGGTCAAGGGAGGCGAGTAATTGTGGGGCCCACTGCCCGGCAGCCCCAGAGCTATCTCACCCTCGCTACTGACAAGGGCACCCACCATGCAAAGAGGCGTGATACTGGCCCCGATTATGGCTCAACCTTGGCCTCACTCGCCCCACACTTAGTCGTTGGGGGGACATCACATGGTGCCATGAATGACCAGAGCTGACTCCCAACAGGCCGAGAGGAGGCTGGCAGATGCCACCACGGTGACCTTCAGTGACCTTCAGAGCCTATGATGACAGGTGGAGGACCTGGAGTGGGGACAGCATCTCAGTGCTGGGCTGGTCTTGTGCATTCGTGTCGGTGCCCAGAGGCCCTGGGGGCTGGTGGAGGCTGGCCTGGTGTTTCCATGCTTTTCTATCAGCCACAAATCCCTGTTTCTGAAAATGAAATTAAGAAGAGCAGCTGGGAGATAATGCATTCAGTAGATCCCCACGTGAAACGCCTCCCGTCCCTCTGATAAGGTCGCTCATAGGACAAGCAACAGGGATTATACAGTAATCTCATTACAGAGGGTCTGCCAGGGAGAGAAAGGGTCCTCTCTGTGCCTGGTGACACCAGCCCGGGCCTGCCTTCTCTGAGCCGCCCTCCAGGTCCCTGCAGGGCTGCGCACCCTCAGGGAGGAGGCGTCTGGTGTCCTCCCTGTGTGGGGATGGCTCACCTCCACCCCCAGCCTCACAGACTCTCCTGCAGCGTGGACCTGCTGGTGGAGTGGGGATCGAAAGCCAGAGAGCAAGGTCAAGTGCACCAGGACCAAACAGTCCATGTGTCTGGCCCATCCAGGGGTCAGTCCCATAGCAGAGGGCTACTTTCTCTCTTTGGGGACACCCTGACTCAGCAAAGGGCCTTGAAGGGCTTCTGTCGAAAGATGCAGCATTAGGCCCTGGCTGGTTTGGCTCAGTGGATAGAGTGTTAGACCACGGACTGAAGGGTGCTGGGTTTGGTTCTGGTCAAGGGCAAGTACCTCAGTTTCAGGCTCGGTCCAGGCTCGTGTAGGAGGCAACCAATTGATGTGTCTCTCTCACATCCATGTTTCTCTCTCTCTCTCTGTCTCTCCCCCTGCCTTCCACCCTCTCTAGAAAATAAGTAAATAAATACAGACACAGCATGAGGAGGAGGAATGTGGCAGAGAGTCGGAGCTGGTTTCTTGTCTTCGTCGCTGGGTGTTAGGAAACTGTGCCTGGCGCCTGGCCAGCTCCCTGCTCCTTTGCTGTCAGTGGAAGTCACCCCATCCTTCACCTGGAGCAGAACCTTGGAGGAGCCTGTGTGGCTGGGGAGGAGAGGGAGAGGGAGGCGGATAGACGTGGCCAGCTGGCGTTGTAAGTTACCTAAGGATGGGAAGACACACAGATCTTGGCCAGTGAAGAGTAATAAGAGCTGGTGTTTACATGGACTTTTACAGGCAAACCCCAGGGCAGTCTGCACTATTGCCCTCCACTCTGTGTTCTGTGCCAGGGAGCGGGAGGAAACGGGACAATTTAAGAGAAGGATAAAACCCTTGTGTCGAGTTTCACCCATATTTCATTTATATGTGAGGCCACAGTACAGATCTGGGCTGACATTAGGTGAAGTAATGTTTAACATGTTCCCGTTACACACAGCCGCCTCCAGCTGCGGCACTGTCCCCTGAACGTAGCAGGGGTGCTACTGGGACTCGCTGAGGGAATGAGTGCTCAGCTGTCCTCCCGTAACTCACGAACCCACAGGGGCACAGGGGCTTCCCCCTCTGCTGAAATCCTTTGAGGTTAAACATCATGTGGACAAGGAAGGATGGTAACTTCCTCAGACTAAACCAGTCAGCACACTTTTTCTGTAAAGGCCCCCTTCACTGCTTCATCTATTTATTCATCCATCCATCCATCCATCCATCCATCCATCCACCCATCCACCCATCCACCCATCCACCCATCTACTCATCCATCCATCCACCTACTCATCCATCTATCTGTCCGTCCATCCAACTATCTGTCCATCCATCCATCCATCCATCCATCCATCCACCCACCCACCCACCCACCACCCACCCACCCACCCACCCACCCACTCATCCATCCATCCACCTACTCATCCATCCATCTGTCCGTTCATCCAACTATCTGTCCGTCCGTCCATCCATCCATCCATCCATCCACCCACCCACCCACCCACCCACCCACCCACCCACTCACTCACTCATCCATCCATCCATCCAACTATCTGTCCTTCCATCCATCCATCCATCCATCCATCCACCCACTCATCCATCCATCCATCTATCCACTTACCCTCCCATCCATCCATCCGTCCATCCATCCATCCGTCCATCCATCCATCCGTCCATCCATCCATCCGTCCATCTATCCATCTGTCCATCCATCCGTCCGTCCGTCCGTCTGTCCATCCATCCAACTATCTGTCCATCCATCCATCCATTCATCTACTTACCCTCCCGTCCATCCGTCCGTCCGTCCATCCATCCATCCATCCATCCATCCATCCATCCATCCATCCCATTCAAATATCCATCCATTCATCCATCCATCCATTCATTCATTCATCCATCCATTCACTCATCTAACCATTTACTAGAGGCCCGGTGCACGAAATTCATGCACGGGGTGGGGGTGGGGTGTCCCTCATGAGGCCCAGCCTGCACCCTCTCCAATCTGGGACCCCTGTAGGATCAGGCCTAAACGGGCAGTCTGACATCCCTCTCACAATCCAGGACTGCTGTCTCCCAACTGCTTGCCTGCATGCCTTTCTGATTGCCCCAACTGCTTCTACCTGCCAGCCTAATCACCCCCTAACCACTCCCCTGCCAGCTTGATTGATGCCTAACTGCTCCCCTGCCAGCCCGATTGCCCCTAACTGCCCTCCCCTGCCAGCCTGGTCACCCCTAACTGCCCTCCCCTGCCAGCCTGGTCACTCCCAACTGCCCTCCCCTGCCAGCCTGGTCACTCCCAACTGCCCTCCCCTGCCAGCCTGGTCACTCCCAACTGCCCTCCCTTGCAGGCCTGGTCCCTCCCAACTGCCCTCCCTTACTGGCCTAATCGCCCACATCTGCCCTCCCCTGCTGGCCATCTTGTGGTGGCCATCTTGTGTCCACATGGGGGCAGCTATCTTTGATCACATGGGGCAGCCATCTTGTGTGTTGGAGTGATGGTCAATTTGCATATTACTCTTTTATTAGATAGCATTCCATCAACAAATATCCATCACCTTCTATGCATTCCGCATGGCATAGGGTACTAGCCAAGTGAGCAAGGCTAAAGTATCTTACACCTTATGGGCAGGACAGACACACACTTGTACAGCTAATTATGTAATTGCACCTTTTATAAGAACCATGGAGAAGTTTAGGGTGTTTTTATCGGTAGTAGAGGGGGGGCCAAGGAGGGCGACGAGAGCCCCCAGCATGCTCTTCTACCTTCCCCAATCTGTGAGGAAGAGTAAAGAAAGTCTCGCCAAGGAAGAAGTAACATTTGAGGTTTGAGCTGAAGGATGAGTGGGTGTGAACGAGTTAAAGTGGGCAATGGAATGTGTGAAGGGCCTTCTGTGGCTCCCTTCTGACTTCTTTTGTTCTTCATCTAAGCCTACACCTAGTTCTGACCTTCCAGAGGTTTCTAAATGGCCCATGCCTCCGGAGCCTATCGGGACTTTGGCTTAGCTCATTGGGCATGGCTGGACCCCACGCTCGGATCAACGTGCCTATAAAAACTCTCACCATTTCTGAGTTTATTACCCACTCAGATGTCTGGAGTTTTCTTCTCTTTGGGTCCAGGTTCTGGTCATCCCAGTGCTCATGTATCACTACAACTGGAAACAGGAAAAGGTGATGAAACCTGAATCATTCGGCTTTTGTCAGGATTGCATGCGTCTGGATGACCTGTGGACGCCATTCTCTGCCCTCTCTTTCTTTCTCATTATCCGTGAATAATTGGGGCTGGCTGTCACGATCAAATCGATAACAATGATTGCCAATCCCTTAGAAAATGTCAAATATTCGGTATGATGATAAATTTTAGCCGTGGGAATTGTAAGGGAAGGTCTGAACTGTGCTCTCTAGTCCTTACAGAAAACTCAGAAAAATCGCGCACCATGTCCTTTTCACCTTGAGGCCCACAGTGTTTTTTACTTTTCCCTCCACGAGGACAAGCATTATGTTGGAACAGTAGCAGCACACGGCTGCCTCTGAAGGGCACGTAAGGAAAAACAGCCCACAGGCAGAGGAGGTACGGAATGAGCGAGTGTGCTAAGATGTTCCCCAAAGCCCAGAGGAGCAAGCAAGCCCCCCCCCCCCCCCAGCTCAGCCGCCCAGTATCATTGCACTGCATGACACCAAGCACGAGCCACCTGCTCACCAATCAGGCTCCCCCCCCCCCCGCCTCTTGTTGGAATGGGAACCTCTGGGGTTGGGCATCAATTGTCTGGAACTAACACTGTGCCAATTAATATTCACTCAAAAGCACTGCACAAGGTGTCCCTTCTGGCACCTGGATTCTGGCTGGACCCGTGCTCGCCAGGCACTGTGTCCCTCTTAGTAGGCTCCCGGTTGGCCCGTCTATGGGGGAGGGTGCCAAGGTGGGCGATGAGAGCCCCCAGCATGCCCTTCTGCTGAATCGATGCACAGCCCACTGCACACAGTGCTGGAAACAGCTCGGCAAGTAGGCAGGTGCCGTGAGCAGGCCGCCTCCCCACTCTCAGGTGAGGCTCATCCTGTCAGAGGGAAGAATCGAGGCCCTTCCTTGAACTGCAGACTATTCTGCCTTAGCAACAATTTGTCTTTTTTTAAAAAAATATTTTTATTGATTTCAGAGAGGAAGGGAGAGGGAGAGAGAGAAACATCCATGATGCGAGAGAATCATGGATGGGCTGCCTCCTGCACGCCCCACACTGGGGATGGAGCCTGCAACCCGGGCAAGTGCCCTGACTAGGAATCGAACCGTGACCTCCCGGTTCCTAGGTTGATGCTTAACCACTGAGCCACGCCAGCCGGGCAGCTGTGTTGCTTTTCAGTGGATGGTTAAGAATCCCAGTGTGGACGAGGTCTTGAGGGCTCTAGGAGCTCTCCATCGTGGCATTGGCACTTGACGATTTTCTCTCTCTGCCGAATTATCTACCGTAGGCATTGGCTAGCGCCTTGGCGTGACCACCTTTGGAGGAAGTCCTGCACCATGTCTGTGAGGAGCTTCACAGTTGGTTTAGAATCACACCAAAGCCGGCCAGTATTATTCCAGTTGTTTGGACAAAAGAGGAAAGGGCAGAGATAAAGCATGAAAGATGTTTTCTGTCCAATTGGTGTCACTGCACCCTGACCAGGGATGGCGTGGCAGTGATTTTCAAAGAAGAAGAAAAATAAGTAATGGGAGGATGGAGCCATCAGAGAGCCCGTGTCAGTCTCAGCGAGCTAAGTTCAGAACACTTCATTCCACGGCGTCTGCGTCACCCTCACAGCGTGAACTGAAATTTAGCTCTGGCCAAAGAGCCATCGCTGTCGGGTTAAATTAATGTGGTTAATTTGAATATTATTGGCTTCGCTTGTATTTAAGGTGTCACTTGGTTTTCATTTTATAGTTGTTTAAGAGTTATAAGAATCAGAAAGGTAGGCCTGGCCGGTGTGGCTCAGTGGTTGAGCATCAACCTATGAACCAGGAGGTCACGGTTCGATTCCTGGTCAGGGCACATGCCCAGTGTGGGGAGTGCAGGAGGCAGCCAAGCAATGACTCTCTCTCATCATTGATGTTTCTATCTCTTTTCCTCTCCCTTCCTCTTGGAAATCAATAAAAATATATTTAAGAAAATAAAGAATGCCAACATGGACAAATTCTTGAGGGCTCTATGAGCTCTCGATCATGATACTTGCTGGAGAGGTGTCACTCATTTTCCAGGTGAGAGGCTCAGAGACGTTAACCTGGGGTGGGGGTAGGATTTCATCAGAGATGGGGTTTGCTCCAAAGCTCAGGTAGTCCTCCTTCTGTGAGTGCCCCAGGATGGTCCTGATGAAGGCTGTAGGCGGGGCTCCAGCAGTGTGAGCAGTGGGCCTGTCCCACTCCAGCCACACAGAGGGTGCCCCACCCAGGCAGGCTTTCAGCGAGCTGTGAGCCAGGCACCCGGGGGCCTGCACCTTCACTCCCAGGCTGACCTCGCCATCCTTTCCGGATTCCCCTGAAACCTGAATGCCTCTCTTAAGCGCTACGTGTCTCTGGATGTTGGCCAGACCTCCTTCCACGTGTCGTATTTGAGTTGTGGCTGATAAAACCTTCCTCCCTCAGCGAATGAGGTGGCCTGCTCTGAGCCTGCTGTCCTAGAAGGACATTCGGGGGAATCATGCCCCCAAGACTATATTTTGTCATGTCAGGTCCACTGGTGGATTTGTCTCCCCTGAGCCCCCAGATCTGTGGAGGTCATATCGCTCACCTAAACTTACAGCGATTCCCTATCAGGTTCCAGACAAAAGTCTCACTGGCCTATTTTTAAAAAGCCCCAAAAGGTACATCATTGGTGCAGAAAAAAAGAAAAGAATGTCCTGCAATGAATTGTTAAAATTCCCTGATAATAATATATTCTCATCTCATTTTCCAATCTACTTGAGGCTGAATTCTTTTCACCCAAAACGATGGCATAAAACTGAACCATGGTGGTGAGGCGAGTGATTTCCTCAGTGGCCCTGTTTCCATGGGTTCTGCCCACTGATTCCCCACCTCTCCATCCCCCCGGCCTCATGCCAGCTTCCCAGCTCTCCGGGGTTTTTAATGATTTCTAACTCGCATCACTCTAAGTAGTCCAGTGAGGGAACCCATTTCCTTAATATCAGGAGCCCAGCCAGCCGTCGGGACCTACTGTCTTGTATACATCCATATTCCCTACGCTCTTCTCATTTAGCTCCAGACAATAGCTGTTTGGGTACGGATTTCATTACGCCCTAATTGCACCTATATCTTTTCTCTGTTTTCTCTCATTAAAGACAAACATAGAAAATGAGTTCTTCTGAGCTTTGTAGTCTCGCCCTTCATTCCTTAGTCCTTATTCCCTCCTGAGTCCTCTGGGCCAGGGCCTCTTCACTAGCCAGTTCACTCACTGCTCACTCCCTTTCGAAGGTAGAGAAAGCTTGGTCCTGCCTTTTAAACTTTATTGTTTTTAAACATATTTTTATTGATTTCAGAGAGGAAAGGAGAGGGGGAGAGAGAAACAGCAGTGATGAGAGAGAATCATGGATTGGCTGCCTCCTGCATGCCCCCTACTGGGGATTAAGCTCGCAACCTGCGCATGTGCCCTGATCGGGAATCCTGGTTCATAAGTCGACACTCAACCACTGACCCACACAAGCTGGGCTGAAATTCTTAGTTTTTGAGTAAGGGACCCCACACATTCATTTTGCATCAGGCCCTGCAAACCATGTAGCCTGTCGGCTCTGCATGAACACACGAAACTCAGATCAGATCCAGGGAGAGAAGGAGAAGTTATTCTGTGACGACTGAGAAGACTTCAGATGGACTTATGGCACTGTTTGCCATAAATTGCCAGAGTTTAGATCTTTGCCGAGAATCAGAAGCTCTAGGAAAACAAAGAACATTGCTGTTTTTTGCCTGTCTGCACTCTGGGCCAAGATTCCTGGTCTCTACTGATAGGCAGAAAGAGAGCTAAGGGAAGATGGTTAGATAATTTCTGGCAGATTAACTGGAAGTCCCTGTTGGGTTTTCATTCTTTGTGAAAATATTAGGAAACCAAATTCTCATTCTCTGAGAATCTTGTCCAGATTTATCTGGCTGTAGCGTGAGGCATCAGGGTCGTTGTGAGCACAGAGGAAATGTCCTCATTCTTATTCATCACATAGTCCTTATGAATTAAGCAAAAGCCTTTTTTCCCCCTCCAAGAACTCGGAGCTTTAGGTCTAAGATCAAAAGCTGGTTTGTGTTAAGTAGGCAAGCTGCGCGGTGCAAGCTGCCTCCCAAGAGAGAGGAAATGAGATGGGTCTGGGAACATCAGAAGCGTGTAGGATACGGGGACAGGACCAGCGGCAGCTAGCAGACCATCTGACGTGGAAAATACAGGTCACTGATGTCCGTTCTGGCTGAGACAGACATCATCACTTCAGGGGACTGGAAAGTGGGCACAAGGGTAACACCAGGCCTTGTAAGCTGCTGTTTTCATGAGGCTGTGGAGTTTCCCTGGTCATGGGGCTCATGTCTACTTAACAGCACTCAGCCCGGCCTTCCTGGGCCATCACAATGCATCATCAAGGCTTTGTTTTTTTAATATTTTTTTTATTGATTTCAGAGATGAAGGGGGAGGGAGAGAGAGAGAAATATTAATGATAAGAGAGAAGCATGGATCGGCTGCCTCCCGTGTGCCCCCTACTGGGGATGGAGCCCACAACCTGGGCATGTGCCCTGACCGTGAATCGAACCCTGACCTCCTGGTTCATAGGTTGACACTCAACCACTGAGCCATACCGGCTAGGCTCGGCATTTCTTAACGCATCATGGGCTTTTAATTGCCTAGAAGTAGATTTAGTATGGGTAGGGTGATTATGTATCCTGTTAGCCAGGGACAGAATTGGTTAATGCCTGTTGTCTTGGAGTAATTATTGGTTAATTCCCTGTTAGCTCCCCAAGTGTCCTAGTTTAGAAGACAAATGATATGGCCACCCTAGTTTCGTGCTGCGTGATGTGCATACATTATAGGTCTCACGTTGTCCCTGTCTACACAAAACCCAGAATGTGATTATCATCCCCCTCCCCCCCGAAAAAGCTTGTATTGAGGTAAGAAGGGTGAGAAAAGAGCTCACGAATTGAAATGTATTGAAGATCACCATGTGAGCAAAGAGGTCACACATTAAGCGTGTCCATGCGTACGAGGGTCCAGGAAAGGCTGCAGGGAGAACGTGGCATGGGGCCCTGCTTTCAGCAATCTTCTTACAGTTCCCCAGAAGCCTGGAGAGCAAGCTGGCCCTTGCTCGCGCTGGTATTCCGCCTGGATCTTTTCTCCTATGTTTGTTTCTGGTGTCCACACCCTCTAAAATCGCTTTCCCCTGTTTGCGAACTTAACTTGAATGGTACTCCTAGCCCGTGACCCAGGTTGAGCCCCCAGCTCAGGGCCTCCTCTGCTCACAGTGATTCTGCTATCTAAACTCTTGTACCTCGTAGCCTGGCTGGTGTGGCTCAGTGGTTGAGTGTGGGCCCAGGAACCAAGAGGTCGCTGGTTCAATTCCCGGTAGGGCATGTGGGCTCAATCCCCAGTGTGGGGTGTGCAGGAGGCAGCCGATCAATGATTCTCTCTCATCATTGATGTTTCTCTCTCTCCCTCTCCTCCTCCTCTCTCTAAAAATCAATAAGAACATATTTTAAAAAAATAAAATAAACTCTTGTACCTCTTAAAGCCTCCTCAATGAGTTTGTCAGTCACCATAGGGTGCCTGGAGTCTTCCTTTCCATGTGTAGTGTCTCCCCTTTGCTCCAAGTAGAAAGCAAGTGAGCTGGTGAGACTCGGAAAGATTTGGCTGAAGGGACTGAGACTGGAGACCAGTCACCCTGGAATTACTGGCGGATGGAGGGAATAAGGTTCTGAGTTCTAGGACCAGGCATCAGGCAGAGAGGAGGAGACTTGAACACCTGTCCCCTGCCCACAGCAGGGTGAATGGCTCTGTGCTGGTGACATGGGACACAGGGCTTCCCACAGATGTAACGGGACAAGGGGAGGAGCAGCAGTGGCCCAAAGGTAGACTTCCGTGGTCCCTGGGGGCAAGGTGAGCAGGTGGCCCCAAGTGTGGTGGTGGGACAGGCGTGTTGCTGCTGGTGACATAAGAAGGTACCGGCTTCTTCCAGGTTCTGCCTGGGCCTAAGCTCTGCCCAGGGGAAGGCACAGGTGCAGTCCAGAGGGGCAGCAGGGAGAGCTTTCCAGAATGTCCTTCCTCCTCTGAGCAGCCTATCCAATGCCCACCATCTCCTCAGAAGCACCTTGCTGAGGAGTCACCTCCTCTGGGAAGCCTTTCGTGATTTCCCCAGACACAGGTCGGAGCTGCCTGTGGGAGTTCCCCAGATTGCTTTCTCCATGGCTCCATCTTAGTTCTTCATTCAGTAATTTTTAAAGGTGATTGCCACATGACAGGCATTCTGTTAGGAACTGGGCAAAACGGTAATCAAATGAGACAGAATCTTGGCATCAGGGTTCTGAGAGTCTGTCTCTGCTCCCACTGGTGAGATGAGCACTTGCGTATTTGTTTTGTGCGTACGAGAAGCGTACCTTCTGGTTGCCCAGGCTCTGCAGTTACCTGTGCTGGGCAGCTGGAAATCATGCTCTCAACTGTCTGTGCCTCGGTTTCCTAATCTGTAAAATAGGCATATTAATACCACCTCA
The DNA here is from genome assembly GCA_025583905.1 of Ia io. Taxonomy (NCBI): domain Eukaryota; kingdom Metazoa; phylum Chordata; class Mammalia; order Chiroptera; family Vespertilionidae; genus Ia; species Ia io. The sequence continues at coordinate 21,115,420 of JAJQQW010000024.1, forward strand.
TAGGGTTGTCAGGAGTCAACGAATTAACGTTTGCCAAATGCCTGAAATGCGGTGAGCTCTCTTTAAAGATTAGTTTATTTCCCTGTACGTTCTTCCCTCTGGAGTAGGTCCCCGGTTTTAGTTTATTGTGTTTTCCAAACCCTTGATGTAGTATGCAGCCTACAATAAGTGCTTAATAAATATTTGTGAAATGAATGAGCAGTGTACGGCAGATTAGTTTTAAAAAAGAAAACGCTCTAATTCATACATTGTTTGTAAGGCGGGAACTCACTCTCTGTTCCCTTAAGACTTTTCAGCTCCGACAGGCACGCATGAAACCGTATTAAGCCTGAAGAATTTCCCACCCGCTCGGGGGGCCTCTATTGATTTTACCTACTGAGATATTTGGCTCCTTCGTGAAATGAAAAATTATTCACAAACGCAACAGGGAAGCCGTCGTTAAATGCTTCTATCTGCAATGCGCGTGTGATTTACCATCTTTTTGCTTTGGGATGGGCATGAGAAATCGCTCTGTGTTCTGCATGAGAGTGAAAAACGGCTCCAAATCAATCGGTTATTTGGACTGTAGTCATTTCAGGAGAATTATGGGAAACAGAAAATAATTTCGTAAAGTGATTTTGCTTGGAAACAGCAGACGATCAGATTTCCTCCCTGGCTCAGGCAGAAGTGGAGATTTTATGCGTCGGGTTTGTTGTGACAGAAATTGCCAGTTAACCGGGTCAAACGTTGCATTTGAGTCATCTCTCTACTCTGCCTGATGATGACTTACACTAACTTGATTGTACTTTTTGGAACAGGAAGAGAGTTTGGGTATGAATGCAACAGTGTCGCACTTTGCAGGGGCCTAAGAGCAGTCTATGCCTTTTTACTTGATAATTTATCCTTGCGGGCATCGAAGTCTTTTGGTAACACACGGTCAGTCGGCCCCTGTTCCACGTCTTCCCCAAGGTTCATGTAGGCCCCGCCTTGAGGCCTAATAGAGACTGGTTGTTCCCTCGTGTTTTTCTCTTTTAAATTGGTTAATCCTCACTGAGGATATTTTTTCCCATTGATTATTAGAGAGAGTGGAATGGAGGGAGGGGGAAAGAAGGAGGGAGAGAGAGAGAAAGACAGAGAGACAGAGAGAGAGAGAGACATCAACTGTTGCCTTCTGCACTCACCCCAACCAGCTCCGGGGATTGAACCTGCAACCCAGATATGTGCCTTTGACCAGGAATCAAACTCGTGACTCTTTAGTGTTAATGCTGATGTTCTAACCACTAAGCAACACTGGCAAGGGCTCCCTTGTTTCTTTATTAACATCCTAATCGATGGCTGGTCACACTGATGCGTTGTCCTCACTCATGGCACCATTCCGTCCCATGTGTCTAGGGAGGCCTTCCCCGTAGTCATTTAGGGACCCAGGCTCCTCCCACCTAGGGACTCCGGCCTCCCCTGGGATGTGGGCCGGCTCCACAGGAGCCTCCCCATCCAGGGAGAGACTGGAAAAGAGAACAGTGGGTTGAACTGTGTCCTCCAACAAGACATGTTCCAATCCTAACCCCTTGGACCTGAACATGTGGCCTTATTTGCAACAGGGCCTGTGTAGATATAATAAAGCTGTAAGTTAAGATTAGGTCATTCCAGAGTGAGGTGGGTCCTAAATCCAATGACTAGTGTCCCTGTGAGGAAAGAAAGGTATTTTTAAAATATATTTTTATTGATTTTAGAGAGGAAGGGAGAGGGGAGAGAGAGAGAAACATCGTGATGAGAGAGAATCATGGATCAGCTGCCTCCTGCACGCCTCCTACTGGGGATGAAGCCTGCAACCCTGGCATGTGTCCTGACCTCCACCCTGACCTCCACCCTGGAAAGGAAAGGGCATTTTCTTGGGCTCTCATCTCCCCTGCCCCGCACATCACGGCATCATCTTGCTCTCCTCTGGGAACCCTGACCTTGCGCCCTGGAAATCCAGGAGCTTCTGCGGTGGCGGAGCGGCCTGTTACCAGACATTGACCCTCAAATTGGGGTTCAAGTGCTGCGGGGGCCAGAGCCACCGTAAGGAATTTCTCCGACAGGCAATTATCTGCTTTGCACGCCGGGGCCAGGCGGTGCTCCCCGGAAGGCTGAGACTCAAGCGCTGTGCACACGCCCATAGCCTCTGAATTAACGGTGCTGTCTGCGTTCAGATGAGAGAGAGGTTAGAAAAAGAGAGAGAGAGCTACAGCCAGCCGGTGTCATTACGGGCAGCTCCGTGAAGGCATCTGCCATCTGCCCCCTGCCTGGCGGCACTCGGAGCTGCCACCAGACACAGGGCTGTGTGAGGGGTGGAGATGAGATGCAGAATATTATTATCCATTCTGTACATCAGCGACGACTCCTCCTCCTGGGCACAGCTGCCGAGGCCAGGTCCCATCTCAACGAGGAGATAAATGATGGGGCGAAAGGCCAGGGGAGGGCCGGTGGGCTGATTAGAGGCGTCAGGAAAGAGGGGGGCAGAGACGTGAGGCTGGCTCTCGCTGGCAGAGAGAATGAGGGTGATCAGAGGTTTATATTTCGGGGACACCTGGCATGGCTAGAGTCCAGGGAGGTAAATGAAGTGATGAAGGGCTCCCCGGAGGCCACGTGGGTGTTCCTATGTACTCTGGCCCGTGAAGTTACATACCAACAGGTTTGACATGGACAAAAGGACATCTCTCTTGAAGCACAAGGTGCCTGGTTTTCAGGGCAGTGGATGGGGGTGGCCTGCACATTGAAGAGAGTGCAAGGGAGTTGAGGCTGGGGCCAGGGAAGCGCGTCTCCCTCCCTGGGGCGGTGTGTCTGGTCCCGTTGCTTCTGCCTGGGCCTCAGGTTCTGCCTCTGTAGCTCAGAGAGATGGGAGCACCATTTTTCTCTGAAGATCCTGGTTCCTCACTTCTACCTGGTGTCAATCCCTTCCCTCCTCCACTCCCTACCCCTACAGGGAAAGGATAGGAACAGGCAGCTGAGAAACGGCCTGCAGTCCGGCCGGCGGGGCGCAGTGGTTGAGTGTCAACCTAGGAACCAGGAGGTCACAGTTTGATTCCCAGTCTGGGCACATGCCCGGGTTGGGGGCTTGATCCCCAGTGCGGGGCATGCAGGTGGCAGCTGGGCCATGATAGATTCTCATCGTTGATGTTTCTCTCTCTCTCTCCCTCTCCCTTCCTCTCTGAAGTCAATAACAGTACATAGAAAGGAAGGAAGGTAGGAAAGAAGGAAGAAATGGGCCTATAGTCGGTAGAAGCTGGCGGGTAGGGGTTTCCAGAGCACCTGCTTGCACAGGCTCCGAAGGCCACTGGGATAGGGTGTTTCGAAGTGTAAACGCACGTCTCCCCAAGATAAACTGAGGCCTCTCTTTTGATCCCAGAGTAATCCCAGTTCATGCTTACCAGCTTTTTTACTTAATTCAATATCCAAATTTTGTGCCTTCCCTAAATCTCAATGTATTTCTCTTTCGAATGGGGACCCCACAATTGCCTCCATTGCAAATAACACATTTAAGGCACGTAGCCACCCAGGCTGTGTTCAGTCATTGGAAGTCATTACTAAAGCTGTCATTACAAAGGTTGGCACACGCCCATCTGTATGTAATCTGCTCAGTGTAACTGGTAATTAGCAGCGGATTTGGGATTCTGACACCAGCCCCTCATCGTGGGAAGTATGTGCCCTTCCTGTGGAATCACACTGCCTTTAGCTCAGGGCGAAGGCTGCTCAGTCTATGGCAGGGTTGGACTCATGCCCCATGCACCCTGCGAGATCAGGCAGGGGGAAGCTGACTAAGATGGTCTCAGGCAGTCCTGGAAGGCTTCGTGGAGGAGGGGGCATTTGAATTGGGTCTTAGTGAAGAAGAAGACTAAAGTGGAAGCCACGGGGCATTCACAGTAGGAGACACTGTGAGCAATTCCGAGAGGCCGCCCAGGCCCTGGAAACACACCTGCCTTGTTGGAGTCGAGGACTCCAGTCGTCGAGGGCGATGACATTGGAAGGTGGCAGAGACACAGGGCTTCGGAGGGCAGGCTCAGGTTGCAGATTTTCCACAGGAAAGTGACTGTGAATTAGAAGGGGCGCAATCTTCTCAAGAACCACCAAAATATGTGAGATGATGCATCCAGCAGCTGCTCTCAGAAAGGAGGGAGGAGATCGGACCCGGGGCTGTCAGCCGGGGTCAGACACCTCTGGGCAGGAAGCTGTGAGTGGCAGGAGAAAGACAGTGGCAGTTGGGACCAAGGCAGGCTCTGGGATATGTGGCGTAAAGGAAAGACGGCCGGGCCGGTGTGGCTCGGTGCTTGAGTGTCAATGTATGAGCCAGGAGGTCACGGTTTGATTCCTGCTCAGGGTACATGCCCTGGTTGTGGGCTCAGTCCCCAGTGTAGGGTATGCAGGAGGCAACTGATCCATGATTCTCTCTCATCATTGATGTTTCTATCTCTCTCCCCCTCTTGCCTCCTCTCTGAAATCAATAAAGAATACTTTTTTAGAAAAGGAAAAATGAAGTAGCAGCAATAACAAATGCCTCCCCAGGGCCTGCTGTGTGCCAGTCCCTTCCGGGCACTGGGTCCCACCAGCTCGAAGATGCTCTCTGTGCTTTGGAGCAACAGACAGCTCTACTACAGCACCTGCTAAACAAGCAGCCAGGCCAGTCACCACCCTAGCTCTCAGTTTCCCTATCTTTGAAATGGGATGATACTGTCCACACTACAGAGATGCTGTGAAGGCTTAAGAGAATGCATGAAAAGCGTCTCACACCTGCCTCGCGGGGAGCACGCACAGCACAGACGCTGTTATTGTCATGTCTATTTTTGAAGGACAGTGCAAGAAAACCATAGGCCAGGGTGTAAGTCAGTGGTGTGAAGCTTCCAGGGTCAAAGATGACTCCAGCGTTCCATGGTCAGCGCCAAAGAAAGGGCTGTCACCACGAAAGAAGTGAGAAAATTGGAGTTTGGGGAAAGGCGATAGGCCTGGTTTGGTTTTGGAGGGGCTGGCCGGGCACCCACCCAAGCAGAAAGATGTGACAGGCCATTGGAAGCATCAAGTCAGATCTCGGGCAAAATCCCAATAGTCGAGAGGAGAATTGAGCCATTTATCAAGAGTCTAAATATCTTGCCCACATTATGACAAACACCCAGATTTTTGGAACCCACTGGACACGGGTTTAAATTTCGACTCGGCGTCTCAATACTTGGTTGTGTTGATGTGAGACAAAGACCTCTTGTATTTCTCTGGGCTGTGCACCCGCCGTTTCTGCCAAGATCCACACGCCCCAGATAACCATGCGTGTCGCTGCCCTCTGCCAGGAAACGGCCCAGAGGGGTTCAACAAGAAGTTTCCTTCGTCTCCGCTCTTGGCGTCTCTATTATTCACACCTCGACAAACCTCCCTTCATTACTTTTTGGAAATTGCAATATGATTTTGGCGATTAAGTTTAAATGGGGGATAATCCGCTGACAGGCATTAACATCCTGTCCAAACATTTCCTTTACAATTATTTCTTAACCTCCATCACACCGCTCTCTCCCCGCGGACCTTTATTAATATAACATGGACAGCACACCAGGACGCCGCGCTGGGGAGGGAACGGGATTGCCTGGAGGGCTCATCAGAGTTGATCAAGGCCTGTAAGAGACAGCCACGCAGACCGAGCTGGGCGTCTGCAAGTCCCAGGTCTGGGGAAGACGTGAGGAGGCGCCTTCTGGGATGTTTGGGTGAGAGTGTGGTGGGTAGAAGTTGTGTCCCCAGCTTCACCTCTGTCACTGTTACCCAAAGGGAGAGGGCATTCTGCTGAGATGGGGAAACAGCTTGGCAGGCCCAAAATAGGTGCCCAGCCCCGCGCAGGGAGACTCGCGAGCAAGACAGCGCAGCGCCTGAGAGAAGCAGAGGTGGCTGTAACGATAGATACAGCAAGGGGGTCTTAGGAGTTTTCAAAACATGTTCCCTTGTGCCTGGCCGGCGTGGCTCAGTGGTTGAACATCGACCCATGAACCAGGAGGTCACAGTTCGATTCCCAGTCAGGGCACATGCCTGGGTTGTGGGCTCCATCCTCAGTGTCGGGCGTGCAGGAGGTAGCCGATCCATGATTCTCTTTCATCGTTGATGTCTCTATCTCTCTCTCTCCCTCCATCTCTGAAATCAATAAAAATAGATGAAAAACAAAAGCCACGATCACTTGTATTATCCATGTGGGAGCCCCAGCCCGTTGGCGGAAGCCAGAGAGGTCAGTATGGACCGTCCACGTTCCGCCACTTGCCTCTGATCCTACGGGGAATAGGAAGTGGGCTTAGCATGGGAGTCAGGCAGGACTGGGTCCCACTGGGGCCAGGAAAGTAATTTACTCTTCCCAAGTTTCGGTTTCCTCGTCGGTGACATCAAGCTGATAGCAGTGCCTGCGTTCCGCACAGAAGGGTGAGTGCACCGAAGGCCCTCCGTGTTGGCTGCTGTCAGTGTTGTCATTAGCAGCACAGCAGTCTGTGCTAGACCTGGAGCTGCCCGTGGGCTGGAGGTGTGAGCGGGACACGAGGCGCACTTTGTAGGCTGCTGTGAAGAGTGACTTTCATGGGGGGTGCACACCCTGCAGGATGGTGTGAGGAGTGACTTTGATGGCGGGGTACAGACCCCGCCAGGAGATACCCCTAATCTGCAGAGCTGTTGCCTTGGCAGCCCTGGCTTATAGCACCCGCATGAAGGCAAGCAGGCGCACCCCCGTGAGTCCCCAAATGTGAGCAGTAAATGAATTTTAAAAAGATTATAACGATGAATGGAAATGTGCTCACACACAGCTTCTGTGCAACGTGCTAAGGAAAGATTTTATGATTCTGAGCGGCTGACAAGATAGCCCGGTGCTTGATCAGCTTAATCAAACAGTGGAGTCTATTGATGTTGCTGTACCACCAAGCACAAGGCTCCCAGGACCCACGGCGGGGAATAAAAGTAAGCTGCCTTGCCCGAGAGCGGGCGCAAACAAGCAGGGCCATTCCACTGGCGTGGCGAGCACATTCCACACCGGCACATGGATGCACACCTATGTGGAGGGCTTGTTCCCAGGGCGTGAGGGGTCCTGGCATGTGAGTCAAGCCCTGGGTGAGGAGGAGAGGAGTTATGACTGCGTTTTGTTTTTGTTGTTTTTTTTCAACCACATCCTTTTTGGGAAAGTTCAGGAAGATCGCATTACTCTCCTTTATCTGAGGGCAAGTGGGAGCTTAGGAGGGGCAAGGGACGTGCCCATGCGGGTGCTCAGGCAGGCCGGAAAAGCGAGCTCTTTGCTCAATGCACTTTATTTTTCTCTTTTAAACATTGCGTTTGGAAAACTTTCAAACTAGTTGAAAGTCAAGAGATTAGTACAGGGAAACTTCACGTATACCCAGCCGTAATTCTTAGGATTTCGGTCAGTCCTTTTTTTTTTTGCCCTGTAATAATTTGAAGCAAATATTAAACTCCGCATCTTTTAGTCTGGTGCAATTTATTATTTTTTTAAAATATATTTTTACTGATTTCAGAGAGGAAGGGAGAGGGAGAGAGAGACAGAAACATCAATGATGAGAGAGAATCATGGATCGGCTGCCTCCTGCACGCCCCACACTGGGGATGGAGCCCGCAACCCAGGCATGTGCCCTGACGGGGACTCAGACTGTGACCTCCTGGCCAAAGAGACGATTTTTAGTCCTTTCACCTTCACATCTCTCCCATGTTTCATGATGACCCACGCTTTACCCTGCTTTGCCCCTGCAAACAATTCCCTCGTTTGAATACGTACCATCTCTGTAGGATTCTTCTCCTCGCTTGCTTTTCAAGTGGATATATTGGATTAGAGCCAGGAGAGTCTCCTCGGGAAGAGCTCACATGCCTCGAGGTTCTGCTGCCCTCCCTTCCTCCCACAGCCCCCCCGCCCCCGCTGCCTTGAAGTAGTTTGTAAATAAGTAGATTGATACCATTCTAATGACTTACGTGGAGTAAATCGAAAACTAATAAAAATGGAGATCACAAGCATGTGAGCCTATGGAAGGAGGGCTGATTATTTTTAACAGTTTCTGCTTACTCTTCACACCTAGTTATCCCTCTCCGTCATAATCGAAACATCAGTGTTGGGGGTAAAAACACCCTTATGGTTTGCTGTCGTGTTCACGCCTCCCCCCCCCCCCGCCCCCTGCCATCTCTGCTAACATCCTCCTCCCTCACCCGCTGCACCCGGTGGCAGGAAACTCTCTTGAAAGCACCTACTTGAAAACGCAGAAGGGGAGGGGAGGTTTGTACCATTCCCCACACCATGTTTTCTATCGCTGGAATAGAAAATACACTTTATGGGCCCAGCCCGCGTGGCTCAGTGCTTGAACCATCGTAAGTTGGACACTGTTTATAAAGAATGGGCCACCTTCGTGAGATGCAGTAAGGACCTCAATTAGGAAGAAAAATGAACACACTTTTAATAGAATTTGTATATTTGTTCTCGTGGTTTTAGTATCTGGTTAAAATGCTCTTGTCTTCCTGCATAAAGCCAGGCTTTGGAAAACAATGTTCGTCTTCATTTCCGGATTATCATGAACTTCGAATAAATCCTTCTCCTTCCTAGTCCTCAGTCCCCAGGTTTCCCGTCCTCACCCAGTCCCGGCCGGGCTGGATTTCCTTGGGGACGGGGAAACCTATTGCCATCTCCTCCTTGGCAGCTTTCAGACCCTCATGCTCTCTCATGACTGTGTAATAGTAGATGAAAGCTGGTTTGGTGTCTAAGAGGCAATAGGAGACACAGGGCCAAATCAAAAAAGAGAAACACTGGTCCAAGCTGGTTTGGCTCAGTGGACAGAGCGTCGGCCTGTGGACTGAAGGGTTCGATTCTAACCGGAGCCAGGGCCGCGAGAGGCCTCATTTGCAGGCTTGTTCCCCAGTAGGAGCCAAGCAGGAGGCAGCCCATCGGTGATGTTCCTGTCTCTTCACTGTTTCTCTCTATCCCTCTCTCTTCCTCTCTGTCTAAAAAGATCAATAAAAACTTTTTTTTTTAAAAGAGAAACACTGCTTGTTTAGATATTACTGTTATTGATTATAATAGTAAGAGTAAACAAACTAGCCCTGGCTGGTGTGGCTCAGTGGATAGAGCGTTGGCCTGCGAACTGAAGGGTCCCAGGTTCAATTCACGGTCTGGGCACATGCCTGGGTAGTAGGCTCGATCCCCAGTAGGGGGTGTGCAGGAGGCAGCCTATCAATGATGCTCTCTCATCACTGATGTTTCTCTCCCTCTCTGAAAAAAAAAAAAAAAAAATATATATATATATATATATATATATTAAATAATATAACATAAATTAGGGATGGAGGCTCAGGCCAGGCTTGCCAGTCGGGCTCGGGGAGTGGTATCCAGGACACAGGACGGCATTTCTACGGCTCTCATCGGTTTGCTCGTTCATCCTTAGAAAGGAAGGGAGGCCGGTAGGAAGGGACTGGTACTGCTTTTGCGTGAACTCGATTTTCAGGGCCTGAAGGGCCTGTAGAGCTGATCCAGTCTCAGCTTGTCCCCCAAACTCCCAACCCCCATTGCTCGCCCCCGTCCCAGACCCTTCTGCAAATCAGGGAGCCGAGGTGGCAGCAGGGGCGGGAGAGGGGATTGCAGATACTCCAGAGGCTTCTGGGGAAGCAGCTCAGAGCAGGAAATACTTTTGAGTCAGTGATGATCCAAAGGTCTGTCCTGGCCTGAGCCTCGGTGTGTGGCCAAGGCTTACCTATCGTGGGCCTGTTGAGACAAGTCGCCTAGATCTCCCCACGACCTTTCCAAAGTACAGCCTTCCCCTCGGGGATACCGCAAAGTCTTTTTTGGCCATCGGGGCTAACGCAGCCAAAATAACTCAGCGGGGTTGCTGGCTTCTGTTTCCTGTCTCCTTTCAGTCTTTGTTTCAAACACCACAATTTCATGCTCGGAAAAGCAGTTCCGGCAAAGCGCGAGCCGGTCATGGAATGTTCTTCTCTCCCTGTGTTTGCTCATCCTCTCGTACGTCACCGGTTTGTGGAGTGAGAAGTTCTCCGTGGCAAGAAACCAGAGGCCTTAGCGTTACCTCCAGAGCTTACAAAACAGCGAGGGAGGGAACACCTTCAGGGCAGCGCCCAGTAAATTCTACAGAAGGCTGAGGGCCGGAATCGCCGTGTAACGTGTACAGGAACTGTGCTGCATGTTTCATGTACACTGGTTATTTTTGCAAGATATATTTTTATTGATTTCAGAGGGGAAGGGATAAAGAGAGAGTAACAGCAATGATGCGAGAGAATCATGGATAGGCTGCCTCCTGCACGCCCTCACACTGGGGATCGAGCCCACAACCCGGGCATGTGCCCTGACCGGGAATCGAACCGTGACCTCCTGGTTCACAGGTTGACGCTCAATCACTGAGCCACACTGGCTAGGCTAAGCTAGGTTATTTAATCTCCCCTATGACCTGGTGGAATAAATAGAACAGACAAGGAGTCTGAGGCTTAGACACGTTAACAGAACTCCTCTCGGTCACAGAGCCAGTGAGCGACATGTCTGTGTTATGTCCGCCCTGCCACGAGCTGCCAGGCACTCAGGTGTGTGCGTTGGCAGGTAGATACTAACATACATACCCATGTACACATGTATGCTCCAGAGATGGTGTTCTGACGGGGTGCCTGGTACAGGGATCACAGAAGGGAGGGTGTTTGTAGATCCACAGCGAGGTGGGCCTTCCAGGTGGGAAAATAAAAAGACAGAACAGCCTGGCATGCATGGCTCCATGGTTGAATGTTGACCTATGAACCAGGAGGTCATGGTTCAATTCCTGGTCATGGCACATCCCCGGGTTTCAGGCAGGGTCTTCAGTAGGGGCGTGCAGAAGGCAGCCACTTAATGTTTGTGTCTCTCATCATTGATGTTTCTCTCTCTCTTCCTCCCCTGTCTCTCTCTCCTTCCCTCTCCCTCTCTGGTTTCCATCCTCTTTAGAAAGTAAAGAAAACAACAAACTGACTTGAAGGCCAGGAGTCATGGCGCTCTTTCCAATGCAGAACTCGACATTGTTGACGGCCAAGTTCCGTGTGACTTCTTCCCCCTTGGCTAGCAGGCCTGCCCTCTCGGCTCCTCTGCAGACGCCGCCCACACCCTCGCTGGTTCCTTAATTGCACCTCGCTGGGACCTGTGGCACTGCTCGCTCTTTTCTCCGCACCCGCCTCTCTCTGCCAGGCGTCACCACGACAGCCGTCACCTCCTCCTCACACGTTTGAGTTTAAGTGCTTACCCGATCCCATCATGCGTTTGCACAGCACGCCTTTGTTCTCGGCTCTTACGAGAAAGGCTCTGAGCAAGGCAGTGAAACAAGGACAACCAGAAGTGATATCCAACTCTCCCTGCTCCCCCAAAATAACATTGGTTATTTATCCGTTAAAATGAGTTGGTTTCTGCCCTGGCTGGTGTGGCTCAGTGGTTGGAGCCTAGCCCGGCACACCAAAGGGTTGTTTGTGGGTTGGATTCCCGGTCAAGGGCTCGTACCTGGGTTATAGGTTCAATCCCGGTCTAGTCGGGGTGCATGGGGGAGGCAATCGATTGATGTGTCTCTCACAGCAATGTCTTTTTCTCTCTCCCCTCCCTCCCTCCCTTCTACTCCTTCTAAAAAAATAGATGGAAAAAATATCCTTGGGTGAGGATTAACAAAAAAATAAATGTAACCATTGTTAAATACTTTGACAGTTAGCTCTAACCCCCCTCCCTCTCCTTCCCTCCCTTCCTCTCCCTCTCATCCCTCCTTTATGCTCATTGGCATAAAGTCTACCTTGTGTGCTACAAGGGCTAACGGAGCTACAAGGTTGCTTCTGACAACTATGGCACCAGGTAACCCTCCTCTGACCTCAGGGCTCCACAGCCCTCATCCCAGCCCCACCCTCTTCAGAGGCTGACCTGTCGTCTTTCACTAACCTCTGCTGCGACCTTCACACCTCACAGGCTGCATCCTTCTTGTCGGGCAGGCCCCCGTCCCCAGAAGCGGCCTCCCACCTCCACGAAATAGTAAGCCATGCCCCTGGCTGGTTTATGACACAATAGCTTCCTTGGAGCATGCTTATAAATATTTATAGCGCAGAGTGGGCAGTAATGGGCTGCTATTCACACACACCTGCAGGGGAAAAAAGAAGTAAAAAAGGAAAGGGAAAAACACACACATACTCATGGCCACGATAGGAAGGTCACTTCGGCATTGAGGCCCAGAAGGCATCGGTACAGAACCTAAGAACCAGGAGGTCACGGTTCAATTCCCAGTCAGGGCACATGCCCGGGTTTCGGGCTTGATCTCCAGCAGGGGGTGTGTAGGAGGCAGCTGATCAATGAGTCTCTCTCATCATTGAAGTTTCTATCTCTTGCTCTCCCTTCATCTCTGAAATCAATAAAAATATATTAAAATTTTTTTTAATCTTAAATAGAAAGAAAAGGCAATGTCCCTGATGATGTGATGTATGGTTTCAGAAGCTTCAGGCCTCCTACGCCAGCTTTGCTCTTGGTGAGGGAAAAGAAGAATGGGAAAGCAGACCATTAATTCAGTTTCCTATTGCCATGTCCTTGGTTTTATTTTGCAGTGATCCCTCAAAATCATAGCCGAAAGGGGTGTGTTTACTGTAAGTTCTATGCAAATTAAGAAGGAAAGGTCATTGGGTCCCTCTCTTTGTCTTATCAGACCCTCTTTGCGTCCCCTTGGGTGCTCCTGGCTACCCAAACCCTCCCATCTTGTTCGCTTTTATTTATTTTTAAGTTTAAAAATTTATTGTTGTTCATCCTCACCGGAGGATATTTTTTCCATTGATTTTTAGAGAGAGTGGAAGGCACGAGGAGAGACAGAGAGACACATCGATGGGAGAGAGACACATCGATTGACTGCCTCCCGTACAGCAGCCCAAGATCAAGCCTGTAACCAAGGTACATGCCCTTGACTGGAATCGAACCCGGGACCCTTCAGTCCGTGAGCCGATGCTCTGTCCACTGAACCACACCGGCTAGGGCTCTTGGCTGCTTTTTAGCTCTCCAGTGTGTGCACCTGGCGTGCTCCTGTGCCTGGCATTGGCTCATGGTATTCGACATTCCAAATGCTCTGACGGCTGTCATTCCCAGTGTCCCAGTGAGACAAACAGGGCGGTGTTAGCTCCTCCTCCTCCTTATTCATCTCAATCCTTTTCCAGTTATGCAAACTGAAACCCAAGTAATTTCCATGAATTAAACCTAATGCAGATTCAGACTTCTGATCCAGAATTTCACATCACCGAGTGCCTTGGTCGTTCATGCTGAATGCAGGGTCAGCAAATACATGGCACTCTGTGCTCACGGTCCACTAGAGTGCCCATCCTGTGTCCCAGTTCACCTGCTCCTTCCTGAAGGGTACAGAATGTCTTAGGGGCCCTTGGGATAGTGCTCTGGGCAGTCACTGCCCATCAGGTGTCATTGGCAAGGAAATGAACACACAGTTTCTTTCTGTTTGTTTTTGTTAATCCTCACCCGAGGATATTTTCCCATTGACTTTTTAGGGAGAGTGGAAGAGAGAGGGAAAGACAGAGAGAAACATTATGTGAAAGAAACACATCGATTGGTTGCCTCCTGCACAAGCTCCAACCAGGGCCCAGACCAGGGAGGAGCCTGCAACCGAGGTACGTGCCCTTGACCGGAATTGAACCCAGGACCCTTTGGGCTGCAGGCTGATGCTCTAACCATTGAACAACACCGTCCAGGGCTGTGAACACACAATTCCCATTCCTGGCATATAGGTAGCCACTTCCCAAGTGATACCGGAAGGGAAAATCCCAGCAGCACAGAGGCTTTTGCTGTTTTGTGGGCTGACTCTTGGTTGGAGGAGTTTCAGAGGCAAATACAAGGGAATGGATTTTCACGCCTGCCTGCGATTTGCCAGGGTGTGTGTTAATCCATGTGGCAACCCGTGGAGGCCTGCGGTGCCATTCCCAATTTCCAGTTGGGGGCACCGAGTCTCCGCATGGAAGCCCCTTTCTGAAACAGGCATTAGTGCCCGATACGGTGTCGGGCCAGTCGCTCTGCCACAGATCCACCCCCCCGCCCACCTGCCTACCCTCCGACTGAGTAGCTTCTCACCATTAAAAGACAACGGCTCTTGGGGCAGAGAGATAGGTAAGTAGAGGAATGATGCCAGGCTTTGCTGTGTGCACGGGGAGGAGCCAGCAATCAGTCCCCTCTTCACTAACTGTGCATATTTCACTGTTATTCGGCACAAGTGGGTAAAGTTCAAAACCCGTTTCTCAACTGTCTGTTTCTTGGTCGGTATCCGAGAGGGTGTGTGTAAGTTTCCGTCTTTGCCACTGTGCACTCGGTGGATTGGGATCAGTGGTCAAGGAGGAGGAATAGGCCTGGCAGCGTGGCTCAGTGGTTGAGCACCGACCTATGAACTGGCAGGTCACGGTTCGATCTCCGGTCAGGGCACATGCCCAGGTTACGTGCTCTATCCCCAGTGTGGGGCATGCGGGAGGCAGCCGATCCATGATTCTCTCTCACCATTGATGTTTCTCCCTCTCGTCCTCTCCCTTCCTCTCTGAAATCAATAAAAATATATTTTTTTAAAAGGAGAGGGAATAAAAGGAATACCAAAGGCTCTGTGAGCCAGAGGGTATTGATGGAACATTTTCTGTGTGTGTATCTTCCATTGTTCTAGGGACTGCGGGGACCACAGACAGCATAAGACAGAGTGGTTCTTACGGAGACATTATAATTAGCTTAAAGACCTTAATATATAATAGAAAAAATTCATACCTGCCTTAGGAAGGTAATAGAATTACAGAAAGTTAGGATTTGAAAGGAACCTTGTATTACTTGCTGCTTGTGTCCCTGCTGAGAGGTTAGGAGGTAAACAAGATCGTTGTTACAGAGCCCCACCAACAGGGGCGCGCGCTGCCTTGTGGTGGCTGGCCTTTTCTAGGTTACTTCTCCCCCATGGTCCAATTTCCGCTTTCAGAAAAACTCTCTTCCTTCTCACAGGAGCTCCCGATATACCTTGAGGGCAGCTACCATGTCTTCCCGAAGCTACCTTTTCCCCATCAAAACCTCCACCCTTCCTCCCACCCTTTCTGTGGTCATGTGTCCAGAGCCTTTCCCATCCCTGGCCAGGATGCCCTCTGCGTAGCCAGAGCCCCCTGTCAGGGTGATTGGCACAAGCAAGCACAGCTTCCTCAGGGTGACTGGCCAGGGCCATGCATTTCCAGCTCTGGACATGGTGCCTCTTTCAATGCAGAGTTTGTGTGTATATTGTAGCAGCTGCACACTGCTAGTGGCACCTGAGCTAAATCAGAATATTTTTTTTAAGGAATGGATGCCAAGTGAAAGGCACTCGAGGCAATTTTCAAGTCTTTTAAAGGCGTTCATCATGAGACTCCAGTGCTAATTCCGATTCCACTGCCATTTGGCCATGAATCCTTGAAGAAGTCCATTTTCAAAGAGAACCATTGCTTTTTTAAAAAAATGTTTTTATTGATTTTTAGAGAGAGAGGAAGGGAGAGGGAGAGGGAGAGAGAGACAGAAACATCAATGATGAGAGAAACATCAGTCACTGATTGGCTGCTTCCTGCATGCCCCACACTGGGGATTGAGCCCGCAACCGGGGCATGTGCCCTGACCAGAAATCAAGCCGTGACCTGCCAGTTCATAGGTCAACGCTCAACCACTGAGCCACACCAGCCAGGCAGAATCTCTGACCTCTTGAAGGTGAGACCAGATCTCGGGAACCCCTGTTCCATGGTTAGGAACCTAGTGCTGATCCCAATAGGGGTGTTCAATCACCATTTGAACGCATGAGGGTATCACTCAGCCAGGGAAGAGATTTTGGTGAACTATGCATGCCGTTCCCTTAAAGTGGGTTGAGAAGGTGAATTATATGTAGAGGAATCACACGCACTAATACAAGTATGAGAACACGGTGCTAAGGGCGCGGGAGCCAGGAGTCAGGGCCAGAGAACGGCGCCCTGGCCTCGGCGAGAAGCCAGACTTCTGTGGCCGTGGAGGGTGCTGATGTCACAGGGCTCTTGGCCGCCACCCACGCCATCCGCTGGCTGCCCATCCACATCACCAAATAGCCTTTCTCCTGAAAGCTTCGTACTCTAGCCAGAAAACCGAAAGGAGGCTGGGGTGATGAGGGGGCAGGCTGTTGGGGAGCCACGTGCCTATCTGCCTGAGCCAGCAAGAGGCCTCCCCCCTGCAAACCACACACCTTCCCCTGAAACTGTATGCTCATGCTCCAATGGCCCGGCCCCTCTGTCACCCGATGACATCCCCAGTGCCAGGAGTGAGCAATGAGCAGGACCTGTGCCTGAGACAGCCGCGTGCACACAGCACATAGGCACGCACACACGCACACACGCACCCGGGGAAGGTAAATGATTGCACACAGGACATTTATCTCTGAGGTTCTTCCTCCAGCAAAACCAATTACTGGCCTTTTCCTGGTGAACGTGCGCTGAGTGTCAATGCGGCGGGGGCTGGCGTGGAAGGAGGCTGCGAGGACTCTTTGTGATACTCACGGGTCTGCCAAGAGGCCCACAGCGAAGAATGGTAGTGTTTCTGGGCTCCTGCAGGTGGGCAGGGTGTGCAAAGCATTGAAGAGGGGCTCTATGCCCGGCCAGCGTGGCTCAGTGGTTTGATTACTGGTCAGGGCACATGCTCGGGTTGTGGGCTTGATCCCCAGTAGGGGCATGTAGGAGGCACCTGATCAATGATTTTCTCTCCCTTTTCCTTCCTCTTAGAAGTGAAATATATATATGTATATATACATACACACACACACACACACACACACACACACACGCAAATATATATACTGTATACACTGAGTAGCCTGATTATTATGATCTCTGAATGCATAATAATCTGGCCACTCTGTGTGTGTGTGTGTGTGTGTGTGTGTGTGTGTGTGTGTGTGTGTGTGTGTGTGTGTGTGTGTATACTAGAGGCCCAGTGCACGAAATTTATGCACTCGGGGGTCCCTCAGCCCGGCCTGTGCCCTCTCACAGTCCAGGAGGCCTTGGGGGCTGTCCGACTGATGGCTTAGGCCTGCTCCTCACGGGGAGCAAACTAAATCTGTCAGTTGGACATTCTTAGCATTGCCATGGAGGCAGGAGAGGCTCCTGCTACCACCGCCGGGCTCGCCAGCTGCGAGCCTGGCTCAGGGCTTCTGGCTGAGCGGCACTCCCCCTGTGGGAGCACACTGACCACGAGGGGGCAGCTCCTGTGTTGATGAGTGTCTGTCCTCTGGTGGTCAGTGCTTGTCATTGTGATGGGTTGTTCCGCCGTTTGGTCGATTTGCATATTAGGACTTTTATTATATAGGACTAGTGGCCTGGTGCACAAAATTCGTGCACTTTAAAAGGGAATTAATTAGAGGAAATATTTTAATATTGCTATTTGCCCTTTCTCTATAATAGAAGGGTCAGAGATGAAAGGAAATTAGTAAAATGTATATGAAAATCTTCCTCCTGTCAGAGTCTGGGGCGCGCCGTGGGACCCAGAGTCAAGTTCCCGCCCACCCGCGCACACCTTGAAATCACGCAAGACCCAGACCTGGCCAGCCCCACCTCCATTGGGTAAGATCCAGACCCGGCCGGCCCCATCCCCATTGGGTAAGATCCAGACCTCAAGTCCCCTGGCCTGGTGCTGGGCGGGGGGCACAGCCTCAGGTCCCCCGCCCCAGCCCGGTGCCAGGCAGCCTCAGGTCCCTGCTGATAGCTTGTTAAGGCTCGTTAAGGGAGCCCTATCTCCATTGTGGGCACAGCCGTCTTGTGACAGCATGAGCGTCAATTTGCATATTACCTCTTTATTATATAGGATTATATAGGATATGTATATATACATATATATAAAGGAACTCTAAGGAACGGGGTATTGAAGTGGCCCTTTTGAAACAGACGCACTTAGGGATTGCAGGAGGGAGTCAGTCAGTGTGGGATGCTTCTTGTGAGAGTTAAATGAAGGGCTTCGTGTACAGAGGCTGGACGGGTACTTGGCACATAGTCAGTGCTAAGTGTCCCTGGTTCCTGATGTTGCTGTTTTGATCTGTTAGCTTCATTTTTGGGTCAGTGGGCCTCAAGACTGCAGCCCGGCCTCCTGCTACTCATCCCCATGGTATACGCCTATACCTACCCATCCCACCTGGCTGCACACTCTCTTCTCCCCAAGCTCTAGGCCACTGGAGTCAGGGTCCCTCCCCAAGAACATTAGTACCATTTGGCCAAATGACCATCCCCACTTGAGCCATCGTCTCATCGTCATAGTGGTCTCACTCTGGCTTCGGCAGGTCAGAGAGATCCCCACCCCCCCCCCTGCTCTGAAATAATTAGACTGGAATGTTGTAGGATCCGCATGTATTTTATTCTACAAATGGCTGAGTTAAAGAGTCAGAAAACCCTCAACCCTGCTCATTAAAACTGTAAAATAAGTTGGGATTTGGGCACACCCAAGGACAGGGAGATGAAGCAAATCCAGTGTGTACCCAGGAATTCAGGTTAATCAGAAGAACAGACTCTCTCCTTTTGGCCTTTCTTTGAGAGGAAGGGAGAGGGAGAGAGAGAGAGAGAGAGAAGCCTCAATGATGAGAGGGAGTCCTTGATCGGCTGCCTCTTGCACGCCCTTACTGAGAATCGAGCCCACAACCCTGGCATGTGCCTATGACCTCCTGGTTCATAGGTTAATGCTCAACCAATGAGCCACATGGGCCGGGCTCCTTTTGACCTTTCACCCAGGGACTGTGTATGACAATCATGTTCAACAGAAACACTATTTGCTGCCGTCACCTTGCCTGGGTAGAGAAAGCCTAGCGTTGAACTTTTACATGTTAAAAGGGTCATCCGTCATAAACTCCAATGCCAGGAATTTTTTTATAGGAATGTCACAAGCTCTCAGGGTCGCTGACCTCCTCCCCCTACATCCCCAAACCCCGAGGCTCACAGTGGGCAACCACAGAAGGGGCCCCACGGGGCCGGTGCTAACCTCTCCTTGACACCGTGGCCTCCTTGCCGTGGGGCATTGCAGGACATGCATTGTGGGCTCGCAACACTGGGCCATTGTGGGCTCTGCCCTGGGCCCGCCGCTGGGGTCCAGAGGTCAGTCCTGAAGGGCATGGGGCCCTCTTCTCACACTCTAGGACTCCCAACACCCATGCCGCTCCCGTGCCTGGAGTCTCACTCCCGCTCCAGCTCCTCTTCCAAATGCTCCTCTTCGCACCGCGGTGCTAATGAAACTGGCTCACGTGTTTGAACGTGACAGTGCCCAGAGCAGCGTGGGCAGTCGCCTAGTCCAGGTTCTCCATCCTGAGGAAGTAGAGGGCTTCATTTTTTATTGAGCAAATGGATGGGTGAAACACCCTCTCCCACCATTACAACATGACAGCTCTGCAGCAAATCACAGATCTTACTTTTAAAAATTTCTTTTATTGATTTCAGAGAGGAAGTGAGAGGGAGAGAGATAAAAATATCAATGATGAGAGAGAATCATTGATTGGCTGCCTCCTGCATGCCCCTCATTGGGGATCGAGCCTGCAGCCCGGGCACATGTCCTGACTGTGAATCGAATCCTGACCTCTTGGTTCCTGGGTCGATGCTCAACCACTGAGCTACACCGGCCAGGCAAAATTGTTATTTTAATAAATTGAAACATGTAATTCATTGTAGAAGCTTTTGAAAAAACAAATAATCATTCATAATTCTTCCACCCACTGCTTGAATTTTATCATATGCACGTTCAACCTTTTCATCATGCATGATTTTATATATTCAAATACCATGGAGGTATTTTTTTTCCCAATCAAAATATCATCACATTGTAAACATCTTTTTACAACCTAAAAGATCAACTATTCATGACATTAAATAATCTTTTAAAACATGATTTTCATGATTGCAGGCTAGTCAACTTTCTAGAAAGCTTATTAAGCCAGATTCCAGTTGTTGTATATTTAAATTGTTCTCAAGATTTTCTTCTTTATTTCATTTTATAAATACATATTCAAATTTCATGTCCCCTCAGGATAAAAATCTTAACGGTGGATATACTGGTCAAAATATTTGCTTATTTTATTTTATTTTTTGTTCATCCTCACCCGAGGATATTTTTCCTTTGAGTTTTAGAGAGAGTGGAAGAGGGAGGGAGGAAGAGAGAGAGAAACATCGATATGAGACACATTGATTGGTTGCCTCCCACTGGAACCCTGACTGGGGTGGGGAACGAACCTGCAACCCAGGTACATGCCCTTGATGGGGAATCAAACCCAAGACCCTTTGTTGCTCGGGCCGACGCTCTAACCACTGAGTACACCGGCCAGTGCTCTGCTAATTTTTTTAAGCTTCTGACAAATATTACCCAATAATTCCCAAAGAGCTTCTGATTCTCCCAAGTTACACACCAGCAGCAAATGAAAATTTTCATTCATCCTCATCCACACTGCACAATACAGTGGAGGCTTTTAACAACCATAGGAATCTTCAAAAATTCCGTCACATCAGCAGGGCTCTGTATCACACACTAAGAAAATTGATTCCCATCTACCATGAAAAATGCAATGCATGCTGCAAAAGACAGAGGTGTCCAGTTAGGGAATAAAAAGCCTTTTTCAATCATTCATTCCGTCAATATTTACTGAGTGCCAGGCTCTGTTGCAGCCACTGAAGACATAACAAGGGAGGAGACCACTACAACACGCATAGGGTATTTTAAGAAAACAATTCGGGCCCAGGGAAATCAAGCATGGGTACAAGGGGGGGAGGTGCTCGGAGAGCCACTTGAGAATGGCTGGTCAGGGAGGGCCTCCTTTTTTAAAAAATATGTTTTTATTGATTTTGAGAGAGAGAGAAACAGCAATGATGAGAGAGGATCACTGATTGGCTGCCTCCTGCACGCCTCCAACAGGGGATCCAGCCTGTAACCCGGGCATGTGCCCTGACCAGGAATCGAACCAGTGACCTCCTGGTTCCTGGGTCGATGCTCAGCTGCTGAGCCATATGGCAGGGCTGAGGAGATTCTGAGGTCAGGATGTGAAGACCCAGGGGAAGCACATTCTAGAAGAGGGGGTGGGAAACCCAAAGGCCTGAGGTCCCAGGAATAGCTCCTAATTTTTGGAGGACCAGGAAAAAAGGTCCTTGTGTCTATAGCAACGTGAGTGAGGCAGGTCTGATTGAAAGTGAGGTTGGTGTGCTGGGCAGAGAAGATGGTAAGGGGTTTTGTCGGTCCTGATCAGGAGTGGGGATTTCATTCTGAGTGTAACAGGAACCTCCTGACAGGTTTTATACATGCTGTGTTGTGTTGTATTTAAAAATATAAATAAGTCTGGCCCATATAGTTCAGAGGTTGAGTGTCGACCTGTGAACCAAGAGACCACCAGTTCAATTCGCGGTCAGGGCACATGCCCGGGTTGCGGGCTCGATCCCCAGGAGGGGGTGTGCAGGAGGCAGCCCATCAATGGTTCTCTCTTGCTCCCTCTCCCTTCTTCTCTGAAATCAATAAAAATATATTTTTTTAAATGGCTCCAAACTGGTGGAGAAGCGCACACCTGGTGCCCACATCTTCCCAGTCCCTGTGAGTCTCCTTCAAGTGAGCAAAGGGGGCACTGAGGACGTCTCACTGAAAAGGAGAAGCCACCGGGGCTGCTCGGGCCTGGGCCCCATGGGAATAAGCCTGCGTCTCTCAGACTGGGCAGCCCCCTCTTCAGAGACCAGCTCCACAGTCACTCCTGGCCCGCACCGAGAAAGTCAAGACACACACGGCGCCGAGGCTGTTACCTTAGTGAAACTGACGCAGGCTTCCCTTTTCCTTTCCTGTCACCAGGGTGCTTGAATATGCCGACGGCAGGAGAGGGAAGAGGGCCGCTTAGGTGTCAACCATTTATCGGCAGGCGTGGGTCAAAGGTAAGTCCATGGAGGAGGTGCGGGAGGGATGCCCGCGCCAGCTCTGTGGGTGGCCTGGTCCGCTCACCTGTTCGCCTTTGAATCATGAGTCCCACGCAGATCCACACCAGCTTCCTCCCACTGCCCGAGCACCGCCTGCCATTCAGACCCAGGCGCTGCACCCCGCCTGTCACTGGGCTGGGAATGGATGCACAGTAATGGGTGGTGATCCGTTTCTTCCAGTGCATACATTTACTCGCAATACAATTTTCCATCGAATGCATTTTATTCACATCGCTGCCTGGTGACGGCACCGGGATAATATCTTTCCTGATTATTCATTCCTGAAATAATATCGGTGCCAAGCAGCAGCTTTTAAGTGGCTTCCGATTTCCCCCCTTTACATTGAACGTGTTATTAAGACACAGACAGGCTAATCCCATTATCCCCACTAACGGGAGACAACAGCCTTCCAGGAGGCTCCTTCAGAAAGCCTCGTGCAGCCCGGCCGGCGTGGCTCAGTGGTGGAGCGTCGACCTAGGAACCAGGAGGTCTCCGCTCCGTTCCGGTCAGGGCACATGTCCAGGTTGCGGGCTCGATCTCCAGTCGGGTGTGCGGGAGGCAGCCGATGAATGATTCTCTCTCATCATTGATGTTTCTCTCTCTCTCTCCCTCTCCCTTCCTCTCTCTGAAATCAGTAAAAATATATTTTAAAAAATACAGATGCTGGGGAGTCAATCCAGGAGATAGGACCCCAAGGCATTGGTATTGTTTAGAATGACCCGAGTGATTTTAATATTCTGTTGCACAGTGCTCGTGACCACTGGTCTGGAAATGGATTGAGTTGGTAAGAGGGGAAGTTCAACAAGGTGGACCTTAGGGACTGATGTATAAAGGGGGTGGGAAGCTGAGCAGACCCCCAAGTCCAGCCTTTGCCCAGGTGGCCCCGAGTCCCTGATCCAGGTGCCAGACCAGGCCCGAGACCTGGACAGAGTCACGAACTGTCCAGAGTGGCCAGGAGGGAGCCCAAGACCAGCAGGATTGGGAATCCGCTTCTTCTCAGTCTCGGGGGAGTGAGGGGGCGGGGAGTATCCAGCTTTTCACCAACAAGTATGACGACGGTTGTAGGCTTTGTGTAGATGCTTTTCTTGGCTTGCAGAGGTTGCCTTCCATTCCTAGTCTGTAGGGTTTTTGTCTCCTCTGTTTTCTGGGATGGGTGGTGCAGACAGGGTATTCTTATTTTGTGTCCTAATGCGGTCTCGCTCTGAGACTGGTCTAGGGGCACCTGAAAAGAATGTATCTTTTGCTGCTTTGGGATGAAATGTTTTGTAAATATCAGTTAAGTTCATCTGATCCCGTGGGTCAGTTAAGGCCATTGTTCCCTCATTGATTTTTTTTAAAATATATTTTATTGATTTTTTTTTTACAAAGAGGAAAGGAGAGGGATAGAGAGTTAGAAACATCGATGAGAGAGAAACATCGATCAGCTGCCTCCTGCACACCCCCTATTGGGGATGTGCCCGCAACCAAGGTACATGCCCTTGACCGGAATCAAACCCGGGACCCTTCAGTCTGCAGGCTGACGCTCTATCCACTGAGCCAAACCAGTCAGGGCCCTCATTGATTTTTTTATCTGGAAGTTCTATCCATTGAAGTCAGTGGGGTATCAGAGTCGCCTGCTAGAACTGTTGCTGCCCATCTCTCCCTTACAGCCTGCCAAGGGCTTTTGTTGTTGTTGTGTTTTCTTTTCATCTAGGTGCTTCTGTAGTGGGTGCATATGCATTTACAAGGGTGATATCCTCTTGTTGGATCGATCACTTTAGTATTACGTAGTGACCTTGCGTTTGATTAACAATTTTTTTTTGTTTTTTTTTGCTTTTTCTACATCCATTGATATGACGTCGTGGTTCATCTTCTTTAGACTGTAAATGGTGAATTACATTCATAGGTTTCAGAATATTGATCTAGCCTTGCATTCCTGGCATAAACACTGCTTATTGTGATACATTGTGTGTATATGTTGATCTATTGATTTGCTTGTATTTTATTGACAGGTTTTGTGGGTTTTTTCTGCATGAGGGGTATTGATTCGCATATTTCATTTCTGGCTCCGCCTTTGTTTTTTGTTTCACCTTACAAACTGAGACCGGCAATGTTCTCTGTTTTATGGAATAGATGGTGTAGACATGGTATTCTATTGTCTTTACATGTTTGGTAGAATTTTCCAGTATCTGTCTGAGTCTGGAGATTTCTTTCTTGGAAAGCTTTTAACAACAGATTCAAGTTGTTTAAGAGTCATATAAATATTCCCATTACCTATTTCATCTCAGGTGAGTTTTGGTATTTTATCCTTTTTGAGGAATCGGCCCATTTTGTCTTAGTTGTCAAATTTATGTGCATGGAGTTGATTATAGGTTATGATTTCCTTTTACTCTCTGCAGTGTTGTAGCGATGTCTATTCTTTCAAATTCAGTGGTAATTTTTGTGTGTTTTTTTTCTTTGTAAATCTTGCTAGAATTTTCTCAGTTTCATTGATCTTTCAAAGAAACCAGCTTTTGGCTTCATTTATATTCTTTGTTGTTCTTATGTTTTCAATTTCATTTCTTTCTGCTTTTGCCTTTATGACTTTCTCCTTTCTGCTTGCTTGGGTTTAATTGTCTCTTCTTTCTCCGGTTTTGTAATGTGAAAGCTTAGCTTATCGATTGGAGGCCAGTCCTCCTTTTCAATGTAAGTATCTAGTGCTGTACATTTCCCTGTAAGCATCACGTTAGGGGAATCCTGCATATTTTGACAATGTAGCCTTTTCAGTTTTGTTCTTTGTAGTTTTTTATGTCCTGTTTTCCACAGGCGATTACATTCTAAACTAGGAGGCTCTACAATGGAGTTTGTAACTGATTGTGCTGGTGTAGATGATATTAGTTAGCATCGATGTCTAAAGGCAAGTCTGACTGTGCCATTCACTCCCGTCATGGCTGCTGCTTGAGCGTTTACTATGGCTCAGGCACTATTCTGCACACCTCAGATGCAGCCCTAAGCACAGATTATGAGAATCCCTGCCTCTTGGGAGCTTCCCTCTTAGAGGGAAGATAGATAACAAATAAAGATGCAATTCTGTTTTAGATAGTAATACATGATACAAAGAAACTTGTTAAATTCCACCCTTTCCTTTAGTAGGAGTGTTGTATTAGACAGGGAGACCAGGAAAGATTCTGAGGAGGTATCATTTAAAGAAAGACCTGAGCCTTACTAGTAGTAGGTTTTGCTCAGTGGTTAGAGCATTGGCCTGCGGACTAAAGCGTCGTGGGTTTCCGGTCCAAGGCACATACCTCCGTTGCAGGCTTGATCCCCCGCCCAAGTGGGGAGCGCATGAGAGGCAGCTAATCGATATGTCTCTCACATCAGTGTTTCTCTCCCGCTCCCTCTCTCTCTCTCATTCTCTTTAAAAATCAGTGGGAAAAATATCCTTGGGTGAGGATTGATAAAAAAACAAAACAAAAAAACAAAATGAAAGAAAGTCCTGAGTGAAGTTTGGGGGCCACACTTGGTCACGTGGAGAAGAGCCCTCAAGGCATGGCCCTTGCTGGGGGATGTGCTTGGGAATCGTTCTCTCTAGCCACCAGCAATGAATTCCCACCCAGCCTCATCCGACTGGGTCTTAATCTATCCGGGGAGCTCGTTAAAAGCTGCCGAGTTCCATCCTTAATGATCCCGACTCACGCAGGAGGTCCCCTCGGAATCTAGTCGTATGCGTCTCCAGCCGGGGCTGGTACTGGGGGGTCCTTGGCCCGCAATGGGCACACCCCAGCTTCTCAGCGCTACACTGTCACTTGGAATTTCTGAAGGCACTGAGACGTGATCACAAGGATGGGACAATGGGAGCCATGTCATACAGACAGACAGACGGACAGACAGGCCCATAGCACTCTCCCGCCTCCCCGTGAGGTTGAATCTCACTATTGTGCCAGCTGTCACAGCACGGTCTCCTGGGGGCGGCGGGGTGAGACTGAAACCACCGTTAGGGCTTTTCACACTCTGGAAACACTGGCCGTTTGAATCACAGGCTCTTCTTATCTTTTTTAAAAAGTATATTTGTATTGATTTCAGAGAGGAAGGGAGAGGGGGAGAGAGAGAAACATCAACGATGAGAGAGAATCACTGATCTGTGCCTCCTGCATGCCTCACACTGGGGATCGAGTCCGCAACCCGGACATGTGCCCTGACCGGGAATTGAACCCGGGACCCTTCAGTCCGCATGCCGATGCTATATCCACTGAGCCAAACCAGGTAGGGCCACAGGCTGTTCTTAGAAAGAAAAGAAATAGGTAAGATAAATAAATAAATAAAAAAACACAGACACATAAATAAACAGACAAGTTCACATTTTAGTTAGTTAGCAACCACATAATCAGTAACAAACCCACTTCTGGGCAGGAGCCGGAGCAAACCTCTCCACTCCTGTGTCGAGGCTCCAGCCCCCCTAACGCTGCTTATCCCTGAGATCCCACGGCCCTCACTGACGCTGCACCACCCAGACCTCGGGGACCCTCAACGGCCATGTCCCCACCATTACAGGGAGCGTGGAGCCCTGTTGCTTGGAGATTAATTAACTTGTCAAACAATTAAGCAGACAGGCTGCCATCGGAGTTTCCATTTCATAATTGATTTATCACTTGGGAGCCTCTTGAATCCCAGGGCTCAGCATGGAGGGCTGCCCTTCAGGCTAACACTCTGGGACAGTGGCGGGAGGCTGTGGGGAGGGCAGGAGGCACCGTGCAGTCCCCCCCGGCTCAGCCCAGCCTTCAGACACAGTGAGAATTTCTACCTTCCAGGAGCCCTGGCCACACAGCCCCTGCGGGTCCTCAGAGCCTTGCCCAGTCTCCTCGTGTTGTTTGGAGAGGCAGACACCAAGGAGTGTCCACGGAGAGCATCTACTGTTCCCAGGCCTCCCTCATTTAAAAGAACATGTCACACATTGTTTATATACATACATGTGTGTGTGTGTGTATGTATATTTCAGAGAGGAAGGGAGAGGGGGAGAGAGAGAAACGTCAGTGATGAGAGAGAATCATTGATCAGCTGCCTCCTGCACACCCCCTACTGCAGATCGAGCCCACAACCCGGGCATGTGCCCTGACTGGGAATCGAACTGTGACCTCCTGGTTCATAGGTTGACGCTCAACCACTGAACCATCCCGGCCGGGCTGGCATGCATTTCTGTTTCATGCATTATTCCCCTACATCTCATAAATTACTTTCTCAGACAAGGCATTCTATAAGTACCCTTTCCATCCCACTTTGCCCTCCTTGTCACCTCTGGCACTCAGCGACATCCCGATAATTCCCAAGCCAGTGTGTTGTGCCACCAGCTCTCTGAAGTCTCACCGAGTGTCATCGAGATGACTCTGAGACCTCCAGCTTCGATAAATGAGCTCAGAAAAGTGGGCTTCCTTTAGGGAGCGATCCCTCCTACCTAGTGGATTCCTGAACAGGGACCTCAAACCACGTACCGAGTTTGGAAGAATTTTTTTCTGCTCCCCATGACAAGAATTACTTTTATTTCTGCGCCTCAGAGCACATGGCTTTTGAACAAAGCATTACCGATGGGTTGGAAGCCTTCTTCTCCACCCACATCTGTCTCCTCTCCCTCTCCCTCTTCCCTACAGCCACCATTATCCCCAGCTGTTTTCCCAACCACGGTTTTATTGTAATGTTTGCCTTCTGTGTATATGTATCCATAACAACGCATCCTCTTGTTTTTCTAAAACGTTTCTAATTTACACTAATGACATTCTTTGCTGATCATTCTGCAATGTTAACAATTACTCTTTCAACTTGCTTTCTGTACTAAATATTGTATTTTCAATATTTTTTTTCTTTTGCCCTGGCCGGTGTGGCTCAGTGGATAGAGTGTCAGACTGCAGACTGAGGGTCCTGGGTTCAATTCCAGTCAAGGGCAGGCACCTCGGTTGCAGGCATGATTCCTGGCCCCAGTCGGAACTTGTGCAGGAGGCAGCCAATCAGTGTTTCTCTCTCCTCGCTCTTCCTCCTCCCTTCTACTCTCTCTAAAAATCAATGGAAAAATATCCTCAAGTGTGGATTAACAGAAGACCAAAAAAAAAAAAAAAAAAAGGATTTTTTTGCCTTTTTGTAGGTCGCGGCCAATCATTTAACTGCTGTAGAGTATCCCTCCCTCTGCACCTGGCCTTCCCATTCATGTCCTTCATGTCATGAACTTTCTCCACTGTTCACTGCTTTACCCATGGACCACTGCCTTTCCCGACTCCCCTGTCACAGTTGCAAGGGGTACTTTTGGGGAAACACCAGGAGGAGGGGCTGTGAGTTCAGAGCGTGTGTGTTTTGAATTTCATTGGAGCACAGAATTTTCATAGGACGACTTGGGCTCAAACGGACAACCCGCAGAGTGAGGGACTGAGATGGATTTAAACATAGGGAACTCAGTGCCTAAAAACAAAATAAAAGCTTACTTACTGAGTTCTCCTTAAAAAAGTGTACAAAGCAGTGAAAAAAATGCAAGAGAAAAATAGAGTTTCTTTTCAGTCGCAGCTGTTTGAACCAAAGGCAAGTGGATATAAATGACAGGCTGCGGGGTCTTACCTCTCCCCAGTCTATTTTTTTTTAAACTTTATTGTTGAAAGTGTTATATAGGTCCCCTTTTTCCCCCATTGACCTCTCCCACCCTGCGCCCCCGCCCAACCCCAGGCTTTCACCACCCTATTGTCTGTGTCCATGGTTACGCATATACCCATATGAGTTCATTGGTTGATCTCTTTCCAGCCCCCCCTCCCCTCCTCTGTCAGCCCTCTGAGGTTTCACAGTCTGTTCCATGCTTCTATGTCTCTGGGTCTATTTTTGTTCATCAGTTTATGTTGATCATTATATCCCACACTAGAGGCCCGGTGCACGAAATTCGTGCACGGAGGGGGGTTGTCCCTCAGCCCAGCCTGTACCCTCTCCAATCTGGGATCCCTCTCACAATCCAGGACTGCTGGCTCCCAACTGCTTGCCTGCCTACCTTCCTGATTGCCCCTAACCGCTTCTGCCTGCCAGCCTGATCACCCCCTAACCACTCTGCTGCCAGCCTGTTTGCCACCAACTTCCCTTCTCTGCCGGCCTGGTCACCCCTAACTGCCCTCTCCTGCATGGTTGGTCCCTCTCAACTGCCCTCCCTTGCAGGCCGGGTGCCTCCCAGCTGCCCTCTCCTGCTGGCCATCTTGTGGTGGCCATCCTGTGTCCACATGGGGGCAGGATCTTTGACCACATGGGGGCAGCTATATTGTGTGTTACAGTGATGATCAATCTGCATATTACTCTTTTATTAGATAGGATAGAGGCCTGGTACAGGGGTGGGGGCCAGCTGGTTTGCCCTGAAGGGCGTCCTGGATCAGGTGGGGGTTCCCTTGGGGTGTGGGGCGGCCTGAGCGAGGGGCCTGTGGTGGTTTGCAGGCGGGCCACGCCCCCTGGCACACAAGCGGAGGCCCTGGTATCTGGAATTTATTTTCCTTCTACAATTAAAACTTTGTAGCCTGGAGCGGAGCCAAGCCTGGGGCTCCCTCCGAGGCCGGCAGCCATTTGTGTTGGGGTTATAATTGAAACTTTGTTGCCTTAAGCGGGTGGGCCCGGCCAGGGTGTGCCGAAAGCTTTGCTTCCCCTGTTGCCGACGGCAACCCTGGCCTGCTCTCTCAAGCTCCATTCTGCCACCATTTGTTTGAATTTGTTTACCTTCTATAATTGAAACTTTGTAGCTTGAGTGGAGGCTTAGGCCTGGCCAGGGCAGGCGGAAAGCTTGGCTTCCTCTGTCACCTGGGAAACCTTACTCTCTGTGGCTGTAGCCATCTTGGTTTGGGTTAATTTGCATACTCGCTCTGATTGGATGGTGGGCATGGCTTGTGGGTGTGTCGGAGGTATGGTCAATTTGCATATTTGTCTATTATTAGATAGGATATGAGTGAGATCATGTGATACATACCTTTCTCCGACTTTCTTATTTCGCTCAGCACAATACTCCCGAGGTCCATCCATGCTCGGAAAAAATGGTAAGAGTTCTTTATTTTTTACAGCAGCGTAGTACTCCATTGTGTAGATGGACCACAGTTTTTTAACCACTCATCTGCTGATGGGAACTTAGGCTGTTTCCAGATCTTAGCTGTTGTAAGTTGTGCTGCTATGAACATGGGGGTGCATGTATTCTTTCTGATGAGTGTTGCACGTTTCTTAGCATATATTCCTAGAAGTGGGATGACTGGGTCAAATGGGAGTTTGATTTTTAATTTCTTGAGGTCCCCAGTCTTTTGATCGTGTGGCACCAGGACAGGCATCACAGTGAAGTGCGGGCAGTGGCACTCGGCCCTTTCCTTCCTGGGCAATGCTGAATTGCAAGCACGCAATCCCATACCCGGTCTCTCCATTCTCACTTTCCGGTGGCTCAGCCAACGTCCCCCAGGACTCTCCCTCCCACACGCTGTGTTTTCCCTTCACTGAACACGCAGAGATGAACCGGAGGCCTGTCCGCATGTGAATGATGGTGCTGCCTGCACTCGAGGAGCCTGTGTTAATGAGGACCCGCAGACACTGAATAATTGATGCAAGCATATCTTCGGGCTTAATTATCCGCAAACATCTCTCTTCTCTCTTCACTTTGTATTTGCACACATTGCCTTGGCGGCCGTGGCTCTGAAGGTCACACAGCCAGACTAGCGACACGAGAGGGGTTGCCCCAGTCACCTTGTCCCCCAAAGTTAGCTGACACTGTCCAGATGTGTATCTGGGTAATATTCAATTAGCTATTGACATTATTGATTGATTGATTGGTTGTTGTTGTTAATTCTCACCTGAGGATATTTTTCCATTGGTTTTTAGAGAGAATGAAATTGAAGGAGAGAGAGAGAAACATTGATGTGAGAGAGAGACACATCAATCAGTTGCCTCCTGCATGCAACCCGACCAGGACCAGGGATGGAGCCTGCAACTGAGGTATGTGCCATGGACCCTTTAGTCCATGGGCTGATGCTCCATCCACTGAGCCAAACCGGCTAAGGCTCTTGTGGTTTCTTTTTATAAAAAATTCCTTTATTGATTTCAGAGAGCAAAGGAGAGGGGGAGAGAGAGAGAAACATCAATTATGAGAGAGAATCATGGATCAGCTGCCTCCTCAATTATGAGAGAGATCATGGATCACTCCCCCCACTGGGGATCAAGCCCACAACCCGGGCTTGTGCCCTGCTCTGGAATCAAACCTTGACCTCCTGGTTCATAGGTCGACGTTCAACCACTGAGCCACCCAGGTGGGCAGGAAGCTTTTCTTACACCCTGACCACCAGACAATGCTGCTCTGTGTCTGTTTAACAGGCATGACCTGGGCTTAACCTCTGGGGAAAGAGGTCACCCCCACTGGGCCCACACCCTCTCCCCAGCCCTCACCCCTTGGGCTCTGCCCTGACCTTGGCTGAATTCTTCTTCAACTTGAATCTCTTTCAAGAATCCCAAGGCAGTGTATGTGTGAGCAGGACTCCCCACGTCTGCCAAGATGACCGCGTGGTCAACGGCGGACGAGCCAGTGCCCGGAGGGGTCTCTCCAGCTGCAGTGTGTCCTGGAAACTGTTCTCGGAAAAAAGCAAAGTCAAACCGCTAAAGAGTCCTTGTTGACCTTGAACCCTGCCCTTGTGCTGACCTTGACCCCCAACCCCCCCATTTTCTCCAGCATACATGGTCCTCCCTGGGGTGGCATCTTGCAACTCTCTCTGGTTTTCTGGGGTTCTCTGGGCCCACCACGCAGCTCGCAGAGACCACATCTGGCCGGCACGTGCTTGGCCGACGTGCCAGCCCCCTGCCAGCCGGGGGAGGGTGCAGGCTCAATTTTCATTGTGTCCTGGTAAACAGCAGGACATGCGCGTGCCTGGGAGCCTGATGTCCACCCTCGAGGGGAGCCAGGCTGGCCCCAGCCTTGCGTGCCCTGCAAGTGGCCCTGTGCGTGCCAGCTGTGTGCAGCATCTCAGGAAAGCAAGCAGCGCCCATAGGACAAAGCCCACCCCAAAGACAGCGCTCAGATTCTGTCTTCTTAAACCGGAGCTCCTATCAGCATTCTGTGGGGTTTACCTAAATGTGAACAAAAGCGCTCCAACTCCCCAGCCCTAGCTGTCCGCCGTGACCCCATGCTGTGTGGGCCGAAAGTTGGTCCATCCAACCAGCTGCTATTCATCGCCTCTCAGCCTCTGGGGTCGGGCCTGAGGACCCGGAGATGGGACTACAGGCCGTGGTGCCAGTCCTCAAGCCACCCAGTCCGTGGGCCTCACCACAGCCATCGTCCTGCCACCTGTGACCGTCGTCCCTATCTGCTAGGCTTCAGCCACACTTTCCAGTCTGGGCCACCTCAGCCTCCCCCCCTCATCCCCTTGACTGTCATTTTGGTGTCGTAGACAGAGCACAAGAATATGAGGATGGGCCCAGCCAGCATTGCTCAGTTGGTGGAGCATCGACCTAGGAACCAGGAGGTCATGGTTTGATTCCTGGCCAGGACACATGCCCTGGTTGTGGGCTTGATCCCCAGTGTGGGGCATGGAGGAGGCAGCTGATTAGTGATTCTCTCTCATCATTGATGTTTCTCTCTCTTCCTCTCCCTTCCTCTCTGACATCAGTACAAATATATTAAAATAAAATATATATATACAAGGACAGAATGTGCCACAGAGCTGGAATCTGTCGAACAAGCAGTGTGACAGCAGACACAGTGAGGGTGGCAGCTGGACAGTAGGGGTCGATAGCCCTGTCCAGGCTGAGCTCAGAGAGGGGCATGCTCAGAGAGGGGCGTGCTCAGCGGTATCGCAGGCTGTGGGACTCCTGCTCAGAGTAGGACAGCCAGCCAGCCCGTCGGGGTGCCTCCTGTTGTGTTTACAATGCCCACTCTTTTGGAAACTGACCCTGTGCCCCTTCCTCCCTGGTGATGTGCCCAGGAGGTGCCACGCAGAGGCGACCAGTCTGACCTGGCATCTACTTAGCCATGACTTCTTTTTTTAATCTTTATTATTGAGAGTGTTACAAATGTCCCTCTTATTTCCCCCCATTGCCCCCCTACACCCGGTTTGCCACCTTATTGTCCATGTCCATAGGTCATGCATATATGCATGTAAGATCTTTGTTTAATCTCTTCCCACACCCCCACCCTCCACCCTTCCCTCTGGGTATCTCCAGTCTGTTCCATTTCCATGCCTCTGAGTCTATGTTATGCACCAGTTTATTCTGTTCATTAGATTTCTTATTCGTTTATTTTGGTTTTTAGATTCAATTGTTGATAGATATGTATTTATTACCTTTTTATTGTTCATATTTTTTATCTTTTTCTCCTCTTCCTCCCCCCTCCCCCTCTCCCTCTTCCTCCTCCCTCCCCTCAACATTTCATATAATACTGGTTTGCTGGTGTAAGTCCCAGCAGGATTGACTGGGGAAGACAAGGGTGTGGGCGTGGCTCACACGCTGTATCGTTTCTCCACCTCAAGATAATGGCAAAGATAACAACGGTTAACATAGCTAATGTTTTATTCAATATTACGGTGACTTTCAATGACGCTCAATTATAATTCAACTGCGTCTCTATTGAAAACAATTATCGCCCTTTCACAATGAGCTTTGAGGCAAATAAATTGTTTGCGTGATTAGTTACCGCATGTGCCAGAGGTCTCTCTCTCTCTCTCTACACTCCTCCCCAATGCTGCAGCCTTTAAATTTGCCACTAACTAGCATAAACTCGGTTTAACTCTTTGTCTGATCCAGAAGGTAGCAACCAAGCTCACTTACATACTCAGGGGAAGAAAAAAAATGGCTCGAGTCACACACCCGCGCCCCCCCCACCCCCCCAGACAGTTATACACATTAAAAATCAATGAGGGTCGCCCGGCCTGTGGGCTCAGTGGTTGAGTGTGGCCCTATGAACCGGAGGTCATGGTTCCATTCCTGCTCAAGGCACATGCCCTCCATCCCCAATGTGGGGCGTGCAGGAGGCGGCCAATCAGTGATTCTCTCTCATCATTGATGTTCCTATTTCTCTCTCGCTCTCCCTTCCTCTCTGAAATCAATAAAAATATATTTTTTAAAAAGCGGGGGTATGGAGGCTAATGGAACTAAGTCATTGTGTTTCATTTTACTTGGAACTGATACTACATAGGCTTTTTAATCCTGAGTCTGCAGTGGGAAGGGTCCTGGGAAGTCCCATTGGGGACCTGTGGGGGGTCACCCCTTAACCCAGGCTGCCCTAAGTCCATCGCCTTCTCCAGGGCAGGAGTTAAGCCAAGAGGAAGTTTTTTTTCTCCCATTAGACGTGCAGGTATTCTAGAAATATCGGCACTTTCAAGCGATGCCAATGAAAGGGTGAATTGACAGAATAAATAAACACATGTGAAAAATGGCATCCTAAGGTAATAATGCCCGCCGAAGCCTTTTTGTACCTTCCGGGATGTGTTAGAGTGATTTCTCTTTCATGTCAGCAACATCGCCGTTTATATTGGGCGGGAGGAGCTTAGAAACAATCAGAATTTCCCACCGGAGGGAAACCAGCTACATGAACTGTCTCGCACATGTTGGCTCCTTGAAACGAATGAAACAGGTAAGAGGTGACAGCTCCAATATAGGAGAAGCACTGAAGCATGAAGTGAATTAGCAACACACAAAATTGTATGTCAGCTGCTTAGAGCATCTTACATATTAAAAATACCGTGTGCATATGATTAAGGGTGGGGGGAGGAGAAGCGGGGAACAAGAATACAGGAAGAATGAATAGATGTACTTGTCAGATTCCCTGTCCATATAAACCCCAGGCATGGCTTGGTGAGCTTGGTAGTAGTATCCCAGTTTTATAGATGAAAAATTAATATGCAGAACAATGAATATTGTTTGTCTGGCGGTACCCACCTACGAAGGACATAGACGAAATTCAAACCCGGCTCTGCTGACGCCTACATTCTTCGATCCCCACCTCTCAGTGGGATGTAATTTAATAGTTTTTCTGTATCTTTTGTGGCATTACGGATGCATTCAAGTCTGAAAGTGGTGGTGGTGGTGGTTCTACTCACTGTCCTCATGTTAGATCTGTCCTTCCCAGCTCTTAATAGGGATGGATCCTATAGGTATCTATCCCTTGTCATCATTAAAAAGTCCATCTTAATCCCTAGCTGGTTTGGCTCAATGGATAGAGTGTCAGCCTGCAGACTGAAGGGTTATAGGTTCAATTCTGGTCAAGGGTATGTACCCCAGTTGCAGGCTCAATCCCCAGTAGGGGGCATGCAGGAGCCAGCTGATCCATGATTCTCTCTCATCATTGGTGTTTCTCTCTCCCTACCTCTCTGAAATCAATAATTTGTGTGTGTGTGTGTGTGTGTGTGTGTGTGTGTGTGTGTGTGTTTGAAATGATCTTACATAAGTAGCATCTACTTGGTGGTCCTATTTTATCTTGTTTGTCAAAGACCACAGGCATCCTTGCTTATTATTTTAAATTTTAATTAAAACATGTGCTGGATGCCTGGGTGACCAGCAAATAACGAACTCATCGTTTCACCATCCAAGCAAGTTTGCATGTCAGGTTGTGGTCACATGGGCACCAGGAGTCCTCTAAAGAATTCTAGAGCCGAGATTAATTAAATTCATAAATAACAGGTGCATGACAAGGGAAAGCCAACTAGTGTAGGCGGTGTTGTGAGGATGGCTGGCCTAGAGAAGAAATGAGGGGGGTCTGAGTGTGGTTGCATGGCCCAAGCATATGACAGCACTGTATTAACACTGAAAATGGAAATTACGTTTCAGTAAAATAACACCATCCCTCTCACTGAGTTAGTGCTGTTGATGGAAATGTCATTGTTTTTCTTCGTTTTTAAAAAATACATTTTTATTGATCTCAGAAAGGAAAGGAGAGGAAGAGAGAGAAACATCAATGATGAGAATCGTGGATCAGCTGTCTCCTGCACGCCCCCTCCTGGGGATGGATCCCGTAACCCAGGCCTGTGCCCTGACGGGGAATGGAACATTGACCTCCTGGCACATAGGTAGATGCTCACCCCCTGCCCGGCGGGCAGTTTTTATAGTTTGGTTTGGATTTGTTGCTAAGTTTGACTAGGCGTTACGGTTTTGGAAGTGCCGTGAGCATCAGGTATTTGTACGTAATTTAGGTTTGCACATATTTAAGTAACTTCCATATCACAGCATAGCAATATTTTATATCAGTGCTGAGAAATCTTTGGCAATTTTTTTTAGCAGAAGGGATGTGGAATATTCAGCATTGAATGTTCTTTGGTCATAGAAACATACCTTTTAATAAAAAGTTATCCCCTCTACCATTTTCTTGTGGATTTAATACTTTTAAAATTCTTCCCTGGAATTTTATTGAGATTTTTTAAAAGAAGCAGAGACAAATATGTACTCAATAAAATTTAACTGGAAATCTCTCACATCTTTATTCAGCTTAAGTGGAGGTGCTATGTAATTTTATTCTGTTGAAAGTGGGCCATTTTTTCTTTGCCAATATCTAATTGATTTTTTGACATGTTCAACACTATTGATAATTCTGTATCAGAAATTGATACTATATTTTGTAATTTTTAGAGCTAATGCTAATATTTTTTTCTGTGAATTTTCTTGGATTTTTTAATGTATAAAATTTTATTGTCTGCAAATAATAACAATGTTTTCTATTGTCCCCTCTCAAGCTTCACCTTTTTTTTGGTCTTTTTTATTTTCTAGGAGCTCCAGTACACCATCGAAAACTGTGTTGGGGGTAAGTTATACATTTTCCATTGTTTAATATGCAGTTCCCATTTTCTCTTATTGATTGAGATAATTTTTGTACATTTAAAAAAATGTCTCATTCCAAGTGTAATTTGCTGAGAGAGGTAGGTATGCATTTTTAAATAACACATGAGAGTATTTATGTCAACCTATCTTTCCTCTGAAGTGACCCGTTTTCCTTCTTTGTGCTGAAGTTCATGTTGTGATTTTTATTTATCTACTTGTTTGAATCGGTTTTTGTAAAACCAAGTTGTTTTCTCAACACCGGCACCAGCCGTTGGAAATGAGAGATGACATTGTCTTCTGTGTCTCCCACCGCTGCTGGCTGAGTGTCAGACTGGTGACTGTCACTCAGTAAAGGGTGTTGGCGATGGTGAAGGGACCCCATGTCCTGTTCCCCAAAGCTTCCGCTCTAGTACTTCCGCATTTCATGGGTAATGTGCAGTTGATCCATGAATCCTAGGCCGTTCTGTTCCCTGCCTGCTCCAGCATTAAACAGCTTGCAAGGGAAACAGATTATGAAGGTGCTAAGGACAGGTCGGCTTGTGAGATGTGTTGTATGCAAAGTGAAAACACGTCGTGATTGTGCCTGTTGGGAGGACCTGTGGCTCCACATTCTTTACCTTTTAAAGAGGGTGGGATGGGCCCGGCTGGCGTGGCTCAATGGTTGAGCATGAACCTATGAACCAGGAGGTCACGGTTCAATTCGCGGTCAAGGCACATGCCCGGGTTGTGAGCTTGATCCCCAGTAGGGGGCGTGCAGGAGGCAGCCGGTCAGTGATTCTCTCTCATCATTAATGTTTCTGTCTCTCTCTCTTCCTTCCTCTCGAAATCAATAAAAATAGGTATTTTAACAAATAAATAAGTAGAAGAGGGGGGATGGGCCTCTGTTCAATGGGCCTGAGTGCTGGGGCTCCAGACTGCTAACAGGGAGATAAGGTTATATGACTGTATGTGTTTTCTTGTTGCTGGAGCGGTGAGGCGTTCTCTTCTCTCGAGAGATAGGCGTCGATTAAAGAGAAGCTGGTTTTTCTTTGTTCCCTGCAAGTGTCCTGAAGTAGCCAATCCTCACACCCATCAAGCAAGCAAATAGAACCTCCGGCGTCAATGTACTTGGGAAGATAAGATTAATCTCAGCCTAGGGAAACATTATGAGTATGTAAAACACGCACACACACACTCTCCAACAAATAAAACGGGAGCCCTCAGCAAGAGGCTGGCGACAGGCGCAGCGCCATCCTACAGCTCGGGGCTGGTTTCGAGATGCAGATTTTGTTACGAACAAGGGCCTGCTGCCCAGCATTTGAGCAAAGGAAAGGCGTAATTGCAAGGTCGGCTGGCCAGGGGACGCGAGCCTGAGCTCAAATCTGTCCCCTCAGCCTGGGGATCTGGGCGAGGTGGTGGGGTAAGGAGACCATGCTGGTGTGATGGGGAGGTTTCCATGGGACACGAGCCCGAGCTCAAATCTGTCCCCTTGGCCTGGGGATCTGGGCGAGGTGGGTGGGGTAAGGAGACCATGCTGGTGTGATGGGGAGGTTTCCATAGCCCGGCTTTGGGACTTGGTAGTTTGGCAGGTTATGGTAAGAGGTGGTAAAGGGGTGCGATTCAGCACCCGTCTCCATGGACAGCAGCGCCTTGGCTCCTGCAGGTTCTGGCTTGCAGGTTCCGGTCCCGCCCCAGTCCTCGGGTTCCCTTGGGGACAGGGAGCGTTGCTCAGAGTTCTCGCCTCTGCACGTGCTCCAGTTGCACGCCTTGCGGTTTTGTTCCCTTGTCTCCAGAAGACAACTCGGCGTAAAGCCATTTTGAACTGGGTTTGCGGTTCCAGGTCTTGACCAAAATACTTCTGCTTTTTGATTTAACGCTCAGGAATACTCAACCCGATGAGTCCAGATGGTTTTTTATCTTCATGGGGACTGAAATGTCAGAGAGCTCTGGGTTCGAATCCCAGAGCCGAGGACTGCAGGGTGTTACCCTGGATGAATTCCCGAACCTTTCGAAGGGTCAGTTCAGTGTTTTCATCTGCGAGGAGGGGGCAGCAACGACTGATGCTCC
This sequence comes from Ia io, assembly GCA_025583905.1. Lineage (NCBI taxonomy): Eukaryota > Metazoa > Chordata > Mammalia > Chiroptera > Vespertilionidae > Ia > Ia io. Next base: position 21,154,099 of record JAJQQW010000024.1, read on the forward strand.
GATATGTGATGAGGGTTGTGGGATTCTGGATGCAGAGTCCCTAGCACTAGACGGACGACCCAGTCCATGGCAGGTTTTTGCTCATTACCTTTTGAGATCTGAAGGGACAGAGCCCTTTGCACTCGGTGTTTAGGATAGATTAGTGATGGGTGGGCCCCCGAGGAAAAGTAAAACGAAAAGAGGCCTCAGAGATTCTCCTTCATTTGGCAACCTTCTTCCCGCAAACACCAAACACAGAGACAGTGCTGTGCCCAGAGGCGGGTCTATGCACCCCCACATCCCTGCTGTTTGTTTTTAAAAGAAGTGATTTTTTCTTATGGTGAAAAATTAATAAATAAAGGCAACTCTATTCCTCTCCAAGTTTTCCCACTCAGATTGGTATCTGCTGGTGTGAAAACCTGAGTCAGAAGCTGCTAACGATCTAAGTAAGCAAATTTTGGAAAAAGAGATGAGCAAGTGTTTGATAATGCTCCTCCTGTATCTTTAGAATACGCACAGAGGATAGAGCATAATAGTTAATAAAGCATCAGCATTAATAAGTCCCCATTTATTGATTGACTGGGCCTCTATTTTTAAAGCATCACGTGCTCAGTAAGTGTGTCCTAGCCATGGCTGGTGTTTCTCAGTGGTTAGAGCATTGGCTCAGGCACCAGAGGGTCTCGGGTTGGACTCCCGGTCAAGGGCATGCACCTGGGTTGCAGGTTCGATCCCCGCCCCTGTTGGGGTGCGTAGGGGTGATAACCAATCCACGTGTCTCTCTTACATCAATGTTTCTCTCTCCCCCTCCTCCTTCCTCCCAATATCTCTAAAAAAGAAAAAAGGAGGATTAATAATGAACAAACACACAAACAAAAGTGTCCTAGAAACTATAGGGTTCATATGAACATGAGGCTGGCACAGACCCCGAGCTCCTTCCTGACCCGGTTGGCTCTCAGTAATATATTCAAACAATGTTCCCCAGGTTCCGGAGTGAATGACCCCAGGGTTGCGCGAGAGAATTTCAAGTAGCGCTCTTCATTGTTAGAGAAAAGTACTCATCTCAATACCTATGAAATTATAGCGCGCACATCAAACCCTCCTTCGTGGGTGGTATTGCTTAGGATGGAAAGGAGCATTTTAAGTAATTTGTATGATGGCGGGTATTGGGAAGCCATATGAGAATGACCTAAGTTCAGGAAATGATTTAAGAAGTTCCTGTGCGGCAGGAATAATCATTTGCGGAGGGCACAGGAGCCCTTTGGGAAGTGTCTGCTCGCAGGGTGAGAATTTAATTCTAGGCCAGCATGAGGCGGCCCATGGATTAAATCGTTTTTGAAGCATTGGTCACTTTCGTGACCAGGGAAAGATAACCCTTGACTCAGCCCTCGCCCCAGAGAGTGGAACGAAGCCAAACTGTCCATCATATTGGGTGGATGGGACTCACCATGGCAACAGAACTCAATTCCTTCATGATTCATTCACGACAAGGACACTTATCTTTTTCCTGTTCATGTTCCAGAAACTATAAGTGTGCAATTAAAAGAAACAAAGGAACCAAACAATCCCATAGCATTTTAAAAATAATTAACTTCCCTGCCAGGCTGGTGTGGCTCAGTGGTTGAGCATCGACCCATGTACCAAGAGGTAGCTGGTTTGATTCCCGGTCAGGGCACATGCCTGGGTTATGGGCTCGATCCCCATTTGGGGATGTGCAGGAGGCAGCTGATCGATGATTCTTTCTCCTCATGGATGTTTCTCTCTCTCTCTCTCTGTCTGTCTGTCTCTCTGTGTCCCTCTTTCTCTAAAAATCAATAAAAATACATTTTAATAAAAGATGACTAGAGAGGAGCTTAGATGCAGAAGTAGAGTGGGGGGGGGTGAGGAAGCAGGGCTTGGAGGAAGCGGGGAGTGAGGCTGCTGTGGGAAACATGAACAGGTGGAGAGGGAAAGGCGGGCGAGTTCATTGAAAGCCTCATTGTTCTTCCCAAGAACTTGGCCTTTCTTCCATAGGCAGCTACTCCCTGGCGAGATCAGTGTTTCGGTCCCTAGAGACATTAGCTAGGTCTTTTTTTCCCTCTTGATTCCTCACTTTTGATCCTCTTTTCTCCTTCACCTGCCGTAGATTCCCTTCTATTCAAGTGCAGTGGGAAAGTATGAGTCGCCTGCATTTCGATTCTACATCGAGGACCCACCGAGGGCCGCGCCCGGCTAAGCTGGTGGCAGAGCCATGTGATTAAAGCATTAGCTACTGCAGCATCTTGCCATCCCACCCTTTGCTGTCAAAAGCAATGAGTGTGGATTACACACATTTGAGAGAAGAATTTCTTTCATTTCCAACCTGGGCGCTTCTCCAGAGAGGATTAGATGGAAGAATGAATGGCATCATTTGCATAATTCGGGGAAACATGAATAAGAGGTGGTGTTTGGGAAAAGGTCGCTCACATTCTTCCCAGTAGGTTGGCTCATAGGCTGAGTACAAACAGAAAGTAGGAATTCCCTATGATACAGCAGTCACAGGACGTAAAAGGCCCTATCGTCCTGTTGCCTGTGCTTTGATGCAAAAGGAAAAACAAACACATCACAGCAGCTAATTTTAGATCCAGTCTGCATGGCTGCTTGGTGGGTTCAAAAGAATACAATCACCTTTACGAGACCACTGGAGCCCAGCCGGCATGGCTCAGTGGTTGAGCGTCAACCTATGAACCAGGAGGTCGCGGTTCAATTCCCAGTCAGGGCACATGCCCGGTTGCAGGCTCGATCCCCAGTGTGGGGCATGCAAGCGGCAGCTGATCGATGATTTTCCCTCATCATTGATGTTTCTATCTCTCTTCCTTCCTGTCTCTGAAATCAATAAAAATAATAATAATAAAGAAAAATTAACTACTTGCTTGGACCTGAATTGAAGTGATTCTACATTTACAACATCTAAGGAAGCTTCCCAGGCTCACTGCTTCTCCTCTGGTTTCTGAGCTCTATTGGAAATCAGAGACGAGGCTTTCTGCGTTCACCCCAAGGTTTGCTTTGCAGCATTTTTAGGTTCCCGAGGGCTGCCATGGTGAAAGGCAGATGGACTTAGCAAGAGACACCCCTTTCAAGACACCCCAGGTGACGGGAACGAGAGCGTGGGTGTGGAAGCTTTAGACGCTGATCCCAATCTGAAATCGGGAACCAGAGTTCAGTGAGTTAAATGAGAGAGACAGGGTTATTTCTAAGCTATGTCCAGGCTGCCTCAGCTTCATTTATCAGCACGCTGGGTCACACTGACAGAGGCGGAGGCATCTCCGATAAGAAAGTACATTAATTTTCTTTTCTGCAGATTAAATATAAGGGGGCGGTGGTGAACATTCCCAGGTAGGCTTAATTTGGCTTGACCCATCTAAGTTTGACATCAACTGATGTTAATAATGCTGACACACAACATAATCTCTTTTTAAATGAAAAAAGAAATGTTTTTATTGGTTTTTGGCGAGAGAGGAAGGAGGGAGATAGAGAGATAGAAATATCAATGAGAGAGAAACATCGTGGATTGGCTGCCTCCTGCACACCCCCTATTGGGGACCCCTGGGCATGTGTCCTGAATGGAACCAGTGACCTTTGGTTCATGGGTCTACGCTCTACCACTGAGCCACACCAGCCGGGCAACAGTCCCTTTTTTAGTAGCTTACAATCTAGATGGAAAGGTATGATTTCTGACTAATAGGAAGCGCATTTAAAAAGGGTACATGTGTAGTGTTGCTCTGTGGCCATGTATGCATACAGTGGATACAATATTTTAAGATTAAGGATGGCTGCGTTTGTCAGGGCAGTCTTCTCCAATAGACTGCATTCTTTTGGGGGGAAGTACCCATCTATTGTCATCAGTTATGTTTCTGGATGAGACACGGTAGCGTTCTCATACTGCTCCCTGGTTCCGTTCCTCAGATCCCAGTATCCGCTAGAACCCTCCTGAAATCTCTCTCCATCTCCAAGGTCAGAGTCAGCGACCGTTGCCAATTGGCTATGGGTTTGCTCTCTACCTTCCACTTCCCAAGTCTTTTTCTTTTAATTTATCTTTATTGTTGAAAGTATTACATTGACCCCCTCCACCCCACACCCACCCCTCCCAGGCCTTCACCACCCTATTGTCTGTCCATGGGTTATACATTGACCCCCTCCCCCAACCCTCCCTATCCCCATCTTCCCTCTGAGATTCCACAGTCTTTTCCATGCTTCTCTGTCTCTGGATCTATTTTGTTCATCAGTTTTTTCTGTTCATTAGATTCCACATATGAATGACGTCATGGGATCCTTGTCTTTCTCTGACTGGCTTATTTCACTTAGCATGATACTCTCCAGGTCCCTCCATACTGTCTCAAAGGATAAGAGATCCTTCTACTTCTTTTTATTTTCTTAGTCTCAAAAATTTCTAATTCACGTCTATCAGTCCCGTAACTCCCTGGCTGTCAGCAGCCACCGTAGGCAAGAAGCGGTATGTGGCATCGCTTCCTAAAGAGCAATAGGCATTTATCAGCTATGCTTTTGACGTAGGTGAAAAGGGATTAAACGCCATGGACTTTGAATTCGGTGTTTGTTTACGTGGAGTAGAATGAGCCTCAGTGGTTCAGAAACCGGCGATGGAAATCCATGGGCTAGGAAGCCATGGGTCATTCAGGCAGCAACGCCAGTGGGAGTTGTCAAAGCATTCGGATAATGGCGCAGCGAGAGCGTCCAGAGCCCGAGTTTCTAGGAAATGGTTTAAGGCCAGAGCCTCAGAGTGATTTTTAAGATATTTCTCTCCAGCACAACCCTTTTATCTGACCTAATTAAAATGTCTCCGCATTGTTTTCTCAACACAGCATTTAATCAAAACCCTCTGCTAGATTCTCCCCAAGATGCGTGTGTGATCCCTGCGAGCACACGTGCTGGGGAGTGATAACAGAGGAATGGGGAGAATTACAGCAGCTTTCTGCTCTTTTGTTGAACAGTAAATATTTTAGCAATTCATCTCCATTTTTCAGAATGAGTTTCTCTGGGAGTCATGTATGGCTTTGCTTTAGATGAAAAGCACGTTGCATATCTGAAGAGCAAAAAGATTGAAAGGAGATTATAAGAGTTCTATTTCTTGGTATTTACTTCTTGATCTTCCTATTCCCTCCCACAAATGCCCTGACCAAGGTGGGGGACCCAGCCTGCAATCGAGGTTCGTGCCCTTGACCAGAATCTAACCCCGGACCCTTCAGTCCATGGGCTGACGCTCCATCCACTGAGCCAAACCAGCTAGGGCACAAAGCGTTTTCTTCACCCCTTAAATCTGAGAGCATCGCTCCCATTTTAAAAATCTCAGCAGCGGCATTGGCCACCCCAACACCTTCTCAGGTGCCGTCTCTTCCTTTGGCATTGTTCTCACCACCTGTCCACCTTATTGCAAGTGACCGGTGACGGGTACGCAGGCGTGACTCACCACAGGCTGCCTCCATGCCTCCATCCCAGCTCATCTGTCTGCTGAGATACACACTCAGCCTGCATCCCGTCACCATGCCAATGATTCCTAATAAAGTCACCTCGAAGCCTTAATTGCCAAACTTAATGTTTTCTTCTCCACCTGCACTTCACCTGCCTGTCCACAGTGTCCCTCCTTCCTGAAACGCCTCTTTCTCTGGCTTTGCTTGCACACCTCTCTCCCGATTTTTCTCCTGCTTCCTCGGTTTCTCCGTATTTTCTGAGGCCCCTGAGAACAGGGACCTGTGTAGCCAGTGTCACACACAGTGCCTCTTCAACAGCCACTTCTCAGTCCTGCCTCACACGGACACCTCTGCTTTGCTCTTCAGGAGCTTACCCTCCATCTGCTAAGGGAAGGTGACTCCTTGCCCTGTCCCAGGGATGCAGAGTGACTTGTTGAATCGAATTAAATCATTTCGGTTCCTTCCCCACTAATGGATTTAAGCAGGGACGCGTGATCCAGTCAAGGGCGATAGGGAGGAAGTTTTCGGGCCACTTCTGGGATAGATTTTTCCAAACCAGTAAGAATAGGGAGCCGGGTTGGTGTGGTTCAGCAGTTGAGCATCGACCTAGGATCCAAGCGATTCCCAGTCAGGACACATGCCCGGGTTGTGGGCTCCATCCCCAGTGGAGTTCGTGCAGGAGGCAGCTGATCGACGATGTTTCTCTCATCATTGATGTTTCTATCTTTATATCCCTCTCCCTTCTTCTCTCTGAAATCAGTAATTTCTTTAAAGAAGGGGTGTCTCAGAAGAAGACAGATGGTAGCCAGAGCTGTGCTTGGACACCTTCTTCCTCCTGCCAAAGGGATGCTGGTTAGTGATGGTCGCTGCTTGGGTGCGGGCCATGTAGGAAAGGATTGAAAATGAAGCCAGCTGCTCCAGTAACCACTTCAGGAAGTCACCGACTTGTGAATTGGACTTCTCCTTCTTCCCAGGGGTAGAACTCTAGCTGTTACCCTCCAGGCTAAAAATAGGCAATCAAATCGTGTGCTTTTGAAGTCAGTGTTCCCCAAGCTGTGATTCATGGAATGTTCATTCCGTGCGTTATTAGTAGATCTTCTGCATATCGAAGTTGATGAATGAGACCTTCTCTTCCCAAATGAACTCAGAAAAATCTGGATTAAAGTCCCTCTTGCAAGACTTCTCAGAGCCTTTCATATCCTAGTGTAGAACTTGATCTCTAACATAGGGATATAGTGCCCGGCTGGTGTGGCTCAGTGGTTGAGCATTGACCTATGAACCAGGAGGTCACAGTTCAATTCCCAGTCAGGGCACATGCCCAGGTTGCAAGCTCGATCCCCAGTAGGGAGTGTGCAGGAGGCAGCTGATAATGATTCTCTCCCAACATTGATGTTCCTCTCTCTCTCCCTCTCCCTCTCCCTTCCTCTCTGAAATCAATAAAAATATATGTATTTTAAAATACCATAGGGGTGTAGTCACTAGTCTTTACTATTTACCAAACGTCTGGCTCATCAGTGGCAGGCATTTGTCACAGAGCATCACACAGGGTTGCGTTGTGTGGAGCTCACTTCGGGACCTGTTGCTTTTTAAACCACGATTTGGCTTTCGGCTTCATTTCTTCTTTTACTCTGGTACATCACACCCTAACTGTTCCTTCTCTGTGGTGTGAGGAGCCCATTAAAAAATGGGACTGCCAATTCCCCGGTGACCTGTGAGCTTTTGTGCAGCGATATTGACATCCCCATTTAAAACAATGAGGCGGGAAGAGATGAGACAGACTCCCCTGCGAACAGAGCTATTCTCAGGGGACAGGAAGGAAGAAAGGAAATCTATGAGCTGCCTCTTATCAGGTAATGGGCCAAACAGGCAGGCAGACCTGTTGGGCAGCGAGAACTTACGCTCCAAGCAGGAGCCACCAAATAAAAGGAGTTTGCTGCGGGCGCCCCTGAGAAGGGAATTTTCAGGTGAGAAAATACAGCTGCTGCCTCTCCGGGGAGAGCGTTTTTCTGGATGCATCTTCCTTGTTCTTTATTACACATCCCCCGGCCACTGCAGGGACCCTCCTTGCCTGCTGCACAGAGCGTGGTTTAGAAGCTCCCAGCGCTCAGGCACCTGGGTTCCAATCCTGACCCTGCAGCGTGCTGGGGTTTGACCTCGAGGGGATATTTTAAGGTCTGTGGGCTTCAGTTTACTCATCTGTAAAGTGGGAATATTAATAATATTTCCCTTCGTGCAAACCCAGTGCCGGGCATAAAGTTAAGTACCTGGTAAATGCAATGAAGTACAACAAATTCAATAAATGATCAAACATTACTCACCCTGGCCAGTGTTTCTAAGTAGTTAGAGTGTTGGCCCATGCACCGAAGGGTCTCAAATCCTGGTCAAGGGCACAACCTGGGTTGCAGGTTCCTCCCCACCCTATGTGGGGCTCGTCTGTGAGGCAACCAATGGATGTGTCTCACATCAGTGTTTTCTCTCTCTCTCTCTCTCTCTCTCTCTTCTCTCTCTCTCTCTCTCTTTCTCCTCTCTCTTTCTCCTCTCTTTCTATCCCTCTTTTCCTCCCTCCCTTCCATTCTCTCTGAAAAGCAATGGAGAAAATATCCTCGGGAGAGGATTAACAAAAACAACAGCAAAAAACATTATGCAGTTGCTTGTGGGACACTGTCACGCAGGACACTCCCAGGCAGACGCTGTAGCATGTGCAGATCTATAGGATGGAGGGGTTTGCCAAGCAGGAAGAGAGCTGGGCTTTGGGGTTCAAGGTCTGCCGAGGCCAGATATGCAAAGCAGCGTGTGTCATGCTATGGAGCTCGAGGCCTACATCCGTGGAGACGCCTTGAAGGGGTTGTAAGTTAGGGTGGGGTGTAAGTTAGGGGTGTGGGTGACCCCTCACGTGCTGGGAAGGTCACTCTGGCTGTAGCGTGGAATGTCGGGATAAGTGCTTCACCACGTGGCCTGCTGTCTAATTGAAACAAATTAACTCGCTGACCCAGCAGGTACTTACCAGAGTGTGACTGACAAAATAAGGAATGACTGGCTTGAGCATGGCGATGACAGTGCGCTTAACAGTGCCCACCTGCCAGCGTTCTGCCTCAGGCTTAGGGAACGGAACGTGTGCTATTTTTAAAATGTGTGCAGTTCAGGAAGCTTTCCACAAGCATTTGTCTTTGCCTTATGGGAATGACCTCTAGGTGACATTCGGTAAACCATAGCCGAGTCTGAGGTTCCCTGGTTCCTGACAGTCCATATTTCAACCAGCTGGGCTCTGTTCTTCTCTCGAAGCTGTGGTCTGTATCGCCCAGCTGGACTTGAATCGAAGCTGTACTTCCAGGATCTCTCTCTAGGAACAAATCCTTGTTATAAATGAAGCAGGTGTGTCTGGAGGTATGAGGATGCCTCTCTGTCCTGTGACCTGGTGCAGGAGAGACAGCGGGAACAGGTGAACTTGGGGTGGGAATAAGGTTACATGACCCGCCCTGTCCTCAAGGACCAGCCTTTGAGTTGGGTCCTGTGCCTCCTATGTGTTCCCATGGGTAATGGGAAAAAGGGACATTGTTAAAAGACCAGCCCTGTTAGGGCCTTTGGATATCTCATTAATGCCCAGAAGTCTTATTTTTTCCATCTGTAAAGTAAAGCAAAGACATTTTTAAAAAGTAAAAATAAAAATATGCCAGCCAGTGTTGCTCAGTGGGTGAGCATCGACCTATGAACCAGGAGGTCAAGGTTCAATTCCTGGTCAGGGCATCAGGGCACGTGCCCGGGTTGCGGGCTCCATCCCCTGTAGGGGGGCGTATAGGAGGCAGCCGATCCATGATTCTCTCTCATCATTGATGTTTCTCTCTCTCTCTCTCTCTCCCCCCCTCCTTACCTACCTCCCTCCCTCTCCCTCCCTTCCTCTCTGAAATCAATAAAAATATATTTTAAAAATAAATTTTAAAAAATCCCAAAACACCCCATATCTCATAGGGATATTGTGCAAATTAAATCAATGAACTTTATATACAAAGCACTTAACACTGCGATTAATGTCTAATAATCACCCCAAGTGGTTATTGTTATTATGATAGTAAGTGAGAGGTTATGGTAAAATGCTCCTGGAACTTCAAAATAAATTAGTCTCTGTGAGGGAAACTAGGAAAAAAAATAACACATAAAAATGAGATTAACTGTCTGTGGCATTAAGCTCTCCTAAAGCAGGCTGCTTGTGTGTGAGGCAGGGGAGGTCTGAGTAACACTGGATTCCTGGGATTCCAATCCAGCAGGCCGACCCATAACAGTACAAAGACCCCGCCCACTGGGGTGTGACTGATGAAAGAGAAGCCGGGATGTCAATCAGGTACAATATTAGCATAACTGCAGAAAGAATGTCCCAAGGATTGATAGACTCTAGGAAAAGGAAGGGTCACAGATCAAGGTTTGGCTGCTGTTGTTTTTTTATATATAAATGTGCTTTTTGGGGAAAGGAAGGGAGAGAGATTGAGACACAGAAACATTCAGGGTAGAGACATATCCTCTTCCATTGGCTGCCTCCAGCACGCACCCTACTGGGGGGTGGAGCCCGCAACCCTGGCATGTGCCCTGACCAGGAATCGAACCATGACCTCCTGGTTCATAGATCAATACTCAACCCCTGAGTCACACCTGCCAGGCGAGGAAGCCACCTTTTTGGCAGGATTCACTCATTTAAACTCAAGGCTCTACTTAGGTAGTAACTTAGGGAAAGGACTCAACTGAAATAAAACTCTCTCTCTTATACATATAGGACTGTCTAGACTGTAACCCTTAGTTAAATTACAAGCTGTCCAGCTCATAAACTTAAGGTTAGCCATTCATCCAGCCATGTATCCATCCATCCCATAGTAAGGGAACAGGCCTTGTGTGGACCCCAGGGGGCTAGGTCACACTGTGTGGACCCCCAGGGGGAGTAGGTCACACTCGGTGGGCCCCAGGGGACTAGGTCACCTTGTGTGGGCCCCTAGGGGACTAGGTCACACTCTCTGGGCCCAGGGGGCTAAGTCACACTCTGTGGGCCCCAGCATTACCCTTTTCCCTGAAGCATTTGTGTGGAGGTCACATCTGACCACTTTGAGCATCAAAGGCACCGGCCGCCTCTGGGCTGGCAGGAACATTCCTCAATAGGATAATTACAGTGTTGCTCTATTGTACTTTTTATGCACAAATATAATATGGTCTGTATAATTAAATCCATCATTCACTACAGTAAGTGCAGTTCACCTGACTTCAGCAATTCATCTTTCCCTGGCCCCTTGGGAAACACCTACCTGCCCATATCACGCGCTCTCGGATGGAGGCCAATTCCTCCTTCCTTTTCTTTCTCTTTCTTCTTGCTTCCTTTTTTCGTATTTTAATATATTTATGCTATTCTACAGTTTGCAGAAGAGTGTTTTTTTTTTTCCTGTTCTAATTTATTTCATTTCACAACAGATGCCTAGGTACATCTTCTTACACTACTGGGGCTGATACTGAACCAGAGATCAGAGAGGCTGAGTAACTTGCTCAGGGATGCTCAGCGTATAAGTGACGAAAGGGGACATGTTAGCCCAGGAATTCAGACTGTGTGTTTTTGAGACACATCCCTCTTCAGACTGTTTTTCAGTGTGTATGATCTAGAAAAACTTGACTTCTCTAAAGAGATACCTCTTTAAAAATTCCCTGCCCTCACTCCGGGCTCCTCAGCTGGGCCCGAGTCTATCGGAATATGACAACACCCTCTGTGGCCCCTTTAAGACCTTCAAACACTCAGCGTGCCAAAGTACTGTGTCCAGGACACCCACCCTCTGTGGGCAGTAAAAGAATCTAAGAACTTATACAGATGCTGAGGTTAAAGTAGCCTACATTTTCTCTTCTTACCAGGTTCAATGCAGCTGAATTTGCTCTATTTTGCTTTTATCATTTATTTCTCTGACTGACACCCTCTTTGCCGATCCTCTGAGTCAGAGTAGGGGAACCTTTATCCTGCCAAGGGCCATGTGGCTATTTGTAACATCATCCTAGGTCCATATGAAATTATCATCATACAAATCAGCCTGCTCTATTTGGTCGAACATTTCATGAACTCACTCTTAATGCCTTGGCAGGGCCAGACCTAATGATTTGGAGCACCTTACATGGCCCGCGGGCCGGATGTTCCCCATCCCTGCTTTAAGGACGTGCTTGCTCAGTGACTAGGAATCCAGCCCTACAGTCTCTCTGGACTGCATCCAGTGGGGGTGGGATCAGATCATTCCCATGGCCTCTGATTGGTCCCCTCCCGGGACCTGCTGAGACCTCCCCAGCCCCTGCAGGGAGCAGCTGTCGGGAGGCTGACTGGTTCTCGGCTTTGCCAGGGACTCTAGGATCCACACTTCCCAGCGTGAAGGACACGAACCCCTTTTCCCCTCACATACCTTTCTAACCTGCTCACCACCATGAGGTCTCAGGTCCCCCTTCTGTCAGGAACATGGACTTCCTGATAAGGCCATCCATCCCATACCCTTCTCCTTCCCAGGGACCTTCTGGTGACAGCGTAGTGACCATTTGGGGATTCCTGGGTCTTCTTGCCAGCACTTCCCTAAATCCTTAGGCCAGCCCCCACATCACATCAGCCCTCCTCTTTATTTGCTTTGAGTTGTATTTTGAGGAGAAATCAGACAGAAAGACAATCAAATGCTGCTCTCAGAGTCCTGACCTTGACCCCCAAGCTGTAGGCCCTTCTCCCTCCCCAGCCCTCACCTGGTGGGTTATCCTGTCCTATGGCCAGGGCCCAGCCCCCTCCAGCCCTAGCACTGGCCACAGACAGCACATGGATTATCTGATGGATATCTCAGTATTAGGGAATCGTTACCAGCCCTGGAAAATGATTTCCTGTTATTTATTTATTTCTCTAGCAAGGAATCTATTTTTCACTCAAAGGAGATTTTCAGTTTGGGGTCCATAGCAGAGAGAGAGAGAGAGAGAGAGATATTGAGCATCACCAGGCTACTACAACAGGCAGTAATAAAAAGATAAAATCAAATGTTACTTTTACTCTGTTGAGTGTGGGAAGCGTTGGTGAGGAAGGGGGGGAGAGAGAGAGAGAGAGAGACATCAATGATGAGAGAGAATCATTGATCGGCGGCCTCCTGCACGTCCCCCACTGGGGATCGAGCTTACAACCCGGGCATGTGCTCTGACCTCGGAATCGAACCGTGACCTCCTGGTTCATAGGTAGACGCTCAACCACCGAGCCATGCTGGCCGGGATGTTTTGTTTTGTTTTTAGATGAGTTTCATTCCTCCTGGTACAGAAACCCTTGCTGTATGGAATGTCCTCTCTGGGCTTTAAGAACTTCATTAATTAGCATCTCTTAAATGGCTGGGTAATATTCTCTTTCTCCCTTTTCTGAGCCATTTCCCCAAGCCCTAATTTTAATAAAGCTGGTGTTCTTGAACACTGAAATTTTAAAGCCCTCGGTTATAAGAAAGACGGAGGCTGCATTTTAAAAGAGAGCCGACTGAGGGTGACTCACAGGATGAACACGACTTCTCAGCTTTTATGAAGCTACTTTTAAAGACCCAATATTATCTTAAGGCACTTTTCCTTCCTTCCTGTACATTGAGCAGAAAATCTACAGGTTTGGCTTGGGGGCAGGGACTTTGGGAAGAACAGAGTAACTCGGGCTTACTTACTGTAGGTGGCAGTTTCATTGAAAACGGAGCAAGAATAAACCTGATTTTTATTTTTTTTCTAAGTAAACGCTATATTTTAGGTAGTAAAGGGTGAACCATTTAAGAGCTTTTTATTTTTTAAAATACATTTTTATTGATCTCAGAGAGGAAGGGAGAGGGAGAGAGAAACATAGGCCATGAAAGGCAGAATGCTCGGCCATCCGAGGCCCCCACCCGGAGCAAGGCTGTGAGTCTCCCCAGCAACTGGGATCACATGGGAACCACTCCCTGGGCGGCTCCAGGAGATAGCGATGCGATCAGCTGTTGCCAGGGCAACCGGGAACCTTGTCTTTGGGAGACCTGCCGGGGCAGGGAGGAGTGGAGAAATGCAGCTTGAGGGTCCCCCTTGCAGGCCTGTTCGTGCATCAAGGGCCATCATCCTGCATCTAGCTGCCACTTACTCCCTCTGCCCACAGACGGTAGGTAAGTGCACGGCGCCTGCGGAGCACACAACTCTCTTGGAAGGTAGAGTGCGCTTTCCTGTCCTCGGGCTGGGTGTGTTCAGCTCCTTGGGGGAGCTACTGGCCCACAGGTGGTGACAGGATAGTGTCCCAGGACTCCCACCCTCCCCAGCTCCTCCCTCAAGTCTCACTCCTTCCTTGACCTAGAGCCCAGAAACAGATTGAAGATGTAACTTGGCAATTATCCTCCCTCCCTCCCTCCCTCTCTTCCTTCCTATTATTGATTGCAGAGCGGAAGGGAGAGGGACAGAGAAAGATAGGAACATCAGTGTGCCCTGACCAGGAATCGAACTGTGACCTCCTGGTTCATGGGTCGATGCTCAGCCACTGAGTCACACCGGCCGGGCAGTCTCAGAGTCCTTGGGGAATAAATGGGGGAAGACCCAGTCATTTAAACCATGTCAGTGTTACAGAGACGTCGACTGGGTCTGTTAATATGTTAAAGGGATGACTTGGGCATTGTAAATCCACTTTTCAAGACGGCACCGTTAGTCTCTCCTCGTCAATAAACCAGCAGCGATATTTTACCAACCCATGAAGGTGTGAAGAGAGTCGGCAAAGCACCTGGATCTTTACAGATCACTCCCTGACCCTACCCGCCCCCCGCCCCTCCGCCCCCAGGTTCAGAGAATTTGAATGGTGCCCAATTTCGACTTCTCGTGCATTCAGATTATTTTAGGATTGCAATATCTCCCTTAGGTCATGGGAAAAGGATTCTGAAAGGCTCCCCCTTCTGAAAATGGGACTGTCGGTCTTCCTGATGGATAGCAGCTCTATTTTAGGGCTGGCACCATAGGTTGAGTGATCTCCTGGGAGAGGGCACTAAGAAACTGATGAAGTGCCCAGGTCCTATGTAACGGGGAGGATCGGAGCATCACGGGGGGCATCGGGACAGAATAAGCCAGGCTTGGGATGTACTTGGTCCATGATGAAAGACCCTTTTCAGGATTCTATTCGGAGGGAGGGAGGGAGGCGAGTGTCAATTCTTTCCCTTTCCTTCTGGTAATTGCGTTTTTGGACACAATCACCTGCTGCTGTCTCTGGGCGTCTTTGTGGCCATTGTGCTGAGTCATCAGCATGTTTTCTGAGGAAGGGGAAATGCCATCTGCCATTTGCTGAGTCACCTCTGTGGGCTTCCTCTCTCCCTTCCTTCCTTCAAAGGTGTAGAGCAGAACAGAGCTTTTCAGCAGAGATTAGAAATGGGTTCTTTACAGAAACACGCCTGTTACTTACCAGGCGGAGACTATTCAAATGCAAAGAACTTGATGCTTGAATGGCGTGGCTCAGTGGTTGAGCGTTGGCCTATGAACCGGGAGGTCACGGTTTGGTTCCAGGTCAGGGCAATGCCTGGGTTGCAGGCCTGATCCCCAGCGTGGGGCGTGCAGGAGGCAGCCGATCCATGATTCTCTAAGGACTGAAGCCGGCCAGCCCCAAGGTTATGGGACAGTCTGGCCCGTGGCCGACCTCATGGCAGAAAAACGTGAGTTGACTGAAAAACAGTCTGATTGTTGGAGTCACTCAGATAGATAGTCTCGGGGACTGTCATTCAGCTGGGACAAATGCGGAATAATAAGGTTTGCATCTCTGCCTCCATACACACACAGGCAGCCGGCTGAAAAGTTAGAAATAAAAATCATGAAATATTAAAAAAAAAAAAAAAAAAGCTGTGCCAGACACACAATTCTATGCAAGTTACGTCTGATCCTTATTTTTTTACAAAAGGGAAAAAATACGTGAAGTGCTGTGTAGATGTGGCCCAAATCAAATCGGCACCAGGTCAGTTTGCCTTTGCCACCCACAGTCTAGAAACTGGATTTCACTCAGAAATGCTAATTCTCTTCCTCAGGGGCGGGGCAGGGGGAGGGGGAGAGGGTTGCAGGAGGTGGGTCGTGGGGAGTTTAGGGGACAGAGGGATGGCTGTGATGTGTAGGCATAAGGCGGGCTTAGCTGACCGATGACGTAGCATGCTCCGGAGTTTTAATTCTACCCGATAGTTCAGTTCAAGCAGCGATCGGGTGGCTAATGGGGATTTGGTTATGACTTCATCATCCACACAGCCTGGCTTCTGCCCTAGGCGTGCTCACTGGCAGGCGTGAGCTTTCACACTCAATAATCTCCGTTTAGAGCCAGAACGGACCACTTTATTAAACAGCGAAGCCCGGCACCAGTGAAGAGCCCTGTGTAGTTAGAGAATATAAACAGAGGACGGCTTTTTAAGGAGCCCGACACTGCCGGGTAATTGGGTTTGTTTTAACGTTTGCTTTAGCTTTCCTAAATATACACCCGGTGTGATTAAGTGCGTAGTCTACACGTGTCTCATGGGACATACTAGCAATGATCATTGTGTACACTGGATGTCAGTGAATACCTTTTGGCCCAGCTGGTGTGGCTCAGTGGTTGAGCACCGACCTGTGAACCAGTAGGTCAGTGTTCAATTCCCAGTCAAGGGCAACATGCCCAGGTTTTGGGCTCCATCCCCAGTGTGGGGTGTGCAGGAAGCAGCTGTTTGTTCAATAATTCACTCTCATCATTGATGTTTCTCTCTCCCTCTCCCTCTCCCTTCATCTCTGAAATCAATAACAATATTTTAAAAAAATTCAGTAGACTAGGTGACTTCTTAGCAACAGAGGTTTATTTTTCACAGTCTGGAGGTTCGAAGTCCGAAGTCAGGGAGGCAGCAAGGTCAAGGGAGGGCTGTCTTCCAGGTGCCAGACTTCTCCGTGTATCCACACATCTCAGAAGGGCCAGGGATCTCCCTGGCGCTCATACAATAATACAGTGTGGTCCACGGATGTGACGCACTCCATCCGAGCATGCTCACTGTGGGGGCAGCATGAACGTGTCTGGGATGCAGGAGCGTTGAACTCAAAAGGAGATGCTGACGATGTTAAGAGCCCCCTCTTATTCTAAATGTCCACATTCTATGGTGAAAGGACTTACCTCCTGGGTTGGTGAGGATGATGTTCAGGATTGGTGGTCTTTAGCCGCCCTTTAATTTCACGCTGATAAGATAGCAGCTCCCACCCCATGTAAAGCTCAGTCCCAGGCTCACAGCCATCATGCCCAAATCCCCGCTCCATCCCCTCCTGGTCTCCCATTTGGATCCCACTCCCGCCCACCACTCGCCTCTGTAAAGCCATCTGCGATTCTTGCCTTCGGTTCCTGGCTCTGACACTTGGATTTTTTCAAACCCTTTAGTTAAGCCTCAGCTTTTCACAGTGGACTTCGGATAGATTGTTGCTGGCAGCCGCAGTTGTGTTCAGCAGGAAACCTTGACTCCTGCTCCAGCCCCGTGAAGCCCAACCCAGTGCCAAACTCTGGCCAATCATCCTGGGTTTGACTCCTCAAGGAGTTGGAAAACTGAGACATGTGTCATTGGACCTCCAGATGATTCTTCCAGAATATTCTCTCTAGTCTGCAGGCTCGGTATTGGGCTTAATTTTCTTAACAGCCAATTTAAAAAATGCAGGTTATAAGTGTGTTTGTGCGCGCATAAACATCTTAATGAAAAGAACAATACATATAAACCTAATTATTGTGGCACTAATAAAGAAAATGGTGCCAGAGAAATTTCAACTTCATGATTGGCTTTAATTAGGGAACGAGAGGACAAATAGAATACAGTGGATGTCCCTTTCTTGATTTTATTAAAACATGGCACAGAGCACTTCGCAAAGCCATAGTCCATCGGGGCATTTAAGTCAGCGTGGAGCCCGGCTGGTGTTGCCCAGTGGTTGAGCCATGGCCTATGAACCAGGAGGTCACGGTTCCATTCCCGGACAGGGCACATGCCTGGGGTTGCGGGCTCGATCCCCAGTAGGGGGGATTGCAGGGGCATCTTTCTCATCATGGATGTTTCTCTCCCTCTCCCTTCCTCTCTGAAATCGATCAATCAGTCGATAAATAAATAAATAAATCAGCATGGAGATGAGCAGTTGTGGGAGCCCAGACTAGCTGATGGCTTGAAAAGAAGGGGCGGGGGGCACAGTAGAAATGACAGCCTCTTGGAAAAACAGCGATGAGGACCGTCTTACTCAGCATCTTTCTGAATGCGGTGGGAGAGGAAGCACACAGTGGATTAATTACATTTGACAGGGCTGCTGATTTGGTTACAGAGTGAGCCCAGGTTTAGAAACACGGCAAGGAAATAGGAAGGAAAAAAAAAATAGGGTTTGGAAAAATGCAAAGGGTGCATTCTGGGAGAAAGAAGCCATGAGAAAATGCTCAGGGAGCCCAGAACAAGAAGTAGGGCACGTTTAGGGAATTAGGGACGGGAAAGCCACACTTGTTTTCTCTCCTCGAGGAAGGCACAGAGCACGTCCCCTATGGCATCCCCCAAGGCTACACGCCACACCACCAGGCTGGATAAGCGTCAGCAAAGGGAACTTCACTCCTGAGATTAAGATGCCTGGGAGCGGATGGTTTCCATATATTTCACTTAATGGTCCTTTGTCTTAGCTGTATCTCACTCCCACTGTCGTGCTGACAAATCATTTGTCAGCCCTCCCTTTCACTGCTTCCTCTTATCTTAAGGACAAAAGACTTGTGTTTAGGGTCAAATCTTCATCAGCCCCTTCATCTCCATTCAGAGGAGGGTTTTCCGTTAGGTTTGGAGCTGCCTTTGGATGGACTTCTACCGTAGTAAGTGCTCAGGGGTTGAGTGTGGGCCTATGAGCCAGGAGGTCACCCTTCCATTCACACACCCAGCTGTAGGCTCAATCCCAAGTAGGGGGCGTGCAGGAGGTAGCCAGTCGGTGATTCTCTCCTGTCATTGATGTTTCTCTCTCTCTCTCCCTCCCCCTCCCTTCCTCTCTCTCTAAAATCAATAACAACATTTTTAAAAAGATAGGTTAATATTTCCCTCTTCTGCAAGGGCAGAGACAGGAATAAAGACGATAGGTGAACTGCCAGCATCACGCAGCTCAGGGATGTTGGTGCCAAGATTGGAATCCAGGAATCTGATTCCACATCCCTGGATTTTTTGTGTTTTTCTTTTTTCTTTTTACTTCTTTAATTGAGACCCAGTTGATAGTCAGTAAACAATTTCTTTAAAGTATACAGTTCACTATATTTTGACACATACACGTGCCTGTGAAAACATGGCCACAATGAAGATACCGAGCACATAGCCATCATCAGCCTCAAAGTTTCCACGTAGCCTTGACACTCCTTCCCCCTGGCCCTTCTCCATCCGTGACTTCCCTAATCACGTCCCCAGGCAGCCATCAGTCCACTTTCTGATTCTACAGATTTGTTTACGGTTTCTTGAATTTTATACAAATGAAATCTCACAGTACATACTCTCTTTTTTTTGTGGGGGGGGGTGTGTGTCTGGTTTCTTTCACTTAACATAGTTATGTTCAGATTCATCGTATAGTTGTGTGTATCCATGGTGAATTCTCTTTTCTTCCTGAGTTGTACCTGGTTACATGGAGGTAGCCACAATTTCTTTAGTCACCTGTTGCTGGGCATTTGGGTGTTTCCAATTTTGGGCTGGGACAGTGGTCGGCAAACTCATTAGTCAACAGAGCGGCAAACCATGGCTCGCGAGTTTGCCGACCACTGGGCTAGGATATCCAAAGCCGCTGTGAATGTTAGTTTACAGATATTTATGTGTACATTTGTTTTCTCTGCTTGAATCATAAAACCCCCAGAATGCCTACCTCTGGTATTAAGATAAGCTCAATAAATCTTAGGGAAGTTAAAAAATGGCAACTGCTGGGCCAGAGGATGAGCATCGACCTATGAACCAGGAGGTCATGGTTTGATTCCAGTCAAGGACACATGCCCGGGTTGTGGGCTCAATCCCCAGTAGGGGGCGTGCAGGAGGCAGTCGATCCATGACTCTCTCTCGTCATTGACGTTTCTCTCTCTTCCTCTCCCTTCCTCTCTGAAATCAACTAAATATATATATATATATATATCTTTTTTTTTTTTAAAGAAACAACAAAAGAAAAAGGGAAAATGGCAACCTAACATGACATTTCTTTCCTGAAATTGCACATTGAAAGGAAAGAACTCTGTTGCCTCACGGTCTTGCTTCCGTCCCGAGTAGTGGCAGAAGGAAAGAGCCCTGGCCCACCCCACCTTCATTGTGGACACCGTCCTGGGGTAGAGGGAAGAGTCCAATGGGTCAAAGGGGCCGAGGTACTGAAATCTGCCTTCCTGGAAGGCAGGCCCGAGCTGCCTGTCAGAACGTTCCACCGGAGGTGTTTTCGGTGTCGTTACTGGTGATGGATGGCTGGGCCGAGCCACACCGCTGCCAGGAGTTAATGCGCCAGCTCCAGCGGCCGAGGCAGGAAATGAGATCCAGGGATGTTCCCCGAGTCGGCGAGACAATTAATCAGATTTACATCCATGGCATCTCAGAGAACTAAAATTTCATCTGCTGCGTCTAAGCGCTCATTTGGGGTGAAACCACATTACGTTAAGTGAAACCCATCCGTCAAGCCTTGTAAAGTACACAGTGCCTAAGGAGGATGGAGAGCCGGCAGGAGAACTCCGAGCCCCAGAGCAGAGGCGGGGAAGCCTTTTTCCTGCCAAGGGCCATTCGGACATTTATAACAACATCACTTGAGGGCCATACACAAAGTGATCCACTTAAAAATCAGCCGGCTCTGTTGGTCAAACATTTCATTAACTCACCCCTGTGCCTTGGCAGGGCCAGGCCAGATGATTTCCTGGGCCTTCTACAGCCCCTGGGCGGGACAGTCCCCACCCCGGCCCCACATGGGCCAAGGCAGGAACTCGGTCCATAGGAGTGTGGGCACGGGCAGTGAAGAAAGAGGTCACCTGGGTAGAAACTCCGCCCAGCAGAGAGCACAGAGATTTGATGCGTTTCTGAGACCAAAGTGATAAACCCAAAAATGTCCAGATGGCCAGAAGAGACACGAGGTTGTTCCCCAAAGCAGGAGATGAAAGGTGCTTGGAGGTGGAGAGGGAAAACGCAGGGATCTTGTGGCAGTTTTTGGGGTTTTTTGAGTTACCCTCTCCTGTTGGATTTGCAGACACTGCTAAGACAGAAGTAATGGGTAGAAGGCAGAGCAGTCCATTAACTATGGCTACACACCTCTACCCTGTAGAGGGGGCGAGAGCCTGCAGCGGGGTGGCCTGTGGGAACCTCTTGCGTTGACTCGGGTGGGAGCTGGGACCGGCATGGTCAGGATTCTCGTTGCTGAAGGGCCCGTGGTTCCACGGTATCTTGAGGCCGTTTCCAGTATTTCAGTTCAGTTTTTCACGTACAGGCAGTCACTTCGTCCTTTACAGCTGCCTGGAAATCTCTGTAAGACTCTGATGGCACCTGTGGCTGTACCCACCGCTGGCAGGTTAGCTTGGGGAAGGAAATTTGCATAGTTCTCCACAGGACGAACATTTTTAAGATGCTTGATTTGCCCCAGCTGTTTTGGCTCAGTGGGAAGAGCGTCAGCCTGGGGACTGAAGGGTCCCAGGTTTGATTCTGGTCAAGGGCATGTACCTCGGTTGCAGGCTCAATCGCTGGCCTGATGGGGGGGCATGTGTGAAGGCAGCCAATCCATGTGTCTCTCTCTCTCACATTGATGTTTCTCTCTCTCTCCCTTCCACTCTCTCTAAAAATCAATAGAAAAATATCCTCATGTGAGGATTAACAAAAACAAAACAGGAAAATATGCTTGATTTTTTTTCACCATGATGGCCATGGGTGACATTAAAAGGTGGAAAATCCAAGCTTTCCAGTACTTACCCACAGACAGTCTTAACAAACAGGAGTCGGGTCGCCCTGAAGGATGTCCATGCGGAGAGGAGCAGGCTCCCGCTGGGTCTGGACCGAAAGAGTCTGTGTGGAGCGGATGCCTGCCCATCGGAGCGGGGACACGGTGTCCCGTGGCTCTGCATGTTGTGTCCACGCAGCTGACCCCACCTGCTCAGGAACATCAGGCTCTCCTTGTCCCACAAACCACTCATCATTATCACCATAGCTTCATTGATCAAGCGCCTTATTATCACAATGAATAATTATAATGGGCACGAATTTAGGGATCATTATTTGCCAAAGGCGTTTATATACAGGGGTAGGGCAAAGGTAGGTCTACAGTTGTTCAAATAGAAAAATAATAAAATACTCAAATAACACTACAAGAATAAACTGTATTTTGCAGTACTCATGACTGTTAACCTACATTTGCCCACCTTGTACGTCCCGTCAATATTCCAAATACCGTATTTTCTGGCGTATAAGACGACCCCCAGCTTTTCCAGTTAAAATATAGAGTTTGGGATATACCCGCCCTATTGGATGACACCTGGCGTATAAGACGACCCCTGACTTTTGAGAAGATTTTCCTGCGTTAAAAAGTCGTCTTATACGCCGGAAAATATGGTAAATCCATGAAGTAGACAAATCGATTGTTTAACTCAACTTTTCAGATACGGAATTGGGACTTGGGGAAATTCACTTTGCCCTAAAAGAGAAAGGGAGCCAAAGGCAAAGAGAAGATTTAAATCCAGACAGCCGGATGGGAAAAAAATCAACTCGCTGACACCCCGAATCCCTGCTACCTCCTTGAAGCTTTCCTGCAGCCCTGCACAGGAATTCTCATTTTTACTTTACGGGCAGTGAAGGAGATTGAGAGAGTTCCAGGAACGTCCTAAATCACAGCTAGTGAATAGAAGAGGCTGGGAATGGAGCCCAGACCTGCCTCACTCCCAAGCCCAAGTTCTTTGTAACCTACAGAAGGTTAGGCTCAATGACAGACCCCGTGAAGAGGGGAGGGGCAGAGAAGCCTGTGGAAAAGCCAGCGGGGCCACTCCTGGTGGACTTCATGGCAGAGGATTGGTACACAGCGTGATAGGGAGGGCGTGAGCCAGAGACAGACACCCAGAGGGGCTGGGAGGGGAGGGGGGAAGGTTTGCGCCCAGTTGTATATCCTATTTCATCTGCGAGAAACATAGCCTTTCTTGAATTCTAAATTCAGTCACGGATTTTTTTTTTTCTTTAAAGAAAATGAGGGGGGAGAAAAAGTACAAAAACAAGACCCTTTTAAATCTATGCCTCTGCCCCCACTCTCTCCACATGTATGAAAAGAGAAATGGAGCAGTTGAGTTCCTGTTGGTGCGTTACCATGGAGACGGCGGTCACATGATCGCCAGTCCTGACTCACCACTGCAGGAGTCTCCAAACTTAATTATTTATTAATAGGCTTTTTACCAGGGCCCTCTCTAGAGGAGGGGCATCTCAATTTCCAAGGCCCGGACAGCAGAGAGAAAGGGAGGAGGAAATACTCTGCAATTACAAGAAGTAATTAGAATCTCTGTAAGTACTGACAAGCAGGCCCTAGGACAGCCTGGGGGGCGGAGGGTGGGGCAGGGGGGGTGTCAGATGCCTGGGGAGAAAAGAGCAAAGAGCAGTAGGTCTCCCTTAATCCTTTCTCCTGTGACCGGACCAGCCTTCCACCTGCTTCTGCTCCTTCCAGGAACTAGTTTTTCAGGGTGAATTAGAGCGCTACAAAGTTCAGAAAAAGCCAGGCCAGCGTGGCTCAGTGGTTGAGCTTCAACCTATGACCCAGGAGGTCACAGTTCAATTCCCAGTCAGGGCACATGCCTGGGTTGTGGGCTCGATCCCCAGTAGGGGGCGTGCAGGAGGCAGCAGATCCATGATTCTCTCTCATCAATGTTTGTCTTTCTCTCCCTCTCCCTTTCTCTCTGAAATCAATAAAAATATATTAAAAAATTAAAAAGTCCAGAAAAAAGTTTGGGAATCCACACCAAATATAAATGTAAATTACAAATATATAAATATACACACACTACATATAAATAAAACACATACACATAATATTCATATATAGCATGTGTTTATACAATATTTACATATAGTATGTGGATGTATATATATAAGATAATAGGTATGTTATGCTGGGAGGAGTGTGCAAAGACTGAATTGTTTCAGTGATTGCACACCCCTCCCAGCATCACATGGTCACCTTGTAAGGACACCAGGCTTATAGACCACAGCACCACCCTATGACCTCTTTTAGCCTTAGTAGATCAGGACTAACATAGCAAAATAGCAAATCAGGGCTCATATTTAGTATATGGATGCAAGAGTCTAAATAAAATATTAACTAATACATTTCATGAAGTATTCTACATATGCCAAAGTGACATTTCTTCTGGGAAAGAGAGAGTAGCTGTGTATCAGGTACTGAATTGACATAATCCATTCCTTTGAGGAATTAAAGAAAAAAAATGTATATTTTTAACGATCAAAGTCATTAGCCATTACAACTAAAGCAAAAGCAGGAATTAAAAGATGTTAAAGTCATCAACAGTCAACAGCAAGTATTATTTTCAATCACAGATCACTAAAAGCATTTCTATAAAAAACTAGATGAGCATGTCCATTGTTAGAGAATCTTTTCTTGAAAGTTCTAGAACTGCAATAAGAAAATAAATGGAAATAAGGATGTAAATACAAGAAGTGCTGAACCTGTGTCCTTTAGACAGTGAAATTATTTTATGCCCAGGAAACACAAAAACCCACAGTTAGCAATGAAAGCAGAGGTCTCTCCTTCAGTGAGAGAGAAGTTGGGAAAGAGATCTGATATGATGAAACTGCAAGGAGAAAAGCTTTTTGTTGACATAGCAAGAAGCACTTAGAAGCTGAAGTGGGACCAAAATTATATTCACAGCGCCAGGAAAAAGGACAATAAAACCATAGGGATAAACAACGTGAAATTGGTAGAAACTTTTATAAATAACGTTTCTACAAACTTGGAGGAAGGTACATAAACCAAGATATGAACAAGCAGGAAAACATGCAATGGCTGATAAAACGCCACTTCTTCTGAAATCAGTGTATAGTTTAAATATAATTGCAATTACAATCCTAACATTGTCTTTTTTGGGAATTGGGTAAAATGATCCTAAGAATTTATATGAATGAAATCATTTAAACAGCCACTCAAGTCAGTTCATCATAGTACTGAAGTATAAACAGACATATAGATTAGTAAAACCAACTGGAGAATCCAGAATTCTCTCTGAAGATAAATGAGAATCGAATACAAAATGATGGTAATATTTCAACCAGTAGAAAAAAAAATGTATTATTTACAAATGGTATTGGCATAGCGGGCTATCCCTCCAGAAGAAAGTAAAATTAATATCCACCTTACCCAAAACCAAAATAATTCCAGGAGTGAGGGGTAAAGATTAAATGAGAAAAGAATAAGACCATAAAGTATTAGACAATGAATATTTAGGACACTTCATGTATTATTTAAGGATTGGCTCAAAGAAAATCATGTGTAGATGGGCCATACAAAAATTAAAAACCTTTGTATGGGAAACGTTTTTATAAATAAAGCAAATAGGTTACAATGATGGATTTGGGGGAAATATTTTAATGCAAATGATATGAGTAAACATCCATTCTATGTGAATAGCCCTTTCAAACATCCCAGTAGGAAGATTAGCAGAGACGATGAAGGAGCAATGCCCAGGAAAGCAGTTCCAAATGGCCAGCAAATGGTAGAATGCTCAACCTCACCCATCGTCTGTGAGTGCAAATTAAAGCAAGGAGACATCCCTTTATGCCTGTCAGACGGCAGAGCCCTGGGCAGAGCCATAACACCTATCGCTGGCGGAGAGCCAGGAGCGGGGACGGTAATATATTGCCAGTGGACATGTGCTTTATTACCGCTTTTTTGGAAAGCGGTCTGGCAATATCTATTAAATTAAAAATATCCTTTGACCCAGACATCCCACTCTGGGAAATGATCCCAGAAAAACAAACGCGTCGGTAGGTGAGGGTACGGGCGTGAGGTTGGCTGTCATGTCACTGTGTGTTGTGCCAAGAAAGGGGATGGCACTGATTTCTCTTAGAAGCAGGACGGTGCGTGAGCGTGACTATTACAGGACATTATGCGCCTTATTACTGTATCTCTTTCCTTGAAGACATTTCCATGACATGACGTATGATTGTGTGCAAAAATCGGGATATTAAAAAGGTGGGTGGCCCAGCGGGTGTGGCCCAGTGGTTGAGCATTGACCTATGAATCAGGAGGTCAAGGTTTGATTCCTGGTCAGAGCACATGCCTGGGTTGTGGGTTTGATCATGCAGGAGGCAGCCAATCTATGATTCTCTCTCATCATTGAAATTTCTCTCTCTCACTCTAACTCTCGCTCTCTCACTCTCCCTTACTCTCTAAAATCAATAAAAATATGTATTTTAAAAAATAAAAATAAAATAAATACACTGAGCTGCTCTGCAAACAGAAGTCCTGATTGCCAACTTAGAATATCCTCTAAATGTGCACTGAGGGGTCAACATCTGCATTGAAATTAAAATACACCATCTCCCTAAATACAGAAGCTGTTAAAAAGACATTAGCTCGACAGGAGTTCCAGAGAAAACAAGTAACTGCATCAAAAACATGGTGAAACTACTTGCTAACAATAATATTGATTGTAATGATAATGCTTTGTATATGTGCCTTTGATTAGCTACTCAGAGCCATCATCTCACTTAATATTCACAGGGACTCAATAAGTTCTAGTATCCACTATTAGCTCTAATTTTATTTATTTTTTAAACATATATTTTTTTATTTCAGAGAGGAAGGGAGAGAGAGAGAGAAACATCAGTGATGAGAGAGAATCATGGATCGGCTGTGCACGCCCCACGCTGGGGATCCAGCCCATAGCTGGGGCCTGTGCCCTGACTGGGAATCGAACCTTGACCTCCTGGTTCATAGGTCAAGTGAGCCACTGAGACATGCCGGCCAGGCGATGACTAGCTCTAATTTTAGAGAGAAAAAGAGACTCAGAATGTAAACGGGGAGGGTGATTTTCGTTTTGTTGGTGTTGAACTTGGTGAATTCCTCCTACGTAGGGAAGCCCAGTAGCCAGTCAGCTAAACACGTCTGGAGTTTAGGGGGTAACTGGATTGGAGATACGGGTTTGTTGTTCCATTTGGATAGTAATTGATTCCTCTGTTATGTTAAAGTTTAATTCAGTGTTTTTACTAACACATGAACAAGTGTGCAAAATCCAACCTGTACTAAAGGGTGTACAATAAGAAATAAATCTCCCCCCATTCCCCATCACCGAGGTAACCAGGTCCCCTCTCAGACGCCCCTGTCCAGGTATCCACATGTACCCTACCCATTCATATTTGATACAAATTGTATCATGTTAAGCAAACTGCATCTTAAATTTTGATGTAGCACTCTGTTTTAATCAGAATTGTGTATCAGGGCCTATACTCTCTTTTACTTTGCTTTTGTTGTGGCCCATCCTCACCTGAGGATGTTTTTCCATTTAGTTCTAGAGAAAGTGGAAGGGAGGAGGAGGAGAAAGAGAGAGGTAGAGGGATAGAGAGAGAGAGAGAGAGAGAGAGAAACATCGATGCATGCCCCCTATTGGGGATTGAGCCCACAACGGGGCATGTGCCCTGACCAGGAATCAAACCGTGACCTCCTGGTTCATAGGTCGACGCCCACCTGCTGAGCCACGCTGGCCGGGCTGCGGGTGTATATTTAGCGTGGACTGTAGTTCCAGTTCTGAACGGATCCTAACTCAGACCTCCAGAAAGACTCGTTGCCCATCTGGCACCTCATTCTTCAAACTTGGAGAGAATGCTTTCCTGATCAGGAAATCTCCCTGGAAACTCGGGCTGTGTCTAGACAGGGCTTTCCAGAGAGTAATAAATTGTACATGAAAGAAGTGCTTGTCAAGAGAACAGCAGACGAGGGATTCTGGAGCGCACGGGGTTTACATTGCCACGGTGGCTCCATGCATCATCTGTCACGTCCCGGGGAGGGCGGGCGTCCAGGGGTGACAGATGACAGGACTTGCGTGGGCCCCCCCGCTGACCCACATAATTACCCTGGGTTCTCATCCCGCCATCCGTCAGGGCTCTGAGGCGGCCACCGCAGAGCCTGCAAGGCGGCCTGCTCCGATTCCCCTTCCCGGCTCATCCTCCAGCAAGTCCTGTGGAACTCTCCATACTCTCCGCAGAGAATCAAGGATAATTACCGGCCCTCCTGATGCCTCCCCAACCCCCGAGAGGTTAAATAACACAGAGAAAAGGAAGGGCAGGGCTTGCCCATCGGACTTCAAAATGGACTCAGACTTTATTTACCAAGAGGAAATAAAGCACCTACTATGGACTAAATTTCCATCTAGGTATTTTCCATGGGCCTCCTCTAGCTCATCTGCCTTTAATACATATTTTTATTTAATTCAGAGGGGAAGGGCGAAGGAGAAAGAGAGAAACATCAATGATGAGAGAGTGAATCATTGATAGGCTTCCTCCTGCACACCCCACAGGGGAGGTGGCGGGGGGAGAATCAAGCCTGCAACCTGGGCATGTGCCCTGGCTGGGAATGGAACCCTGAGCTCCTGGTTCATAGGTCAATGCTCAACCATTGAGCCCCACCAGCCGGGGAGGAGTGCTACCTTATGTTCCTTTAAAAGTGTATTTCCCTCCCAAATTTGTATGCACCAGAGCAGTGTACCTTTGGAATAGGAGACGGCAAACACGTTCAATTTTCCTGTTGACTTTGATCAATTAATCATGCCTGCCTGGGATACCAGGTGGAAGGGCAGGGCAATCATTCAGCTCCTCGGAAACAAGTGCCATGATGGATTAGCAATGTCTGCCGTGGCCTCTGGAGATAAAAGCGTCTGAACCAGGGGCTGTGATTTAGAAAAGTATTAGAGAAACAGCCACCAAAACAATCCAAAGGGAGAAAAAAATCGCAGATACCCAGGCGGTCTTTAAAGCCGTCAGAAGCATATCGGTGATCAGGGCCCATTTTGAATCTCCCATCTGGTTACGGGTTCAAAATAAAGCTTAAACATCCCACATTGAAATGTGAAAATGCCACACATATTTCTGATCAGACAGCCTTGAGTTCACGTTGCATTCCTGTGGCTCGCCAGCGGTGAGAATTTGGATAACGTATTTATCCTCTGTACTGTCAAACTCATTTCTTATATTAAGAGATAATAATGGAAATATCCACCTTTCACTGCTGTTGAAGACCAATTAAGTCGTGGATATAAGTGAGGTATTTAGCACAAGGCCTGGCAGGAGATAGGAAGAGGCTCCGTAAATGGTAGCTATTATTATACTTAACTGTAATTTAGGGCACCATAAATTATTCTTCTCTGTGCTTTTAAAACACTATTTATAACTTTACTGCGGAATTATGGCCCTGTATTATAGTTTTATTTTTTCCCCATGTATCTGTCTTTTATTGTGAGCTGTACAGGCACAGGGACCACGTCGTATTCATCAATTCCCAGGACATAACTTAATGCCTAACAGATAGCAGGCAGAAAAGGGTAAGGGCTGAATAAGAGAGAAAAATGGCAATAAAACATGTAAAAAACATCCAGATTCATGCAGCAAAGTTTAATTAAAAATCATAGTTCAGCCCTGCGGGTGTGGCTCAGTGGTTGAGCGTTGACCTATGAACCAAGAGGTCACGGTTCGATTCCCGGTCAGGGCACATGCCCGGGTTGCTGGCTCCATCCCCAGTAGGGGGCATGCAGGAGGCAACCGATCCGTGATTCTTTCTCATCACTGATGTTTTTTTCTCTCTCTCTCTCCCTTTCCCTTCCTCTCTGAAATAAATTAAAAAACGGGGGGGGCGGGCAGGGGGTGAAGGGCGTGAATCTGGAAGAAACGCACCTGTTTGCTCGCAGCCTCCTGTCCTGCCGGTTACTATGGTTACTAGCCCCCAGCGGGCATTGTCACCCCTGCTCCTGTGCTCTCTCCCCCACGCCTGGGGCTCCCTCACCTGGATGTCCAGGGCTCAGTGAGAGTCCAGGGTCTCCCCTGGGACCATTCCTTTCTGGGAGCTGCAGCAGCCCCTCTCACACCTGACTGTCTGAGCTCCTCTCCCCAAGAGGAGTCCTGCTTCCCCTCAGAGGAGGGCTCCTCCGGATCAGGTTCCTCGCAGCCAGATTCCCCGTCACTATGGAACATAATTGTGCTCCCTTCCCCCGGTTCTTCAGTGGGTGCTGAGCTTCTCTCAGAAGTCCCGTGCCAGAAGGCGGCAGGAAAAGCCCTTGGCACCGGAAAGTGAGGATTTGCAAAAGCGAGACTCCTAATTGGAAAATGCGATGGCATGAGAATAGTGCGTCCCCAGCAATCTCCCTCTCACATGATAATGTGTTTCACTTAATGAATATTAATGCGTCATATTCATGAACCTGGGAAGTTTGATCCTGTGAGAGGGTTTTTTCCACCTGAGAACCAACAGGCTGGCTCAGTCACACTCTTCCCTGTTCACACAGGCCGGCTGCCATTCCGGCTGGGACACCCTCACACAGCAGTCAGCTGGGAGGCAGACCTCCAATTGGTTGTGAATTTTTTTAAAAAATAGGTTTTTATTGATTTCCGAGAGGAAGGGAGAGAGTGAGAGAGATAGGAACATCAGTGATGAGAATCATTGATTGGCTGCCTCCTGCACGCCCCCTCCTGGGGATCAAAACTGCAACCCGGGCCTGTGCCCTGACCGGGAATCGAACCGGGGACCTCCTGGTTCAGAGGTCAGTGCTCAACCACTGAGCCATGCCGGCCAGGCAGGTTGTGATTTTTTAAATTATTCTTTTCTGCTCTGGAAATAATTATGCATGCTTTCCCGCCCTTTATTCTGTTCCAAATTCCTAAGAGCAAGTGGCTCTGTGTTTTAACCTCTCCTTTAATTCCTCGCTGCCCGAGGAGATTGGGCATCGTATGAAGTGTGACCATGGTTTGCAAGAACTGCTACAGGTAAGTGATGGAAAAAAATCTGCGCAACCACGTGCTTGTTTGTGGGTCCGGTCTTATTGGAGGATCTACTTATTCCAATAGTGTAGTGATTGCCTAAAATATATTTGGAAATCTGATTCGGGACTGGTCCATTTTCCCCAGAAAAAGTGAAGTGGAGGTCTGTTCCATGTTTAGTTGAGTGGAGCTGGGGAAGATTAGGTTTTTTAATTACACTTATTGGGTTGACATTGGTTAATAAATTATATAGTTTTTTAAAAATGTATATATTTTTATTGACTTCAGAGATGAAGGGAGAGGGAGAGAGAGATAGAAACATTAATGATGAGAGAGAATCATCGATCGGCTGCCTCCTGCACGCCCCCTACATGGGATGGACATGTGCCCTGCAACCCTGGCATGTGCCCTGACCGGGAGTGGAACTGTGACCTCCTGGTTCATAGGTCGATGCTCAACCCCTGAGCCACGCCAGCCGGGCAGTAAAATTGGAATAACTATTCACAGGTCGTTTAACTCATGGCAGTTATAGGGGCTCTTTGCTTTTCCCTTCAAATCTAATATTTTCCCACTTACTTTATTTGTAGTATGTTTGATCATTCAACATACCAGTATGTCACATTTTATACAGGCAAATCCGTCGATTTTTTTTTTTTCTTTATAGCTTTGAGGTTTCTAGTCTTAGTTGGAAGCAGTTTCCTGCTCCCAGATGGTACCTGTTGTCTTTGAGACCTCTGAGAGCTCTGTGGCTTCATTTCTTACAGGTGCATCTTTAATCTGCTTGGAAAACCCTTCCGTATATTGTATAAACCCGAGGGCCAGTTTTATTTCCTACCAGTTCACTGGCACCATTCATTAGAAAGTCTGTTCTTTCTCAACTGAACTCAAGCACCAGCTGAGTGTTCAGATGGGCCGGGGGCGCGTTTCTGGGTTCTCTCTGTCCTCTCAGGCCTGTTCTCTCTCCTGGCCAGCACCACATGGATGCTTTACGGTGTTTTTAGAATAGTCTGCATCCTGGCATGACCAGGCCTCCTCCTCCATTCTTTCGTTCCTTTACATAATAATTAGCTGGTTTGGCTCAGTGGATAGAGCATCAGCCTGCGGACTGGAAGGTCCTGGGTTCGATTCCAGTCAGGGGCACATGCCCGGGTTGCAGGCTAGATCCCTAGTAGGGGGCGTGCAGGAGACAGCTGATGGATGATTCTCTCTTGTCATTGATGTTCCTATCTCTCTCTCTCCCTCTTCCTTTCTCTCTGAAATCAATAAAAATATGTTTTTTTAAAAATAAAAAAGACATGAGTGTATAAAAGTGATTTTTAAAAATCTAAACTTTAAGAGTCTTTTATATAATCATAAGAAGGATTCTCCTGGGCTCTAACTGAATTGCTATTATGTTTATTAACTTAGAGAGATTGTATATTTTGTGTTCTCAAGTTTTCTATCCAAAGAGATGGCTTACCTTTCCATTTGTTTAGATACTGTTTTATGTCTTCCAAGAGATTCTGTGGCTCCATCATCTGTGTCTAATATAATTTCTGTTACATTTATTTCTAAGTCCTTTATGACTTACTTTTGCTTCAGTAACTAAAATAGTGTTTCCTCATTTCTATGGGTAGGTGCCTATTGCTTACAAATCCTATTATAATTTCTATTTTTCTTCAGTCTTTTGGGATTTTTGAGCAAGGAATATGATCATTATAAAACAGCATTATTTATCTTTTCCCAATGTTTCTGTATTTGAGTCAAGGTAATGTTAAATTATAACTGTTACAGAGGGTATTTCAGTCTGATTTTTTAACTTTAAATATTACATATTACCCATTTAGTGTAATATTTTCTGCTATGCTTAGTCATTTATATTTTATTAGTTTCCCTTCTGTATGTTTACTTAAAATTTTATTTTAAAAGACTGCTAAATTTTATCAAACATCACTTCAGCATTGGTTTATTTCAAAATGTTTTATTCTTCATTTTTTAACATAATGTATTATGCAGATAGATTTCTTGATATTTTATCTTTTTTTATTTTAGAGAGAGAAAGAGGGGGAGAGAGATATACACTGAGTGGCCAGATTATGATGATCTCTGAATACATAATAATCTGGCCACTCAGTGTATATCCTATATAATAAAAGGCTAATATGCAAATTGTCCCCTCAACCAGGAATTCGACCAGCAAGGCAGGCCAGCCAACCGCCCACGTCCTCTCCCCCTGGCCAGGCTGGTCGGACCCCACCGATGCACAAATTCATGCACCAGGCCTCATACACACACACACACATACAGACTGAGTGGCCAGATTATTATGCGTTCAGAGATCATAATAATCTGGCCACTCAGTGTATATAGAGAGATTTGTTCCACTTATTGATGCATTCATTGGTTGATTCTTGTATGTGCCCTGACTGGGGATGGAACTCAAAACTTTGGCCTGTCAGAATGATGCTCTAACCAACTGAGCTATTGGGCCAGCGTGATTTCTTGATATTAACCATCCTAGTTTTCTGGAATAAACTTGACTTGGTCATAATGCAGTATTTTATTATTTTTTTTAATCTTCATCTGAGGATATTTTTCCATTGATTTTTTAGAGAGAATGGGAGAGAGAAAGACAGAAACATTGATGTGAGAGAAACACATCGATTGGTTGCCTCCTGCAGGTGTCCTGACTAGGGGAGGAGCCTGCAACCGAGGTACGTGCACTTGACCAGAATCAAACCCGGGACCCTTCAGTCTGCAGGCCAGGGCTCTATCCACTGAACCAAACCAGCTAGGGCATAACGCAGTATTTAAAAAATAACTTTACAGGATCCATTTTCTAATATCTCATTTGAAATTGGTATTGATATTGTACAATATTTTTCTTTCTTGTGGCATCTGTAGTGTTTTGTTGTTAATTGAATAAATGTCCATCTTTTTACCTACAGGATTACCTATTATATATAAAGATTTGTTAAACTCAGCTGGAAATTCACCCAATCCTGGTGCCTTTTGCTATCCCTTTTATGGTAATTAGCCTATCAAATTTTCCATTTTGTAATGGTCAGTTTCGGTAATTGATATGTTGCTAGGAAATAATCTGCTTCATTCAGGTTTTCACATTTATTGCCAGAGAGTTACATGCTTGATAAAATTTTAATGGAAAAAAATGTAGAAAAGTGTAATTTTCTTCATAATGTTTATTAATGTAAATAGGTAAAATTGGTATGCACATGGTTATATATTGGATGATTGGAATGAAAGAAAATTGATTGAATTTGGGGGTTGGCCGTTAGGTAATTATTTTCCCTGTGGGTCTCTGCTATTTTAATAAGGTATTAGCAATATTATTAAGAAGAGGAATCATTGTGCTGTAGGGGCTAGGAATGTAGGTCTTGATGTTGGGTTGACTTAGACTCAGATCCGGGGTCTGCCAGGTGATCCCTTTATGAGGTAGCCAGGTACTGGACATCTCCTAGCCTCAGTTTTCTCATCTGTCAAAGGGGGACAGTGACAATGCCCCTCCCCTGCAGTTGATGTGAGGGCCTGGGATCGAGCCTGTAACCGAGGTACGTGCCGTTGATGGGAATCGAACATGGGACCCTTCAGTCTGCGGGCTGATGCTCTATCCACTGAGCCACACCGGCCAGGGTTGTCATTTCCTTTGAAGCGGGTATGTTTGAGGGAGCGGACTCTCATGGGAAGAGAAAGGGGCTTATTGCAGAGAGTATAAGGGGGAAATCCATAGGGCGACGGATTCGGGTTCCTTCTCTGGGCTGCAAGGAGAGTGACTCTGATGGATAACTGAAGGGACGGCTCAGGCTGGTCATAAGAGAGGCCACCTCCCCTGGACGGAGCGAGCATTGGAAGAGAGGCTTGGGGCCATGGAGAGAAGAGGACTGGCCAGGGAGCAGGCGAGCGCGGGCTGGAGGGGAGAAATAGAGCGGCCACGGATGCCGAAACTCCTCGCATGCTTGTGGTTTGCACAGTCTGTGCCTTTGACAACAGTGAAATAGCCTGAGCACGTTCAAGAGACAGCCAGTCAGGCTGTGCTGGGCGGGTCCTGTAGAAGAGGAAGGAAAAGCAACAGCGAAAGACAAGGCAGGAGCCACTGGGGCACTGTCTTTGGGCCGAAGCCGGCATGTGAGAATGGAAGGCAGACAGCTCTCTGAGAGCAGCAAACGCCAGCCGGCACGCCACCAGGGCGGTGTTCTAACACAGATGCTGTGTCTGAACTCCTGTTCACAGAGCAGGCTATGCCAGGGGGAAGGGGACGGGGATGGGAAAGATGCAAAAGAATGAGCCAGAAACGCAAATGAAAACAGAGGTCGCAGCAGTCAGCGCTCACCTGGGCGAAGACAAGGGCTGCAGCGCCCACGTTACCTGGGAGGCATGGAGAACGCGCTCCCATCCGTGCATGCTGGGCAGCGGTCCCCACCCCACGGCCGCTCTGGACTCAGCTTTGCTGTGTGTGCAGGGAGCTTGAACAAGCGCCAGCGCAGAAAGCCCGGTGTGGTTAGGGTGAGTTCAGCTGTACTTGGTGGGAGACCCACTTCCAGAGGTCTAGGCTGGTCTGTTCGGGACCGGCTTGGCTACTGGGGACTAGGCTGGGGTGTTAGGGGCTAGGCTGGCCCTTCTGAGCTACTGTCAGCCCGTTGGGACGAGATTCGGCTCTTTGGCCTTGGCTGGGCTATTCCGGGCCTGGTCCATTAAAATCAAGTTGACCTTTCCTCTCTGAAATTAATAATTTTTTTAAAAGAAGAGGATTTAAGTGCCCTGCCGGTTTGGCTCATGGATAGAATGTGGACCTGTGGACTGAAGGGTCCTGGGTTTGGTTCCTTTCAGGGGCTCATACCTGGGTTGCAGGCTCCTCCCCGGACCGGGCCAAATGCAGGAAACGGCCAATCGATGTGTCTCTCTCACATCAGTGTTTCTTTCCGTCTCTCCCTCTCCCTTCCACTCTCTCTAAAACTCAATGGAAAAATATCCTTGGGTGAGGACTAAAAAGAGGATGTAAGTGAAAAGTCGCAGTTGTTAACTGTGGTGCCTTTTATATTAGAAATGGTAATCTGTGCATAGTGGGGATAA
Organism: Ia io; assembly: GCA_025583905.1. Classification (NCBI taxonomy): domain Eukaryota; kingdom Metazoa; phylum Chordata; class Mammalia; order Chiroptera; family Vespertilionidae; genus Ia; species Ia io. The sequence continues at coordinate 21,189,512 of JAJQQW010000024.1, forward strand.
AAATCATGGATCAACTATACAATCTTATTTTATCCCATTTTAATTCACAAAATGTATTGAATATCTCCTCCGTACTTAGCATTGGTGTGATGACAAGGGAAGTCACAAAAAAGCAGACTGGGATCCCTTGCCCTTGCATTCCATACCATGTTTCAGAGAGAAACTTTACAAACGTAAGTTACTTACAGAAGTACCATCACACAGTTCATTAATTCATTGTCAAAATTTCAGTTCCAGATAATGTGTTGCAGAGATGAGGCCAAAAGGGGTCTCCAACCCTGTCAAAATAGCGTGCAGGAGGCAACCAAATGATGTTTCTCTCACGTTGATATTTCTCTCTGTCTCTCCCTCTCTCTTCCACTGTTTCTAAAAATCAATATGCCCTGACCGGTTTGGCTCAGTGGATAGAGCGTCGGCCTGCAGACTGAAGGGTCCCAGGTTCGATTCCACTCAAGGGCATGTACCTTGGTTGCGGGCACATCCCCAGTAGACGGTGTGCAGGAGGCAGCTGATCGATGTTTCTAACTCTTATCCCTCTCCCTTCCTCTCTGTAAAAAATCAATAAAAAATATTTTTAAAAAAATCAATAGAAAAATATCCTCGGGTGAGGATTTAAAAAAAAAAAAAAAGCATTCCATGGGACTCACTCTGTGGATTTAGGACACTCAGATGTCATTTTCTGATAATCACCCATTTTTTAAAAATATATTTTTATTTTATTGATCTCAGAGGGGAAGGGAGAGAGAGAGAGAGAAGCATCAATGGTGAGAGATAATAATTGATTGCCTGCCTCCTGCATGCCCCACACTGGAGATCGAGCCCACAACCCAGGCATGTGTCCTGACCAGGAATCGAATCAGTGACCTCCTGGTTCATAGGTCGACACCCAGCCACTGAGCTGGGCTGAATTTTCCTTTTGAGACAAGAGGAAGAATTGCATTTTGGTGTAGGTTATGCATCCTTGCATGGAGCATCTCTCCCTTATTTTATGTTTCCATCCACTCCTCCTTCCACCAAACCCACTTCCCAGACTCCTACAGCACTCGGCCCCCCTGACCTCAGATGTCAGCTCCAAGTCTGCCACACCCTTTGACAGTTTTCACTCCCAGCCATAGGGCATTTTTGATGGATGGTTAAATATCTCATTATTTCTATCAGTTTCATTTTGTCATCGCTACTATATCGCTACTTTAGGAATTTTTCATTTCCTCAGTTAGGTCAAAAGCTACCAGGAGGATCCTTCGTAAGCTTGCTGATTTCATTCCATTAGAAATTGGTAAAGACAATAAACGGGCAGGAAGAGCTAAACCAACACGGAGAATAAACGGGTTTGATGTAGACAGTCTGCGGGGAGCGCAGTTGCTCTTCCATCAGTACTGGTGATATTTGCCCTGGGTTTTTTGTCAGCGACTTTTGTCCCCGGGTGATAGATCCCCTTCCAGCCCTCGTTTGCTGAGTGTGTTTATCATGAATGGATAGCAGATTCCGCTAAAGGCTGCTTATGCGTCTATGGAGATGATGGTTGGTTTTTCTTCTTTAGTCTATTAAATGGTGAATTGCACGGATTGATTTTTCTAATGTTGAACCAAACCTGCATTCCTCGGACACACTCTCTTGGTCATGATGTATTTTGGGGAGGGGGAGGAGAATGTTTTGTTTTTAAAATATATTTTTATTGATGTCAGAGAGGGAGAGGGAGAGAGAGAGAGAAACATCAATGGTGAGAGAGAATCATGGATCGGCTGCCTCCTGCACACCTCCTACTGGGGATGGGGCCCGCAGCCCCGGCATGTGCCCTGACCGGAAATCGAACCATGACCTCCTGGTTCATAGGTCCATGCTCAAGCACGGAGCCATGCGGCTGGGCTGTATTTTTTTTTCTTTTTAAGCTTGCTGGACTGGATTTCCTAATATTTTGTTGAGGCCTTTGCTCCTGTGAGTATGGGGAGTGTTGCTCTGTAGGCTGCTGTTCCTGCAGTGTTTTTGTTTTGATCTCAGGGTGATTCTGGCTTCATAACATATGTTGGGAATTGTCTCTTCCACTCCTGTCTCCTGGAAAAGCTTGTCTAGAAATGGTGTTATTTCTGCTTTAAATGCCCAGTAGAATTTCCCAGTGAAGCCATTTGGGTCTGATACCAGGTTATTCATTTCTTCTTGAGTGAGCTTGGGTGGTTTGTGTCTCTCCCAAAATTTATTTCACCTAATTTGTCAAATTATTGGCATAAGTGTTTTAAAAGTATATTTATTATCCCTTGAATGTCTAGAGGGTCGGCAGTGAAATTCTATTTATTTATTTCCCTTCCTCGGTTAGATGAGAGCAGAATAGAATTCAGCAAACTTTTTAAAATATATATTTTTATTTATTTCAGAGAGGAAGAGAGATAGAAACATCAATGATGAAGAGAATAATTGATCAGCTGCCTCCTGCACGCCCCCTCCTCCCCTGGCATGTGCCCTGATGGGAAATCGAACCATGACCTCCTGGTTCATAGGTCGATGCTCAACCACTGAGCCATGCCGGCCGGGCAATAACTAGAGTTATTCTACAAGAGTATGAATACAGATTTGTGTTACATGAAAAATTGATTTTCTGTACGTGTGCCTGCGCGCGCACGCACGCACACACACACACACACACACACACACACACACACACGTTGTCCAGATTGGCTGAGACAACATAAAGTCAGAAAAATGACAAATCGGAAGACGGACGCTCACTGTGCTCAGGGGAGTCCTTGTCACCACCTGACGAAGTCATTGCTTTTCTTAACTAAGACTGTCTTGCATTTTGCAGAAAAAGAATGCTACCTACACTCCAAAGAGATTTATGGGGAGCATTTGTCTAAACTTTGTTTCCCTACTCAACACTGGCTGATTTAGAACTTTCCTTATTATGAATTGTTTTCATTTACTTTTTGCGTCCCTCAGCATTTGCATAAAAAAGACTCCTTCCCCTCGCATTGCATTTTTTATAATGTAAAGTCTGGTCTTAAAAAAAGAATCGTGCATAATAACAGCAAGGAAGGAAGGACTACAAAGTGAGGGGAGGGCGCGGCCTGAGTGGTTCAGTGGTTGAGCATCGACCTAGGAACCAGGGGCTCAATCCCCAGTAGCAGGTGTGCGGGAGGCAGCAGATAGATGTGTCTGTCTCACATCTATGTTTTCCCCAATTTCTCTCTGTCTCACGATCCCTCCCTTCCTTCCACTCTCTCTGAAAAGCAATGGAAAAAGTATCCTCAGGTGAGGATTGACAAAAAAAGTTAAAAATAAATGTAGTTTTCAATTACAGTTGACATGCAAGATTATATTACTTCCGGGTGCACCACATAGCAATTAGACGTTTATATACCTTACCAAGTGACGACCCCAATAATTCGAGGCCCCACCTGACACCACACACAGTCATGGGCTCCAGTGCCTGCTGGGTCTGCCCTCTGAGGTGTGGTTTGTGGGGGTGGCTGGGTGGTGCCCCATTGTGGTCTGAAGTCATCCACAGGGGGTGCTGGTTCTGCGACCTCTGAGGAGGCACAGGTCAAAGTTAGCTGCTGCCTGTGCCCTCCCCGGGGCCACCTGCGAGGAGCTACAAAGCAATCTGCAGACGCTGCAACTTGTGCTGGGCATGGAGGCACCTGGGAGAGGCTAGGATGTGAGGCCAGGCCGGCGGCCGCTCATGCTGGCCTTGGAGCAGCTGAGCACGGGGAGGTCCAGTGCTGCTTGTTTGGTTGGGGGTCCTTTGAGAGATTTTGGTGAAGTTCTTAACATGAGCCAGACAGGCTGTCTGTATGGAAAAGCCCCTGGAGGTGGCCTGGTTGGCCACCCAGGTTGGGTGGGGCAGGTCTCAGGGAATCACCTGGGGACCCTGTTAGCCAGGTTGATGGGGACTCAGACATGGTGCCCCCTCACCTGCAGGGGGCGGTCTCTTCTCAGCAAAGGAACAGTGGCCTCCGCCAGCACTTCTTTTTGTTTTTTGGTAGTTTTAAAAATGTATTTTATTGATTTGTTGTTGTTGTTGTTAGAAGAAGGGAAAGGGATATATATAGAGAAACATTGCCTTAGCAGGTTTGGCTCAGTGGATAGAGTGGCAGCCCACAAACCCAAGGGTCCTGGGTTCGATTCCCAGGTCAAGGGCACGTACCTCGGTTGCAGGCTCAATCCTCAGCCCTGGTGGGGTGCGTGCAGAAGGCAACCAATCGCTGTGTCTCTCTCACATCAGTGTTTCTCTCTATCTCTCCCCCTCCCTTGGACCCTCTCTAAAAATGGATGGAAAAATATCCTCTGGTGAGGACTAACAAAATAAATAAATAAGGCTCCACGGCCTCAATTTAAGAAAAGAGAGAGAGAGAGAGAGAGAAAGAAAGAAACATTGATGAGAGAGAAACATCATCGATCAGCTGCCTCCTGCATGCCCACCCACAGGGGATTGAGCCCGAAACCCAGGCCAGGCCCTGACCAGGAATTGAACCAGTGGGCTCTTGGTTCCTGACTGGATGCTTAACCACTGAGCCACACACTCGGGGAACCCCAGCACTTCTGTTGCCCCAAAGCCAGACCCTTAGTTCCGCCCCTCCCCCCATCCCCAGGTCCCTGGCGTCTTTGCAGCCGCCCCAGGCTGGAGCTCAGAGGGAGTGAGCCCCAGGATGTCCATGCGCAGACCCTTAGGAGTTGCTCCTGGGCCTCCATGCTTCTCCATCTCAGTCCATCGCCCCCCCTCCTGGTTTTCAGGGCCACAAGTTGTGGGGACTTCTCTTCCTGGCCTTGGACCCCTGGGCCTGGGCCTGGGCCCTGGGGTGGGGCTGGGACTCCTGGCTCCTGGGATGAGAGGAGGACTCCACAGCTGAGATGATGTCCCTCCCAATTATGCACCCCAGGTGAGTGTGGGGCCTGCCGGTCCCGCCCCTCCAACCAGGCTCCACCCTCCCCCTGGCTTCTTTATATTGGGGCCGCTAGCCTCCTGCAGGTCAGGTAGCCATGGCCACCTCCACGGGAAGCCCGTCTGTCTCTGGTTTTGATCACACAAGGTAGGAGGGACGGGTCTTTCCCTGCGGGTCTGGTCTGCAGTCTTGTCTCATAATCGGCGCCACAAGTGGCACGGATTTGGTTGGAGTCGTTCTAGGCCAGTGGTCGGCAAACTCATGAGTCCACAGAGCCAAATATCAACAGGACAACGATTGAAATTTCTTTCGAGAGCCAAATTTTTTAAACTTAAACTTCTTTTAACGCCACTTCTTCAAAATAGACTCACCCAGGCCGTGGTGTTTTGTGGAAGAGCCACACTCAAGGGGCCAAAGAGCCGCATGTGGGTAGCGAGCCGCAGTTTGCCGACCACGGGGCTAGGGAATATGGAAAACGGCGTTTTAACAAAGAATCGCTCGTGTCAACCTCTCAGACTCGGGGCGGAGGGCAGGCGGGAGGCGTGTTGCCTCAGAGGACAGGTGACAGCGTCTCACGAGTTCTGGTCACCGGGGAGGGACGCCACGTCCCGCGTCATTGTCGGGCTGGAGTGTTTCTTTGATCAGCTGGAGAGCGGTCCCTTCTGATGGAGGGGACGGAACAATGAGGGAAAGCAGAGGGGACATGGGAGACGTGCCCTTGGACACTCGAGTTAATGACCGAAGGCTTTTCATTGACTCTCTTGCCTCCCTGGCAAAACCTACCCATTTTCGAAGCCACAAGAAAGGGGTGAGCATTCCTCCTGTTGCTCAGTCTCCTTTTTTTATTTTAAATATAACGGTAAGACCCATTGCCCGTCACTTCGATGAGCTGGTGGAGTAGGAAATTCTGTGCTTCCTTTAAGAATGAGGCTCGGGGACTTGTATGCATGCATATACGCATAACCAATGGACGCAAAACACTGGGGGGGTGAGGGCATGTATGGGAGTGGGGTGTGGGGGGCAATGGTAAGATATGTACACATATGCCTTAATAAAAAAATGAAAAAAATAAAAAGCAAAAAAAAAAAAATAAAGAACGAGGCTCGGAATGTGCTCGGCTAGCAGACTGAGGCCTGACTTCCCAGCATGCTCTTCTTCGTCTGTCTGACTTGCTGGTGTATCACCTGGCGTGGGGTGCGCAGGTGGGACGGGTAACCTGCTGGCAGGTAGATCATTAGCTTATTAGTCAGCTGGGGGGCCCTGGGGCATCTTGTCCTCAGCACCCAGGGGGGGAGTGTGGAATGGGATGCAGTGCGGGAGGGGCCTGGCTTTTACTCCCCCAGCCTCTGCCTCTGAACCCAGACTGGTCTTGGGGCACCCCACTCTGGAGCTGTGTGGGAGCGAGCCCTGGTAATGACGTGTGGGGACAGACGGCTTTGCACGTTATGCGTGAACAGAATTCACAATAAGGCGCGGCTGCCCCGTGAACTGGGCAGGAGCAAGGCACTAGCTCAGTAGAGGCGGCATTGTTTCTGTAATAACGTGAGGCTGCGTGGCTGGCCCAGGGGTTGAGCGCCGACCCACAAACCAGGTGGTCACCATTCGGTTCCCAGTCAGGGCACACACCTGGGTTGCGGGCTCGGCTCCCCCCTCCCCCATGTGGGGTATGCAGGAGGCAGCCGATTGATGCTTCTCATCACTGATGTTTCCATCTTTCTCTCTCCTTCTCCCTTCCTCTCTGAAATCAATAAAAATATATTTTAAAAACCGATGTTATTATTATGGGACTTTGAACAAACGCTTCAGCCGTTTTGCATGAAAATGGTGTCTCTCTGTGGGCTGTCCGCTTATCCAACAACCCCACTACTCTCACCGGTACTTCAGAGCCGCTCCTCCCGTGGCTTCTTCCTGAATGAACTCACTCCGCTCGGAGGATGGGCTGTGGCCAGTGGGAGGGTGAAGGCAGGTGGACTTGTCTCTGCTCTTCCCGGGAGGCTTTGTGGGAGCAGGTCGGCAGGCCGGTATCGGTGGTTTTTGGAGACAAAAATAATGGCCAGTAGCTACGTGACCGTGGGGCTGCTTTCTGACTTCTCGGTGGTCAGTTTCCTCATCTGTAACATGGGGGTGGAACAGGACCTGCTCCCAGTATTCTTGAGGTGCTGGTAGAACCCGGTGTTGGCGTTTGGAAAGGGCCCTGGAAATGGCAGTTGTGCTTAGGGTTCGGCTCCGTTGGGGACATTGCCGCCTCTTTTCAGTCAGGTTCCCGGGTGTTTGGAGCGTGTGCTCAGCGTTGAGTTAGTTTATCCCCGGCACCTGGTAAAGTCCCAAGTACCTGATAGTCACGGAGCCTGGTACTGCAGCAGAAGGGAAGCCATCTCGGGCCAAAGCCACGAGCGTGGGGCCTGGTGGGGATGTCAGTTTAACTCCAGCAATAGAGTGAGCCTCAGGTGAACAGTGACGTGAACAAGAAGGAATTTGTTTCCCTGCAGCCACCCCTCATGGTCCGTGAGGGCTGCCTTAGCTACTGCCAGCACATCTGCATTCCAGCCAGCAGAAGGGGGCGGGGCGGGGGGAGGACGAGGAGAGGAACGCGGTATTTCCCTTTGCAGACTCAAAATTATGTGATTAACCTCTTGCAACCCTCTCCTATTGCCAGCCAGTCTCCTCTGCACAGAAGGCGGTAAATGCTGTTTGTAGCCGGGCATCTTCCATTCTACCGGAAGGTCAGGGTGTGTTTTGTCCATCGATGGCGGGCAAAGGGCCATGGCGTCTTCCTGAGTGACCACCATGAGCTGCTGTGTCTGGGGGGACAGTTCTGGTACCTGAGATACAAAACCAAACAAAAGCAAGCAACAGCAGCCCTGCCGGCATGATGCGCTCAGTGGTCAGGCGCCGACCTATGAACCAGGAGGTCAGGGTTCGATTCCCGGTCAGGGCACACGCCCAGGTTGCAGGCTCCATCCCCAGTAGGGGGCGTGAACGAGGCAGCCAATCACTGATTCTTTCTTATCATCTTTATTTCTATTTCTCCCTCTCCCTTCCTCTCTGAGATCAATAAAAATATATTAGAACAACAAAAACACTCATGCTCGGCCCCATTGCTCTGAAGGAAGCGACCCTAACTCATCCATTGCAGTTCACAGCATGGTTTAGCTTGCAGTCGTCCAGACGGGCCTCCTCGGACTCCGCTCTCCCTCGCCACAAACAAATCCCAGTAACTTTGCCCCGTCTCCTCCAGTGCTTCTCGCACACATTTCTTCGTTTCAGCTCTCGCTACCGCCCTCATTGGGGCCTCATTATGCACCACCCAGACCATTGCAGTTATATCCAAATTGGTCTCCCTTCCCCTAGTTGCTCTGCTTTCCTTCCATCCTGCAACCTCCCTGCCAAGTTCCTCTTCCCCAGCACAGCTGTGACCGTCTCAGCCCGGCTTAGACCCCTCAATGGCTCCCCACTGCCAGTTTCGAGGAAGCTGATGCCTCCATCAAGGCGCCCCACGTTCTGGCTCAGCCTGCCTCTCCAGCCTTGTTTTGTTTTGTTAATCCTCACCTGAGGATGTTTTTCCCATTGACTCTTAGAGAAAGTGGGAAGGAGGGGGAGAGACAGAGAAACATTGCTGGGAGAGAGACACATTGGTTGCCTCCTGCACATGCCCCAACCAGGACTGGGGGTGGAGCCAGCAACCGAGGTACATGCCCTTGACCGAAATTGAACCTGGGACCCTTCAGCTCTGTGGCCGACGGGCCAACCAACGAGTCAAACCAGCTAGAGCCAGTTTTCTTATTTTTGATACGTGCCGGCTGTTAGTGGACAATCCTCCGTGCTCACGTTGTGTGACAAGGCATTTATTTTTATCCGAACGTGTCATCACGTAATACCACCCAGAAGAGAAGGATTCGGGCAGGATTTATTTCTCCATATAAGACTTAAGGACTCTATTGATTTCTGATTTGAAACAGGAACTGAACTGCACCTATTTCTCAGGTTATTAATTTTGAAATCATTCTTCGTCTTCACGGATATCCCACTAATGCTTACAACTCTGACTCACGGCGAGGGGAATTGGTTCGTGGCATTTTTTCCCATTAATTCTTTTAAAGCCACAATCCAGTTTCCATTTCTTTTTTTCAATTCAGTGGTTTTAAGTATATTTATTGACTCATGTAACCATCATGTGACAGTTAATGTTAGAATATTGTCATCACCTTCATAAAAACTTGGAAGCTTCTTGCCCGGCTGGTATGGCTCAGTGGTTAAGCATTGACCTAGGAACCGGGATTTCCCAGTCATGGCATATGCCCAGGTTGTGGCTTGGTCCCCCTTGGGCGGGGGGGGGGGGGGGGGGGGGGGGGGGGGGCGCGTACAAGAGGCAGCTAGCTGATCTATGATTCTCTCTCATCATTGATGTTTCTATCTCTCCCTCTCCCTTCCTCTCTGAAATCAATAAAAAAAATATTTTTTAAAAAACACACAAAACTTTAACTTTTTGCAGTGACTTACCCTCAACTCTCATAGTCCTAGGCAGATACTAACCCAATGATACCGTCTCTGTGGGCTCGCCTGTTCTGAGCATTTCATTCTAATGTAGGATCACACCCTCTGTGGTCTTTTACAACTTGGCTTCTTTCACTTTGCTTAATGTTTTCAAGGTTCCTCATGTATCAGTGCCTCATGCCTTTTTCTGGCCAAATAGTATTCATTATAATGCTATCCAACATTTATTTATTAAGTGATTCGTTGATTGACATCTGGATTGTTTCCCCTTTTTGCCGAGCCATGGATAAAGCTGCTATAAAAATGTGTGTGCAGATGTTACGGGCACATATGTTTTTATTTTCCCTGGGTATACACTCAGACCTGCTGAGTCATATGGTTAAGCTCGGAGGAGAAGCCAGACTGCTTTCCAAACCCGATGCGCCATTTTAGTTTACTTTTAATTTATTTTTTTGTTAATCTTCACCCAGGGGAGGATATTTTTTCCATTGATTTTCAGAGACAGTGGAAGGGAGGCGGGGGGGGAGGAGGAGAAGAGAGGCATCGGATGTGAGACACATAGATTGGTTGCCTGCCCCACACGCCCTGACCAGGGCTGGCCATCCAATATGCAGCCCAGGTACATGCCCTTGACCGGGAATCAAACGAGATCCTTCACTCTGTGGGGTACGCTCTAACCACTGGCCCACACCAGGCAGAGCCACGATGCATCAGTTTACCTTCTCCTCAGCACAATGAGGCTTCCATCGCCCTACTTGCTCCCAGCTAGCTGGGCTTCACACCGATCTACCGACCCCGCTCTGCCCTCCCCGCGGTGCTGTGAGGTTCGCAGCCGCATTGCAGTAGACAGACAGGTCGGCCAGAATCCAGACGCGGGGGCCACATTGTCATCTGGAGGCGATGCCAAAAATGTCTCTTTTACATCCGTCCATAAACCGCGTTAGGTTCAGGGCAAGCCAGCCCACGTCCCGCTCGCGTTCCCGGCGCCCGCGGCTTCATAATCCTGTCCTCTGTCTCCCCCTCCTTCCCTTGGAAAAGAAAACTTTTTAAAAGTTTCTTTTTCACAGACCGAGGAAGACACCGGGGTCTCGGTTGGCTGGCTCTTGGTCCTCAAAGATGGGGCTTTTTCTTTCTTTTTAGGGGACGGGATGCTTCTCTCTGGAGTGGGGCCTGGCTTTAAAGACTGCCTCAAGGACCCACATCTGTGTCACGTTACGATCCAGTCTTTGGCCCATTCATTTTATTTACAAACCCTCTAGGGTCGCCAGGCTGGCATGGCTCAGTGGTTGAGTGTCTGCCTATGAACCAGGAGGTCCCAGTTTGATTCCCAGTCAGAGCACATGCCCAGGTTGCAGGCTGGATCCCCCGTGGGGAGTGTGCAGGAGGCAGCCGATCCATGATTCTCCCTCATCATGGATGTTTCTGTCTATCCCTCTCCCTTCCTCTCTAAAATCAATAAAAATATATTTAAATGCTTTTAAAAACGGGAAAATTAAGATTTCAGTACTGTAAAAGTTTATGAGCAGGGGAAATTGGAATTGGAGTCTCCATTCCACACCCCCCCCCTTTTTTTTAAATTTATTTCAGAGGGAAGAAGGGAGAGGGAGAGATAGAAACATCAATAATGGAGAGAGAAATGTGGATCGGCTGCCTTCTGCACGCCCCCTACTGGGGATAGAGCCCACAACCTGGGCAGGTGCCCTTGACCAGAATTGACCCCAGGACCCGTCAGTCCACACAGGCTGACGCTCTATCCACTGAGCCAAACCGGCTAGGGCAAGAGATCATTATTGATGCTGTTACTAACACATTGTTCCTCATACGACAGGCAGCTATGTGGGTGGGAGCGAGATTAGAGCTCACAAGAGACTTAGCTAAGACCTGGCGCTCTGCATCTCCTTCCCTGCCTCCCTGGAGGGCCAGGTGTGGGATGAGTATCAATTGCTCAGAATCACGGAAGGCACGTGACCTCCCGGGCACTGGGCTGAAACGTCACTGCATCGGTGAGCACTGTCTCTGAAGTTAAGGGATAGGGGCTTCTATGTTCATTTATTTGAACGTAAGGCTTGGAGATGGCAGGCGACTGGTTTGGGGTCACTGAGTCTGACAAGAGTAGCCTCGAGGGGCCCTATTGTAACGGCACAATCAGTGGGCCTGGGCTGCCTGTCACTCCCCGAGCCCGTTCAGCAGAGACAGGGTGGACTCCTACATGAGCGCTGATTCCAATCCTGGGAGCAGCAGGGCACCCACAAACATCTGCTCTGCCCCCACCATAGGCCAGCTGCTAATAGTGGGAGGAAGGACAAAGATTACAGGGGATGTTGGCAAAAGCGTTATGCCAAATGGGCAGTTTACAGGTTAAGGGGGCTGGAGATTTGCAAAGGCCTGTGGGTATGCAAAGACTGGGGGTCTTCAAAGGACTGGTGATAGGCTAAGGCAGGCGTCCTCAAACTACGGCCCGCGGGCCACATGCGGGTGTTTTTGCTGTTTTGTTTTTTTACTTCAAAATAAGGTATGTGCAGTGTGCATAGGAATTTGTTCATAGTTTTTTTTAAACTATAGTCCAGCCCTCCAACGGTCTGAGGGACAGTGAACTGGCCCCCTGTTTAAAAAGTTTGAGGACCCCTGGGCAAAGGGCTGGGGGTCTTCAAAGCAAAGCTGTTCATCTCCCCGTGATCACAGGCAGCTCCCAGTGGGGAGGACGGGCTGCATTTCCAGGTGAGCTCCCAGGTCCCACGTGCAGCTCCCAGCCAGGTGAGAGGTGCCTTTCTAATCAGAACAACGCAGTCAGGGTTCACAGAGCGTGATTCCTATTCCTTAGTTACAGCTGGTTCCCCAGCACTCTCTCTCTGGCCCTGTCACTGTGGGCACTGCCTGTGCGATGACACTGGGCTGCTGAGCACCTGCAGGTCCCAATGGGCAGAAGCCCACCGGTGGGCAGGCAGGCAGGGGACGGGGGGACCTCAGGGGGGCTGTGTGTCATGCTGCGGGGGGATGCAGAGCGCTGACAAGTACTGAAGACGGGCAAGTGACAGGGAAGGATTCCTGGGGGACAGTTAGCACATGGCACACACACCTGCATGCAGCAGCTCCGCTTCCAAAGAGAATCTCGGCTAAGTCCTGTGAGGGCTCGCTGCTGAGAGCTGACGAATTGGTTTATTCCCCATCGCCATCTGCAAACACCTTCAAACACCCACGGCTCCATCTGTTTCATTAATAAATGAACTTCAGTCCATAGGATTAGCAACAGAAATAGAGCAACTGGTCTGTGATCAGTGACCAGAATTCATTCCTGGAGCCGCCGCCTTCAGGGAACCTCTACAGGGTAAAGACTGAGGAATCAAAAGTGTTTGTTGTTTGCTTGTTTAAATATATTTTTATTGATTTCAGAGAGGAAGGGAGAGGGAGAGAGAAACATCATCGATGAGAGAGAATCACTGATCGGCTGTCCTCCTACACGCCCCACACAGGGGACCAAGCTCGCAACCCAGCATCTGTCCTGACCAGGAATCGAACCGTGACCTCCTGGTTCATAGGTCGAAGCTCAACCACTGAGCCACCCAAGCTGGGCCAAGGTATTTTTAAAGGTAGAATGTGCTTTGAGTTTACTTTTTTTTCCAGTATATGAAATAGGAGTGAAAGACGGAATTAGAGGAAAGTAAGTTGAGTGCTTGGCCTTTGCTGTGGTACTGGAAAGTGACCACGAGGACCCTGACAGGAGCTCCCCGAGCAGCTGGAAATTCCTAGGAAACCCCCGGTAGGGCGTCCCCATCTCTCTGAAGACGCGAATGAGGACAGGTCAGGCCCGGGCTGTGTCTCCTACTTGGTGTCTCTGTCTCGAGAGCAGGAGGTTTGGAGGAGAGCCCGGGCCACGTCCTGGGCATTGCTGGGTCCCGTGTCCTGGCCCACGGGTGGATTCTGTCGCCCTCACCCGTAGGGAAGAGGGGCTCCCTTTGTTGTCCAGCCAAGTGGGAGAAAATGAAAAGGGAGGGGTGCTGGCAAGACTTGCCCAAACAACCCTCATTGGGGACTCGGGCAGGAGGACTTTTATGGAGTGGCAGGGACTGGAGTCACACAGGAGAGGAGGAATGGGAGACAGCGCATGTAAACGACCCTGCGGAAGTCGGGCTGTTGGATGGATGGATGGATGGATGGATGGATGGATGGATGGATGGATGGATGGATGGAGGGGGGTGGGGGCAAGCCCGGCTGGCGTGGCTCAGTGGTTGAGCATCAACCTATGAAGTAGGAGGTCAGCGTTCAATTCCTGGTCAGGGCACATGCTCGGGATTGCAGGCTCGATCCCCAGTAGGGGGTGTGCAGGAGGCAGCCGATCCATGATTCTCTCCCATCATTGATGTTTCTCTCTCTCTCCCTCTCCCTTCCTCTCTGAAATCAGTAAAAATATATTTTAAAAATGGGGGGGGAGGGTAAGAAGCAATTGCTTGGATGGGGGCAGTGATGGGTCGCAGTGAGCCAAGGTTACACTGGACACGGGAGGGTGCCTGTGGGCTGAGGGGAGTGACCCAGGAGGCAGCTCAGGAGAATGGGGTGTTGTAGGACAGTGGCGGGCAGGGGATTGAGGAAGGAAATACAGGGCGTCCCCCAAATGTATACACACTTTAACAGCTGGTAGCTCAATGTTTTTTATTTCTTTAAAAAATATATTTGTATTGGTGTCAGAGAGGAAGGTAGAGAGGGAGAAACATCAATGATGAGAGAGAATCATGGATCGGCTGCCTCCTGCACGCCCCACACTGGGGATCAAGCCTGCAACCCGGGCATGTGCCCTGACCAGGAATTGAACTGTGACCTCCTGGTTCATAGGTCGATGCTCAACCACTGAGCCACGCTGTCCGGGCTGGTAGTTTAATTTTGACAATAAAATGTATCTTGATAAACACTGCCTTTATAATTAGACAACGTGTGTGTATACTTTTTTGGGAGGATGCCCTGTATTCGAGAAGATGAGGGGACAGAAGCAGCCCTTCGGGACAGAGGAGGGAAGAAGAAAAGGAGCACGTGGTAGGACTGGGCCGTCCCGGCTGCCCACCTAAGACAACACAAGCCCTTGATCAGTTGTGCTGGATTTTAATTTACACAGAGATTCCTTGTTGATCTTAGCTTGAGGCACGCGTAATCCCGGGCATCTCACCTTTGCAAACCTTGCATTTGTTACCCACATTTTGATCTTTTTTTAAAGGGAGAAGTTGCAGAAAGGTGACGCCCTTTGTGATAAACTGTTTATTATAAACTCATCACTTCTTACCGGAAATAAACCACCATGCCGCTGCATTTTTGCATTTTCCCAGACAGCATCCACACAGCCGGGCAGGGAGGCGATTATCTCTAAAAGCTTGTGCATCATCCTCTTTAAATGTTAATGCCCCATTTCCAGCCAAACAAACAACCCGCCACTCCTTGTGCAAGGCGTCCCTAATAAATGTGCGTGCCTGGCTGGGAAAGAAAGCCCGCTCCCCATCGCCCAAAGCATCCTTCACACGGAAAAAGAAGAATTAAGTCATTATTTAAAAATTGCTCCGTGAATGCGCCTCTAACAAAGAACCGTTAGCCCGAGCGGACCAAACAGCCTTTATTTGCGAGCACTTTACTTGCAGGGGGTTACCACAGGCTCCTGGTGAGACTCTTAAGCAGACAGAACCCAGGCGCGATGTTGAGCTGCTTGGCTCGTGATTGTCCATCAGAGCTGGTCCTGCTTTGCTTCCTTAATGTAGCTGCAAACTGTTGGCATGGGGTGGTGGTGAGTTGCAGGGAAATGGACAGGTCATATGGACGCAGTCTCTCCTGTAGTTGACAAGTTGTTTACATGTTCTGTTGGTGTTGAGTTGGAGGGAAATGGACGGGTCAGCCTGGCTGGCATGGCTCAGTGGTTGAGCATCAGCCTATGAACCAGGAGATCACGGTTCGATTCCCCGTCAGGGCACATGCCTGGGTTGCAGGTTCGATCCCCAGTAAGGGGCGTGCAGGAGGCAGCGGATCCATGATTCTCTCTCATTAATGTTTCTCTCTCTCTCTCTCTCTCTCTCTCTCTCTCTCAATAAATTTATATTTTAAATAAGTAAAAGTGGGGAATGTTATGATCAGAGTGGGATAGTGGGTCACCCATGGTCACACAGCGTGTGAGGGACAGCTGGGCTTGAACACAGGCCTGTCTGCCCCCAAGTCGAAGGTTTATTTCTTGTCTCCCTCCCCTTGCCCATGACATGGACTCAGGGCTTTGCTGTGATTTTCTGGATTTGATCTGTGGTGATGAGGAAACCCGGCTCTTTATCTCATTAGTTCAGAAGAGGAAAAAGGTCGTCGTCCCCCCCCCTCCCCCTGTAACAGGATTAAGGACAAGGCTGCCGCCATGATGAAGACAACACCATCAAAAGCAACTACATTATCAGAAAAAAAAGATCACTTCTAAAGAGGAGTGGTAACTAATTAGACTTTGAATAGAAAATCAAAACTGAAATGCACACAGGCTGGATTTTCCATGGGCTGGCAGGCTGACATTTTGAGGAGTGAGGAGGAAATTAGCATGACTAAACACTTCCTGTCCTTTGGAGGTGATTGGTTTTGTCTGATAGTGGCATGTGGGCTGCTGCTCCTTACTTCCTGCTTGCTATGCCCAGTTGTGGGCTCCATCCCCAGGAGGCAGCCGATCCTTGATTCTCATCATTGACATTTCTATCCCTCTCTCCCTCTCTCCGCCCTCTCTCTGAAATCACTAAAAAAAAAAAAAAAAAAAGAAAGAAAAAGAAAAGAATATGGACGGTCTTCATTTGAGAGTGTGGACCCATCAGGGACAGTGCAGGAAAGTTTCTCGCCTGGGCTGGGCCCGCCTTCCACGTCTTGGCTAGAGAATAACCTTTAAGCCTGGTTTCCCCTGCAGCGCTCTCTTTTCATCCCAGGCTTGAGGAAGGAAGAGAGGCAGCGCCTGTCGGGATGGGCCACCATGACATTTGCATTTTAGGATTGACTGGAGGACCTTGTGAGCTCCCTCCCCACATGCGTCTCTGTCTGTATTGTGCTGAGTGAAAGAATTCATCTGCATTGCCACCGCCCAAAGGAATCCTTGGCCGGCTGGAGCCTTAGCTAGAATTGCATATTGTTCCTTCTTCCATGAGCCTGGGTTCCAGCAAGCCCAGTGAAGTAGCACTGAGAGAATATTCTAGAAGTGGAGGATAGTTCAGGGATACTGACTTCCAACAACTTCCTCCTCCTAACCCCCTCCAACTAAAAAAAAAAAAGAAAGAAAAAAGAAAAAAGATAAGCCCTAGCTGGTTTGGCTCAGCGGATAGAGCATCAGCCTGGGAACTGAAGGGTCCAGTGTTCGATTCCGGTCAAGGGCACATGCCCGGGTTGCGGGCTGGTTCCCAAGTGTGGGGAGATCAACGATTCTCTCTCATCATTGATGTTTCTCTCTCTCCCTCCCTCCCCCTCCTCTCTGAAATCAATACAAATACATCAAAAAGAAAAAAAGGTAAAACACTGTTCAGAATTTGAAAAAATCCCAGAGATGCTAAATGTTCCCTCTTCCAGGCACACATTTATACACAGAGATCTGAAAGTTTGCTGATTTCAATTAAGATGATATCTCCTCTGAACGATGGTTCCTCCTTTCTCCCCCCCAGAACTCCCTCCGCTGCTGCGTTTTAAAGCGCATTGGCCAGATAGCTAAGCTTCCTTGTATTAAGTCTCCATCCCTCCAGGGGCCTGTCTTGGGCTCTGAAGTTCCTCCTCCTCTCCTGCTAAAGGGCAGCCTCATGAAGCCAAGGACATGAGGCATCGTTGGTTTTCATGGGAAAGATACACTGGGCGGCTGTGACAGCAAAAAGTGGCTAAGATTCTAGAAATAAGGTGGACATCAGAGATCACGGGGCTGTGCGAAGTCCTTGACGGTCGAAATCAGAAGAGCAAGGTCAAACTCAACCATTCTCTCTCATCACTGATGTTTCTCTCTCCCCCCTCTCCCCTCCTCTCTGAAATCAGTAAAGAACATATTTAAAAACAGTTTACTGCCACCAAATGGCAAGCTTTAAGGAGGGCTCTGTTTCTGCTTCTGAAGACTGCTCCTGGGATTAAGGGTATACTCTTCAAAAACGCGATGGTGAGGTCTTAAGTTGAGTGAGTTTTGGATCCCACTAAGTTTCCTCGTGACCTCTCCAGTTAACTCCATCCCAGACCCCGAAGAGGTCGCTGCCTGTGAAGGTGTGTAATCCTTAGTGTCTGGTTTCTTTGGCATGCCGTCATCTTGTTGAGATCCGTCCGTGTTGTTCTATGCGTCGGTAGTTTATTCATCTTTGCGGCTGAGGAATATTCCATTGTATACATATGTCGGAATGTGTTTATCCACGTACCTCTTTTTTTCCCTGAATGTTTAAGTTGTACTCTCTTAGCAACTTGCAAATATGCAATACACATATGCCTATCCATGGCTCTTTTAGCTTGAGGCTATGGTAAAGGATGCTTGAAAGATTCTTGCATAAGTCTTGGGTGGGTACATATTTCTATTTCTCTTGGTTACACACCTAGGATTAGAATTATTGCCCAGCCTGTTTGGCTCAATGGATAGAGCATCAGCCCTCGGACTGAAGGGTTCCAGCTTTGATTCTGGTCAAGGGCACGTACCTTGGTTGCAGGTTCCCGTACCCTAGTTGGGGTACATACAGAAGGCAACAAATCGATGTGTCTCGCTCACATTGATGTTTCTCTCTCTGTCTCTCCCCCTCCCTTCCACCCTCTGAAAATCGATGGAAAAAGAATAATTGGGGTATGTTCAACTTTATGGAAATAATTACCAAGAGTATACAAGTCTACAGGCAGCGTGTTTGTTTTGATTATTTTGTTTCCTCCACAACATTTGAAATTATCAGTCTTTTTATATCCAGCCATTCTCAAAGGTCGTTAGTGGCTTTTTAGTGTGGTTTAAATTAGCATTTTCCTGATGACTAATAGAGTGTCTTATTATGAACTTACTGTCCATTCACATGTGTTCCTTTGTGATTTATCCAAGTCTCTCGCCCATTTGAAAACTAGAGTTTGTCTTTCTGTTACTGGTCTTACGAACCTTTACATGTTCTGTTCAATCCCCTTGTCCTGCCTTCTGTAGCATAGCCTTCCTTGTCTGCAGCCGCCCTTGTCTTTTCTCAGGGGAGCCTTCTGGTGAGCCTTCACTTTCCGTTTGGAGGAAGTCCTGTCCATCACGGTTCTTTCCTGCTGAGTGATTTCTGTGTTCTGATGGAGACATGTTGGCTTCCCTGAAATTTGTGAAGCTTCGTTCCTATCATTTCTTTGAGAAACTTTGTGGCCCTGACATGTACAGTCAGGTCGGGGTTCCATCTCAAGTCTGCTTTGGGTCTGAACCGAGTTTGAGGTCAAGAATTATATTGTTTCCTGGCCGGCGTGGCTCAGTGGTTGAGCATCATCCTAGGAACCAGGAGGTCACGGTTCTGTTCCCAGTCAGGCCATGCCCGGGTTGCGGGCTCCATCCCCAGTAGGGGGCGTGCAGGAGGCAGCCGGTCCACAATTCTCTCTCATCATTGATGTTTCTCTCGGTCGCTCCCTCATCCTTCCTTTGAAATCAGTAAAAAAAACATTTTTTAAATGGGCATACCTTTAAAAAAGATGTCAGTTGTTTATTTGGACATTATTTTTCCCAGCACTGTGTGCTGGAAAGAATATCCTGGCCCCATTCCTTGGCTTGGCACCTGACTGGCTCTGGGAAATGACCTGGCCCGGGTTCCAGATTCTCGAAGGCGCGTGGTGGACCTCACGCGTGCTTCAGCTGTTGTGGATCGGGTCACTGTACCTCTGCAAGCAGCTTCCTCTGCCACAGATTTCCCCCTTTTTCGTTAGGACTACCCCCAGCACAGCTCACTAGTCTTAGGAACCTGCCTTGATATTTTCCCCAGAGGGCGTGGCTAAGTGCTACTTTCAGGGTGTTGTATGGCACCCTTTAAGATGCTTGTCTTACTGCGTGCTAATTTCCTCTTCATTTACTGTCACCACAAGAAGACACGCTTGTCATTTTGTGTCTGTATCCTTAGTACTGAGCACTGCGATGGGGGTGGAGAGGACACACACACACACACACACACACACACACACACACACACACACACGGTAGCTGCTCAGTTCATGGTTTATAGCCGAATGTCCTAGGGCAGTGGTCGGCAAACTGCGGCTCAAGAGCCACATGCGGCTCTTTGGCCCCTTGAGTGTGGCTCTTCCACAAAATACCACGGCCTGGGTGAGTCTATTTTGAAGAAGTGGCATTAGAAGAAGTTTAAGTTTAAAAAATTTGGCTCTCAAAAGAAATTTCAATCGTTGTGCTGTTGATGTTTGGCTCTGATGACATTTAATGAGTTTGCCGACCACAGTCCTGGGGAGTCCGCAGAAGCCATGGCCTGTCTCATTGAGAGCATTTGATTTCAGATCTCATTTCTGCCGCTCATTAGCCATTTGAATTGGGGCACATTGTGTAATTACTGCACTTCAGCTTCTCTATCACATACAGATACTCAGTACTATTTTGAGGATATTGTTAATGAAAGAAGTCATAATGTCCAGAACGTAGTAGCTACTAAGTAAATTGAAGCTAACACCTGATCTTTTTGTTTAAAAAGGCAATGAGCCCAGCTCGTGTGGCTCAGTGGTTGAGCGTCGACCTATGAGCCAGGAGGTCACAGTTCGATTTCCCGTCGGGGCACATGCCCAGGGTTGTGGGCTCAATGCCCAGTGTGGGGCGTGCAGGAGGCAGTTGATCCATGATTCTGTCTCATCATTGATGTTTCTCTGTCTCCCTCTCCCTTCCTCTCTGAAATCGATAAAGTGTGTGTGTGTGTGTGTGTGTATTTTAAAGGCAAATGAAAGGATTGTGTTTGGGTACTAGTAAGCTGCTCTCACACCAGGGGCGTTGGCATAATAGGGGAAAATGGCATATTATCTTCTGCTCCTCAACAGTCACTGGATGGACGTGGTAGCCAGGGTTTTGTTTCAAAAGGGAAGCTGCATCGTACATCCGTCCTGCATCTGTCACGTCACACCCAAAACATCGAGCACAGCAAGAGTCACATCTTGGATAAGATCACATCAGGTGGGACTTAACCAAGGAAAGTGTATTCCAGAGACCAAGGCTGGGTTCTGTGTAGACATCCGGGAACCTCACGCATAGAGGAGTGAAACACATCACGGGACCCCCGAGATCTGGTTAGGGCCCCAAATCACGTGACTCCCAGGGAAACCCAGGTTCCCCAGAAAGTCACCCCGCAGCACTTCCCCGGTCTGACCCCCTCTCCCAGGTTACATCCTTTGCTCTTGCCTGTCCCACTTGGGGGCACTTGAGACACTTAGAGTTGTGGCATTTTCCCTCTGAAATGCTGTGGGGGTTTTTTAAATCCTCGCCCAAGGATATTTTTCCATTTGGTTTTGAGAGGAGAGAGGAGAGAGGAAGGGGGAGAGAAAGAAAACAGATGAGAGAGAGAGAGAGAGAGAGAGAGAGAGAGAAACATCGATGTGTGAGAGAAAAACAGATGTGAGAAAGAGAAACATCGATGTGAGAGAGAAATAGAGGGAAACATCGATGTGAGAGAGAAATAGGGAACATTGATGTAAGAGAGAAATAGAGAGGGAAACACCTATGTGAGAGAGAAATAAAGAGAAGGAAACATCGATGTGAGAGAGAGACACACATCAATTGCTTGCCTCCCACACACACCCTGACCTGGGCCAGGGATGGAGCCTGCAACCCAGGTATGTGCCCTTGATGGGGAATCAAACCCGTGGCCCTTTGGTCCTCAGGCTGACATTATAACCACTGAGCCAGACTGACCAGGGCTGAAATGCTTTAAGTGCACTACTTCCCGCAACTCGCCCAATTAGGAGGCCCACACAGCACTGTGGGAGCATGCGAACCCCCTCCCCGCCGCGCCCACAGGCTCTCCCGCCTGCCCAGTGCGCCTCCACATTGACCTGATTCCTGTTTACCCTGAAGTGGACCATCCAGGCCTAAAGCACCTTCATCAGTGAGGCCTCCGCCTGCATGAGCCACAGCCAGGATGAATGCCTGAAATTGATACGATCTTTAATGAGCATTGCACTTGATTTAATAACCTGTTTATTAAATACATTTTTTTAAATTGGTAAATTGAGCACTTGCCTGGGAGCAAGCAATTAGGGCTATTTTCATCCCATATTTACTTCCCTGAGTGGAGACGATATTTGTTAAGTGTTAAGCATATTGCATAAATCTTTTTAAGTTGTTTTATTTTCCCCCTCAATGAAACACTAAATATTAAATCTCCATGTTGGTTCCACCCGGCCACTTGTTAGGTTACCAGGAGCGCTAAAAGGCATGAGGGAGGATTCACTAATTTCATAAGGACGAGTTCTGACTCTCTTCCTGAGTTTATAAAAACCTGCATAATACCCAGTCCCAGCTAACATTGGTCACATCTCCCTGATCTCTCTTAAACCCAAGGAAGAACGTATTAAACAGGCCTTGTTGTATGGAAACAAACTTCAATGTTTTTAAAACTGT
This sequence comes from Ia io, assembly GCA_025583905.1. Lineage (NCBI taxonomy): Eukaryota > Metazoa > Chordata > Mammalia > Chiroptera > Vespertilionidae > Ia > Ia io. The sequence continues at coordinate 21,211,427 of JAJQQW010000024.1, forward strand.
ATTTATTTTCTTTCTTCCTTTATTGTTTTATCTTATTTTAATTTTTTGTTACTCCTCACTCTAGGATATTTTTCCATTGATTTTTAGAGAGAGGAAGGGAGAGGGAGACAGAGAGCAAAACATCGATGTGAATTGGTTGCCTCTTGCGCTACAACCCAGGTAGGAGGTACCTGCCCTGGACTGGAATCAAACCAGGGACCTTCAGTCCATGGCCTGACGTTCTATCCACTGACCCAACCAGCCAGGGCTAATTGTATTGGTTTTTAGAAAGGGGGGGGAGAGAGAAGCATCTTTGTGAGAGAGAAACTGCTATAAGCTGTTGCCTCCAGCACACGCCCTGACTGGGGATCGAACCCACAACCTGGGTATGCACTCTGACCGAATCGAACCCGCAACTTTTTGGTTGACGCTCCAACCAACAGCCACACCAGCCAGGGCGAAGCAAACTTTAAAAGAATATCTTATTTTCCCTCCTCAAAAATCTCATTAAATTGACACCTGGGTTTTGGGTTTTGTTTTCTTTTAAATGATGGCTGGATTCTACTTGCATATTTTTATGTAAAAAGTCGCTTTCTTGTTCCTGCACCCTTCTCCCCTGGACAGCCTCGTTGGGGAGTCCTAGCACAGGCCTCGGGACATTGCCGCGCGTTCTTCCCCTCGGTCCTTAATCCTCAGTTAGACCTGAACGTTCCCAGTTGGAGTGTCTGCCCTTCGTTTCCAATCCCGGATGAAAATGAACTATTCGCCCCATTCAGATGTAAAAATCTCTTATTCCCGTACATGCAGATAAAGGTCGTAGGCTGCATTAATAACGAGTCCTTACTTGTGTCACTAATAACGTCTTGCATTGTTCACCCTGAAACTCTTTGAAAAACCTAATTTTCCCTTCTCTCCGGGTGCCAGGCCCGATACGGATCTCACACAGCTCAGTGGGATAATCCATCTCCACTCCGTTGGGAGGAGACGCCGCCCCAGATGGACATTCATTTCATTGCGCCGGATAATGAAACCCGGCCAGCCAATTCTGACCAATCCGTGCATATTTATTAAGTTTCTACTAAGTGTTTTCAAATTTTTCTGTTGTGCGGAAGAGTCTATTTCCAAAGCACTCCAATCTGATTAGGAAAACGCATTCAATTCAGCAGCTATTTCTTGATTGCCTATTGAGCACGGCACAATACCCGGCCAGTGATACACAGATAACTGAGACTGTTACCAACGCACGGGGCAGGAGGTGAAAAGGCCTGTTAGGAAACTGGTGGGGAATTTTATTTAGTCTTGTGAAAATGGAGAAAGCATGGTGTTGAGAACACGGAGAAATCGTCCGAGGTCAGATTCTATTTTATTTCCTTTCCAGCTTCATTGAGGTAGAATTAACACATAACATTGTAATACATTCAATGTGTACAAAGTGATGATACTAAGAAATATATTTTTTTCTTGATTTCAGAGAGGAAGGGAGAGGGGGAGGGGGAAAGAGAGAGAGGGAAAGAGAGAGAAACATCAATGATGAGAGAGAATCATGGATCGGCTGCACATCCCCTACTAGGAATCAACCCCAAAACCCGGGCATGTGCCCTGTCAGGGAATCGAACCATGACCTTCTGGTTCACAGGTCGATGCTCGACCCCTGAGCCACGTCGGCCATGCATGGTGTTGCTTTTCATACAACATAGCGTAACTTGTTTATCCCAAGTCATAAACACAACACCTGCTTGGGTGAACTGATCTACCTCTGGACTCATTTTCTGAAAAATTCCATGCCCCTCAATCATGTGGACATATCTCTGTCCTGAAAGCTGGATACCCTTAGAGAGGCGAGGTTCCCCTTTCTCTGTGAATTTTAGGTACCAGATCTCTTGATTTTACTCCTGCCGGGTCTCTTCCAGCCTGCCTGTTTCTCTTCAGCCCCACTGCCCCCGCCCGTGTTGTGACAGCTTGCCAGGGCGCAGGCCCTTGGGAGGGTGAGACCCCAGAGAGCAGAGTAAAGACTTCATATCGCCCTGGCTGGTTTGGCTCAGTGGATAGAGCGTCAGCCTGCAGACTGAAGGGTCTCAGGTTCAATTCCAGTCAAGGGCACATGCCCAGGTTGTGGACTTGATCCCTGGTGGGGGGCGAGGGGCATGCAGGAGGCAGCCGATCCATGATTCTTATCATTGATGTTTCTTTCTCTCCCTCTCCCTTCCTCTTTGAAATCAGTAAAAATATATGTTTTTAAAAAACTCAGTTATCCCTCAGGGCCCAGCCAAGATCAGCCAGGCCACCAGCTGCCTTGCCATTGACCACACACGCAGGGGCCACACTGAGCCCACCTAGGTCTGGGGTGTTGCCCAGCCTGCCCATGGTCTGGTGAGAAATACCAAATTGTTATTTTAAGTCAGGAAGTTTTCAGGTGTATGGTTATGTAGCAGGAGCTAATTTACGTAATGTCCTAAGTTTTGTGTGTGTGTGTGGATATTTTTGCTTGTGTTTTTGCTATCATTCTGCATAGGCTTGTGCGGTTGTGCCAATAAGGCGGCCTGACCACTTTTCTTTGCCTGTTCTTCTTAAGATGCCAAGAGGGTCGACAGGAGGGGACCTGCCTCACCTGTCCCTATTCAGGGATGCTCAGCTGAAACTGTCATAAGAGCTCGTCAAGCCTCAGTTTGGCAGTTGTAATGGGGAAGCGTGCTCATTCACTCAGGGGCTTTTAAAGAAATTGTAGCTTGAGCCCGGCCGGCGTGCTCAGTGGGTTGAGTGTCGACCTCTGAACCAGGTGGTCTCGGTTCGATTGCCTGTCAGGGTGCATGCCGGGGTTGTGGGCTCGATCCCCAGTGTGGGGGGTGCAGGAGGCAGCCAATCCATGATCCTCTCTCATCATTGATGTTTCTGTCTGTCTCTCCCTCTTCCCTTCCTCTCTGAAATCAATAAAAATATATTTTAAAAAGAAATCATAGCTGGAAAGGTTGGAGGTAGCCAGACTATGGATCACAATGTGGACGTGTGAGGGTGAGCAGGCACTTCTTTTGTTGAGGAAATGTGCTTTATCTAAATGGGAGAAAGAGACCCAGGCTGGAAGCCAGCAGTGGTGCTTACGGATTGAATGGATTCTCTTTCCTAAAGGGCTGCCCGGCCCAGCCCCGCCCCTATGTCAAGGACAACTTGTAAGGATTTGCTTTGAAATGTTGCAAATAAGTGCACCAAATGGTATCACGTTGCGGGAGAGGTGTCTGCAGAAGGCAGGGGCTATTGTGGGTGCGATTCCAACATCACGCCGTCTGAAAAGCGCGAGATCCTTGGGTTTTCTCTCTCTATTCTCTGTGCATCCGGGATCCTCCTCTCAGCATAGGACGTCTTGGTGAATTTTGTCAGGGCACGTGCGTGGGTTGTGGGCTCCATCCCCAGTAGGGGGTGTGCAGGAGGCACCCTATCCATGATTCTCATCATGGATGTTTCTCTCTCCCCCTCTCCCTCACTCCCTCACTAAAATCAATAAAAATATGTTTAAAAGATTTTTATACTTACTGGACTTAGAGAGAGAGGGAGTGTAGGGGGGTAGAGAAGAGAAATATCAGTTTATTGTTCCACTTACTCATGCATACTTTGGTTGATTCTTATATGTGCCCTGATCAGGAATCGAACTCACAGCTTGGTGTATGGGGACAGTGCTCTAACCAGCCAGGATGCGAACCAAAGTCTCAGTGCAGACCTAAGCCTTAATACCTTTCAGGACCTCAGTGCTACACACTTGCAAGAAAATTTGCACAGTTAACGAGTTACATTTACACACACTAGTTGTGTGAAGTTAATACGCTTTTCCTTATAACGTTTACTTTGTCAGCACTCACCAATGTTAGCTAGCAGCAGGAAGGAAGAATAGACAGATCTGGCGCATGAAAATGAACACGTTTTATTCATTAAAAATATCAGTCACATTAAAGTCAAACAAACAGAAAAATGAGGTGACAGCAACATCATAAAGGCTTCTGAAGAAAAAAACTTCACGAACAGTTCCCTCATTTCACATACCAACTATTTCCATTTTTGCCTATGACCCTGGACTCCCGTCTGGGTAGTTCTGTAATCACAATGATTAAAAATAGCCTATATTTTTATCTTGTTTTTTCATTAACACCACATGATATGCTATTTTGGTTTCCTGTATTTTCGTGGTCATCCAATTTTTCACGTCCCCCTAACGATCCCAGTTCAAGAGGGTGGCACCCACATAGTTGTTCCCATATAATTGGTACTTGGGTCGCTTTGTGTAGCTTTTAAATAATTCACAATGAATATTTTATGAACACTGTTTGTTTTCACATCTGTGACGTTATTTTTTAGGATAATGTCCCTGGAATGCTATTCCTGAGTCAAAGCAGAAACAGCGGCAAGGGTCTGAGGCGTGATGCCAGTTTGCATGCGCACTGGCGTGGATCACGGCTCAGTAAACATCACGTAACTGTAGCGAGCACGCTAATTAGGGTTCGGCGTGTGCGCCGTGTTTGTTTTCCCAGCACAAGTGATAAGTAAACATTAGCTCTTATTTCACTAACGACAGCGTCTTACGTGGAGGTTGGTGTCTAGACACCAAAGGCGGCTCCGGCGTCCTCAGAAGTCTGGGTGAGTTGCGGCTCGAACAGAACAGAAATGGCACAGTCTCCTCAGCCGGTTTGGCTCAGTGGATGAACTGTTGGCCCACAGACCTAGGGTCCCAGGTTCATTCCAGTCCAGGGTACATACCTGGATTCTCGGCCCTGGTCAGGGCGTGTGTGGGAGGCAAGCAGTTGATGTATCTTCTCACGTTGATGTTTCTCCCCCTCCCTTCCACTCTCTAAAGATCAGTGGAAAGCCCAGCCAGTGTGGCTCAGTGGTTGAACATCAACCTGTGAACCAGGAGGTCACAGTTCAATTCCGGTCAGGACACAGGCCCAGGTTGTAGACTTGATCCCCGGTGGGGGTGTGCAGAAGGCAGCTGATCCAGGATTCTCTCTCATCTTTGATGTTCTCTCTTCCTTCCTCTCTGACATCAATAACAATATGCAAATTAATGGTCACTCCAAGACACAAGATGGACGCCCCCAAGTGGACACAAGATGGCTGGCAGGAGAGGGCAGTGGTGAGCAGTTGGGGTGACCAGGCCGGCAGAGGAGGGCAGTTGCGGGGAACAGGCCTGCAGGGAAGGGCAGTTGGGGGGGGGACCAGGCCTGCAGGGGAAGGCAGTTGTGGGGGAACAGGCCTGCAGGGGAGGGCAGTTATGGGCGATCAGGCAAGAAGGGAGGGCAGTTAGGGGTGACCAGGCTGGCAGGGGAGGGCAGTTGTAGAGGGACCAGACCTGCAGAAAAGGACAGTTGGGGGGGGGGGGGCACTCAGGCCTGTAGGGGAGGGCAGTTGGAGGGGAACAGGCCTGCAGGGGAGGGCAGTTGGAAGGGGGGAACAGGACTGCAGGGGAGGGCAGTTGGGGGGAGCCAGGCATGCAGGGTAGAGCAGTTGGGGGCAATCAGGCAACAAGAGAGGGCAGTTAGGAGTGACTAGGCCGGCAGAGGAGGGAGGTTGTGGAAGACCAGGACAGCAGGGGAGGACAGTTGGGGGGGACCAGGCCTGCAGAGGAGGGCAGTTTGGGTGAAACAGGTCGGCAGGGGAGGGCAGTTGGGGGAGACCAGGTCAGGAGGGAAGGGCAGTTGGGGTGGACAGGACTGAAGGGGAGGGCAGTTGGGGGGGCCAGGCCTACAGGGTAGAGCAGTTGGGGGACATCAGGCAAGCAGGGAAGGCAGTTGTGGGGGAATAGGCCTGCAGGGAGGGTAGTTGAGGGGGACCAGGCCTGCAGGGGAGAGCAGTTAGGAGGGGACCAGGCCTGCAGCGGGGGGGGGGGGGGGGGGGGGGGCAATTGTTGGCGATCAGGCAAGAAGGGAGGTTAGTTAGGGGTGACTGGGCCGGCAGAGGAGGGCAGTTGGGGGAGACCAGGTTTGCAGAGGAGGATAGTTGTGGGCAATCAGGCCAGCAGGGGAGGGCAGTTGTGGGGGGACCAGGTCTGCAGAGGAGCACTGTTTATGGCGATCAGGCCAGCAGGGGAGGGCAGTTAGGGGTGACCCAGTCGGCAGGGGGTGGCAATTGTGGGTGATCAGGCAAGAAGGGGGGGCAGTTAGGGGTGACTGGGCTGGCAGAGGAGGGCCGTTAGAGAATACCAGGTCAGCAGGGAGGGAAGTTGAGGGTGAGGGGGAGACAGGACTGCAGGGGAGGGCAGTTCGGTGCGGGGCTAGACATGAAGGGTAGAGTAGTTGGGCCGATCAGGCAAGCAGGGAGGGCTGTTAGGGGTGACCAGGCCAGCAGAGGAGGACAGTTGTGGGGGAACAGGCCTGCAGGGGCGGGCAGTTGTGGGGGACCAGGCCTGCAGGGGAGGGCAGTTGGGGAGGAACAGGCCTACAGAGGAGGGCAGTTGGGTGGGGGGAGACCAGGTTCTTGCAGTGGAGGTCAATTGGCGGGGGGACCAGCCCTGCAGTGGAGGACAGTTGGAGGGGACCCAGGCCTGCAAGGGAGCACAGTTGGGGGGACCAGGCGTGCAGGGGAGGGCAGTTGTGGGCGATCAGGCCAGCAGAGGAGTACAGTTAGGGGTGACCGGGACAGCAGAGGAGGGCAGTTGGGGGAGACCAGGTCTGTAGAGGAGCACTGTTTTAGGTGATCAGGCCAGCAGAGGAGGGCAGTTGTGGGGGGAACAGGACTGCAGGGGAGGGCAGTTAGGGGGGAGCGGGTCGGCAGGGGAGGGCAGTTGTGGATGATTAGGCAAGAAGGGAGGGCAGTTAGGGGTGACTGGGCTGGCAGAGGAGGGCAGTTGGGAGAGACCAGGTCAGCAGGGGAGGGAAGTTGGGGGGAGCCAGTCATGCAGGGTAAAGAAGTTGGGGGCGATCAGGCAAGAAGGGAGGACAGTAAGGGGTGACCAGGCCAGCAGAGGAGGGCATTTCGGGGGGAACAGGCCTGCAGGGGAGGGCAGTTGTGGGCGATCAGGCAAGAAGGGAGGGCTGTTAGGTGTGCCTGGGCCTGCAGAGGAGGGCAGTTGGGGGAAACCATATCAGAAGGGGAGGGCAGTTGTGGGGGCAGCAGGCCTGCAGGGGAGGACAGTTGGGCGAGACCAGGTCTGCAGAGGAAGACAGTTGTGGGCGATCAGGCCAGCAGGAAGGTAGTTCGGGGTGACCGGGCCAGTAAAGGAGGGCAGTTGGGGGAGACCAGGCCTGCAGGGGAGGACAGTTGCGGGGGAACAGGCCTGCAGAGGAGGGCAGTTGGTGGGGACCAGGCCTGCAGGGGAGGGCAGTTGTGGGCGATAAGGCAAGTAGGGAGGGCTGTTACGGGTGACTGGGCTGGCAGAGGAGGGCATTTGGGGGAGACCAGGTCAGCAGCGGAGGGAAGTTGTGGGGGGACAGTACTGCAGGGGAGGGCAGTTTGGAGGGGGCCAGGCATGCAGGGTAGAGCAGTTGGGGGCCATCAGGCAAGCAGGGAGGGAAGTTAGGGCTGACCAGGCCAGCAGAGGTGGGCAGTTCGGGGGAGAACAGGCCTGCATGGAAGGGCAGTTGGGTTGCGGGGGGGGGGGGGAACCAGGCTTGCAGTGGAGGGCAGTTGGAGGGCGGACCAGGCCTGCAGGGGAGGACGGTTGGAGGGGACCCAGGCCTGCAAGGGAGCGCAGTTGGGGGGACGAGGCACGCAGGGGAGGGCAGTTGTGGGTGATCAGGCCAGGAAAGGAGAGCAGTTAGGGGTAACCGGGCCAGCAGAGGAGGGCAGTTGCGGGGAGACGAAGTCTGCAGAGGAGCACTGTTGTGGGCGATCAGGCCAGCAGGGAGGGCAGTTGTGGGGGTACCAAGCTTGCAGGGGAGGGCAGTTGTGGGCGATCAAGCCAGCAGGGAAGGCAGTTAGTGGTCAATGGGCCAGCAAAGAGGGCAGTTGGGGGAGACCAGGCCAGCAAGGGAGGTCAGTTGTGGGTTGACCATGCCTGCAGGGGAAGACAGTTGGGGGCGGACTCAGGTCTGCAAGGGAGGTCAGTTGCGGGGGACCAGGCCTTCAGGCGAGAGCAGATGCGGGGGGACCCGGCCTGCAGAAGAGGACAGTTGGAGGGGACCCAGGCCTACAGGGAAGGGCAGTTGGGGGTGACCAGGCCTGCAGGGGAGGGCAGTTGAGGACAACCAGTCCTGTAGGGGAGGATAGTTAGGGGCGACTAGACTGGCAGGGAAGGGCAGTTAGGGGCAAACAGGTTGGCCGGGGAGCAGTTAGGTGTCGATCAGGCTGGGAGTGGAGGGGTGAGGGGGTGATTAGGCTGGCAGGCGGAAGTGGTTAGGGGCAATCAGGCAGAGGCACGTGAGCAGTTGGGAGCCAGCAGTCCTGGCTTGTGAGAGGGATGTCAGACTGCCCGTTTAGGTCCCATCCCCGGTGGGATTGGGCCTAAACAGGCAGTTGGACATCCCTTATGGGGTCTCAGATTGGAGAGGGTGCAGGCTGGGCTGAGGGACACCCCCCCCCCCATGCATAAATTTCGTGTACCGGGCCTCTAGTATTTAAAAACAATAAAATAAAAATCGATGGGACAATGTCCTTGGGTGAGGATTAACAAGAAACAAGGAATCGGAATCGGGACAGTTCCCCTTGGACTTGCCCAAGGCAGTGGAGTCCCAGGGCCCCGCTGACACCCAGTGTCCCGGCAGCACAGGATCTTCAGAGCTGGGCCCTCCCTCCCCACCTCGCACAGTGTAGCCGTCCGTCAGCCATGAGAAATGCAGCTGGGCGCGTGGAGGACCTTCTGGGAGGGACAGATACATCCCAGAGGGAACCCGGAAGCCTGGGCCCCTTATCGAGGTTGATCTTCCCACCAGTTAATCTCACAGACCTTGCAGTTAGCCAGGTCGCCTTTAATTTACAGCCAGAGGGCTGGGGTAATTGGCCTGACCGGGGTCATTGATCTTAAAGGGATACGCTCGCCCCAGTGCTTTCATCCATCTTCTATAATTGGAAAAGGAGGAATTCCTAAACGCCCTATTGCCTCCCTTATCTTTAAGCTCAGAATAGGATGGAGTTAGGACTCATAGGAACCAGCTTGTACAGGAATGGCATTTACACATGGAATCCGTGGGGACAGGAAAGCACTTTTGTGAGAAGTAAGTCTGGGATTTGCCTGTGTGCTGTCTGCTCCGGTTACAAACCTATCCATCTCTGTTTCTAGGCCTACATATCTATGTCTGTATTTTTATACTTCTACTAGAGGCCCATTGCAGGAAGATTCCTGCCAGAACAGGGCTTCTGGCGGGCTTCCCTCCCGCCACCTCTCCTGCCCCCCCACGCTTTCCCTGCCACCTCTGCCCCCCACCCCCCACCCCACACTTTTCCTCCCACCGCCGCCCCCCCACCCTCTGCGCTTTCCCTCCCACAGCCGCCGCCCCCCCCCCCCCTGTGCTTTCCCTCCCACTGCCGCCCCGCACTTTCCTCCTGCTGCTGCCTGGTCCTTTCCCTTCCCTCCCGCTGTCTCTGCCCCCCACCCCACGCTTTCCCTCCTGCAGCCGCCGCCCCCCTGCGCTTTCCCTCCTGTCACCGCTGCCCCGTGCTTTCCCTTCCACTGCCGCCCCGCACTTTGCCTCCTGCTGCTGCCTTGCTTTCTGCTTTCCCTCCCTCTTCCTTCTATGCTGTCTTCAGTCTTCACTCCTCCCTCCTTCAGTGTATGCAAATTAACTGCCATCTTTGTTGGGTTAATTTGCATACTCGCTCTGATTGGCTGTGGGTGTAGCGAAGGTACGGTCAATTAGCGTTTTTCTCTTTTATTAGTGTAGGTATCTGTGTGTGTCTGTATGATTACACATCTGGATCTCTGTCTGTTTGTGTCTCTGTATCTCGGTCTCTATCTCCCTCTGTCTCTGTACCTCCCCCTGTTTCTGTGTCTCTATGTCTGTATCTGTCTCTCTGTCCTTCTGTGTGTGTGTGTGTGTGTGTGTTTCTGTGTCTGTCTCTGTCTTCATATGTGTATATCTATTCTACATGTATATCTTTTCTACACCTACATCTACATGTACACCTATATCTATATGTCTAATCCCCTATATCTCTATCTACATATAGTATCTAGAGGAAAAAATTAGTGATATGGTCTCAGTCATGTACTATATTCTGTCCTAAATTCCATAAAAAAAGATGTTGTACATCATACAATCCAATCATCGGAGATGTCGGGTTAGAAATAAGGCAAGAGACTTTGCCATTCAAAAGAAAAGAATGAGAGAAGTGTGGTGATTTAAGGGGACTTATTTCTTTTGGAAGGTTTTGGCTGTGTTAATGTATACCCTCCATTCGTTCTTCTAGACTAGGCAACTTTTTTTTAAAAAAAATATCTTTTTATTGATGCTTATTAGTTCCTGATTGGTCCTTTCAAAAGTATTTTGCCTTAGCGACATCCTTGGGATTGGTTGATACGCCTTGTTCCCATGTGATTGGATATCTGCAAGCTGCCTGTCTTAGCAACAGCCATACATTTTTAAGTTTGTTCCTTCTCCGCCAAGCTAAGTTGTGCTAGTAACTGCCCAGCTGGGCTTTCGTGTTTTTTGTTTATTTGTTTTTAATATATTTTTACTGATTTTTTAGAGAGGAAGGGAGAGGAGAGAGAGAAACATCGATGAGAGAGAATCGTGGATCAGCCTCCTGCATGCCCCCTACTGGGGATCGATCCTGCAACCCGGGCTTGTGCCCCGACTGGGAATTGAACTATGACCTCCTGGTTCATAGTAGATGCTCAGCCCCTGAGCCACGCTGGCCAGGGGGTTTTCGGGTTTTCCCGCCCCTGGTGGTCCCAATCTCTGACCACCTTGCTTCCCTCCGCCTGCTCACTGTGCCATGTAAGCCTGCGTCCTAGTCGGCTCCTTCCCCTCTCCCTTGAAATACGTGGAGGAGAATAGACAGAGTTTGCAGACGGGTTGTATTTTGCCTCCGGACATAAAATCGATACAGATGGGAAACAGCAGGCGGAAGCCGGCACTTACCTTTTACAAGGCCAGTGACTGGCTTGCAGGGCACCAGCCTCAGAGTCTCGTTTGTTGACAGGTTGTTCCTTGAGATCTTGGCAGTTATATAGGAGACGTGGTGAACTCGGTCGGCAGATTCTGGCGGGAACCTCCCACGGAACAGCTGGGAAGGCTGGGCTGACGGGCGAGGGCACCCAGGGGAAAGCCCAGGTTCCCCGCAGCCCGTGTGCAAATCACGCTCAGCACTCCCAGGGAGCCCACTGCATAGGAAGGAGCAGAGGTCCTGGTCCCTGGTTGCACGCCCCCCCCCCACCCCCGTTATCACCAGTGGCAGGGAGGGAGGGAGGGAGGGAAGGGCTGCGGGGCTGGAGGTGGAGTAGGGGCTGGGACTGAGCTGTGAGCTCCTACAGCCACAGGGGGCAGAAAGGGAGGGGCACGAAGGAAGGGCTGCCTTCACGATGGGCATCGTGGAGGGTGGGACGCAAACCTCAGATCCCCTGTGGGTGGTGTGTGGGAATTCTGTGTGTGTGTGTAACCTGATCACACACCCCCCTTCAATGACTTTGACAGGTTTCCAGAGGGGCCGTATGGGGGGAAAACCCAGCCGCATGTAATCCTTCGGTACATCTCTCATTTCAGCGGCTAGGATGGCTTCCTTACACACAGCATTGAATGAAATCTCAGAACACTCCCAGGGACCATCTGCAAAGGGAGAGAACAGACGAGAGAGGCCAAAAAGCCGTCCTGACAGGTTGCTGGCAATTCCGCTGGTGGTTCTTTCAACAGCCCTTCACGTCCTCACCGCATGTGCATGCATGTGCGTGCGTGCATTTGTGTGTGCGTGTGTGTGTGTCTCATGCCACGTGTTGTGAGGCTTCGGCACTTGCGCTCAGGGCTGTAGACTTGCAATTTAAAACCTCAGTGGTGCCCGGCCCGGGGTGGCGCAGTGGTTGAGCTTCAACCTATGAAGCAGGAGGTCACAGTTCGATTCCCAGTCAGGTCCCGTGTCTGGGTTGTGGGCTCGATCCTCAGTAGGGGGTGCTCAACCTCTGAGCCACATGGGCCTGGCTCTGGTTATATTTCAAAGGATCTGCTGGTAGAGTGGGTGTGTGGTGTGAGAGACACACCCCAAAGTCCTGAGCCTGAAGATGGAAATAAAGGGCCGCCCCTAAACGAGAAGAGGAAAATACAGGACCATCGGGTCGGCGGGAAGAGCAGGAATTGGCTTCTGGACACAGTTTCAAGTACTGTGTTAGTCACCCGCTCGCAGATACCACGCAGGGAATAGAGCATCAGGGGGGCGGTCCAGGCTGAGATAGGGGTCTAGCGGCTGCCCTCAGAGAGGGACTGGAAGACCTGTGGTTAGATGATGTCACCGCAGGGAGATTAAGTATAAAAGCCTCCAGTGCTGAGACCTGGGAGAAGGGAGGTGCTGATACCCGCCCCCTCACCCCCTGCAGGAGGCTGGGACCGGGACCAGACAGGCACCCTGGTGACCTAGAGAAGGAAGGTTTCCAGGTTCGATCTGGGGGTGTTTTCCGCTTGCTCTTTAACTCTCTCTCTCATGCATTTGGTTGGGCAGACGACCGGGTGAGTCTGTAACGCACAGTGACGGTGTTGAACAAACCGAGGGCTCTGGGTTCACCCCGGTCTCTTAAAAAAAAACAACCGTAGGGAGAGCACATCCTTCCAAAGATAATGTGGGGGTGGCCCAAGTCTGCGGCAGAACTGTTGGGGAACTGGCATCATTTCTCCTAGGGGAGCACACAGGTATGTTCTGGCAGGTCATTTTGTTGGAGGATTAGGGGTCCCCCAACCCCCAAGACCCAAGTCTAGTGCAGAAGGGTTGTCACCCCAGCCTTTGCTGTACTTGGTCATCAGCAAACTAGGAACGTCAGTGAGGACGATGGGTGCGTGTCCTCCTCCATGCCTTTAGTGGCATTTTCCTCTCTGCTCCAGAAGTCACATGTGGTCACTAGTTTCACATTCATGGAACACGCAGGTAAAACACACAAGCGGTGATCTTCCTCCTATTGCGTGTAAAAGTTTTGCATCATTTTCTCATTTTTTATTGGCATTTCATTTCCCCACTGGAGGCTGAAAATGTTCCAAACCTCTCAGAATGGCCTCTAAGTCGCTCCCCAAAGGAGAGCCTCCTGGGATGGCAGAAGGCGGGGCAAGGTGGTACAGCCTGGGAGCGCACAGTATAACCGTGACGGGTCACTTCTGACTCGCCGTGTGTGTCGTACCCTCTCCCACCACTAAGGAGAAACAGGCTGGGACCAGACTTGGGTTTAAGGTGCCTCTCTGTGACGGGGGCGGGGTCTTTATTTCATCTGCGCCTCATTTCCTCGTCAGTGAAATGGGGGTTGTAATAGGGACTCTGGACTTAGAGCAGCATGCGTTCTCACCACATTTAACATTGAAAAATGGTGCCTCGTTTCTTTGTTGCGTTTGGACGCTGGTTTCTGTAATGACTGAATTAACTCGTGTGATGTAAGCACGCCTCAGTGTGGGGTGCCCACCCCCGCCTGCCAGGCCTCGGGCAGCTCTGAGGCCTCTCCTGGCTCCTCTCTGCCGCTGGCACCTGTCCCAGCACCTTGGGAGGTTGGGACCTTGCATTTCAAAGGTTCCCTCCGTCACAGCAGGATCTGAGTCTCATGTCTGTCTTCTGACACAGGATTTGTGACAAAGCAGCTTCGGGGCACCCTCCCTCCTCTGCCTGCCCCACCACACCCCCGTCTCGTGGGTGATGAAACACACGCCCCATTGTACTCATTGGGTCACCAAACCCTGGAAATTGAATCAAGAGGCAATCATCATGTGGTTACTGTGAATAAGGCAAATGTTTATTGAACTCTCGGGGCGGCGGGGGCGGGGGGGGTGGAGGGAGAATCATACATAAGGACTCAAGGCTCCCAGTGTGTTCTGCCAGCATCTCCATCCACCGGGCACAAAGGGCTTCAGGGGAAACACACAGGGAGGAGGCCATTCAGTCACTGAGTGTCGGGAACACGGGATTGGCTCCTCGGGTTGTGGTGACTGTGCTGAAGCAGGTGATGTCAGTAACTCAGCTCTGCTGGGCCCTCCTCTCACTGTGTCACTCAGCCAACCACAGCCAATCACAGGGCCCTTCTCCCCAACAGAACTGTGGCTCACCCTCATGTGAGGCCGCCCCTGGGTGCCCCATCACCTGCACTCACCTAGTGATGACTCAGCACCTACTGAGCACCAGGCAGTGTGGCTGGGATTCTAGAGGGGAGGAGGGGCGAGGGCAGTGGATGGAGTGTGGGGGTATAGGCACGTAGGCAATGGACCAAAGGAAACAGAACCTAAATCACATTCTCCAAACTAGTGGCCTTGGGGATACTGACCTTAAACTAGGTAAGAACAAGGCCCTATTCCTAGTGCCACAACCTGGAATCCCACACCCCTTCCGCTCACTCCTGCATGTAGACCCTAAACCTCGGAGCAAATAAAATACCCAGCCCCGATGACAGCACTAACCACTCTTTTCCCAGTGAATCAGTAAAGTAAAACTATTCAGGTACTCAGGCCCCGATGACTGGCAGCACGCTGCAGGTAGGTGTCCACAGCCAGTCCCACGCCGGACACCTGGAGCCCCGACCTGACAGGACAGCACAGTGAGTCCCAGCACATCCTGCACACACACACACACACACCTCTCTCCCTCTCCCCTCCCTCCCCCCCCCCATACCTCCTAATTTCTCTTTCCTCCTCTTCTCCTCTACCTCTCTCTCTAATCTTCCTTCACCCGCTCTCTGATGTCTCTCCACTTTCTTTGAACTCCCTCTCTGTCTCCTCTGTTGATGGGCACACCCTCTCTCCCTTCTCCCCTGCCTCTCTGTCCTCTATCTCTCTTCTCTATCTCTAACCTCTTTCTCCCCTATCTATGACCTCTACTCTCTTCTCCATCATCTCTAAATTCCCTCACCTCTATTGCTGACCTCATTCTCTCTGTCTCTATTTCACTCTCCTTTCTCTCTCTTTCCTTGATCTCTAACCTCACTCTTCTATCATCCATCTCTGAACGTCCTTCTTTGCCTCTACCTCCCTCTCCTCCTCTCTGACCAAACCCCGGTTTCTTTTCTCGACTCCCTCTGCTCTTTCTCTGACCCCTCTCTCTACTCTTCCTCTCCTTGATCTCTGACTTCCCTATCCTCTCACCATCACTCCTCACCTTACCTCCCATTCCTCTATCTCTAACCTCCATCTCTCTCTCCCTACTTCTACTCTCCTCTGTCTCTGACCTCTCTCTCACCTATCCATACTTCCATCTCTCTTCTTTCTCTCCTTGATCTCTATTCTCCCTCACAATCCTCTATCTCTGCCCCCACCTCTCCCCTACACCTCTAACCCCTTCTGTCTTGCTTCCTGTTTCCTCTACTTCTACTCTCCTGTCTCTGACCTCTCTGTCTCTCTCTCTCCCCTATCCATACATCCTCTTTACTCTACTTCAATTCTCCTCTGTCGCTGACCTCTCTCTCTCCTATCCATACTTCAATCTCTCCTTGATCTCTAGCCTCCTTCACAATCCTCTATCTCTACCCCCTCCTCTCCCCTACACTTCTAACCCCCTTCTGTCTTGCTTCCTCTTCCCTCTGTCTCTGACCTCTCTCTCCTATCCATACTTCCATCTTTCTTCTTTCTCTCCTTGATCTCTAGTCCCCTTCGGTCTTGCTTCCTCTTTACTCTACTTCTACTCTCCTCTGTCTCTGCCCTCTCTCTCTCCTATCCATACTTCAATCTCTCCTTGATCTCTAGCCTCCCTCACAATCCTCTATCTCTGCCCCCTCCTCTCCCCTGCACCTCTAACTCCTTTCTGTCTTGCTTCTTCTATCCTCTACTTTTACTCTCCTCTGTCTTTGACCTCTCTCTCTCTCTCTCTCTCCATAATTCCATCTCTCCTTGATCTCTAGCCTCCCTCACAATCCTCTATCACTGCCCCACCGCTCCCCTACACTTCTAACCCCGTTCGGTCTTGCTTCCTCTTTCCTCTACTTCTACTCTATTCTGTCTCTGACCCCTCGCTCTCCCCTATCCATACTTCCATCTCTCCTTGATCTCTAGCCTCCCTCACTATCCTCTCCCCTACACCTCTAACCCCCTTCTGTCTTGCTTCCTCTTTCCTCTGTCTCTGACCTCTCTCTCTCTCTCCATACTTCCATCTCTCCTTGATCTGTAGCCTCCCTCACTATCCTCCACCTCTCCCCTACCTCTAACCCCCTTCTGTCTTAATTCCTCTATCCTCTACTTCTACTCTCCTCTTTACTCTACTTCAATTCTCCTCTGTCTCTGCCCTCTCTCTCTCCTATCCATACTTCAATCTCTCCTTGATCTCTAGCCTCCCCTCATCCTCTATCTGCCCCCTCCTCCCTACACCTGTAACCCCCTTCTGTCTTGCTTCCTCTTTCCTCTCTTCTACTCCTCCTCTGTCTCTGACCTCTCCCTCTCTCTATCTCTCTCTCCTTGATCTCTGCCTCCCTCACTATCTCTATCCACCTGTAACTTCTTCTGTCTTGCTTCTTCTCTCTCTTCTACCTCTCTTGATCTCTGTCTGTCTCTCTCTCCTTCATACTTCCATGTCTTGCTCTCCCTCTTTAGTCTTGTACTTTTACTCTCCTCTGTCTCCTCCTCCTCGCTCTCTCTCCTCGCTCTCCTATCCATACTTCCATCTCTCCTTGATCTCTAGCCTCCCTCACTATCCTCTCCCCTACACCTCTAACCCCCTTCTGTCTTGCTTCCTCTTTCCTCTGACCTCTCCCTCCCTCTCTCTCTCTCCCCTATCCATACTTCCTGTTTACTTCAATTCTCCTCTGTCTCTGCCCTCTCTCTCTCCTATCCATACTTCAATCTCTCCTTGATCTCTGGCCTCCCTCACAATCCTCTCTCTCTGCCCCCTCCTCTCCCTTACACCTCTAACCCCCTTCTGTCTTGCTTCCTCTTTCCTCTACTTCTACTCTGCTCTGTCTCCTACCTCTCTCTCTCTCTCTCTCCTATCCACACTTCCTCTTTCCTCTACTTCAATTCTCCTCTGTCTCTGACCTCTCTCTCTCCTATCCATACTTCAGTCTCTCCTTGATCTCTAGCCTCCCTCACAATCCTCTATCTCTGCCCCCACCTCTCCCCTACACCTCTAACCCCTTCCGGCTTGCTTCCTCTTTCCTCTACATCTACTCTCTTCTGTCTCTGACCTCTCTCTCTCTCCTATCCATACTTCCATGTCTCTTCTTTATCTCCTTGATCTCTAGCCCCCTTCAGTCGTGCTTCCTCTTTCCTCTACTTTTACTCTCCTCTGTCTCTGACCTCTCTCCTATCCATACTTCCTCTTTCCTCTAGTTCTACTCTCCTCTGTCTCTGACCTCTCCCTCCCTCTCTCTCTCTCCTATCCATACTTCCTCTTTACTCTACTTTTATTCTCCTCTGTCTCTGACCTCTCTCTCTCCTATCCATACTTTCATCTCTCCTTGATCTCTGGCCTCCCTCACTATCCTCTATCTCTGCCCCCTCCTCTCCCCTACACCTCTAACCCCCTTCTGTCTTGCTTCCTCTTTCCTCTACTTCTACTCTCCTCTGTCTCTGACCTCTCCCTCTCTCCTATCCACACTTCCTCTTTACTCTACTTCTACTCTCCTCTGTCTCTGACCTCTCTCTCTCCTATCCATACTTCCATCTCTCCTTGATATCTAGCCTCCCTCACAATCCTCTATCTCTGCCCCCTCCTCTCCCCTACACCTCTAACCCCCTTCTGTCTTGCTTCCTCTATCCTCTGTCTCTGACCTCTCTCTCTCTCTCCTATCCATACTTCCTCTTTCCTCTACTTCTACTCTCCTCTGTCTCTGACCTCGCTCTCTCCTATCCATACTTCCATCTCTCCTTGATCTCTCGCCTCCCTCACTATCCTCTCCCCTACACCTCTAACCCCCTTCTGTCTTGCTTCCTCTTTCCCCTGTCTCTCTCTCTCTCCTATCCATACTTCCATGTCTCTTCTTTATCTCCTTGATCTCTAGCCTCCCTCACTATCCCCTATCTCTGCCCCCACTTTTCCCCTACACCTCTAACCCCCTTCTGTCTTGCAACTCTTTCCCCTAAGTCTCTTCTCTAACTCTGACCTCCCTCTCCCATCTCTGGCTTCTTCCTCCCTCCTCTCCCCATCTGACCTTTATCTTCCTCGTCTCCCTCTCTCCTGTCCCACCCTCTCTACTCCCCCTCTGGGATCACTCTCTCCTTATAACACCCCTCTGTCTCCCCCTCATCCTCTCCCTTTCTCTACATCTCATCCCTCCTGCTGCTCTCTCTAATCGCTCTTGCACCGCCCTTTCTCCCATCCCTCCCTCTTCACCAATACTGATCAATCAGTCCTGTTAGTCTCTCTCTGCTCTGTCTCTCTGACCTCACTCACTCTACTCTCTCTCCCCTACTGTTCCACTGAAGTCCCCATCTCTTCTCTGACCACCCTTTCTCTCTCCTCTACCTCTCTGTCCTCCACCCTAACTATGCTCTCTCTAACCTATCTCTATTTCCTCACTCTCTCTCCCCTCTGTCTCTGGCCTTGTTCTTCTCTCTTTCTGTCCTCTACCTCTGACTTCCCTATCCCACATCTTCCGCTGACACCTCCCTCTCATCTTTCTCTTCGTCTCTTGCTCCTTTTCCTCAAACCTCCCTGTCTGTCCTCTCATTTCTCTCTCCAGTCCTCCTCCCCTATCTCTAATATTCATCCCTCCCCCTTCTCTGTCTCTCTTTCCACTTTCTCTGAACTCCCTCTGTCTCCTCTATTGATGACCACCCCCTCTCTATTCTTCTCCCCTATCTCTAACCTCCCTCTGCCCACCCTATCTCCTCTGCAATGATCCCTCTTCTCTCCATTCACCTCTGTTTCTCTTTTGTATGTATGGGACCTCCATCTCTCTCCCCTTCTCTCTGATCTCCCTCTCCTCTTCCTCTGACCGATCTCTCAGTTTCTCTCCTTGATATCTGACTTCCCTCTTGTCTTTCCTTCATACCTCTCTGTCCTCTCTTCTGACCACCCACTCATCTATTTCTCTCTCCTCTTCCACAGACCTCTCACTTACTTTCCTCTATCTCCAACTCTCGCCCCTCCCTCCTTTCCCTCTCCACTTTCTGGGAATCCCCTATCTCTCGGAACTCCCTCTTTTTTGTCTACCCCCACTCCCCCCTCTCTTTCCTCTATTTCATCTCTATCTCCTCCTTGATCTCTACCCTCTCTCTCCTCAATCTCTGACCTCTAGCCTCCTCTTCCACTTACCCCTCTCCTTGTGTCCCTCTCCTCTATCCCTGACTTCCATCTCTCTACTCTCTCTGACTCCTTGATCTCTGACCTCCCTCACTCCCCTCTTCTGACCCCCTTTGCTCTCTCCTTCTCTCGCCCCTCTCTGTGACCTTCCAGCTCCCTCTCCTCTTTCTCTGACATATGTCCCTCTTCTGTATCTCCTTCCTTGATCTCTAACCTCCCTCTCCCCCGACCTTCATACTGGCTCTGTCTTAGGGGAAAGCTAATTCTATCTCTGACCTTGGTGACTTTTCTCTCTCTATCCTCTATTTCTGAACTTCCTCTTCTTAATCTGACCTCCTTCTCTACCTTCTCTCTCCTGTATTCCTGATAACCCTCTCTCTCTCTTATCCTCCTCCCTCCCTTTCTCTGAACTCCCTCTCTCGCTCCCTGATGTGTCGGGGGAGGAGACTGTGCCTGGCGGTGTGTGTTGTCACAGGTATCTGTAGAAATTACAGAAGTTTCCTACCTGAGCATCTGGCGGCATCTCAGCATTCACAGTGTTTCTTGCAGGACTTGGAGCGGCTCCTCCTCCGAGATTGTGACCACCTGGGATCGGCCCCTGAAAGGAAGAGTCTTCGGCGACCCAGTCGATACTGCCCTCCGCCTGGGACACTTGTGTGTGGGACCTGGAGATCGCAGATTCCTCTCCCGTGACTGTGGCACTTACATGGATGGTGTGGCCGAGCCGTGTCGGACCCCAAGGGGTCGCCCGGATGAGGAAGACTCTGGATGACGTGAGGTGTCAGCACAGGGCGCCCTGTCCTTGACCTGCCTGGGGTGTCGGCCACGCGCCCCACTCCAGGTCCGCAGTCTGCGATGCCCTGCAATGGGAGAAGCCACATAAACGAACTGCTCCCTTGTTAGGGCTAACCCATCCGTGCACCGGGCGGTGGCCTGCTGAAATAAAGTGTGTGATAACCTACGCCGTGGGTGTAAGATTTAATAGGAAGGTACATCCAGCATCTTACCTCAACAGAGTATTGGGGGGGGCGCCTTGCAAAAGTGTCCTAGGCCAGCTTCCTTCCCTCTGGTTCCATTGGCAGGGTCTGCATTACCCAGGTTACCCTGCAGTCCAGGCGGCTATCACTAATGCTGGGTGAAATGGAGTTCTAAGCTGCTGCCTTAACAATTACTCAAAATAAAATCAAAACACAGGGTCACGGTAACAAAGCCGCCCCGGGGGGTAGATACTCAGTCACACATCACCTGCTCACCTGTGGGCGTCCTCGGAAGCCGCGAGGATTGTCGCCCGGATGGTGGCTGCGCGTTCATGGCTCCCTGTGAATAGAGACTGTAGGACCTGAGGCCCAAGGGGCTGGGGGGGAGGGGTGAAGTGTGCATCGCCTCCATGTTGAAAGGCGGCTCCTGGAACGGGCAGGGGAGAAGGACGTCCTCCGGAAGTGCTGTGAGGAGAGGAAAAACGTTCCCATAGAAGGTGGGAACAACATCTGCTCACCCACGGGCACCACTGGGGAGGAGGAGGCTGTAATGGACAAACTGGAGGGGGCATCCATCTTCCCAGGGACCTGGGCAGAGAAATGGACCCAATTAGTTGCAGCAAAAAGAGAGAAGGAGGCAAAGACACACTCATTGTTTCCTCTCTCAAAGCCGCAGCTTGACGATCTGTGTTTTTCCTAAGGGATCTGGGGAGGCAATTAGCATAACTCAGGGCTGGGCCTGGGGCCCTTCCCACAGGCAGGGCCCACCCAGCATCCAGGTCACCTGTGTCTCCCCATCAGGTTCAAGTCCTACTGGATACACAGCAGCCTCTTTGCCATCCCAGGGGCTCCACAAAGCCCCCCATGAGCTAATAAATGTGGGGGATGCAAGCAGAGGGGCTTTCTCCTGGACAAGTGGCTTAGTGTGAACACCCCCGTGTTGTTTGATACTTACGTGAGCGTAAGACAAAGATGGGGAAGAAGGCGGAGCACTTTGTAAAGCAACATTCCCATGACGGTAGCTGCGTTTGCCCATCCATTCACACATCCACCCACACAGATATTTCATATGTAACTATGTTAAATGTGTATATATAATATATGTACATATATGTGCTAGATATACAGATTGCCTATCTCTTTCACTCGTCCATCCACGCATACATTTAATATGTAAATACTAAGCATGTGTATATACAATATCCAGTCTAATAAAAGAGTAATATGCAGATTGAGCATCACTCCAACACACAAGATGGCTGCCCCATGTGGACACAAGAAGGCCACCACAAGATGACCAGCAGGGGAGGGCAGTTGGGAGTGATCAACCCTGCAGGAGAGGGCAGTTAGGGGTGACCAGGCCAGCGGAGGAGGGAAGTTGGGGGCAAACAGGCTGGCATGGGAATGGTTAGGGGGTGATCAGGCTGGCAGGCAGAAGCGGTTAGGGGCAATCAGGAAGGAAGGCAGGCAGGTGAGCAGTTGGGAGCCAGCAGTCCTGGATTGTGAGAGGGACGTCCGACTGCCCGTTTAGACCCGATCCTGGTGGGATCGGGTCTAAACGGGCAGTCGGACATCCCTCGAGGGATCCCAGATTGGAGAGAGTGCAGGCTGGGCTGAGGGACACTCCCCACCCCGTGCATGAATTTTGTGCACCAGGCCTCTAGTACATACATATATGCACCAGATAGAGATGGGATACAAATTGCCTATCTCTTCTTTCATCCCTCCATCATCCATCCATCCACACATTAATATATAAGTATATTAAGTGTGTATATATACGATATATACATGTATGTACTAGAGATATAGACAGCTTGCCTATCTCTTCTTTCATCCACCCATCTATCCACACATTTAATATATAAACATATCAACTATGCATATATGTACACGGTGTATATATGTACCAGATAGAGATGGAGACAGACTGCCTCTCTTGTTACCAAGCACCGTGCTGGACATGGACATCTGCATGGACAGGACAGCCACAGCCATAGGAACTGGACAAACCTGCGGTGAGGGCTCACCTGCCCCCCATGCCCACTGTGACCCCCTGGAGGGGAGGTGTCCCATTGATGATTCTCTCTCATCATTGATGTTTCTGTCTCTCCCTCTCCCTTCCTCTCTGAAATCAACTACACACACACACACACACACACACACACACACACACACACACACGACAGGTGGGAACTGCCGGAGCCCCTTCAAGAACTGACTTTCATGGGAGGAGCCTGGTCCCCTGACCTGCACCTGCCTGCCGTAAGGGCTGACTGACGGGAAGATGGGGTTCCTGCCTTCGCCTCCCAGAACCACATGAGCACCTGTCGCTGCTCTCGGCTCTGCTCCAAAGGCGGCAAGGGACAGCTTTTCCCGTGGGACCCTCCGCTGCAGCTCTCGTTCCATTCTGTTTCCACTCCAGCCCCCGTGCCCCTGTCAGAGAAGACGGGGGGGAGAGGGGACAAGGAGAAGACGCGGGCTGTCCCCAAACCACCATGCCATCTCGCTCTCGGTGGCGGGCTCTCCGATGCCTCTGTCCCCTTATCCTCTTTGATAATATTACTCTTTTTAAAAAAATATTGTTCATCCTCACCTGAGGATGTTTTCCCATTGGTTTTTAGCGAGAGTGGATGGGAGAGGGAGAGACAGAGAGAAAAACATGGATGTGAGAGAGACACATTGAGTAGTTGCCTCCCGCATGTGACGGGCTGGGGATCGAGCCTGCAACTGAGGTACCTGCCCTTGACCAGAATCGAACCCGGGACCCTTCATTCTGTGGGCTGATGCTCTAGCCACTGAGCCAAACCGGCGAGGGCGATAATGTTACCCTTTATGTGAAACATTCATTAATGCCCTCAACCCACCATGGCCTGGGAATGTCTTCTCTCTCAGTCTTATGGTCTCAGGGTGTCTGTGGGGGATTACATTTCCTTTCCTGTCGCCTGTGGATATTTTCCTGGCTTCATTTTCAAGAGTTTTATTACTAGGATTACTTTTTGAAAACGCCCGTGTGATCCCAGGGACGGAATGGAATGGTACTGTCAGAAAATGTGATGGATGGGAGGGGGAGGTTGCCATGGAAACCACTTCGGTTCTGATGATGGGCGATGATGGTGCATCTTCTGGGAAAGACTCGAAAGGATGAGGGCACTTGATCCTTTTTGCGACAGAGCGTTTCCACACCGCATGATAGATAAACCTTTGCGTTTCTTGCAAACACCCACCCTTTCACACTTAGCCCGGCCGGCCTGGCGTAAGACAACTGCTCAGAACAACAAGCCATGAGAAGCACGGCTTGTTCGAGGGCTAAAACCACACCAGGGCCAGCCTGTGTCCGAGAGATTTTAGAAAGAGGCCCGGCCGGCGTGGCTCAGCGGTTGCGTGTGGACCTATGAACGAGCATCCACCCTTTATAAACTCATCACAGATTAGGCTCTGGGCCTGAACGTAAGACCAGAAACCATAGAACTCCTAGGGGAAAACATGCAGGAAGTTCTCTGACGTGGGTCTTCGCAATTTTTTTTTTTATATGTCTCCCCGGGCAGATGGCAGAAAATAAGCAAATGGGACTCCATCAAATGAAACAGCGTTTGCAGAGTGAAGGAAACCATCAACAACCTACGACAGCAACCTTGGTGTCCAGCGTGGACAACTGGATAAAGATACACAGAGGAACATGACTTGGCCGTAAAAAAGGAATGAAATCTTACCATTGGTGGCAACACGGGTGGACCTAGCGGCTGTTGCGCTCAGGGAAATACGTCTGTCAGGAATGCAGACACACCTCGGAGATGCTGGGCTTGGGCTCCAAGTCACGGCCACAACGTGAGGATCCCAGTGAAGTGAGTCCCGGTCTTGTTGCTGGTGGGCGGTCTTGCCTTCGGTTTGTAAAACAAAACCCCACAGCATCTGTAAAACACAACGAAGCAAAGCACAGTCAGACACGGTAGGCCTTGTACTGTCGGACCTCGCTTATGTGTCTGACCTAGAAAAGCAACACAAATGAACAAACAAAATGCAAACAGTCTCGTAGGTGCAGTGGACACCCAGCGTGGCCTGGGGGGAGCGGGGAGAAGGGGTGAATATGGTGAAGGGGGAAATAAGAGGTACAGACTTCCAGTTAGAAGGTAAGTCAGTCATGGGGCTGTGATGTATGGCACAGGGAATAGAGTTAATAATATCATCACTTTGCCCTGCCGGGTGTGGCTCAGGGGTTGAGCATCCACCTATGAACCAGGAGATCACAGTTCGATTCCCAGTCGGGGCACATGCCCGGGTTGCGGGCTTGATCCCCAGTGTGAGGCGTGCAGGAGGCAGCCGATCCATGATTCTCTCTCAACATTGATGCTTTCTCTCTCTCTCTCTCCCCCCCCCCTCCTCTCTCCCTCCCTCCCCCCTCTCCCTTCCTCTCTGAAATCAATAAAAATATATTTTAGAAGTTATCACACGGGCCAGGCTCTTTGGCCATTCTCAAAGCCTGCCCTGGTTCCGATGCTGGGACAGGGTGGGGGGTGGGGGGAGGGGGGGAGGGGGGAGGGGGGAGGGAGGCGCCGCCCAAGCCAGCAAACAAAAGTTGGAGATCAAAAAAGATCTGTTAGAAGACGGTATATACACCAGCCCCAGAGCATTTCAAATATTGATGCTTTTCTACATATTTAATCGTCATGAGGTCTTGATACGCTGTGCACGGAATGTGGTGCTAACCTACGGGGCTCCGTGCTAAGGCGATCAAAGCCATCGAAGAAACAGAAGGCAAGGGGTGAAGGGAGCATATGGAAACGACAAAATAATCCAGTGCCTGAGGCAGCCCACGTGACTGAGTTCAGAGAATGGGGGGCTCGAGGGGGCCCGGACAGCTTGTGTCTTGGTTTCACAAAGAACGCTGAGACGCAGGGCTGTTCCCCTGCGTGTCCGTGTTACCCGTAACTGCGTATCTTTGGGGCTAGAACCATGGCGCTTTCAGGTGAGATGAACAAACGGGTTTGCCAAAATGACAGAATATTTTCTTAGTTGGTTTCAGAGAGGAAGGGAGAGGGGGAGAGAGAGAAACATCAATGATGAGAGAGAATCACGGATCGGCTGCCTCCTGTATGCCCCCTACTGGGGATTGTGGAGCCTGCAACCCGGGCATGTGCCCTTGACTGTAATCGAACCCAGGACCCTTCAGTCTGCACTAGAGGGCAAATATTGCATCAGCCTGCGAACTGAAGGGTCCTGGGTTCAATTCCCGGTCAGGGCACATGCCCGGGCTGTGGGCTCGATCCCCAGTAGGGGGCATGCAGAAGGCATTTGATTAATGATTCTCATCATTGATGTTTCTCTCTCTCTCTCTCTTCCTCTGTGAAATCAATCCTACATCATAAAAGGCTAATATGCAAATCAACCCAACAGCAGAACGACTGGTCACTATGACATGCACTGACCACCAGGGGGCAGATGCTCAATGCAGGAGCTGTCCCCCAGTGGTCAGTGCGCTCCCATAGGGGGAGCACTGCTCAACCAGAAGCCCTGAGTGGGCTCACGGCTGGCAAGCACAGCCGCAGTGGCGGGAGCCTCTCCCCTTTCCGTGGCAGTACTAAGGATGTCCGACATCCCCTGAGGGCTCCCAGACTGTGAGGGCGCAGGCCGGGATGAGAACCCCCCCCCCCCAGTGCACGAATTTTGTGCACCAGGCATCTAGTAAAAAAATAATAAAAACAATAATAATAAAAATAAATTCCATTGGAGCCTGGGAGATGTTTCTGACGCTCAGGTTCAGGGGTATCCCTGGAAACAAACCTCTGTCAACCACAAACCCCCCTCACTAAGCAGTTCCTCGTGGTGTCTGGCATTCATCCGTCACCCTGTAATTATCCTATTAATCCAAATTAATCCTTATCTGAGGCTTCCCATCCACAGTGTGAAGGGAACAATCACTCGGGGGCTGAGAGGGAGGGATGTGGTGAGCGCAGACACTGTGGGTTTTGGCAGCAAGAAAGAAACACCGATTTGATGTATCAGGTCGAGGATGTGTGAGTGCTACCCAGGAAATGTGATGAATGACAGGTCCATCAAGGCCTTTCGAAGTTCTTGCGAGCCTCAGAAGCGTGGACGGAAAAGGGGCCCCGTGCTAACCCGACACGCTCAGGGGAGGCCTGTGTGATGGTTTTGCAAACTCAGAGAACCAAAGTCACCCCAAAGCATGGCCTGGAATCGAAACTTTAACTGAAAGCAGTCTTGGCGGGTAGGCACGCCCGAAGGCCGGCATCTTCCCTGACCAAGGTCAGTCTTGACCTTCACTGAGCCTGTTGTCTTTTTGCATCTAAGGTAACACACCTGCGAAATGTCCGCGTAACTTGTAACTTCCCTTTTTTCGGGGCCCAACCAAACGGGCCCACGCCAGGACGGAGACCGCAAATCCCCTCCTTGTTGACTGTGAACGATCCCGCACCCACCCAAGTAAAAGAAGTGTGTGTCTATCACTTCACTTTCTATCCGATCCCAGAGGTGTCCCCGCTTTGCTTCCTCCCACCTCTCTCATCTATCCCCAGGGGATTTCAGGTAACCCACTTACGTCTCCTCTCTTGATTACAGTGTGTAAAACAAGGTGAAAACCGCCATTCTCCGGAGCATTATTCCAACCCCTTGAGATTCCGCTTCCCGGCAATTGTCCACAGTTTGGCTCAAATTAACTCACAAAAATGCTTTACAGGTTTGAGTGGGTTTTTTTATGTTAACAGAAGCAAGCTGGCTCAGTTACTGGGTGGGCCAGGTCCTCCAGCACCTCCTTCCGGAAGCTTCCATTTAATGAACTGAAGACCCCTAATCCAGGATCCGTGGCACCCTTGCGCCCGACTCCCCAGATGCCACTGAGGGGCCCGGGGCGGGAGGGACAGCCTGGGAGAGACCCCTGAGCCCCACTTCGGGAAATGCTATTAGTAGGTCTGCAGGGAGGCTCGGAGCTCAGGGGGTGTTAGGAAGCGCTGGGGGCGATGCTGAGAGCTGAGTGGAAACTATTACCAAATGCCAACCTTGCCTGAGGGTGAGATCACATGGCTGTTAGTTAAAAATGCAGATGTCCAGCCTGGTCAGTGTGGCTCAGTGGTGAGCATTGACCTATGAACCAGGAGTTCATGGTTCGATGTTTCTCTCCCCCTCTCCCTTCCTCTCTGAAATCAGTAAAAATATGTTTTTTAAAACTGCAGATGTCCAGGCCCCGAGATTCCCTGAGTTCAGGGCCCGATGCTCTACTTCGACTGTCCACAGGGCAGTCCTAGCTGCTGGCTCTGAGGCCTGCACATCAAGCTTCTGACTACCAGTCAGTTCGTAAGCGGAGAGAGCCCTAGAGTTTTCATTATTTTTTTAATTCACTCTCACCAGAGGATATTTTTTTCTCATTGAGTTTTAGAGAGAGTGGAAGGGAGGGGGATCAGAGAAGGAGAGACAGAGAGGAACATCAATGAGAGAGAGAGAGAGAGGGAGAGAGGAACATTGATTCGAGAGAGACACATAGCTTGGTTGCCTCGGGCATGCACACCAACTGGGGCTGGGAATCAAACCTGCAGCCAAGGTACGTGCCCTTTGACTGGGAATCAAACCCATGACCCTTTGGTGCGCAGGCCGACGCTCTAACCACTGAGCCAGGAAGACAGGGCTAGAGCTTTTTTTTTTTTTAATTTTATATTTTATTGATGTTTTACAGAGAGGAAGGGAGAGGGATAGAGAGCTAGAAACATCGATGAGAGAAAAACATTGATCAGCTGCCTCCTGCACGCCTCCTACTGGGGATGTGCCCCCAACCAAGGTACATGCCCTTGACCAGAATCGAACCTGGGACCCTTGAGTCCGCAGGCCGACGCTCTATCCACTGAGCCAAACTGGTTTCGGCTAGAGCTTCTTTTTTTTTTTTTTTAATTGATTTCTGAGAGGAAGGGAGAGGGAGAGAGAGATAGGAACATCAGTAATGAGAGAAAATCATGGACTGGCTGCCTCCTGCACGCCCCCTACTGGGGACCAAACCTGCAACCCGGGCATGTGCCCTGACCAGGAATTGAACCCGGGACCCTTCAGTCTGCTCTATCCACTGAACCAAACCGGCCGGGGCTGGGCTAGAGTTTCAATTCAGCTCCTTGACCTTGACTTGTGAGGAGATAGTTCCTCGGCCACATAAAACTCAGCTGATTCATCTGTGAAGCCATCCCCGGCTGCGCCAAGACTAAAGCGTGGAGAGCGTAATGACACGGCTGGTGAGACAGCGCCGAGGACTGAGCAGTCACTTCTTCCCTGTGACTCTGCCCCCATGTGAACACGAGTTCACAGAGGAGGCGCCCGAAACACAACAGCTTGACCCAGAAATGCCGCACAATGAAAAAAGATCACGTTTCGCTTTTGCCACAAAAAAAAAAGGAAAATAATGGTGACCCCCATTTCAGTTGAGAGTGAAATGAAAGTGATGCATTTACACACAGCAATGTACACTGGCAACCAACGTCTTTTAAGGCTGGACATGCTTAAATGATAACAATGCTCCATGTTTAAAAAATATATATATTTTTGTTTTCAGAAAGGAAGGGAAAGGGAGAGAGAGAGAAACATCCATGATGAGAGAGAATCATCGATGGGCTGCCTCCTGCAGGCCCCCTACTGGGGATAGAGCCCCCAACCTGGCCAGGTGCCCTGACCGGGAATCGAACCTGTGACCTCCTGGCTCATAGGTCGACGCTCAACCACTGAGCCATTTCGGCCAGGCTTGCTTGCTCCTTCACTGTGGCAATTGGCCCTGACGACGGAAGATGCTCTTTTCATGGAGATGTTCATTCCAGCATTCCTCCAACAGTGGAGGAGTTTACAGCCGCCTGCATGTCCAACAAGCCACTTAAGACGAGGAACATCCATTTACCTGTGATACCATGGAGCCACTTCGGAGCCATAATTAAGATTGCGGAGCAACAAGGACGGCGGTCGGCCCTGGGACAGGCGAAAAGCAGGGCATACAACTGCGTCTCCTCGCGATCACATGTGTGAAATATTTATGGAGAGGAGACGCGGAAAATGAATAATTAAGCTGTTATGGGACGGAGAAGCGGTGGTTTTTTCCCTTTTTATTTTTCCTTCCATTATTGATACAGCGCAGCTGTGTGTGCCACGGCTACTTTAAAAGACCAGCCAGCCTTCCTGTTACTTAGAAGGAAAAAGGCAGCTCCCGGGCGTCGTATGTGCACACAGGGTCCTGTTGTAAACCCGCTCTCACCGTCTCTGACAAAGAAGAACCTAGCCTTCGCTTTTCAGCGTGGAGTACTATTAAGAAAAAATTTTTAAATATATATATTTTTTATTGATTTCAGAGAGGAAGGGAGAGGGGGAGAGAGAGAGAGCATCAATGATGAGAGAGAATCATGGATCGACTGCCTCCTGCACGGCCCCTACTGGGGATTGAGCCCACAACCCAGGCATGTGCCCTGACCGGGAATGAAACTGTGACCTCCTGGTTCATAGGTCAACACTCAACCACTGAGCCACGTCGGCCAGGCTCAAATTCACTTTTTTTAAAGTAGCTCCTAATAGGGTCATCCTGGGTAGCTGGCTTTTATTATATAGGATATTTTTATTGATTTCAGAGAGAAGGGAGAGAGAGAGAGAGAGAGAGAGAAATATGAGTGATGAGAGAGATTCATGGATCGGCTGCCTCCTGCACGCCCCCTCCTGGAGATGGAGCCCGCAACCTGGGCATGTGCCCTGACTGGAAATCGAACCCTGACCTCCTGGTTCAGTTTGAGGCTCAACTGCTGAGCCACACCGGCC
Source organism: Ia io (assembly GCA_025583905.1). NCBI lineage: Eukaryota > Metazoa > Chordata > Mammalia > Chiroptera > Vespertilionidae > Ia > Ia io. The sequence goes on from JAJQQW010000024.1 coordinate 21,241,420, forward strand.
GGGCTGTTAGAAATCTGAGGCAAAGCCCTGTCTGCTTTCGGAAAACCTATAGGCGCTAAGCCTCAGTCCGAGGGCGGGATGCAGGGCCCAGATGCAGGACTCTCAGCAGGTATGACCCTTTGTCCCCCGACTCTCTCTTCCCCACAAAGCCCATGGACTTACCACCGCACATGGGGGGCCGGTTGGCTCCTGTTTTTATTTCTTTGCAACCCTGTGCTGATAGCCCGAGGTTTATGCCCCCCAGTTCTTTGTGTCTGAAGATAAAAAGCTTCTATCTTCCAACTCCCACAGCATCCCCTTTCAAAGTCCATCTTCAAGCTCAAAAGCCTAGAGCCGACTTTTATTTTCTGGTCTCTGTGCCACAACTCAGCAAAGGCGCCTTCGGCGTCTATTCTCAACCAAGAAGAGCCCAGAGCTTAAAAACAACGAGCTGGGATGAAGACACACCACAAAAAGGAATAACCTGCCCGGCCGGCGTGGCTCCGTGGCTGTACGCCGACCCAGGAACCAGGAGGTCACGGTTCGATTCCCGATCAGGGCACAGGCCCGGGTGGCAGGCTCGATCCCCAGTGTGGGGCGTGCTGGAGGCAGCCGATCCATGATTCTCTCTCATCATGGATGTTTCTCTCTCCCTCTCCCTTCCTCCCTTCCTCTCAGGGCGTCTCGTAGTCTCACTGAAGGGTGTGACTGGGGCAAAAACTCCCGCAGACCTCAAATCTATGCCGGTTGCCTCATTAAAAAATTTCTTTTCACTTCCTCATTTCCAAATTATATACCTATTTTTCTTTCTTCAAATGACAACAGAGCAAAATGTTCTTATATTTAAAATAGATTACCACCAATGGACACAGACACTAGGGGGGTGAGGGCATGTGCTGGGGGTGGGAATGGCAGGGAGAGGTCAATGTGGGGGGAAGAAAAGGAGTCATGTGATACTTGAATCAATAAAGAATTTTTAAAAAATGCTTTTTAGAGAGAGGAAGAGAGGGACAGAAGGGGGGAGGGGAAGAGGGGGGGGAGAGAGAGAGAGAGAGGAGGGGGGGGAGAGGGAGAGGGAGAGGGAGAGGGAGAGGGAGAGGGAGAGGGAGAGGGAGAGGGAGAGGGAGAGGGAGAGGGAGAGATTTATTGTTCTACTTATTTATACATTCCTTGGTTGCTTCTTGTATGTGCCCTGACTTGGGGTCCAACCCACAACCCTTTAGAATGCAGGATGATGTTCTAACCAACCAAACCATGCTGGCTAGGGCTCCGTACAATTTTTTAAATGATCTATTGTGTCAGTCATGGGATGGCAGAGAAGTTCATCTCTGCTAGTTACCATTTCCTTTTAAAAAAAATATTTTTATTGATTTCAGAAAGGAAGGGGGAGGGGGAGAGAGAAACACCAATGATGAGAAAGAATCATGGATCGGCTGCCTCCTGCACGCCCCCTACTGGGGATCAAGCCTGCAACCCGGGCATGTGCCCCGACCAGGAATCAAACAGTGACCTCCTGGTCCACAGATTGACGCTCAACCACTGACCCACCCAGGCCAAGCTGACATCTTTCTAACTGTTCCTTTCCGCGTATTGCCTGCAATCCTTGTGCATGTTTTATGTTGCTGGTTTGTGCACGGAGAGCATTGAGCATCTGATCTTGTAAGGGTTTGTGCCCTCCATTTTTCCAGCGCTCGTGTGCCGTTTATTTTTGTCTTCCATTGAACTCTGGTATTAATACTGTGCTTCCTGATTTATGTTTTATTTTGTGGTTCTCCTGGTGCGATCGTAGTCCATCTCTTCACTTCCCGTCTCTCTGTGTCTGTTTCCGATCTGTCTCATCTCTACAGCACGCAGTTAGGTTTTATTTTTCAACATAATCTGAGTCCTTCCCTTTTAATGGGTGAGTTTATCCCACTGACATTTGTGGCTGCAGCATTTGAGGTTCTGAGTTCTGTCACTTACGTTACTCTGTTTGTTCTGTATGCTTCTTCTGGTATCTGTTACTTGCTCTATGTTTTACTTTGTATGTTTTTTATTTTAGTGTTTTTTTTTAAAGAAACAACCATGTTTTTATTGATTTCAGAGAGGAAGGGAGAGGGAGAGAGAAAGAGAGAAACATCCATGATGAGAGAATCACGGGTTGGCTGCCTCCTGCACACACCCTACTGGGGATGAGCCCACAACCTGGGCATGTGCCCTGACCAGGAATCGAACTGTGACCTCCTGGCTCCTAGGTCGCCGCTCAGCCACACCAGCAGCCCACTGACTGAAGGGTCTGAGTTCGATTCCAGTCAAGGGCACGTACCTCGGTTGTAGGCTCGATCCCCAGCCCCGGTGGGGGTGAGTGCTAGAGGCAACCAATCAATGTGTCTCTCCCACATCAATGTTTCTCTCTCTCTCTCTCTCTCTCTCTCTGTCTCTCCCCTTCCCTTCCACTTTCTCTAAAATCAATGAAAAACTATCCTAGGGTTGAGGATTAACCAAAAATGAAACAAAAACAAACAAAAACCCCACAAACGTGTGAATGCGTCCCACCAGTCCAATCCTACTCCTCAGGGGCACACTGTGTACGCTAACCACTGGGACACCGTCCAAGCCGAACATCAAACAGCCCGAAACCAGCTGAGATCTCTTGTCATTGGGATTCCATGGAAAAGCACGCATCCTTGGGCCTCCGCCCACATGAACTGGATTTGCACGGGGCCCTTTCAATAACAGCGGCGCAAGGCCTTGGAGACTAGACTCCGTCCTCGTGGGAGACGAGGCCCGTATTTCAGAGGAGTCCCGTGCTTCTGGGAGGGGCACGAACTCGTGTATTCTTCCCAGGATAAATTCATTTCCGCACCCACGGGCAGAACCCAGGTTCTGATGCAGAATGAGGGAATCACACGTGTACCCTGAGCTGCAGGCACTGGGCTATAGGCGCCTGAATACATCACTGGGGGAAGTAAAATGGACCAGACCTCTTCCCGTACAGAGCCTGTAGGCAGCAGAAGTCATTGGTTCATGAATGCCTTTTTATTTCTATTTATTTATCTGCTTTTATTGATTTTAGAGAGGGAGGAAGAGGGGGAGAGAAAGAAAAGAGAGAGAGAGAGAGACCAATTTGTTATTCCACTTACTGATGCATGCACTGGTTGCAACATTCTAGTATGTGCCATGACCAGGAATCGAACCCACAACCTTGGCATGTTGGGATAATGCTCTCACCAAAAGAACAACCCAGCCAGGGACCTCATTTGATGTCTTTTTAAACAGAATAAGGGGCTCAGTAAACGCAAGGGTTGGGGAGGTTTTAGTATTAACAGCACAGTGGGCCTCATCCTATATAATAAAAGGCTAATATGCAAACTGTCCCCTCGGGAGTCTGACCTACCGGGAGTTCGACCACTCGCTATGACGTGCACTGACCACAAGGGGGTGGTGTGGAATGAAGGAAGGCCCCGGCCAGCAGCCGGCAGCCGGGGGAAGAAAGGCCCAGACCATCCCTGATTGCCGGCCAGGCCTAGGGACCTTACCTGTGCACGAATTCCGTGCACCAGGCCTCTAGTTGAGAAATATACCTTTTTTAAAGTATATTTTTATTGACTTCAGAGGAATGAAGAGGGAGAGAGGGAGAGAAGCATCAATGATGAGAGAGAATCACGGATCGCCTGCCTCCTGCACACCCACTACTGGGGATCGAGCCCACAACCCGGGCATGGGCTCGGGGAATACGTTTACAGAGCAGGGAAATGGGCCAATTGGGAAATGCGTAAAATGGGACATTTTCCACTCCACCTCCTGGCGTGCCTGCCCCTCCAGGGTGCATTGTGTGACGCCTGCGTGTGCACATGGGGTTCCGGGTGCCCCCCCCCCACCGGGGACGGGCCCCCTCCTGGGGTGAAAGGGCGGATAAAGGCTGCCGGTGGAGGACTCAGGGACGGCACAAGCATGAGGAGACCCGCCCCCCGGCCCCGTCGCTGAGCTGAAGAGCACTGCTGGGCCTCTGCGCGGCGACCCCCTCTCCATCGGTGCCACTTGGAGGAGACTGGCTTGGGGCAGAGCTCTCATGATCGTTAGGTTCTTTCAGGCCTGCCAGACCCTCGCTGCTGCCATGTGTTTCTTTAGGATTGGAAAAAACAAAACGAGCCTGTGTTTGATTTCCAGGGAGGCCACATTCACTTGCATTCACTTACTGCTCAGACTCCCTGGGTCTTGTAATTTGCACAACACTCACTCCAGACCCAGGCGTATGATCAGGCCGAGACGCGAGTCCCCAAAGCCTGGCTACTACAGCATGCCTGGGCACCGTAACACGACTGGGCACAGAACACACACGCACACCGTAAGATGCCTGGGTACTGTAACATGCCTGGGCACCGAACACACATGTGCACCGTAACATGCCTGGGTACTGTAACACGCCTGTGCATGGAACATACACGCTTAACATGCCTGGGTACCATAACGTGCCTGGGCATGGAACACGCATGCACACCGTAACATGCCTGGGTACTGTAACACGCCTGAGTGCCACAACACACGTGGATACCACAACATGCCTGGGTGCCACAGCACACCTGGGTACAACACGCCTAGTTACCATAACATGCCTGGGCACCATAACACGCCTGAGTGCCCCAACACGCCTGGGTACGGTAACATGCCTGGGCTGTGCTTGTTAGCTCGGGGGCCTCCAGCCCCACATGCACACAGATGTGCTGGGACATGGGATGTGGAGCAACCAGGGTCCCTGCCGGGGCTAAACCTCTGCCAGTCTGCAAAGGGACGCGCTCTCTGCCAGAGGAGTCCTTCGGGCCTCTGACCCGCCAGGTTTTTATTTTTCCTTCTGTGACAGGTTAATCACACTGACTTATATTTGTATAACACTATTTGATGGAAAGTCTCTTTGTCCCCGACCAAATCAGAGTGTGGTAAAAAGTGACTTGGCTACAAGATAATATTTCTAGTCTTTGTCTGACCCCAAGCCCTCGGAGTTCCCAGGCCTGCAGCCATCCAGCTCTGGGAATCCTCACGGAAATCTCTCGTAGCTGTGTCTTGCCTGCCAGCTGCTATCATGCCCCATGCTTTTCTTTTTCTTTCCTTTTGTTTGTTAATCCTCACCTGAGGGTATTTTTCCCACTGATTTTTAAAGAGAGCGGAAGGGAGAAGAGGGGAGAGAGAGAGAGAGAGAAAGAAACATTGATGTGAGAGAGGCACATGGATTGGTTGCCTGCCGCGTGCACCGTCACCTGGGCCAGGGGTCAAGCCTGCCACCCAGGTACATGCCCTTTTAACCCTTTGCATTCGCTTGCTTTTTTCTCCATTCCTTTATTCTAATGCTGTGTCGAGTCACACTTGACATTCGAGTGCAAAAGGTTAATGGAGGCAGTTACAGAATTTCCCGGGGCAAACAGAGTGTAGGGAGGAGGCGAGAGGGTAATAAGAACAAAGAACTGGCCCTCGCTGGCTTGGCTCCGTGGGTAGAGCATCAGCCTGCAGACTCAAAGGTCCCGAGTTCGATTCCCGGTCAAGGGCACATGCCCAGGTTGCGGGCTCCATCCCCAGTAGGAGGCAGCCGATCTCTCTCATCATGGATGTTTCTCTCTCTCTCTCCCTCTCCCTCCCTCTCTGAAATCAATAAAAATATTTTTTTTAAAGATAAATAAAACTAGCAAGTGCTGTAGTATTTCTGCATCTATGTGACCGGCACAGGAGATGCTCAGGGCGCGGGATGGACGCTGCAGGAGCCACAGCCTTGGGGGCTGAGCTGGCAGATGCCAGAGCTCTCGCCCCCACGTCGCTGCTCTCACCTGTGCACTGTCAGGCCCTTCGAGCTTCTAATGTGGACACACGGCACGTAGGAAGGCGGACGTGGGACTGGGGACAGGAGTCCTTGTTCAGCCGCTCTCCCCACCCCCACCCCGAGCCTGGCAATACAACCGGTACCCTGAGAGGCACAGAGATATCGGGGTGCTCCTCTGCACCCCACCTGGCCCAGCCTCTGTCATGGGCTCTAGAATCACATATCCGCCAGCCCGCGTCCTTCCTGAGAGGCCATCGCAGCAACGCGCCGAGCTCTGATGCTGCGGAGAAACCTTTGGTGGCCCTGGGACCCATTTTCACCGGCGTCATGAAAGCCCAGTGACATCCTGTTTCCTTCCGGGGAAGGCCAAGCCCGTGGGGACAGGACCGCGGTCACTCCCGCTCGCCTCCGGGAAAGAGTTCACCGAGATCCGGCCTTGATCCTGCAGACAACCCTCGTCCCCTTCAAAGAGACGGAAGGAGGCGTCCCCCCTAAAGTCACGCAATGGAATTAGACGGGGAAACGGGGACGAGAGGACACGGTCTCCCTTTCCCAGGAGCTCACACACGTAGCGTTCCGTCCGGAGAACACGCGATGAACGAGACACGGTCATGTCAGCGGTCAGGCAAGTTTCAAGCAAAGTGACGAAAACAAGGTTTTCTCCACAGAATCTCGGGGCTAATCATGACTCCTATTGCAAGTGACAGCCTGCTGGCAGGCAGCTTGTTAAACATAATCACGAGAGAGATGATGATACGAGTGTTTGGTGTTTATTACTGCTTATTATATTTTGGGTAGAGTAGAGGCATTTTTTTTTTTTTATATATAAGACAGACAACAAACCCTAGGAGTTAGGTTTTATTTTTCTTTTTTAAAAAAATATTTTTTTATTGATTTTAGAGAGGAAGGGAGAGGGGGAGAGAGACATCAATGATGAGAATCATGGATGGGCTGCCTCCTGCATGCCCCACACTGGGGATGGAGCCCGCAACCCGGGCCTGTGCCCTGACCGGGAATCGAACCTCAACCTCCTGGTTTATAGGTCTTCGCTCAACCCCTGAGCCATGCCGGGCGGGCTGGGAACCTTTTTAATGTGGTCAGAAGGTTCAAGCCGCCTCTCAACAGCAGCCCTGCCTGATACTGTTGCTAATAAAGCAGAACGAAGTGGGCAGAGAGAGGAGTGCTCCATGCATAGCCAAGACCTCGGCCGAGAATACCACCACGGAGAATCCACGGGAGGGGCCAAGGCGGAGGCGGCTGGCTCCGTCTCCTCCGGCCGCCCCGTCTTGCCGAACCTCTCAGATGACAAAGCCTGCCTATGTACACTGGAAAGGTTTGTTTGTTTTTTTTTTTTTTTATGATTATTTAATAAAATGGGGATGAAGTAAGCAAACACCGGCGGAGAAGTAACGTTCATTTTCCAAGAGTGCCCCGGGAGACGTAGCGTGGAGGGAAGCCGCTGCCATTGCTTGGAAACTCGTTGTCAGAAACATTAAACTCATTCAGGCTAAGCTACCGGAGGGTGGAGGGTCCCCGACAGAATCGTGAAGTGAGAGGAAGGAGTCCTGGTCAGAAATAAACACTGTAGGGACTGGGGCTGAAGAGTAAACATTCCCTCCCAGGTCAGAATCTCCCAGCATCGAAGCACTGGGCTGCCCTAGCTGGTGTAGCTCAGTGGATAGAGTGTCGGTCTGCGGACCGAAGGGTCCCGGGTTCGATTCTGGTCAAGGGCACATGCCCTGGTTGCAGGCTTGATCCCCAGTGTGGGGTGTGCAGGAGACAGCCGATCATTGATTCTCTCTCATCATTGATGTCTGTCTGTCTGTCTATCTATCTATCTATCTATCTATCTATCTATCTATCTATCGTTCTTTCTTTCTTTCTCCCTCTCCCTTCCTCTATGAAATCAATTTAAAAAAAGTATATATATATATATATATATATATATATATATATATATATATATATATATATATATATATAAAATTTTTATTTATTTATTTATTTTAAGTGCTGGGCTGGAGGGAGATGTGCGAGGCCCTCAAGGGCACTGGGCTCCCTGAAGGTCGGAATCTTTCAGCCGCCCGGAGCTGATGGAGTCTGACGTGTTTTTAATTTCAGGCTTCACCGTCTATCTAGCTTCTCGCTCCCCATCTGGCTTGCTCCCCTGTTCCCAATGTCTTCAGTGATTTTTTTTTCATTGACCAACCACACGGAGCATGTGCAGGACGGTATTGAAAAGGGGCTCCTCCCCGTTCTACCCCCAACACTGCAGGCAGGACTGACAAAACAGGGCCGCGGCTCAGTCAGCACGCAGTCCCTAGCTCCTCTCTCTCTCTCTTTCTCTCTCTCTCTTAAATTAAATCTTTATTGTTGAAAGAACTACATTATGTCCCCTTTTTTCCTCCCAATAACCTCTTCTAGCCCACCCTCCCCCCGTCCTGCTTCAGGCTCTCACCACCGTATTGTCTGTGTCCCTGGGTTATGCATATACGCGTACAAGTTCTTTGGTCGATCTCTTCCCACCCACCCACCCTCCCCCGACTTCCCTCTGAGATTCTGCAGTCTGTTCATGCTTCTACGTCTCTGGATCCATTTTGTTCATCAGTGTATGTAGGGAACGCACACAACTTAACAAAAGGAAGACAAACAATCCAATTTTAAAAAATGGGCAAAGGACCTAAATAGACACTTCTCCAAAGTGGACATACAGAAGGCCAAGAGACATATGAAAAACATGCTCAAAGGCACTGATCCTCCCAGAGATGCAAATCAAAACGACAATGCGGTACCATCGCACACCTGTCAGAATGGCTGTCATCAACAAATCAACCAACGACAAGTGCTGGCGAGGATGCGGGGAAAAGGGAACCCTCGTGCACTGCTGGTGGGAATGCAGCCTGGTGCAGCCACTGTGGAGAACAGTATGGAGTTTCCTCAAAAAACTAAAAATGGAACTCCCATTTCACCCAGGGATCCCACTTCTAGGAATAGATACCAAGAAATCACAAACACCCATCAGAAAGGATATATGCACCCCTATGTTCACAGCAGCACCATTCACCATAGCTAAGATTTGGAAACAGCCCAAGCGCCCATCAGCAGGTGAGTGGGTTAAAAAACTGTGGTACATCCACACCATGGAATACTACGCAGCTGTCAAAAAGAGAGAGCTCTTACCATCTGCAACAGCGTGGAGGGACCTGGAGAGCATGATGCTGAGCAAAATAAGCCAGTCGGAGAAAGGCAAGTATCACGCGATCTCACTCACACGTGGAATCTAATGATTCCCTCGCTTCTCAACGGCTCCTCCCTCCCCGTGCATCACTGGTACCCACACCCTTCTCCCAGGTGAGGGCAAACGATTTCATGTGAGGCCAGCCATTGTCTTACTCGAGTGGTATCTCCACCCTCTAACCCAGGGACCATCTATCAGTGGTTCTCAACCTTTCTAATGCCACGACCCTTTCATACAGTTCCTCACGTTGTGGTGACCCCTAACCATAAAATTATTTTCGTTGCTACTTCATAACTGTAATTTTGCTACTGTTAATGAATTGTAATGTAAATATCTGCATTTTCTGATGGTCTTAGGCTCTACAGCAGCGACCCACAGGTTGAGAACTGCTAGCAGGGTCGCCTAAGACCATCGGAAAACACAGATATTTACATTACGATTCATTAACAGTAGCAAAATTACAGTTATGAAGTAGCAACGAAAATAATTTTATGGTTAGGGGTCACCACAACGTGAGGAACTGTATGAAAGGGTCGTGGCATTAGAAAGGTTGAGAACCACTGGCTACATACAGTCATTGAGGTTAAATACACATTACTAAACATGGCTCACCGGTAGGGATATTTTAATCCGTCCCCCACTGGGAAGAAAGCACCCCAGAAAAATCATCGATATGGAAATGAGGAAAATCAAGAAATTAGCTTTATGTTACTACATTCTTATCGGATTTTTTTTCCTTGCTTGAGCTAATTACCGATGCTGTCATATGTATACACACACACACACACACACACACACACACACACACACACAGAGGCACACACACAGGCACAGTCAGAAACTAACGTGATAAAAGGTCACCTTGATTGAAAACAGCATTCCTGAGCCTATTCTTCTCCTCGGCCTTTGTATTTCTAAATAGAACGATCTCAATTAAAAATTAGAGATAGCCGGCTCGGTTGGGTCTTTTATAAACCTCCACAGAAGACAATTAAATCGGCTATTGTTTTGTGTGTGTTTTCCTTTTATTTTATTTTATTTTTTCAGTTTCATGTTGAGATAGCTCTATGGAAAGTAAATGGAATATGTACCGGCGTATTCTCATCTGGACAACTTGGATGACTCTTTTATAGATTTTCCTGCAAAGTAATTAAAATCCAATTAATTGGAAAAAATATACACAATGGGTATTCTGACTACCATATCTCCAACAGAAGCACCTTTTATTGCCTGACACGAGCGGTTAAGCCCAGGTTGCAGGTTTAAATTCTGAGCTCCTAAGCAGATATCTCCGAAAATACACTCGAGCCCGGCCGGCGTGGCTCAGTGGTTGAGCGTCGACCTATGAACCAGGAGGTCACAGTGCCATTCCCAGTTACGGCACATGCCCAGGATGTGGGCTCCATCCCCAGTAGGGAGCGTGCAGGAGGCAGCCGATCTATGATTCTCTCTCATCACTGATATTTCTATCTCTCTCTCTCCCTTCTCTCTGAAATCAATAAAAATACCCTATATAATAAAAGCCTAATATGCTAAGTGTCTGGTCGTCTGGTTGTCCATTCAACCAATCAAAACGTAATATGCTAATGATATGCTAAGGCTTCTCAACTGCTCGCTGTGATGTGCACTGACCACCAGGGGGCAGACGCTCTGACCGGTGGGTTAGCTTGCTGCTGTGGTCCAGCTGATCAGGACTGAGCGAGACGGGCCAGACATGCCCTGGAGCCCTCCTGTGTCCCTCCCCGGCCTCGATCGTGCACCAGTGGGGTCCCTCAGCCTGGCCTGCGCCCTCTCACAATTCGGGCTGAGGGACCCCTTCCCCTCCGAGTGCACGAATTTCATGCACCAGGCCTCCAGTATCATATATAAAGAAGAAATCTGTCATTGGCAGCTGATAACCAAATATTCTTCTTGTGCCTTCCATTCTTTTCTCCGACGAAGGCAACACAGATGTGGTTTCAGATTCAACAGTCATCATTCAGAGACAACCCCACGGCGAGCGTGACACAAAGACATCACCATCCACACGAGGCCATTTAAAACAGAAACACATTACAATCCAAGTTGAAGACGAGGAACGTGAGGGCCAGGACGTGACTCGGCATCCAGGAGAATTTGTGGCGTCAGCACTCCTGTTTGCTCCCGTGATGACTCAGTAAACGCACACATCGAACCAAGCCGACTCTTTTGCCAGAAATCATTTTACGTCATTTTTTGGTACCCGGTTATTTTCTTAATGCCTTCCATTTTTTTTTTTTTTTTTTTAACTCCACCTTCCAACTTTTTACCTAGCTATCTGGAAACAAAATATCCCTCACCCCTCCCTGTGTCCCACTGGGAAGAAGGAAGGTGCTATCGATACATATGTGTCACAGAAAGTGTGTACGCTGTTTTGTAAAGAAATTGGAAACAATGTAAAGCTACAATTACCGTTTCTTTGAAAGCTCTTACCAAAGCCCAGGGATTTTCCGTGAAAACCGATTCCCTGGAGGAAATCACTCGGTTTAGCCATTTATTTCCCTGCCTCGTTGAGGTTCCTTTTGCTGGTTGGGTCGGACCTGCATTGTTTCTGGAGTTTGCCGTTCTGTTATTTTCCCTGTGAGAGGGTAGCCTTTCAGCGGCGTTGCTGTAGCAATCGCTTCCCTGGAAAGATTCATACACATTGCAAACGTCTGCCCAAGACATTCCCTGCGCTTCCATTTTTGTTTTTTTAACCCTTTGCACTCGCTTGCTTTTTTCTCGATTCCTTTATTCTACTCGGGATTTAATTTTTTAAATACCCCAGATTTTACAAAGCGCGGCAGTAGAGTAAAAAACTGGAGTTTCTTTTCATACAAACTTATTTATTTGGATTTTTTTACATTTCAAATTATTGATACATTCAATACAATTTGACATACGAGCTGCTACCGATGCTAACCGTGTCGAGTCACACTCGACATCCGAGTGCAAAAGGTTAATGAACATTGTCTCCATGGCTCTGTTGTTGTTGTTATTATTGTTATTATTACTAGAGGCCCGGTGCACGAATTCATGCACCAGTGGGGTCCCTTGGCCTGGTCTGTGGGATCGGGCCAAAACCAGCTCTCTGACATCCCCCGAGGGGTCCCGGATTGCGAGCGGGCACAGGTCAGGCTGAGGGACCCCACTGGTGCACGACTGGGGCCGGGGAGGGACGCAGGAGGTTGGCCAGCCGGAGAGGGACCATGGGAGGGCTCCAGGGTGTGTCTGGCCTGTCTCCCACAGTCCTGATCAGCCAGACCCCAGCAGCAAGCTAACCTACCGGTTGGAGCATCTGCCCCCTGGTGATCAATGCACGTCATAGCAAGTGGTTGAGCGGCCTTAGCATATCATTAGCATATTATGCTTTGGTTGAACGGCCGACCAGATGACCGGAAAATTAGCATATTAGGCTTTTATTATATAGGATTATTATTATTAATTTATCTTTATTGTTGAAAGTATTACAGATGTCCCCCTTTTTCTCCCTCCATTGACACCCTCTACCCGGCTTCCACCCCCTGCCCCAGGCCTTCACCATCCTATTGTCTGTGTCCATGGGTTATGACCGTGGTCGGCAAACTCATGAGTCCACAGAGCCAAATATCAACAGGACAACGATTGAAATTTCTTTGGAGAGCCAAATTTTTTAAACTTAAACTTCTTCTAACGCCACTTCTTCAACATAGACTCGCCCAGGCCATGGTATTTTGTGGAAGAGCTATACTCAAGGGGCCAAAGAGCCGCAGTTTGCCGACCACTGGGTTATGCATCTACACATCCAAGTTCTTTGGTTCATCTCTTTCTACCCACCCCCACCTTCCCTCTGAGATTCCTCAGTCTGTTCCCTGCTTCCATGTGTCTGGATCCACTTTGTTTATCAGTTTATTTTGTTCATTACATTCCACATATCCATGGCTCTACTTTGAATTCCTTTTTGTGACTGTATTTATCAGCCGAGTTCTTAACCAATACTAAAGAGTTTAAACTAGCTTTCTACCTTCCCTAGAGTACTGTTATTTTTTAATAACATCAGTGATGAGAGAGAATCACTGATAGGCTGCCTCCTGCACGCCCCACACTGGGGATCGAGCCCGAAACCCCGGCACGTGCCCTTGACCGGAATCAAACCCGGGACCCTTCAGTCCACAGGCCGACGCTCTATCCACTGAGCCACACCAGCTCGGGCCAACATGGAACTTTCAGTCTCTTGTAACCATCACTAAGGTGGCACCCTATCCCCTATGATCTGTTCCCATCGACAAGAAAGACCATCCTCAGGGAAAAGTGATTGCGCAGAAGACAAATATCCTACTGGGAGGGAGAGGTCACGAGAGGTCATCTCAGAGGATGCCTGACACACTTCTCTATCGCGTTTCCCCGGTCACAGCCAGAGATCTGCGCCGAGCCGCCCTGCCGTGGCCAATGCAGTGGGTGTTCAGTGGATAAATATCAAACGAGTTTGCCTGTCAGCCAAGGACTCACCGCCCAGGGGCTGATACTCGTGCCGCTATGAAGCCGCTTTTGAAACCAGAATCGAGGGTGTCAGGAGTCCGGTTCCCCACACACAGGGCTAGTGGCGTTCTCTGTGTCATTTAATAACGGAATCTCGGGACCCCTTAAGAGGAGGAGAGAGAGCGCGCCAGTCAATCCATCCTCAAATCATAGACCCCAGGCCTGACGGAGACGGTCGATCCACAGACCCACCCACGTCGATGGTGCGCCTGCTGCTTTAAAGCCCTTTGCTCCTCGCCCAAGTCCAGGGTCAGGAGGGGAATGGCCGCTGGAGACACTGAAACGGAGAATTCACGGATCCTCCAGCGACGGTTCTACAGAAACAAAGGTCGCAGCCGCCTCCTGGGGGCAGGGGAGAGGGAAGGAGGAGACACTTCCCGGAGAGAGATGGGGAGGAAAAATTAAAAATCCACAGACCGTGGGACGCTGTGGGAGCCGGCGATGTGATTAGACCCCGGACCAGTCACGCACGTTCGGAAGAGGCTGGCAGATCAGGGACCGGGGTCATGGAAGATGCATAACTGAACACGGAACAAATTAAAAACGGCAAGCCAGGAAAAAAATCGGCGATGGGGTTCCACGTTTCTCCCTTTCTTTTAATGTTTGTTTTCAACGGCAGCTTTACAGAGATGGAGAATCAGGATTTTACAGAAAACCATGCTTCATAATGGATATTTTCTGTGCTAGACTTTTTTTTTTTTGGTTAATCCTCACCCGAGGCTAGTCTTCCACTGATTTTTAGAGAGAGCAGAAGGGAGAGGGAGAGACAGAGAGAAACATCGATGTGAGAGAGACACATCGATGGGTTGCCTCCTGCATGCTCTACCCACTGAGCCAAACTGGCCAGGGCTGTACTTGACCTTCTAAAGTAAAGCTGAAAGGTGGAATATACGCCAAAGTACGGAGCGGTAATAAAGGAAATATTCAGTGTTGACACGTTCTGGGGCTTTTAAAAAAAGGAAAGGCATTGCAGGTGTATTTATGACCCGGGGACACGGGGGCAGTTCCACGCCAGGGCTCCGGCTGTGTTGACGTTTTAGCCTGTGTATGTCCCTCTTCTCTCTTCCTGGCCTGGATGAAATACTTCATAAATAAATATAAAAAAACAACACAAAACAGGCTCGTTAGCCACGGCCTGGGAGAGGACAGCAGTTCCGCATAGAGCTGACAGGTATGAGCACACCGGCTCTATTAAAACGTCCCGCACGTCAGTGAGGAGAGAGAAACACCCCAGGAGAGAACGGGGCGAGATGTATGCACGGGCAAGGCCTAACGGAGGGACTGTGGACGTCAATGTACATCAAAATGGGAGCCCCCATCTCCCACCCCCCGCAACCACAACCACAATGATGATCCCTGACCGGTGTGGTTCAGTGGATAGAGCGTCAGCCTGCGGACTGAGGGGTCCCAGGTTCGATTCCGGTCAAGGGCATGTACCTTGGTTGCGGGCACATCCCCAGTGGGGGGTGTGCAGGAGGCAGCTGGTCAATGTTTCTCTCTCATCGATGTTTCTAACTCTCTATATATTTTTAAAAAAAGAAACATCAATGATGAGAGAGAGAGTTATTGATGGGCTGCCTCCTGCACACCTCCCACTGGGGATGGAGCCCACAACCCGGGCATGTGCCCTTGGCCGGGAATCGAACCGGGACCTCCTGGTTCATAGGTCAATGCTCAACCACGGAGCCACGCTGGCCGGGCGAGAATTATTATTCTTTTATTCTGAACTGCCCTTGGCTGAGTCCACTGGTGAAAACCGTGGAGAGCTACGAAAGTAACTTTTTAAACAACAGACTCCCTCGACTTCTGACTAGTAAGAATGAATCAAGCTAGAACATCTAAGTAAAACAAAATAAAAAATAAACACACACACAGGTCTACGTTCAAGTTAAACAATCGTAATAAACTCTGGCCGTGTTTCACTCTCTCCTCCCCCCACACACTATGAATGCAAATACACTTTCCATTTTTTTTTTTTTCCACCTGGTGATACATGGCGAGTTCTCTCCTTTGCGTTACATCTTTCTGACGTTCTCTTACCCGCTGCTTGCGATGCATCACTTTACACGAGACTCATAAGACCCGTCTGTCTATTTACGCCTCCTTTTTGTTTATTTACTCTTCCATCGAAAAGCGTGATGGGACGTATTTCACGACGTGGGAACGGAGAAATTTCTCGATACCCGACACCCCTGTTTTCCCCGGGGGAGAAACAGCTCGCCCTGCTTGTCCCACGGTGATTATTTATAGCGTATTCTCTCGCTCGTTCGCTCGCAACACCGACACCCCGTTTTGGCCAATGCATCACCCTGTCACTCCATCTCAGTGATCCATAATCACTGCCCTTCAAGACGCTCCGGAAAATGGATGAATCACGCCTGCTTCCTAAGTGCCATGAAACGTGTATCCATCTCATGGAAAAAAAAAAAAAAACAAGGCACTGCAGACACTCGGATCACACAGGTAGGTACCACGTGTTTTCTATGAAGATTTCGAATACTGTATCCCGGCCCCTTCCTGTTTCATGAATTCTGTACGACCTCAACACAGCGACAGCCCTGAGCAGGGAGGAGTCCCGTCTCAGGACACCTTGGGACAGCTCCCTCCATCGTCCAGGGTGATGTTGGCCTCACTTAGGTGGCTCAGGGGTGGAGCGTCGATCTAGGAACCAGGAGGTCACAGTTCGATTCCCAGTCAGGGCACATGCCCGTGCTGTGGGCTCGATCCCCAATAGGGGGCGTGCAGGAGGCGGCCGATCCATGATTCTCTCTCATCAATGTTTCTGTCTTTCTCTCCCTCTCCCTTTCTCTCTGAAATCAATAAAAATATATTAAAAAATTAAAAAGTCCAGAAAAAAATTTTGGAATCCACACCAAACATAAATGTAAATTACAAATATATAAATATACACACACTACATAGAAATAAAACACACACACATAATATTCATATATAGCATGTGTTTATACAGTATTTACATATAGTATGTGGAGGAGGAGGAAGATGATGATGAGGAGGAGGAGGAGGAGAGAGAGAGAGAGAGAAGATCATGGACGTAAAAAACTAAAATGACCCCCAGCCAGCATGGCTCAGTGGTTGAGCATCAACCTAGGAACCAGGAGGTCACAGTTGGATTCCCGGTCGGGGCACATGCCTGGTTTCAGGCATGATCCCCAGTAGGGGGTGTGCAGGAGACAGCCAATCAATGATTCCCATCATTGATGTTTCTCTCTCTCTCCCTCTCCTTTTCTCTCTAAAATTAATATATATATATATATATATATATATATATATATATATATATATATATATATATATATATATATAAATTAAATATATATATATATATGTATTTAAGAGTAGTCTGTGGAAAGTGTCAGATACCAGAATTAAAGGTAATACTGCACTGCTGATTATTCTATTAGTCATTCAATTGCATTCGCAAACGATGCTTCAATATGTAGAAGACTGATCCATGCGTGGCCTTCGAAAATCACCATGGAGACCACAGCTGGCGAACGCATCCATTGCCACCAGGAAGGCTCTCTCAGTCAATCCCACCACACATTTCTGAGCTCTTAAAGACTAGCTAAAAAGAAAAAAGAAGAAGAAAAAAAGAAATTAAAAAAAAAAAAAAAAAAAGTCTTCCCCCAGAAGGAAAATCCGTCTGGATTCATGTAACGAGACTCAATGGAACGGAATTTCTTCCAGAGGTTAATGTCTGCCTCAGCAGAGCCTTCGAACGGGCCGTCCCGGTAAACAGAGGGACAGGAAAACAGCCGAGGTCACTGCAAAGTAATTTTGCAAGAAAATACAACACTCGGGGCCACCCCTGAGGAGCAGTCCTGCCCCTGCCCCGGGGGCTCACTCCCTGAGAACTAATGGACTACTTCACTCCAACAACGGTGATCGGATTTATTCTCGCAACTCTCTTAAAAAAATAAAGTTTTATTACTGATGTCAGAGAGGAAGGGGGGGAGAGGGAGAGGGGGCGAGAGAGAGAGACATCAATGATGAGAGAATCATGGCTTGGCTGCCTCCCACACGCCCCCTACTGGGGATCGAGCCCACAACCCAGGCCTGTGCCCTGACCGGGAATCGAACCTGGAACCCTTTAGTCCTCAGGCTGACGCTCTATCCACTGAGCCAAACAGGCTAGGACAGTGGTCAGCAAACTGTGGCTCGCGAGCCACAGGCGGCTCTTTGGCCCCTTGAGTGTGGCTCTTCCACAAAATACCACGGCCTGGATGAGTCTATTTTGAAGAAGTGGCGTTAGAAGAAGTTTAAGTTTAAAACATTTGGCTCTCCAAAGAAATTTCAGTCGTTGTCCTGTTGATATTTGGCTCTGTGGACTCATGAGTTTGCCGACCACTGGGCTAGGACAACTCTCTCTCTCTTTTTTTAATGAGATTTATTGTGGTTTTTTAAAAATATATATTTTTCTTGATTTCAGAGAGGAAGGGAGAGGGAGAGAGAGAGAGAGAAACATCAATGATGAGAGAGAATCATGGATCGGCTGCCTCCTGCATGCCCCCTACTGGGGATAAAGCCTGCAACCCGGGCCTGTGCCCTGACCGGGAATCGAACCCTGACCTCCTGGTTCATAGGTCCACGCTCAATCCGTGAGCCACGCTGGCCCAGGACTCAGCCTCTTTTAGCCTCACCGCCTCCCGCCGTCGAGTGTACGGGCTGGATGAGACGCATGTTAGCTCCCTCCTGGCTCTATCATTCTGTAATTCCACAATTACTTCCATTTTGTCCTTCAGAATACCAAACACGACCATAAATAGGCATTTAATAAACATCGTTAGCGAGCATCGCATATGATTTTTTTTTTTTTACTGCTCGTATGTCTTCCCCCAAACCATTCCCGGTTCTTAAAGTACTCGGCTGAAGATCCCGCAAATTGTACATTTCATTTTGTTTATCTATTTAGGCAACTGAGATGCCTTCAGGGTTATGGTTATAAATGATGATATGGGCTTGTTTTAAGAAGCAAATAATGCCGGGAAAATGTGTCCTGATGGAATTCAAAGTGTTTCCACCCCGAGTCTCCCCCCCCCCCACCCCTCCCCTCCGACCGTACACACATACTCGGAAGTTTCAAAAAATGTGTACAATGAAAAAACCATGTTCGCATGGAGAGACGACAACAAAACTACAACACGAAAACAAAGCACTGTTCACGGTGTTGCTTTTTCTTTTCTTCCATGAAAGAAGGCAACACTTTTCTGTGTGGAGGTCCCCTTGCTGTTTGATCATCATAAAATTAAAAAAACCTCCTAAAACAGTGCCCCCAACACAACGGCCCTTTCTGTCGCTGGCCATGGGCAGCCCTCCCGCCCCCTCCCTTCTCAGGCTAACTCCTTATTCTTTTATTTTTAAATATATTTTTATTGATGTCAGAGAGGAAGGGAGAGGGGGAGAGAGAGAGAGAAACATCCACAATGAGAGAGAATCACCGATCGGCTGCCTCCTGCACGCCCCCGACTAGGGATGGAGCCTGCAACCAGGACATGTGCCCTGACAGGGAATCGAACCGTGACCTCCTGGTACAAAGGTCGACGCCCAACCACTGAGCCACCATGGCCGGGCTACAGTAAAACCTTTTATCAGATAGCTAGAGGCCTGGTGCATGAAATTTGTGCACGGGTAGGGTCCATAGGCCTGGCTGGCAATCAGGGCTTATCGGGGCCTTCCGACTGCCGGCTGGGGCCTCCCTTCATTCCGCACCGCCCCCTGGTGGTCAGTGCACGTCACAGCAAGTGATTGAACTCCGGTCTCCCAGTCGAACTCCCGAGGGGACACTCTGCATATTAGCCTTTTATATAGATAAGAGGAGGTAATGTTGACAAACCAGCGGGAATTGGAGGTGCTCAATATGAATGATGTGGTAAGAAGACTCGGCCCCGGCAGAGACATGACAGATACAAGTGAGGCATCCAACCACCATTAAAGACTTCACGGGCCATTCGTAGATGGCGAAAGGATACGGTTCATTGCGTCATCAATGCTCGGAGGGGTCGCAGATGGGAGAACAGGGAGAGGAGGCGTTATGGGAGCTCTATTCAGATCCGGGGGGATCAGAGCGGGGCTTCGGAGGGCGGGATGGAGAGAAGAATAGGTGAGCAGGTACCACCCTGCCGGACAGACTTGGGAGATGATGAACCGGCCCCCGTCCTGGACAGCGGCCGGGGGACCAGCTGTGTGGGGAGATAAGCCCAGGGAGGCGGCGGGGCTGGGCTCACACACGAGGCCTGTGAATGTCAAGCTCATGCATCATGCGGACAACTGAAGGAGACTGTCTCATCCATGTTCATTGCTCCCGAACCTACGTAACTCCGCAGATCTCGTTATCCCCGTCCCTATTCATCATGTCCACACAGGCCCCCGCTGTAAGAGGGGGACCAGGGGGGATCAGAGATGAGCGACGGCCACATCCCCACATCACCTCCTCACGGGTGCTGGGCTGCGAAGAACGCGTCGCTCCGGCCGCCGTCCCTCGGGCCTGAAGCCGTGGCTCCGCCCGGCTGTGGTACCCTGGGTGGGAATGGCTTTTCGTTCTCTGCCCCTGTGTGTGTGTGTGTGTGTGTGTGTGTGTGTGTGTATGTGTGTTTAATCCTCACCCGAGGATATTTTCCATTTTAGAGAGAGTGGAAGGGAGAGGGAGAGACAGAGAGAAACATCGATGCGAGAGAGACACATCGGTGGGTTGCCTCCTACACGCACCCCGACCAGGGCCGGGGAACCTGAAACCCAGGTACATGCCCTGGACTGGAATCGAACCCGGGACCCTTCAGTCCGCGGGCCGACGCGCTATCCACTGGGCCACACCGGCCAGGGCCATTCTCTGCCCTGTTGAGGCCAAGTTGCCTCCCGTGAAACCGACAATGTCTCTTTCTTGTCATCAACCTCTTCTCTCGCAGCTCCGGTAATAAAAGGATTAATATTCCTCCCAAGTCCCTAAACTCTTTCCATTTCAGCGTTCGCCTTTGAAATTCTTCGCGTTGCTAATGGCTCCATTGAAATTTTCACTCCGTACCTGCCTCTCACTCTGGAGGGTTTTCGCGCGAGTCTTTTTATTTAGTCCTGCGTAATGAATGGAAATAGATTTAGATTTCCTACTCGATGGTCGTTGATATTCCGTGTCACTGAGAGGCAGGATTTCAGAGTGCTGACATGTAAAATGGCAACTATGAAATGTTGTCAGTCTTTTGCCTTCTGTTTAGTGTTTCGTTTTCATGAACATTTCTGGGTTTTGTTATCCTGTTATGCCTTGTGTTATCTGAACGATATTCTTTCACTGTGATTTTAATGGGCGAATGCCCAGGTTACGTCTATTACTTCGTGTATTTAAAGGCACTCCAAAATAAAATAATAGAATTAAACCCATGTTTATTAGCCTTTTTTTTTTTTTTTTTTTTTTCCTGGCTAATTTTTTCTGGTTCTGAACTAGCTGCCTCTCTGTGGATTGATTCTCACCTCCCACCTCGGACAAAATAATGCCATCCCCATCTCCCGCCAATGGAAGATGGAAAAATTATAAAATTACCTCAGGTTTCCCTTTGAGATTGAGCATTTTCGAATAAGCTCATATGCAGCAATTACTCGTTTATTAAGTCACTTTCTGTAGAGACCTGGGCACTTCACAGCACAGTCATTATTGTTGTTATTTTAATCCTCACTCAGATATTTTTCCATTGATTTTTAAAAATACATACATACAATATATATATATATATATATATACACACACTGAGGGGCCAGATGATGATGATCTCTGAACGCATAATAATCTGGCCACTCAGTGTATATCCTCTATAATAAAAGGCTAATATGCAAATTGTCCTCTCGACCAGGAGTTCGACCAGCAGGCAGGCCGGCCAACCGCCCAATGTCCCCTCCCCCTGGCCAGGCTGGCCGGACCCCACACATGCACGAATTCATGCACCGGGCCTCTAATATATATATATACTGAGTGGCCAGATTATTATGCGTTCAGAGATCATAATAATCTGGCCACTCAGTATGATGAGTGTGTGTGAGAGAGAGAGAGAGAGAGAGAGAGAGAGAGAGTGTGTGTGTGTGTGTGTGTGTGTGTATTGACTTAAGAGAGGAAGGGAGAGGGAGAGAGAAACATCAATGATGAGAGAGAATCATGGATCGGCTGCCTCCTGCACACCCCCTACTGGGGATCGAGCCCACAACCCCGGCAT